>CM062918.1:122914561-124147686 GCA_031878705.1 Tapirus indicus
CTGGTTCTTTGAAGGCAGGATAGGCCTCATTCACTTTTAATCATATATAAACACTATATAATGAAGGAATGAGACCAATACTGGGAGGTGGAAGAGTGATCCAGCGACCAGTCCCGGCCCTTGAATTATTCTCCATTGCCATTTGAGTCATTACTACAAGAAAACTCAGGAGTAGAAAGAGGGAATCCCAATAGCTCTACCTCTCACCTGAGCCTTGTCTGAAGCCTACAACTCCTGGGAGCTCACCAACACTCTTGTCCAGTTTGCTATAGATTGGACAGATTCTAAAAAGAGTGGCATGAAGAGTATTAAAGCTGAGTGTTCTGGGGTCAGCCTGGTGGTGCAGTGGTTAAGTTCACATGCTCTGCTTTGGCAGCCTGGGGTTCGTGGGTTCGGATCCCGGGCATGGACCTACACACTGCTCATCTAGCCATGCTGTGGTGTCCTCCCACATACAAAATAGAGGAAGATAGGCACAGATGTTGGCTCAGGGATAATCTTCCTCAACAAAAAAGAGGAAGATTGGCAACTGATGTTAGCTCAGGGCCAAACTTCCTCACTGAAAAAAAAAAAAAAAACACTGAGTTTCTCATCTCAAAATAGGACCAGATCCTGGGAGACACATGGATGCAGGTACTGACTCAGTATTAATGAAACTAATTAATGCATTTGGCTTCCTTAGAAATATTCTAACCGAAAACGCCCATGTTTTATTTCATATCATGGCCTGGCACATAACTGCCAAGCCATAAACCTTAATATGACAGGCTTCCTGTTTCAATTGAAAGCAGTCTAGTAAACAGCAAAACAGCCATGTTTTGTAAGATACAGAGTTATTTTTCTCCCTCCAATTCTTTTTAGAATAAAGTCTAATTTAAAGCCACTCTCTCCTTTTTTGCAAACCTAACACTGCTCATTTATTTCTTAGTCTTAAAGAGTCACTTGCTTCAGTGTGTCAGTTTTCCCAGAGAGAAGGCTGCCCATAAAAGAACTGTCTTGATAACTTAAAAATAAAGCCTAAGAAAGCAATTTTAAAAGGTAAAACCTTCCTATTCTAAGTTCTTCATAGATGGTGATGCCAAATCACACTACTGACATTAACCTAGCTGACTTAATTTCAATTCACTCATTCAACAAGCAAGTATTGAATCCCTAAGTTTATAATATTGCTTTAAAATAGGTTGAAAGGCTTGTCGTCAAGGAACTTGCTAAATAATCTCCTAAACTTGTTGACTTGAATAACTCCTGATTTATGTTGAATAAAGAGAATTCTTAGAACTGAAGTGTTTACTCCTCTTCCTTTTCATGAGTGAGGAAAAAAAAATCAACCCTCTAGAGAGGGGAAAAAAAATCAAGGGGGCCGGCCCAATGGCATAACGGTGAGGTCCTTGCACTCCATTTCCACAGCCTGGGGTTTGCAGGGTAGGATCCTGGACACGGACCAATGCACCGCTTGTCAAGCCATTCTGTAGCAGAGTCCCATATAAAGTAGAGGAAAATGGAAACAGATGTTAGCCCAGGGCCAATCTTCCTCAGCAAAAAGAGGAGGATTGACAGTGGATGTTAGTTCAGGGCTAATCGTCCTCACCAAAAAAAAAAAAAAAATCAAGAACATAAGATAATAGAGCTAGAAAGGGAAATAAAGACCATACTGGGTCTCAACCATCATCAAGATACTGACATCCAGAACCCAGGCCTCCCCTGATATCATGCCAAAAATCTCATTGCAAGAGAGGGCCAGGTTATTTATTAAGCATTTTCATTATTTTGTTACAGTGAACTCCCAAATGTGAAATGTAGCCATATTCAAATATCAGTGGAAGAAGGTACTTAAGAGCTTGATTTTTAAATAAATTGATTTCTTAAATTAATCACTCTATTAAATTACCCATCTCTCTCATCACTTGTTTGTGGAATAAGAAAAGTTGATATGTCATTTTCTAAGGGAGCAACTATGCCAAAACTATGGATGTAGAAATGCAATTTTGTTCATATAAACACAAACTAACACACACACACACACACATACACACACTATTTCAGGTTAAGATACTATTGCCATTCTCCATGCCATCAATTTTGAATTTTTTTCCTAAATGTAATGTACTCCAATTAATTTTTTCAGTCATTTCAGCTTCAAAGTGGAGATAATAAGTGTCTACTCCCTAGGGTTATTGTGTAACTTAAATGAGCAAATACCTGAAAAGCACTTACAACGATGCAGCACATAGTAGGTGTTATTTAAGCATTAGCTATTATTATTCATCCAAAAGCTATGATATTTTTAGAAGTTAGACATTTCCTCTAATTTATGTCCACAATTCAGATGGCTTGAAAGCATGGACTTTAGGAAACCAAACCAACCTTGCCAACAACAAATAGAAGTACAAATAGTATCAAAAAAAAGTTCGTCTCCACAAAAAGATGATTATGCAAGGAGGTTAGAACTGTCTAAGATGAGTTTTAAACATACGTGAGGGGCAGTCTGCGTTGTGTTTGCAAGTGGCAAAAATTTATTTGTGTTGCTTTGAAAATGAAGATGTGTCCTATGAAGATGGCACTCTAAAGCCATAAGCGATCTAGATTCAATTAGGCCAGTTGGAGGCCTACAAAGGCACTGGATGATGGGGAACAGACAAAGAGCTGATGAAGTACAGAACAAGGAAAAGGGAGAGGAAATGAAAATAACAAGCTGGGCAGAACTGTATGGAGGTGATGTCATAGGAGGGGAATAGAAAATTATCCAAAAGGAGAAAAAAGAGGTAGGAGACAGAAAATGGGGGGTGGAAGAAGGGCAGAACCTGTGGAACAAAGACAGAGAGAGTGCAAGATGGAGATCTGCGCTCACATGGGCTAAGGGCAGGCTCCTGCCTTGGATAGCAGGTCCTACCTTAGAAGCAAAAGAGAGGGGAGAGCAGTAGAGATTGTTTAAATCAGAATATCTGAGCAATTCTGACATCCCCAGTGGGCTCACTGAGTGCTTTTCAGCGTGGTGGAAGTTGCCTGAACTATATGAAACTTTAACATGTCAGATTCTCTGTTGTACCTATTTTATACCACAATACCCACACATAAAAATAAAATGTAATTGTGCATCAAAATCACTGTTGCATCTTATTTAATGGAAGAAATAGAGTCTAGCGGTGTGCCCGAGACAGACAAGTGCTGTCTTGCAAGCAGATGTCTCAGGAGGAGCAGCTCAGTTAAGAATCAGGAGCAAACAGTCCTGGTGATGGAGCGAGGGCAGAGCCAGTACTCTGACAGCAACACTAAACTAAGTAACAAAGAGATATTGAGATGGGAGCATAGCAAATATTCACAATTTGTCTCAGGATGGTAGGGTCAATCTTTGTTTTTCCTTTGTTAAAATGTATTTTATTTTCTAAATTTTTAAGTGAGCACGTTTGACTTTATGATTAAAAGAAAAAAAGTTTTCCAAAGCAATAAAAAAAATAACCAAACTGAAAGCTGCTGAGAATGTTTCTCCCTGGGCAAACCTGTGTTGTCCTGCTCACACACTGTCGCTCCTGCATCTTCAAAGTGCCATCCATCATCTGACAACCTTCTCTCAGGGTTTGCCAGCTCAAGGTGAAGAGTACTGCCCCCACCTGACAGCATTGCCATCTTACTCTTAGTCAATCAGCCTCATCGTGGCACAAAAATTTTCCGGGGTTAAAATATGAGGGACACAGATCTTGAGATGTGCCTCCATGCCCACCTCATCTGTAGAAACTTTGAGCTGGCTGCTGCTCAGTTGCCCCTCTGAATAGACGCACTGAGCAAAACTATTTAATGGGAAATATGCGAGATCTGGGAGCAGATGGACTTCAGTTTGGAAGTTGGCTCCACCAATTATTAGCTGCAAATTAGTTAATCACTGTGTGTTTCCATTTCTGAAATTATAGAATGAGGGTAAGAATCTTGTCCTACAGGTTACGAGGATTAGAGGTGAAATTTGAAAGTGCATAGGACAGTATGTGATACATATATAAGATGTTCAATAAAAAAATAGCTGTTGTTATTGTTAAATTGGGAGGTAATCCAACATGGCTGTCTATGTGCTTAAAGAACATACCATTTAGTTAGGAGGCAGACACAAGTAAGCTAATAATTACATACACTGTAGAAAGTGCTATAATAAAGGTGTGCTCTAGGAACGTGGAGGGTGGGCACACACATCAAATTGGGAAGGGACAGTTGCCTAAGTGAAGTGGTGCTTGAGGTGAATCTTGAAGGAAAGTGGAATCTATGACAGGGCCAGGCTAAGGTGAAATAGGGAGACACTTGCCTCAGCAAAAATACAAGGGGCGCCAAAATACTCAGTCATCAGTACAGATAATATTTTAATGCAATATTTTAAAAGTTAAACTGGCAAATTACAGCCTGTAGATCCACTGCCTGTTTGTGAAAAGTTTTATTGGAACAGGGCCCACCATTAGGGTGAGGTAAGAGAGGCAGGGTCATAGAAATACAGGATCAGATTCTGTACTTATTTTAAGTTTTAATATTTTGTTCACTGTGGGTTTTTTAAAAATATTACCTTAATGTATTATCTTGACTACTGCATTTATTGGCACCCCCTTAGATTTTGCACCTGAGATGAGTGCAAGGTGAAGGGGACCCAGGAGTTAGGGCAGACATTCCAGGAAGGGAAAGAAGCATTTGTGAAGGCCCAGGGTGTAACATGGAATGCAATTTGCACAGTAAATGAGAAGACGGCTCCGTGAGACTGGGAGAAGGGTGCAGGGAGGAGAATTGTAGGGGAAGAGGTCAGAGTAGCAGCCTGGGACCAGATCTTGAAGAGCTGTATGTACAAAGCTAAAATAGTCAAAATTCTGGAGATGCAATAACAAATTTCATTAGAAGATTAACAAGATAACATTTTTCTTTGAGGAAAAATAACTCCGAGAAGAGTCAAGACTAAGGCATTTAAGAGGCTGTTGCAATCACAGGGTAGAAATTATGGCAAGACAAACTTAGAAGAAGATAGTGAAAATAGAGAGAAAGGGGCTAAATTGATGGGCATTTAGAAGATGGGGGAAAGCTGAGTGAATATTGAAAATAATCAAAAAATTTCTCTCCCCTCTGTACTAGAAGGATAGTGACACTATTCACCGAGATAGGTTACACGGGAGGAAGAATAGGTCTGCCAGAAGATGACGGTGAGTTTAGTTTAGGACATGGGAAATTTGAAGTTCAGACAAGAAGAGTAAATAGGAGTATCATCAGATGATTGTTATAATCACTGGGAAAGATTCCAAAAATCCACTGGAATGATAGAGACCATATGGCCAGGCACCAAACTTAGACCTTTATCTTGGAGTCGTCAGGCTGGGCAATGAAATTAACAAGAAGCTTTGAAAATCTGCATCCTACAGGAGCCTGTAAACCTGAGTGTTCTCCCTGCCCACAGCTCCCTTCAGAGAAGAGTTGGAATAGGTGATTCTTTTGTTTATGAAGTTGCAAAGCCTTAGATAATGTGACACTGCCACCCTAGTCATAACTGAAGGAACTAGGAATTGGTGCCCAAGCCAAAAGCAGCCATGAATATTAGTGAAGGAAGTCAACTACCAAAGAGGTGCTTTGGTACCATATTCCACTCCTAAGGGCCCTTTATACGAGAAGGTGTCAAAATGCCCTTAGGCCAATCTACTGGAAGTAAATTGCTTCCAGAAAAAGTAGTAGGGATTAATGGACTGGAGCAATCGGGGAGCGGTTGAATCATGTTTAGCAATGAGCTGTTGATTAGTTCTCTCTGGTACCTGCTGTACATACCGTCTGGCCTCAAAAGCCCTGGGACTCAGCCTAAATCCAGAGCAGCTAAGATGGTTTGGGGTGTTTTCTCACTTCTTGGTAATCCTCATAAGCCCCCACCATTTCATATAACATGGGCAGGTCTCTTCCATGCCATGTAAAAGACTACAGGAGATGTTAGTACCGATTCACTGGGGAAGCCAGAAGACCAAAGTATGAGGGCAAGTTCTTGTCAGGAACCAGAAGCCCAAAGCCAAGTAGGTTAGCCAAATTCCAGGAACAGAACTGAGTCATGAGCCAGAGCAGGAATCAGACTGAGTAGACCGACAATAGGGAGTATAGGGAGGAGCACCAACAAAATTCATTCAACGGGGACTTGGACAAGTCATTTCTCTGTGCTTCATTTTCCTAATCCGCAAAATGGGGATAATCATAGCGCCTCTGCATAGGGCTGTTACGAGGATTAAATGAATTAAATGCATGATCTTATTAGAGCCAGGAACATAGTAAATATTATGTAAATGTCTGTTACAAAGTAAACTATTTGCGGGGCTGGCCCAGTGGCGGATCTGGGCGCGGATCCACCCACCGCTTGTCAAGCCGTGCTGGGGCGGTGTCCCATATAAAGCAGAGGAAGATGGGTACGGATGTTAGCCCAGGGCTGGTCTTCCTCAGCAAAAAGAGGAGGTTTGGCAATGGGTGTTGGCTCAGGGCTGGTCTTCCTCGCAAAAAAATTAACTATTTGCTTTTTTTTTGTAATGGACTTGTGTCAGCCCATTTCTCCCTTCAGAGGGGTCTTGGACGCTGTGTAGCTTCTGACACACATCACAGCTAACCAGTTGCCAAATGTACACCAAAGGCAACAAATTGCTCAACTGAGCTTGCGGTTAAGCTTTCTCAGTTTGGTTTATTTAAGAATTGTACTCAACACTGCCAATATATACAGTCTGGGTTTGGTGAACCTGGGGAAATAACCAGTTGTGCCTGCACTGGATCTTTGGTTCTTAAGGTTCCTTGTAGGGAGAAAAATATCATTCTGGTCTGGTATAGTCCCTAATCAGGACACCAATCAACAATAAAAGAATATATGTCAAAGTAAAGAAACAACTATTAAAAAAATTAATCACTGTGTGTTTATGTCTTTTATTTCCATTAGCTAATTTTGTTTGATAATAAGCATCTGCTTTGATTTTCTTTTCTATAAGCTATGTAATTTCTGATTCTAAATCTATTAGTATAATCAATATAGAAATAATTCATTTGACACAATTTTTAATTTGCCAGAAAGAAAAGAAAGGGAAATTTCCATTTAGAAGTTACTGTGAAGGTAAACTGATACAACCACTGTGGAAAACAATATGGAGATTTCTCAAAAAATTAAAAATAGAACTACCATATTACCCGGCAACTCCACTTCTTGGTATTTATCCAAAGAAAATGAAAACACTAATTTGAAAAGATATATGCACCCCCATGTTAATTGCAGTATTATTTACGATAGCCAAGATGTGGAAATATGGAAACAACTTAAATGTCCATTGATGGATGATTGGATAAAGAAGATGTGGTATATATATAGGCATATATATACATAGGAATATATATATAGGAATATATGTATATATAGGAATATAGGAACGAAATCTTGCCATTTGTGACAACATGGGTGTACCTTGACGGTATTACGCTAAGTGAAATAAGTCAGACAGAAATAAACAAATACCATATGATCTTACTTATATGTGGAATCTTAAAAAAAAAAGCTACAACAGCAACCAAAAAACAAGCTCATAGATACAGAGAACAGATTGGTTGTTTCCAGAGGTGGGAGGTGAGGAGTGGGCAAATAGGTGAAGGGGGTCAAAAGGTACATACTTCCAATTACGAAATAAATAAGTTCTCAGGATGTAATGTACAGCATGGAGACTATAGTTAATAATACTGTATTGCATATTTGGAAGTTGCTAAGAGAATAGATCTTACATCACAGAAAAAAGTTTTTTTGTAACAATGTATGGTGACAGACATTAACTAGACTTATTTTAGTGATCACTTCACAATGCATACAAATCATTGCATACACCTGAAACTAATATAATGTTATATATCAATTACACCTCGGTTAAAAAAAAGAGAAGCTGTTATCGTTTATGTACTATGCTGTTCATTGTTACATACATTTTTCTCATTGAATTCTCTTTGCAAGCTTATAGAGTTAGCATTATCACCCCCATTTTTACAGAGGAGAAAAGAGAGAATGAGAGCAAGGGTAAAAAACAAAAGCAAGCAACCAGGAGAGAAAGAGATAAACTAGAATTATTCACTTCTCTTGTACTATTGCATCTAGAAAATCATATTAAATTTTAAGAACTTTTTGTCCACATTTCCAGTAAGGATGAATTCCACAGTGATGATGAAATAACTGAGACAATGCAGTGTTTTGTTTTGAATTTCAAATTTATCTTTTGATTTCAGGTCCTTGTCTTCTAATAACCTCCCAGGGACTATGTACTCCACTTAACCCTCGTAAATGCTTGATTTGTGATATGTTTCCTTCCAACTAGACTCTCAAAATCTTCCAAGAATGAGGGCCCAGAATTGCTCAAGAGCAAAGATTTAGTGCTGCGTTTGAACATGACAATTCTAACCAGTTTGGAGCCTATTGATTTAAGGTTTAACAGAGTCCTTGTGGGACATGTGCCTTCTTGTTTAAAAACACTCAGGGCTTTTGACAATGCCAGAAATTTTACTGAAGCAACAAAAAGAGGAAAAGGAAAAAATATCTACTTTTTAACATTTTTCTTTAACTTTCCAGATTTAGTTGAGTGGTATCCTTGTTTTTCAAGGATCTAAATGTATCAGTTGAGAAGAGCTTCTCCTTTATCCAGTATGCTCAGTAAAAAAGCTTCAAAGTTTCTTTGTTCAACAAAGCAAAAACGGTGACTGGAAATATCATCAAAATTATTATCCTCTCAACTCATCTTTCTTCTATATTTGTTCTTTGGTTTAGGCATCTAAAAGCACTAACAAAATATAATAGCCACTGCAGAGAATTATCAAGTGATAAATTACGTTAGTTAAGGTTTTTTGTTGAAATAAAAGTAAATGAAATCTACCTAACTTGAGCAATATAACAATAATAAATAACTTTATGGAAATAGATATTTATTGGAATCTCAGAAAGAGTAAAAAGGCCTTGAGGAAGGACAGAAACTTAGGAAGCTCTGGGGAGCCAGGAGCAGAAATTCATGGATTTTTCTAGAATTCTAGATATTCATAGATTTTCTAGAAAACTTTTCTAGAAAGTTTACTGAGTTTCCAAAAACTTTCAGAGTCTGCGTCTTTTGGGTTAAAAATTCCAAATTCCTAGAACGGAAAACCTGGTTGGTCTAGCTATTGTCAGGTGATCACCCTTGGACAGGGTCAGTGTTGTTCACAAGGGCAGGGTGTTAAAATCCTGCTCAGGGGGCCAGCCCAGTGGCATAGTAGTTAAGTTTGCAAGCTCTGCTATGGCGGCCCAGGGTTTGCAGGTTCAAATTCTGGGTGCAGACCTACACACTGCTCATCAAGCCATGCTGTGGTGGCATCCCATATATAAAATAGAGGAAGATGGTCACAGATGTTAGCTCAGGGCCAATCTTCCTCAGCAAAAAGAGGAAGACTGGCAATGGATGTTAGCTCATGGCCAATCTCCCTCACCCAAAGAAAAAAAAATCCTGCTGAAAACCCTTCCATGGCACCCTTCGGGGACTTCCTATCAAGTCCAAATATCCTTCCAGGACCTAGAGAGCCTTGGATCATCCAGTGCTTACCTATTCTCCAAATTCATCTCAAAGCACAAACCCAGGTGCTCAATACACCTCCCCTTTGAGGTCTTCATACTCATTCCGATGCCTCAAACTTTCCCAATCACTTTCTCATCCTTTAAGTATCAACCTAAGTGTCATTTGACAGTGTTGTTGCTTGAATCTCCACATCTAAACTGGTTTTCCCCTGTTATTCTCGCTCATAGAGTTCAATTCTATCCCTTCATAGCTCTTTTGTTATCAGATGTTTACTTCAGAGTGTATTTGTTTGATCTCTGTCTTTTGCTCTCTCTAACTATAATCTGTAAGACGGCAGAGATTTTGATTCTTTTGTCCCAGTTTCAAAAGTGGGACAGTGCATGATACCTACCAAATAGCCCATGAATATTTGTGAATGAATGATGGTTGATGGAGAATCATTCTTATGTTTCAGGGGCAATTCTCAAAAAGAGAAAATGGGCTTCACCTTGCACAGTATATAGCACCTGAACATGGGGACAACGACCAATTAATTGAAATTTTGAAGATAAAATTGGCAGAATTTTTACCCAAAATAATTCATATTCAATATTTTACAAAATCCAAGTAACTTTTTCACTTTATATAGCCATTTTTTCTTTGAAACAAAAGCAAAATTTGATGATATTTATTTAGGGGGATGTAGAGAGAGATGCGATTTCTTTTTACTTACATGTGCAAATGGAGATGAAGAAAATTATCGAAATATAACATGCCTTTCAGTACTTGAAATTCAGAAGCGCATGAGACAGTAATTATTAAGCAAACAGCTGAAAACTTAATTTCAGTTCTCCTGCTTAGAAAAGGTATGAAGAGAAGGCTGTGGAAGATTGTGTGGGTGTGCATTTAATAGCAGGTCTGGTCCTAACCTAAGTTATGGAGGACAAAGCTAATGCTTTATATTGGTACTCACTTGTCCTTTGGAATTCCTGGCCCAGAAAATGCAGGCCCAGATCAGAATATATTCATTGTAACCTGTTGCAACCTTGAACAGCATACATTAGTGGAGGCCCGGTCTCTTTCACTCTTCCTCCAGGTGCCTATTTTCAAACTCCAACCAATTATAGAATGTTGTTAGGAGTGGGTTTTCTGAATCCCAGCTGCGCCCCACCCCCAGGGAATGAGAGTGCTTAGTGGGTGACTTGTTAAGCAGAATTAATGCTGTGGAATGAACCACAATCACCCAAAGCATCATATATCCACACGAATGAGCCCAATGGACGTCTTCCACCAAAATCTACATTAAACCATCATGGGGCATGAAGGAAAACTATACTGCCTGTGACTACAGAAAAAAAAAAAAAAGCAAAACTTGTATTAATATTATACCCATTCTCTTGTTCTTAGCTGTTATGCAATGACCTGGGCCTCAAATTTATGTCTAGACTCTATCTGACCAAGGCTCTTCCTTGAGCCAGGTTTGAAGCATGCTAAGTATCCCTCCTCCTTACTTGTTCCTCTGTCCTTTCTACCACTTGTCAAGTTCCCAGTATAATGGTTGAAAATGTTATGTCTCAATGCCTAGTGCCTCCCCATTGCTGTTTCACTTATGCAGTCTAAGAGTGGTCTTGAACCCAAGCAAGAGGGTCCCTCTCTCTCCCTAAGATCTGCCTTCCAGAAGGTTATACACACACATGAATTGAACAATGCAAGGGTGCTTCTGTCATTGGAGTCCCAGCATTCATTACTGGCACAACATGCTGCATAATCCCAAATATCCACTCTCATGGCTAATGCCATTTGAGTCCCAGAAAACACTGTCTTTCTCGCCATTTATCCTCAAAACACAACGTGACTGCATTTGAATACCATGAAGGTTTTAAGTTGTGCCATTGCTAGCATCAGAAGGGGACATTGGCAACTAGAGGAACATTGAACACTAGAATTGAGAATAATTTTATTTGTATAAAATTTCTTAATAAGATTTATTAGATTTTTCAAAACAAAATAATTATTACCTTATTTTAAAAAATTTTTATTTAAAATTTTGATCTTTAATAATTTAATTGGTAGCTTGGCTTTTGATTTTAACAGATAATTTAAATGTTTTAGAAAAATATTAAAAATACTTTCATTTTTTTCAAATTATGCATTCAATTTAATCCACATTTAAAAAAACAAGTGCAAAGTTTATTCCTTTTAAATGAAATTTCACTTAATTCTTTAATCCTTTTAATTCTAATCTAAATTAGAATATAAATTATGCTTTTATCTTGGTTTCAGTAATATAATTAGTGATTTCTTCAAACAGGCAAGAAAAATCCATTTCTGGGAATAAATAAGAAGTAATTTGTGAATTATGTACATCTTTATTTTGTTACTCACTCTAACACTGCCCAAATGAACTTCAAATATGCACAGTAATCGCATTCAGTCATCTTGATGCTTTGGCAACTTCCAGTAACATAAAAGGACTGGCTTTACACATATGTTATTTTGTCATTTGAAGGTGTATTTCTCAAGGTAGGAGGATAGAACATATCTTATTAACAGTTTGCTAGCTTGATTTATGATTTAAATATCTAAACTATAGTAGTTAGTCAATATTTAATCAAACTCCATTTGATCTTTGCAACAGGCCTCTCGATATTAGAGGTAGAACAGCATTTATGGTTCCCTCTTCATAACCCCTCTCTTCTCATTACTTTCCTTTTCCTTTGGGAATTTCTGACTCCTAATTACAGCATTGGCCATAAGCCTTGCTAGCAGGTCTAGACAAACCATGGGAGCAAAGTAAAAATGCACAGAATCATGATTCAACATTTGGAGGGACTTGTCCTACTGGTAGGAGCTATACTTCTGTACAATGTGGTCACGTGGCAACATCGTTGATTGAAGCCTGCAGAGAGAGACAAAACATCACGTACACAAGTATTTGTTCTTCGGAGTGTAGTAACTCTCACAATCTTTTGTCTCATGGCATGTAAGGGAGATTCCTTTGGTAGCCCCATAATCATCAGATTCTAGCTCTATTACAAGGACCTTCTTCTGGAATCTAAAGCAATTTCTTTATTTGGGAAGGATAAAAGAAGAGAAGAGCCTCAATCTTCTTGCTTCAGGATTCTACAGTTATATTTTTTTGTTCATCCCTACAGTCTATGACTTTCCACAACCATTTTCTATTTCATTTTACACCGGACAACAAAACATACTCATCTTCTGTGTATCTGCTGACTGTCCAACAGCATTCTTTTTTTTAATTAATAAACTCAATTTTTTAGATAAGTTTTAGGTTCACAGAAAAATTAAGTGGAAAGTATCAAGAGTTCCCATTATACTCTCTGCCCCCACACATGCGCAACCTCCCACACTCTCAACATCACATACCAGAGTGGTAAATTTGTTATAATACATGAACCTACATTGACAGATCATTTTAACCCAAAGTCCATCATTTACATTAGGGTTTACTCTTGGTATTGTACATTCCTTGGGTCTCGGCAAGTGTATAGTGACATGTATCTACCACTATAGTATCATACGGAATAGATTCACTGCGCTAGAAATCCTCTGTGCCTTATCTATTGCCCCCAATGTCTAGCAATCACTAATCTTTTTGCTGTCTCTACAGTTTTGCTTTTTCCAGAATGTCATATAGTTGGAATCATACAGTATGTAGCCTTTTCAGATTGGTTTCTTTCACTTAGTAATATTTATTTTGGTTTCCTCCATGCCTTTTCATGGTTTAATAGCTCATTTCTTTTCATCATTAAGTAATAGCCCATTGTCTGGATGGATGTACCACACTTTATTTATCCACTCACCTACTGAAGGATGTCTTGGCTGCTTCCAGGTTTTGGCAATTATGAATGAAGTTGCTATAAACATCACGTACAAATTTTTGTGTATACATAAGTTTTCAGTTCATTTGGGTAAATACCAAGGAGAATGATTGCTGGGTTGTATGGTAAGAGTATGTTTAGATTTGTAAGAAACTGCCTAATTGTCTTCCAAAGTGGCTGTACCATTTTGCATTCCCACCAGCAATGAATGAGAACTCATTTTGCTCCACATTCTCACCAGCATTTGGTAGTGTCAGTATTTTGGATTTTGGCCATTCTAATAGGTGTGTAGTGGTATCTCATTATTTTACTTTGTAACTCCCTAATGATATATGATATTGAATATCTTTTTATATGCTTACTTGACGTCTATATATCTTCTTTGGTAAGGTGTCTATTCAGATCTTTTGTGCACGTTTTAATTGGGTTGCTCATTTTCTTGTTGTTAGGTTTTAAAAGTCCTTTGTATATTTTGGATAACATTCCTTTATCAGATGTGTCTTCCACAAATATTTCTCCCAGTTGGTGGCTTGTCTTCTCATTTTGGCATTTTCTTTCACAGATCGGAAGTTTTAATTTTAATGAAATCCAGCTTATCAATGATTTCTTTTATAGATCTTGCCTTTGGTATTGTATCCAAAAGGTCATCGCCAAGCCTAAGGTCAACCAGGTTTTCTCCTGTTTATCTTTTAGGAGTTTTATAGTTATGTACTTTACACTTAGGTCTATGAAACATTTTGAGTTAATTTTTGTGAAGGGTGTAAGATATGTATCTAGATTTATTCATTTATTTTTTTGCACTTGGATGATAACTCATTCCAGGGCCATTTACTGAAAAGACTGTCTTTGCTTCCTTGTTTGCCTTTGCTCCTTTGTCAATAGATCAGTTGGTGTTTACGTGGATCTATTTCTGGGCTTTCTCTTCTGTTCCATTGATCGATTTGTCTATTCTTTCACCAATACCACACCGTCTTGGTTACTGTAGCTTCACAGTAAGTCTTGAAGTCAGATAGCGTCAGTACTCCAACTTTGTTCTTCTCCAATATTGAGTAGGCTATTCTGAGTCTTTTGCCTCATCATATATTCTTTGGAATCAGTTTGTTGGTATCCACAAAATAACTTACTGGGATTTTGATGGAGATTACATTGAATATATAAATCAACTTGGGAAAAACTGATATCTTAACAATATTGAGTCTTACTAATCATGAACATGGAATCTCTCTGCATTTATTTAGTTCTTCTTTGATATCTTTAATCAGAGTTTTGTAGTTTTCCTCACATAGATCTTGTACATATTTTATTAAATTTATAACTAAGTATTTCATTTTGGGGGGTGCTAATGTAAATTGTAATGTGTTTTTAATCTCAAATTCCACTTGTTCATTGCTGATATATAGGGAAGTGATTGGCTTTTGTATATTAACCTTGTATCCTGCAATCTTGTTATAGTCACTTATTAGTTCCAGGAGTTTTTTTGTTGATTCTTTAGGATTTTCTACAAAGACAATCATGTTATTTGAATACAAAAACGGTTTTATTTCTTCCTTTGCAATTAATACACTTTTTATTTCTTTTTCTTCTCTTATTGTATTAACAAGGACTTCCAGTATGATGTTAAAAAGCAGTGGTGAGAGGGGACATCCTTGCCTTGTTCCCAATTTTGGAAGGAAAGCTTCTAGTTTCCCACGATTAAGTATGATGTTAACTGTAGGTTGTTTGTAGATGTTCTTTTATCAAGTTGAGGAAGTTCCTTCATATTCCTAGTTTGCTGAAGAGTTTGTATCATGGATGGCTGTTGGATTTTGTCAAATGGCTTTTCTGCATCTATTGATATGATCATGTGATTTTTCTTCTTTAGCTTGTTGGTGTGAGGGACTACATTAATTGATTTTTGTGTGTGTGTGAGGAAGATTGTCCCTGAGCTAACATCTGTGCCAATCTTCCTCTATTTTGTATGTGGGACACCACCACAGCATGGCTTAAGGGGCAGTGTGTAGGTCCATGCCTGGGATTCAAACCTGTGAACTCCAGGCTGCCGAAGTGGAGTGCACAAACTTAACCACTATACCACTGGGCCAGCCGTACGTTAATAAATTTTCATGTTAAACCAGCCTTTCATACCTGGGATAAACCTCACTTGGTTATGGTATATAATTCTTTTTGTACATTTTTATTAAATTTTGTTAATATTTTGTTGAGGATTTTTGCATCTATGTTGATGAAAGATATTGGTCTGTTTTGTGGGGTTTTTTTCTTGTAATATCCTTGTCTGTTTTGGTATTAGGGCAATGCTGGCTTCAGGGAATGAGTAAAGAAGTATCACTCTACTTCTATCTTCTGGAAGAGATTCCAGAGAACTTGTATAATTTCTTCCTTAAATATTTGGTAGAATTCACCTGTGGTTCCATCTGGGCCTAGTGATTTCTGTTTTGGAAGGTCATTAATTATTGATTCAATTTATTTAATAGATATAGGCCTATTCAGATTATCTATTTCATCTTGTGTGAGTTTTGGCTGATTGTCTTTCTAGGAATTGGTCCATTTCATCTAGGATGTCAAATTTGTGGGCATA
This sequence comes from Tapirus indicus, assembly GCA_031878705.1. NCBI lineage: Eukaryota > Metazoa > Chordata > Mammalia > Perissodactyla > Tapiridae > Tapirus > Tapirus indicus. The sequence continues at coordinate 122,930,497 of CM062918.1, forward strand.
GAGTTGTTCATAATATCCCTTTATTATCCTTTTTATGTCCATGGGATCTGTAGTGATGTCCCTTCTTTCATTTCTAATATTAGTAATTTGTCTCCTTTCTTTGTTCTTAGTTAGCATAGCCAGAGATTTATTTATCTTTTCAAAGATTTTGTTTATTTTCTCTATTGATTTCCTTTTCCAATTTCAATGATTTATGCTCTAATTTTTATTTCTTTCTTCTACTTAATTTGGATTTAATTTGTTATTCTTTTTCTAAGATGATGCTTAGATTATTGATTTTAGATCTTTCCTATATTCTAAAAATATACATCCAATGCTATAAATTTCCCTCTAAGCACTGCTTCCACCGCATCCCACAAATTTTGATAAGTTGAATTTTCATTTTCATTTAGTTCAAAACATTTTTTAATATCTTTTGAGATTTCTTCTTTGACCTATGTGTTATTTAGAAGTGTGTTGTTTAATCTCCAAGTATTTTGGGATTTCTCAGCTTTCTGTTATTGATTTCTAGTTTAATTCCACTGTAGTACGAGTCCAGACATTGTATGGTTTCTATACATTTAAATTTGTTGAGGTGTGTTTAATAGGCCAGAATCTGGTCTGTTTTGGTGAACATTCCGTGTGAACTTGAGAAGAATGTGTATTCTGCTCTCATTGGATGAAGCCTATAGATGTCAATTATATCCAGTTGATTGATGGTCCTATTGAATTCAACTATAGTCATGCACCACGTAAAACTGTTTCAGTCAATGATGGATGTCATATATGATGGTGGTCCCATAAGAATAGTACCATATAGCCTAGGTATGTGGTTAGCTATACCACCTAGGTTTGTGTGATTACCGTAGGGGAGGAATAAATTTTCATCTACCCTTCTAGGTTCTTCTGACTGGTCTGAGAATTAAATTGACAAGAGGCAGATTAACAGGAGAAAAACAAACAAAAGTTTAATAACATGTATGTGTGGGAGAAACCCCGAAAAACCAAGTAACTTGCTAAAATAGCTGAGGCCCTCACCTTAAATACTATCCTCAGCTAAAGACAAAAGATGTTGGGAATGAGGAAAGTCAGGGACTTCAAAGTGAAGGAAGGCAATTCACAGGTAGGTGAAAAGGAGCAAATGTTTGGAAAACAAGTGTTTGCCTGCCCACAAAGAAGCACAAGAACACAGTGGGGAGCCCAACAAACAGGCTTTTCTAGGTTCCCTCCTTGCCTACCACCTAGTTCACGTTATGCTAAGTTGATGGCTTGCTTACTGAAACAGGTTATTTTATTTGAATTCTTTTAGGCATTTAAGGGGGATGTAACAAGAAAAACTTTCCCAGTCTTATTTCTTAAAAATAAGCAGCCTAGAGACACATTTTGGGGTGACAAATTTTGTTCCCTTGCAGTACACGTTATGATATTCGCACAATGACAAAACTGCCTAATGATGCACTTCTGAGAACGTATCCCCGTCTTTAAGCGATGCAAGACTCTATCCTTACTGATTTTCTGCCTGCTGGGTCTGTCCATTTCTGATAGAGGGGGTGTTAAAGACTTCAACTTTAAGTGTGAATTAGTGTATTTCTCCTTGCAGTACGATCAGGTTTTGCCTCACATATTTTAACGCTGTTGTTAGATTATTATGTCTACTTAAAGGACTGACCCTTTATCATTAACTAACGCCCATCTTTAACCTTAATAATTTTCCTTGCTCTTAAGCCTGCTCTGTCTAAAATTAATATAGCTACTCCTGCTTTCTTGTGTTTAGTGTTATCATGGTATATAATTCTCCATCCCTTTACTTTTAATCTCTGTGTATCTTTGTGCTTAAAGTAGATTTCTTATAGACACATAGTTAGGTCATGGTTTTTGATCCACTCTGATAATCTTTTAATTGGTGTATTTAGACCATTGACATTTAAGGTGACTGTTGAAATAGTTGGATTAATATCAACCATATTTGCTACTGTTTTCTATTTGTTGCCCTTGTTCTTTGTTCCTATTTTTGTCTCCTGCACTTTTCCTGCCTTTGTGGTTTTAATTGAGCATTTTATATGATTCCATTTTCTCTCCTTTCTTGGCATATCAATTATGCTTCCTTTTTTACTTTTTTAAGTGATTGCCCTAGAGTTTGCAATATACATTACAACTAACCCAAAGCTACTTTCAAATAACACTATACCACTTCATGTGTAGTTGAGTATCTTCAACTAACAAAATATTCCCAATTCCTCCCTTCAGTCTCTTGTATCATTTCCGTCATTCATTTCACTTACACATAAGCGTATATGTATATACACAAGCATATATAATCAAATACATTGTTGCTATTACTTTGAACAAACTGTTGTTATCTGTTATATCAATGAAAAATAAGAAAAACAAAAGATTTTGTTTTACCTTCATTTATTCCTTCATCGATATTCTTTCTTTCTTTATGTAGATCAGAATTTCTAACCTATATCATTTTCTTTCTCTCTGAAGAACTTTTAACATTTCATGCAAGGCAGTTCCCCTACCAGCAAATTCCCTCAATTTTTATTTGTGTGAGAAGTCTTTATTTCTTTTTCACTCTTGAAGGATGATTTCATATGGTACAGAATTCTAGGTTTGTTTTCGGTTTTTTTCAGCACTTTAGGTGTTTCACTCCACTCTCTTCTTGCTTGCTTGTTTCCTGAACAGAAGTTAGATGTAATTCTTAATTTTGTTCCTCTATATGTAAGACGGGTTTTTTTTCCTTCTGATTTCTTCCAAGATTTTGTCTTTATCTTAGATTGAATATAAAACGCCTAGGTATAGTTTTGTGTGCTTTTGTGGGGGGCATTTATTTTGCTCTGTGTTCTCTGGCCTTTCTGGATCTGTGGTTTGCTATCTAACACTAATTTGGGGAAATTCTCCATCATTATTGTTTCAAACATTGCTTCTGTTTCTTTCTCTCTTTCTTCTCCTTCTGGTATTCCCATTACACATGTTACACCTTTTGTAGTTGTCCCACAGTCCTTGGATATTCTGTTCTGTTTTTTTCTGTCTTTTTTTCCTCTTTGCTTTTAAGCTTTGGAAGTTTCTATTGTCATAGCCTCAAGCTCCGAATTTCTTTCCTCAGTCATGTCCAGTCTACTAATAAGCCCATCAAAGGCATTCTTCATATCTGCTATGGTGTTTTGACCTCTAGCATTTCTTTTTGATTCTTTCTTAGAATTTCCATCTCTCTGCTTTTATTATCGATGTATTCTTACATGTTGTCTACTTTTTCCATTACAGCCCTTAGCATTTTAATCATAGTTTGGGTTTTTTTTTTTTAATTCCAGACTGATAATTCCAACATTCCTGCCATATCTGACTCTGGTTCTGATGCCTGTTCAGTCACGTCAAATTGTGTTTTTTGCCTTCAGTGTACCTTGTAATTTTTTTGTTGAAAAGTGGTCATGATGTACTGGGTAAAAGGAACCGTGGGAAATAGGCCTTTAGTAATGTGGTGGTAAGATGTGTGGAGAAGGGAAGCATTCTATAGGCTTATGATTAGGTCTCAGTCTTTTAGTAAGCCTGTCCTCCTGCCCTGCGAACTTCACAAGTGCTTCTCAATTGTTTCCCTCCTTAGGTGGAACAGGATAGCTGGAGGGGGCTGGAGTTGGGTATTTCCCTTCCTGCAATTATGTTAGGCTCTGATAAAACCCCAGCAGCCCCTGTTAAAATAGTTTCTCCTCACAGCAAGCCTTGTTAAGAAGAACAGAATGCTCTGGCTTATTTCAAACGATTCCTCCCCTCTCCCCCGCCGAAGCATCAGGGAATTTTTCTCTGATATTCACTGTGGTAACCTGGTAGAGCTCCTGGAGGTAAAACTCACAAAAGTGTGCCGCCTCTCAAGATTGGGTCCCCCTGGAGTTGTTAACTCTCAGAGTCGTCCACACTAAGCCTCCAGCAACTCATCAATCACAATTCAGGTTTACTCTGGCCCTGGTAACCGTGGAGGCTTCTGCTCCTGTCACTTGTGATTTTCTGTATCCACTTTGTCTAATTTGGGGGGCAGTCGTTTGCGCTGTGACCTCACTTCTCTGAAGAATCTAAAAAGAATTGTTGATTTTTCAGTTTGTTCAGCTTTTTACTTGTTGGGATGGAGTGGCGACTCACAGTATTCTTTTTTTAATTTAAAATGTTTTAATATAACTTAATTAAAGGCATAAATGTGATCATATGATACCTTAATTTATGTTTCAGTCTTTCTTTTTCTTTGTCCATCTTAGCCTGGTACTCTTCCCTCTCAGTTCCCCATATGCATCCAGTGCCCCTCTTTCACCAACCAAGGTAACATGTTAATAACCTAGTATGGATACTTCCGTGTTTTTCTCCATGGACCTATATATTCATATATATACATACATAGTCAAAAGTATTTGACATTGGTTTAACAGGAACAAGATCATATTATGCATATTTTTCATAATGTTACTTTCTTCACAAACTAAACCTCTTGGAAATTAGTGCAATTCAACTGGTATAGCTTTAATTTATTCTTTTTAATGTCTACATAACAGTAATAGAAAGGCTATGCCTTCAGTTAGTTCAGCTGTAACCCTATCGCATTCTCATAATAGCATTTTTTTTTTTTTTTTGTGAGGAAGACCAGCCTGAGCTAACATCCATCGCCAATCCTCCTCTTTTTGCTGAGGAAGACCGGCCCTGGGCTAACATCTGTGCCCATCTTCCTCTACTTTATATGGGACGCCGCCACGGCGTGGCTGACGAGCAGTGCATCGGCGGGCGCCCGGGATCTGAACCTGCGAACCCTGGGCTGCCAAGCGCGGACTAAACCGCTGTGCCACCGGGCGGCCCCATAATAGCATTCTTAAAAGAATTCTCAGTAGTATTCTAAAAAGACTCTTGATGTTTACCACCCAAGGTTTAAGAAACCATCAGCTCAGAGTACACTACACTTGGAATCAAGAAATATGAGTTTAGTTTTCACCTGTTACACTTTTACAATCTTCAACAATGAAGTTATATAACTTTTAAAGATCTATGTATCTCCATAGGGGAAGTGACAATAAAAAAAATCTGTAAAAATCCATATCCAGCTGCTTCATAAAATGGCCAGATAACAAAAAAGAATTTTTGTTATGCAAAAGAAACTCCTCAATAGAGTAGAAAAGAACACTTTGCTTCTATTGCTGATGCTAAGTAAGTGACTTAGATGTAGGCAGAAGTCTAAGATGGCCCTTAAGATCACTACACTCTAGTTACATGCCCTGTATCATCCCCTCCCTTGAAGGAACGGAACTGTGCTTATGATGGGTTTCACTCATGTGATTATGTCATATGATGAAAGTGAAGGCTCCAAATCAGTTGATTTTAAGTTAATCAAAAGAGAGATTGTCCACAGTGGCCCATTTAATGGGATTGCAGCTCCTAAAAAGGGTCAGAGATTTAAAGAGAGAAGGAGATATTTTCTTCCGCTGGTTTTAAAAAAGCAAACAACCATGCTGTGAGAGCGCACATGGTTAGGAGTAGAAGATGGCCTCTAAGAGCTGGAAGCAAACTTTGTCCAACAGCCAGTAAGAAAATGAGGCCCTCAGTCCTATAGCTGCAAGGAGCTAACTCCTGCCAACAATGAATGAGGAGCTCAGAATACGACCCCAGCCACAGATGAGATCAGACCCTGGGCTGACATTAGAATTTCAGCCTTGGGAGGCCCAGAGCAAAGAACCCAGTTATGCCACACGGGGATGACTAACCTACAGAACCTCATGATAATAAGTAGATATTGTTTTAAAATGCTAAGTTTATGGTAATTGGTTATCAGCAACAGAAAACTAAAAAAGTGACCTTAGACAAAACATAAAGTCCAGTCTTCACCACTATAATGTGAAATAGTGGTCCCAAGGACTAGCTTTCTAGTTCTAGAACACTCTATTTTTATAATTCTGCTGTAGCTCAAAATCAAACCTCTATTTCCATGATACTACCAGTCAACAGAAACAGCATCTGTTTAAACAGATAGCATTGGTGAATGATAGCATTCTTTTGGAACCCTGGGTTTATTCACAATCTCCAGTTTTAGGGTGTCATTAGAATGATCTGATATTACTTTAGGTCTGGCACAATTTGGAAGAATTTTGCATATTAAATAAAAACTTCCAGGCAGATTTACAATCTTTAACTTCATTACTTGCACAGACACTCTTTTATCCAAATAAGGTAACATTTACAGATTTATTTTATGGGGTTGTATAAAATGAGAAGACAGTGAGGAAGAGAAGACTCTGAAAGTGGAGGTCAGTTATTCGAATAATCTCTCTCTCAACATTGACTTTGAACAACAACGGTTTTGAGATAAAACCCTGGAGGCTGCCCTCTAGTCAAACCAGTGTGGAGCTGAATTCATATTAACAGGAGTTGTATATGCACCATGTGTGAGGATCCAGAACAGCAGGACCTGTTTCACGGGATCAGAACCCTTTGGAGTTTTAGCTGCACTGGGGCCTATCAGAGAGTTTAGTTTGAAAGATGATGAAATTTTTAGCATGTCCTCTGATCATCCCTTCAAAGGTGAATGAGAATTTTAAGAGAACTCTATTTAAATACCCACTTGAAATTGTGTTGAACCACATCTCTCTCTTTCAAGAAAAAACAAAATAAATACATAGAATTCTGTCCCAGACAAATTGCCTATATTTGTTTCCTAGGGCTGCTATAATAAATTGCTGGGAGCCTTAAACAACAGGAATTTATTCTCTCGCGGTTCTGGAAGCTAGAAGTCTGAAATCAAGCTGTGGGCTATGCTCCCTCTGGAGGCTCTAGAGGAGAAACCTTGCTTCTCTCTGCCAGCTTCTGGCGGCTGTCATTCCTTGGCTTCCTTGGTTTTTTGTCACATCACTCTGATCTCTGCCTTGTTTTCATATCCCTTTGTCCGATATGCCCATGTCTCAAATCTCCCTCTGCCTTTCTCTTATAGAGGCACTTGCCATTGGATTCAGGGCCCATCTGAATAATCCAGGATGATCTCCCCTCGAGATCTTTAACTTCATTACTTACACAGACACTCTTTTATCCAAATAAGGTAACATTCATAGGTTCCAGGGACTTGCACCAGGATATATATTTTTGGGAGCCACCGTTCAACTCACTACATTGACTTTTTTTGTTGTTATCTGTCTTGGATGGAATTCCACCTTCTCCCCTACCACCCTGCCCTCCCCCCAATAAATTCATGTATGGAAGTCCCTCAGAATGTGACCTTATTTGGAAATACAGTTGTTGCAGATGTAATAAATTAAGTTCAGGTGAGTTCACTAGGGTGAACTCTAATCCAACATGACTGATGTCTTTATGAAAAGGGGAAATGTGGATGCAGACACACACACAGGGACACTACCATGTGATGGTGAAGGCGAAGATCACGGTTATGTTTCTACAAGCCAAGAAGAGCCCAAGATTACCAGCTAACCACTGGAAGCTAGGTGGGAGGCATGAAACAGATTCTCCCTCACAGTCCACAGAGGGAACCAACCCTGATGACACTTTGATCTTGGACTTCTAGCCTCTGGACTGAGACAATAAATTTTTGTTGTTTAAGCCACCTAGTCTGTGTACTTTGTTAGGGAAGCCCTAGCAAACTAATACATTATCCCTGCGTAAATATCACTTTAAACAGGGATAATCAAATTGCAATTGTGTAATCTATAATAATGTTGCATTTTATCTATCAACATTCCACTGGAATTATGTTTTTAAAATTTTCTACTTTATAAATAATACTGTAAAAATTGTCTATATAGCATTTCTCTTTTTGTGGATTATTTCCTTGGGATATATTCTAAAAAATGGGAATCCTTTACCAAAAAGGTTCAGAACAATAAAAAAATTTTGAGCGACTAAACATTTTATGTCTTGGAAATGTGTTAATTGCTTTCCAAAGAGTTGTAACAATTTACCTTCTATCTGCTATGTGAGGAGTGATTTCAACACGTTCTCACCAACATTTGACAGTATCATTTCAAGTACTGTCATACACATTTTGAGAACACATTCAGATTTATTCTTGGGTGGGGGGGAAGGGTAACAGCATATATTTTTTGGTCCTACCTTTTTCTCTCTCTCTTGCTTTCAGACAGTCACCCAGGAAATCAGCCACAGTGTCTTTAGGCTGCACTTTGCTTAACACATTTAATTGAAGGGAGTTCAGTAGAAGAAAATTCAAGAGGGGTGTGAATTTTTTTAATGCAAGAAATCACTCACTTCATTAATTCCAACCTTCATGAATTAAATTTTATTTATTTGTATGACGATTGTTGCAATTAGGAGAAATAAGATAAGCTTATAAGGCAATATCCCTTTTTGGCTTTTCTTAACACAGCATGTTTACTTGGGAATTTACCTTCCACCTTGTCCAAAGAATTAGACGGGGCGTTGGCCGGTTTTCAGCACTTCCTCCCTGAGGACCCTGACGGCTCCACTCACGTGCCTGTTCGTCCCTCTACAAGTTTTCCCTGACGACGGATCCAGTTTTTCCGTTTAAAATTTAACAATGACCAAACCAAATCCCCAAAAAGCTACCAGACTAAGAAACAAAAAGTCTTTTTTTTTTTTAATCTGGAGAAGCGCTGTTGAGCAAAGCTAGCCGGCTGCTGTTCCTGCAGCCCGCATCTCGATCCTTTCTGGTCTCCGATCCACCCACTCTCATCCGCACCCTACGCAGAGCCTGAATTCTGCCCTCCAAACCCTGGGTATGAATAAATCGTGCCTCTAGCCCCTCCTGGATTTTTAAAAGGACATTGCGCTGGTCGATCATTGCAGGGCGCCTCCGCCGAGTCTGGAGCAGACACAAGAGCATCCCTCCGGCGGGGTGTGCAGTAGGGACGAGCTGAGTACACTCTGATTTTTGGCTGCCTTTTTTGCTAGGGTGGGTGGGGAAATGTGTGTCCTCCAAGAGTTCAGACCAGAACCTATGACTTTCTCTCTCCCCCTCCCTCCTTTTCTTCCTCCCTCCTCCCCTTTCTTTTTCTCTCAAGGTGCGGGAGCTCTCTTTCTTTTCCAGACCAGAGAGGGGCGCCTTTCCAGCTCCCTTTCCCCTCACCCACCGATTAAAAAAATGAAAAAAAAAAAAAAAAAAAAAGCCGGGAGTAATAGCGAGTGGATCCGCTCGGTGCTCAATGAATGGAAGCCGCGGGGCGGGCCTGCGCGCACGGCCGCCCTGCCCACGATGCTGTCGCCCCGGGGCCTGTAGGGCCCTCTCCAGCCCCTCGCCGTCCTCCCGCTGCGGGCCGAGGCTGCTGCCGGCTCTGCGCTCCACGCCGAGGCCGCGGCGGCAACGGGGAAGGTCGGAGGGAGGGTGGTTTCCTCCCGCCCCACACCCAGCTCGGAGCCGGATATATAGAGTGTCACGTTTGGGAGCCGAAAGACGAGAGCAGTTTCCTTGTGGCTGGAGCGCTTCCCGCAGCCTCGGGGAAGGACCGGGACCGAGAGGACCACTAGTTGAACTCCACCCCGCACCGGAGGAGCAGGTATTCCGGGGTCCGCAGCCCGGCAGCTCGCAGAGCCCACGCCTCCGGAGGCGAAGACCGGGCTGGGGGTGGCCCGGGAGGGAGGGAGGGCTCTGCTGGCTTGCGAGGGCGGGGCGGATCCCTGCGGGCACTCGAGGAGGGGTGGGCGCGGGGCCGGTGGGAGGAGGGAAGCGTTTCCGAGGCTCTGCCCCCTGGAGCTGCCCCCGGCCGCACCCGGCTGTCAGCGGGCGCGTTAGGCACGTCGGGCGCCGGCCTTGCCCGCCAAGGTGGGGCGCGCAGGGGGTGGGTACGGCGGCGTGCCGGGAAGGGCCGGACAGGGTTGACGCGGGGGAGCCGAGCCGTGGCAGCCGGGGATCGAGGGAGAGAGGCCCCTGGCCGGGTCTCGCCCGGGCCTCCTTGACCCCTGGGGCTATTCCTGGAGAGCGCGCGCGGACTCCGCGGCCACGTGTGGAGCGGCGCCCGCCTCGGCTGCCCTCCCTGCGCCGGGGAGGCCTTCGGCGCGCGTCCTCGTGCGCCCCTAGCCCCGCCACGGGCTGCGCATGTCCCGACCCTCCCACTAGGGCCTCGTCGGGGTACCCACCCCGAGGCTGGAATGGGCTGGGACAGCCAGGGCGGGGTCTGTCCCCGTTGGAAGTTTTCGACCTCTTCCTGTGGCCTGGGCGTCGTGGAGAGAACAGGGGAGCAGGTACCAGAAGACAATAACTGGAGTAGACGGCTTGCGGGAAGGCTGCGCCCCCTGGCAAGTAAGATTACCCGCGGGGCAATTCCATTCATTTAAAAGAATGACCAACTTAATCCTAGAAACCATAGGAAAGCGTCCCACCTGTGAGCCTCCTATTCTTCGAGATGGGTAGAATTATGAACACTTATTCTTCTAGGGATGAGTTACCAGATGTAAGCAACCAAAGAGCTTTGGCGGCTAGTTGAATCCTGTAGAGTGCCCCACTGTGCCATGAGCAAGGACAGAGTGGGGACAGCAGCGTGCAAAGGAAACTCAAATGAACCGTGCTTTTCTCCATGTTATAAGCTGCATCAAGAGAAGTTAGCCACTCTGTGCAGATGAAAATTTGAGAATTACCCTGTGGTTTTAATTACCTATCTCTCTATATCCCCATTTATATGAGTTGGAGGTTTGGCTGAGGTGCGTATTTAGTCTCAAAGGACAAAGGGACTAAATAAAATCTTAATGCAGCCACTCAAACTGCAGGCTTTTCAGCAAAATCCACATTTAGGGATATTTGTGTGTGAGACTTCTAGGAGATGGCCGTAAGGTTTTACCAGCCAGACTCAAGTGTGGCAACATTTCATCTGTAATATTTCTCAAGATGAGGTCTTTAGAGTACTCTTTCCTATATCTGAGGGCATCTTCTGCCCTTGCTTTATTTACAAATTCCTACCTTACTCCAATTTCTAACATTAGATTATAATTATCTATAAAATAGATATAAATCACCATGAGTTGGTATATCTTACAGTGATCGATTTCTCCTTTGTTTAAAGCAGGGAATGTGACACCTAATTACAGAAGAAGAGCGAGAAGCTTCCTTTAGGGGGTGAAAGTAAATAAGATACCTCATATTTGAGTATCACTTTGGGGTTTATAAAGAATATGATCATCTTGAACATCTCGCTGTTTGCTTTCCTATCTTCTGAAGAGGCATTCTTGAGTATATTTCTTTTTGGCAACATCTGGGCAGTCTTAAGAATTCCTTGTTTTTGTATTAATTCTCATGCACTCATGAAAGCTCACTCATTCACAAACACAGTCTCCTGAAGGATCATGCACAGTGACCACTAGCATGCATGTCCCTTCCAATCTATTTCAGACACTGGGCTCTGAGAGAACATTTATTACTCTCGAAGAGGCATTCTTCATGCTTTATTTTGTTAACAGACCACTTTAAGAATTTGGTGAAAGCTGTGGAATATGATAAACAAACATATGCACATTAACACAGAATTCTTCCTACAATTTCATGAGTTCACAGTCTCCTTGATACCCAGTCACCTAAATGTTAGATGGCCCAAAGCCCCAGGCAGGGCCAGCTTCATGGAAATGCAAACTGTGCAGTCGCACAGGGCCCTGTATTTAGAAGGGCCCCGCATTTGGTTTAATGTTCTGTTACTGTGGGCTGTCTTAATAATTTTCAAACAAGGAGCTCCAAATTTTCATTTGACACTGGACCCTGCAAATTCTGTAGCCAGTCCTTACCTCAGGTTAAGAACCCTGTTCCAGAACTTACTGAATAACAGCGTTGTCTGATGGCAATCCTACATTTCAGGTGAATTCTTGAACACACAGCTGAAGTTAGCTGCTGCATACTTAGGTCATTTAGCCCCTCTAGTCCCAGTTTCTTCGTTGAGAAAATAAAGACAACAGACCGTATCTTCTACTCTCTTCATTTTAAAAGGTTGTTGGGAAGCCGCATTAGATAAAAAGAAATAATAATTGTAAAAATTTCTACTTACCTTGAACAGTTCTGTGCTAACAAGACACTGTCGTTACAGGCTTAACTTTTCTGCTCCATTTTTCAGAAGTAGCTTGAAGAAGGTTGGTTAAGTACGTTAAAAGGGTTGCAAAACCTTTATAACCCTTATATTTTGGTAGGAAAAAGCCAAACAAAGTAACTAAGGTATTCAGTATTTTAAATATTTCTTAAAAATCATTATTTGGACAAGATTGGAAATGGCAGCTAAAAGTAGAGAATAATTTCTTGGATCCCAAAGACACTTCCTGAATGATAATGATATTTGGGTCTAATTCATCCAAAAATTGAACAATGAGAAAATGTGATTGAAATTTTTAAGGAGATATTCCTCTTTGCTTCATTTAAATTTTTAAAATCCATATTTTCAAAATCTTGAGCAAGTCACTCTTTTAAATATTCTAGGAGATGCTTAGCAATATAAAGTCATTTAGTCCTTTACCAAGTTGTCTTCACCTCCTATAACACTGGGGGAGGAGCTGAGAAACTTTTGGTAAGTCCTCTGTCCCCACACTACTCCGTTAACTGCTTCTCTCTAAGCCCAGAACTTATCTTTATCCCAGCTTTCACTCTCAGCATGATGGAGCTCACTTTGAAGGTTTGAGGAAGAAAATAGAGTGAAAGGAAATGAGTCAAACTCCCATAGCAAAGTCTTATAATGGGGGCATTAAAGGAGGGAAGATGGAGATTCCTTCTTTCATGCAAGTACTCTGTGAATGTACCTTAGGATGTGAAGTACCGGGTCCTGTACTTGATAGATTTATGACATAATTGGCAAGACAAGATATGTAAACATAAAGTGTTAATTAACAATAGCAGATGAGTTGTTACAAGACAATATAAGATTAGGCACCAGGTGAATGGTACAAAAAATAAGTACAATGAGTTCCTAAAAAGAGAATAAAATAAACTGAAATGGTTAGTGCAACTTAAATGGAGACTTACATGAGATGTCCCTTAAAATTCCACTCCTAATAGAGATGAATGAATGAGTTTTCTGGGTGATAAGTGTGCGAAAAATGAAAATCTGAGTGGAGCTAAAGTTTCATGTAAGGAAAAGGCAGGAGATAAAACTGTAAGAGAAGTTTCCAGTGGCTAGCTTCATTCATGTAATAAGTAAGTATTAAGCCCATTCCATGACCAGACACAGTGCCAATTTTACCTAATTTAGTGTTGAATAAAGCAGATGTGTTTTCCATTCTTTTGGAACTTACATTAAAAAAAATAAACATTAAATTGTCGGAAGTAGTATGAAGAAGAACAGGGTGTTATGGAAAGAGAAGCAGGGGCTGACTCAGATTTGGTGCTCTTGGAAGGTCTCTTTGATGAAGAAAGATTTAAATTGATATTTGATAGAGTAGGTGTTAGCTTGAAAAAAAATGGAGAGAAAAGCAATCTGGGCAGAGGAAATAGCAAATAGGAAGGCGCTAAGGAGGGGAAAAGGATGGAGGTGTTCAAGGGACAGAACGAAGGCACGTGTGTTTGGTGAGGGAATTGCTGAGAGGCTGGACATGAGTGTGGGGAGGTAGGCAGGCGCCCGATCCCGCACAACCTCACAGATCTTGATAAAGATTATGAATTTTAGTTTAGTGGGAAGCTTTTGAAGACTTTGAAGCCAGGGACTGTCTAATGATATTTTCAGGAGATCTTTATGACTACAATAAGGAGAAAAGACTAAAGGGTTAAAGGATTGGAAGTAAGAAGACCAGTTGGGACAGAGTGTGGGTGACGGTACTAACGGGGAAGATGGAGAGAAGCAGGCAGACTTGAGATGTATTTTGAAAGTGGAATTGATAGAACTTAGTGATAGATTGCATATGAGAGATGCGTGAGGCAGAAAAAAGTATGAGAATGGATTCCTTTGATAGATACTGCAGAATGTTTATAATTCAAAACAATAGGCTCACGTGCAAATGATTTCGAGTTGCCGCAAGAGGAACTGAAAAATGAAATGAAAACTGATAACCCTGCTTAGTACCTCTGGAAAATATACCAGGCTGTTGGGATAGAGGTGAGAGAAATGAGGGAGGAGACTACTTTTCATACTACCATTTATAGTGTGGGGATTATTTTTAAACCGTGCATGCATTTTATAATTTTTAAAAGGTTACCATCACAACAAAAATGGCTCCTGTTTTTCTGGCTTGAGCACATGAATGGAATACAGGGTCATTTCCCAAAATGACAAAAATGAGGAGAGAAAGGTCTGATCCTAAAGTGGTTATTCTAAAACATAACTCACTCTCCTGCTTAAAACCTTTCCATTCTTCCCCCTTGGCTATATCAGTGTTTTCCAAAATGTAGTTTGTGGGTCATTGGTTTCTTGCGATGTTAGTTAACAGTTAAGTGAAGAAGAAAAAGCTTCTGTTATCATATATGTTTGAGAAACACTTGATTTAACCTAGTTAAGCAGTTTTATTGCAGGAATCCTCAGAGCCTTTAATATACTAGTGTGTATTGAGAATCGTCAAGAAAGAAGGGATATTTTTTGCCACACTTCCTAAACTTATTTGACTTTGAAATGCTTTTATGGCCGAACATCTAATAGAGTCAGCATTCAGCATAACACGCTTTGGGAATGCTGCCCTATATTAATAGATTAAACCTTTTAACATCCACGGCTTTCTATTAACCAGAAGCTTCTCTCATGTCTTTCATATTACTTAGTTGGAAGAAAGCAAGAGACTGGAATTGACTCTGTTAACAGGCTTTAAGTTGATGATGAAAACAATTCTGCTATATGAATAAGAGATAAAGACATATTCATAGGTAAGATCTGCAGTCTGATTAAAAACAAATATTTGTGTGTGTGTGTGAGGAAGACTAGCCCTGAGCTAACATTCATTGCCAATCCTCCTCTTTTTTTGCTGAGGGAGACTGGCCCTGGGCTAACATCTGTGCCCATCTTCCTCTACTTAATATGGGACGCCACCCCAGCATGGCTTGACAAGCGGTACATCGGTCCATGCCTGGGATCCAAACCTGCGAACCCCGGGCCGCTGAAGCGGAGTGCACAAACCTAACCACTATGCCACCAGGCTGGCCTCCCCAATTTTTTCTTTTAAATTCTATTTTCCTGGGAAAGCTATGCAGGATCTCCCTGAGGTGCATTCTGTCAAGTCTAGATTTACACGTGAGGAACTTGAAGCATACACAGTAGGGAAGACTTCACAGGGCTTCTCATGTTCCATGGTAGGTCTGGGCCTTATTTGATGTTTGTAATTTATCTCTTGCAGGGTAGCACAGTGGGAATACATAGGGCATGTGGAGGAGCAATTGTTTTGCAATGAATTTCATACATCTTCTTTCCTGGTCCCCAGTGCATTCGCATGGTGTTGCGTTGGAGGCAGGAATGCAATCTGTGACCAAAGAACAATGCAACAGACCAGAACAGAAGAAACAGGTTCACACAGCTAAGGACTCTGGCCATAGCTTCATTCACTTGGTGTTCTAGCCCAGGGGTCAGCAAACTATGTCCTGAGGGCCAATCTGGCCCTTGCCTGTTTTTGTACATCCCTTGAACTAAGAATGGTTTTTATACTTTAAAGGTTGAAAAAAAATCAAAAGAAGAATAATGTTCTGTGGCACATGAAAATTATATGAAATACTAATTTCTGTGTCCATAAATAAAATTTATTGGAAATCAGCCAATATCATGCCTCTATTCATCGTTGTCTATGGCTGCTTTGGTGTTCCACCCAATGAGTAATTGTGACAAGCAAAGCCTCATATATCTACCATCTGGCCCTGTACAGAGAAAGTTTGTTGACCCCTGACACCCTGCTAGGCTGTTAAACTAACCAGCCATAGATAATTTTAATAGATTTGTTTTTCCTTTGTTTTATATATTAGGGGGTAGTCTTAGTTCAGGCTGCTATATCAAACTCCCGTAGACTGGGTGGCTTATAAACAACAAATTTATTTCTTACAGTTTTGGAGGCTGGAAGAGCCCACGTCCTGGTTCATAGATGTTCTTTTCATTCCTACCTCACATGGTGGAAGGGGCAAAGGAGTTCTCTGGAGTCTCTTTTATAAGGGTACTAATCTCATTCATGAGTCCACCCTCATGACCTAGTCACCTCCCAGAGGCCCCACCTCCCAACACCATCATGTTGGGGGCTAGATTTCAACATATGAATTTTGGGGAGACTCAGACATACAGTCTACAGCAGGAGTAGACCTACGAAAAGGTAAATTGACTTCCTAGAAGCTCCTCAGATGTTATTGGCATTGACGTCATGACAAGGCTATTTACTCTTGATGACTAGTGTAGCTAATGTTACATGCTGATGTGAGGAGCAGAAGACAGTCTTGAGGATAATAGCTTTTGAGAGTTATTCAAACATTGGAACTCGTATATAAAGGATGGGCACTGAGATAAACATAACCAGAGTCCCAAGAGGTAGAGGGGTAATTAACCCTAATATTTCTTAGTTGTTGAAATCTGCTGCCTCTGAGCATAGATCACCTGTGAGAGGTCACCTCCAATTTTTATTTCAATAATGAGGCAAATCTGTATTTTTATTAATGCACCCTTTTTGTGAAGAGTGATGGCTTAAGGGTGATAGTCTTAATTTGGGGTTGACAGGAATACACATTTCATTGTCCCCACACCATACCTGTTGAATCAGAATTTTTGGTGTGCGAATCCCCAGGTGCTTCATACATAACCAGCCCAGCTCAGGTACAAAATGTGGGAACAAGTGGTTCAGGTATTTCCATGGGACTTAGAACCAGAAGAGAGGATACTGGAGGCTTGGTGCTTAGGTCTATCACTGCTGTCACGGAAACTTTCCGGATCAGGGTATTCTGTAGGAATCAAACAGTATGAAATATGGGGCCCCTTACCAGCCACATTGATCAGGAGATTTTCCATGACTAACTCAGAGACCTACCTTTAAAAAAGAATTGGTTTCAGGTGACCTCTTCATTCCTTAGGCATTTTTCCACTTTATTGAACACATGTATCAAAGCAAAGAATATTCTATATTTCTTTGTGTAGCCAACAATGTGATTAAGTAGACAGTGAAAAAATTGGACTTACTATAATTGCCAGACACTAAGAATAGCATTTGTTTGTTGTTTTAGTCATGATTTATTTTAAAAGTCCTAGATAATTTTGTGTTCTTAACCTCTGCAGTCTAGCAAAAGCATTTTCAAGCTGCAGTTGACAGTATGTGTCCCCTATGGCTTTTGGACATATTATCATCTTGTTTTTAAGGCATTTTTTGCAGAGATGGCCCCAAAATGTTGAAACACACTTGAGGGGAGAAAGGGAAAGCAAAGACTTCTCTCTATGAGTCTGGGTAGAAAAGGTGAAAATATGGCCTCTCCTGTCCACTTGCACATCCTTCCACCTCAGCTGAGGAATTGTTGGGTCAGGAACATTTGCTGGTGAATAACAGGATGGCCACAGGAGGCAAGAATAATATGTCCTGAGCCAAGAAATGAGAAAAAGTCGTTGTGAAAATGCTCACATTTTAGAAAAATGGTGCTTTATTTATCACAGGGCAGCGAGAGGACACATTCGACAAAAGTCAGCACAAACCCCAGGTATCCTTGAGGGCAGGATAGTCAGAAATTGGGAAGACCATTAAATTGTGTGTCTGGTTCCAACGTATTTGAAGCCACTTAAGCACTTCAAGCAGATGCACAATATTGTCAAGAAACCAGAGGAATCTGCCCTGAAGAATTTGCTAAACTCAACAAAAGAAAATGTGTGTAACAATTCACCACGTGTGCATGTATTAAAGATTTTTGCTTATTATTTTCAAGAAAGGACATTTAATACTAAAAGGTGTGTGGGTTGCGCAGCATTGTTTTATCCAGTAATGAAAGCACCTTAAAGATGGACAGTATTCATTTAATAAAAATAGAGCCATTTGTCTAAAACTTAAGAGAAATTGTCTACCTAATTCCACATGAAACATACATGTAAATAAGATCCCCTGATAAATATTAATGAAACCAACTTTATGTCAGTCTGTGTATTTTTATTTCTATTGTGCTGTAACCTTGCTCTCATTCTGAATTGAATCTTATTTCAATTGTGTTTTCTTTACACAAGACCTTCAGAACACATCTGCCCTGAAAATAAGCATATGACCTAAAAGATGGACACTTCTGGTCTTATCAAAAGGCTTTGAGAGCATTAAGGTCCACTTATAAAACTCTTCTCAAAGCTGCAGGAATTTTTGATGGTTTGAAAGAGTTAATGTCTCTCATCCAAATGAGCAATTTCCTTCTTTGCAACTTGTACTTGTCAAAACTCTCTCCTTAGTAAAATTGTAACATTGCCTCTTCCTTCTTTTCCTCCTGCTATTTCGGTCCAGTCGTGCCTGAAGCAATAGTTATGCAAGTGCCACTGAGTGCATTGCTGATCACAGGATTGCACGTTAGGTAAATTTAGGTCTCAGTTTCTTTTAGGACAGAGTGATACTTTCTCAAATTAGACTCTCTTGAACTTGGAGACGTACTATATGTTGGCACATATCACACTATCTTATCTACTATACATAGTGGTGACTGCAAATAGGTTTGCCTTAACTAAATGTATTCACATTCTAAATTGTAGAATGTTCGACTACCTTGTCTATATTTGATGCAATTCCCTCATTTTATAGAAAAGCCAGTCCCAAAGACATAAAATGACTTGACACACATTTATCTTATTTTATTTTTGTGTGTGTGAGGAAGACCAGCCCTGAGCTAACATCCGTTGCTAATCCTCCTCTTTTTGCTGAGGAAGACTGGCCCTGGGCTAACATCCATGCCCATCTTCCTCTACTTTATATGGGATGCCGTCACAGCATGGCTGACAAGCAGCGCGTCGGCGGGCGCCCGGGATCCGAACCTGCGAACCCGGGGCTGCCAAGCGCGGACTAAACCGCTGCGCCACCGGGCGGCCCCGACACACATTTATTTAATGGATGAGTGTAGACTAGTATCCAGATCTTATGACTGCAGATCCCAGGATCATTCCATTCATTCATTCATTCATTTGTACGATTTACTGACTGTCTACCATGTGCCAGACAGGATGTTTAGCTCTGCAAATAAATGATGAACAAGATATAGTACCTGCCTTTGAGCTTTCGTGGCCCCTACTCTTTGAGCAACGTTTAGCCAGTTACAACTTTGAAATTTGTGAAATTTTTCAGCAACGATCCCAGTGTAAAAATATAAAATATTCTTATATTTTTATTTCCTGTACTTCTCAATTCTAACCAGCCCTAGTCAATAATTTAGCTTCTCATGGCCCTGAGCAGTTAGCATCAATAAGGGTATGGTGGGAAATGGAGTTAAAATGAAATATTAAAAAGTCCACAGGGAAGATAATGAAAATTCTTCCCAAGGAAACAATGTTCTCCTTTATTCACCACAAGTCCTGAGGATTAATTAACCTAGGCTCCTCTCCTCTCAGTAACCTCACTCTTTCCCCAAACCTGGCAGTGGAGTGGGTTCAGTCCTCAGGCTTCTCCTTTCCTTTCTGCCTCTAAGGAGAGATACACAATCTCTTTCTGGTTTAACTAACTAACTGCTCAACATTGTGGAAACAGAGATAGGGGAAGGGCAAAAACGACAGATGTGGAGAAGTTACAAAGCTTCCAGAATGATACCTTTGAGCCTTGGCAGGGGGCCAGTAGTTAGTTGCTGGCTTCCTCTGAGATGACAAGAGGAAACTCCACTATCTTTAGCCATCTATCTTTATTTCTAGAAGAGAGATCAAAAACCAATCCTCTGCCTTAAAAATCCTTACCCATGCTGTTGAATCTGGATGGGTATGGACATTTGTTGATCAGAGGATTTATAGCTTTGAACAGATTCTGAAAGAGGTCATGGCCAAAGCAAGATTGGAACCACTGCCTTAGGAACAATCAAGTGGACTATTTTACCTCTTTGAAGTACTCCGGACCCAGGCCACTGCCAGGAAAGCTTCCTCCTGGGGATTCCTCATAGGGACTATACAACTGTTTGGGATGCTTAGGTTGTCTTGTTCCATCTTCAATGTGTCACATGATTCAGAGCACTACATTGTTCCAAAACAGAAAAAGGATCATGTCATTCCCTGGCATAACACCTTCCATAGCTCCCCATTCCCTAGAGCTTCCTTGCCAAGTGTGTGAGGTGCTTGTTGAGGTAGGTGTAGGCGAGTGAGTGTCCCCAGTGCAGAAGAGCCTTTCATATCACCTCCCTCTTGCTATCTGGTTGGGTGTCCATAGGCAAGTTACTTAACCTTTTGGTTTTCCCAGTGTATTAGTTTACTTGGGCTGCTATAGTAAACTACCGCAAACTGAGTGGTTTCAACAACAGAAGCTTGTGGTCTCACAAATCGGGAGACTAGAAATCCGAAATCAAGGTGTCAGCAGTATTGGCTCCTTCTGAGGGCTATGAGGGAAGGACCTGTTTCAGGCTCCTCGCTTGTAGATGGCCATCTTCTCCCTGTCTCTTTACCTCATCTTCCCTCTGTGCGTGTCTGTGTCTGTGTCCAAATTTCCTCTATTATAAGGGCACCACTCATATTGGATTAGGGGCCCACCCTACTCCAGATGACCTCACTTTAGCTTAATTAGTTCATCTACAGCAACGCTATTTCCAAAATAAGGTCATATTCTCAGATACCGTGGTTTAGGACTTCAATATATGAGTTTGGGGGAGGGGACACAATTCAACCCCTAACACCCAGGAAACTAGTACTTGACTCCTGCCTACCACAGTGGAATATGGTGTTGAAACTATATCTACCAAGTAATTTCTTTTACTCAAAAAAAAAATCATATATGCATGTTAGGTATGAATTAATGATGCATATAAGTAATGACTATTGCCTTCACCGAGAGTTTCTTCATGTGATTTTTATTTTTTGTGAATAACTTACATGTGGAAAACTGAATATATAATAAATACAATAAGTTGAACACACTCAAGTATTTCTCAGATTCCAGCTTCTAGATCAAAAAAAACAAAACGTTATGGGCACTCCATAAGCCCCCCACATATTCCCATTCAGTCACTAACTTTTGCCCCCAAAAGTAGCCACTATCTTGACTTCTAAGTCATAGATTAGCTAGATTCAAACATAATTTAGCTTTGCCACTTTTTGGAATTTATGTAAAGGAAATCATATAGTATGCATTCTTCTGTGTCTGGCTATTATGACTATGAATACTCTAGGACCCTCAGTGTTAAGGTCAGAGTATTTACTTGATCTGCTTACAGGGACCTAATTTCTAGCCTAATGGGTTAGGTAAAATAAAATAGTTTATTTCACACTCAAAAGTCAAAGTATAAAACTTAAACAAATTTGGTTCTGAGATATAGTGACGATGGATGAAAAAAATTACTGTGTTAATAGTGTGATACGTTCATGACCAAACATTTAGGGAACAAAAATCAAAAAGACTTATCTTCGGTTTTTAAGGAAAATAAATGAAGGGCTTACCTGTCTCCATTGCACTTATACAAAAAGTCTCAGTAGTTTCCCCGACTGACTTCAAGGTGGAAGATAGCTGGAAGAAGGAGGAATTGCAGGCAGGAAGAGTACTTAGGTGGCCATTCGTTCAACAAATATTTATTTAGTGATTACTATCGGGTATTGTGTCAAATCCTGTGACTGTTAAGAATAGGAAAACACAGTCATTGCCCTTAAGGTGTTTGCAATCCAGTGGAGAAACAAACAAGTAGTCAGTTACATACAACATGATATTGAATGGGGGCTTGTAGAGTTGGGCAGATCAGACTTTCAACTCAGCCCAGAGTGAGGGGAGGATTGGAAATTACTTCCCAGAGGAGTTAAGTGTGAGCTTTGCCCAGTGAAGGGTAGGATGGGACAAATGGTATATGGCTGGGTCGTCTAGGGCCTGGCTTCTGAAGCTAGTCTATGAGCTGTGTGACCTGAGGTAAATCGCTTTAATATTTCTGTGCGTCAGTCTCCTATTTGTGAAATGGGGTTTATCTAGTAAATACCATAGAGTTGTGTGCTGATTCATGAGTCAATACAGGTGAATCATTTAGAAGACTGATTGGTACGGAGTAAAGGTTTGGTGAATTGGTCCCGAAGTTACAATTGGTCCCGAAGCTCTGGAGAGGTGAAGAGGTATTATCTATAGCATTAGTCCAATGTAAGAACTGAGGTGGAGAGAGAAGAGCAGACCAGAACTCAGGGGTACAGATTCTTGTCCTGATCCTGCTACCTGCTCGCTCAGTGGCCATGTCTGCATTAGAAGAATGACTAGATTATCTCTCAAGTCCCTTCCAGCTCTCACACTTGATGATTCTGCAGCTCCTGCTGAGGCAGACTTAGTAAATATTATTTGGATTCTGGTGGTAGAGAAATAAAAAAACAAATCAAATTTGATTTTGAGATTTCCAGCTGAGTGGGTGAGTAGTGATAACTATTTCAAAAGAAATAGGCAAGTCAAGAAGACAGTGGTGTGTGGAGACTGGGAATGATACAGCACAGATTCGTGAATAGAATGTTTAGGTTGGAAGAAACCTTTTCTGTCCTTGTAACTGAGTGTGGTAGAGAGGCAGTGTATTTCAGTAGTAATAATGACCATAGAAACAGGAGCCCAATTGTCTGGGCCCAGGCTTGATACTTTCTAGTAAGTTACTTAAGTGTTCTGCATCTAGTTTTCTTCATATGTAAAATGCAGACAAAATGCAGGCTGAGCCATGCACAATTGCCATTTGTAGGTCAAAATGGTGAAAAATTGGCAATTTCACATGGTTCAACCTAGTAATAGACACTTTCTAAAGAGATGTACTGAGAAATAAATGAGTTCATATGTGTCACATGCTAAGGACATATATAACACATAAGGTGCCATAGAAGTGTTTCCCATATTGTTATGACTGTTTGGCTTGTTCAAAATCTACTGCACAAAGTTTAATTTGGAAAAAAACAATTAGGCATCGCATTGCATCGTATGTCTATTTAGGCCTCTTTCCCATCTTTGCGTTTAGGCAGACATGAGGCCTTGATCAGGCAGTTAGTCTGTGAAGGTATGGTTGTGTTCACATTCAGTGCTGGCTCCCACTGCCATTTTGCTGATTTCCGGTGTGTTCATCTAGACAGCCATTGGTTTCTACTACAAAGGGAAATTTAACGTCAAATTTCCAGGGTTGAATCTAGCTTCCTCTCCCTCTTCTTTTCTCCTCAACAACCATCCCCCCCAACCTGACCTTGGCATCTGCAGGCCTTATGCCCATCTCCCTCACAGTGTAATGTTGGTATGGTGCTGGCCATCCACCATCTGAGGCTCTTTGGTGTTCCAGACACCAGGCTGTAGGGAAGGTGAAAAGAAAGGGGACAGTCCTGGGTGGAGACCCTGAAAAAGGGAGAACTGAGAGGAGGGTGCAAGGAGCTCCAGCCAGCCCTAAGCCGTGAGCTGGGGAGTGGGACAGAGGCAGAGGCTGTGAGGAGCTGTGCTCTGACTGCATGACTTTTGACAAGCATTAATGTGTTTGTATGATGAGGATCCAACTGTGCATGAACCGAGATGGAGAGAGATGTTAGAGAAGTAGCAAAAAGAAGAGAAAACTAAAAATGTGCCTTTCCTGAGTAAAAGCACTACCGGCTGCAGTTCCTTACAAAACTATTTACGGACCATTGCCCAGTGTCACCCATATATTAGCCATGATTCACACGGTTGGGTTGAAATGACCTTTGTCCCGGTTTGTGACTTGTCTTATCACTTTCTTTCTGGTGTGTTTTGAAGAACAGAGTTCTTACCATTATTGTTGGTGAATTTACCAAATGTTTTCTTTGTACTGAAGTTTTTGTGTCTTGTTTAAAGACAGCCTCCCCTGTCTGCTTCACTTTTTAAGTAATTAGTTTGTGAACCTCTCCTCAGTTAGACTGTGGTTTCAGACTCAAGGATGCAATGGTCTGTTTCCTCTTGTTGGTGTCAACACGGTGACACAATTCACACAAAGGAAGGAAATACTCTAACGATGAAATGCAGGATAGTAAATCATGGCTGATTAAAACCACCCTTACTATTTATTTACTGAGTGTTTAGCAAGTGCAAAGTACCATGCCAGGCACTTGACAAAAACTATCACGTCAATCCTGGGGATTACACACTTTACAGATGAGGAAACTGAGGCCCACAAAGTTTAAAATATAGTCATTAGGCAAGCATTAACATCAAAATATAGTCATTATTGAAGCATAACTTCGGTTAAGAGAGACACCGCCAACTCAAAAATCTATTTTGAGAGCTAGTCTAAAAAATACTTTTGATATGGAAACACCCCCATTGTTTGGATACAGTAGATATGTTTGTATTAAGAGTAGCAGTATAGTTTTCTGAAAATCAACGAAAAGTGATTTTATATTCACTTTTGATGGGCCACGTCTCAGAAACAGAATCATGAATTTGTCTTTACTGCCACGAGACAGTTTGGAAAATAATTGTACCCACAGGTAAATATCTGAAGTCTCGGAGAGGAAATGGCCTGTTGAGGAAGAGTCTCCTTGCCAATTCAGTACCTTTGAGCTTCTTGAGGTCTATATTCTAAATATATTCTAAAATGCAGTGGTTAAGAAAAAAATAGAGAGCAGATTTATCAGGTGTACCTGTGTCCTGGATGTTGTTACATAGGAAAAGCAGGAAGCAAATGAACCCCTGGAGAAAAGCTTTTTTTTCCTCATTACCTATGGGAGTTAGAAGACTTCGATTTCTTTTATCAAAATTTAAGTCTTGGCTGTGTCACTGGTATTGGTCTTAGCCAAATCACTTGAGGCCTCCATTCCTCAGTTTCCACATCTATGGATAATAACATCTACACTGTATACCTCCCAGGATTGGTGTGAGAAAATACTGAAATGTGCGCATGAAATGCTTTAAGAACTGTTAAGATAAAGTGTAAGATACAACAAGAGCTGCTGATGTTACTCGTCAGTAGTGTTGATAGCATGTGAGACTGATAATTTCCTGTGTGTGTGTGTAGACCCTAATATCTATGTCTATCTATAATTTTGTACACTGATAATAATAACAATGCTTTCCATTTAAATTATATTTTACACTCCTTGGAAGACTTTTATATCCGTTATTTCATAGGAGCCCCAGAACAGCCCTGTGATGTGGGTTAAGTGTGGTCCTACCGTTACCGAACCAAGTGGACTCTCCTCCTGGTGAGTTAAATAAGACTCTACACCAGTGGAAGTTGTCTCACAAAGTAAAGTGTATTTGCAGCAAATAGGAGGCCAGTAGGAATCATTTCCAAAGTCATGACGTCCCCGAACAAAGAGAAGCAGGAACTTTTATTTTGGTTGCAGAATGAATATTCAAAAGGGAGAAGCGTGTATTTGCCTGCACAGGCTCAGCTGGAGACCATGCTTCCACATAATGAGGCCTAAGCTCCTCCCGGAGAGATCTTTGCTTAAAAATAAGGCAAAGATCGTGGGTTCAGCTCTTGTGGTGAGGCTTGGTCAGGTTCAGGATGGTAGTGGTTACATCTCCTTAACATACAGAAGGAAAAGAAACAACTTGGAAAAACAGGTAATTGCTTCCGAACCCACCTTAGAGTTTCTCAAGGCACCTAGTCCGGTGACACTACCTTCCATGTTTCAGATGCAGATTTCCGCTTTCTCACCAGAAGAAAACCTCTCCTCTGCAACTTCTGTCAGTCTTTGTTACTGTTACCTTTCATCTCCATATCATTCTTTGTTATTTATCAAATGTGTAATTCACATATGTCCATTCCTGCCCAACTTCTGAGGGTATCCTTAAGTTCAACGTCCATATGGAGGAGCAGCCAGCACTTTAGTGCCTTGACCTCACATCTTATCAGCTTTCATTTCAAGCACTGAAACACCCTATTTTTAGAAACTATTTCCAAGGTCAATCCTTAGGGTCCGACATTGCTCCAGACTGCTATGAAATCTCTAAATCTAACAGTTGACGCTTGGGCAGTGACATTCTTTACTTCCAGCTCTCTCATTTTCTTTCTCCCAGCAAACCTACTGTTCCAATTCAGCAACACCTCCAGTCGTTTGACTCCTCTCTGCCCACTACACACACACTTTCTCATAGTCCCTGGTCTTACTTCCTTCTCTGTGCAGCCAAGTCCATTACTTTAACTACTCCTTTGCCAACTTCCTCTACCCCCTACCTTTTCCATTTGTTTCCCCCGCGTTTGGATCTTGCCAACAATCCATATTCCCTGCTCCAACCACAGGCGGTCAGCTGTTGCTGGAGAAAACCAGATAAGTATTTGTATGAAATAGGGATTGTACAAATCTGTTTTTAACCTCAGCTGGACACTTTGCCGCTTTCGGCTTCTTTGCTGGTTTCTGGTCTGTTTTCTTTCCTATCTAGAGCAGTGATTACAAATATTTACCCCTTTCTGGAGCACCTTCCTTTACTTGCAGCTCTTTAACTGACAAATTATGATCTTGCTTCATACTCCTTAAAGAAAAGAGAAGTAACCAAAGATCTCTCTCAGGTTCTGCTCCAACCTACAAATTCATCTGCCTCTCCACCCATGCTTACCTCTTTTCCTCTTTTTTAGAGGATGAAGTGACCTTTCTGTGTTCAGGGCTGACCACTCTATCTTTTCTAAGAATTTTATTCCCTCTGAGCTTCTCCAGAACCTCAGTTCCACTTATTTTCATTCTCTCCTTCTTTTCTGTCTCATTCCTCTCAGACTATGCATATGCTCAAACAACCCATTTCACCAACACATGAACTTCCCACACACACTTTTATTTCTATATCCTTCTATTCTTCTATTGCTACCTTGTCACCCCATATCACTTTCCCATGAACTTCTCCCAGAGGTAATTTGCACTAGCTGTTCTAATTAAGTAATCTGTCCAGGGTTGTCATATAAATACTACAAGCAAATGAATTATTCTGACACTTAATTTGGTACTTTATTTGGTCCCTTTCTTCTCCTATGTTGACCTTACTCAGTAAGAATGTTTTATTTGGATGAGTGTGTGAACATAACTTGCTGCTTTGACCAACAACTACAGATGATATCAGAGCACTGACTGCGAAAACTTGTGTTGGAAACAAGAACTTTGAAGATAGTGATGGGAATCGTGAAAAAAAAATTCCTCATTATCAATTACTTCTATGAAATTCTTGCAGAAATGGTACATCAAAAATAAAAAGTATAGTCAAAATAAATGTGCATATCCTTATAGATGAAATACAAATAGTTTCTGTACTCAGGATTCCAGAAGGTACCAGAGGGTGAGTTCTTGATAATGTGTCAGTCAAGAGTAAACACAGATGTCAGGGGAAGCCTTTTCTTTACAGTTTCTCCTAGCTTGAAACCAGAGACCGATTGGGAGTTGATGAACTTTGCTTCTTGCTCCATAAAAGGAGAGCATACACTTAGATGAACCCTCGCTTCTGTTGACAGAAATTACTGAAATTAATGATACTGTGAGGGGATGTGGGGAACCTTTTACTGTTAGCAAGTGTCAAGTTACCCTGATGATATTCCTGGTCAGCTCATTTCTAGGGCTGGAGAGTGGTCCATTTGCTGATGGACTAGGCCCCCTGAGGCAGACTGATCTAGTGCTTGTCTAGATGATGCAAAAACTTGTTTCTACAGAACAGGCTCAGAAATAAATGAATAGAAAGCAATTCAAACTATAAATAATAATAATTTAGTATTCATCTTATAAAAATGGTAGAGTAAAAATTGAAAAATAAAACAAGATACCAAAAATCAATGTCAAGGATAAAAACTAGGTGACCTCAGTTTATGAAACTTTACAGGATGAAAAATTTAAATATTACTCTCCTTTAGTTTTATAAAAGTATGTACATGCTACTTAAGTTTTCAAAAGCACTGAACATAGGAGATCACTTTTTATGATTTTCATTATCAAATTTTAATTTTAAGCTCTCTAGATTGTTCTTGCTTCATATGAAAATTTTGAGAAAATGCTTAGCAACTTTGTTTAAAGATAAAATTTAATTCCTCATAGATAAAAGCTATTTGTTTTCCAATAATTGCAAAGGGTGATAGGTGTACATTTGTTTTTCTTAGTCAATTCACCCACTGGGGTGTGCAGACCAGTGGCCTGCCACTAAACTCTGTGTTATATCAGTTAATTGAAATTCCAGCTGAGTTTGGAACAGCAAAAGCAGACAGGTAATTTGCCAGTGGCAGAGACAACATTTTGAACATTCTTATTTAGTTTTCATTATTTTCTTCAACCTAGAAAAGAAAGAGCTCTTCTAGAAAAAAAGAAAAAGACCCTCATTTTTATCTAAAGAAAATGAAATTTAGAGGAAGTGGTTGAAAGACCCTGTAGAGGAAAATGAAATAAGAACTACTATAGCTAAAACTAGCACCCTTATATTAACAATTGTTTTGATATTTGAACAAAAAATGTAAAATATACAATCGCTTATGACAAAGGGCGAGGAAATGATGCTATGAATATACTATACACAAAATATGGAGGTGTCACCCTTGCCCGAGATCTTAAATCCAGTGTATAATCATTTAGGCTGTTCTGATTCTGCCTTAGCCACTCTGTGTTTACTTGGGCTTTTACTCATGGCAATGTCATAGAAAATGGCAAAAAGAAAATTTTACATAAGTCAACTGAATACTTTTTTCAGAGAAAAAGTGATAGATGTGGTTGTGGAGAAGGCAGAAACTATAGGTTAAATTAGTATTCTTTAACAAACTACCAGTGAATTTCAGGTAGCCAGCCTGACCTCCTATCCTTCATCAACTTGATTAAGCAAGACAGACCTACACCCACCTCTCTTACCTCACAAAGTGAAGCAATGGACAACCTAATCTAAAGCCAAAGAGCTTTCTGAAGTACAGTCAATTTAAAATATCTCCGGGTAAGAGCCTGAGGAAGTTTATGGATGAAGCAACAAATGAATGGAGCCAAATTATTTAGAGATGGTATTTGAATGCCTTCAGAGGACATCCACACATTCAGTCACTTGACGTAAATCTCTTCAGTCTCATTCCAGTCTTTTCTGGCTACATTGTATCCCAAGTAGCAATTCAGGTGGAGACCTGCTGTATAAATTCCAAATAATCTGCAGAGAAAATAACAGACAGCTGGCTATGGCTGTGGTCTTGATTAGATTAGGTTTTTAAGGGATGCCCTTTTATATATGAGCTTGTACTGGAACATATCATTGTACAAATGCTTCTGTGGAAAAACATGGAAAGAAGAGTGATGCCACTGAGAACTATACCAGTGAATCTCTGAACCATCCCAGTGGCATTTCTCCAGACAAAAATTGGGATATAACCAATTTTTTTTGTGGCTAATACAGAAAGGGCTATCCTAGGGTTTTCTCCTATAGTTGGATTAGTAACAAGGTATTTACAAAGGATTAAAATTGGGACTGGTTGAAAAAAGGGTTGAAATGACATTACTGTGACACAGTAGCTGAACTGTCATCAAAGTCACAGATTCATAGATCTCAGAGCTGGACAAAACCTCAAATGGACATTTGCTCTGGGCTCTAGAAGGTATTATTATCCTCATTTTATAGATATGTCCAAAGATTTCCCCAAGATTATGTGTAATTGTCAACTTTATAATTCAATAGCAATTAGAACACAAGCCTAAAAAATTCAACAACTATGTTTCTGTCCAGAAGACAAATTACCTTTATGAACAAGAAGTATGCAAAAAGAAGTAAGGAAAAATAAATTTATCTGTGCTGCTGATATGAAGGAGCCATATGGCAATACAGAAGCAGTGGATAACCTACACCTTGCCTCTAAAATTTCAAATGCAGTCAGTAACATCTCCTGTGAGACACATTGCTCAGGGTCTGCTACACGGAGGCTAAACTAATGATTTTCATCTGGTGGTCAGTGTAAAATTAATAGTCTAAGGAGTGGTGGTCTAAATGGATGCAGGTCTGTTACAACAATTACAGCAATAAAAAATAACTATAGAAAAAAATTCTCAATAAAATTGATTTTTAATACTGCCACTCTTTTATCTCCTTAAAACTTACATTAAATATGTTTTTTAAAAAGTATACCTGTAAAATAAATGTTTTTCTTAGAATAAAAAGCAAAGACAGGTTTGTTTTTCTAGTATTGTGAGGCCCAGGTTCTTTGAAATTGCTTCTTGGACTATAAGATATAAAAACTAGAGAAATCCTATGTTGGATAACTTATTGAAGAGTTATCGTTCTTTGCTGACAATGTATGGTTTGATTTACATGCTTATTGAATTCACAGGCATTATTTCACTGGATGAATTTGCAGGGGCTGTTAACATGGTACCACAGACTGGGCAGCTTCAACAACAGAAATGCATTTTCTCACAGTTCTGAAGACTAGATGTCTAAGATCAAGGTGTTAGTGAGATTGGCTCCTACTGAGGACTGTCAGGGAAAGATCTGTTCCAGGTCTCTTTGGCTTGCAGATGGCCATCTTCTCTCTGTGTCTTCACATTGTTTTCCCTCTGTATGTGTTTGTATCCCAATTCCCTCTTTTTATAAGGATACCGGTCATATTAGATTAGGGTCCACCCTAATGACCTGATTTTATTTATTTGCTTTTTTTCTGGCTAAAAATCATTTAATAAGATTTCATTATAACCCTTTTAAATTTCAAATGTTAAAAGGAAAGAAACAGAAACATACATTTGGTGATTCAATGACATCATGTTATCTAAAACATTCACTTTTAACCTGTGACCAAAGCCATTAATTCTACCTTTTTTTTTTTTTTAAATTGAAGAATAGGACCTGATTTTAACTTAATTACCGTTATAAAGACACTGTCTCCAAATATGGTCACATTCTGAGGTACTGGGGATTAGGAATTCAACATCTGATTTTGGGGGACACAATTCAGCCCATAATACTGGGAATATTTTCTTTCTTTCCTTTTTTTTGGCTATACATATCACCAAATGCACATATTCAGAGATGTATTCACCTCTGTCTTAGTTTTCTGGGGCTGCCATAACAAAACACCACAGATTGGGTGGTGTAAACAACAGAAATTAATTTTCTCACAGTTCTGGGGGCTAGAAGTCCATGATCTAGGTGTCAGCGGTTTGGTTTCCTCTGAGACCTCTCTCCTTGGCTTGCTGATGGCTGCTTCTCGCTGCGTCCTTACATGGTCTTTCCCCTGTGCACACACATGTCCCTGGTGTCTAAATTTCCTAATCTTATAAGGACACCCATCAGATTGGATTGGGACTCACCTTGAAGAACTCATTTTAATTTAATCACCCTTTTAAAGACTTATCTCCAAATACAGTTACATTCTGAGGTACTGTGGGTTAGAGGTTCAACATATGAATTTGGGGATTGGGGAGACACAATTCAGCCTGTGACAGTATCTTAACTGTACTGCGTCTAAATCCTGGTGCCAAAATTTAGGAAGTTGCTGAGATATATAATAGGAAAAGGAAAGAAGAAGAAAACCAGCATTTATTATGCATCTCCTGTGTGTGGAGAAGTGGAACTAGGCTAGGTAATTCAGACTTAATGTGCACTCATAGCCACCTGCTGTATAGTTACCCTGTGCCAGGACCTTTACATACAGTAGTCCCCTCTTATCTTCAGTTTTGCTTTCCATGGTTTCAGTTACCTGAGGTCAACTTTGGTGTGAAAATATTAAATGGAAAATTCCAGAAATAAACAATTCATAAGTTTTTAATTGCCAGAGTTCTGAGTAGTGTGATGAAATCTTGCACCATCCCACTTCACCCTGCTGGGGATATGAATCATCCCTTTGTCCAATGTATCCATGCTGTATACACTACCCGCCCGTTAGTCGCTTAGTAGCTGTCCGTCTCAGTTATCAGATCGACTGTCACGGTATGGCAGTCCTTGTGTTCAGGTAACCCTTATTTTACTTAATAATGGCCCCAAAGCCCAAGAGTAGTGATACAGGCAATTTGGATATACCAAAGAGAAGTTATGGTTGTTAATCTCTTACTGTGCCTAATTTATAAATTGAACTGTATCATATGTATGTATGTATAGGAAAAAAATAGTATATGTAGAATTCGGTCCTATCCATGATCTCAGGCATCCAGTTGGGGTCTTGGAATGTATCCCACACAGATAAGAGGGGACTACTGCATGTTCTCTTTAACCCTCACAACAAAACATCAAGCCAGACATGATTGTCACTTAACAGAAGACAGATTGAAGTGGTAAGTTCTTTTCAGAGCTGGGAAAGTTCTTTTCATACCAAGTCCTCCCAGACTAAGAATCCCTTGCTCAGCCTTCATGATACCAGAGTAACACCTGTCTCCTCAGATCCTTCATAGGCAATCCATGGCCGTTCCAACTCGTATGATCTAATTTCAGGAACATTTTCCTGTTTTGAATGGAAAAGCTGAGGCCTAGGGAGAACCAAACCCAGCCTGGCCCCATCTGTCTCCTCCACTTCAGTGATTTGTCATATGAATCAATTAATCTGTTGTAAACTATAGTTGTAACAGTCAGATATGGAGGTTTGCAGCCGGGAGCATTGTTGATGGGAATGAAATGGGCTACTTTCCATACAAAATTTAAAACTCTGCTATGACTACTGCCAAGAAGAGAAAGTGGCTCATGGAAAAAATCATGCCTTTCAAAGTAGGTGGGCTAAGGACTGTTAATATTCAAGATGTTTGTCTTATATTTGCAATGGAAAAATCTCTTTAAGAGGAATTTTGAGGCAGTTAAGTAGTTTATTTTTGTGTGTGTGTGTGAGGAAGACCAGCCCTGAGCTAACATCTGTTGCCAATCCTCCTCTTTTTTAGCTGAGGAAGACTGGCCCTGGGCTAACATCCATGCCAGTCTTCCTCTACTTTATATGGGATGCCACCACGGCATGGTTTGACAAGCAGTGTGTCGGCCGGCTCCAGGGATCCGAACCTGCGAACCCTGGGCTGCCAAAGCATGAGCTAAACTGCTACGCCACAGTTAAGTGGTTTATAAGATCAGTCCAGAAAGCTGAAATCAGCCAGCTTCCGACGAACCAAACAACAAAAACTTCCTTCAAAGGCTCAGTAGTGACAGCAGAAGGTGTCACAAGAGTAGCTAACCTAAAGGCAAATTCACTGTTGGTGAAATAATATGCTAACGCTTATATAAACTGGAGATACTGTTTCCCTTGATCCAAAAAAAAAAAAAAAAAAGATATCACTTCCCAATACAGGAAGTGTTGCTCATTACACACTAAATGTTTTGCAGAGCAATAATGACTAATGATTATATTACGAAGGTTTCTCTGTGACAACCCAGTTCCACCAACTATAGACTAGATTATAAAGACGTTCAAGCCGGTTCAGAATGTCTGTGTTCTTCTTCACTTCTTTCAAGATGGATTTCCAGTGTCCTCATGGGTCGCATCCCCCAAAGTGCCCTCTCCCAATGGTGTCCTTCACCCTGCATCCTTGATGTTGAGGGAATTCCTCCATCTAAATTTATCCATTCATTCCTGGCTCTACTAAATTAGTATCTTAAACTAGTTGGAGAGATGTTGTAACCATTTGACCTGCGACCTCTTCCAGAGCACATGTGTACTGTACAGTTTAACCAGAGACTTTGTTGTCTTCTGATAGTGTTTCCAGGCCCCAAGGAGGACTTCTAGGGGAGAGATACTTGGTCTGGGGAATCTTTCCTCTTCAAACCACATGTATTTTCCTAAGACCAATGAGTTTATCTATCTATCTATCTGTCTGTCTGTCTATCTATCTATCTATCTATTAATCATCATCTATCTGTAAAAACCACTCACAAAATACAAAGGGCTAGAAATCTCTGGATTTCCTGAGACAGCATTTGATTCTCTTATTTATCAGTCCTTCTGTGAGCGGAAGGACCATCAGCTTGTGACATATCTTCTCTGTACCTTTTTGCTGTGGGAGTGGAAGACAGCTCCTTTTGCTGTCTTTTCCAAGCATATATATTTTTACATAATCAAAGCCTGTTCTATCTAGTTTTTTTACCCTTAAATGTTCATTAACTTTTATATACTTATCTATAAAATATATAATTGCATGATTTTTACTTAATGACGTAGAAGGATAGACTTTTATATTAGTTTTCCTGAAGTTCACGCACAAAATTACCAACTAAAGATGGAATTTTCTACAGCTAACGGTAATAAGATTTTATTTGAAATGTGCCTTTTGGAGTCTAGTACCTTTCCATGTTTCTCCAGAAGCTAAAATGAAGAGATAGGATTTTTCCCCAGGATACCCTCTAATTAGCATTTTACCTTGGTGGTCAATAGCACTCTAACTTATTTTTTTATCATGCATTTATCAAGTACAAACATGTATCATTTGTGTATTAAGTGGCTATTTTAATTCCAAGTGAAAGTTTACTGGAACCCTTCAGATTTCCAGATTTTGTACCACATCATTATTTTATTAGGAAAGCTCAAGAAATATATACTAAAGACTGTCTTAACTGCAAATATCAACACAAATTTGGAACTTGATAAAGGTGATGGTTGTGTACCATTGTGAATGCATTAAATGTCACTGAATTGTACACATTAAAATGGTTTATTTTCTGTTATGTGAATTTTGCCTCAATAAAACAAATCAACACAAAGACAGAAAAATCTCTGAGAGGCTCATCTCCCTCCTCTATAAAAGAACCTTAGATAACTCCACCAGGATAACTGTCTATCCAGGCCACAGAAGTCAGTTTGTCTGCAGTTCTGGGAGGGATTAGGTCAGGCTTTAAATAAAGAAGTTGTAGGCAAATTAAACTGAATTCTTAAATACCATTCAAGAGTCCAAGAACTGTACTTCTTCCGAATTATTTGTTCTCACTGTGATAAATTATATGGCTGATTCCTAAGACTCCTTGTAAAGGTTGATCTATCATCTTTGTTTTTAAACATCCCTAGAGAGGGAAATTTTTTTAACCTTTGGTGACATTTTCTAGTATTTTACTCTGACCCTCAAAGTCTGTGAGGCTCGGTTAAATCTCTCCTTCAGCTTTTAAAATCCATTTCTTCTCTTTTAAATTCTTGATAGGAATAGATAACAGCTGATCTGAATCTGTGGACACCACTTCAAAAATTTCAGTATTGTTGCTTATCTTTGTTCTCCAGATTTCACAAGCTTTTCCTCAAAGTTTTATTAAACAAATTTTAAACCATCTTTATTATTCACTTCTTGCCTCTTTTCAACATTTCCATTTCATACATTTCATAGGGTTCCAAACTAGATGTAATTGTTACCCAGATGTATAAATTAATTTCTTCTTCCAGCGTGCTATCCTTTTCTTCTCTAGACACATAATGATACCATCAAGCACTATTGGTGCAATGTATTAAAATGTGCATTCACACTCATACCCCATTTGTTCTCTGTCAGTTCTGTGATCTTTACTTATAATAATGACACTAATATTGTGTTATTGTGTTAAACTCTGCATTGGGATTCAGTTTGAATTCTAAATCTTTGGTTTTAATTTATGGCTCTTGTCTCTCTGGAATGTTTTTCATTCTATGTGTGTTTGCTATTAAAATCCATTCTGTACACTTCATTCTAGCTCTTTCAACTCTTTTGAATTCTGTTGCTGTTTCCAAAACATCCATCTACCTGAGTGCTATCTGGGAAGGACTATCCCTCAATGTCTTATTCAAGTGGAAATGGATATGTTAGCTGCCTGTGCATGGCTTTGGGCAGTACTGGACATAGCAGAACAAGATCTGTGGCAAAAATAGGAAGCAGATAAGGACAGTCCAGGTGGTTTGTAGATCAGACGCCCAGCCAGGGACTTCAGCTTGACAAGGAGACCATACAAGAGCCATGAGTACCGAAGGTGAAACTCAAGTATAACTACTCAAACTCCCTCACTACTTGGAAGGGAAAATTCTGAGTCATGGTACATTCAATTGCTATTGCTGCCGTAACAAAATACCACAGACTGGGTGGCTTAAACGAGACACTTATTTTCTCACAGTTCTGGAGGCTAAAAGTCCAAGATCAAGGTGTTGGCAGGTATGGTTTCTTTGAGGCCTCACTCCTTGGTTTGCAGATGGTCACCTTCTGGTTGTGTCCTCACATAGTCTTTCCTCTGTGAGTGCACATCCTTGGTGTCTTTTTGTGTGTCCAAATTTCCTCTTCTTATAAGGACATGAGTCAGATTGGTTGAGGGCCCATGCTAATACCCTCATTTTAACTTAGTCACCCCTTTAAAGGCCTATCTCCAAATACAGTCACATTCTGAGGTACTGGGCTTGAAGATAAGAATTTTGAAGGGATACAATTCAGTCCACAGCACATGGGTTTTACACCAAGAATATCTCATCTTACTGGGTGCTTTCCTTTCTCTGTATCACAACCCCTCTCCCCTTCAGGTGTTCCCTGCACTTCCCCAGACTTCCACTCAAATCCTTTTCTCAGGGTCAACTTCTGTGGGAACACAAACTAGGGTACATACAAAGGAAGAGACGTTACAGTCCTGTAGAGAGACACAAAGACCATTAGCCTAGCTCAGATGACCTAAAGTCAAGTTCTAGGTTCAAATTCTGGCACTTCTGTCATCAGGTTGACAACCTCCTTAAACCTCAGTTTCCTTTTAGGTAAAATGGAGATGATAACAATGTCTGCTTTGTAGGGTTCTTTCAATTCCTAAGTCAGAAAATGTATATGATATCATAAAGTTATTTTTAAATACTACTATTACCACAATAAGACATAATTCTCTGCCCTAAAGAATTCTATTTAATTTAGATAATTAAATTTAAATCTAAAAATTTTATAATGCATAAGGCAACATCTGGTTAAGTTTCAAATGAATGATACATTCCACCACCATAGTCAGTGCTGAAAATATGAAATAACACCAGATTCTAACTTAATCCAGAAGGCTACCCTGACCACTGAATCTCTTCACTTCACTGGTATCTATTATTCCTTTGTTATGGGACAGAAAGTTTGTAAAACTGTCATCAGAGTTTGTTCCTGTCACCAGAGCCTAAGATCCTGCTTGGAGCACAAGACATGTATATAAAGAAATGAAATAAAAAGCAGCAGGTGCCCAATTCATCTAGAATACTAGATGAATAAATGTCATACAAATGTAGAGCATTATACAGGATAAACACTAATGGTTTTGTAGTTCAGCCCTCAAGTAGTCTGTCATTAGACACTGGATTAATATTTTAATAAAAAGAATTTTCATAAAACAAAAACAAAAAAAAGGAGTTTATAAAAATTCACACTGTAGAATCATAAAAATTCAGCACTGGAAAGGACCTTATGAGCAATCTCCTAGCCCATTGGTTTTCAACATGGGATATCACCCCACCTCACCCTAGGCACATGTGAATTATAAGAAGGATGTTTTTGGCTATCATGATTAGAGATGAGGAAGCATTAGTGGGTGGGACCTAGAAATGCTAATAACACACTCATTGCAGGGGACACCCGCCCAGCAGCCCAACAAAGAACTGTCCTGCCCCCATCCCACCCACCAACCTCCCAACCTTCTCACCCGCCATCACATAGGAAAAACTGATGCTCAGGGAGAATAAGAGATTCTCCCACAGTCTACTGGGTTTAGCATCAGTCTGTATTATAGACAATGCTCTCCAGTAGAAATATTTTGTGAGCCACAAGTGCAAGCCATGTGTAAATTTCAAGTTGCTAGTAGTCTCATTAAAATATTTTAAAGCTGGTGAAATTAATTTAATAATATATTTTATTTAGCCCAGTAAATACAAAATTTTATCATATCAATATGTAATCAATATACAATTATTAATGAGATCTTGTATGGGTTTTTGATATTAAGTCTTCAAAATCTGGTATGTATTTACACTTACAGCATATCTCAATTCAGACTAGACACATTTCAAGTGCTTAATAGCCACCTGTAGCTAATGGCTCCCATATTGCAGTCTTAGATTCTGTGTGTTTTTCTAAACTGTGTTTGTTTTTCTTACAAAATGCATGTCATAAGCATCTGAGTGAAAGACCTCAGTTGACTCTATCTACTATTCTTGTCACCGTATCATAGAAAGAAATAAGATCAGTCTGACTAAATTTTTTTTCAGAAAGCCAAAGCCATGTTGATTATTATTTTGTATTTTCTGATCTTCTAAGCAGTTGAAAATTGATTTCTGAATGAGTCACTTGAGTATTTTTTTAGCTATGAAGCTAAATTGACTATTTTACAATTCAGCCTTGACTTTTTTTCCAAAAAAACATGCAGTTCTTTTTGCCATTTGCTATAATTGCTTGCATTATTCAGGATATTACCTGAGCACAAATTCCAGCCATCTTGTCAGAATTTTATATAGTTTAGTTCTTATGGATCTGTTTTTTATAGTAGTTTGCCTAAATTTCCCTTGCTGAAACTTCCATAAATATTCCCACATTTCCCCCAGCTAATAAAACTATTTATTTCTTACCCATTTTTTTCACAAGATCAATTTTACATGTTTCTAAGGTCCTTTTGGCATTCTTTCATGCTGTATTGAATATAACCACTTTGTCCATTCTTCCTCATTTCCCTAGAGCTTATTATTTGATAAACATTTTGCTTGGGGTATTGTATAGTTACTTTTCATAAATATTTTGTTTCTACTGAAATAAAAATTTCAATAAAAATACCCCTAAAGTAAAAAACATAAATGCACTTTTTAACATTTGAATTTCAGTACAGGACATTTGAACTTTAAATCTTTAAATCCATCAAGACATAGATTTTAAAATGTATCAAAGCTGTATGTTAGTCGGTTAGATTATGCAAAGGAGACAATCATATCAACTGTTCTGAAAAATTTAAGGAACTGATTTATTCAAATTTTAGTTGGAATTTGGTACATTTATGGCCTGAAAGCAGAATAAAATAAATGGTCATTTCTAGTCTATGTGGTTTTTGGGTTTTTTTTGTCCACTTCTCCTCAACCAAAATAGAGAGTTGTATATTCCAGGCAATGGATTTGTATATCTGCTTTTATTTAAGCTTTTTGGCTGAATTTTCTATAAAGATCCAGACTAAATATTTTAGGCTTTGCCACCCCAATGGTGTCTGTCACAACTAGTCTATCTGCCTGCCATCATAGCATGAAAGCAGCCTTAGACAATATGAAAAGGTATCGGCTTGGCTGTGTTCCAATAAAGCTTTATTTACAAAAAGAGACCTCAGGCTGTATTTGGCCCATGGGTGTTAGTTTGTTGGCCCTGGTTCTAGATATTCCAGGATCACTCACTTCAATTTGACTATATAGACTATAGATCTGTATAGACTGTATAGATCTCCCATCATGATTCTGGCATAATGTTGAGTTGTTATACTGAACTTTGAATACAAAGAAGACAGGTTCAGAAATCACTAATTCTTGTCTGACTATAAAACTATATTTATTGTCCTTCTAGTCCTCCTGCCTGTGGATTATAAAAATCATTTATACCTCTGCTTTTAAAACAAAATTTATCCAATGTTTATACTGTTGTTGTTTTATTTAGTAATTTCCATAAAACCTCACCCTCAGCTTTAGATCCATCCATCACTTCCTGGCTTTCCACTCTTAATTTTAATGTATTTCTCACTTTGAGTTCATTTGTTCTGTGGTGAACACTCCTAAATTTTCTGACTTACACCGTAGTGTAAAAACAGCCTTCAGTTCACCAAAGAGGATGTGTCATAAATGTTTCTCCATAAAAGTGTAAAGATGCCTTTATAATGCTATTGGCTAAGATGGACAATTGCAGGATTACGTTTAGCTGCAGCCATCACTACTGAATCAGTGAGGCCAATTGGAAGAGCTTTCAGTAGTAGAAACTAAAGGTGATGCTTTGGAAATACTGATGTGAGTAACACACCAAAAGAAATGCAACGTAATAGTCGAAACCTTTCAATGACAGAAAGGCCTCGAGCCTTCTCTGATTGTGGATACTGGGTTGTTACTGTTGAAGTATTAAGTGGCCAAGTTACAATTGCTATGGGAACTGTAACCGAAACTTGACCTTTGATACATTTATATATTCAACCCTAACATTGTATTAACAACCTTTTGCATTTACCTGGTGTTTGTAAGTGGCTTTGCTTTAGGCTTTCAAGGAGATTAACGTGAAAAGGTTGAAAGGAGAAATAGAAAGCTTGATTCATTTCAGGATCTCATCCACTCCTAGCATCAGAGTTTACTCCTGCAGAATCAGTTTGTAATAATGCTTTCTGAGGCTAGCTAGCGAATTCCCATATAGAGACT
This sequence comes from Tapirus indicus, assembly GCA_031878705.1. Lineage (NCBI taxonomy): Eukaryota > Metazoa > Chordata > Mammalia > Perissodactyla > Tapiridae > Tapirus > Tapirus indicus. Next base: position 122,970,629 of record CM062918.1, read on the forward strand.
ACTCCTTTAAAGTAAATAGTGGACTCTTATTTATCCGAAAGTCAGTTGCCTGGCTATTTGTGTTAGTTGATTAGAACTTTGGCTATGGCCTCTAAAGCAGGTGGTTTCCTGTGGCTTGTCAGAAAGCAAGAGAAGAATAGCAATGGCCCAGTGAGTAGCCATGTGTGAGAAATAACCACCATTAATTCTCTCACTTTTTCCATTGCATCAAATTCAAAAGTAAGTGAGTCAACACGCCACAGTAATTCCTGCCATTGTCATTGCACCTCCACAAATTAAATCAATTAAAACTGTCCCTTATGATTATGCAAATTTGAATGTTCTGAGTCAATATGAACTATCAGGCTCATGAAGCCCATATAAGGTTTCAGAGTACCAAAACCCAAAGGTCCCGAGGAGACTAACTTGTGAAGGAAAGAGGTTAACATTTATTAAGCACTTCCTGAGCACAGGGCACTATGATAGATGCTTTGTGTATGCAATCTCGTTTAATCCTCATAAGATTCTCCGTGGGACAGATGAGGTTAGCCTCCCTCCCCCACAGTTAGTAATTGGTGCAGCCAGTATTTTAACCTAGTTCTGGATAACTCCAAAACCTCAGAGTTCTTTAAAAATCATCTATGTATTTGCAGATTTCTAGTTCAGCAAATAATACTTGTTATATGTTTATCAAATAGCTCAAAGATTCCATAAAATATTGCATTTGTACATGAAATACCAAAGTCAATTTTGGTATTTAAAAGTTTAAAAGTATCTAAATTTACTAAAGGAGTGAGGCCCAATAATTGAGCATCAGCTTTTATAACAAGTAATGAAGCATAACATGAAATAAAAATGAAAGTGGAAATATAAAGCAAAAGAGAGTTGAAACAAAGGCCTTGGTTTTTTCTGTGGCACTCTTTTCCCATTTATATACATACCTGTATGTTAGTATCTACATAGCAGATATCTATCAAAAGATTTTTTAAAATTTTATAACAAAGCAGTTAAAATTTTGATATTTCCAGTTATGCAACTTTTCAATTTTAGTATTTACATCAGGGGGTTAAAAGCTGGCTATACATTGCCTTTTAAATACAGTAAAGTGGGTTTTTTTGTGTGTGAGGAAGATTAGCCCTGAGCTAACATCCATTGCCAATCCTCCTCTTTTTTGCTGAGGAAGATTGGCCCTGGGCTAACATCTGTGCCCATCTTCCTCTGCTTTATATGGGATGCCGCAGCAGCATGGCTTGATAAGCAGTGGGTTGGTCAGCCACAGCGTGGCTTGACAAGTGGTGCATCGGTCCATGCCCAGGATCCAAACCGGTGAACCCCAGGCCACCAGAAGCAGAGCACGCAAACTTAACCACTAGGCCACCGGCCTGGCCCCCAGTAAAGTGTTTTAATAGACAATGCAATAGTCAGGTTATTCTGGATTGTAAGACAAAAGCTTAACACGTCTATTTTCTCTTGCCTGCTCCCTTTAGGCTAACTACTGCCCCCTGCAGGCATGTGAGTTTGCTTCCCCTAATGTAGAACTGTTCCTTCAAATGAAGTGTGTATTATTTCTTAGAGGAATAAAGTCATGTTTTCCTATGATAAATGGAAGTAAAAGAGAAGCTGTGTTGTGGTAGTCCATTGGAGGGGTTGCCAGATTCCAAAGACTAGTCATCAACTTCTCTGATTCTGAAATTCAGCCTTGGCATCCTGTTAGCATTGATTAGGTTCAATGGAATAGATTCCCAGTAGAGATCTTCCTTGTCTTACATGGAATTATATCCCGATAAATCCATCATAAGTTGAAAATATTGCTAGTCGAAAATGCATTTAATACACCTAACCTACCGAACATCATAGCTTAGCCTATCTTAAACATGCTCAGAATACTTACATTAGCCGACAGTTGGGCAAAATCATCTAACACAAAGCCTATTTTATAATAAAGTGTTGAATATCTCATGTAATTTATTGAATACTGTACTGAAAGTGAAAAGCAGAATGGTTGTGTGGGTGCAGAATGGTTGTAAGGGTATTGGTTGTTTACCCTCGTGATCACGTGGCTGTTGGAAAGCTATGGTTCGCTGCCACTGCCCAGCATCACGAGAGAATATAGTACTGTCTGTTGCTATCCTGGGAAAAGATCAAAATTTAAAATTCAAAGTGCAGTTTCTACTGAATGCATATCGCTTTCACACCATTGTAAAGTGGAAAAATCCTTGTCAAATCATCGTAAGTTGGGGACTGTCTATATATGAATTCACAAGAAATTGATGTATAAACTAGAATCCCAGTTCGTTACATTTCTACTGGATGCAGATTTCTTCCTAGGTATTGAAATTATTGTGTCTTCATTGCAAGGGACCTTCCTCCTACTATCATGGTGACTTGATCCTAGACTTCCATCTAGTATCATGGGTGTTTTGGCCGGTCCATAGCATTGGGATGAATCCCTATCCAAAATTTGGTTTGGACCTCCAAACTGATCATAACACACACACACACACCAAGGAAGTATGAAAAGGTTTATTATTCCCATAATGAAGCTTTCTGGGGACAGCAGGACAGGCTTCTCAAGCTGATCAGAAAATGTCTTGAAAGAGCTGTGAAAAGAAGAAAGGAGACTGGCTTTGAGTTTTCACGGTAGTTAGAGGATAGGGCTGGGGTGAGGGTTGTACCATACTTTGAACTTACTGCTGGTGACCGAGCACCTGGGCTTCTTATCAGCTTGCCCAGATATGGGGCTGAAGGGGAAGAGGGAGGAGTATGGCTTAAAGATATTTGTAGTCAAACATCAAAAAATGGAGCCAGACTCTCTATTACACTGAGTGCTCAGATTTGTAAGAAAAAGATTGTTTAGTTAACATGAAATTAGAGCAAAATACAGTGAACATTCTTGAAATGGTTCAATGTATGGTGAAGTCTAAGTGGATTCCCTGTCCCATGACAGCATAAGCCCCTCTGGCTTCCGGAATATCAGGTTTTTACGTTTCTACCTTTTGATCACTATTGGGGGAAAAGAATCTATAAATTCTTGTTCTTTACTTCTGCTCATGAGATATTTTCTAAAATCATTCTTTGATATTAGAGAATTCAATAAGTTTTCTGATGCAGTCCTTCTTACTTTTTAACCTGGGAATCAACATATCTTTTTTGGTGATTTCTTCAGATTACCAAATCTCATCTGTTGTGGGTATAATCAAACTATTTTAACTCATAGTGTTCTAAGGAAATTGTTCTGTCCACCATCTACAGCCACTTTTCTAAACTAGATGACAGTGAATCTTCTTTCTATTGTTTATGAAGTCTTAACTTGTATGTTATTCTGGAACACTCACCTTATTCTCCCATATCATCATTTAAAAGGAAAATAATATGTATATTGTGAAATACTGGTAACCACAGACAAAATTCCTATAAATAACTATTTAATGCCTGAAGAGTAAAGTAGCAAAGTTGAGATCAATTCTGAGTGACTGCGACCAACTCTTCTGTATTTCCACTGAGAAGAGAACAAAAGAATATACTCAAAGAGAAATAGATATGATTCAGAATACACTTGAAAACATCTGCAAAAACAAAGATTTGGTTGGGGCCGCCCGGTGGCACAGTGGTTTAGTTTGCGCTTTGGCAGCCCGGGGTTCGCAGATTTGGATCCCGGGAGCCCGCCGACGCACTGCTTGTCAGCCACGCCGTCGCGGCGTCCCATATAAAGTGGAGGAAGATGGGCACAGATGTTAGCTCAGGGCCGGTCTTCCTCAGCAAAAAGAGGAGGATTGGCAACGGTTGGTGAGGAAGACCAGCCCTGAGCTAACATCCGTTGCCAATCCTCCTCTTTTTGCTGAGGAAGACTGGCCCTGGGCTAACATCCGTGCCCATCTTCCTCTACTTTATAGGGGATGCTGCCATGGCATGGCTGACAGGCAGTGCATCCGCTGGCACCCAGGATCTGAACCCATGAACCCCGGGCTGCCAAATCACAAACTAAACCACTGTGCCACCAGGCGACCCCTGGGGAAAACCTTTTCTAAAGGGTCTCTTTTAAAGCATTTATTTTTTAATCTGTTTGCCAGAACAAAGTAGGTTCTGTGACTACAACAATCTAGGTCAGTGGTTCTTGATCTATTTGGGGTCATAGGTCTATGGGAGAACTGATGAAAATCCTTGGTGGGAAGAAAATTTACATGAAGCAATATTTGCATTGGACCTATAATGTGAATTATGTTATTCAATACTAACGTTATGCTGTGTGGCAGATAAAATCCAAAGGGCAAGATTTTGTTTCATAAGCTGCTTAGTCCTTTCTAGAGCCAATTTCTCATTTTTAGTTGGCTATGTTCATTTAGAGGTTCCAATTTCTCTCTAAACCTGTTTTTGTGTTTTCTTACTCAACTATTACCCCATTTTGGGAACTGAAATATAAAATGCACAGTCTTATATTTTCTGTGAATATACTGAGGATAAAAAGGCCTCTTAACCAGGCTTACAGGGATCAGATATGCAAATTATAATAATAGCAACCTGTGATTGAATGGTTTCCATGTACCAGCACAGTACAAAGCACTATCTCATTTAATTCTCTGAAAACGTTATGATATGGGTATTGATCTCATTTCATCGGTGAGTAAACTGAGGTTTAGGAAGGTTAAATAATTTGCCTAAGTATTTACCGAGCACCTCCTGAATGTCTGATACTATAGAGGAAGATACAAATGAAACAAAAATGTGGAGCCAGTAAACTTTTAAAACTAAAAGTTTTTTTAAATTAATTGCATTTTAAAATGTCTCTGTTTAAAATTATGAAATGCAGTTTTCAGTCTTATGGTTTAATTGTACCCCCAAACTAATGCTATGGAGAGTTGACTTCTAAAACTCTATGGATATTCATTTAAGAAATCATGTATTTCATCACAGGCTCTGTTGATCATGGCAACCAAACAAACAGATATACCCCAGATATGTAAACTCAAGACAGAAGAAAATCTCAGACTTAATGCAAGACAATTTTTATGAACCAAAAACTCATCTCCCTTGTTTGTACATATAGGAAATGATCGATATAGCTTAATGGTGACATTGAACGTACTTCAAATAGAAGTAACATTACTGCCTCTTTATTTATAGCTGTGAACAGCTGTGTACTTTCAAAATAAAAAACTTTTTTAAAAGAAGAAAAGAACAGAAGAGAAAAGAAAAATATGCTTGGAGAGTTTGTTTTTATGCTTACTATTTTGAAATAGCTTTGTGTAAAGGCAATTTATATTTTTTTACATTTAAATATAGAACCTTTTCTTTAAGGTTTATCACTAATATCCATAGTGTTGTCATAAAGGACAAAGGTTTTATAGTATTAATGCTTTGAAGTAATTTTTTCCTTTTTTGTAGATTAAAAAAAAACTGAAACATAAAAATGTTAGGTGGCTCTGTGACACAATGATTCAATCAACTCTATACCTCCACCTACAAAGGTACAAAAAGCAGAGCGATTTTTAAATCTACTTTCTGCATCACAACCACAGTTTTATTTCCTACCCCACCTCCTCATGCCCCCCACCTTTCCTGATGGTCCAGAAGCATTTGAAGTTTGTTAATTTCCTCCCTTTCCTTTCTCTTTGACCTATGCATTCATCCGTCTACTTGCCAAACATTTATTCTGAGTAGCAGGTGCTAGAGATAAAAAGATAAAATTATATTCCTGTTCTCAAGGGTACTTAAAGTCTAAAGGGAAAGATAGATTTGGAAACTATTGCAAAATACTCTGGTAAATACTACTGTTGTTCTAAGAAGGGTCATTGGCCCAGTCTGAGGGGTTGAGCTGGGCCTGTTAAGAAACCAAATGTATGGCTAAAGTGTAGGCATATGTCAGGACAAATGGTAGAAGTTGAAATGGAAAAGCATGGAAGGACCAGCTCACCCATACCTTGTTATATGCCACAGTCGGGAATTCAAACTTGATCATGAATCACATTACCAAGGCATAAACCTTGAAGAACCTTCAGCAGGAGAGTGACATGATAATATATGCATTTTAGAAAGATCCCACTAGAAGCATATATTATCATGTGCAGTAAGAATGGAGCAGGGACACACACGGAAGAGGTTAACTGAGGCAGAATCTTCAGGATCTATAGATTGATCTTATGTGAGGAGTGAGTGAGATGGAGATAATTCTCACATTCTGGCTTGAGTTACCACGTGGATAGTGGTGGCGTTAATTAAGATTGAGGATCAATTCATTTTTCTAATATGTTGTGTTTGTGGTGCCACTGAGACATCTGAATAGAACTGTGTACAACCCAATTAGATATCAGTCTAGAGCTCAGGAGAGAAATCTGGGCTATGGATAATATAACCATTTAAGAGCCACATAGATGTCATTTTGATGGTGGTTAAAGCCATAAGTGTGAATGGAGGTCATCAGTGTCTACATTATAGGTAAAAACGGCGAAGGGCCTAGGGTGACACCCAAGGGAAGTGTTGCTCCCTAGGGGCCAAACTGGGGGACTTCTAGGCCATATCATGCCTTTGTGTGAATTAGAGAACACCTTCACTGCCATCAGCCAGAAAACTGTCATAATGAATTTACAAGTTCACGAAGTCTACGATGTCAGTGGTGCTCCCTGGAGCTGAGCAGTGCACAGCCTCCCCTAATCGTGTCTAGTGGCCAGCAGTAAAAAAAAAAATCAGCTGGGAAGGAGATCCAGAAGCAGCCACCAGGCAGATAAGAAGAGATCAAGTAGTGTCGTAGAAATGACAGGCAGAAGAGTGGTCAACATCACCAACTGTGACTCAGAAGTCAGGTAAATGTGGTCTGAAAGTTTCCAACAGAGAGCTGGTTGAGCTTAGTGAGGGAGGTTTCAGAGCAGAGCTCAGCCCTGGATTAGTCTCCTCTTGAGTGTGGGATGTTCTCTCTCTCCTGCCTCTTGCAGAGGCTTCAATCCCAGCCACTGTTCTGCTTCCCATCTCCATACACCACACATTATCTCCGTCTTACACTTTCACTTTCGCCTTGAGAGCTTTCTCTTCCTATTTTAGATCTTGATACATTTATGTTTTTTTCTCATTCCTTTTACCACTCACAATCACCATCACCATCTCCCCAGACCCAGCACACCCAGTTTCCCTTTAGGGCTTCAAAAAATGTATCTGTTTCAATCACAGTTCTCATAGACATCTATTGCCCTTTTGATATACTTGCGGGCATAGATTCATATTTGGATACAGATACTTTCTGAACAAGGGACAAAAGGGAGGGTGAGGTTTCCTTCATTCACTGCCACCTCTTTGGATAGGGAAAATTTTATCAACCTGATTTTAGACAGTCTACCAAACCATCTGGCCTCTTAACTCAAATGAGATTTCTGCTTCCTCATCTATATGTAGGCTGGAGTTAGGGGCATAAATAGAGGTTGAGAAGTAGACTCATCAAGAAAAGAAACTGACTTCCCAATGTGTATTACAGAGAGATCTGTAATAAGATGAATTGGTTAGTCATAAGTTACATGTATAATGGTATTATTCATCTTCTTAGTTGTGAATGCTGACTTTGACATATCTGGTTCAAATTTGAGCTCATTATTTCAGTAGAACTACACTGTCCAATATGGTAGCCATTAGCCACATCTGGCTAGTTAAAATTAAAATTTAATGAATTAAAGTTAAATAAAAATTCAGTTTCCCAGTCACACTAGCCACATTTGAGGCTAGTGGCTACCATATATGGCTAGTGGCTACCATATTGGACAGCACATGTATAGACCATTTCCCCATCATGGAAAGTTCTATTGGACAGCACTACTCCAGAATAGTGTTGATTATTCCTGTCAGTTCTCCATTTTTGACAATGACTGAGGAAATAAGTGAGTCTCTCAGCAATAATACACAATTTATATTATACTACATAGAGGAGTTTTGTTTGTTTTTTGTTTATTTGATATAATAATTTAAGAAAAAGGAGAATTGACTTCCAATCAGCATCTATAATGTTCTAAGTATTTTATACTCGCTATCTTAATTAATCTCCACCAATCCTATATTATCATCATTTTACAAATGAGGAAAATAAGGTTAAGAGAGGACAAGTGACAGAGTCAAAATACAAACTCACGTCTGTCTGGTCCAGAGTCGACTATTCGATGCCTCCCCCAAATCACCACATGGTTACGTTTTCTTTTCTCCAAGTAAAATAAGGATGGGCATTGAGGTGCACTAGAAGATAATGGCAGAACCTTCTAGACCCTTCAAGGAACCATTCACAAATGACCATTTATTTATTTAACTGATGAACATGTTGGTAGTCATGTACTCACATTCTTCTAAGAACTTACTGAGAGATTCATTTATTTTCTAACCATCAAAAAACAAGTTCTGACAGGAGCCACCAGTAACATTCTAATGAAACAATGATCCCAATTCCATTCTAGATATATCTTCATGGAAAATCTGAGAACATAAAAAAAGTAAATCTCAGTAATTTTTTCCAGAAGATGGATGCTGTTTTGGTTAAATCATACATTAAACCCTGAGAACTCATGGAGACAGGACAGTACAGGTGATTTTGTAATTCATTTTAAAGACGACTTCTAAAGAAAAAATTGGTACTTGATACTTAGTATATACTACAGAGAAGAGAAGCACTTTATAAAATTTAATTTTGTTCAGGTTTTGGCTTCAGGCTGTGGTCTTTGGTTTGTGTGACATTCTAACAAGCCAGGAATCTCGTCCTTAAATCACAGAAAAGTAAATGAAAATATGGTAACCCTCCCACCACAGTGTAATTATTTTGCCTGTATCATTTTTGCAGGAGGGCAAGTCATGCTGCACATCTACCCTCCTTTACAAAGAATTATTACCTAAGTGAGAGGTTTCCTTGATTCTTAGGTTCCCATGGGAGAATCATGCAAGAGTGAAGCTCCTGGTGTGAATCTTAGTAGGGAGGGTCTACATACTTATGCTTGGGCCCCGAGAAAATCTCTAAGTCACCGCAATTATATGGCCATCTACCTCTGAGGTTACTGAAGCCATTTAATTTCCCACAGTATTGTTTTACCTGCATGAAAACTGTGTGTGTCAGTGCAGAAATAAAGGTTGGAAATGAGTGGGGCCTTGATCACTACCAGCATCTTGCAAATTTCACAAGACTTTGAGTTAGATGGAAAATATGTCAGAGGTAAAATGTAATCTTTCAGTAGGATCCAAAGTGATAAGACCCAGCATGATTTTGTAAGTAAGAACTTGACAAACAGCACAGCCGACGCACAGAAATTTGTTTCTTAGGCATCATAGCAAATGAAAAACATATCTGTGTATTAAAAAGAGATTAATTTGTTTTCCCTATAAATGCAGAACATTAGCTTTTTGCCTAGTTTTTTTTCTAAGTATCTTCTCTAAATCAGGACAAGGCTGGCACTGGAGAGACAATGAAGACATGACCTCTGCCCTCATGGGGCTGATATTCTAATGGGATGACTGACAAAAGTATGTACAAAATGAAACAATTAACAATGTCGTGTTTCATGAAGGAAACAAACATGGATCTGAGAGAAGGAAAAATAAAGACTCACTTACTATGCATAGGGTGTTCAAGAGGGCTTGTCTGGGGATGTGGTATTTAATGCGACACCTGAAGGGTAAAGCGGGAGCTAGCTTTATGATGTGCATTCTCCACAGAGGGAACAGCCTGTGCAAACACCCTGGGGTGAGATTATGTACCTACACAGCTGCCACAGGCTTTTACAAGATTTTTTTTTCTTGACAGAATCATACTGATGATTTCTTTATAATATTATAATAATTACAAATATTTGTTATGTTGTTGCTTTCATGGAGAATTTTGGGGTGTTCCATTGAATTATTGTTATACAGTGAAATCTACCATTTGGAAGTATTCATTCCTCCAGTCTATGAAAATCACTCGTGTACCTGTGATTAAGCATAGTAGTAGAAGTTTATGCATTTTACTATGTTCAGGAAATGTTGCTCGTTGGTCCTCTACCAGACCTGAATCATACAGACATTTTCAGGGGTTGTGGAAAGAGATCTTTCAAAGAGGAATAAAATGTTATTTTCTCTAGTCTCAGCAAAGAACAGGTCTGGTAATTTTCAGCGTACTGATGTGTTATACAAACCTTTGCTCTCTTACCCTAACTGTTCTGCTGATCTGAAGGCACAAAATTCCCACTTCATAGTGTTTGTTGAATGAGTAAATGAGAAAAAAGATGAATGAAATGTAGATACTAAAATCTATGCCGTATTTTAACCTCTTGCTGTTTTGGTAAGTATGTAGTGAAAGAACAGCCAAGTGAGACCAAAAGCCACAGGTCAGGCTCTTGAAAAGGAGACCAACGAAATGAAGAAAAACCCCCAGATGATTCTTTAAATCTGAATGAAATAACAGAACTAGCCGGAATCAAAGGGTCTCACAGAGAGGGGAGAACACAAGGCATCCTGAAGCCTGAAAGGGTCTCAGAGACCCATGAAATTCTCAGAAGTCACAGTCCCTAGGAAATAGCAACTGTGTCACATAGCTGAGTGCTAAAGGAGGCTGCAAGCAGCGAGTTAGGGGTCCAGAACTTATTGATTTTTATTTTCACTTGTCTTAAAAAATAAACAAAACTGTATTTTATTTTTCTGGCTTGTGGCTACCAGATGCCCATTATGAAAAGCTTCTTCTTAAAAGAAAAATCAATTCCCTCTGCTTTGATTAGAGCCTAGGGACTGTGTCTTAATGATAGCATCTCCCAGAAGTAGAAGCATAATAAAGATGCAGTTTCTTAAATGGTTCCCTTGAATTTACTCTCTGATTGTTGTCATCACTGGGAAGCGTGTTCCATGAGAACGCATCCTCGCCCAGTGAGAACGGTCCTGCACCACCTGTTTGACTGACTGGTTTCCCAAGAACCGGGTAAAGATCACCAGAGGATCCAGCAGTCCTCAACTTTGTGCAGAATTGGACCAAGCACCTGTCTTTCCTCATGTTTTGAGTCTTGGATCACAGTAACATGCATAGCCTACTTGAACTTTTCCAGATTATTGCAATGTTCCTACAAGGTTTGATACTCAGAACAATGAAGAGACTATGTTTCAGAAATGACACTCAGGTTTACCTAACACAAGTTCTTGCCTCATGAGAATTAAGACTGATTGAGAAACTGTGCTGAATTTCCCAAACATTGGCTTGTATTCAACCTGACCCAAGAACTCAGACCCTGAGACCTGCTCCCCCAGCACTGCAGGGCATGCAGCTTTCCCACAGAGCTCGTCTTTGGCTACCCTGGATAAAATAATGATTTGGCTTTGCTTCGGTGCTTTTGACCCCTGTCAGGTAATCAAAAATATTTATTGACCTCTAACTAATGGAAGGCATGGTGGGATTCAACTCTCCTTGTTTCCACCTCTAATTGGGGGATTAAGACACACAGACATTTAAGGAAAGGAAAGAACAGTGAGAGTGCTCAATAAGAATAAAAGATCGTAACGTGAAATGACATAAGGCAGTCCATGATTATGTTCGAAAGGCCCGACATAAATGGTAACTGCAGTGGGATTGGTGGAGGGGGAGTTGTGCCTGCATCCCAGAGTAGCCCGGGCAGGTATCATGGATGAAGCAGGATTTTATTTGGGGCTTGGATAGGCCAGTGGTTCTCAACCTTCTCTGGACATGAGGTCCATCTGGGAAGGTGTTAAAGAATGCCAAGGGAGATAGACTGGACAGGCATAAAAGAGGAGTCAGGGGGCCACAAGAAGGAAAAGAAGTTTAAAGAAACAAATCTTGTTTGGTCATGGTGAAAAGTTAGTGTAGGAGGAAAAAAAGAAAGAAAGCAGAAAAGCCAAGTTTCATCTGATTTTTAAATTGCTTTGTGTGCCAGGCCAATGAATTTTGGAAACATATTTGGCTCAGGAGAGTGGGGTATATTTGGCCACAACACCTGACTTTGACAGCTGGAGAAAGATATTAGAATTCCCCTGTATCACATAACTTCTCACTTCCCACTTCCCCTCCCTGGTTGGAAGCCTAAGTTTGACAGAAATTAAGTGTAGACACATGCTAATACTTTACCAGTTTCTCATTGTCTCAGATACAAGATCGCGGATGTTATTGTGGGGATGTGGTGATTCATACAGAAGTACAACTGCTGTGTGCAATTCTCTGGAGTAATAGCCAGAAGGGGGCACCACTGAGACGGCAAAGCTCGTGTCCCCAACAGGGTAACCAGGCCACACTGGGCTCTTATCCCGTTTTCCTAGGATGAGGGGACTCTGCACTGGCACCTCCTGAATTACACAGATGCTTTCCCTATGGCTTTGATCCACTTGCTACTTTGGTTTGTTTTAGTGTCTCTCTGCTTCTTTGTCTTTTTCCTTGTTTGAAGGGCAGGCCTAGGTAAAGTTTCAATCATATTATGACTAACATTGGCCTGAGACAGGTTTGATGGTTGAATGGACAAATAGATAAATTTTTCTGAAGAAGGCCACCTAACTAGAAGGAAATGGTTCAGTTTACAGCTGGCATTTTCTCTGCAGATGAAATTCTCTCAGATCTTAAAAGAAGATAAATTTCACATCACTGCATGAAGTCAGGAACTTGAACACAGCACATTATTCATCTAACTCTGCTTATTCATATAACTGAAAAGACTATTTCAAGTAAGTTTGTGTTTTAGCGTTACATATATTTCCTTACAACTGACTAGAAGCTTAGCATTTCCTGCCTGAACAAGAGCTTTGTGCACAATCACAACCCATATGTGGGGAAAAAACACATTCTGAAAACAATTGAAATCCTCTTCCTGCATTTCTTCCTCTGAAGTTTAATGACTGGGCACCTCAGGTGACTCCACGGAATGCTTTGGTTTCTGCCATCTATTCTCACTCATCTACTCATCACTGAACAGCACAGGCTAGACAGGGCAGTCTTGCAAAACTGCAGAGATGCAGGCACTGGAGCCCTGCTACTCCATTCATTGAAACAGGAGAAATAGGCATTATCAGAGGCCACGAGTCAAAGAACATTTCCCCCGATGGTTTTGTATAGCCTCTCTTGACAGGATGTGGCATGTGGCTATGCAAGGATCATAATTGTTATCTTGTTTACTCTTCTTACATTTCTACTGTCACATTTTGCTAAAAGGTTTCCTATGATTGGTTTTGTAAGAAGAAATGTAATTGTATATTATTCAGGTATAAGGAAGTATTTATTGAAAACTCTGGTCTCAAGCTAAGTACTAGAGAGAAGAAAGAAAAAAGAGCCTTTCTTGGCCAGTGTAGCTCTGGAGACAAAGTTATAAAATAGAAACCAATTAGAGAATAAATGAATACTAAAGTGAGAGATACTTTCAACAGCTGCAGTGCCGGTTCTGAAAAGGAGATGATCTTGTGCACTGGAGTGTTTATCTGAAACATGGAATTAGACTAATGAGTGAGATTTAATTTCCAAGTAGTGGGAGGAAAATGAGCAAAATCGTGGGAGAATGTTTCAATAGCAAAATGCAACCTTGGTGTGACAAACTAGAAACCAATGTGGGAAAAGCAATCTGCTTTAGGTGAATGAGCCTGGAGAAGATACACGGAGAACTCTTTGAGGGTGAACAAGGCTAGCCGGAAGATAAGCTAGGAGGCTGTTGCAGAAATTGAGGCAGGAGGTAATTTGGACCTGAACTAAAGTCAAAGCATTGCACAGGGAAAAGAAGAAGATCCAAAAAAGATTTTCACTGGAAGAGTCCAAAGGTCATACAATGTTTTTAATTTAAAAGGAACACTTGAGATCATATAGTTTAATGAATAACAAAATGTTTCCTCAGGTTTCAGTGTTCTTAGCAAATATTTTTGTCTTTAGAAATGCTTTTGACTGTACAAGTGTCTTCCTATAAAGTCTTCTTTCACTATCTTTTTCTTTTTTTCCATAGATGTGGTGGATTAGTTCAATCATCAATGTATTTATTTTGAGATTGGACTAGCTTGGGCCCCAAGTCATCTCCAGTTGAACTTGTACAGTTCAGAAAGTGATGCCGTCCTTTAGGACAAATCATTTTTAATAGTTTATGAAGGCCCATTTGGGTCAGCAGTGGGAGCGGTGATTTTACCACCTCAGATTCTGGGAAGAAGTCATCACTGCCGCTGAACTTCCAGTCCCACTGGGAGAAAACGGGAATTTAGGGCTGCTGGGCAGGCTGGGTAGAAATGAATAGTGTGTCCTGCCTTCTTGTCACTAGTTAAAAAATGTATTAAGACTTTTCTCCTACAAAGAAGGATACACGTAGACATACACACTATAAAGTGTAAAAGAAAGAACAATGGACTCAAAGTCAGATGAGCTGATTTCACTCTCAGCCTTGCCCCCCACATACTCATTCACATACACTAATATTGTGACCTTGGCAAGCCATTTAATTTCTTCTTGTTTCATATACTTCTCTTGCTTTATCTCATCAGCATCATAATTGTTATTGTGGGCTAGACATTTATAAATCTTTCTGTGAGGTAGAGACTATAATGGAGGAAACAGAAATTCACAGAGTTGTTCAAAGTCGGGCACTTGTAAGTGTCTGTTCCAGAACTGATTTCCAAGCGCAAGCTCCTTGTGCCACTTCACAGCAATGGTGGAATGTTCAGGAAGAACTTATGCCATGGGTGGCCATCATTGCAGTTGGCAATAGTTTGGCCTTATTAGTTATATAAATAAAAAATGGTAGAGTTTGGATGCATCAGCTATGGCAATAAGAATGGCTGGCTCTTCCACAGCTACTTAGGCTTTTTATTAAATATTCATTTTGATACCAAGTTGGCAAAGTACTGTGCTGCCCAGCCCAAATTTTATTTTTTGAATTTTAATTTTATGAAAGTGATAATTCATATAGGTAGGGAAAGTCATTTACTACTTTCATGTATATATTGTTCATATATATATATGTTTAGACTTATATAGTTTTTCATGGAGCAGAGTAGTCTTCATGAATACCATTGAGAAAACTATACTCAGAGAAGTTAAGTGACATGGCTCAGGAAGAGAATCCAGGCTTTCCACTCCTATTGCAGTAGTTGTGCCATCATAAGCAGGTGACCTCTTTAGTTTACCTAGCTGTAATGGTTAATCATTGGCGAGGCTACTCCTGTGTAACTTCCCTCATCATAGCTTTAGAAAATTAGATTGAAAAAGATGGTGCTGTGTGAGTGGTATGAGTTGAATCGTGTCCCCCTCAAATTCATATATTGAAGTCTTAACCTCAGTGCCTCAGAATATGACCGTACTTGGAAATAGGGTCGTTGCAGATGTAATTAGTTAAACTGAAGTCATGCTGAAGAAGGGTGGGCTCATAATCCAATATGACTGGTGTCCTTATTAAAAGAGGGAAATTTGAACACAGAGACACACACACAGGGAGAAAACCATGTGAAGATTGGAGCTATGCTGTCACAGGCCAAGGAACTACCAGAAACTAGGAGAGAGGCTTGGAACAGATCCTTTCCTAGCACCTTCGGGGGAACATAGCCTTGCTGACACTTTGATTTTGGACTTCTGGCCTCCAGAACTGTGAGACAATAAATTTCTGTTGTTCTAAATGACTCAGCTTGTAGTACTTTGTTACAGCAACCCTAGGAAACTAATATAGTGAGTAATGGAGCAATTAGTGCAACAAGATAATATAAACTATATTAGAAGATGAATAAACTTAAGATCTTTCTCTGAACATCTAGAAAGTAAATCTTTTGATAGAATCAAGCATTTTGAAAAGGTAAAGAAATTCAGTGTTATCCTGATATTGCTTTATTTTGCATGATAGAATAATAGACTTTCATGTTTGGAAGGAATAGCAAGGTCACCTAGCTCAGCCATCCATTGGATAATTGAGTATCTTCAACAATGGACCAGCAAAGTGGTTTTCAGCCTCTGCTTGGATACATCTGGTAACTCCTGAGGCAGCCCCACTCTGTCTTTAGCAGCTCTGATGATAGAATATGATTTCTTATTAAATTGAACTGTATCTATCTATAGCTTTCATCCATTTATTATAGTTCAATTTCTTAAAGCAAGAAAGAACAAATTTAATTCCCTTTTTACATGTCAGTCCTTTCAATGTTTGACAGCTATCATGTCCTTCCTAGGTCATTTGTTCTCTAAACTAGCCCTTGGGTTTCCTTCAACTATTATTCATATGACATAGCTTTTAGTTTTTTAACCTCTATGATCAGCTCCATTAAAAGTGTTCCAGTGTATCATGCCTCTTAGAGTGGAACATCCAAATCTTGGTTATGGTCGCAATAGTGGAGATTAGAATAGAATTAAGCATACTATTATTCTAGATAGTATCCTTCAATAAATGCAACCTAAGATTACATTAACTTTGGGGGGAGCCTCACAGTGTTCAGTAGTATTGCACTAAAGTTAAGTAAATTTCCTTAATCGCTTTTCACACTAGTAAGCTGCCTGATGATAAGCTCTGGCTTGACCGCTTGACCATCAAGTACCATAAGTGTCCTGGAACATAATAGGAACTGACAAGTCATTGAATGAATGAGTGAATGAATGAATGAACATATATACTAATATTAAACCAGGCACTCCCTTCTGAACTTGCACAGGTTTTTTTTTTTTTTTAATTCTGAGGACAGAACCTTACTTTTTTTTTTTTGTGGGGAAGACCAGCCCTGAGCTAACATCCGTTGCCGATCCTCCCCTTTTTGCTGAGGAAGACTGGCCCTGGGCTAACATCCGTCCTCATCTTCCTCCATTTTATATGGGACGCCGCCACGGCATGGCTGACAGGCAGTTTGTCGGTGGGCGCCCGGGATCCGAACCCGCGAACCCCGGGCTGCCAAGCGCGAACTAAACCACTGCGCCACTGGGCGGCCCCCAGAACCTTACTTATTGTACTTTGTTTTGTTAAATTCAGTCAGAGAATAAATGCCCACTAAGCAGTCAAGAATTCTACCATTCATCACCTATCTTTCGGACAGCCAAGATCTTCCTTGAGTTTACAAATTGTTTCTTCTCTACAGTCCAATAACATTGAGGAAAATAGCCATTTTAAGACTTGGTGTATATTTGTTCTTCAGCCAAGACTTGTTCTATATTCCAGACAAGTATTGAGTCCCTCTGATTTCTTCATCTGTCAAATGGTACTAATATAGTATGTAGCGTGTGTGTATGAATGTAGTAGATTATGTGTGCATATGTGTATGCATACTTATAAATGACTACATCATCAGGATTTTGACACTAATAAAAAAGGCTGTATTTAATCCTTTGTAAGTAGTTATAGTTATAATATAGTGACTTATGAGATCAGTTTTGTCCTATATGTATATAACCACCCCAAATTATAACTTTATATAAAGGAGGAAAGAGAGAGAGCTGCATTCTATTTCCATTTTCTTAATGAATTATTCAGTCTCCTGAAATAATTGAGTCACTCTCTTGTGCCAGGTTTTTTGTAAATTAAATGAAGAAAATTCTTCTCCTTGACTCGCAGAGATATTAAAGGGCCGAAGGGTTATATTTATAAAGCGCTGTATGAATTAGGGGAAAACTAACTTTGACAGCATCTTGATGGAGACAAGAATACTCTATATACCAAGGAAAATCAATGTTTCAGATTCTTTTTTAAGTAAGTAGTTTTTATAAGACATATTTTGAATAGCTTGAATTCTCTATTTGACATGCTTTGGCTCTCTTAGTTACCTATTGTCACAAAATAATTTACTCACAGTCTTTTTTAATGAGGAAATATTTCGTGTTAGTTTTTCTTTTTAAATGAAACATAAATAAATCTTCAGTTTCCATTTAAATGTCAATCAAAAATTCCAAAACAAAACATAAAAACAGATGGTCCAGAAGGTTTTATTTTAGTGGCATATAATGAAACCACATTAATCAACTAAGAGCTGATTAGTTGATTACAGCTCATGTAATGATAATGAACACTGATTCAAGACACCATTTTTTCTTTGTTAGAAGAGCTACTCAACTACTGATGAAAGGAAGATGCTGGCATGATTTTTTTTTAAATCTCCTAATGGAAAATCCAAACATTGTTTGGGGATATGACATTCTCTATAAATCACTCAAAGGTAATAGAAATGAAAAGTGACTCATACATAGCCATTTGGTAGCCCATTACTACAACACATTGCTTAAATGGTTGTATATTTTGGAATGATATGAGATTCCCTGCCCCAAACTATTTAACATGGCACTTGCGGCCATATGTCATTTTTCAGGTAAATCCAGTTTCAGATATTCCATTCTATTATTTCTATAAGTATATTCTTATTTTAT
Source organism: Tapirus indicus (assembly GCA_031878705.1). NCBI lineage: Eukaryota > Metazoa > Chordata > Mammalia > Perissodactyla > Tapiridae > Tapirus > Tapirus indicus. The sequence goes on from CM062918.1 coordinate 122,988,879, forward strand.
GAACCAGGATACACATCATATTTTTTTACTTAATATATTGACTTTTTTCTATATTATTAATTATGCCCAGCCACTTTTTAATAACCTCATAATATTTCATGGCTAAACTAATGTCTTTACTCTCCTATTGTCAGATATTTGTTTTCAGTTTTTTTCCTCTATTATAAGCAATGCCATTGCTTATATATATAAACAAGGACAAAATTTTATTAGGGAGAATAGAAAATTATAGAGCACGAGACCAGCCTTCATATATCTTGGGAAATGGAGAAAGAATAGAAAGCCTGAGTGATACTGGGGGAAAATGTAGAGGTATAATAATGAAAGCAAGGTGGGCACTAGGAAGGGAGGGAGAATGTCAAAGATATAATACCTGCCAATACAATCCTCCCCAGAACCATCCTTCTGTTTCTTGGGAAGATGCCCCTGGTTCTAACAGAAACCTGGAGGAGTTACCAAGACTTCACCTGATCTGAGTAGAAAATATATTTTAACTACAAATGTGTAGTTCACATATCTTCTATTTGTATTAGTGATATTTGGTTAACCACTTTTTAAAAATATAGTAGTTAGGAATTCCCAAAGTATGTTTCCAAATATTTTATTCTGTTTACTGAGAATAAATACATGCTCATCAAGATGCTGCCAATAAAAGTGTATGAATCTGAACCTAAAACAACATAAGGCAGACACTTAAAAACTTGGCTTCTACTTCTGCCTCTGCCCTAAAAACAAAACACCTGCATTCTCTTGAGGAAAAAAAAAAAAGGCTAAATCTAGTGACTCATTTGCAGTCTTTATTCTTGCTGATGTGCCTATTCTGTTTACCACTGATCACTGCTATCCTTGATACCTCCTCTTTGTGATTTTGACCTCTACTCTTGGTTTCTATTTTACTTCTCTAGCTGCTCTTTCTCTGACCCATTTTTCATCTTTTATAGGTTTCATTTTTTTATATCTTCTCTTATGTCTTCTTTCACTGTCACTTGGCAAAGTTATTCATTTACTTTCTATTCCATATGCAGCTGACCCCCAAATTTGTGTCCAGGCTTCACCTATTTACAGATCCCCAAGAAGCATGAATACCAAAAAAAAAAAAAAAAAGACACCTAGAAAGTTGCTGTAAAACAAAGATAAAAAGAAAACTCATGGGGGCCGCCCGGTGGCGCAGCGGTTTAGTCTGCGCTTGGCAGCCTGGGGTTCGCGAGTTCGGATCCCGGGCGCCCGCCGACGCACTGCTTGTCAGCCATGCCGTGGCGGCGTCCCATATAGAGCAGAGGAAAGACGGGCACGGATGTTAGCTCAGGGCCAGTCTTCCTCAGCAAAAAAGGGGAGGACTGGAACAGATGTTAGCTCAGGGCTGGTCTTCCCCACACACACAAAAAAAGAAAAATCATAAAAGCAGCTGGAAGGGGGAAAAGGTTACATTCAGGAAAACACAGTAAGAATAATGTCTGATTTCTTCTCAGAAACAATGAAAGTCAGGAGATAATAGAATGATAGCTTTAAAATGCTAAAAATAAAAACCTGCCACTTTAGAATTCTATACCCAAGATAGGTACTATTATTACCCACCTCATAGGGTTTATATGAGAATTAAATGGATTAATATTATAAATCACTTAGAACAGTATCTGGCCCATAATAAACTCTAAAGAAGTGTTTGTCACATAAAATAAAAACTACATGGCAGTTGGGATTATAAATTGCTACAATCTCTTGGGAAAAAATTGCCTGAAGCCAATGGGACATCAAACATTCTAATGTAGGTGGTATTTATTTTCTTCTTCATGCTTTTCTACAGTTATGAACTACTAATATTAAACAGGACAATTCTGATGGAAGGTATGCTCCATTAGAACAGGGATTTTATATAGTTCACTGGATACCTCAGCACCTAGAAGAGTACCCATGCAATATGTAAATTAACTCACATCATGGATATGAGAAATCTTTCCTTGATAATAATTTATAGTATGTATATTGCAACTGAGTAGACAAGAAAGAAAAAGAGGATGAACAATTAAAATTAGACCACTTAAATCCTTAAAAACTGAAATTGGGTTATTTGCATAAATATAAGCAATTCTGCAAATGCTTGTATCTTTAGCGCAGATACCAACTCTTTCATTTTCAAGAGACCCCAGGGAGGAATGAAACAGCATCATTTGGTCCCCTTTTTCCTAAAAGCTTTAGTGTTTCTTATAATTCAGATACAGAAAACTTTTTTTTTTCCTTTTTAGGCATTGAAAAATTGAATTAAAAGGAGAAATATTCAAGCCAGATTTAGAAATCTAGACATCTGAACTGTTTAGGACCAAATCTTTTATTATGGTACTTACTACTCATTACAAATCAAGAGAGTTTTAGAGCCAGAGAGGCATTTAGAGATCATCCTCCCTGCACATTACAAATGAGCACACTGAGCTCAGTGAGGTTACAGTGCTAATTAGACACAGAGCGGGGCTAGAACCCAGGGCTTTTCTTTGACATTCAAGGTTAGTTTTTAATGGACTCTGACCTTGGCAGTTTTTCTTTAAAAGCATCCCTCACTTTCTCCATGCAGACCCTTTCTCTATTAGATTTTCCTTGCTAATGGATGTCAGATACAGAGTTAGATCAAAAGCAGTATCAAAGCCCTTTCTGGGGATAGAGTGGAAGATTTAGCTTCTTCACATATGTTGAAAGGAGTAGGAATCCTATAGGTAAATTTCTTTGTATACATAGGAAAGATTTTTGATTTTTAATTTGCAGTAATCCTAAAGGGAGGTAGAGTTTGTTATCATAAATAAGTTGCTATATTTCTCTATTCATCTAATGGATGGCTTTGATATTAGTATGGAGAAATCTACCATTTGAACTTAAAATTAAGGACTTTTTACTATTTATAAGTACTTGCATCAGGAGAATGGTGATTTGCCTATTAAAAAAAGTAAAAAATCACTTATCATGACTACTGTAAGTGCACATTTTTTCCTCCATTTGTCAATATTTCCTCTCTTTAACCTCTTTCCTTTCTCCTAATTAGGATTTCTGGAGACTGACTGATATATTTTGAAAAGTATCAACTGTTTTCAATTAGAAAAATACAAATATCATATCTTCTTCTCTTCAAAATATATTAAAGCTGAGCTAGAATTTAACCACTTTAAATACCCCATCTATTTGATTTACTTTTTGTCTTTCCAATTTGTCAAATTATCTTAGACACTGTTTCTTGCTAAATGGTCTACCGCACAGCTAGTTTTTTCCTCTATTTAATCCTGCAGTCAGGCATGATGCTATCTGATACATTGTTATTGACATATTGTTATTACTACCAACGTTAGAAAATGAGTTTGCTTTAGAGTCAACATGAGTAGTAACCTTTTATTTTAAATGGGAAAAACAATGACAGATGATGCCCAGGGAAGTACTTTAAATTTTCTATGCTTGTTTTATGATCTGCCCCTCTTACCTTCATCACCCTACTGTTGTAAGAAAATCTGTCTCCGAACATCACAAATTTTTCCAATCTATTTGAACTTTTTTTTCCATTGGCCTATGTAGAGACTTAATCCCATTCCAATCATAGTGATATTTTATTGTTTCCATTGTTAAAGAGAAATTATCCTGACACTTGTCAAAAATGGCAAGGAAGACTTTATTCAAGACCATTGCAATAGGGATTAAGACTATTGCAATAAGGGTCAACACTATTGCAATAGTGGTCAAGACTGAACTCAACTCTGAATACAAACAGGGAAAGGTGGGGATTTATAGCTGGCAGACAGGATGAGGGAGAGGATGGCAAATTCCTAAGAGGAAATTACTTAGATATTAAGGGAAGATGGGGAGAAAAACTTGGTTAGATATCAAGGGTGGAGGAAGAAGTGCTTGACTGGATATCAAGAATGAGGAGGATTCTCAATAAACTGGCTTAGCAGGATTTTTTGCTAAAACTGGGTTCAGCAGGTCAAGGTTGAGGCCTAGTAGAGAAGAGGGCTCAAAGGAGCCTGACTAAAGTTTGGTCAAGGAGGGGGTCTTTGTCACCATAACCTGTCTAAATTTGGACTTATTCACAAATAAGACCCAATTTAGAATGCTAGAGGTACTGTAGTAGTTCTTTTATAGCTCTGGACAATAAGCTCCATCATTATTCATAATGCTATTATAAATGAGTGGCACCAGCTGTCTTCACCAGAACAAATCTTTTAGCAGAACTGCCCACACACTGACAATTTGTTCCAAATGAAATCTAAGAAATCTGATAAATTTCAGAGGACAATGAGAATATTTGTAATATTTACAATATGCTGACTATTTGCCAGGCACTGTCTTGACTCATTTATTTAAATTAATCTCTTTAATCCTTACTGCAATCTTCTGAGGGAAGTACTGTTGTTATCCTCATCAAAGGATTACAGCCAGAAAAACTGAAGCACATAGCAGTTACAAAACTTGTCCAAAGTTACTTATTAAAATATGTCAGGACTGTGATTGGAACCAAAGCAGCGTGACTTTTGAGATGGTGCTCTTAACCACTATGGATTCCTGCTTCTATAAAATCTCTTTCCTTCCCTTTCCTCGAGCAAACACATAGAACTGGGAGATGGGTAAAGGGGAAGTGAAAGGATATATATTTGTGGAAGTCCATATATTTTGGTGCGATCTTCACATTCAGAACACTTTATCTCCACCACCTAGTGCAGTGTTTAATACGTAACAGGCCATCAGTAATTTTTGTTGTTGGATAAATGAGAGATTGAATGGATTATAAAATGATATTCAGTTTCTGATCACCAATGAGACAACCAAGTTATATTTCTCAAACTCGGGCATGCCAAGGGCTGCAATAGCAATATTTTAGGACCAGAAGGCATTGTCTGCATTTCACAACACACAGGTGATTGCAGTTGTCTATGGGAGCCCAGCCCACCAGCCTTCCATTGTCAGCTTGAGATGAGCTGGACGTCAGGCATACGGATATAATAGTGTGATGAACCTTTCTTCTCGAGGTTCTAGAGCTCCTCTGATGAAAGGCTGCTGGTTGTGGGATTCTGTGGGATCCCCTTCCATTGCTCTTTAGACCTGATTTAAATTCTCCTGCTACGTTTCCTGCTCAGCTCTTATTCATACCTTCTGGTCCTAGAGAAACCTGAAGCCATAGAAATAAGACGAAAAGGTAAGAGAAAAACAAGCAATGAATGAAGTCCCAGAGGTTGCTAAAGCAATTAGTAGGAGTGACAAGCTACATGAGTCTTGGGGTGAGAGGCTGGTCTTTTTATCTCATTTTCACTTTTCCTTGATCTCCACCATAGCTCATCAGAACTCATTTCTCCCAAGAAATCAATGACTAATTTCCTGTGAAGTACAATCAATAAATCTGCAATGTTGTACATTGATTAAAAATGAGTGCTTGGCTCACCTCGTGCTGTGAAATACAAGCCAAATAATTGTTGCAAGTAATTTAAATGTTTTAATGAAGAAAAATTGCTTTTCACTATGACGGCATGACATGAAATGCTGAACTTTTTGTGGAGGCAGGGAACGGGTTCAGGGTGTGGGGTAGAGATGGTTGTTGCTAGTCTCTGAAATTCACTTCTGCCCTGAGTATGTGCAATACCAAGTGTCACTTTGGCACATCTGGTGCAGATTTATAGTCTAAGAGTTTTCATATGGAATTCAAACAGATTACAGTAGAAGGGAACTTGAGAGCTCCAGGGGAGAATATGAGATTTTAGTTACATTTGATCATTTTATGGAATTTGCCGGGAAAAATCAATTAAAAAACAGAGTTTAATTTTCACACTCAGAGCAGAGGTGATTCATTCCAGCTCATGCCTAACAATAAATTTGTGTGTGTGTGTGTTTTCATTAAATCAACTCCGAAGTGCTTAGAGGGCAGGTTGTTCTATTCTGTTGCGTATGGGGGAATTGGTATAAGGCCTTCATTCTGTCAACATTTCACCTCCTTTGTTTCTTCACCTGGCTTCTCCAAACCATATACATATCAAAGTAGTGATTTTTTAGGCTTAAGCAGTGTTTTTAAAAGATATTAATAGCATATTTAAATTGCAATGTGGAACTAGTGTAATAGTGGGGAAGACATCTGATTGTATAGACTAATTGAAGGATCACCCAGTGAGTGCTTAATTGGTTCATGTTCTTTTTTGAAGCTAAAGGATATAAAAATAATGTCAATTAACAAGTAATTAGTTCACTTTGTAAATAAAAAACTTTTGGGGGCAAGGTGTTTACCCTCTTTGAACCTCAGTTTTCCTCTCTGTAATAATCGTGTCTACCCCATAGGATTGTTGGAAGGATTGAATGGGATAATACATGTGAAGCCCTTAGCGGAAGGCTTGGCACAAAAAAGTCTTAGCTATTGTTGTTATCATTGTTGATCAAAGATTACAGTCATAGGACAGCTCCAGTGACATTATGCTTTAAACAATTAGCATAAGTTTTTTCCAGTGGGAAAATTGGATGAAGGGGGCTCTTGGAATGCTCTATAATAATAATTTCAATGGTGGGATCTCAAGGAAGGATCAGAATTCATATAGGTCTCTGGCCTTTCTGGCTACCCAGTAAGACCATAGTACAAATGCTGGTGTGGAAATTGTAAGATGAGCAGCAAAAGTTAATGAAGGCAAGCGTGTCCTCCTCAGAGGGAGCTGCCAGAGCTTTACTCAACATGTCCACATTAGTGCACTTTCAGGCTCCTCAAGGCCTCAGCTTGTTTCCTCTCTGAAAAATGATTGCAGCTTCCCTTATTTCCAAACTGAATAACAACATGTGGAGGTGCGGTGCGTGCTCTTTACCCTAGGGAATACTTAGCCAAGAGCATCTTACTAGTTTCACATAGAAGGAAACAGGCTCTGGAGACAGAGTTCCTAGCTTCAAATTCCTGCTCTTCCTCCTTCTACTACTGGGTTTGCAGAAATGACTTCAGTTCACTGGGCTGAGATTCTTCATTTGTTATCTCACAGACTTACTGTAAGGATTTTATGAGAAAATAATTGCATGGCACATGGGATATTTGTCTTTAACATAATATGTGCTAAATAAATATTAGTGATCCTTTTTGTTGCTTTTGTTGGATGATATTTGCAGTGAGAAGTATTAAAAGATAAACTGAGGCATATTAAAAGTTTTTGGAGTTTATTTGAGCAAGAATCTATTTGAATTGGGCAGTACCAAACCAGAAGCGACTAGAAGCCCTCCAGAGACAGGAGCTGCGGAAAGACGTTTATCGGGAAGACAGGGAAGCAAAGCAAGGAAATTATTTGGCTGTAGTTTAAGTGGTTGCATTATTTGGGAAAGCCTAGTTGACTGTGATTGGTTTTCCTTAGGTTTTGATTTCTTATCTTTGAGGCATTTCAGGCTTAGGTTTTGGTATGCTTGTGTAGCCTACTAAGGCATTAAAGCCACTTCAGTCTAATGGCCTCCTTGTTTAATTATTTTAACAGAAGTTAGATATCATTTTGGTTTTATTATATAGTTTCCTCCGTGAGTTAAGTTCACTCAGAGTAAAGGAATTGAGAGAAAGGGGAATTGGAAGTCTTGTTCCCCAAACCCATAGTCAAGCCTCTGTAGTTGCTTCATTTATTAATTTAATAGCATAGGATCTGAGAATTGTCTTCAGATTTAAACGGTTGCTCTTTTCACTTCTAATAGTAAAGGTTCACAAAGTACTGGGACAAGGTCTTTGTTACTAAAGTAACTATAAGGAGTTAATTAGCAAAAGTTCATAAGCAAATTTTGCTCTGGAAAAAGGTTTAGACTGCAAGTCCCTTTTCCAAATTATTTTGGAAACACACACCTATTTATGTGATGGTGAGTTTCTTCCAAAATGAAATTCTGATCCATCCAAAATCATTTTGATTTAGTATTGGGGAGTAGACGTATATTTTCTGCCCATCTTATCAAAGAGTTTGGATATATGTCTAACTTTCACACTTTTTTCATGCCTCTTTGAAATCATTTTAGTCCTAGTCCCATCCTGATTTGGAGCCAGTGTGTGGAGCCCCTAAATTCCTCTAAACAGATACATTGAATAATGACGTAGAACACTACTAAATTCTTCTGGAGCAAAGTGGTGCTATTTGGGAAGGTGGTGGAGCTAACCTGGTGGAGCACCATGCAAAAGCATGATGAGGTGGTATATTTAAAAAAACATAAAACATAATTAATATTTTTTGAAAACTTATTTTACTTAAATCTTTTAAAAATAAATTAGAAAATAAAATTCAAAGTAAATGTCACTTTCCCCCTTTGTAAGGAGTTTATTTTTTTCTATCTTGGTGAAGAATGAGAGATCTCCCAGAGTGTGGAGGTGCCCCAGTTTCTACAGGGCAGCCTATGTGCTGTGATTGTTATATTTCTGATTTCTGGTGTTTGTCAACAGATTTGGCTCCTTGGTTGCTAAGAGCTAGGAAAACATTTTGTTCAAGGCATTTTGATTGACAATTTTGATTGATTAAAAACAAGTTATTAGAAACTTTTGAGAGAAAATTTATTTTAAATAAAATATATTATAATGAAGATCTCTGAAACAAAACATTGTCAATATAAACAGATAATGGTTTGCCCATCATCCCTACTACAGTGGTTTCTTATTATCTGTTTAACTTCTGACAATTAACATTCTCCCTTTCATCTTTCTTAGAGTTAATGAACACTGAATGGGTCATTTTAAATTATGGGTAAGAAGTTGGTCCCTTTTCTTTCATACTTTGCTTCTCTATTGAGCAGATACTCTATGAATTTGTAGCATTTGCCTTAAGACTTTCTACATCATCCTTTTTGCCATTTTGCCATTTTCACAGGAATATTACTACTGATTGTCTCCAGGCAGACTGTTTTATTAAGCAATCAATTTTTCAAGAACAGTATGAAATAAGAAATGTTAGTGTCGGCCAAGGAAACATCTGAAAATGCAGCGTTCTCTTGACTGCAGGAAAAATTTCTTTTCCTAGGAATTTTTCTGTTGCATTAGTTTCCCACAGCAACCAACATCCTTATATTATATACTGTATATTTTAAACAAGTTGCCATTTTTAAGTATTGCACTATCAAAAAACTTCATTTGAGAAACATGCTATAAAATTGATTTTTTCCATAGTGATTCATTCCAATTTTTTTTCCATCCTATTTTGGCAGAAAATCATAATCTTCCCTGAAATGTGGATAACCCTGACTAGCATCTGCATCGTTTTAGGTGAAACTTATAAAAGGACGTCTTTATCCTGGGCATAAGAACAACACAGAGACTATTAAGGTCTTTTTTTCTCCTTCATTTGCAGAAACTCGGCAGTGTTCTTTCTGTCGTTACTCAGTTATGACATTCTTTGCAGGTAGGTCAACAATGGTTGTTTTTAAAAGCATCTCCACCCATGATAGAGTATATCCTTAAAGCCCATCTTCCCCACTGGGTATGGCAGGCTGAACTTCCATTTGTGGTTTACCTGTTGCATGAAAGTGATATATTTTGGAGTTGTAGTCTGTTTTTAATTCTTCTAATGATGGAAAACAAAATAAAATAAGGTGTGAGGTTCGTGAAAGCTATCTGCTATCTTTTAATAGATCCATCTGAGAAACTCAGGAGTGAGGCATGGGAATCTGGTTTTTAAACAAGCTCCACAAGGAGTCCAGATGTGCAATCCTACTTTAAATTCATGACGTACCTGCTGATGGTTTCATCTCTCACTTTAAAGAAAATACAATGAAATATAGAGTAGTTCTGAGCGACAGAAAGAAATTGGTTGGTGAAGTAAAGGCGTCAGAAACTTTTTAAAAAGACCATATCCATTTGTTCCTTGATTCATTCAAGTGTCAGCCTGCAAAAACAGAAACCAGTTTAAGAGGCAAAGCGTTTATTTGGGATCGAAGAATTGCAATTTGGGGAACATAGATTCGGGTAGAACCCCAGATGGTGTCCCCCTAGGGAGTAAAAGTCAGGGATTTTTAAAGGCAAAGAAAGGAGATTGTATTGCAAAGAATTTTAATTGGAGTTGGAGGTAGAGAGCTGGTCTTGGCTCAACATTGATGGACTATTGATTCTATCTTCAGAAGTCCACAATCCTCAGTCTTTGTGATCAGGGTGTCCATTCTCCTGCTGACTTCTCCAACAGTTTCTTTTAAGACAATTCCCGTTTTGGCCCAGTTCAAAGGTTCAAGATAGCAAGCCAGTTTCTCTGGAGAGGCAGCTCCAACTCCATTTTAAAATGGCTCCGCTAAAGTCAATTTTGACACAAGAAATCTTTATTTAGTGCCTATCAAGTGCTGGACTCTGCACTAAATCCTGAGGATACAGTGTTGAGCAAAAGCAGATGGTGTTCCTGCCCTCATGGAGTTTAAAGTCTGATGGGGGAGCAATTTTAATCAATATAACATACAGATAAGTGTAAAATTACAATTATGATAAATGCTAACAGAGAAAGGTACATGGAAAGAGCTTAAATCACAGATTAGACCGAATATGGAAGGTCAAGGAAGCGTTCTCAGTGGAAGTGACAAACTGACACCTGAAGGATGACTGGGAGTTGATAAGACAAAGATGGGCTGGAGAACATTCCAGTAAAGGGAACAACATTCATCATGCAGTCATTCTATGTGTCAGGTACCGTTCTTGGTGCTGAGGATACAACAGTGAATAAAACAAATTCCGCCCATGTCGGGCTTATGTTTTAGTTGGGGAAGGAAACAGACCATAAACAAATGATCAAATAAATATAAATGATGTCAGGTGGTTAAAAGTGCTGTGATGAAAAAGAAAGGATAAGCCGAATAGGGATTACAGTGTGTGGAGGTGAGTTGGATATTTTATAGGGGACAGCTGGGGGAAGGTCTCCCTAACAAGCTACCTTTGAGCTGAGACCTGAAGGGGAGGCAGCAAGTCATGCAGTGATGGGTAAGGGAGACCTATCTGGGCAGGGGGAAGAATGAGAGCTGAGGCCTGGAGTAGAGCATCCCTGGGCATGTTCTAGGAACAGAGGGGACTGTGTCTGAGCCTGTGTGTGGGGAGGGTGGGGGGCATTAATAGTAGATGCCATTGGAGAGGTAATGGGGCCAAATCATTCAGCGCCTTTTATGTGAGTGAGACAGGCAGCCGTTGGAGAACTTAAGCATGGAAATGATAGATCTGGCTGCCTTTGAGAAGAATCACCTGAGCTAATATACAGAGAACAGACTGTTAGTGGAGCAAGGGTGAGGGCAGCCAGGACCACTTAGAGGCCATTACAAGATTGGTTTGGACCAGTTTAGTACAAGCAAGGCTGGTGAGAAGTGGTCACATCCTGAATATACGTTGTACGTAGCTGATGGGATTTGCTGAGGGTTGGATATAGAGTGTGAGCCAAAATAGCCTCAACATCTTTGCATGGAGCAACACAAGGATAGAGTTTTTATTTACTGAGATGGGGAAGATTATGAGAGGAGCAGGTTGGGAGAGGTGGCTCAGCAGCTTGTTTGGAGGCATGTTAAGTTAGAGATGCCTCTTAGACATGTGCCAAGTCGTGTGGTGGGTGGAGCTTGAAATGTTTGATTAACTGAAAGAGAACAGTGTGTCTGAGCAAAGCAAGCACAGGAGACTGTGTTGTCCAATGTGCTGGAGAGGCAAGCTGAAGCCAAACTACATCAGGTCTTGGAGGTCATCTTGGAGATTTCAGCCTTTATCCTAAAAGCAACGGGAAGGCATGAGATGTTTAGGGATATTTAAGGGTATCAGATTTTTGTTTCCAGACTGGAACAGGCTGCAGTGTGGCAAAGAGATTGGGGTTGGGGATTGATGTGGGTAAAAGTGGATGCAGGAAAACTTACTAGTAAACACAACAGTCCAGGCAAAATGTTGTGGAGGCTTAGGTTGTGTGGTGGTGGGGGACGTGAAAAGGTAGGCAATTAGAAAACTTTAGGAGGCAACTGTCAGGACTCAGTGTTGGGTAGATGTGGAGGTGAGAGAGAAGGAAGGGTCAAAGGAGACTCTTGGCTTTCAGGCTTGTGCAACAGGATGGACAGGAATTTTGTTCAAGAATACAGGAAAAACTGGAATAAGAACCAGTCTTTAGGGGAAAGATCATAAGATGAAGGTGCCTCTGCGATATCCAAGTGGAAATGTCAAATAGGCAATTGTGCACCATGGTCTGAAGCTCAGGGTGAAGTCTAGGCAGGAGAGAGGAATTTGTGAGAGATATGCAGAAGCTGAAAGGAAGGATAGTTTTGAGTGGGGCAGATTAATATGCAAGAGAGGGAAGGGATAATTAATCATATAGCTCTCAAAGAGGACTGGAGGAGATGGAATCCAAACGCAAGCAGAGGGGTGAGCCCTAGATACAGGGAGGCAGCTTTTCCCTCTATGGAAAAGGATGGGTGCAGATACAAGTAGATTTATTTATGTGCTTCATTTATCAACAAATACACGTTGTGTGCCCATCATGTGCCGTGCGCAGATCAAATTGCTGGAGATACAGAGATAAAAGAGAAACAACCCTCCCCATCAAGGATCTCTCAGTCAAATAGGAGAGATTTTACAGGGGTAGCAACACAACAGAGTTCATGAGAGCCATGGGAACACTGGGCATGGTTAGAGGCACACCCTGAAACTTTGGGAACATAGATTTTTAATGTTCAGAGAGGAAAGGTACAATCTTATGGCCTATGATGCTGAAAAAGAGCATATCTCAAGGAGGTTGGGAAGAATTCTGATTTTGCGATCTATCCCTGTTTCCAATACAAAGCAAAGGTCTCAGGATTGAACTAATTGTTTGCAATTCTAGGCTAAGTTTTCTTTAAAGACATTATCTCACTAACTTTCTCCTTGAAAACTGAGCAAAGGCCTCCGCCTGTGCATGTGATCAAGCTTCCAACACTCCAAGGATCTGCACTGACCATAAACCAGCTTCAAACTGGTCTCATCCTTTCCACCCTTGCCTAATATCCAAATCACAAACCTCTCTAGTTATATCTGTCCTCCTCCACACTCTCATCTCCACATTCCTTTATGCTTTCTTCCCTTCTCATGGTTTCTTCTTCCTATGCATCCCTCCCTCCTAATCTTTCCATCGTGTGTGTGGAAGCCCATCTTTTACCTTCTTGCTTTAACTGAAATTTGAATATCTCATTAGGAGCTATCTCAAATAGTTTGTTCTTTCTTTCCCTTGGTCAGGAGGGTGTTCAGCATTCTCTTATGACCTAAACATTATACTTCCAGCCATCTTTTTTTACCCCATGCCATCTGATGATTATTCTACCCAGTATCACTGCCATCCATCAGCATCTTGGTTATTCCTCCTTACTCTTTCACAGCTTTGGCATCTGAGTCACCATCTTCCTCTTCATTCCAAATTTTGCTACATCAATGTTGATGACCCAACAAATACACCCATCCCCACTAATGCTCCTTGGCCCGTTCAGTTCCAATGGTCTTCAGATTAATTCCTCATTGACGACTGTTCCTATGACCACATCATGGACCTTGTCACTCAGAACTGCTTCAACTCTGGAATCCTGAATTCCAATACCTCACTCTATGAAAAGAATACGTTATTGAAAAGTTGGACCCTTCAGTGTTATCAGTCACTAATTCTTTGATCTCATTGAGTGTTTCAGTCCCTTGATCCCCCTCCATTTTCTCCCAATCTATCAGTGCCCCCGCCTCAGACTTCATTTCCATCCCTAATTGGCCTAGACTATGTAATTTTTAATCATTCTCCCAAGCCATTTTCTTAAACTGTATACTCGATTCTCTTGCTACTTTCCATACTTGACCTCCAGAATCCAAATCCTGGAAAAACTCTAAAGTCCTGTGTCTCTGCGTCTAATCATGCACCACCAAGCACAGCTGTGGACAATTGCACACGTGCAGACTGATAACACCAGTTGTCTCCAATTTTGGCGAGACCCTCAATCTTGCTCAGCAATCCTTCTGCCTGCCCTGGTCATCTCCTTCTCGAAATTCTCACGACAGCTCCTTCCCTCCTCAAGCCCTCCAACTCACAATTTCCCATGCCATTTTCAGCATGTGACTTCCCTTCCTATTTCAAAAGAAAATAGAAGCCTTAAGATAGGAACTCTGTCCATTTATCCTCTCAGGGAGGATACCTGCATGCGTTTATCTGTATTTACACCAAATTAGTATGAGTCTCTCCTGCCAAAGATTAATCAATGAACTTGGCTCTGGACTGCATTTGCGTTTCTCTCTTCTCTTTTGGAGACTTCTGTCTATCAATGATTTAGGCAGTAGGAAAGATGTTCATAGAGAAGCTGGGAAGATTAATAGACTCAAGTGAAAGTCAAGACCCTGAGTCAGGAAGACAGAATAAGCAGTGGTTGGAACTTTTAACGTGCAAATTGGAAAATCTCATCATATTTTCACTGTAGTACATGCTGGGATTGCAATTTTTCGCAGCTTTTTGTGTTGTGGAAATGTACCTTCATGCATCTCTCAGTATTTTTCCATAATTCATTCACTTGAAAATTGGCTATTACTGAGCCACTTCCTCTCGTAAGTCCTGAAGTGTGTGGTCAAACAGGAGATCCACTGAGGAGTCCAGCTATGGTAAGAAAATAAATCCATAGCAAATATGCATTTACTAACGGTTGGGCTTTTTTCTCTTAGAATAAACCTGGAAGCCATGCCAGAAACTTTCACCACATGTTATCTTTTTGGAGTGCACCCTGGCCCATGTACCAGTCAGTTCCACCAATATTACTGAGCATCTACAATGTGGGTGATGGGAGCAAATGAGATGCGAGTTATATTTTTGTCAGGAAATAATGTACTGCTAATCAATATCATGTTGCTTTCCTAGCAATTTCGGTGAATTCTATGTTGAGTTAAAAAAATAGGAAATTGATTTTGTGGAATCAATCAGCTGGCTGAGACATGGCTAGTAAAACAGATGAACTTTTGTTACTAAAGCTTTAATGTTTAGAAGAATTGCCCTTAACCTCCTGCAGTATCAAATTACACCCTGAACCAAAGAAAGGGAACCAGGACAAAGCTAAGAAAATGAGGGACGTTGGTTCCTTTGGTAACTTTGGGGAACAACAAGTCAAAAATGCCCAAACTTTTGAGACAGGAAAACCAGAGCAACAGAACATCGACCACATTAAACTGCAGATATGTTGTCATCTTTAGCTTTCATTAAGCTAGTTAAAGCTGATGACATTGGTCATGATAGAATATACTTCTAACCCTTGCTAATTACTAGCCCAAAAGAAACATAAAGAAACTCTTTCCCCTGTCTTGTTTTAGTGTATTTGTATAATAACTTAAAGATAAGGACTTCTGTGCTCATGAACACTACCAGCAATTCCTTTCAGGTCGAAAATACCTAAAGATTTCTAAACCCAACCTGAAAAGCATTATTAACTCCACCTTGAGCTAAGTGCAAAAAATAGTTGGAATAGTGACCTCAAATAATATCTTAGATCAGCAGCTCTCAAAGTGTGGTCTGTGGACCTCTGGGGTCTCCAGGATGCTTTCAGGGATCCAAAGAATCAAAACTATTTTCATAAAGATGTTGAGATGTTATTTGCCTTTTTTACTGTGTTGAGATTTTCACTAATGGTGCAAAAATGATGGTGGATGAAACAGCACAAAACAAGGGGGTGAACCCAAACTGTACTAGTAGTCATTGTATTCTTGATCATCAAGACCTCAAAGCTTAAAAAAAAATTGCCAGTTGCATTTAAGAATGTCCTTGAAGAAGCAGGTAAATATAAATATATTTCAATCCTGGTTTACATGTCTTTAATATTTTGTGTGATGAAATGAAAAGTATATCTTAAGAACTTTTGCTGTGTGCCAAAGTAGGATGGTTGTTTCAAAGAAAAGTACTTGTGTGATTGATTTGTGAGCTGAACTAGCTGATTTTTTTCATAGAATATCATTTTTTTTCTGAAAGAATGACTGATAGACAAACTACGGTTGTTCAGATTTGGGTATTTGGCAGACATTTCCTCAAAATAAATTAAGTGAACCCGTCACTTAGGAAAACAGCTGGCAGTATTTTGCCAGTGATAAACTTTGAGCTCTCAAACGAAAATTAGAGTTTCGGAAAATTTGTATCAGTCACTGTGAGCTTGACAGCTTCCCAATACTTAAAGACTTTTCTGATGAGATGGGTGATGATATTAATGATTTCTGATTTTTTGATATTATATAATGAAATGTGTCAACACTTGGAAAATCTGCATAACTCAGTGAATCATTATTTTCCAAATGACCAATGCATGGTGTTATAAAGTTATGGATTAGTAAAAGATCCATTTAAATAGTGAGATAGACCAATGGATCTTAATGTACAAGAATATGAAAAGTTCATTGATATGGTTTTACATTCCACATTGTATTAAACTTTAAGAAACTACAATTTGCCAAGTTTTTGGTATAATATCAAAGAAAATATCCACAATGACCTGGAAAGGCTTTTAAAGTACATGCTCCTCCCTTTTCCAATACATATCTGTGTGAAGCCAGATTTTCTTCATATGTTCAACCGAAAACAATAGCAACAGACTAAATACAGAACAGATATGCAAATCTAGTTGCTTCAACTAAGGCAGATATTAAAGAGGTTTGCAAAAATGTAAAACAGTGCCAATCTTTTCAATATATATTTCTTTCTTTTAGAAAATATAGTCACTTTTCAAAAAACATAATTTTTGTTAACATTTAATAGGTTTATCATTTTTAATGATAAATAAATATTTTTAAATGTCTCAGTTTTATTTTCAAACATGCTAAATATTGACAGACACCATCACATAAAAGTTCTTTAAGATACTCAACAATTTTTAAGAGTATAGAGACCCTGAGACAAAAAAGTTTGAGGGCAGCTGGTTTAGCTGATCAAAGTGAGAGGACTGTTTTACTCATGGTAAATTGCAGGTAGGTAGAAACCAAAATGTTTTGTGACATTTAATCCCAAGAGAAATATAACCATTTTTGCTGTCTACTGATTAAAATATGCTTCACAGATTTTAGCCAAGGAATTTTCAGGGCGAGCCAACATTTTATCAGAATTCTTTGATAAAAAGTAACAGAAACCAACTAAGGCAACTGTATTAGTTTTCTACTGTTGTGTAACAAATTACCCACAATTTAACAGCTTAAAAAACACACAATTATTATCTCACGATTTCCATGCAGTTTTAGGACTCATAGAAGCTTACTTCTTCAAAGTCAGTACAAGAGTCTCTTTCTTCAGGAAGATAGTCATTCTTTTAAAGGAATCACCAATTAGATCAGGTCCACCAAAGATAATCTCCCTTTTCAGTTGATTAAGGGCCTTAATTACATCTGTAAAATCCCTTCACTTTTGCCGTATGAGGTAAAATAATCGTGGGAGGGAAAGCCCATCAGCTTACCTGTATTCGATTGGTTAGAAGCAAATTACAGGTCCTTCCAATTCTCAAGAGGAGGGGACTGTACAGGGCGTGGGTCATTGGGGGTCATCTTAGAATTCTGTCTACCATAGCAACATAAGCAAATAGAGAATTTATTGGAAGTAAAATGAGTTAACCACACAATTAAAGGAATGGCTGAAAAAACAGCCTTGGAAAGGGCAAGATACCCTTTTGCATTTCCTAAGAGCTATCAAAGACTTGCTTTTTGTATCAAGAAGACAAGTATTAATTGACTAGATTATCTAGACAATGTACCACCACTAGATGAATCAGCTCCATATATTTTTTTAAACTTGTGTCCCTTTACTCAAAGTTAAAAATCCTACCCCTTGGCTAAGTGGGGCAGAGCATTTTGAATGACAGCCTCACAAAGACTACCCAGTGGGGAGAGAGGTGCTGACCCAAAAAGAGGCTTTGACCAGTAAGAGAAAGAGATGCTAGAAGACCAAAACACAAATGACCACCAAAGCCATCGTAACCAAAGATATCATAACTTTTCAAAGAGCAAAGACAGAGAAATATCATCTTTCAACAATATATACTTATAATTTAAAATTTGGCAAATCTTTTATACTTATGAGCTTAGGTTTTGAAAATTCTTTTTAATAGATAATTATTATATATCCCCACTGACTTGTTTTTAAATGACACAGTATTTTTGCTATTATATTTTGAATATTTCATTTACTATTGCTATGAAAGGACAGATAGTTTTTGTGTTTTTAAAGAAAAAGATAATTTAGGTATTATTTACCCCCTCTTTCAGCTCAAACAACCCCTATCCAATCACCTTGCTCTTACCTCCTATATTACTTTTATCCTATATTTAAGATGGTGTCTTCTACTCCAATTTTCCAGCCTTCATCTCTTCCATCCTTCCAAGAACTTCCAAAATTGTTCTTTCTCCATCAAATAGACTAATGCTCATATTCCTCTGATTCCAGCTTCTGACAGGACACCTCACAAGATTCGCTTTTACCCCTGCTTATGCAAAAATACAGTTTCAGCTATTCTTATCCCAGGTGTCTGGCTGGAGCCCACCTTTCCTTTAATATGCAAATAACATAGGTTAGCCTCTCATTCCGTGCATTCTGGGAAATCAGAATTTGCACCCAAATTTCCAAGGATTCCTGGCAGGCTTATATTCTCCTAATAGCCTCTCATTCTGAATTCCTGCTTCCACTGTATTCTTCACCCCTCTGCTAATTTGCTCTCCACCTGCCATGCCCGCTGTTTCCATATCACTTCTGGATGGCAGACTCTGCTCCCTTTACCAAGACCACTAACATAAATGGAGAGCAGACACTTTCTAAACGCAGTGGGTAATGGAGAGAGATTTCAGCACAAAATGGGATTTTTTTTTTTTTAATTTCACTTCACAGTCCTGCCTCATTGTCCACAGCACAGATTTTTTTGTGTGCTTTCTGTCTTCCTCAGAGAGCCCCCGCCTTTGCACTCAGGCCCTCTCTCCCCTTGGGAATCCCATCTTGCTCTCTCTCTCTCTTCCATCATGGAGGTGAGAGGTGGTGGTTCTCATGACTAAACATGCGCATACTTTCATGAATAAAAAAGAAAGGATCTCCAGAAGATTTCTGCCTTTCTCTTAACTTCGAATTGCATTCTCTATGTGCAGTATTATCACTTTACATTTTATTAGCAAAGACACTGTATCTGTTAAAAGTGCTTCCAAGAACATCTAGGCCAACAGTAATTCCAGATACAATTTTTTGATGGGGGGGAGATGATATAATTGAAAAGAGTAACTGAACTATGTAATTATTCACGGATGAAAGATGTACATTTTTTTAAAGTGCTAGGAATTTTATTATATATTTAAAGGCTAGTTTTGAAAATGCCGTTCTGAATTTGTACTAAAGAAAGGTTAAGCTACGTATATGCTACATATATAAAGTGTGTGTACATATATGATGTATGGATTTTTGTGAATGTATGCAAATGTGCTAAAATGCACTTCTCCACTTCTCCATCTTTTTTTTCCTTTAGTATTACTGTGACCTTTTTCTGTATATTTGACAGAAATCTAACAACATTTTCTCATGAAAATGAAGGAGGAATTTGTGTTAATTTTAGATTTATTTTACCTAGATATTCTGCAAATTGTAGTTTCTATTTTTATGTGTATATACTGCTCAGTTTCCTTTTCATCTCTTCAGAAAAAAAATAATGTTTGTTATCTCCCTCCCTCCTCTTGTCTCTCCAGCTCAATCCCTTTATTTCTTTTTTTATTTTTGCATACTGAGGTGTTTTTTGCAGACTTCACTGCAACCTCACAATGTTCCCAATGTTTCCTTTGATGTTTTCTGAGCTACTTTTCAAAAAAAAAGTACGAAATGCAAAACCCACCCGTTGCTTCCTGTGTCAACCTTTGAAATAAAAAGCAAACAGTCTGCTTTTTCTCGTTGCATATTCCAGTGGTGGGACTTGTGTTGTTTGCTGTCTTTCCTGCCTTTCATTCCTGGGGAGGCACCTCAGCTGCTCCAGGGAGTGGCTGACTCCAGAGAGAGTTGCTAATGGGTGTAGCAGAGCACCCGAGGGTGTGTGTCTGAGTGCTGAGGAAATTCCCCTTCCTCTCCAGAGTCTCAACTGAGAAATCACTTCAGTCATTATTCTCAGTGACAGTGAAAGATGGCAAATGTGGGGGCAACATGGGTTCTTGGGGTGCTGAATCTGAACGCTAAGCATGCACCTTACCTCTGCATATTTTTCTACATCCTTTTCAACACACAGCATTTCATGGTACACAAAGGGATTCACACAAGTTTTAACACAAAACTTCAGGGTTTCTGTGGACCGAAGAGGCGAGTCTCTGTGAGTTTGAGGCCTTTCCCTTCACTTCATTTAGAACTGGGTAACCTGAGATAGCAAATAAAATGTAGTAACTATAACAAAAATCTTCTTTTCTTTAAAATTCTGTTATCCTTGATCAACTCTCCTTCTTGACCTCTGCACCCATTAATCTAGTGAGTTCACCCAATACTCTAAATTAGTGAATACACACATGCCAAAATTCTGCATCCTGGAGCTAGCATGTTATTTTTAAATGCTTTTAAAGTTACAGAGAGGTCCACATTCAGTAAGTGAAATGCCCTAATTTAGTCATTGGGATGCAGCAGAAATGGGCAGCACCACAGTCCCATGAATCATTGACAGCATAATCAGAAAACTATTCCCCCACAAGCAACTCAAGTCTCACCACCTACTGGACTCTAGACCTGTTCATAGGTTAAATTTATGGTAAAGAAATATGGAATTGGGGTTTCCATCACATCCCAGGTATCTCCTTAAACTCTCAATAGTGCGTCTGACTTGAACTTTTCTGCTAACCCAGCAGACCTATGGACTAATATCACTACACTTGGAGTCACTTCCTTTTAAGGAAAAATAAAAGTACTCCAAAAGTACAAATTAGGTTTAGCAAAGCACAGTGGAGGAAAAGCCTCTTTTATCTTTTCTACATTTGGGTAATGGTTAGTGGAATAACTTTGGAATTAGTGAGATCAGGTTCAAAACCTTGCTCTGCCACTTGTGTGGCCCCATTTAAAAGTTAATCTCTATAAATTCCCTTCTGTAAAATGAGTATAATAGTTGTGTGGAAATAAACAAAGACCAACCAAATGAGAACAAGCAAAGGCTATTTATTCTGAGCTTGCTATAGCAAGAGAAGCAGCCACCGTCACTTGCATTTTGGCACAGACTTAGAAGCAGGCAGAGGAGCGGGAAAGCCTTAGAATGGAAAATGTGATAGCTTCAGATGTGCCTTGATTGGGGGCTGTTGGCACAGGGAAGCTGTAGGTGGGCTAACTAGAAGGAGGGCTTCCTGTGTGATTGACTAGGGGTTCACATTCACCTTTCTCTGGTTGCTATTAAGTTGCTATTAAGTGGGGATGAAAGTTAGAGAAGCTATCAGTTGTTAATCAAGTCCTGGCTGTTTTGGGCTCTTACAGAAGTTACTATTTAGCTTCCTAGATTGTCACTAGAGATAGCAATTTGATTTCCTGCAAATCTGATTTATACCTGGCTGGCCTCCTGGGTGGTTTATTGTAGATAAGGGGTGGGGTTCCTGGACAGGTTGCTGCAGGCTGTGGGTCACAGTTCTATTTTTCCATATGCTCTGGCCATTATACCATTTACATATTCAGTCTCTCAGTTGCACCCATGAAAAACATTCATCACAGAGCTATCATCTAGCAGGTGCTCAATAAAATAGAAGTACATTCTCTGCAAGTATTTGCAACCACTGTTATCTGGTGTGTTTTTCTTGATGTCAGTGCTGGAGTTTGGATCAGAACTGGGTGGATGCGGGGAAACCAGATTATGCTAGTATAACGAGGTCCTTTTCTGTGGAATTATGTCAGAGGTGGAAGGGTACATCAGTTGTAGGTGAAACACCTGTGAATTCCTTAGGAGAGTCTGAAATTGCCCATCCTATTCATTTCACTTCTAGGAGCTGTCCAAGCCCAAAAGAAATGAGGGTTCTAATAGGTCTCTGAAGTCATCCTGAGTTTAGGATATATTCTGGGGATACCAATGAGCTTAAAGCCACTTGCAGTTGTTGAAAGTTTTATAATGAGAACTCTCCAAGAATGAGAGACAAAACATCTTCTTCTGAACAGGTAGGTGCCTTGTTCATCATTGTATCCCCAGCATCTAGCACCATGCCTGGAACATAGTATACACTTAATCAGCAGTTGAATGAATGAATAAGAATGAATGAATGAATGAATTTCCCAGCTTAGATCAAGTAGCTATTGTAAAGAAAGTTGGTGTCACCTTGCCTGCTATTTGCTATGTAATTTAGATATTCCTGTATGTTCTTTTTTTCACCAGAGCTCCTAAAATCTGCTTGGGCTAAAAATTAGTCAAATGATTGATCACAGAATTTATAATGATAGGCAAAATCAGGAATGACTATTTTAGTCACTTTCTCCCACCAACATGGTGAATTCTGGAAAGAAAGTGCCAATGAACACATTAGATGAAATTTTAAAGCCCTATTCAATGAACAGGAAAGAAGGATGACTTGAAGTAGCTTATCTTATTAGCATCCATGTGAAGTTGTGCCGAATTTGAACTTTAAATGCTAAACTTATTCAAATGATTTCACAGAAATATATTCCAAGCTGGTTGGTTCACACAGACTCTCGGTGACTGTACATCTTAATGTGACGGGCAGAGTTTCTTGCATTTTATATGGCAGAGTCCCTGGAGATGAGGATTTCTGAGAAAAGAGACCTGGCTTGTCATCCAGCCATTACTAGTGTGCACGTCGTCTTCCACACATCCACTTATCCATCCGTTTGTTCATGTGTTCATTCACTTAATAACACTGAGCACCTAGGGTTTACCAGGCATAAGGGATAAAAAGTGAATTTATTGTCCCTGCCCTCAAAGACCTCAAGGGTATGATGAAATTGATGATGAACACAAATGCAGCTAGAGACAACATCTGACAGCTTTTTCATTCAGTTATGCTATCTGGAGGACATAATGATGACTAAGGTCTCTGTCCTTGAAGAACTCCAGGAAACTCAGCAGAAAACTCAGGTACAGAAATATGCAAGATAGAACTGAGTAAGAGAAAAAACAAATTGTCTTTCCAGCATTTCACCACTCATCCCTCATTGACCAGCCTCATTGACCCAACTGTAAGAGGTGCCAGGTTCTCCTATTTTATAAAATCCTCCCAATAATATTGTTGCCATTTTACAAATGAGGAAATAGCATCTGATGAAGGCCAAATCACTTGCCTAAGATCATAGCTAGTAAATAGTAGAGCTAAAATTCAAACCCACATCTGCCTTATTTAGTCCTCCTCTCGTTATATTAATGTTTTTCATATACAATTAATGGGCAACCCCATCCAGATCTACTGAATCAGAGGTGGGGAGGAGACTTCAACCCTGCAATTTTAATAAGTAAACACTCCAGATGGATCTGTTTGCACCAAAGTGTGAGAACCACTACTGCCTTTCTCCTCTATTTGGGCTGCTTCTTACCTCTGGCCTGGGCCATTGAAATAGACTCCAAATGTGTGTTTTCCCCTCCATTCTCAGCCCTTCCTGAGGATTATTATTCCCTTGCTCAAAAATCTTCAGTCCCTATAAAGACCCACCTCTTCATCTAGGCATTGAAGTTTCCATCTGTTGTCATCTATTCTTCTAGTCTGGGATTCCTTGACTTCTTAGGAACTATCTTCTACAGCCATACTAGTGTGCACTTAGAATACACATTGGACTTTCTCATATCCCTTTGCTTTACTGTCATCACTACCCTGAATACCTTGTGAATTTCTGCATCTCCAATCATACTCCTTGTTCAAAAACCAGTTTCACAGTGCACGAATGAATTACTGTTCACCCCCAAAGGAAGTAAAAACTCCTTCCTGTAGTCGCCTTAATATTTTATGTTGTTATCTATTTTTTAATTTTATTTTGTAGATTATGTTCTATATAGCATTATATCTATTCCAGATTTTGCTTTTTACCATCGTGGTACTTAGATTCTCTTCCTGACTGGAGGCAGGCCCCTAGAAGACAGGCAAGAATCTAGACTCAGGAATTCTTATATCTTCCTCCTAGCCCCACATCTTTATTATAGCTTAAGGTGAGGTATATAGAAATAAAAATTCATTTTTGATTGAATAAGTAAACATAGGTGTTTGCCATAGATACAAAACAAGTTATTAAAAATTGCATTAGCTTATAAATTTGGAAATAATGGTTCAGCTTTAGAATGAGATAGCAGTGGTTAGACTGTGAAACAGCAATCTTAATAATATGAAAACATTCTGTGTCCACAGTAAAATGAACTGAGAGTGGATTTTACAACTCCAGTAAATACTATAAAAAACGTGAAATGTAGGTGATTTGATTGGATAGTATGCATTAATAACCATTATAAAAGAGAGTTTAAAATGAAATTAATATCCATTTAAATAATCTAGTAACTTGAGGAGAGAACAGAGTGCTTTTTTTTACTTCATTTGAGCAATATTAAACCATTAGGCAGAGGAAGTTGTCCCAATGGCAGCTTTGATGGACTATGTCTTACTGATGGCTTGTACTTTGTTGTACAAAACCTGTGTTTTTCTTCTCATGTTGTATAGCTACTACCCACAGCTTAATAGGGATCTGAAGTAATTTTTTTCAGATCTGTAAGTATCTTCTTTTAAGGACAAATGCCTGAAATCTTTGTTGATTTTTAATAGAATTCATTCTACATTATCAGAGAAAAATAAAAGTGCTGTTTGTGGTGTATTGTTCTTCTGACACGGAATGAGGTCCTGTGACAGGGAAAGGATTAGCTTTAATCCAGAACTTAGTCCTTCGTAAAGGCCTCGCTGCGTATTTCCAAATAGTGCATTTACGTGTATTCAGATGTTTCCTGAGTGATTGTCAATTTATTGACACAGTTTCTGATCAGTAACTTCCATTAAGAAATAAGGATTTCCAGTTTACTGTATTATATTGATTTATGTATAATTAGCTAACCTCCGTATTAACTGTTTTAAAAAATGTAATTTCCCACCTGGTTCAAGAATGGTTAGCTGGTATGTGGCAATGACTAAGCTCCTGGAATCTCACTACATGAATGTGGAACACTGTGCCTTTTCTTTGGATAGATATAGTTAATAAATGTGTGTCTAATCGTTGACAGTAACAAATTCTGGTAACCTACATTTCTGCAAAAGAACTATGTGTTTTTATATATAAACCATTGCAATCTTTTGTTCTAGCAATAATTTGTGCTGTGATTTTGTAGCAATTTTTCAATGTTGTTCTATGAAGCAATTGTCTTTTTGGTGGACTGAGTTCATGATGTTAAATCTGTCTCGTTTTACTCAGGCCTTGTTGTTAAAGATCCTCACACATTCCAACTATTTTGTTTCTACATAATTTCCTTGGTTGAATAAAAGGTTGAGATACAGTTGTGAGGACTGGGAAACAGAAATCTCCAACTTTATTTCTAAACTCTGCTTGAATGAGTCTAAATGAGTCTTTTAACCCATGTGAGCAGCAGAGGAAATGACTGTATCTTACACAGAATATTAGGACACTTTGATATATAACCTTTCCATGCCACAGTAATACATTTATTAATCATTGGTATGCTTTTCTACTATCTGTACATGGATTTACACTATATATTTTAAAAAAATCCCTTAAATAGCCACTTGTTTCAATTTTTAGTGTTGGGAAGCAGGAACATAGAGAAAAAATAATTTTTAAAAGCTATAGTTATTTATATGAAAAGATGCATCCTCATTCTACCTCTTCCAATACATGTGTTGTTATGAGTGACACCTGTGAGCTCTGATGCTTGTAATAAATATGTAGAAGGTCTCTTGGTCAAAATTACCTTAATGCAAGCTGGAGGCCGATGGAAGCCAGGCTCTGCTGCTTCCCAACTGTGTTATCCACATTCTACTATATTAGAAATGAGAATTCTCACGTGAACAGATTATTTTATGTATCGGTTTAGGAATAAACAAATCTTAGGGACAACACAGGGTTACATTAAAGATATAAGCTAAGGTACAAAATATGATCTGGGATCAGACACGCTCCAATTCCCTACACAAGCATTACTCTTACCACTTATATCTGGGGTGCTCATTAAAATACATCTACCTGGCACTACCTCAAACTTTCTAAATCAGAATCTCGGAAAAAGGGGTATGTTAAAAAGCAATTTTGACAAGATTTACAAATGATTCAAATGCCCACTAGGGTTTGTGAACCACCTCTTAACTTTTTATTCATTAATTAAACAAATCAGTCATTCAGTCCCGAGTCATTCATTGATTGCTTCAACAATATTTATTGAGCCACTTTTCATTGCAGAGTGCTGTGCTAGTTAGCATGTGAGGAATAATATAGTATAAAATATGGCATCTGCATCAAGTGTTTTACTACCTAGTTAGGGTGACAAGATGTGTCCTCAATGTTTACTAGTAAAGAAGCACAAGGTATTTGGATTCAAGGTCAAAGTAGCATTTATAGTGTAACATGTAACATTATAGTATAACATGTAACATCTAGAGCAAAAGAAACATCATTCTATTCTGGTCAGATGACACTTAGTAATGGACACTCTCTTGTCCATTACTATTTTATTGTTAAAACCATTCTGTGAAATAGGTAGAATATTATTTAACAGAAGAGAAAATTGACTCTCAGAGCTGTCAAGATTTGAGATTCAGAGTTACATGTTCAGTTAGCAGCAGAGCAAATTTCACGTCTGGATTTTATAATTCCAGTGTTCTTCTCACTGTGCCTATTTTGGACCTCATATAATTTTTTTTCTTACTTAAGCAGTCTAGAGATAGAAGAGTTTAGCTAAAGTGAAATTATTTCAGTATTGAATGTTTCAGTTGAAAAACAGACAAAAAGAAATAATTCCAAATCAAATAAGTAAAACTTTCTTCCTGCCCATAAGTATTTTATGTTCAGCTATCAAGCCATCAAGAAAGGATTCTGTTCATCAAAAATGTGAGAGAAGTCTTGCATAGGGTGAATACATTGGGAGAAAATATAATTTTGATGGTTAATTTTATGTGTCAACTTGGCTGGGCCACAGAAATAAGTTTGTGAGGGGATCCCCAGCATCCTTGAAGAGCTCTGTGATTGCTCTTCTCTCTAGGCCAGAACTTACAGTGGAAACTGCTGTCATTGAATTGGGAAACCTAGATACAATGGAGATCCCAGGGTGGCAGGAGCCAAGTGGTGACCCTCTTTTGTTAAAGTCAAGGTGGTCATGGTCACCATAACGGACAGCAGAGTCAAAGCAGCAATCAGAATAGTCTGCCTTGTAGAGAGCTATGTCTCCGACTGGTTGATCATGGTTTTCCTAGCCTACTAATCTTACTAATGTAAGCCTACAGATCTTACTTGATCTATATAAGCAGAAAAGTTCTAGGTCAAATGAACAAAAGTCTAACTAGAATCATAAAAACAGAGTCATGATCCCTTAATCAATTCCCAGACTTGAACCAGTTTACAGACCCAATACCCCTTGAATGAAGGGGAGGCCAGGTCCCCTTGAGAAAGGACCCCAGAACATTGCTAAAAATTTATACTGTCAGTCTTTTCCCCAGCTCTCTCCAAAGAAATCTATGACCTTTTACCAGGGTAACTGTACATTGGAGAAAAGGAAATAATGAGAGCTTTCAGGGACTACTGGACACTGGCTCTGAACTGACACTAATTCCAGGAAACCCAAAATGCCACTGTGGTCCCCCAGTCAGAATAGGGGCTTATGGAGGCCAGGTGGTCAATGGAGTATGAGCTTAGGTCCTTCTTACAGTGGGCCCAGTGGGTCTCCAAACCCACTCTGTGATTATTTCCCCAGGTCCAGAATGCATAATTGGAATAGATATACTCAGCAGCTGGCCGAACCCCCACATTTGTTCCCTTGTGAAACAAGGGCTATTATGGTAAGATAGGCCAAGTGGAAGCCACTAGAACTGCTGCTGCCTTGAAAAATGGCAAACCAAAAGAAATATCTCATTCCTGGAGGGATTGAAGAGATTAATGCCACCCTCAAAGACTTGAAAGATGCAGGAGTGGTGATTAGGGGTGGTGATTCCCACCACATCCTCATTCAACCTGCCTATGTGGCCCATACAGAAGACAGATTTTTGTAGAATGACAATGGATTATTATACACCACCCAGTGGTGACTCCAACTGCAATTGCTGTACCAGATTTTCATTGCTTGAGAAAATTAATACATTCTCTGGTCCCTGGTATGCAGCAGGCAAATTAATCTGGCAAATTCTTTTTTCTCCATCCCTATTAATAGAAAACCATCAGAAGCAGTTTGCTTTCAGCTGGCAAGGTCAGCAATACACCTTTACTGTTCTACCTCAGGGGCATATCAGCTCTGCCACCCTATGTCATGATTTAATTTGCAGGGATCTTGCCCACATTACCCTACTACAAGATATCATATTGGTTCATTACATTGATGATTTTATGGTGCTTGGACCTAGTGAGGAAGAAATACGAAGTACTCTACTTATTGGTAAGATGTTTATGTATCAGAGTGTGGAAATAAATCCGACAAAAATTCAGGGCTTTCTATCTCAGTGAAATTTTAGGGGTCCAGTGGTGTGGGGCATGTTGAGATATCTTTTCTAAGGTGAAGGATAAGTTGTTGCATCTTGCTTTTCCTACAACCAAAAAACAGGCACAACACCTAGTGAGCCTCTTTGGATTTGGAGGCAATATATTCCTCATTTGGGTGTGTTACTCTGGCCCATTTAGTGAGGAACCCAAAAACCTGCTTGTTTTGAGTGTGGGCTAGAACAAGAGAAGGCTTTGCAACAGGCCCAGGCCGCCATACAAGCCGCTCTGCCACTTGACCCACATGATCCAGCAAATCTAATGGTGCTTGACGTGTCAGTGGAAGATAGTGTATGGGCATTCAGCAGGCCTCTGCTGGTAAGACATAGCACAGGCTCTTAGGATTTTAGAGCAAAGCTCTGCCATGCTCTATGGATAACTACTCTCCTTTTAAGAAACAGTGTTAGGCCATCATGAACTGTGTGTTGTCTGACCCATCAAGACATAAAGTTGGGTGTGCACCGCAGCACTCCATCATCAAATGGAAGTTGTATATATCTGACCAGGCCCAAGCAGGCCCTGATAGCACAAGTGAGTTACATGAAGAAGTGGCCCAAATGCCCAGGGTCCCCACTTTTGCTACACTGCCTTCTCTCTCCCAGCCTGCACGTATGGCCTCAGGGGAAATTCCTATAATCCGTTGACAGAAGAAGAGAAGACTTGGGCCTGGCTTACAGATGATTTTGCATGATACACAGGTACCACCCAAAGTGGACAGCTGCAGGAGTACAGTCCCTCTCTGGGACATTCCTGAAAGACAGGGGTGAAGGGAAATCCTCCCATTGAGCAGAACTTCAAGTAGTGCACCTGGCTGTTCACTTTGCTTGGAAGAAGAAAGGGCCAGACATGCAGTAATATACTTGATTTATGGCCTGTGGCCAATAGTTTGCCTGGATGGTCAGGGACTTGAAAGGATCATGACTGGAAAATTGATGACAAGGAAATCTGAGGAAGAGGTATGTGGAATGAGCAAAAACACAAAGATACTTGTGTCCTATATCAAGGCTCACCAAAGAGTGACCCCAGCAGAGGAAGATTTTAATAATAAAGTGGATAGGGTGACCTATTTGGTGACTACCAGTCAGCCTCTTTCCCCAGCCATCCCTGTCATCACCCAATGGGCTCGTCAACAAAGTGGCCATGGTGGCAGCGATGGAGGTTATGCATTGGCTCAGCACCATGGACTTCTGCTCAACAAGGCTGACTTGGCTACAGCCATTGCTGAGTGCCCAATTTAGCAGCAGCAGAGACCAACACTGAGTCCCTGGTAGGATACCATTCTCCAAGGTGATCAGCTGGCTACCTAGTGGCAGATTGATTACATTGGACTACTTCCACCATGGAAGGGGCAGCATTTTGCTCTTATTGGAATAGGCACTTAGGATATGGATTGACTTTCCCTGCAGACAATACTTCTGCCAAATGTACCATGAGTGGACTTACAGAATACATTGTCCACCATCACGGTATTCCACACAACACTGCTTCTGATCAAAGAAATCACTTCACAGCAAATGAAATGTGGCAATGGGTTCATACTCATGGAATTTCCTGGTCTTACCATGTTCTCCACCATTCTGAAGTAGCTGGCTTGATAGAATGGTGGAATGGCCTTTTGAACTCATTTGCAGCGCCGGCTAGGTGATAATACCTTACAGGGCTGGAGCCAGAAGTCTGTATATGCTCTGAATCAGCGTTCAGTATATGGTGTTGTTTCTCCCATAGCCAGGATTCACAGGTCTAGGAATCAAAGGGTGGAAATGACAGTGTCACCACTCACTATTACCCTTAGTGGCCCACTAGCAAAAGTTCTGCTTCCTATTCCCACTACCTTATGATCTGCTGGCCTAGAGATCTTAGTTCCAAAGGGAGGACTGTTTCCACCAGGAGACGCAACAATGATTCCATTGAACTAGAAGTTAAGACTGCTGCCTGGCTACTTTAGGCTCCTCATGCCTCTGAATCAACAGGCAAAGAAGGGAATTACTGTGCTGGCTGGGGTGATTGATCCTGACTATTAAGGGTAAATTGAGCTACTACTCCACAATAGAGGTAAGGAAGAGTATGTCTGAAATACAGGAGATCCCTCAGGGCATCTCCAGTGTTACCATGCCCTATGATTAAGGTCAATGGAAAACTAAAATAAACAAATTCAGGAACAACTACTGATGGCCCAGTCCCTTCAGGAATGAAGGTTTGGGTCACTTAACCAGCTAAAGACCATGACCAGCCGAAGTGCTTGCTGAGGGCAAAGGGAATACAGAATAAGTCATGGAAGAAGGTAGTTATAACTACCAGCTATGGCCATGTGACCAGTTATAAAAATTAGGACTGTAATTGTCATGAGTATTTCTTTCTTATTTTGTAATGAATATATTTGTGTGTGTGTGTGTGTAAAGCAAAATCTTTGTTTGCTTCACTGTCTAATCCCCTTAACATGTAACATAAGATGTATTGATTTTATATCAGAGTATTTAAGTATTATTAACTTTCCATCATAGTATTTAAGTTATGGGATATCAAGGAGAAGAGTAAACCTTCCCAAAGACTTTGCATCCTCTTCTGGGGAAAGAGTTGGTACATTTTTGGTTGTATGCAGGACAGTTGTATCATGTTGGGCAGAAGTATGACCTGTTATTGTCTTTATCGGAGATTAAGTGTGGTTTAGGGAGATGCATATGGGTGCCAAGTTGACAGGGGGTGGACTTATGATGGTTAATTTTACACATCAACTTGGCTGGGCCACAGTGCCCAGATATTTGGTCAAACATTATTCTGGATGTTTCTGTGAAGGTGTTATTTGGATGAGATTAACATTTAAATCAGTGGACTTTGGGTAAAGCAGGTTATCCTCCATAACGTGAGTGGGCCTCATCCAATTAGTTGAAAGCCTTGATGGAACAAAGACTGACCTCCACCAAGAAAGAATTCTTCCAGCAGGCTATCTCTGGACTCAAACTGCAACTCTCTGTTGAGTCTCCAGCCTACGGATTCCGGATTTACCAAGCCTCCCCTATCTTGTGAGCCAGTTCCTGAAAATCTCTCTCTTTTTCTCTCTCATTATAAAAATAAGCATTTTGGGGGGCCGCCCGGTGGCGCAGCGGTTTGGTCCGCACTTGGCAGCCCGGGGTTCGCGGGTTCGGATCCCGGGCGCCCGCCGACGCACTGCCTGTCAGCCATGCTGTGGCGGCGTCCCATATAAAGTGGAGGAAGATGGGCACGGATGTTAGCCCAGGGCCAGTCTGTCTTCCTCAGCAAAAAGAGGAGGATTAGCAATGGATGTTAGCTCAGGGCTGGTCTTCCTCACACACACACACAAAAATACATTGGCTGATTCTCATAACTCCCTTCTGTTTTTCATTCAAGCATCAGATATCCTGCGTGATATAGGATGATTCACAGATTGTCAAAGTGACTTGGGCTTCTTACAAACCATATCATGAGCATGAAGGATAGGAAATGGTCCTTTGCTGTCTGCATTAGTCATCGGAGAAGATATGAAAGACAAGCCACAACCTGGTTAGCTATTCTAAACATATTCCTCCTTCTAGAGTGGCATATCCTCTATTACTGAGTGTAAGATTCTTTTCATTTTTAAAGCAATTAACTTAATTATTCTAATGAGTTACATTAGGGTTAACAATTCCTGGACCTTGCAAAGCTATAGGATATGAAACTGGGTTTCAGGGAGCCAAATTTTGTATAGGAGTTTCTGGGGCCGGGAACCAAGCCACATCTTGAGAGTAGAAGCAAGAGGTAGAAGAAACACCTGTAATGCAGCTTTGATCTGAGGATGAGGAATTCTCTTTGACATTTGTCAGAATCACTTGCCTTGATTACGATCATGGCCACAAGTCCTCTGCCACCTGCTTTTTGACAGTTGGGTAATGAGTGCCAGGAGATACCGGTTTATGTTTTGTTTTCCTGTCAGAGCACTCAGTGTACCCAGCTGTGGTTGTTGTTGTGTTTGAGAAGTATTTGGACTCTGGACAGGGCAGGCAAATTCCATTCTTTAGGGACACGTCAAGCCTTCCTTTGTCCCACAAGCAATAGGCTCATTAAAGATACACTTGACCTGCTGTCTCAAATTTTTCATCACGTCGCAAAACTGTGTCTGGGCCCGAAATATCTTATCAGTATGTTTGCATTTCTAGAAAATATGACTCCGCTAAAGCATAGGATAATACAAAACAAGCATCTGACATCTTCAGAACAAATGAGGTTGGGAGGTTACCCTCTCCAAACTCTTTCTGTATTTTCCTGCCAAAAACTATGTTCATTTATGCCAATATTATGATAAAGAAGTATGGTGCTTAAACATTGTTATATATAAAGGAGTGGACAAGATTT
Organism: Tapirus indicus; assembly: GCA_031878705.1. Classification (NCBI taxonomy): domain Eukaryota; kingdom Metazoa; phylum Chordata; class Mammalia; order Perissodactyla; family Tapiridae; genus Tapirus; species Tapirus indicus. The sequence continues at coordinate 123,021,767 of CM062918.1, forward strand.
CTCATCAAGTAGAGTTACATTTGGTGAAAACATTTTACTTGGCTTGATGATTGAGTTATAAATTGTCTCCTCTTGTTTCCAAAAGAGGGCACATAAAATGCATAAGACAGAACATTTCAAATAAATGTCAAGGGGGCCAGCCTGGTAGCATAGTGGTTGAGTTCGCAAGCTCCACTTTGGTCTCCTGGGGTTTGCAGGTTCGAATCCCAGGCACGGACCTACACACAGCTTATCAAGCCATGTGGTGGCAGGCATCCCACATATAAAGTAGAGGAAGATTGGCACAGATGTTAGCCCAGGGCCAATCTTCCTCAGCAAAAAGAGGAGGATTGGCTACAGATGTTAGCTCAGGGATAATCTTCCTCACCAGAAAATAAAAATAAATGTCAAAAGGAAAAGCCAGAAACCATTAAGAGGAAAAATGTAGAACCAGTGACTGTACTAATAGCCAATATTTATTGAGTATATACTATAGGTAACATATTTCTACGAGTTTTACATGTTTTCACTCATATAATTCTTACCACAGCATTATTAAGTAGATACTTTTGTTATCCCCGTTTGATGGATGAGCAAACTGCAGCATAGAGAGATGAATAATTTGCCTGAGGTCACACAGCTAATAAGTGGTAGAACTGGGATTTGATATCACAGTCTTGTTAGAACCAGGTTGCTAAGCAGGGATCTATACTGCCTTCCAGACTTGGTGACACCACTTTTCTGAGCTTTAAGGCAGGCAAGGCAAGAATATTCAGTACTTTTTCCAAGTGCTAAATTCTTGAGAAAATCACTGGACAGATTGTAATATGAGTAACATGTAACATGACAAAAATTATCATTAATTGCTGTTTAGCGTGAGGTCCAAATGTGTTCTTCAAAATAATATTTCTCACATTAACTCTCGATAAAAGGGGTTTAGGGGCCTGCCCAGTGGCATGGTGGTTGGGTTCGGACGCTTTCCTTCGAAGGCCTGGGATTTGGGGGTTTGGGGTTTTGGATCCTGGGTGCGGACCTATGCACCGCTTGTCAAGGCATGCTGTGGCAGGCGTCCTGCATATAGAGTAGAGGAAGATGGGCACAGATGTTAGCCCAGGTCCGATCTTCCTTGGCAAAAAGAGGACTGGCAAAAAAAAAAAAGGGGGGGGGTTTAAATAGTAACTCAATGAATATAGCTAATGGGATTTGAAATCCAGATCTCCTAAAGTGATTGGCATTGACAATTGGGTGTGATTTCTGCCATTGATCCCTGTTATTTACATTTGTAACAGTCTGTAACTATCTTGTTTGTGTATTTACTTGTCTTTATATTGCTGGCCTCTGCAACCGTGACAGCAAAGATCTGTTTGCCTTATTCATCTGTTTATCTTCAGAACTTAGCATAGAGTTTGGCACAGCAGGTGACCAAAATTATTTGTTGCGTAAATCCATGAATGAATGAATCCTCCAAAGGCAAAGAGTTCTGCCCAAGAACATAGCCTCAAGATCCTCAAAGTATAAGTGACGACTATAATTTATATTTATAAATTTATCAATTATGACTGTGAAAAGTCATTGTTCCTTAAGGAGTTACTGGCAGAGTGATCATGACTGGAGTTGAAGGGGCAGGGTATTGACTCTTTTACTTGTTTTTTCTTCTTTATAAGCCCTGATGTCAGGGCCAGTCCCTGGAGTTGAGTTCTGCAGGATCCACCCAAACCTCATCCAAGCAGACAGCAGAGGACTTGCTACAGTCATCAAAGTCAGTGGACAGATGGACAGAGAGGGAAAGTCCGCTCCCACACTGCCCGCACCGTTTCATTCAAAGCTCTCTTCCAATCAACCAACAGTCTCTAACCTGGGCTTAAAGACAAAACACTTCATGTTGCATTTCTACAGCCTGTGGTGCTTTTTGTCTGGAGTCACAGCATCTAAGTCTTGCATCTGGCTTCCCACTACCAGATTTGCTAACTCTTTGCCTGTGCTCCTGAAAATAGGGCCTTCAATGGACTAACTGAGCTCTAGATTGTACCAGTGCTATTTTGGGACTTAACAAAGGCTATGATTCATGACCTCCCTCTTTCAACCTTCTCTGCCCTTTATCATTTGCAATGTTTCAACCGTACGAGCAGCATATGAAGGAAAGGATGGCACTCAACCCGTTTTCAGCTCAAGGAAGAGAAAAACATATTTATTTAGAAATGGCTGGGCAGGCCAGGACCAGTTTGTTGAAGAGAAACCAAAAGTTATTTGCTCCAGGACTTTCTCTGAATAAAACTGAAACGCTAATTACATCATAATTTTGAAAAATCTGATAGCTGTTCTAAGCTTTGGTTTCACAGGTTGTGGGGCCACTCCTGGACTTACCTTTACATCCTTGTAACACTGAATTCCGTTTATTTCCGCCATGTGGAAATATGCACTTTCTTTGGACTGGAACACCCTTCCCCCAGCCCTTCTCTGCCTTCAATTTTCACCTCAGGTGTCACCCCCTATAGGGGACTTGCCGAAATTTCCAGTCCTGCTCTGCACCCCTCACCTCTGTGCTCCCTTTGTTTTAGCACCTACTATATTATATTTAACAATCTCTTTATGTTTCTGTCTCCTCCATTAGACGGCAAGCATTTCTTTGAGAGCAGGAACCATGTCTTACTCATTTCTTGCCCACGGTTCCTGGCATGTAGAGCGAGTTCCATAAATATTGATTGAAATAAATCATGTTGCTAATAAGCCGTGATGCGATCACGCTGTCTGAACTTTTTCTGCATTCAGAACTCCTGGAAGCATCAGAAACATTTGAAATGACAGCGTTTAGAACTTCTGAGAACGTAATCTTTTGTTATTTCTCTTTCTTTTCAGGCACCTCTGTTCGGAGCTCTAAAGGACAAAGGGAAGAATCATGTCCATGATTGCAGCTTTCTATGGTGGCAAGTCCATTCTCATTACTGGGGCCACAGGCTTCATGGGCAAAGTGTTGATGGAGAAGCTATTTCGCACCAGCCCTGATCTGAAAGTCATTTACATCCTTGTGAGGCCCAAGGCTGGCCAGACACTGCATCAGAGGGTTTTCCAGATCCTAAATAGTAAGGTACGCCTTATGGGAAGAGACTGGGGGTAAGATGACTCACTGCAATGTTCCCTTATGGCCCCAAACTGCAAGGGGTGGGGGGCAGGGTATCTGGGCAGATGGAGGAGAGGAGACAAAGCAAGGTAGCAGCCAAATGCTTACGGAAATCTGGGGTGTGTTCCCCTGAGAGAGGAAAGAATGCTTAGGCTTTGTCCAGGGCAGGTAAGCAGATAATCTATGCTCTGGAAATTACTGAGTAAGAATCAAAGTGCTGACACTCCCAGAGTGGACTCTCCAGGCTTGAAATCTATCATAAAGTCATCCGAACTCCTCCCTAATTTTCTTCTAAATTTAAGGTAGTTTCCTCCAAAATTTTTGGATTCTAGTATATATTATTTTATATGATACACAGAACAGATATAATTACTAAGTAGCCATGTAGTAATACTTTGTTGTCTAAACTCTATGAGGTTTAGCTGTTATGCACTTTACCTATGATAATGATATTTCTATTATCCCATTACATTTCTATTATCTCATAAGTTCTTCTAAGGGAAAAACATGGAAAATGAAACATTATGTATGTGAATGAGCATTTGAGTATCAAACCCTTTCACTCCTCCAAAAAAATATACGCATATCCTCTCATGTTCTAATTCATAAATTTGAAGGCAGTATAGGCTTTGGTCTCAAAAATATCTGGGCTCCAATTCTGACATCAATTTGTTGTCACTTTACCTCTTAAGCTCCAGTTTGCAATGTTTAGAAGAGAAACATCAACGATCTACCAGGATTGCCATAGGAATTAAATGAAAAAATGTGTATATCTGTTTCATAGTCCCCTTTGAATGTACAGGGTCACAGAGGAAAATTTAAATAAGGTTGTTTTTTTTTTTTACAAAGTCTCCTTTCCAGTGTTTAGGAGTGTTAACATCTAATGGAGACATGTATATTTGATAGCACAGCACATTATCGATGCCCGGTAACTCTGAGGATCACATTTATCTGCAGGCACCAGGATGAGATTTTGATACAAACCATGATTAAGAGAATCAAAAATGCCTCTCCTGTATCTCATGGCCCAACTCAGCAGGGAGACGAATAATAATAGCTGACAGTTCCTGGGTACTCAGTACATGGTAGACACTATTCAAAGGGTTTTTCAAACCTTACCTTATTTATTTCTGCAACAACCCTGTGAAGTGAGAACTATTAAGAGCCTCATTTTATAAATGGGAGAACTGAGACCTGAAATGTTAATTTACCAGAGGTCACGCAGCTAGTAAATGAGAGAGTAAGACTTCAACCCCCGCAGTCTGGCAGTCTGGCACCAGCACATTTGCGCCAACCCTACACTGCTTGCATCGCAACTCATGGTTCTTAAGAATGAGACCCAAAGGTTGATGTAGCATAAAACCGAAATCTAGAAGAAACTCTCAGATCTCTCTTCAGATAGATTTGCTCAGTTGTAGTTCCCTAGTGGACTTTGTTTTCATCACAGAGCAGACAGACATAGTCTTTAGCTCTGTAGCCAGCTTATGGATTTCTAGATAAACATGTGGCAGAGTCTGTGGTCAGCACAATCTTTCCCTACTGTTCCTGTCGATGCACTGTATTTGATAACACAGCAACATTACTTTTGGTCTGGAAATCTTGATTGTACTATATATAACTTATCTGTGCAACTGGCTTGCAAATCCCTACCTCTGTTTCCACTCTTGGGCTATTTACTGTCAGCTGTTGACTTTTAGAAACAGTGGTTCCCAAATTGCGGTCTCCCGAACAGCAACATCGGTATCACCCGGAAACTGTTACTGTCAGATGGTGCTTAAGAGCACGGGCTTTAGAGGCACACTGGCCTGGGTTTGAATCTCAGCTCTACCAATTGTTAGCTGTGTGACAGTGGGCAAGATACATACTTTACTGAGCCTTAGTTTCCTTATCTCTAAAATGGGGTAATAATACCTTACTCACCCAGGAATATGTCTGTCTGTCTATCTATCTCTCTGTCTATCCATCTACCTATTCCGCTCTCTCTCTCTCTCAAGGCTTTCTGGATTCAAATCCATCATAATGTCTGGCTTTAACCACTCTCCCCTATGGCTTATGGTTTTAACTGTTCTGCTAATTAGAGGGTTTTTTTGTTTTCACTGTTATGCTAATTAGAGTTTATTTGCACAGATTTTTTTTTCCTCCATAAATTTTTCCCCAAAAGAATTGTGAAAGGAGGAAATCTCCTGTGTGTTATATAGCGAAAAACTCATCTGTGGTAATCATGTCTACATGGCCATTTTGCGGGTGACAAGAACAGATTCTATCACCTGACCATTAAAAACAAGACTTTGGTTATGCAAATAACTACTTTCTTGGCACTATATGGAATTTGATACCTGTAAAAAGATTTTTCATGGGGGCCGCCCGGTGGCGCAGTGGTTTAGTTCGCGTTTTGGCAGCCCAGGGTTCATAGGTTCAGATCCTGGGCACCAGCCAACGCACTGCTTGTCAGCCATGCCGTGGCGGCGTCCCATATAAAGTAGAGTAAGATGGGCACGGATGTTAGCCCAGGGCCAGTCTTCCTTAGCAAAAAAGAGGAGGATTGGCAACAAATGTTAGCTCAGGTCTGGTCTTCCTCACACACACAAAAAAAGATTTTTCATGGAAAAAATGATCTGCTTTATTTCATTTCTGGGGGTCCTAAGACCAAAAAGCTTCCATTACACAAATTGTGTAAGCTGGTGCATTTTGCTCATATTCAAAATAAAGACAAACTGAGATTATATTTTTAAATTATGTGAATGGACTACTTTTGAATGGTAAAAGAAACCTCTAGATTATATTAAATTTTTTACTTAAGGATAAAAAAAATGACTAGAATCGAAATAACACTGTCTCTAAATGTTTCCATTTAGTTTGGTATCTAGAATCATTTAGATGACACATTCCCATCTTTGGAAATTTTTTTTTCCATTTGGTTTCTAGATCTGTGCCATTCAATATAGTAGCCGCTAGCTGCATGTGGCTATTTAGAACCAAATTATTATAGTAATGAAATTTAAAATTCAGTTCCTCAGTCACACTAGCCACATTTCAAGTACTCAATAGCCACATGTGGCTAATGGCTACTTTATTGGACAGAGCAGGTATAGAACATTTCTATTATCCCAGAGTTTTATTAGAGAGCATTGATCTAGATGATTATCTTGTATAGAAAGAACATATCGTGATTCAGATTTCCATGCTGCTCATCATTTTTATTAATTCTACAAACACTTACTGAAGTGCTTACTATCAAGTGTATGCTAGGCGTGAAGTATATGAAGACAAAAAGCAACATAACCAAGTCAAGTGGTAGAGACAGTCATGTAGAACATGACTGCGATGCAACGTGAGTTCTCCAGGGAGAGGAGAGCAAAGGGCACTCAAAGCAGAAAGAATCACACTTGCAAATGCATGAATGGTGTGGTGTGTTTGGGAAACTCTGGGTGACTTATTTGGCCCCAAACAAGTGAGATTAAGGACTAGAAAGATATGCTGAGGCCAGATTCTGAAAGACGACAAATAATTGTATCAGTTAGGTTACTTTCAGTTGAAAGAAAACTCAGTTGAAACTGACTTGAAAAATAAAGATAATATATTGGTTATACAATGGAAAAAATCCAGGACTACACTATACAGTGGTTAGCAATTATGACTCAACTAGAGCTCTGACTGCATTGGTCGGTGAATCTCTCAGCTCTGCCATTTCGTTCTAGCTTTATCCCAGTTACGAGTAAGAGGGTTGTTATAATTTCAAGTTTCACGGACATATATGGCAATCTTTGGGTGAAGAGAGGCTGGCTCTCCCTGAAGCTGTCTCTCCAGATTGATGAAACCTCTCTTCTAGAAACCCTCAACAAATTTCCCCTTACATCTCCTTAGCCTGGGTGAGGTTACATGTCCATTTTATGAACCAACTGTGGCCTGAGGTAGGCCATGTTCTGATTTGTTCAGAAACTCCAGATCTAAGCCAATCACTGGCCAGAGAGTAAGAGTGCACTTAGATCTATAAGCCTTTCCCTGGTCTTGGAGTGAGATCATCCTCTGAGGCACAGTGGCTAGTGAAGAAGAGAGAACATCTGAATGATAATCCAGATAATTATCAAGAGATGGAAGAATGGATGTTAGGAACGAAGCATCCTGAGAAGAGCATGGTTTCAGAAGTCAGACAGACCTGAGTTGGTGTCCTCTCCCCACTACCACTGAGTAGTGTGCCTTTACATAACTGAGCAAAAGTTTCCAAATAGGGATACTAATGGTCATTGTCTTTTGCTCTGTTGTGAGATGAAAATGAGTTAATACAGGAAGGGCACTTAGAATAGTCCCTGGACCATGACGAGGGTTTGACAAATATTATCTTTTAATATTATTATTCAAATATGGGATTTTGAGCTTTATCTTTTAGGGGATGGCATTCCATTGAAGGTCTTTTTTGTTTTCTGACTGCTAGATGATTTCCTCCCACTTAAATAATAATAGTAAAACAGTACTCAAGTGATGCTGATGAAAATGGGAAAGAGAATTGTTGGATCAGCACTGAGTTTATCAGTTGAGTAATTGCAACAGAAACCATACTCTCTGGGCCTTTACAGAAGTTTGCCAACTCCTGGAATAGAGAATCAGAAAAATGCCTTCTGATATAGAACACCTAAACGTGTTAGACAAAATATGTTTTTATAAAATAATCTTAAAGCATAGCTGAGCTGGAGAAAAAGCAAGAGCAGAGGTGACCATGAAAAATTAGCCACCTGGGAATTCTCAATAATCTTGGAGAGGATCTTGAATTGGGGGTGTAATCAATCATAACTTAAAATAAGGTTCAAGGAGACCTAAGCTGACATATGGGTTAAAAAGGCAAAGTAGAATTTCTCTGTGGGTTTTGTTAGTGTAAAACCCAAAATAATCAACTTTTTACTTTGACTAATCCAAAACATACCCATCAGTTGGTCATCTTCAATGCAGAGATAACTAAACTGGAGCTTGATGGTAACTTAAAACCAAGAAAAACCCAATCAGAAGCTATGTGCCAAGTTCCTGGATGCTTAGGACTCTCCATTTCTGGTCCAGCAGATGTTTTCCAATTGCAATTTTAAAACCTCTTCTCCAGTCTTTCAAGATAGCCCTAATTGTATCAAGTCCAGCATACAAAGTTAGCTTTCTGTAAGCAATCAGTTTCATCTACCCACCCCTTTGCTAAGCCTTCCTTCACATAAGCTCCTAAATTCAACCTCAGAATAAAAAATATTTTTCTTTTGTTGTCAAAAGTCTGTCCTCTGCCTCAAAGAGACTTTGCTGTCCTAGTAAAACTATTGAAGATATGTATAAGTGAGTGTTTTAAAAGAGAACAATTGATATACCATCAAAATGCTCAAGTAATTGAAATACGGAAATTTCTTCTTAAATCTCTATCTATTTCTGGTTCTGTAGCAAAGGCATTAATTATATTTCCATAAATTTTTAACTTACATGGTCAGATAGGACCATGCAAAATGAGCAGAGCCAGGGCTTCTACCTAAAAGGAGAACAGTGTAGTTTAATATTTTGCAACATTTATTTAAAAAATGAAAATATTCCATATGAAGTCTAATTTTCCTCTATTTGGTTAGGATTTGGAGGGTAAATGTGCAAGCTGGGCTGGTTATTCCAAACATGTAGGTCACCACAACCAACTCTCCAGTTTAGGGTTATACTTAAAAGAATACACTCATAAAGCCTTGATTTCCTGGTAATTCTATCTGCTTTTATGCTTTCCCAATTTCAGATTCAGTGAGAGTACAAGAGTCTTAGGTTTGGCAAATAATACACCATGTGCTCAAATGTATGGGATTTGTCAAAACCAATAATACATTTATTATCCAAATTTTTTCCCTTTAACTTTTAAATCTAAAACCTTTCCATTGTCATTATTCTCATGTGTCACCATGGTGTCTTCTACATCTGGCTCAGTACTGGACACTTAGTAGGTAATCAGCCAGATTTGTTGAATGAACAAGTTTAATGCATTCCAGTATCTCAGTGGTCTTGTTTGGGTCCAGGCCAAGCTTTCCTTCTAGTGTGTGGCCCCTCTCATCCTTGGCTTTTGCTTAAACAGAACTTTCCTGTCTGGGTTGTTTCCTCTGGTAGGCCTCAGATCTGCAAATATTTATTGTATATCTCCTATGAATCAAGACGCAGTCTAGATTCTGCCATTTAACTTTATTTTGACTTAGAGTGATTTAAATGCAGTCATACCTTATTCCTAAGTAGGCCTGCTGTTGCTTTTAAGCAGTATTTCTCTCCAGTCACACACAGTAATGCATAAATTCTGACCCACCTTAAGTAATACAGTGTTCTTTAAGGTAGATTAGTCATATTGGGTATCTATCTGAAGCTTGGAAGTTTTTCTTTAAGACATAATAAATTAAAATGTTACCAGTTTGCCTTTGATTCCCACTACGTTCCTGGGAAATATGGTCAAGAGAACATCTGTTTTATCTATCAAAATTCATGCATCTGCTTCATTCCTTTCCTTTGATGGTATGGACAGCTACCACCTCTCACTTCCTGTTTCCGTGCTTTCCAGAGGGAGACAATTAAGTGGGCGATGCTTTGGAAAGAAGGATATTTTTAATCCATTGGCCACATAGAACTGGGGCTCAAGAATCAGAAGAAAGGGTCAGTTTCCTCACTTATGACTAAAGTTTCTTAAGTATTTTCAGAGCACTTAAAGGAACATATCAGTGGAAGGAAAGTTGTCTGAATTAATGGCAGATTCTTGAGGACTTCTCCACAAAGATAAGTAAAGTGGCACTCAGAGAAAACAACCAGAGACACACACAAATAATGTACAAATACATTTACTGTAGTATTATTTATAGTAGCAAAAACTGGAACCAATCTGAATATTCCACAGTAGAGGAATAATTCAACAAACAATGATACATACATGTGTTAGACGAGTATGCAGGCATTAAAACTCATATTTTATAAAATATTAAATGAATGAGAAAATGGTTGTAATATATTCAACGCAAAAAAAAAAGACATAAAATCATAATCTCAAGTAATGGTCCTAAATGCTGATGGGATCTTTGGATTAGTTTTACTTTTTGGCACTTCCAAATTTTCAAATTACAATTATAATGAGCATATTTACTTTTATGGTGAGGGAAAAAACACCCTGTTTCACAGTGAAAAATAAGAACAGTAATCTTTTTTCAAAGTCTTCCAAATACAATTACAATGAATATGTTTTACTTTAATAGTAGGAGAAAAAACACCCACTTTTTAAACAGTGAATAAATAAGGCAGCAAAGCAATCATGAAATTTCCCAAATTGATATTTTATTTATTTTACCGTCTTGAATATGGCTTTGCTTAACAAGACATGACTCTTCCCCACTATAACAGATAATTGCAAATAAATCATTCAGTTATGAAGTTCAAAGAAATGTCGAAAGCATTTTGAGGTTCTTTAGTGCCTTAGAGATGTTTCTTTTTACAACAGTCATATCCACTGATATCCATTTAGCATCTTAAATTGGTCACAATCTATTTGGAAAAACTCTTTAAGAAAACATTGGGAAGACAATATCCATACCTGAAAAATAAAACTCCAAGTAGTTGAAATTATATTAAGAGCGAGGTAGTTAATTAAGTGTGATTGTGAGGTCAGAATTTTAAAAATGTTTCATTGAGAGAATATCAAAAATTGTTCAGCTTTTCCGATTAAGCTACAGTAATCAGATAAAGGAAGGGTTACAGTGAGATTATGCTGGGTTTGGAATGCATCATCTGAGACGAACAGGCAAAATTCAAGGTTTCTAGGGAGGGACTATCCTGTATGATGTCACCAGGAAGTAGATTTATAAACAAAGGCAGAGTTTGGCAGGTTGCACTGGATATTTCAAGTCAACTTCTCAGGAAAAATGTGAATAACTCAATTAGCTCTAATTTGCCCTTGAGTTAAATCAACTTTGAAATACCCTGGAGAGCTTTGGGTAATGAATCAGGCAGGGTCACACCCCGGGCCCTCAGTTCACAGAATTGATTAGGTTTGAGACAATAGAAGGGAGTAACATTTTATAAAATAGTTTCTTGAGTCTTTTTGCAAGACTATCACTGTTTGATAGTTTCTAGAAGACATTAAATAAATTAATTCCTAAGAGGAAAAGTAATGCATTTAAACAAATTAACTTTAAACTAAAAAAATTAACTTTGAACCAAATAACACCTGCAAAGGTCAACAATCTGACGTTGTTGAGTATTAAGAAGCACCCAACAGAAATGGTAATTTCATTTTATGTAAAAGTTCCTTGTTAATTTTCAAAGACTCTTTTGTAAGGAAGAATTTGGTCCAGGCTACCCTATGTAAAATCTTCTTGCTCCCAACTTCCAAAAATGATTTTCTGATTGACATTAACGGTTCTGTTAAGTCTCTTTATAAAGCAAAAGCAAGTGGAAACAGAAGTTTGTATTTTAAATTCCCAGTGCCAATTTTATTCCATTACTATGTTTTATTTTTTTCTAAGAAATTAATTATCCCACCAAAAGCAAGAGGCTTCTATAGACTTGGGACAACTAAAGGGAATATATTCTTGCCAGGAATTTAAATTTCCCATGATTAACAAACACACACTTTTAAAAGAGTGTAACAAGTCTTTAGTTTGACAATTACTCAAATCAGATTCGTTGAAGCATGTTAAGCCTCTCCTCTATGGGCCATTTCCTTTTGTCTAAAGAAATTGATTTAGTCCTGGGGATATACTAACAGTCCCAGAAACAGAAGCAGTTTATTTTCTCAATCTCTTATTTGCTTTTATCATCCCGTTTACTAGTTAATTCAGTCACCGGCATGATTTCACATGTCCAGCTTCTTTCTTTTAAAATTTCTTCCAATCACATCAAGACTTTCTTAAAGCTTCAAGTTGTCCATACATATTTCACTCAAAAATTCAGCAAGCCACAGGATTCGACATGACTCTGGAATATATTCGGTTTTCACAGGTACCTGGATCACGTAGTATAATCAGAAAACTTGAGGTGACCCAACATACACAAATACACACACACACACACACACACAAACACACACACACATAGCTGTCTGATTAGCAGCTTTTAAAAATGGCTTACTGTTGTGGATGTGGAAAGGGAGTGTTCCTATTATTAAGAACCTATTAAGTGGCAGGCACTATGCTAGGCTCTGACTTTCATTACTCTATTTAATCTCACAAAACTCTGTGGTATCCTATATTGCTACCTCACAGATGAGAAATTAATCTAAGAAAAGTTGTCACCTATCCAAGGAAATGCCAAAGAAGTGACAAAGCAGAATTTAAATGCAGTTCTCTTATCTCTAAAGCCCATGCTTTCCCCACTGCATTGCCTCCCCTAAGAAATTGCTTTCTCTAAACACTGATGATCTTGTGCTGTTCTCCAGTTACTATATCTCCTGATGATGACAACATTATTAGGAAGGTAAAACTATGGCCACTTCTGGATTAGCATCACTTTTCCCATCCTTTCACATGGATAATGGAAAGATGCCTCTCTAGCAGAGTTGCTAGAGAGTAGAAATTGGTCTCCATCTTCCTAGCTACCCTCGCGCCTTTCTTGCCCAGGTTCTCATTCCCAAAAAACTCTGTGGAAATGACTTTGGGGGAACAAAGCATAACAAGATGATGAACTGAACATTGTGTCACCTTTAGCACTTATTATAGATTCTTATACAAAGTGAACTCAAAATTTTTTAATGCAAAATTGTTTTTAAGAATAGCAGAATATGAGCCAACCCTGAAGGCCTAGTGGTTACAGTTCAGCTCTCTCACCGCTTCAGCAGCCCTGGGTTTGTTTCCTGGTCACGGAACCACACCACCTGTCTGTCAGCTGCCATGCTGTGGCGGTGGCTCACATAGAAGAACTAGAAGGATTTACAACTAGGATATACAACCATGCACTGGGGCTTTGGGGAGAAAAAAAAGAGAGACAGAATGGCAATGGATGTTAGCTTACAGCAAATTTTTCCCTGCAAAAAAAAAAAATAGCAGAAGAATATATGCTGAATCATCAATTCTCTGAGATCACAGAATGAGATGGTAGTGATTGGCATTTTAGATAAATAGGCAAAGGAAAACACTAAAGCCCCAAGAGGTGAGTAACCTGCCCCAATCATACAACTAATAAAACACAGAACTAGAATTCAAACCCAGGCCTTCCTGACTCCAAAGAGCCTGAGATCTTTCCAGTACACCAATGGCTCTCACCCTCAGTGTGTATCAGACTCACTAGGGAGCTTGTACAAAGTACGGTTGCCCAAGCTTTGACTCAGAACTGTTGAGTCAGAATCTCCAGTTTTCCTGAGTCAGAACATCTGAGGTTTTTGGTTTTTAAACGACTTCCCAGGCAACTCTGCTATATGCCAAAGTTTGATAATCACACTACTACACCATACTGCCTTCTGGTCCTATAGAAATGGTCCTCACTAAAGCACTAAAAACTTCTGGGTTAATCCTTTATATCTTATGGGAGTTATTGGTGAACTAGCAAAATCCTAACATTTTGTAAGTTTTTGTGATTCTTTACATTGGGTATGATAGTTTTTTGCTTTAATGTACACATCCTTGTTTCTGTTTAATTGTTCTCAACTTAGATTATATCCTTTCTTAGTAAGTCTTTCTTGTTTGAGAGCTAACGTGCCGAATCCGTTGATTTGTTTTTACTCAGCACTCTAAAGTTTCTCTGATAAATGTTATAGGCTCTTTAGGACACTAGATATTCCACAGAGATTGCCCTTTAGTTTAAGGAACTTTACCTTTTTCCCCAAAATAAAAATATTAAGCAAATTTTGGTGGGTTATTAGAACTAAATAATATAGTAATATTTGAAGAGACGTACTCAGTAAACTGAATAAAGATCAAAGACTCTCGTGATTATTAAAGATACAATTACCTTCAATGGTCCCCAGGAAGTAGTGATCAAACCTCCTATGGATACCTCCAAAATGAGGACATGTGGATAACAAGTTGATTGCAGAATTCCAAGTTCAAGACCTCTACATTGTTTCAAAAGCATAATATAAATGTCATGCCCCCATCTGTTGCCCAATTCCTGCTTCTAATAAAAATATGGTTTGAGTGTCTGGCTGCAAAAGTCATACCCAAGGAGTTTATTGAATCCAGAAAATTTTTCTTTCTGCTTTTCTCATTCTGCTGAATTTTCTTACTCAGGATTTGCAAAGTTTCTCTCTTGCCTCTGGGCTATAAGTAACTATTGCCATAAATAGAATAGTCTCTCAGGTTTAAAAACAAATTAAGAGAGAGAAATATTTGCCTATGTAATTTCAAATCAGTGGAACACTCCTAAACTTTCCAAGAGAAATGTACAGCTTTGTTATCAATTTGAAATGCTTCAATCATCTCCCAGCTGTTATCTTTCAGTGACCACAGAAATGTGTCCTGCTCCTGTCAAGAATACTGTTTCATAAAATGGAAAAGCAGCAGTCCCTCTGCTTGAGTTTTCATAAATGGTTGTAGTTATTCAACTCTACCTTCTCAATCCTATGCCATTAAATAAAGAATACATGAGAGGAATATGATAAACCCATAGAATCTACAATAATTATATGAAGTTCTTTATTGGTGGACCTTCAATGAAATTATATTTTTTCTTCACTCATTTTTATTCCGTCTTTTTTTTCTTAACTTTAATTAATGTCTCATATTAGCAAAAGAAACTTTCAGAAGAGCTGGTGTCTATTGAGATCCATTTGCATCATTTCGTCTGTCCTTCAGTCTTGTTATTATTACAAAAGAAGACATTCTACTCTGAGACTTTCCAGCTCCTTGACAGTTAATATTGAGGACCCAAGGGAACATTTTCTGCCTTCTTTTGGTAGTAGTTGTCTGCTGTCTTTCATCCCACCAATACAAAAGAGCTGGTAACCAAATGATTTCGGGAATCAAGCTCCCATTTATGGTTCTATTACTATTCTTACAGTAATTAATTTCAATTTAACAAGGAAAATTTGTGTCTTTTCAATAAACGGGGTGTTGTTGAGCATAAAGGTAAAGAAGAATCGAGAAGTTTACAAACCGGAGGGGGAAATTTAAGCCCTGATTTTAAAAATGGAGAATTTTCAGTCACTGTTTCTTCAACTATGGTACCTAGACTACCAGACCTATCTGTGGGGCTGATTAAGAAATACAGCTTCCTGGGTTACATACCAAACCTACTGAGTCAAGATCTCTGAGAGTGGAGTAAGGAAGTCATTTTAACTGTTTCCCAGATATTTTGTATGCCTACATAGTTTGAAAACCACTCATGTCCTCTAACTGCCCTGGGTAGTTATAAAGGGAAATGAATCATACACAATTGCTCATCAGCAATTATCCATGTTAACACTCCAACTAGAAAAGTTCTCATCTTGGGATCAGTTAAAATCAACTAGGGAACTTGATGTGAAATGCAAACTCCTGGGTATGCCTCAGGAATTTATTTAGTAGGTATGGGATGGGGTCCAGGAAGATACATTTTTAATATACATACTGGTGATTCCAATACAGTTCATTTGGAGGATAATACTTTAAAAAACACTGGTGTGTTGGATGGCAGTTGGCTGTAGTCTCTAGTATTCTATAAATAGAATGGATGTGAAAGATCCATAGAATGGAACAGAAAGATGTGGCAGCATTTAAAGAGTATTATTTTGTTAGAAGCTATAGCAGTATGGTGAGACTCCAGACATGGAAAGTCGTATTATTAGGAATGGGTAGTATGGTAAAATGGGACTCTTATTTAGCACTATAGTTTGAATTAATGCAGCCAATTCATTGATTTTTATTTTGACTGACCATAGTCAATACCATCTGCATCAGAAAACTCAGATTTTTTAAAATTGCACTGTGTTCACTCAGATATGCTCTCTTATTTGAAATATAAATCAATAAGTAGAATATAGATTGGGACATTATTTCCTTAAATAGTAATTATCTCCTAAAATATAATGCTGTAAATTGGTATTTTGGTGCTGTTCAACATTGCTCAGGTTGTCTGAATGTACAATATGGTGTAACAGTATTCTCTGCTTTTTAAAGTCATAAAAACCAAAGGCAAAAGAAAATCTGTATGGCAGTTTACATCGTAGGTGAGGAACCCCATTGCGAGAGGGGTGGACACTGAAGTTACCCTCCACTTCTTGCTCTCAAGTAGCCAGAAATTGTCACAGGCTAAAGTCAAAGACTTCACAAAATCCTAAATAAATTCCCCGTGAGTAAAATCTATCATGCAGACTCAAAAAAGAGCCCTCTACAAATTCATTTATTAAAAAAGAGGGAAATTTTACAAATTTTAGATAAACGTATCCAAAAATATCCAACATGTGTTTGTTCTACAATTAACATGAACTACAAGAAGGAAAACATTTGACTATGAAAGCAAATATTTTTCATGCTATAATCCATCAAGATTAGAAGAGCTGTTAAATATCTTTCTGGAAGAGCCGGAATGACCTTTGCTGAGAATGTCTCTCAGACACTTTATCAACCTTATCAATCCCAGATGTCAAAAAAGTATTGAGTATTGGGACCAGCCCCGTGGTGCAGTGGTTTAGTTTGCGCTTTGGCAGCCCGAGGTTCATGGGTTCGGATCCCGGGCGCCTGCCGACGCACTGCTTGTCGGCCATGCTGTGGTGGCGTCCCATATAAAGTGGAGGAAGATGGGCACGGATGTTAGCCCAGGGCCAGTCTTCCTCAGCAGAAAAGAGGAGGATTGGCAACGGATGTTAGTTAGTTCAGGGCTGGTCTTCCTCACACACACACACAAAAAGTATTGAGTATTGACCTAACTTCCAAATTATTTTCAGAATTATGGTAACACCCCACTGACCCTACAGTGCAGAAAAATGGTATCTCAGAGACAGAAGTATATTAACTTGCCAGGACAATATGTGGATTCGATTCTCTTCCATAGTCACTTTCACTGAATTCCCAGGATGGCTTCTGAACACGGTCTTGCCTGTTACAAATGAGACATGATTTCTCTGACTATCTGAGGTCAACTTCTTATTGCCTAATAAAAAAAGCCTGGGGTAGCTCTCTAATGGGGAGAAAAAGCCTGTTACTAAGGATCAAGGAAATAATGAAAATTCTTCTGGGGTTAAAGGGGGGAAGAGGGCTGTCTCTGCCACTGTATTATGATTAAAACCACAGACTAATTTTCTCTGCTCTTAGCCTTTATAAACATTTAGCCTTACTTTCCTTTTCCTCACTGTTAACATGCCATGCCAATACTGCAGTAAAATTCCATTTAAACAAAATAGTTTGGAACGAAGACCATTTTATTAAAATCGTATTTTCTGAGAAAATGGAAAATATCAATTTAATCTAAGAACTTCTGTGTGAAGGGGAAAGTAGAAACTCCGATCCATCTCAATAATTGTAATAAAAGCTAAAACTTGCCACTGCCCCTTCTTTTTTTCCTGTATTAGTTAGAATATTAAAAAATCAATTAAAATCCCATAAAAAGTACATGAGCTCATGTAATTCTCTTACTAGAATATAACTGCCATTTATATTAGAATGAGATTGTATAAAATTTTTATTTGTTTCACTCATTACAAATTTGCTTAATTTGTTATTTTCCAATTATGTTTGTGCTGCTAAGACGTCTTGTTAATCTGGGCCAGTTAAACAAGTTGTTTCCAACTTGTGCTCTTGAGCTGTCCTTTGTAAAGGCTGGTAATTTGTAAAGGCTGTGTAAATGCTGGTAATTTTGCACTGAAAACAATATTTCCTAGCTAAAAATGGAAACAATTACCATGTATAAACATGAAGCTGCCTTATAGGGGACAAGAAGATGGAGCAGGATATGAATGACTTACGTTCACTCCTTCACCCCGCAGGAAAAGTTCAAAACACACTCCTTACTGGTTATTGGAGCTGACTTTTTCAAATGTTTATCAGATTAAAAGGAGCAGAAATTATACTAAGCTGACTTTGAATTGCATGAATAAAGCAAATGACTCTTGAGTAGATGCCTTCTTTGAGTGATATTATTACAACTAAAATCAGTTTTTGAGAATAATGAAACAAGTCAGTGAAAACAAGAACAATGTGATGGTGATGATGATCTCTGTATATTGATTTGTATTTATGTTTTAGCTGTTTGAAAAAGTCAAAGAAGTTTGTCCAAATGTGCATGAGAAGATCAGAGCTATCTCTGCAGATCTCAATCAGAGTGACTTTGCCATCAGCAAGGAGGACATGCAGGAGCTTCTCTCCTGTACAAACATTGTCTTCCACTGTGCCGCCACTGTACGCTTTGATGACCATCTGAGGTACATTCCCATTTCCCTCTCGTGGCTTGTATGTACATGTGTGTGTGCACCTGTGTATGTAAGTTTCGTTATGGTTTCTATTAAAAAAAAGATATAGTCTCAATGAAAAAAGAATACAAAGGAGTAAAACTTCTTCAAAATCTTACCATCCAGAGATAACCATTTAATATTGTGGAGAACATCCATTCCAACATTTCTTTATGCATCCATAATAAAATAGATTTATGTTCACTTTTACAAAAAATGGCATCATATTGAGAATGATGTTTTGCAACCTGATCAGTTATGTTTTTTGGATATCTTTCATTGTCAATAAATATTCTATTATAATTTATAATGACTGCATGACATTCCATTGTACATATATATATGTACTCAACCGGTTCTGTATTGATGGACATTTGGATTGTTCTAATTTTTCACTGTTATAAACAACTCTGAGTGAATATCTCTGTGTACACATGTTTTTTTATACCTTTGGGTGCTTTCCCTTTTGGGTAAATGCCCAGAAGTAGAATTGTTAGATACATACCAGGTGTGCCCAGGTTATGAACAACTTACATTTTGACATGTAATCCTAAATTGCTTCCCCCAAAGGTGGAATCAATCTACACTGTCCCTATGCACATGAATGCTCATTTCTGACACGAACAATACTGTGTTATAATTTTTTAATTCTTTTTAACGTTGTCAATATGATCATGGAAGTGGCATTGCTTGTTTTGATTTTTATTTCTTTGATAATTAGAAAGATTGAAGATGTTTAAATGCTGATTGTCATTTTATTCTTTTGTGAAATGCCTATTAATGTTCCTTGCCTGTTTTTCTCTTGAAACTTTTTTTCTCGTCAATTTTTTTTATTTTTAATTTTTATTGATGTCTTAATAGTTTATAACATTGTGGGGTTTTAGCTGTCCATTATTTTTTGGCCGTCATCATGTGGATGCATCCCTTCACCCCTTGTGCCCACCTCCCACCCACCTTCCCCTTGGTAACCACCAACCAGTTCTCTCTGTCCGTCTGTTTGTTTATCTTCCACATATGAGTGAAATCATGCAGTGTTTGTCCGTCTCTCTCTGGCTTATTTCACTTAACATAATACCCTCTAGGTCCATCCATGTTGTTGCAAATGGGACAAATCTGTCTTTTCTTATAGCTGAGTAGTATTCCATTGTGTATATATACCACATCTTCTTTATCCAATCATCAGTCAATGGACACTTGGGTTGCTTCCACTTCTTGGCTATAGTGAATAATGCTGCAATGAACATGGGGGTGCATAAGCCTTCTGTGATGGTTAATTTCATGTCCGTTGAGTAGATGCCCAAGAGTGGATCATAAGGTATTTGTATTTTTAATTTTTTGAGGAATCTCCATACTGTTTTCCATAGAGGCTGCACCCGTTTGCATTCCCACCAGCAGTGAATGAGGGTTCCCGTTTCTCCACAACCTCTCCAACATTTGTTGTTTTTTGTCTTCGTGATTATAGCCATTCTAACGTGTGTAAGGTGATATCCTATTGTAGTTTTGATTTGCATTTCCCTGATGATTGGTGATGTTGAACACCTTTTCAGGTGTCTATTGGCCATCTGTACCTCTTCCTTGGAAAAATGTCTGTTCATATCCTCTGCCCATTTTTTGATTGGGCTGTTTGTTTTTTTGTTGCTCAGTTGTGTGAGTTCTTTATATGTTACAGAGGTTAATCCCTTGTCAGATAAACGATTTGTGAATATTTTCTCCCAGCTGGTGGGTTGTCTATTCATTTTGATCCTGGTTTCATTTGCCTTGTAGAAGCTCTGTAGTCTGATGAAGTCCCACTCATTTATTTTTTCTTTTGTTTCCCTTGTCCGAGTAGACATGGAATCTGAAAGGATCCCTTTATGACCAATCTCAGTGTACTGCCTATATTTTCTTCCAGGAGTTTTATAGTTTTTGGTCTCACTTTCAGGTCCTTAATCCATTTTGAGTTGATTTTTGTGCATGGCAATAGAAGATGGTCTACTTTCATTCTTTTGCATGTGGCTGTCCAATATTCCCAGCACCATTTATTGAAGAGACTTCCCTTTCTCCATTGTATGTTCTTCACTCCTTTGTCGAAGATTAGCTGTCCATAGGTGTGTGGTTTTATTTCTGGGCTTTCAATTCTGTTCCATTGACCTGTGTGTCTATTTTTGTACCAGTACCATGCTGTTTTGATTTTTATAGCTTTGTAGTATATTTTGAAACCAGGGATTGTGATGCCTCCAGCTTTGTTCTTTTTTTTCAGGATTGCTTTAGCTAATTGGGGTCTTTTGTTGCCCGATACGAATTTCAGTATTTTTTGTTTTATTTCCGTGAAGAATGACATTGGGATTCTGATTGGGATTGCATTGAATCTGTAGATTGCTTTAGGTAGTATGGACATTTTAACTATGTTTATTCTTCCAATCCATGTGCATGGAAATATTTTTCCATTTCCTTGTGTCTTCATCTATTTCTTTCAATAGTATCTTATAGTTTTCATTGTATAGGTCTTTCACCTCCTTGGTTAAATTTATCTCCAGATATTTTATTCTTTTTGTTGCAATTGTAAATGGGATTGTCTTTTTGAGTTCTTTTTCTGTTAGTTCATCATTAGTGTAAAGAAATGCAACTGATTTTTGTAAGTTGATTTTATACCCTGCCACTTCGCTGTAGTTGTTGATTATTTCTAGTAGTTTTCCAATGGATTTTGGGGGGTTTTCTATGTATAAGATCATGTCATCTGCAAATAGTGAGAGTCTCACTTCTTCATTGCCTATTTGGAGTCCTTTTATTCCTTTTCCTTGCCTGATTGCTCTGGCCAGAACTTCCAGTACTATGTTGAATGAAAGCGGCAAGAATGGGCATCCTTGTCTTGTTCCTGTCCTCAAAGGAATGGCTTTCAGTTTTTCCCCATTGAGTAGGATGTTGGCTGTAGGTTTGTCATATATGGCCCTTATTATATTGAGGTATTTTCCTTCTAAACCCATTTTGTTGACAGTTTTTATCATAAATGGATGTTGGATCTTGTTGAATGCCTTCTCTGCATCAATTGAGATGATCATGTGGTTTTTATTCTTCATTTTGTTAATGTGGTGTATCACGTTGATTGATTTGTGGATGTTGAACCATCCCTGTGTCCCTGGTATAAATCCCACTTGGTCATGGTGTATGATCTTTTTGATGTATTGCTGTATTCGGCTTGCCAATATTTTGTTGAGGATTTTTGCATCTATGTTCATCAGCGATATTGACCTGTAGTTTTCCTTCTTTGTATTGTCCTTGTCTGGCTTTGGTATGATGTTGGCCTCATAGAATGTGTTAGGAAGTATTCCATCTTCCTCTATTTTTTGGAAGAGTTTGAGAAGAATAGGTGTTAAATCTTCTTTGAATGTTTGGTAAAATTCTCCAGGGAAGCCATCTGGTCCTGGGCTTTTATTTTTTGGGAGGTTTTTGATTACTGTTTCAACCTCTTTACTTGTGATTGGTCTATTCAGATTCTCTATTTCTTCTTGATTCAGTTTTGGGAGGTTGTATGCATCCAAGAATTTGTCCATTTCCTCTAGGTTGTCCAATTTGTTGGCATAAAGTTTTTCATAGTATTCTCTAATAATCCCTTGGATTTCTGTAGTGTCTGTTGTAATTTCTCCTCTTTCATTTCTAATTGTATTTATTTGAGTCTTCTCCCATTTTTTCTTAGTGAGTCTGGCTAAGGGTTTGTCAAGACTTAAGATGCGTTTGCATGGAGCCCGCTGATTTACCTTTGCTATTCTTCATCTTAAAGATGGTCCTGCAGTTTCCACCTGCTGCCACTTGGTGCAGGTCATGAGCAGTGTGCTCTGGGCCCACTGCAGTCTCCTGAGAGATTGTGCTGAAGCACAGGGTGTGTGGGGGGAGGGTTTCTCTCTTTCGCTTGCCCAACCTGGGGGCTTCCTTTCTGGCTCTCTTGGGGCATTTACCACACCCCGAAACAGTCTGTCGTCGCTTCCCGGTGGGGATCTCTGGACAGTCTGTGAGAGCACCTGGAGGGTGATAGTTTTCCCCACAGAGGGCTGCCCCTCCCTGTTCTCTGCCTGTGAGCCATACTGTCTGTCTTTGCCGATTGACTGGGGAGGGGGAGTAAATCTCCTTACCTCTCCTCACGTCCTTTGCGGCTTCCTGTGCTTCCACCGTCAGGTGTACCTCTGCAAGGGTTTCTTAGAAATCCTTTGTACTGTTTGATTGACCTCTGTTGGTATGCAAATGATGTTTTTCTTGTGTCTTAGGGGGCAGAGGGAATTCAAAGAGGGAATCTCACTCCGCCATGATGCTCTTTTCTCATCAATTTTAAAACTTCTTGGAAGATTTAGCGTATTGTCTCTTTGTCTTTTACAAGGTTCAAAGTATTTTAACAGTTTGTTTGTCCTCAGCTCTGTTTTTATTATTTATGCAGTTATTTATAATTTCTTCTAGTATTTTTATTGTTCTATTTTCACATTTAAATCTCCAACCCATTTAAAATTTATTTAGCTATAAAGAGGAATAGTCAGGAAAATTCTATAGAAAAAGTAATGTAGGTATTAACATAGAGTAACTTTTTAAAAAGTTTCTAACAGATGGTTACTTCTTAACATTTACTAAATGACTTATTTTCACTCTTTATTTGAAAGGAAACTCTTGTAATATATTAGATTCTCATTTTTGAACTGTTTATTTTGTTCCATTAATTAGACTTTCTCTTTTAGTACCACAGTATTTTAATTACTGTAATTTTTATTTTATTAGGCAAGTATACACACATCATTCTCTTTTTATAGAATTTTCCTGACTATTCTCACCTGCTTATACTTCTTGATTAAACTTAGAATAATTTTGCCAAGTTTTTAAAAGTGTTGGGAGTTTGGGATTATCTTGAATGTGTAGATTCATTTAGAAAAATATATTTAAAACATTGGTTCTTCCTATCCAAGAAAAATATGTCTTTCTACTTATTCAGTTTTTCTGTTATGACCCTTAATGAAATTTTATTGTTTTCTTTATATAGAGCTTATTCATTTATTATTAATTTGATATATCTTTTAAATGTTTGATTTTGAACATGTGCCTTTCTTCCATTTTATTCTCTAATTTTTGTTTATATATAGGAAAGCTGGTGGGTTTTTTTTACACAATTTTTATAAATGGACACCTTGCTGAATTATCTTGTTGTCTATCCCAGATTTTTTTTTTAGCTGCTTTTGTTTACTTTCCAGATACATAGTTATATAATCTGATAGTGATTTTTGTGACTGCCTTTACAATATTAAGATCTGATAGTTAATTTTATTTTTCTCTCTAATTACAAGGCTGGAACTTCACAGCAATGTTAAGCAGTTGTAGTGGTTGTAGACATCCTTCTTGGCCCTGACTTTAAAAGCAGTGCTCAAATTTTCACCATTAAGCTTGATAGTAGTTCTTAGTGCCATGGAGTCAATTCTGACTCCTAGCGCCACTGTGGACAGCAGAGCAGAACCCTGCCCAGTGTTTTTGTGCCATCCTCTCACCTTCCAGTGCTATATCAGACAATGTTCTACTGCTATTCATAGGGTTTTTATGGCCAATTTTTTTTTAAAGTGGGTGGCCAGGTCCTTCTTCCTACTCTGTCTTAGTCTAGAAGCTCCTCTGAAACCTGTCCACCATGGGTTACCCTGCAGGTATTTGAAATACCAGTGCCACAGTTTTCAGCATCACAGCAACATGCAGCTGCCACAGTGAGACAACCGACAGATGCGTGGTGTGGTTCCCTGACTGGGAAACGAACCCGGGATGTTCTGGAGAGAGTGCCGAATCTTAATCCCCGGATCTCCTGGGCTGGCTATTAAGTATGATACAGGCTAGCAAGTTGATATATATTTGTAAAATCATTTTATTCCTCTTTTAAGGAATTTTTAAAAATTCAATTGGAAGGTGGATATTGAATGTCATTTTTAAACTTTTCAAAATATATATAGATGATCATAGTTTTTCTCTTTTTGAATTAAAGTAGATTAATAGTTTTCCTAATATTGTATAAACCATGTATTTCTGGAATGAACTATTTCATTGTCATCACATTTTGTGTTTATGTGGCTTTGTATTCTCTTAGCTAAAGTTTAGGATTTTGATATCAATTTTCATGTCTGACCTAGACCTTTGCAATAGAAACTTAGATTTCTCATTCTACATCCACTGTTTCTCTCCTTCAATTTATTTAAATTTTCCAACTTCTTGAATTAGATGCTAAATTTATGTATTTTTATTCTTTTAATGGCTGCTTAAGTAGCTTCTTTATAAATTGAGAGGATTGTGATTTTTTTTCCTTCCCATTATTTTTAGAACCATGACCTCTAAATACAGTAGGCACAAATGCTTTAATGAATAAGATGTATGTGCACAGAATACATCATCAACATATAATACATTCCAAGTATCACATAACTGCGTAGTCCTGACTCATACTTTTCTTCCTAGTCCTTTGATGCAGCCACAAAAATCAGATGGCTATGCCAGTTATTGGAGTAGGTACGGTTACAGCAAGGCAGGATGCTGAGTTGCCTCATTGTATCTCCTTCTACTTCCTCTTCTCTAGACATGCCGTGCAACTTAACGTCACTGCCACCCAGCAGCTCTTGCTTATGGCCAGTCAGATGCCAAAGCTCGAAGCCTTCATACATATCTCTACTGCCTTTTCAAATTGTAACCTGAAGCACATCGATGAAGTCATCTATCCATGCCCTGTGGAGCCAAAAAAAATCATCGACTCCATGGAGTAAGTTGGATCAAAGGAGGGGGGTCAAGGGGTGGGCCGATTGTTGTTCTCTTTGATTCTTTGTAGCCATTCATTAAGGAGGTAACAAAGTGGGACACACTTGAAACAAAATTCTTTGAAAAGGTGTTAGCTTTAGCTACCTTGTCCTGCTAGTCCCTCCATCCCTAGAGGGATAGATGGGGAATACAGTGCTTGGGGATGGGGTAGGACAGGGATAGAAAAATCCCACAGAACAGTTTTGTTAAATAGTTCAGGATTGCATGAGGTACTTGGGAATACTTTACAGAGAAGTGGTTTGTCACTTCTTAATGAACTCAGCATTGTCCCTAGATCAAGGAAGTATAGTATATAGTATAAAAGTTCAAGAGAAAGGTTTTGGAGTCGGACTGACAAGGTTCGACTTTAAGGTCTGCAACTTACTAGCTGTGACCTCGAGCAAGTTCCTTGGCCTCTCCGAGCTTCAGTTCCTTCTTTGGTAAAATGGGGCGAACAATAGTGCCTATCTTGTAGTTGTGATGATAAATTGAGTTATATAAAGCCATTTTTGCTGCGTTAGGGAGTGTTTAATAGCAGTTAATCAAAAGGTTAATAGAGAAGAACTGATAGAGAAGAGAAATTCCTCCCAGATCTGGCAGGAGTCAGTCTCTTGACCTATTCAGCCGAGATACACTTTTCTTACTGTCCTATTATGCAGGAGAAATAGTGTCTAGCATTTTTCTCTTCTTACCAGCTAACAGGAACCACTTTCTTCTTAGGACATAGCCTCGGTCTCAGAATAAGTATGTTTCTGTTTTGTGTTTCTTTGTTCTTCTGCTTCATTTATCAAATTTACCTTTTTTTTTTTTAACTCTGCATAAAAAGTATTGCAACAGAGAAAATAGCCTATGTCACAATGAATTTGTCAGACTTTAATTTCATGTGATACTGTATTTCTATTTAAGATACACTCTTTAAAATGAAGCCATAGCTAAATCAAGAGTTCATTCCCTTCGGGGCAAACATTTTTATCTCCTACAGCCCTGAGAATAGATTTTTTTACCTGTCATTTAAAAATATCCAGGACAAAGAGGAAGGAAAGTCATCTAAAGGACCTGGAGGTTGCTTAAAGTTGCTAATAAGTGATGATTTGCTTAATTGATGCAAAGGAACCTTTCAGAGTCCAGAGTTTGTCAGGGTAGTTGGAGAAAAGACACTGATGCCCAGTGGGTGCAGGAAAGTCAATGTCGAAAGGCTCGGAGCGTTTTTCGGGTGGAATTGATTTGTCAGCTGCCCTCTTACCGTGCTGTCTCTGGTAAATGTGGTGCTCACATATTGCTATGCCTGGGAGAGGGACAGACCCCCTTTGATTCCAGACCCTGCCGCTGAGATTCCAGAGACTCCCTCCGCCGTTGACCTCTCTCACACCTGACAGATTATAGCACAGTTTGAGGCACAAAGGAGTCTCTGAGAGCTCACCAGAGAAAAGAGGTGGGAGTACACCCATAGTGAGAGGCTTCTCCAGATACTCCACACCACGCCCTCCCTCCCAGGCTGTGTCCACACACTCAAAACCCTGAGATTTCAAAGAGTAAACTCATCTCCCAGAGGAGGAGTTGGTTTATCTTTAGGTATTCAGCACTTCCCAAATTCCCCGCTATATGTCAACTGGTGAAGGCAGGTAATTGCTATGTAATTTATGTTCAAATTGTAATTAACATTTGCACACAACTTAAGTCTGTCATTTACTGCTCTCCAAGGAGAACAGTTTTTTAAAAAATATATAGCCAAACAGAAGTAGGAATGAAATTATATTTTGTCTCAACAGAATACATTTTGAATGCGATTAAGGAACTAAGGTGTTTTGGGGTTTTTTTTTTTTTGAGGAAGACCAGCCCTGAGCTAACATCCATTGCCAATCCTCCTCTTTTCTGCTGAGGAAGACTGACTCTGGGCTAACATCGTGCCCATCTTCCTCTACTTTATAGGGGACGCCGCTGCCACAGCATGGCTGACAAGCAGTCCGTCGGTGGGCGCCCGGGATCCGAACCCGCGAACCCTGGGCTGCCAAAGTGTGAACTAAACCGCTGCGCCACCAGGCTGGCCCCACTAAGGTGTTTTTTAAAACAAGGAAAAGGTCGTAACCACATTTATTAATTCAAAATTTTGTATTCAGGATCACCTGTCCAGCCTCCTCTCTCTCAGCCCTCCTTACATTTGTGCTGCAGTCACACTGAAGTAATTACTCTTCTCTCTCATACCTCTCTGCCTTTGCGAGGATGGTTCTGTTTCTAGAGACTACTTCCACCTCTGTTTCCCCTGGTAATTCCTACTCAAATGTCAAAGCTCTCCCCTGGAAGCCCTTGGGCTCAGGTGGCCTTTCCCAGTGCTCCCATAGTACCCCGTGCTCATCTTTATCATAGCTCTTAACACAGGTCGTTCTAACTATCTGGTTTGTTATCTATATTGTCCATTAGACAATGAGCTACTCAAAGCAAGAGAATGTCTCTTGATCCTCCTTGCTTTCCAAGCCAACACATAGTAGGAACTCAAATATTTGCTGAATGAATGAAAAATTTTTGATGGAACTAGATGATCACTGTTTATAGTATTCAGGTCAGGGTTTTTGTTGTTGTTTGTTTGGACAAAAGCAAGAATAGATGACAGAATTCCATAGCAAGCTGATATTTTGGGATGTGAAGCTACCTGGACACCAGAAGACACAGCTAATCTGCTGTGTGAAAAAGAAAAGGTGTTTCTTGATCAAACACTGATTGCAATCAACTGTGGCAGGTGCACTGCAGGTGGAGGGTGAGCAGCAGGGAAGAGGAAGGCTGCCTGCGGCTGACAAGCCCCAGTAATAGCCCTTTGGGAAATAGGAAAGGAGGTCAGACTTAGGAAAGTAGTTTTGCCTTGGTGCTGGAGAACACACTGTTAGCACTAAGAATGCTTATCTATTCTAGGCTAAAGGAAAAAGCTAATTTTAGCATTTGTGCTTTTATTGTCAGGATTGTATAGCCTTAAGATGGCATCTAAGCAGCTGACAAAAAATTGAAAATTCTGTGTACTTTCAATCTCACCAGGCTTTTAAATACACATCAGAGCAGGGTTAGACTGTTTCATAAACAAACTGAATAATTTTCATGTCAAGCCATTGGAGGCCAGAATAGGTGCTCAATAAAACCATTTCTGGAGGGAAATACAGAGGCCAATTCACCACCAGCACTAGGCTCATATATACCCCTCTCCCCAAGAAGTTTAAATTTACTCTGAAGCCAACTCTGCCAAATTGAAGTTGGTCAACATTTAGCCTTTTAGCTTCTCAACACTTTTCACCAGTGCCACTGGATACTTCCACTTCCTTCCCCACAGTCTCCCTACAACCTCACCTCCTTCTGAATTCACCTGTTCTCTCCTGTCATTGTCCATCTCAGCTTCCCAAAACCTTACACAGAACACAAATTGGCCAATCAAGACTCATGTGGGAGAGCACCCACTTACATACCAAGGTAGCTGGTTCCTGGGGGCAGAAAGGTGATTGGACACAGAGATAAAAAACATAATCCCTGCCCTCCTGGACTCACTGTACAGTGGGGCAACAGACACATGAGTAATCCACACAGCATGGTAATTGCAATAGTCAAGGGAGGAACATAATCCAGATAAGACACAGAAAGAGCAACGTTCCCAGGAGGCAGTGTGTCCAGTGCTTACTGCCCAGAGAGCTTTTCCTGATATACAACTAGGTTTGCCCTGATTATTGAATAAGAAAACTAGGAGAAAAAATACATATTTCTCTTGCTATTTCATTTAGTAAATACATAAATTATGAAATTATTAATGATATTAGGAGGTTGATTAAATAATTTTCAGACCAAAAATTGATAGTAATATTTAGAGGAAATTGTGTGTGTGTGTATGTGTGTGCTTTCTGAAATCTTCAATTACTTTTTGCTTCTTTTGAAGCAATTTAAGTAGAAGTTTAGAATTTGGGACTCATGGGTTCAAAACATCTTCTTGAGTACACTGAAAGGCATTTGGTTAATTTCAGAAATGTACTTTGGTTTATATGGTGTCTTTTTTCCATGCTGACTTATTTAGTGTTTTAAAACCAAACTGAGAACAAACAAAAGCAGCAGATCAAACTTTGGTAAAGAAGAGCATGGACTGATAATAGGTCCCCAAAAGGGCATTACTTAACCAATGGATGTGCGTAATTGTTACACTAAGCTCTTCTCTGAACCCAGAAAGTGGGTGGATGAGATAGGCGATGGTCTGTTTGGCTGTATTAGAAAAGATATTTTAGAACTATTACCTATGTAAATGTATGCTCTTTGGTTGTTTTACTGAAAATAAGAATGCCTTAGGTTTATTGGCTCATTTTGTTTTATCAAATAGCTTTAATTGCAGTTGTGAATACTCCTGTTTGTCTTCATAATAACCTGAAGATTTAGAACAGATATAATTATTGCCATTTTTCACAAGTAAAAATGGAGGAAACAAGAAGATAAGACAGTAAAACACAGGTAGAGCTAGGACAAGTAGAGGCAGGCCATCTGCAGAACTCTACAACTTCTTTTGCATTTGTGTTCTTAGAAACCAATGAGGGGCCGGCCCGGTGGCATAGTGGTTAAGTTCATGTGTTTCCCTCCGCCAGCCGGGGTTTGCTGGTTGGGCTCCTGGTCGTGGACCATTGCACTGCTTTTCAAGCCATGTGGAGCCAGCGTCCCACATAGAGCAACTAGAAGGATGCACAACTATGACATACAACTATCTACTGGGGCTTTGGGGAGAAAAAAGCAAAAAAATAGAAACCTATGAAGCCAATATTTTCTAAGACCAACTAACTCACCAAATTTGGTAAAGCCTCCAAGGGTCACCATTTCCATGCCCACCAACATCCATGACGGCAACTGGTCCCAGCCATGTGACATACAATCCTAGTGCATTGCTGGGTTCTAATGTTTTCTTAGAATGTTTTTCTTTACAGGCTTATTGAAATTAGGTTGTATTTCTTCTGGCTCGGTTTGTGTAACCTTTATGTTTTTGCAGGTGGAAGAAAATGGTGTTAGGTCAGTTAATCCACTGTTGACCCACAAATAAGATGAGGTAAAGGTAACATCATTATAAAGATGGAGAGGGGCCTGCATATTCCCACACTGTCTCCCAACCCTCAGCTAGCCATATAATTGGAATATTTTCTGTTTTTCTAAGTATTTAGAGTTGTTTTTAGTTCTAGGAACTTCTCAGCCTTTCCCTATTCAATTTAAATCCAGAGGCACTTGAGTATCTAGAAAATACTCAGCATTAGTAGCAGCAAGCAAGGAAAACCAAAGCATTATAGACAGTGCTCAAGTTCCACTGTAATATCAAATGAGAGTTATTAAAAGTGAGAGTTATGTTTCTGAATGAGTCTTGGCATTAAGCACATCTCAAATGCTCAACAGTTTATCATGGGAGCAAAATGGTAACTGCTAAGATTTTTCTTCAACCAAAATAGTAGGACTGTGCTTGGCCCGATAAAGTAGGAATAAAGGTACCAAACACATTGATTATAAAAATCACACTAACATGGGGCCAGCCCTAGCTTAGCGGTTAAGTTCATGTGCTCTGCTTCGGCGGCCCGGGGTTCGCAGGTTCGGATCCCGGGCATGGACAGACGCATCGCTTGTCAAGCCATGCTGTGGCGGCGTCCCATATAAAGTAGAGGAGGATGGGCACGGATGTTAGCCCAGGGCTAGTCTTCCTCAACAACAACAACAATAAAAAATCACACTAACATATTCAGGTAATCTAATTTTTAAAAACTAGATTATATCAAAAGTTTAACCCAATAGATCTACCAGCTAAGAGAAACATCAAATATTTAATTGACAGATAATTTTATTGCTCTCTTAGAGAAGTGCAGATAGACTTTGGGATTATCAAAGTGGTTCTGACATCTTTAAAAAAAAGATTAGAGTGATGCCACAGTAACTCTGTTATTCATGATACATGTCTTTTTAAGTAGAGGTATTCAATAACCACTCTATTAAAGCTGCTTCAGAGTAATATAATCACTCCACTTGACAGACTATTAATAGTTGTTAGAGCACTTCAGAATTCGTTGGAATTCTCTGGAAATAATTGCCAAGTTATTAGCATAGACTCTAAACAGACCTTCAAAATACATTTCACAGATTTGCTAAACAGATTGTAAGTCTGCCAAATGTAGTTGCTTTTATTTGTTGAGGCATTGAATGAAATTTAAAAAATTAAAAACTAAAGGTTGCAAGATTGATGCCCCAATCTTTAATGGGAGAACACTGAATGGGGGAGGGAGGGGCTGCCACTGAAGGACCTTGGACGAGAGAGCTTCTGCACTCCATGAACACAGAACCTAGCGTGCTTCTGGGCACGTGATTGGCACTCACAAATGTGATCAATGGATGTATTTATGAACCTGTTGGAGAGGAAGTAATTGAAGATAATTAGAGATTATTTGTGACAAAGTAATAGATTGTATAGCTCTTGAATTTACCTATCTAGGCAAGAGGTTTGACTGGTAAGATTGGGCTTAGCAGTGGAGAGCAAAGAGCTCATGCGTCATGCATGATTTGAACAGGTACACAGCCTTGGTATCCTGTGACTGTTCTGAATTCCAGAATTCAAGCTAGAAAGCAGAAGTTTTGTATGATGGTCTGTGTCTCACAGTTTCTTTTTGGTCTGTTGTCTAACACATATTGCTAGAATTCTTTTTTATTCTGACTACCTTCAGGTGGTTGGACGACGCTATTATTGACGAGATTGCACCCAAGCTGATCGGGGATCGGCCCAATGCTTACACCTACACCAAGGCCCTGGGAGAGATGGTGGTGCAGCAGGAGAGCGGGAACCTAAACATTGCCATCATAAGGCCCTCCATTGTGGGAGCAACCTGGCAGGAGCCTTTCCCAGTAAGCCCACTCTCCTGGATTCCATGATTTGCTTCCAAACCAGCATCCTTGTAGCTCAATTACTTTATGATAACCTTTTTTCTTTTCTTTTCTTCCTTTTTCTGCTCAGGATGTATACCTGAGCAAATCAAACACGAACTCATTGTATTAGGGCAAAATTCCACATTTGGTTCAGGATTTATGCAGCGAGGCTCCTCTGGGGGTTACACTGATTGATTGTCCTACGCTTGTGTCGAGCTCTTAAATTATCTTCTCATTAACTCGAGCCTCAGAATTCCCAAGTGAGATAGTTTTAGTTCTTGGCTTTCCCACTATAGCTTAAATATACCAGAATGTTCCTGATGGCCAGATTGGTGGTATTACAACTGCCAGAGTAAATAGGAATCACTAAGCTCACAGAAAAGTCTCGGTTTAGGAGTCATACTTTTTACCTCTGTGTACCGCTATATCCTTTTGAAAGTACTTTGAATTACACCATCTTCTTTGAAGCAATTCTGTAGAGCATTAGGGCCAGATAAATTCAAGCTCCACTACTTACTGACAATGCGGGCTTTTGAGTTGTCTCATCTGTAAAACTGGGCTAACACTACCCACTTTGGAGATTTGATCAAATGAGATAATGTATGAGGAGTGCTTAGTGCAGTGGCCTGGTCCCTAGTAAAAGGCTCAACAAATATTACTCCCTTCACTTTCTCCTCTATTCTCTCTCCTCTCCCATGTTACACACATTTTGACTTTTATGGATAAAGAAACAGACATAATAAGGTCAACCGACTTGCTTAGGGCTTAGGAGACAAACTCTAAAAGACTTTTCCCTCTAACTGCTCCTAAACATAATCTTTCCTCTAACATTGCTAAGCAAGCTAATATATATATATATATAATATATATAATTATATATAAACATATACATATATTAATGCATATGTAATATGGATGCTATGATTCTCAAAATTTTCAAGAAATGGACAATTCCTACAAATCGTGTTTGAAATGTTCCTCTAGGAGTTAAAATCAGACCCTAGGTGGAGAAAAATGATGTTCCATGAATTGGTTAGCAGATTATGATATTAAGACAGGGTCCAATTTAGCCCCGAAGATACCATAAAACAACTTGAAACCATCATGACTCCTCCTATGAGAATTCTGGCAGAATTTTAGTTCTTACACGAATAAAGCGCAGAAATTAGCCAATGCCTTGCCATTGATCTTTGTTTGTGATCTTAGAAATACTGGATTACAGTTCTCTGGGCTGGGGTCTCAGTGCTCTTGTTTGAAATTTATTACGATTAGATGCAGATGATGTGCCAAAGGTGTTAAAATTTTCTGACATGTGTAACCAATAGAGATCTTTCTTTTTTTTTAGGGTTGGGTTGATAACCTAAATGGACCTAATGGGCTCATTATTGCGGTATGTGTAATGTTGGGAAGTAACTCCTTGAAACGTAGTGGAGGGATAGTAACAAGATGCTTAGTGTTGGCTTAGCTTCATTGATCCAAAATGTTACTTTACTAACTACAATTGAAGCAACTTATCTGAGTTTTGGTGATTGGAAAATAGAGGCAGAGTGAAATTACTTTTATTATTTGTGGAATATTTATTATCAAGAAAACAGAGGTACTGTGATGTCATCAGTTACTATTTAGGACGGGTTTTTTTGGAAAGTTCTGAGCATCGAGGACCATGTCTGTATTTCCCCTTAGTTACCACAAGATGGGGGTGTTTCCTGCTTTTCGCTGTTTATCACTAGCTTGAATTAGTGCAGCGAATTTTTAAGATGTGAAAACCTATTCTTGGTGTTTGTTAATAAGTAAATATATTAACCTCTCACAGATTTGAGAATTTCACTCCCTAAAGGCACCTGAGGACCGCTAGTGGTTCATGGAAATACTGGCACTTGAGATGAACTTGGCTGGGAGGTTGGATAGGCTGAGAGAAGTCAGCCTCGGCACAGTAACCTACTAAGCGGTGAATTAACGTTAGCTATCATTACCAATAGCATTAGCACCGTCTGTGTGCTATATACTTTAACCCCAGCTGTTACTTACGACCTGGTTTAACATTTTATGTTCTTTCTCCTGTGCAGACTGGGAAAGGATTTCTTCGAGCCATAAGAGCTACTCCGATGGCTGTGGCAGATTTAATTCCAGTTGATACAGTCGTCAACCTCACCTTGGCTGTGGGATGGTACACGGCAGTTCACAGGTGTGGATGCTTAATATGTTAGGCTTATTTTCAAATTATATTCATTTTATCACAGAATACCCCAAATGTGAGAGGGCACCTGTTTCAATATTTAAATAGGTCCAAATGTGCCATCATATATGCATTGAGTTGTTTTATAAATACTGCTTACTACTTCGTTGATCATAAAGAAACTCTCTAATTCGTTTAACCATAAAATTCTTGATAACCAAAAAGCTTTTCTTTCTATTCAGCAATCTGAAATACAGCTTCCTTTTTTAAGGCAAAGGAGATGAAAATAGATAAAATGAGAACATATTTTACATTTAATTGAACTGCTCAGTTCCTGATAAATGCCAAAAGTTCAGATCACCATGTGTGGGGGTATTTCCTAGTACAAAGAAAAAGAATAGGTTAGTTGTATATTTGGCTCTGTTAGTAAATGGTAAACAGAATTAAAATTTTCTTATTTGAAGTCAGACATTTAGATGTTTCCAATTCAGCAGGGCTTAACTGGATTTAGGAGAAAACATAGCCTATATTTTTGCCTAATAAACATGTCCAGAAGTTAGAAATATAGTCTACTTTCTCATCATCATAGTCCTCCATTTGCTCCATAGATATGTCAACCTATTTGAGATCTCTCTCACACACACACACACATGCATGCACTTTTCCTAGTCTTCTTCCATTTTGCTTATTAACCCAAAGAAGGAACAAAAAATGGAAGTGTTGCGTAGGTTCCTTAGTCATGGGAATTATTGAAACAACCGTGTCTAAATGTTATTTTTCCTTATCTTTCTTTCATTAGTTCTCCATCTTTGTTGTATTTATCTAATTTTTATTTCATTTTCCAGACCCAAGTCAACGTTAATCTACCACTGTACATCTGGTAGCCTCAATCCTTGTAACTGGGGCAAAATGGGTGAGTGCCTATAGTGATATAACTGCATAACTACTAGCGTCTGCCCACCCACTATTTGTGTCTGCCACAGGGGGAAAAGTAGAATGTCATGGAGCTTAGAGTCTAGTGGGAGAAAAAGACAAAAAAAATAAATAGATAAAATAATTGCAAATTGTAAATGTGTAAGAGTTAACTAGAATGTACTGCAGTATGTACCAAAGCAGGGGGCCGGTGGGAACATCTGCGTGATTATAAGCAATAAGAGGTCCATTGGCTATAGAGATTTAGAAAGTAAAGCTAAGTAAAAGTCAGCAATTATAAGCAATGTCAATGATAAAATACTCCTCCTACTGAGGCAGCTGCTCTCACGTGCACATCCCTTACCCCCTTGCTACATCTCTGAGAAAGTGAAATGATCAACCGGCAAGGAGACTTAGAAAAGTCCAACAATATTAACTTTTGTTATAGAGTCAGTGATACTCTTCATTAATTTATGCAGTTAGCCATAAGTGTGACCTTGAAAGTGTCTTGTTGAATTGAAGTAATTAATCCTGCATATAATAGAAAATTAGCTAACCAATCCTGTATTCCTTTCTCAACTTAGGAGTTGATTTTCTTGTGAGTATCTGGCACTTTTAGATCATCTAGCTGTTGTTTAGGTACTAGATGTGGAAAAAAAAATTAAATGTACTTGATTTGTTAGAATCTAATTTTCAATTCAGAGCGCTCTGCTGTGCTATCCTATTTGCAAAGTTATTACCTCAGTAAAAATGAAATGAAATTATCTACTACCGTCAAAGTTCTTTAGATCATATATCCAGTTATTTAGATCATATATCTAAATAGTTCTGAAAACATTCAGAAATAATAATAAATCTCCTCTACCTCAGTAACAGAATTAAGATATCACTCATAAGAGGCATTAATGGAAACAAACAAGATGTCTTAAGCTCTTCAATAAAAAGATGCTACATGCAAATTCCATTTCTGAGATTCCAAATAGTCTTCTTCCATGCTGAAAATGCTTACTATCTGTTTTATCAAATTATAGAATATGTCATAGTTTAAAGTGATCTTAAAAATAATCTAAAATAGGGCCAGCCCAGTGGCACAGCGGTTTAGTTCGCCGCTTGGCAGCCTGGGGTTCGCTGGTTCAGATCCCGGGCGCCTGCCGACACACTGCTTGTCAGCCATGCCGTGGCGGCGTCCCATATAAAGTAGAGGAAGATGGGCACGGATGTTAGCCCAGGGCCAGTCTTCCTCAGCAAAAAGAGGAAGATTAGCAACGGATGTTAGCTCAGCACTGGTCTTCCTCACAAAAAAAAAAAAAAAAAAAAAATCTGAAATAAATCGTGCTCACTTTATTTTACATATGAGGCCCAGAGGGCCTCTGGGGAACTGGTGCCTGAAATAGAAGTAGTGCCTCTCTTGAATGTGCAATAACCACTCCATTAGTGATTCTTAAAAGTGAATATGAATCCCTCTGGGAGGAAAAGAGTCCTGGATCAGATCTTTCTTTATATATATAATGTATGTATTTTTCATATAGATTTCCAGGTAGTGTCTTTTAAGGAGGACAATAATCATATTACCATAATAACTGATGTCTTCATCATAATTGAATAATGAACTTGGGCATATTCTTTGAAAATTCTACATCAATAAAATCAAAATTGAATTCAAATGAACATCTTTTGCAAAGAATTATTGAATTTACAAATGTACATTAAAAGTTTTTAACTAGGTTTTATTAAGTTATAAAAAGAAAAAGATTATTATGAAAAAACTCTGGAGACAAGAGTGGACAATTGAGTCTGACATATTCCCAGAGAAGTAGGAATACCAGGTAGTAGAAGACTGTGGTATTTAAAGTGAACCAGCACAAAGAAATCCTGCCTTTATTAAGGTTTAAGTAAAATGTTAAGAAATTTCCTGATGGTTCTGCAAGTAATGATCCAACCAAGGAAATAAGGCTCCTAGGTTCTGTCTTGAGGCTTTCAGAATAGACTATCTAGTCTATAAT
Source organism: Tapirus indicus (assembly GCA_031878705.1). Classification (NCBI taxonomy): domain Eukaryota; kingdom Metazoa; phylum Chordata; class Mammalia; order Perissodactyla; family Tapiridae; genus Tapirus; species Tapirus indicus. The sequence goes on from CM062918.1 coordinate 123,058,948, forward strand.
CTTGGAATTGAACTATGGATTTAAGTTTTTCTGAACAACATTTTACTGTATTGACTAAAACCATTTCCCCAAGAAGTTGTCTTCGAGTAAAGGTTTCAAGAAAAGGACCCAATTCTTAACCCACTCACATTGTTTGATTTTGCAGGTGACCACTTGCCCAGCATAAAAATCTTAATAATTGTTCTCGGAAATTGATTCTTGACTCTACACAGCAAATCCTTAGTCTTTATTATTTTGACCCATTGTAAATGCCATCCACCACAATGAGTTTATATGATCCTAGACTTAGCACTTATTCTGTTGTGTTTTCCCCAGGGATCCAAGTCTTGGCAACCTTTGAAAAAATCCCATTTGAGAAAGCTTTTAGGAGGCCATATGCTGACTTCACAGCCAACACCATCACAACCCATTACTGGAATGCAGTCAGCCACCGTGCCCCTGCCATCATCTATGACTTCTATCTGCGGCTCACAGGAAGGAAGCCCAGGTGAGAAGTGGGGTCAATAGCTTTAAGAGTGTCACTGCATGGAAGATTAGGGCCCCAAAGTTCTTAGGCCTCCCTTCAGCTAGGGATCAAAGGTGACAACTGAATCTAACGCATATATATATATAAATTTGGGGACAATCAAAAGTAGCAGTAGAAAGAAGCCCCAAAGGACCTCTACCTTAAAAATCCTCCATTGTAATAAAAGAAGGTAAGTGTTAAGGAACTTGGTTGATAAATTCAGCAAGTAACCATCCACCCCAAAAGAAAAGCAACTGAGACTCTGTGTCAGGGGTTTTCTAAATTGTTAGATATCCTTAAAATGTACACTAATGGTAACAGCTTTACGGACATACACATGGGATGATGCATGATGATCTCATTTTCATTTTCATTCTCACAACAACCCAAGGAGGATATTCTCATCATTTCAATTTTACAAATGAGGAAATAGAAGCCAAGGGAAGGATTTAAAGAAGTCTCAAAGGAAGTGACCGAGGAAAGATTTGGAGAAACCTGAACTAGATTGACTGCCACCTAGAGATGGGTGAAGACATTACAGGGAACGAGGTAGAGAGAAAAGTGTGCTGATGCTGAGGCAGTTCTGTCACCATCTAGCTGTGTGACATAGGACATATCTCTCTCTCTGCCTCACTTGTATAATATTATATGTGTCTGAGGAGTCATCATTACCAAAGGTGATTCCTGCGATCAAGAATCAGAAGCATAAATTGTATTGTCTTCTGTGCTAGCCCCTTTGTAAGGGAGGAAGTCTTTCTCAGGATGTTTAATTTCCATCCTTATCAGCACAACCAATGACTAAAACTTAAGCAATGTAGAGTTTATCCAAATTTTCAGAGACCTTTAGAGCTCATAACAGTAATTATTTCTTCTTGAGCAAGGTGAAACAGGGACACTGTGGGTATGGGGCAAATATTTGTATGAGGCTTATTAAATAAAGATAGGAAAAGAAGAAAAACCAAACATAGCAGGCAGAAATGCTGAAGACTTTAAAATATCTTACAGTTGTAAGAAGACCTAGATAAAGAGCAAAGTTCAGTAAGTAGAAAAGAAAAACACAGGAGGAAGGGACCCAATAAAAATCATCATGAATTTTGTTTGTGACAAATTAAATTGTAATATTTGTGGGAAATGGGTAGGTTTGTTTTGTGATGGGAATTTTAAGAATAATCTTTATGGCAGAAAATGCTAGAATCCTTCTAGACCCTTTCCCTCCCCAAGTGTGTTTGTGTGTAATCTTCTATGCATTTACAATCATATATGGACATATATAAATATAGTTTTGCTTTGAGGTAAGTGTGTGTGCGTGTGTATCAATCTTACATCTTTTCCAACTTTTTTCAGTAATGTTCCATTAAAATCTAAGTCATTCTGCCTAGTGTCGTCTTTTTTTTTTTTCACCCCTATGAGAAACAGGGCAACGATTATCAGTGCACATGCATTTTTGCAGAATGTGCCACTGGGTCTGGGGCGGATGCTGAGGAGCATGATTGCTGGATTGGGGGGTATCTGGATTTGTGACTACTGCAGTGTTGCCCTAAAGGGACGCTCTGTCAACTTGTCCTACCACATCAGCACATGAGGGTGCAAATCTGTTTTTTCTCACCCGCATCACTACTTTGCAAAAGTCAATCTTTTGAACCTTCGGACTAATGACAAGGAATGGCATCTCTGTTCCCTTGGTTGGCATTCTCCTGGGTGCTGGAGGGGCCAGGCTTTCACTCGTTCAGTTGACATTCATGTTTTCTCCTCAATGAGTTCCCTGCTTCTGCTTCTCACCTATTTTTCTATTGAGTTGTCATTATTAATTTATGGAAACTCATGTGTGTGTGTGCGTGTGTGTGTGTGTGTGTGTGTGTGTAAATATCTAGTTAATGTATTTTCTCCAAGTCAGTTTCTTATCTTGTAGTTTTGATTATGAAGCTTTTTGTAAGATAAGGGAATATAATGTAGGTCTTAAGAGCCTGGAGTTTGAAGTTAGGCTTCCAGAGTTAAATCCTGGCTTCACCAATTTAGCCATATAAGCCCTAAATTACTTAACCTCTCTGAATCCTAACTTCCTCACCTGTAAAAAGGGGATAGTAATCATACCTATTTTGTAGGATTTTACCTAAGAGTGCATAGAATACAGTAATCACTATTATTACTAAAGAAGTTTTAAATTTTTTAAATCACTCTTTTCCTTTATGGCTTTTTGCATTTTATGTATTAAGAAGACCTTCTCTACCTGAGAATAATAAATGTATTCTTTCTAAAAAAAAATTCTATTATGCTGATATCATTCTGTACATACAACGATGTCATTGCACAATGATTATTTTTTAAAATTAAAATAAACATTGAAATTACATCTGACTTGTAGAATGGATAGAGATTGTCTTAATCCATTGGGCTGTTATAACAGAATATCATAGGCTGGATGGCTTATAAACAGCAGAAATTTATTCCTCAGTTCTGGAGACTGGGAAGTCTGAGATCAAGGCTCTGGTAGATTCAGCATCTGGTGAGGGCCCGCTTCCTGGTTCTTAGACAGCCATCTCCTCTCTGTGTCCTCATATGCTGGGAAGGCCAAGGGAGATTTCTGGGGTCTCTTTAATAAGGGCACTAATCACCTCCCAAAGTCTCCCCCTCCAAATTCTGTCACACTGGGGGGAATAGGTCTCAACTTACAGATAGCAAAGATGTTAGATAATAATAGCTAAATAGAACCCCATTATGATGCTTGTATCAGGGAAAAATGATTCTACCTCCTGCCTAAGAATTTCCCATGATACAATGAGAGAAGAACCTCATAAGTCATTAGGTATATGAGCATTAGGATTTGACCAGAAATAAAACCAAATTTCCAAAATAGCATCATAAGTCATTAAGGGGTCGACTACAGTAATCACTACTACCAAGCACCAAGACTGGCCTAAGATAAAACTCAAATGTTCTGTAGGCCAAAGGTGATTGGTAGCCAGAAGACTTAGGTTTGAGCATTAGCTATGTGATCTTGAACCTATTAATCCTTCTGTAAGATGAAGATAAATAATACGGATCTGACTACCTTACAGAGTCATATTGTGAGGATCAAATAAGTTTACATATGAAATTTCTTTGTAAATTGTTGTAAAGTTGTGACGTTCACACAGCAGAGCTGGTCCAAGTCCTGACCACGAGAGTGGAAGATGTGGTCCATCTTAAGTAATGGGAACACAGGATGGTGAGATTACAAAAGCAGAGGCTTTTTGAGGTCAGTCAAAACTGGGTTGGAATGGCTTGGCTTTGACACTTATTGTGGTGACTTCATCTATCTTAAGCTCACTTTACCCGTTCATAAAAACATAGATAAATACCTACCTAACAGGAATTTATGAGAATTAACAGAGATATTTTTCAAAAGTATCAGCACTGTGCCTAACACAGTAGGTTATCAACAAACAAATTCTTTTTCTATTAAATCTGCATTACCGTTGACAACTGCTTTCAGTTCACCAGATGCTAACACAGTCACCACTCATGCCCAGAAGTTATATACTAAGACCTCAGATAAATCCTTTTTTGTTGTTAAATCTAAGAACACACAACAAAGAAGAAAAATAGGTTTTCTAATTTTCTACCTTAGAATTCAAAGAACAAACGGTATGTCATTAAGGGGGGATATCTGGCTGTTTTTAAAATTTTTGCTGCTCTTGAGAAAGAGATGGTAGAAAAGAGGAAGAGGAAGAGTTTGGTGATATGAGAACGCCTGATAGAACAAGTTCCTTTAGATTCATCCCCTTTGCTTCTTCAACAGAGAGTTAATGTGGAAGGAAAAAAAAAGAATAAGAGTTATAATGAGGAGTTGGGGGAAAGAGGAAAGGGATAATTTTTGTATTTTCCCAAGAATAATTGGTCATACATCCCTATAGAGTAACAGGGAAGCAGCCGTCAGTGGTGTGCTGATATTTGCTCCTCTCTGATTTCTACCTCAGGATGACAAAGCTCATGAATCGGGTCTTAAAAACCGTTTCCATGCTGGAGTATTTCCTCAACCGAAGTTGGGAATGGAGCACATACAATACGGAAATGCTGATGTCCGAGCTGAGTCCTGAGGACCAGAGAGTAAGTATTGCACTGATTTAACCAACAGGAAAATCTTACTCCTTTGGAATTTAGATTTATTTGACCTGGATAGCTGATGAATTAAGGAAGTTTTAGTTATATATGCAGCATTTTTTTCTTTCTTTTTTTGGCTAAGAAAATCAGTCAATGCTATTGACATAATTGCAGAAAAAAGGTTACTGTAGGTGAGAGATCTAAGTTCTTGGACTTTGGTTAGATCTTCACTGCTATTCGGCAGTAATATTTTATATGCTTCATTTCAACCCTTTCCTGGTAGCTGTTATCTTTTCAACAAACCCTTGGTACCTCTATCTTTCCCCTACCCTCCACAGCATATGACTTCAATGAAAAATAATAATTTTATTGCTCATAAATTCTCTCATCCACAGCCTGCATCTCCAAAGCTACAGCTCCTTCCTTACCTTTTCAAAGCTAACTCCTACTCCTATGCGTTCTGTCCCATCTAAGACTTCCCTCCATCAGTATTGCCCTCTCTCTAGCATTGTCAGTCTTCCTTCCTATAATGGTATCTCTTCAACAGTTCAGACTTTTATTTCTCAAGACAGGCCTTCACTTTGTTTATTTTTTTGTGAGGAAGACTGGCCCTGGGCTAACATCCATGCCCATCCTCCTCCACTTTATATGGGACGCCGCCACAGCATGGCTTTGCAAGCGGTGTGTCTGTCCGCGCCTGGGATCCGAACCTGTGAACCCGGGGCCGCCAAGGCGGAGCGTGCAAACCTAACCGCTACGCCACCAGGCTGGCCCCAGGCCTTCACTTTAATTGCTTAGCGTCAGTGCCATTTATTTCTTTACATTAGCTTCTTGGCAGTCACAAACATTAAGTCCTGAAATCTTTGCATATTCTGAAATTCACAAATATAGAAATCTTTCATACTTTGTACATGTTCCTTCTTTTTTCCTCAGAGTCATGTGTTCCCTGAGCATATCCTTAGTTTTCAATTAAAGTTCTCACTCTCTTGATTGACATTTTCCACTAAGCATTTTTTAAAAAGAAAGAGAAAAGCATTTCTTGATTTACCTTGCATTTGACAGCATGTAGAAGAAAACAAGTCATTATTGAGAAGTAAATGTTAAATGGCTGACTAACCTCACCTGCCAGCTAAGGGTTTTACTCCTACAGACCAGCCTCATAGAGCATGATTCACATCCAAGTCCTAGAATTACTTCACGTCATGAAACTTAAGGGTTACTTGCAAAGCCAAACCCCATAAATGTTATATTAAATACATCAGGTGAGATTTAGAGGGATATTTTAACTAAAATTATTGCTGAGTACCTTTAAAATTGCCATGAAATAGGGCTATATTCAGAAATGTTTACCTACCTTGTATAGACAAACTTCTTCTAAGCACTTGTATTTGAAACACATGGATGATAACCAAATCAGCTTATTAAAACAAACAAAAAAACTCAAGCTATTGTAAATTATTTTAAAAATGAGCTTCAAATTTTATGTAGGCTTATCTTGATTGCATTTTCTCCATGGAATTTACACATCTAAATAATTCAAAAGGTACTGAGCTTAGAGTTTCATTTTTGATATTTTACTATTTTAACCTAAAAGAACTAGAAATTTTCTGAAAAAAAATCAACACTGCAGTGGATTTAACATATGCTTTCAAAATGTCTTAGCCAAGGTAATAGTCCTAAATATTTGGATGTAATTGCCAAACTCTGGTGTGGCTCAGAATTCAGTTTGATTTCCCATATGGAATGAGGATTCCAAACTAGGGCCTCATTTAAATCTGACTTAGAAATGTGAAATAGTGTAAAATTAAAAGCCTCTGTTTATATAGATGAATAAGTAGTGATACTTTGGAAAATAAACATGTCCAAACAAAGTGATACAGAATAACTTTTGGAAAGCAATTCAGCTTTTGGACGAGTTTGTGAAGCTCTCTGGAACTCGTTAATCTCATCTGCTCTGTTGGTTAATACTCCAAATTATTTGACAAATATTTGAGATAAACACCTATAATAAAAGAACAAAATAGAAATAAAACATCAAAACAGGGAAAATATGTATTAAAATAGGGAGTCAAGGATAAGAATGAAAAAATAGAATGTCCCTAGGTAGTCTACAAGATCCTACTAAGTTACTGCAGTTAAGCAGGGAATTTGTTCTTGAGCTTTTTGGAGACAAATTGAAAAGGAAAATATAGTTTCATAGCATTCTTTGTCCAAGAGGAGAAAATATACTAGTGTTCCAAGAGAAGCAAAGTTTTTCTTACCACTTAACTCTAAATGTTTTTGAATGGCTTCATTTAAGGGTGCACTGAGAGATATAACGGATAACATCTCTAAAGCAAATACAGAATATAAATTATGCTAAGCTATTCCTCAAGGCTTTGCTTCTCAAAGCTTACCTTAAGCTGCATAATGAAGTTGTGATATTGTCGGAAAAGATGGTAGGCCACAGGGACAACACCAAAAGTTAGGAATGGAAAGCAGAAGATGCATAATTTGTTTTGGTCCGTAACATTATTTCATCACTTTTAAAAATAATTAATCCTCATTTACTGGAAATGAAGTAAACACTTCACTTTGCCAGACTAATACCTTTAAATTTCCCTCACAAGATTTCCTAAAGGTCAAATGTTTGTGTTTGACCCATGTTTAAATATTCCTACATAAATGCTAATCCATATTGTGAGTGCCTTTGAAATAACAGTTAAAATAATCTCCTTTAGAGGGATCCAACCCAAGTCTTCCAAATTGAATGTCACTCATTTATGTAAAAGAAAATTCATTGAATGGACAAAGTGTCCAGCAGTGTGGTTCTGGCGATCCATAATCTCTTCTTGCTTTTCAGGTATTCAACTTCGATGTGCGCCAGTTGAACTGGTTGGAATACATTGAAAATTATGTTTTAGGAGTTAAGAAGTACTTATTGAAGGAGGATATGGCTGGGATTCCAGAAGCAAAGCAACACTTAAAAAGGTAAGCATAATGAGTCAGTTAATATTTATTGAGCACTTACCATGTGTATCTGATTTTATACCTGACATGAAATTTGAGTGGAGGAGAGGAGGCATTAACATTTTTCTAGCATTCACTACATTATAGGTCCTTTCCTATATACTACGCCCTGAATATACTGTTTCATTTAGACTTCACCACATCTCTATGAGGTGGGTGTTATTTTTGTTATCCCATTTTTATGAAAGAGCTGTTTAGGCTCAAAGAAGGTAATTTGTCCATAGTAGCACATGATAAGTACAGGAGCCAGATTTAAACCCAAGTTTCTCTGTTTCTTCTACCACATCCTGTCATAATGTGATAAAGAGAATACCCAACAGGCAGGAAACCTGATTGTACTATTTAACATGGGCAAATCATTTAACCACTCTTCAAGCCCTTTAACTGCCTTAAATTTCTTTCAGTCATCAATCCCTAAGGGACAAAGAATTATAGCAGTCTGGTATAATTTTGGTAGAAGCAAAGGATTCTTAATGCAGAGATGATAAGGATGGAAAAATAAATTCTAAACAGAGAGGAACCTTGAATACCAGGCTAAGAACTTTAGAACTTACCCTCTAGTGAACAAGAACCAGTGAGGATTTGTGATCTGCTAATATGATCAAAGTAAATTTAAGAAAGATTATGTTAGTCATGTTTGGAAGGGAGGTTAAAGTAGAGAGAGATATGAGAAAGAGAAACTAGTCAGGGGAATATTATGAAAATCTGATTATTCAGAAGGAATGTTGTGGAAATAAAAGATAAAAATCAAAAGGCCATCAGGTCTAGACACATACCCTGTGAGCTCTTAGTTATTTGCTGGTTACAGTCAGGAAAATACACGTTTATGCTTCAGATTATACGGTTGGGTATTTGGTGCTGTTTTAACTTTGGTTATATGTCTGTCCCCAGGCTCCGAAATATTCACTACCTCTTCAATACTGCCTTCTTCCTCATCGCCTGGCGCCTTCTCATTGCAAGATCTCAGATCGCTCGGAATGTCTGGTTCTTTATCGTGAGCTTCTGTTATAGATTCCTCTCCTACTTTAGAGCATCCAGCACACTCAAGGTCTAAGAACATTTGGTAATCTCCCTTCACCTGGAACCTCTCAGATACCTCTAAAGCAGCAAACTACGGTTCTCAACATTAGGAAGTAACAATGAATACGCCCAAGTTCCTATCTTCATCCCTATTTCTTAACGATATATTCTTTTTATTTCAGCGAGAGAAGTCAAGTCATATCCTAGCCTATAATCATACATATTTTAGGAAAAAATTATTTCCACATTGTTTCCTAACAAACACTCTATTCTATACCCTTGAATATAAAACACCAAAGTATACCCATCTTCCCATATTTAGCTCTTTTCTCCTTGAGAGGACTAATTTTGACACAATAAACATGGAAGAACTCATGGTAGAAGCTGAAATATTCTACAGAAAGGCAGTTCAAAAACCTTGGAACCATTCTAGGGTACCCAGTATAAAGATTTAAAACCAAGATAAGTAGAGGAAGAATGGTCTCAACATGCTCACAAATGCTGCAAGTGAAATAATCCTCCACTGAAGTCTCTGCTTCCCCTTTGTGTTATACCGAGTCCTGGTTGAGGGCTGGGGGAATTAGACAAGTGGGCTTACATTTAACATCTTTCTTAACTATACCCACTTCTGAAACCTAAGAAGAACCAAGAGGTAAAAACATATATAGAATGTATATGTTTAGAATGTATATGCTCAAGTATATTTGCATTGGACTCAGTTTATTATGCTTTTAAGTAAAAATTAATTCTTGTAATTTGAATTTAACAACTATTACTTCTAAATCTTTTGAATCACCAATTTTCCTGATAATCTTCTCTCAAGAGTTTCCTTCTTATTCAATAAAGTCACCAAACCCCTTAATTTTAAGCTTATTTTGCTCAGGCCTCAAGTTGAGTGACGAATGGGAGAGGAAGGTCCTAGGCTAGAATCATGTAAAAACCCAGTCTCCCTGATTTTTGCCACTTAGAAAAGCAAAATTTCAAATAAAATTTTAAGTGCTAGTTTTAGTCTTCTTCTATGAAGTGTGGCAGATGACTCTTCTGTGGTCACCAGGATTTGCTAGAACTTGATCATTCCAATTATATACAATGTTAACTGTACAGTGTACAGCGGGGGAGCATAGACTTCATTAAGTGAGTCTAAGTTTAGAGAATAGATGTTGTTTTGTTTAAAAATATTTTGTGTATAATGCAAATGAATTAATCAGTAAAAACTGTATTTATTCCCAAATTCCTATGTGAATAATATAACTGTTATCCCAACTTTCCTCGTATTTGAGAGATCAATGCATGTTGGATGGCAGCATTTCATGTTAAAAACATGATTATTTAAATATAATATCTGGGGCCTAAGGAACTAAAAAAAAATCATAACTACTAGAAAATTACAAAAGCATAAAATGTTAATAATGGCAGGTGCATTTATGCTCACTTTCTGGAATAATTGGATACACTCAAAGAGACATATTCAGGTTGTTGAAGTGTACAAGGCCTTGGGCACAGCTTCTAGCCCAGTATTACTTGAGATTTTTCTGAACCCCATAAAGGGCATTTTGGGGGAGCTCTTTCCCAATCTAATCTAAGTTCTGGGAACTACTTTCCAGGGCAGACAACCCAGCTCTGAAACAAAGCACCTGGTGACCTTTAGTTTGAGATATCTAGAACATACTTTTGAGTTACATTGATTAAGATACAAACTATAGATATGATAAAATGGAAATCAAGATATAATTCAATGAGATTGGATAAAACATAATAGTTCTAAGAATTTACTATCTTTCGATTATTGTATGTTTCACCAATTCAATAAATTCCACTGATCAAGTATTCACATTTTGACTTTTGATTACATGAAAATTTGAATTAAAAAGTTTTCCTCTCTTCTAGTGTTGTATCTTTAACTGCTGACTACTGCAGGTCTCCTCCCTCTTCCCAAGAAAAAAAGGACATAATCTTCCAAAGAAACTATCAGTAAATATAAACTAACACATAGGTACATAATACTTCACTTTTTCTGACACCATTAATAGGGTTATGTTTACATGCTGAAGCATGTTTGATCTGTGGCATTAGAGAAATGACATGAATAAAATTCTCCTGTGGTGATTAAGCAATAAAAGTAGTTATCTGTATGAAAGAAAATCCCTAATTATTTTACATCAAGATCAATTAACAATTGTTTGAGTGCCTAATATATACAATGCAATAAGAAAGAAACTTCTGCTTTTGGGGGGAAGAGGATAGAAAGTACAAAGAAAAGTTATCTGTGTTTAAAAAGAAGTTTTGGTAGTACCTATATTCTGCATCCACAAGATACCCGATACAGTAGCAAATATTACAGAGTTGAAGGTAGTTACCACCTGAGGCAATTAATACTAGAAAGAGTTGGGGCAGATGGGCACACAACTCAGAAAGACATTTCTCACAATTTTATCCTAACCTAACATCATCATCCCCAGTTAACACCTCATTTAAATAACTGATTTAGAATCTCAAGGTAAATACATAGATTGATTTGAGAAGGAACTAATACCCAAATAGTGTGTTATCTCATAATGAACATAACAATTTATTAAGTGAGCCTAAAGTTTCCAAAAACATCAATAATTTTCAAAGTTCAGAGGAATCACGTGCAAATTTCCCCATGGCTATTTTTCTAGAACTGCAAATCTAATAATTATATTCTGAGAACATAAGCAACTGCCTATAGTAAAAAGTAATGGTTGTCCCATGTGCCCATGTAGAGGTATGGAAAAATGCTCACTGCCTAGATTACTTTTGAAAAATACATTTTTTAACAAAATAAAACTAGTAATTGGGGGCTGGCCAGGTGGTGTAGTGGTTAAGTTCACGCACTCTGCTTCAGCGGCCTGGGGTTCACAGGTTCGAATCCTGGGCACAGACGCACCGCTTGTCAAGCCATGCTGTGGCGGCGTCCCATATAAAGTAGGGGAAGATGGGTCCATCTTCCTCAGCAAAAAGAGAGGAGGATTAGCACTGGATGTTAGCTCAGGGCTAGTCTTCCTCACACACACACAAAAAAACCAAGACCTAGTAATTGCTGGTTTTAAGATGTAACTGGCTTGAGAGGTGGTAGTGCCCTGTGAACTGTAAATACAGTTGACAAAGATGCTTAACTGAAATTGAGTTTTAATAGCTAGAAACAGCTCTTCTGATACACAAATAAATATTTTAGATGTGTCTCTCTTTTATTTGAAATACTGATTCCAATCTTGAACTGTAAGTGGGTGGGGAGACGTAAGGTTGGGTGACTTGCACCAATTCTAGAAATTAAAGGTGAGTATAGTACAAGAAATCACCAAATTGATTTGCATAACTGCTTGAAAACAGAATAGAAAGAAATTACAGTTTATTATATAATCATGAGTTGGCAAAGGTCTGCTTTAGTATGCAGCTTTCATTAACGTATACTTTCCCCCCATGCCTTCTCATTCTGAGTTTTACCTTAAAATTATTACACAAAATAGCATAAATGAGTTATGATATTTGGAAGAGTTGTTAATCTAATTCCTTTTGATAAACATCCAGTACAATTTGGAGTTGCTAAAACTATTTAAATGTTTCACTAATTATAATCTTGTATTCAATTCTGTTTATAGGTTTATAGACTTGAGTCAACCACTCAATTTTCACCATTTTTAATATGAAAAACATAAAATCAGTCCAATTTCATACAGTAATTTAGCTCCATCTGTAACCAAGTGATACTGCTGTAGTTTTCCTATGAGGAAAAAAAGCAGCTTACATATGAGCTTAGTTGGGGTACAGGATGGTAAAAGGACAAAGAAATTGCTTTAAAATTTGTCATTTTGAGTCCAGATGTTCAGGACTGAGACACTAAATGAGTCTTTTGTGTTCTCTTTTCTCTTAAAACAAAATTTAAGAACTAAAAAAACCAAAAAATCAAAGGCAGTTGGTTTCCTCTTAAAATAATGCAAAGTGATTCCATCAGTAAACAAATATTTCAAAAGCAGGGGAAAAACTACAAGAAGGAAATACTCGGATATGAATCCGGGCATCACTTCGGACAGTGCTGACGGACTCACTCGGCCCTGCTGAGCGTTTGCTAGAGCTCCAACCAGGAGAACTTCAGTACGAGGTCAAGGAGCTTGATGAGATCGTCAAGAGCCTAAGGCTCAGGTTTAACTAATTTCACTAATTTTTAAACAACCAAACATATGCATCTTGAACCCAAGTTCAAGATTCAAAGTTTTAAATTTTGAAGCAGAGGAGTTGTATTTAAATTTACTTTTTACTTGAATTACTAACCCAAGCCATAAAATGACAAAATGCATAATATCTCTCTACTTACACCATTAAAAGTTAGATCTTAGTCCTTCATGAATTTACAAAGTGGTTTGTATTAAAGATTGTAAACTTTGTATTAGTAAATTACAAAAATTCAGTGTTCTCTATCATAAAATATATGAGAGAAAGGGATAAAAATCATCTAAGTTTGAGAATTGGAAGTAATTTTGTAATTCTAATATTGAGTTAAGCTTTTCCCAAGAGGTAGTCTGAAGTGCACAAATATTGCAGCAGAGAAGTATTCACCTAAATATTTCATCTTTTTATAGGCCAATGTATGCAAATAGTTTTAAAAGACCCATTTCACACTATTTGAGATCTCAACTTTTAAGATAGCTAAGCTAGAATATACACATATAGATATTATGAATGCCCTAATAAAATGCAAAGGAGGATTGAGTAATAAGTTGGGTATCCCACTGGAGGCACCCCCCAGGCACAAGCCAAAGCTACATAATAGGTGGGTCAGTAGCATTCTCTGCAACGAAAAGAAACACTTGGTGAGGTCAAAAATAAACAAATCCTAATAAGCAGGTATACTTCATTATCCGTCATCCAAAGGGCTGGTCAGAATCAATACTTCGCCAAAAATCTGACCCTGACTATTCAAAGAGTTTCAGGTGGAAACCTTTCTTAACTTTTAAAATGGAGCAAAGTAGAATTTGTTTTAAAGAAATTCCTTTTATAGTCAGTTTTAATGGGACAGATTAATTCCATTAATTTTAATATATTTGGAAAACACAGAAGCAATCAAAAATGATATATAAGTACCAAAATAATTTTTAAAATCCTTTTAAAAGACACAACTGTTGTAATGTTAACTGAAAGAAAATAATTCTAAATCAATATTGGTTTTCCTCCCATTAAACAAAAAAACCCCGGGGGCCAGCAGGTGGGGTAGTGGTTGGGTTCACACACTCCGCTTCAGCGGCCCAGGGTTCACATCCTGTTCATACATACTGTTCATCAAGCCATGCTGTGGTGGCATCCCACATATAAAATAGAGGAAGACTGGCACAGATGTTAGCTCAGGGCTGATTTTCCACACCAAACCGCCCCCCCTGAAATTTGATTGAACTGACAAACAGATTCACAGAACCAACAGTCAGTTAGTCTAAAATTCTAATTAAAACTCCTCTTGAAGAAAAAATAAACAAATGGGACTTCATCAGACTAGAGAGATTCTGCAAGGCAAAGGAAACCAGGAACAAAATGAAAAGACAACACACCAACTGGGAGAAAATATTTGCAAATCATATATCCAACAAGGGGTTAATCTCCAAAAAGAAATAAAAAATTCATACAACAAAAAAACCCAATCAAAAAATGGGCAGAGGATATGAACATTTTTCCAAAGAAGATACACAGATGGCCAATAGGCACATGAAAAGATGTTCAACATCACTGATCATCAGGGAAATGCAAATCAAAACTGCACTGAGATATCAGCTTACACCCGTATAATCACCAAGACAAAAATTAACAAATGTTGGAGAGGATGTGGAGAAAAGGGAACCCTCATACACTGCTGGAGTGCAAATTGGTGTAGCCACTATGGAAAACAGTTTGGAGATTTCTCAAAGAATTAAAAATAGAAATACCATATGACCCAGCTATCCCATTACTGGATATTTATCCAAAGAACTTGAAATCAACAACTCAAAGAGACTTATGCACCCCTATGTTCATTGCAGCATTATTCACAATAGGCAAGATGTGGAAGCAACCTAGGTGCCCATCGACTGACTGGATAAAGATATGATGTATACACACACACACCCACACCCACACAGAAGATATGGTGTACACACACACACACACACACAAAGAAGATATGGTGTACACACACACACACACACACACACACACACACACACTGGAATACTACTCAGCCATAAAAAAAGAAAATTGTCCCATTTGCAACATGGACGGACCTTGAGGGTATTATGTTAAGTCAATTAAGCCAGACAGAGAAAGACAATCACTGCATGATTTCACTCATACGTCAAAGATTAACGTATGGGCAATGAGAACAGATTAGTGGTTACCAGAGGGGATGGGGGGTGGGCATAAGGGGTAAAGGGGCACATTTATATCGCGACTGACAAATAATAATGCACAACTGAAATTTCACAATGTTATAAACTATTATGACCTCAATAAAAAAAGTTCCTTTTGAGAGATGTTCTATTAGTTCCTAGTCTAACTTCGTTGGAAATAATATCTGAAGAAAAGAAATCAAAAACACAGAGAAGGCTAGTTCATTATTTGGAATTTTCTAGATTCAAAAATCTTTCAAAGCATGTATGTCACCTATATTAATCAGTTAACTTAATGGCTCTTAATGATAAACTGTACACTTTAAACAATGATGCTTCTGTTATTTTCTGCAAAATACCATTCAACATAAGCTTTACTGCAAAGTAGTTTTATCAGTATGTCTCTCCATTACATTATCTGTCCCAACTGTTTTCAAGAAAACATTCTTTTAGCCTTTAAAAAAATCCATTTGAAAAACTAACTTGTGACATGGTATTCTCTAAAAACCACCCCTTTAAATCTAGTCTTACTCTTGGCCTTGTTACTTACCAGGAATTTTGTTTCCCCATCTCCCTAATGATTTAAACCAAGGGGATTGGTTGATGCTGCTTCTATTATCATCAAGTATTACAAAAGGAAAACTGATGTTGGCACACATATTCCAAATATAGTTTTTAATGGCACTGGAGCGATCTCTCTCATTACTTTTAATCTTGTATAGTCTGGAAATTTAAAATCAACCCTTAAATAGTTAAGAAAGTTAGAACAACACAATCTGATACAGAATCAATCACATTCAGGACACTCTGAATGCAGACACTTCTTTCATAATCCAGTTTTACAATTTAATGGACATTGTTTAATATGATACTCTCTCAGATCAGACAATATCTTGTCTCACTTAAATATTTGCCTCACAATTCTATTTAGTTACCCTGTTGCCCACTCACAACACGTATAAAATGTTCTACTTTTCTTCTTAATACTTTACAAACTGATAATTTATATCATTAGTAGTGGATCTTTTTATTACTCACCCCCCACCCCACTCCCAAAGTATACCAATTAACATAAGGATCAGATTAGGAAACTCAGCATCTTTTTGAAAAATGTGCTTTCTTCGCCCTGTATAACTGTCCACTATATTTGTGAATGATACCTCTGTTACGTATTATAGCACCTTTGTACCTGCCCCTGTAGGAATTCACCTTAGTCTTCCACGATCCTGCCTTGAACAGTTAGAAAAGTCAATAGCCAGAGTTTAAAGAAAAGCAGTTACCTTCATAAGACCAAATTATTGGATAAATCGTCTTGTCTTAATGGCTTAACATTAATATGGCTATAACATAAGAATCCATCCCTGTTTTCCTTTATTAACAATGTGACCTGATCACAACTTTTTAAAGTCTAGACTAGTTTTCCATAGTTTTATTCTGACATCATATCTTTTAAAAACAAAAGGATGCAAACATTTGCACTTTATATCAATGACTTTTTCTCTAGATGTGGTTTGACTTCTTTCCTTCAGGCAAGATCTCTGTCACCAAGAAGCAAGGTCTGATTTCGATACTGCCCACTTGCCGTGAAAATATCAGAAGGGGTCATCTTCAAAGCAATACTCCAGTTGGGTTTATTCACTGATTAGCTGCATAATTTCTTCTAGGACATTTGTAACAGACACAACTTATACAGGATTTCAGTTTGGGGTTTTTTTTTTTTTTTTTTTCCCTAGGTGTGATTCCTGCTTCTCATTCATATTTTTTTTTCTTTGAATATATTGCACAATATTTTATTATTAAAAAAGGTTTTATGTCTCAGGCAAAAAGTTTTTCTCCTTCACTTGGGAGGTGCTAATGTGTATTATTTTCTAAAAGAGGTACGTGGTTGTCTGTGTGGCCATCCTCAAAGGGGATCTAGGGAGAAAAAAAAAGACCAAAGCATTAGTTTTATTCTTTACAGTATTTCCTCTAAACACAATGCTTTATTTTGGGCGATTTCTTTCTGGGCACCAAAAGCTACTATTTCGATTTAACAAAGATACTATGACTTAGAGATCAGCACCATTTATACTATACCACTTACAGAACTGATGGGTTTGTAGGATCCAACTCTGAAACGACAGTAAATTATTTCAACTATAAATTTTCCAATTCCATGTAACATGCCTGTAATAAAAAATAAGTTTATGTTTATGTTTTTAATGAAACTATTTCCTAAATCGCTATGCAAGAATAAAAAACTCAACTAATTATAATGGAGTAGAATAAGGAAGGAAACAAAGTAGCTTGCTTTATTCACTTGCACAGTTAAAAATAACAAGACAGTTGAATTTTAAAACAAATGGATTTCTTTTCAAAATCACAAAGCCACAATCTCACACCCACAAAATTTTGAAAAATAAATAACATCAGCACCACAAATTTAAATGAAATTTGAATGAAACAGTGATGAAGACTTTCATAAGAAGAGCTATTCATTCATTTAAAAAATATAATTCAAAGTATATAAACAACCCAGTTGCATGTAATACTGAATAAAGGTTGGGAATAAAGAAGGGACTGTTTCCTTTCTTTATCTCTTGTACTTAACTCTCAAATTTTCAGGATTAAAATTCTGCAAGTTATCCTTGAGAGAATCCCATGATCTCAAGGCAAAAAGGCCAAAAATCATAAAAACAATAAGGACTAAAAAATTTGGTTTCATGTATTGCATAGTTCAAAGAACTATAAGATATGATTTAACATATTGTACAGTTAAAAATACCTTAAATGAAAAAGAAAACTTACATTCAAATGAAAAAGAAAATTTACATTCAAGTGTCTACTATTTCTAGGCATTTTCTCATCTAATCCTGTAACACACGTGCGAGTCAGATATTATTATTCCCATATTTATAGATGAGAAAACAATTTCAGAAAAGGTAGGTGACCTAATCAAGACTACCATCATGTAAATGGCAGAATTTGGATTCAATTCTAGCATCTTTCTAGTTTACTAAGTAATCTCCCTTAAATCACTGAAGGTAGTGAACTTAATTATGTTTAATGTTTAATCAATATAATTTTGGAGATTTCGAATTAAATGTTAGATGAGCTAACATCTGTTGTCAATCCTCCTCTTTGTGTATGTGAGCCACCTCCACAGCATGGTCACTGACAGACAAGTGGTGTAGGTTCACGCCTGGGAACTGAACCTGGGCTGCCAAAGCGGAGTGCACCAAACTTAACCACTAGGCCACTGAGGCTGGCCCTGGAATTAAATCTTAAGGTAAAAGTTCTTTAAATATAAAAACATGAGAATGTGTATATTTCTTGCCTCTTTTAAGTAAAAGCATCTTAATTTCAGTGTCAGTAAAACTTTTAGAAATTAGACAAAAAAGGAATGAATCCTAACCTGTTGTTGAGAAGATTCCTCCAACAATACCACAGAGTCTTACAAAAAACTGCCAGAATGGCATATGCTCCTCAGTGACTGTCACCATAAGAGAACTGAGATCATATTTCATAAATATCCCAGAGACTCCATGGCTGCCTGCAGCATGGTTAATGACACGTTCCTAGAAGGAAGGCAAAATGAAGGGGAGAGAGAGGAGGAGAAAATCAGGGTTCACGTCATCTCGTTACTTGCAAACAGTCAGTTTGAAGCCCTACAGCCCCCCACATGAGAGGGACATCTCTTTATGAATTGTCCTACTAGGCTAAGCTCTTCAGAGCCAATCTAATCATTCTGTACTCTTTGAATGGTTAGCTTTTGAAGCAATCAAAAGAGGAAAATCATTCCTTCCTATTTTCTTAAAAAGGTTGCTTCACATACAAGTTTTCTACTGAGCTCAAGAGCTTACAGCTGCATGGCACATTCTTCATCGACCAAATCAATAAAAACTTAAATTCATATTTTGACATGATTTTCGTAATATTTCTTTGCTAAGAATTTACTAAATATATTTACTTCTTATTTAAATGATCAGATTTAAAAAAAATCATTTCACTTTCTGTTGTTCATTTTAAACTATGTGAGATACAATACAGGAAGAAAACATAATGCATTAATTTGAAAGATATCAATATCGGAGCTACTGGTTCATTAAAAAAAATTTTTTTTTACTTGAAAGGAATACAACTAAAATTCTAAATATATCACAGTGTGCACACTGAGCAAGAAAATATTCTATTTCATTACATCCTGTTTAACACTTCAAAAATCAAGTTTGCAAACTTTCTAGTAAATTCCTATTTTTGCTTGAAACACAGACATAACAAAGCTACCACAGAGCTTTGTTATGACTTTTATGCCAGGTCCTACCTATTTTTAGTAAGCTATAACTAAACTGCAAGCTTTCGGAATACAAATACAAGGGAAATTAAAACAATTTTATGTGGGTCATTACAAAACCTCTTTCCTTATTAGCACCACAGAGTCTTGTAAGCCATTGATCGTGTTTCCAATATAGTGACTTCTTAAAGCTCTGATATGTTCACTTTCATGCCAAAATTATAAATACACTGTCACCATCTATATTGGTGGAAGCTGTTTCAGGGATCAGAGTGTCTACGTTAACAAAAGACTAATGCAGATTCACTTCAGGTTCCAGGACCAATGGAGGTCAGCCTTCCCCGTCTCCATCCCCCTCTTACGCCACCTTACCAACTCTAGTTACTCCAATTTTTTTTTAAGTGAAACACAACTATTTTAGTCACCCAAAGGTCAAATGCTCTGGGATTCTCTCTTTTTTACTTTTTGATTTAATTTGATCAAAATACATCCTGGAGACAATTTCATATCAATATATAGGCATCTTTCTCTTTTTTTTAAAGTTGCATGTTCCTCCACTGTGCAGATGTACCATTTGGCTTGTTTCTAATCTTCTATTACAAATACCACCACAATGAATAGCTTCATATGCACATCATTTTTGTTTTTTTTCCACTGTTATCTTTGGATTCAGTTCCTAGAAGGAGGATTGCCAGGTCAAAAGGTAAATGCACATGTCATTTTGCAGATATTGCCAAATTCCCTTCCACAGAGACTATGCCATTTTGCACTCCCATAGCAATGTATGTGTTCCTCTTTTCTCCAAAGCCTTGCCACTCTTTAGACTGTCTGACGTTCAGGTGTGCCAAACTCAGTGAGAAATGATATCTCTAAGGTATGAAATGCTGAAAAGCACAATATATGCTTGTATACACTTTACCTAGTTTCTCTCTCTGTATGTGTATACACACACACACAGTTACACATACTTGATTATTCCCCCTGAACCATTTGAAAAGTTACAAAAACATGACACTTCATTCCTAAAAACTTCAGTGGTTAATCTCCTAAGAATAAAAAAATTCTACAATTATTGAGGACATAGTAATCATAAGTTATAAGACTATCAAAAGAAAACTCCATATGAAAGAAAGCAAATTTTTAAAAGCACTTAAATTTTGCCTTGAGAATTCTTCTGGATACTAGTATTTGAATATTCACCATTCTTAAACACAATAAGAAAACAAGACCCCAGAGTAGACGAGAAATCTGTTAAACTGTCTAATTCCAAAACTCTGCTCTTCACTGTCAGTATTTATTTATAAGGTCACTCCACCCTGAGGTTGCAGAATGTTTGTCCTCTCAATTAGATGAATACAAAGCGCTAACTTAGGAAAGCAAACCCTCCAAATCTTCTATCTGAGCCACAATAACCATGCGTGTCCCAGGGTAGGTACAGTAATTAAAAAATTAATAACACAGAAATCACAGAGTCTGCTAGCAGATAAGAACTGCTTATACCAATACATAAGGAAACATGTTACAAAATTAAGATATTAAGAATAAAATAATTAATACCATCATAGTTTAATAATTTTGTCTTAATTGAATAGGAAACATTCCCTATGTTAAAATTTTAAAATATACTTAGAAGAATTTTTTTTAATATTTCAAAAATATACTTCTTTTCTTGCTCTAAAACATAATAATATCCATTTCTGATATCTTATTGGCTTAAAATAAAACGTTAACACATTTCAAAACTTCCACAAGTTCTAAATGGGAGAGGGCAACCAACTGAAACTTCAGTCTTATTCTGTAGCAGGACTATAAAATGCTAAAAACAATCATTTGGACTCAACTTACCCTTTCTGTTACAGAAAACTGATGGGTGTCTGCTGAAATTTTGTATGTGTGTAGTTTTGTTGGCACAACTGTAATAAAATATTGGAACATCTGGTTGTCTAGAATAAAAACAAATGTGTTTTTTCATCAATCCAGTAGCAATAAAACTACTGCCAAATATATCCTCCTTCTGTTAAATAAAGTTACCCTGAAATTTAATGCTACTTATGATGTCTAAAAAATAATTTTAAAAAAAGTAATGAAAACAATATACTCATACTTGGTAAAACAAGTTCTTAGTAAGCATAAAATAGTCACACACACATCTATTAGAAGATGTTAAGAAAGATGAACTACTGACAGTTAGATATGCTTTATAATCACTATCATCCTTTTATCAAACATGGAAAATAAAAGTAGCATTTCTTTATAGTACAAAAACTAATAAGAATAAAGTTGTAATAGTATAACCACCACAAGACATATTTTCAGTTTCTACTAATATCTTAAGATAAATAAATAAACCAAAATTGAATTAGCCAGCCTTTAGATAAATACAAGGAATTGCTACCACAGCAGGAAGATAACCAAAGAAACTACTCAGTGATGGCCTGGGGTTACTCTGTAATCAAAAGGATCATATTTATATAGTCTGGGCATTTCTAGGTTTAACACAAGTCATAAATATCAGTATATTACTGATTATTAACTAATTTTAAACAATTAACAGTTCATATAATATAAAACACATTAATTCTCTAGATCTATATTCTAAAAAATTAAGAATTACATATATCTATCTACAGTTTCAACTAGATAAGTAATAGGGCCTCATTACATTTGACCTGAAAAGAGATGTAGTTCACACCACATGGTAATTACTGCCTGTGAAAACTGTGTACATGAACAAAATGCATTAATTTTAAATGTATGGTTCAATACATTTTGACAAATGTATTCACCCATTTGATCACCACCACAATCAAAATATAAAACATTTTCATCACCTTAAAAAGTTCCTTCGTACCCCTTTGCAGTCAATCCCCACTATCTCTGGCCCTAGGCCAACCACCAATCTACCTTCTGTTGTCATAGATTAGTTTTGCCTATTCTAGAATTTCATATATGTGGAAGTATACGGTATATACTTTTGTGTGTCTAGCTTCTTTTGCTCAGCATGAGTGGATTTTTATTTCTATCAACCCAATTTCTCTGTCTCTTATCTCAGTATAATTCAGAATAGGGGAGGGAAGGGTAAAACTGCAAATAGGAGGGAGAGAAGTTAAGAGTAATGGTCTCTTCAAACACTAACATTAAATAAGTTTCTAACAAAATAAAGCAAAGCCTGTTTCAACTTCACAACTTCTTATTCCACCTACTACTTGTACGACTATAACCGTCAAAAACATGAACAGTTCTATTATTAACCTCAAATTAATATCCTAAATATTATTATAGATAATATTAGGGCAAAAGGGTGTCAACTTTGTCTGCCACCAACAGATGGTTTATCAGCTGTGGATGGTCTTCAGTTTTATCCTTTGAATTGTTCTCGGATGTAAGGTGAACTGCTTGATCTGTGCCTAGTTTTGAGGTGTTTTACAAATAAACTCTATTGTGTCAGAAACAGAGAGAGTGAACTCAAAGTGCTAGGAGAAAAAAGTATTCAAGTATTAAGTACCTACGAAAAAAAGATGAAATTGAGAGTAGTAAAGCAATAATCAACCCTGTACACATGGGTAAGATAATTAGACTTGGGGGGAGAAATGAAGGACAAAGGGAACCTCACCACGTATGAGGACTATTGAAGTGCCAATGCAATGAATAATAACTAACAAGGGTCAAAGAAACATGACAGGGAAAATTGGAATCCTTTTAAGCTGTGGTCAGAGAACTATTGAAGACCTATTTGTTTAATGTTAATGCAAGAAAAGGCTATGGGCTGGCCCGGTGGTGCAGCGGTTTAGTTTGCGCTTTGGAAGCCTGGGATTCGCATATTCAGATCCTGGTTGCCGGCCGACGCAGTGCTTGTAACCCATGCCGTGGCGGCGTCTCATATAAAGTGGAGGAAGATGGGCATGGATGTTAGCCTAGGGCCAGTCTTCCTCAGCAAAAAGAGGAGGATTGGCAACAGATGTTAGCTCAGGGCTGGTCTTCCTCACACACACACAAAAAAGAAAAGGCTGTAAGTTCATTAAGTAACTTAATGGCCAAGCCTGGGAAAATGTTATTGAATGAAATTTTGTTGCAAGCCACAAACTGTTCCAAAAGCTGTAGGTCTGTCCAAATCTGCATTTAGCATTACAGATGTAACCACTAAGCAATGCCCTCAAAACTTCTGGAGAACATCAAGGAGGGGGTGGTTACCTAAACACAACAGATTTATAATACTGATTTTTTCTTTTTGGAAAAATAGGTTTAATAGAACATATATTAGGAAGGAGAAGAGTATACTTGCTTTAAAGCTTTGAAAAACCTATTGACATTCATCTGGTGGCATTTTATAACATAACTCTAAATATCTCTCAGTTTTTTTGAATTTAGGGACAAGTAGCCTGAAAGAGAGCCTTTTGAAAGATTAATCTGTTTATGTTTAAAACTGCTTCTGTACAAAAATTTATAGTTCACTTTAGCATCTTGAAACAAAGTATTAACCAGTATGTTTTCAAATGAGCATCTCTTAAGTAATATTTGATGCATTTTGGTGTAGAACGAACATATACTTAGATTAAAGATGAGATTATACAGAATAAAGCTTATAATTCTCAGAATATTTCTACTCATACATTTCCTAATGTAGTACACTCATGTTTCCCTAAGTGAAACATCCCCATACAAACATAAAATACTCATGAATGGAAGTCAGTATTCTAAGTAAAACATCCTTAATGTAGCTGATTACAGCACTACGCTAAAAAAGTAAAATACTGAAAAGAATATTAATAAATCTATTTGAATCAATAAAAAATAAAATCCTTAATTACAGTTTTGCAAAGGATAGAATTCCTAGTGGCACAGGATGCTTTAGATGTCCTTAAAAGGTCCCATAGGTGGTGTATGTCACACAATATTACCATTTAAGTGGAGGAAAGACACCCAAAAGCCTCCAGGAAACGCAAGAATAGATTACAGATCTTCCTCGACTTAACAACGGGGTTATGTCCTGATAAACCCATCATAAGTTGAAAACATAGTTAATTCAAAAATGCATTTAATACACCTAACCTACTGAAAATGACAGCTTAGCCTAGCTGACCTTAAACATGCTCAGAACACTTACATTAGCCTACGGTTGGGCAAAATCATCTAACACAGCCTATTTTATAATAAAGTGCTAAATATCTCATGTAATTTGTTGAATACTGTACTGAAAGTGAAAAGCAGAATGGTTGTGTGGGTGCAGAAGGCTTGTAAGGGTATCGGTTGTTTACTCCTGTGAGCACGAAGATGACTGAGAGCTGCGGTTCGCTGCCGCTGCCCAGCATCACCAGCGTATCACACTGCATATCGCTAGCCTGGGAAAGATCAAAATTCAAAATTCAAAGTATAGTTTCTACTGAAGGAGTACCGTATTCAAACCATTGTAAAGTTGGAAAATCATAAGTCAAACCGTCTTAAGTCAGGGACTGTCTGCACTTGCTGTGAAAGGAAGAAAATAATCCACCCATACGTGAATAAACTGAAATTTTAAATGGACTAGAAGATTAAAACAAGCAGTAATTAAAGGTACCTGTGCTATAACGTACTATTTCTGACTATTAATAACCAAACCTTTCCTGAAGAACTCTAGATTTCTGATGTTTGTAAAATTCTCCAGAGAGGTTTCTAAAATGGTAAATATGCATTTTAGAACTTTGAACCTATACAAAGAAGAAAATTCTTCTTATAATGTTGAAACTTTCTTTTGCTCTTATTCTTTCTTTGGTGAACATGGAAAAGCAGTTATGCCCTATAAACACATTAACGTTTCATATATTTAGAGAGCTTTTAAATTCTACTCCTCCTGCTTTTAACTCTAATTTCTTACTCTGTTCTAAGGCTCATTTTTTAAGATTTAAATTTTATCCACTACTAGGACAAATTCTCTCCACACATCTCCACTTAAAAGATTAGCAACTACTTAACTACTTAAAGATTTATCTGCTTATCTGTTACAAGGGGGTTAGAAAGAGTATTATCAAAATGTATTAATATTAAAGTTATAAGAACAATCGTCTCCACGCAAATTCCAACAATAATTATTAAATACTTACGATCTACAGCAATTTTTTCAGTTCCATCTAAAGGATTAATAATTCCTGGAACAAGCTCTCCAAAAGACAAATGATCTATTCTGTGAGAAAAGTTGTAAGCTAAGAGGCAAGAAATAAAACCAATTAAGTAGAGAAATTAAATTATTCAAAACTACATGGTACAGATTGGTTCACATTCTCATCTATTCTCAAATGAGAATACCTAAAATCTGCAGGTATAATAATACAGTATTTAAAACCATCCTATTTTGAGAAAAATGCATATAAATACGTGGAAATTAAATGTATAAGGGTAAGTAAATTCTGATAAAAAGCAATATCTCAAATACTACAATTACATACAAATTAACTTTTAAGAAGTAATATTACATCTGATCCTGATAACCAAAATAACTTTTTCATGGTCCAAATCATCATACAGTAACAGGATCGTGTTGTTGTAACAACTAGGATGATGTCCATGTAGCCAAATAATGAAACTGATCAGATATATCTTCAAAACACACCACTGCTAAATGTGACCAAACTGATTTTTTTATGGAATTTATTACTTATTTTTGTTCTCTAAAGTACTTTAAAAACTAACTTTTAGGCCACCCCCAGTGGCGTAGTAGTCAAGTTTAGTGCACTCCACTTCAGCAGCCTGGGTTTGCTTCCCGGGCATGGACCTACACCACTTGTCTGTCAGTGGCCATGCTGTGGCAGTGGCTCACATACAAAACAAGAGGAAGATTGGCATCGGACGTTAGTTCAGAGCGAATCTTCCTCCACAAAAACAAAAACAAAAAAAACTAAGTTTTATAACAATTGTTACATAAAACTAACTTGAATATTTTATATGTACATGTGTACATGTCCCTATTTAGATTTACATATTGAAATAAACTTCAAATATATTCCCTTCATTATCGATAAAAATTAGCAGAAATGTGTACAAAGTGACATAAAGGACACCAAGGCTCTCTTCTCTAACCTCAGTGACTTCTGAGCTATGACTAAATAGAAATACAGATAGCTTAAAGACAAGAGAAAATGGATCAAAGGCAATAAATTTAATCATTTCTTTTCTCCTTTCAATATCTATTTTCAAAACAGTCCACTTTCAAAGCTCTAAATTGCAGCTGCATTCAAAATAAAAAAACACACACTTTTTTTTCAAGGATATCTTCACAGAAAAAAATTTCAGAAACTGCTTACAGTCATGGTTGACAAGTGCTGCCAAATGTGCATGACCTCGAGGATGTGGAATTGCCCTGAAAGGAGGAGAAAAAGATTCAAGTAATAACATTTAAATATACAGTAGTCTCCCCTTATCTGTGGTTTCACTTTCCAGTTTCAGTTACCTGTGGTCAACCGTGGTCTGAAAACATTAAATGGAAAATTCCAGAAATAAACAATTCATAAGTTTTAAATTGCACATGCCATTCTGAGTAGGGTGATGAAATCTTGCTCCATCATGCCCAGAATGTGAATCATCCCTTTGCGCAGCATATCCATGATGTATATGCTACTTGTCCATTAATCACTTAGTAGCCACCTCAGTTATCAGATCACAGTTGAGGTATCACAGGGCTTGCGTTCAAGTAACCCTTATTTTACTTAATAATGGCCCCAAAGCACAAGAATAGTGATGCTGGCAAATCGGATATGCCAAAGAGAAGCCACAAAGTGCTCCCTTTAAGTGAAAAGATGAAAGTTCTCGACTTAGTAAGGAAAGAAAACAAATAGTATGCTGAGGTTGCTAAGATTTACAGTAACTTTTATTACAGTATATTGTTATAACTGTTCTATTTTATTATTAGTTAATCTCTTAGTGTGCCTAATTTATAAATTAAACTTTATCATAGGTATGAATGTATACGAAAAAAACAGAGTACAGTTATGCATTGCTTAATGAAGGTGATATGTTGGATATATTCTGAGAAATGTGTCATTAGGCAGTTTTGCCTTCGTGCAAACATCATAGAATGTACTGAAGGGGAACAAAATTTGCCACCCCAAAATATGTCCCTTTAACAGGAAGATTATTTAGGCTGATTATTTTTAAGAAACAAAAGACTCAAAGTATTTGTTACCTCCTCCCAATGCCTAAAAAAATTCAGATAAAAAAACCTGTCTCAGGAAGCGAGCTATCTCCCCAGCATGAGATAAACTAGGGGGTAGACAAGGAGGAACCTAGAAAAGCCTGTTTGCTTGACTTCCCTCTGTGTTCTTCTGTTTCTGTGTGGCCAAACACTTCTTTTCCAAATGGTGGCTCCTTTTCAATTACCTGTGAATTGCCTTCCTTCTCTTTGAAGTCTCTGACTCTCCCCACCCCCAATATCTTCTTTTGCCTTTAGCTGATGATGGTTATTTAAAGCGAGGGCTTTGGCCATTTTGGTGATTTACTTAATTTCCCTGGGTTTTTCCCGTGTATACATGCTATTAAACTTTAGTTTGTTTTTCTCCTATCTGTCTCACGTAAGTTTAATTCTTAGAGGGATAGAGGAAAATTTCTTCCTCCCCTATAGTACTTACACAAACCTAGATGGCATAGCCTACTACACATCTAGGCTATATGGTACTAATCTTTGTAGTACCTTGTTGTAGTTTCAATATACACTAGATTTCCCAGGAAACAGAGGGAATATTATACTTTGTTTTGTTCACAATATTACAAACAGTTGTTCACTATTTCAGAATATCACCTCATCAACAGAAATACCATTCATGATATCTGAGTGGCCAGTACATCTGTTTCAGTCTGTATTTGCAGCTGTCATGTACCTAATGATTCTACACGTAAGTGGCAAGCACCTGCCTCCTTCCTTACCTTATTTAACATATTCATGGTTAAGCATTTGCATGTTGAAGTACATATTATTGTTATAAATCATGTTCTTTTTATTTCTCCTTTATATTATAGTTGAGAATGATATTGTGCCTAAGAGGTAATATGAGATCTTCAAAAAGATCACTATTAAACTTGACAAACCTAATACCAAAGAGTTAGGAGTGGGTTTATAGGATATCCCAGAGATGATAAGGATAAGACACAAACCAAATGCTTTCAATTTGGCCTCTCTTATTGATGGAATGAGTTATGGAGAGAGAAGTGAAACTGGGAACAAAGGCCATAATATAGAGGCTCACACAATATTTGTCAAAGTTTCCCTCTTTCAGTTAGTTTTAGAGTAGGATATTGTTTATATCCAAAGATGCAATAAAATCTTCTAAATTTCTTTGAGCCAACTATTATTTGTTGCCTGCATGATACCAAGAAATCCTAAGGTTCCTAGCTACAGGTTGGGGATGGAGAGAATGGGTCCTGGCAACAGTAACACAACAAAACATGAATATTAAGTAGAGCAGGACCACAAAGACAAAGAAAATGTTTGATTTCATCACTGTAAACAGTGACATAATTTTCCATAAAAGTCTAATGCTATCTCTCTAATTATAAAAATAAACACTCTAGCCACACTCTTTCCTGCTTTATGGACTTTCCCTCAGCCTGGATGCCCTCTCCTTTACATATAAAGTTCCTAATAATCCACTAGTGTCCAAAGGTTTCCTTGATAAAGCCTCTGCCGGCTTGCAGAGTAGGTCAGGTACCTTGTTATATGGTTTCTTATCAGCCATACTTCTCCTTTATAGCTTCAGTACAGGTATAATTAAATAATTATTAGTGTAATTCACTGTTTAAAGTTTGGATTCTCTCATACAATGTCAGCAACATAAGGGCAAAAACCTTTTCTTTTGTTTTCACTGTTTCATCCTTAGTATCTAGCATGGTACTGTGCACACAGCAAGTACTCAAAAAATGTCTTTTATAATGAAGAACTGTTCTGCAAGGAGTGGTGGGGGAGGGAGGCAGGGGGTGAGGGAGGAGAGAACCAGAGAATCTACTTATTCATTCAGAAATTTACCAACTGTTTATTGTATGACAGTTTCTGTGCTGGGTGCTGCTCATGAAGGTAGGTGGTCTGATATTTTTCCTTAACTTTTACCTAATTTAACTTTGTCCCAGACAGTATTAATTTCTAACTACATCAAAATACTTGTCTCAAATTAGTCAGGGATGGTATTTTGATGAGGATCACCAAAAGAAAAAACAAAACAAAAATCTAATACCATCCAACAAAACGAACAAATTAATGAAATGATTAGGTGAGAGCTTTCTGGCTACTAAAACTTGGCAAATAGAAGGTTTTAATTCATATTTACCTATAGCTCTTCTACTTTAATGTATATAAAATATGACATGACTGTTTACCTTTGTTTTTATGTAGTTTTCAAAGTTAGTAGTCTTCTCTATCCTAAGACTGAAGCTCCAAGCATCAGTCTCAAGACATCAAAAACACAGATACATGACATTTTAAGAAGTCCTTTAGTACTTAGTTACAGATGATTTGATTAGCAAAGAATTTACTTCTAACCAAGCTGCCAACTTGTCTAAAGTATTTTCAGTAGGTGAAAAAGAACATACTTGCCCACAGTTATGTGAAAATTCCCTGCTACTTTATTGACATAGAGATGACCGTGGATTCTGCAAGCATCAGGAGGCTGTGAGGAATGGTCTTCCCTGTTACAACAAGACACGTCAGCATTGCCTACAGCACATTCAATACAGTCACCGTTTCATGGTGAGAAAATTTCATAGAGGGCAAAAGAAAATCCCTAAAGATCAATTTTTAGGTAATGTTCTAAACGTCAGAAGTAGAATAGTAGGTTTTTGAAGTCTACACATTTATAAAAAATCATACATCTACAAAATGGAAAAAAGTTACATAATTATTATATACATATTATATTCACACAAATCCAAATTCCATGGTTCTTCAAATCTAACCAGAGGACTAAGTCCAATGAGAGAAGAAAGATTAAAAGTAAAGAATCAGTCCAACAAAGACATACTTTCATTATCTGTTTCTGGCATTTTGGGGGGCAGGAGAGGATAGAAACAAGAATGAGGTAAGGGAAGGGCATGCCGTCTAAGTTCAAATAGACAATGACATTTCTTCCTAAGCAAATGTACAACTTCTGCATAGTTTTAAACTTAAATGATCATTTTCATGATTACAGCATTTCCAAACATCAGCTATTCTAATCCATAAAAGAGAAAAAAATGAAATAAAAACACAAAATTCCTAACCAAAATTTATACATCCTCATAATGGTAAATGCAATTAATTTGTTCTTAAAATCTAACATGAAGGTATACCATACACACATAAAAGAGAAAAATTAAATGAAAATGAAATAATATTATTTGTGACAATCCTGAGCAATATCACAGGCTATAAATTTAAGGGTAAAAAGACATCTTCATCATACGAGATGATTACATTTTCTCTAAGAAATATGAGATTCAGAGAACTAAACCAACACTAAAATTAGGTCAAAATAAATTCATAACAAATAGTTACACATTTAAAAACACATCTCACCTTGGTGGAAGGGCTGTTGATGCACTTTTAAAAGCACTTTTAAATATCACATCTTGAAGAGAATGTTCTTCTTGCAGTCTGCTTTGAATCACCTGCAGCATCCTAAACACAACACCAATGAGCAAGAGTTTAGAAACACAGTGAGGTATACAAAAAAAGTCAATACTTTAAAAGAAATAACTGGTTTTAGCTGACTTAGCTAAACCATACATTTATTATTATACGACCTTATTCTAAAAAAAAGTACCAAGTTTTCTTTGGTCATTTCCTTTAAAGCAGGAAAAGTGAGATAGGGTGGCTAGAGGTCTAACAGCTGAGCTGCATAAGCCTGTCTGATTCCATCAATAATGGACAGGCAGTCAGGATCATTTCATTTTTCATTATGTGGAGCAATTACAAAATTCTTACTTTTTGTCAGGCATTGAATAAACCATTATAGACACAAAGAATAAGGCAAATAAGGGGCCACACAATAAATCTGATGGACTTAAAGTGAGAAATTATGGGGTATAAACCCACAGCAAAGCATCTAATTCTCATTACAAATTAAGCCACAGTGCCATTTAGTATCACCTGATGCCTCCTTTTCCAAAGAAACCTGAAACTTATTCTATTGCGAGACAATTCTAAACAAAATATTATATTCTACCTATAATTTCTAAAAAGAATCCTAAGGCATTGGATTATAAAGACCACGGTATACATTTGAGAATCCATGGTTAGATTTTCTTTTTAAATATACCTAGCCACAAGGAACAAATTAGTTGTCTGAAGATTTTGTTTTGACAAAATTCTTATTTCACAATAACTTATGAAATAATTTTTTCTGAAAAATAAAACCAAGAATAAAAGCTTTTCCTCTAACACTTCTACCATGTTATCTCCCACCATTTTCAGCAATAACTTTGTATCTTTAGACATAATTCTACTTTACCTCCTTTAATTCTGTATCTTTAAATAACTAATATCCAAAGTCATCTGTACTAAAGTTCAAATTCAGCAAATACAAAAATTATACACAGAGGGGAAGAAGGGATGAACAGACAAAACAGAGAGGATTTTTTTGGGCAGTGAAACTGTTCTATAGATACTATAATGGTGGACACATGTCATTATACATTTGTCAAAACTCACAGACTGTACATATCAAGAGTGAACCCTAATGTACACTATGGACTTTGGATAATGATGTGTCCATGTAGGTTCATAGATTATAAGAAATGTATCCCACAGGTGCCAGATGTTGATAATGGTGGAGGCTGTGCATGTGTGGGGGCAGGGTGTATTTGGCAACTCTGTACTTTTTGTTCAATTTTGTTGTGAACCTAAAACTACTCTAAAAAATAAAGTATTTTAAAATACATATATTAAAAAATTATAAACAAATAAAGGCACTTAAAAGGACGCAAATGTAAATCTGATAATGTTTCACATCCCACCATAATGATTAAATATTTTCTAGAACTGCGAGTGAGAGAGAAAATTCTTAAGCACCATCCACCAAGAACACTGGCAAAACAGGCCTATTTGAAATAACAAGTCATTTTTATACCGTAAATTTAGTTCAGAATAAATCTTAAATCAAGAAAAATAAAAAGCAGATATCAGAAAGGCTATGTCGAGGGTTTGAGATTTACTACTACAGGAGAGAGATTAATTGGAATCCTAAATATTTTAAGAAAACAGAACACCAATTGAGAGAAAACTTAAATCTCTTTTAGCAAATTCTAAAGGTAAAGAACATTTTGTTATGCACATTATTCAGGATGTTATGCCTTGGGTATCTCTAGTCCATTCAAGATATATCTGTTTAGAAGCAGAACATGATAATCTTGGAAGCTTATGAAGCCAGATGCCATCTTCAGATTTATATGTCTAAAAACTTAAAATCGTTAGAAAGTTTCATATTTTTGTGTGTCTTGTATTTCCAGAGTTCAACATTTAGTGCTGGGAAAAGAGGTTGATGAGACGAGAGAGGGAGAAAGAGCGAGAGAGCGAGAGCGAGCGAGATATAGAGAGAGAGATAGAGAGAGTTTGTGTGTGTGTGTGTAACTTCTACCTCAAATATTCAAGCTTATATTCCACATATGAAGGTACCCAGAAAACTCTCCTATGATGGAAAACATTTATCATTTTAATAGTAAAAGCGTAATCTCTGCTCCCACTTATTACTGGTGTTGAACACTGAATAAAAGTCCAGATGAAAGGAGACTTCTCACTTTAATATTTCTGGATTTAAGTAACGTCTGTCAACTCTGGAAAGCTTTCTACTAAAAGCACTAGAAGCCCAGAGACATCTAATATTCATTCTTTTGTTCAACTACATTTGATTCCAACTTTAATTTTAAAATCTCCCCAAATGGTGACACTGGAAATTAAAAGAGAAAGGTTTTTGAAATGTACTTAGGAACTAGAAAGAAAAAAAAGATGGGTAAAAAAAATTTTTTTGTAATAATCTTAAACTAAGTAAAGCCTTTCTAGGCACAAGACATAGCCTGGAAATGAAAAAGACAAAAAAGCAATATACGGGAATGGGGGTGGAGGAACCACTTACAACAAAGGACTAATTTCTTTAATATACAAAGGATTCTTTAAAGTTATTAAGAAAAACTCAACAACCAAGCAAAATGGGCATAGGGCATGAACAAGCAGTTTGACAAAAAAAAGAAATACAAATGGGAAAAAAACTCCACACAGATACTTAACTGATTCATAAAGAAATGTTAATTAAAACAGTACAATACCATTCTGTACCCATCAAATTGGCAAAAATTTAAAAAGTCTGGTTACACCCACTGTTACAAGGTCGTATAAAAACAAGTACTCTCATGCAGTTTTGGAGTATAAGTGAAACTATTTTGGGAAGATATTTGGCATTCTCTATCAAAATTTTTTTCCAGTTTTATTGAGATATAATTGACATATAACATTGTGCAAGTTTCAGTTGTACAACATATTATTTGATGCATGTATATATTGTGAAATGATTACCACAGTTATGTTTAGTTAACAAACATCACCTCACATAGTTACAAATTTTTTCCCCTGTGATAAGAGCTTATCAAAATGTTAATTAAATATCCTCTGAAAGAGAAATTCCATTTCTAGAAACTTTCTCTCTCTCTATATATTTTCACACAAGTACATAAGGAATTAGGTTCAAGAATTTTCAATGAGCACCATTTCTAATATTAGAATCATGCAAGCAATCTAAATGCCCACTGATAAGGATCCATTTAAATAAACTACAGTTTCTCCATAAAATGGACTACTATATGTACTGAAATGGGAAGAAGTCCAAAATATCAGGTTAGGTGGAAAAAACAAGTTATACAACAAACATATGAAATGATCCCATTTGTATTAGGAAAAACTAACATAAGCAAATATTCAAACATACAGAAAATTATATATGAACAGAAAATTTCTAGAAGGTCACACAAGAAATTTAACTCTGTTACCGCTAGTCACTGGCACTAGGTTTATGAAATGATGATGAGGCTTTTACTTTTACTTTATATCCTTTCTATTCAAACTGAATTTTCAACAATGATTGGTTTTTAAAGTTAATAAAATTTTAAATGGAAATGTATTTATGATTCAAAGTGCACTAGGGAAAAGATTATACATGACTTTGCTAAGATCTGATAAAATTTTTGAAATTGCAAAGATTATATTATATACTATAATCTCCTAATATTTCATCCAAAGAAATGCCTAGACAAATATGTTAATCTATGAATAATTCACAACAGACAAAATGTGATCTAGATTTCTATGGACCACAATACTTTGTTTACTTATTACCTCTGCCACTCTTTTTGCTGTGGTGAAAGATCAAATATTACCTGAAATAAAGGAAAACATAATTACCAGCACTGTCAGTTTCCCCTGGTTTTTATAATATTTAAAATTTTTCTTTGAGCAAGAAACAAATTTATAGTGTTGTTAAAAACAAGTATTCATGATTTACATTTAATCTTCTGTAAGTCAAACTAAAAAATTTTAATATTTTTACTCAAAAATTGTATAAAGAAATTTTTCTAACTGCAAATATTTTCCTGTTACACTTATCTACACTTAATGGATACAAGTTGGCAATAATATTTAGAAAAGAAAAGAAAACCATACAGCTTAAGTGTAATATTCAAGAATCCAAAGCCCATATTCTTGCTAGGAAAATACCATGATGAAATCAACAATTTATTTTGTTTTTTTGGTGAGGAAGATTAGCCCTGAGCTAATATCTGTTGCCAATCCTCCTCTTTTTGCTGAGGAAGACTGGCCCTGGGCTAACATCTGTGCCCATTTTCCTCTACTTTACATGGGACACCGCTACAGCATGGCTTGATGAGCGGTGCATAGGTCTGTGCCCAGGATCCGAACCTGTGAACCCCGGGCCACTGAAGTGGAGGGCATGAACTTAACAACTACGCCACTGGGCCAACCCCCAAATCAACAATTTTTGAAATGAGCTAAACAATGACACTGTAATTCCCCAATGTAATAATCAATAAAGAATAAATCAAGAAATTTTATCTAGGGACTATGTTCATCAATTCAGTCAGACGTGGCTACTTGTAGAATCAGAGGGAAATATACAAGCTTCTCAGGGTTTGTGGCAATATTCACAATTTAATTTTACAACAAAAAGTCCACTTTTGATTTTTATAAAGGTAATTTATAACAAAAGCATATTAATTCTAGTTTTAAATTTATCAGTATTATTAATTATCCCTCCATAATTAGGCCCTAACCTACTATGCTCTTCTTGCTCTTTATTTGAAGTGGAAAAATCCCTCATTCTATCAAACAGTTCTACTACCTCTGTGCCTTTGGTAATTTAATTTTACCAACCTGGCACCTCCTTCTCCTGTGACTCTGACCCTCATGTCTATCTAAATTCTATACACCATATGCTCCAGGTTAAATTGCCCCCATCTTTCTGATTACAACGAAATTACTTTGATTACTCCTTCTGCTGAACTTGTCAATAGCACGTTTCCCAACCTTTTTCACACCATAGCCCATAAAGAAAATGCTAACATCTGTAAAACACACCATGGCAAACAGATGAGGCTGCATGCAACTGCTCCCCAGTTACCGGTGAATAAAACTATTGATAGTAGGGACTATGTGATTCCTCCTCTGACTTCCCCAAACTGCTTAGCATGGGCGGTAAAGGAATTACTGAGTAGCCTACTATGACCTAGGCACTATGCTACTTAATTCTTTATCTCACATTCTTTATCTCACTTAACCTTCATAACAACCTTGTGAGTTTATTATTATTCTCTCCTTTTTGCATATAAGGAAGGAGCTCCAAAGGTTAAAAACTTTTTTCAAAATCACAGATAGTACTAGGGTCAATATATAAACTCAGCTTTGTCAGATTCCCCACTTACCCACATTTTTAAAATAATTCTTTAAGTAAGGAAATAGTAATAAAATATAATAGTAAACAGCAAAATAGTAACTATCATAGCATATTGTGTGATCATGGTTTGGAATCTAGTAAAGTTATCAGGGTTAAGTTTTTACTATTCTGAGTGTAAATTAAAACAGTAAGAGTGAAAATTTGAAAACAAGTAAAAATTATCTCAAATAATTTTACATTAATAATAATTCTTAAATATTTTAATATAAATTAGGACAAGGGAATGAATACTTGCCAGAAACACTGTTAAACAAAATTACTGATAAAAAGTACAAAATTAAATATTTTTAAGTTCCTAACTTTCTGGCTAAGACATGACTTTTAATTATATGACAGTTAAATTTAAATAAAACCTTCCTATTCCACAAATGATTGGAAGAGATGGCAGAAACTGTTTACAACAAAATAATCATTGAAATAATTAATGAAATACAAATAATTACAATGAAATAATCAATCTTGTCACAATTACATAATTCTAACATATTTATTAGTGCCTAATACCTACAAGACATTATGCTTTACATTTTGTGAACTATAAAGAAGAAAGAATAAAGTTAATGCTTCTCAGGAGCTTAAAATCTAGCTAGAGAGGAAAGCTTTCCAGGAAAAAAAATATATATATGTATATATATATATGTATATAAATAAACAAATCAGGGACTTAAATGTGAACAAAAAAGAGTGGGAATGACAGACATTCAGAATATAGACAGAATAGTAGGTAAGTAAATTTTAGAGGATAAGTTCAACATGATTAAGTCTTCTCATAACCAAATTCTCACAATGTTCAAAGAAACATAAAAACGAGGACATAATCTGTATCATCATTTTAAATTAGCATCCACATGCTGGAAATTTTCAAGAACTTATGCAAGACAGCATACAAGGGAGACTGACTTGAGAAGAGAGCCCTACACTCGTAGGCAGCAAGGAAAATTCCCAATTCAGAGTAATAGAGAAAACAGCTGATAAAAGATAAGAAGACACTTGAGGAAGAGGCAGTCTCCATCCTAGGAACACTTTCAGGAGTTCAATCAAGTGCCAGAGACCACACGGTGAGGGCATTCCACAGTAGTGTTATTCCTAGCTTGCATGTGGCCTGGACAGTTTTCTAAATTAAGTAAGAATACTGCCACAGCTGGCTGCTAATGAGGACAGTCACATCAATTAAAGAAAGGAGTTACCCCAGCTAAATTTAGCCTGTCAAACCAAACACAGAAAAGGAGATTTGGGGAGTGCTAGTGAACCACTCTACCAATCCTGGACCCAGTCATGACTTCCTCCTTTCTTTTCAAAAGCATCTGAAGCTCTAATCTGACTTAGAAGAAACACGGTATATCTAAACTATATACCCTTCTCCTTTCATCTAGGTCTGAAAAAAAAAGTGTGCTGAGGGGAGGGAGAACAGGAACTGATATAACTCAGTCTATTTCAACTCTCAATCACTTAATAGGCCACTTATTTCCCCATCCTAAAGATGAACAAGAAAATAAATAAATAAATGGATTATAAGAAGGTTCATTAATTTGAAAGAAGTAATCAATCTGAGGTACTAGGGCTAAATTTCCTTTGTAATACCATTCTTAAAAATAAAAAGAAAAGTGTTTTCTCAATGAGATTTAGCACCATGAAGACAGGAAAAAAATGGATTTATCGCAGATATATCAGAGGTAGAAAATACAATCATTGAATTTTAAAACATAACGAAGGCACTGAAAAGATGATTGATCCTGCTACATCAAGGTAATCTCCTAGAACTCAGAGGCAAAGTTCAAAATATGCATCTAACGTAAGAATTGATAAAGATTTTGAGAACCATTCCACGAAATTCAACATCATATGATAAGAATTTCAAAAAGCAGAGGTAAAAGCATTGCTTTGAACATCATTAAAGCAAACAAAAAAGCAAAAAAGACTCAAAATTCAGATCATTAAGATCACCAAGAACCAAAAAAACTAAAGAGGATCCACACTTGGATATACATAATAAATATTTGAATTTCAAAAGGAAAAGAAGAAAAGTATTCAGGTAGATAAATACGTTATCTACAAAGGAAAAAAATAATTGTGCCAGAAGACAATGAAGGAATGTCTACAAAGTTCTGAGCGCAAAATACCATAAAGCAGAAATTCTATCCTCCACAGAATGATGTAGGCAGTCATTCTAGAGTCCATAAAACATAACCCACGTATTCTTGCTGATAAAGAAGTCTCAAAAAGTCCCTTCACAAAAATGATAAAAATAAAGAAACTAAGAATGGTAGAAAATAAAAGTAATAAAACATAGAGTTAAGTTGAATAACTATTCTTAAAATAGTAGGAAACGTAATGCAAATGTCAAAGTGTCTAATAATAATCATATAGATCTAAATTTCCAGATAATAGTTTGATATGCAATAACATGCTACCTGAATTTGTAAGTTACCTAACTTCATAAAAAATTACTGTGAAATCAATTTTTTGAGCAGGAATACAGGAGTTAGGAAATAGGTTCAGAGTGGCAATAACAAAGTTATTTTTTCTTTAGAAATTTCTATTTAAAAAGTGTGTATCAAAAGGCATAAATATATTTTGTTGCTGTAAGCTAAAAATAATTTCAGAATCAAAACTGACCTAAGGGCTTCCTTTTTCTCCTCCACACATTCAGTTACTTCTAATCCTCCTCCATCACCTTTAGTCCTCACTCTGAAATTTTGCTTAAAGAAACATTCACAACTGTCAAATGGTAAACAAAAGAACTCAAGAATACATGGGTAAACATAAGTACCACAATGCCAATAGAGCAGTCAGCAACTCAGAGTAGCTGGGAGTTCCATGCTTTATTCTCTAAAGCTTCCTTAGGGCTAGTTCTGATCATAACTTGTTATCACCTGGCCCTGTAATGTGATACCTGCCCCTGTAATGTGAAGATGTTTCTGGATAAATCAATCATATTATACACAACTTGTGCTACGAAGACAATAAGAGAATGTCAGTATTTCACTAACTTTGAGAAATGGAGGTACAGAGGAAAAGGAAGTAAATGCATAAGAAATTTCTACTCTTAAATACTGCTTCACTCTTGATTACGATAAGAGAAATACAGTTCAAACATTTTTAATGACGTAAATCTGGTAAAAGTAGAATATAAATAAGACACAGAACTTCCAAATCATTACAGGAAAAGAAGACAATCTCATCACTAAAACACTACAAGAAAAGAGAAAAGGAAACTATTAGGAAGCATTAACAAAAACTATAAAATAAGAATAAGGTTGTAAAACAGACTTTAAAGGCATATCCAAAATGCTAACAATGGTTATCTCAAGTCGTTGGTATCAGATATAACTACCCGCCCTAAATTTTTACAAAGAATATGGATTACTTGTGAATTAAGAAAATATATTAAAAAACTAGCTCTGACAAAACTAAAAGCAAATGTCAAAACTGTCTTCAAGGGAACAATTTCTCAAAGCACATTATTTAAAAAAACATGTGAATCAAACTTACTGGTTCATAAACTAGACCATCTGCAGATGCAACCATTGTTTCTGCTAAATCCAATACATCTGCTCCAACATCTGCATAAAAAAAATTAGAAGTTTTACATTCTATGCTCGGAGCTAAATTATATGTGATAACAGAAAACTCAAATATGTAGGGTCACTTTCCTATACTGCTTATTTGTTCAAAAGTTAAAACAGTAGAATTATATAGAGTTTTGGTGGAGATTATTTGAAAAACTAATAATGCTCTTTTTACTTCTTTCTCAGTAAAAGGATGACTCAGAATCTCACGGTAAAAAGCAGAAACTTTACTGAAGAGCTTTGCAAAAATTGGCAAGAACCTAATCACAAGTACTAAATGGCTGCTAAACAAAATAAGAATTATTTTTAGAGATTAAAAGAAATCTTAAGGCAAAGTTACTGATGACTTTTCAAAAATCAGCAAATAGGAAAAGTTTATTTTGAAAAGGCTAAAATTTTAATGGTATTCAAACATCTAAAATAAGGCAAAATATGATATATTCAGTATTAACAATAACTCAGAGTTTAGCTACAAAGTATTTCTTTTCTTTTAAAACCATTAACATAAGAAAAAATAAATGGAAAAGGAAGAGACTTAAGGCTGTTCTGAGAT
This sequence comes from Tapirus indicus, assembly GCA_031878705.1. Lineage (NCBI taxonomy): Eukaryota > Metazoa > Chordata > Mammalia > Perissodactyla > Tapiridae > Tapirus > Tapirus indicus. Next base: position 123,099,268 of record CM062918.1, read on the forward strand.
GAAATCTCCCAGAAATTAACCTCCTTAACTGGATAAAACTATTTCACGCTTTAAAAAATTTTGTCTGAGGGTTCGGCCCGGGGTGTAGTGGTTAAGTTCACGCACTGCACTTCGGCGGCCCAGGGTTCACAGGTTTGGATCCTGGGCGCAGACCTACGCATTACTTATCAAGCCATTCTGTGGCAGGTGTCCCACATGTAAAGCAGAGGAAGATAGGCACGGATGTTAGCCCAGGGCCAATCTTCCTCAGCAAAAGAGGAGGATTGGCAACAGATTTAGCTCAGAGCTAATCTTCCTCACCAAAAAGAAAAAAATTTGTCTGAACTACTGAATCCTTGGTCTCTACTTTTCAAGCAGTAATTTAAAAGATACCTTTCATGCAAAAGCATCCTCAATTTTGAGAGCGATACTAATGCAAACATTATCTATCTGGCATTTAACATTTTTCCACTTCTACCAGTATAATCAAGTGAAACCAATGAAGAAAACAGAAAAGGGTAACATCACTATTAACTTAAAAGACTTGGATCTGTATTTTAATAAGCAAGAGTAAAAGTAAAGGGTGGTAAACTGAAACAGTAAAACCAGATAGGTTTATGGAACATAGGTGTAAAAACTGGTACTGCAAAAAAGAAATAAAGAATATACCTAAACTAGAACTCTGATTCACAAAAATTTCCTCTGGTTTTCTTTTAATTGTACCATTGTAAAAGTTACATCTCTTCTCTCATGGAAAAGAAATTTAAAGAACATAAGCTGGGGAGAAAAACAACTTACATTACTAAATAACACTATAATAGCATTTTAAGATATCATAAAGGAAAAATAAAGTTAAAATATATCCAATGGTTTTTACTAGCAATTGTTTAAATCATAAACTACATATGGATTCATCAGGTTAAAGGAGTACTTACATTGACACTTCATGGCAACAGTAATATCTATATTGATTCTCAATTTGCTAAAAGACAAAAAGGAAACATTAGTACCTGCCAATTAATCAACATGAGAAATCTAAATCAACTGATCTATGAAAAACTTGGATTTCAAACGGAATAAAATACGTTGATTAGAACTTGAATAGCATTTCTTATAGCCAAAACAAAGGCACTTTAAAGGTAAAAATTCTATTTTGCAATTATTCCAAAAGCCTTTCTGATTTCACAGGCTGTTAACACAGTATTCTTTAATTTAATAATGTCAACTCTACAATCAATAACTCCAAGCAACTCAGAAAAAAGTCTTAACCTCTGTTTATATAAACCTCATATAGAATATTCCCTTAAGAATGTAAAACTTTCAAAATCAAGAGTTAGGAATTGCAAGTCTTTCTCCTCTATTTATCAAATAAATACCATTCATCAGGCATTATGTCCGATGTCCTACAAATATTATCTTCTTTATTCTTTATGATGGACCCAAAAAGTGGATAGCTTCACAGTTTTGCAGATAAGCCCATGGTATTCAGGGCAGTGTAAATGCCTGGCTTAAGATCACATAACCACTGAAATGGCATATTGGAAATTAGGTCTGTGTGACTCAGGATAATGCAACCAAGTGCCAAAAAACACCTCTGATGCTTAAAGTTTTCCATGGCCTTTCTAAAAGGCTCAATCAATGCTTTATTTTCAAACGATTAGTTCAAATCAAATTAATTTTCAAATATCAAAATTAATTAAGCACTATGAATAACAGAATGAGTACAATCAATTTCAGTCCTGTCTTGTGCTTCCTATCAAAATTTTTTTCGCTCTAATAATTTTCATCTGGTCTCAGATTACAGATTTTTAGAGCTTTATAGAGACTTAAAGTTGTCTAGAGTTCAAACTGTCCCAAATAACCCCAGGGTTTAGGCTCAGGAGACGTTGTAGGAACCAGAGGAGGAGGCCAAGTAGACAGGCTTCTGGGCATCCCCACTACGCTTATGTGGGAAACTATGAAAGACTTCATTTGCAAAAAATAAAAAGTGTTTCATTGGTGCTCAAAACAAACAAAATAAGAGAAACAATAAATTCCTTGAAAACTAATGGTATCATGAATAATACTCAGTTATAGATGAAGAAACTGAGGCCAAAAAGAAGTCAGTTGTGTGACTTGCCCAAGGTTATGCAGTAATTTACAAATGTTGACTTACTTCTCATTAACCCCATGAAGACGGTACTATAATTATTATCCCTATTTTACAGAAAAGGAAACTGAAGCACATGCAGATACAGATTTAGTAATTCCCCTAAAGTTATACTAGTAAATGGCAAAGTTGGGATTGGAACTTGAGAAGTAAATGTCTCTCCTTATCTAGTACCAATCTTAATATTATAAACCTGTTATCTTCAATCAATTAAAAAATCCAAATAATAAAAATAAAGCATATTTTGTCTCTTAATTAAGGTACTATATTTTCAAAGCTTTAAAAGTGATGTTACATTAAAATTTAGTTTAGATATAATCCATAAAAGTCAAGTTATAAGTGTACACAATGTATTTTTAGACTATTTTCCAGCTCACACAGATCAGTGAGATATTTCAAAATCTAAAGTGTAAATAGTCTCAAAACATTAAACAATTTCCATCATTTCAACATCTAAGGAAAACATACTATGTTCTTCTAACCTTTTAAACAAGTGCATATTAAATCAGAGAACCTCTCTTTTAAAATTTAACTAGTATTCAAATGATTCTGAAATGTTTCACTTAATGTATGCAATTAATGAGAATTTTTCAGGACTCTCTCTTCAGAACTAAAATAAACCAAGTATAAAGGTTAGACTTTTTTTTTAAACAGTATGTTATCCTTTAAGCAATTTGAATCTAAAGGTATTTCAAGGAGAAAAAAAGTTACCTAGAAAAATCCTTGTCTACTTCATATTCATACTTCATCCATGTATCTTGATATACTGAAAATTCCATTATGGTTAATAAAGCCATAGTGGTAAATGCTATTAGAGAAACTGAGAAATCAAACAAAGAAGAAAAACAGAATTAAAACAATTTTTAAAAAGTAAACAAGAAACCATTTTAAATGAGAATAAAGTTAGCAAAGAATGCCCTAACATGATTGCCATGTGAATGAATACTATAAAAGGTTTTCTTAAAATGTTCATTATAGATGTTTTTTCTAAAACATCGCAAGAAAATGAAGATTTAATGAGCACAAACATGAATGCAAACACTTGTAGTACTGAGAAATCATTTCATTTCTTCAATATTAAGAGCATCTCTCACTAAACAGATTTACCAAAATTTTACAAGACACAAAACTTTTACTTTCTGATATACAGCAGTGTCACAGATAAGATAAATGGTGAAAACAAGCATAAATTTCACAATACAAATTTGAAAGTAGTCCCCTCACAATTAAAAATGCATCCATGCCTGTAACCCAATTTGCAAAAAACAAAACTAGCCTAATTTCTTAGATCTTGAAAAGCCACATCAATCTGTGTGCCAGAAACTCAAATAATATCTCCAAATCTCTAATAAAATGCTCATCTACTTTGGAATCACCTAAATATATCACTTCATTGATAAAAGCAAGTAAAAGATATGACAAAAATGAAAGAACTATCATATACTATGACAAAACACACTTAAAATGGATTGTGCAACAAGAACTTGCACTATTTTCATTAACAAAACTTAATCACAAAAGATTACAAATAGCAAGCGACCTATTACACATTTTACCAAATGAAATGTTAATCTTACATGAAATATATTATTTTACTAGCTCTTCACAGGGAAAGAAATAAGTCACTAAATATGGTTATAGCTGCCTATTTTTCTTACATATTATTTGCTTATTTAACAAATATTTCTATCTGTAGCAGGTACTGCTCTAAGCATCTGATAAACATTAATTTATTTAATTGCTACAGCAACCCTACTAGGTAAATACTGATATCATTCTCATTTCATGGGAGAAGAAATTAAAGCATAGATGGAATGAGTAACTTCCTCAAGGTCAAAGCCAGGAAGGGGCAGAGATGGAATTGAAATCTAGATAGTCTGGTTCCAAAGTCTAGGCTCTAAACTATTACCCCATGCTGCCTCTCTCCAGTAACATGAAATTTAAGAATTATTATAATGTCTAAATTGATTTATTCTTAACCAAAATAAGACTGAGGCAGTTTCAACATCATTAAATAACTCCTTCCAAGTTTAATTCTATTTATATATAATAATCTTGTTAATATAATTGTACAAAACTCAACAGCACCAAAGCAATAAAATTGGATTAATTTGTTCAGTAAGGTTTTAACAAACACTGCTAAATGCACAGACTGCACTGGGTTAGATACCAAAGAGAATATACATAAGAATAAAATTAGACCAAACAGTGTGAAAGGAGGACAGACCAGTGACAAAGACACTGCACAATTCACTGATGAGTTCTTCCTCATGGCTACATTTCTGTGTGTTGTTGACTGGATCACTCAGAAGCTGTACTTAGTGAAGGAGTTTTGATTTGAACTGATACTCACCCGTACCCCCACTGGCTGAAGTCTCTACATAGCTGTCAGGAACCTTCGGAAAGGCATCCAACTCTTTCACCAAATTTAAGGTTTTTTTCCGATTCAGTCGCCTCATCTTCAGGAAAACCCTCTTCTTCTTTCATATAGTCATGCTAAGGAATAAATAATTAAGAAATGAATCCTCTAAAAAGATAAGGTTTCTTTTGTTTTTAGATAAGTTGTTCCAAGGACATTTGTCAGTTAACATTCTCATTCCTCCTTGAGAAAGAAAGTAACACGTATCCACACCTTTGCTTTCTCCACTTCCATCCTAAAAGTACTAATGAAAGGTAATGTGCTATTTAAAACATTAAATAACAACGACAACAAAAAAAGTGAAAAGCAATTCAACCACATTTTTAATATTTAAATTTACAAATTAAAATAAGAAACTTTTTCTATTAAATTAACAAATATATAAAAATAATATATTCTCACTAATGGAAGACAATGAAGTAAGATAGGCACGACCATACATTGCTAACAAGAATATAAATATTCACTACTCCCCTTTTGACTAAGTAAATTCCTTTTTTAAGAATGTATCCTAAGGCAATAATCTGGGTTGTGCACAAAAATTTGATTATTAGGATTTCTCATATTGTTATTTTTAAACATTAAAGATATAAACAAATTCCTGGTATCCAATATACAAATAATGATGAATTAAAAGCTCTGAATCTACATAAACACTGAAAATCTTATAAAAGAAAACATTTAATGACAAGAAAATATGCATGGTACATTAAGAAAAGACTAGAAGGCCATATGGGTTCAGTTTTATGGAAGACAGGGGGAAAGAAATAAATTGAGAGCCAGCCCTAATGGCCTAGTGGCTAAAGTTTGGCACACTCTGCTTCAGTGGCTTGGGTTCGGTTCCTGGGTGTGGAACCACACCACTCATCTGTCAGTAGCCATGCTGCAGTGGCAACTCACATAGAAGAACTAGAAGGACTTACAACTAGAATATGCAACTATGTACTGGGGCATTGGGGAGGAAAGAAAAAAAGGGAGAGGAAGATTGGTAACAGATGTTAGCTCAGGGCAAATCTTTCCCAGCCCAAAAAAAAGAGAGAAATTGAAAGTTTATACACAAAAATATCAAAAGTAGATCATGGTAGGATTTTAAATGCCTTCTTTACAAAATTTTGCACTTTCAAAATTATCTATTTTTACAATAAAAATGTTCTTTAAAAATTGCTTGCTACTCTCTTTTTGATCAGTATGCCAATATATCTGAAATGTTACAAAGCCATAAAAATAACTGAATTTGCAAATATTTATACAATTTTTATGACTGATTTATATAAATAATACTATAGGTGATACTATAAAGCACTGCCAGAAATCAAAGTTGTATTAATAAAATCAACACCTAACAGCAGAATAAATCATATGGTTGCAGAAGTCACTAAAAGAAAAAGAATGTCTCTAGAAGAAAGCAGAAAGACTTGTCTGAAATCCAATGGGTAGAATTAATATAGAAAGAATAGGCCACAGAAAGGGCATTCATGGAGAAAAAGGAGTCAGAGAAGTAAAAACTGGCAGCAATCATGAACACTGTCCAAGAGAGCAGGCCCTAACCAGGGGCACTACTAATCAGGCCACGAGGGAGCTCTGCCCTAAAGTGAAGTTGGACGCATGAATAGGTCGATTTCATTTGCCATTAAAAACATTCAACTAACTCCCTTTACTGATTCCATGCTCACAAAGTGGCCTGCAGATTCTAATTTTGCTGCTCATGTGTATGGTTTTCTAAGAAAAAAAAAACATGTAGACAAAACACATGACAGTTTCGGATCCCCATGACAGTTACAAAACTGGTATTCTCATTTGGAAGTTAAGCTTCTGGGAGTGTTTGTCAGGCATAAGCCATGCTCCCCAAATTTGTTCAGCTCAGGGAGTAATCAAATTTATTTTCTTTGCCTACTTAGTGGTAATCGCACCAAGACTGATGCTTCTTCAATCTTTCAATTTCTACTCATTCTTTCTTATTGGAGTTAAATATTAAATATGTTCAAGCCTCTTATCTTTAAAACGAAACTCTCCAGTTAAGCTCAAGTCCAACCCCAACTATAGATCTCTGGCTGCACACCAACAGCCAAACTTAAAATAAGTTGTCCCCATTCATCTACTGCAACTACTTCCTCACCACAGGCTCACCTCAACTAAATTTGCTCTCAGCACAGTCATTAACAGCTTCCTTAGTACTAAATCCAACGGACACTTTTCAGTCCTTAACTAATTTTGCCTCTGAGAAAATACACTGCTTATCACTTCTTTTTCTTCTTGAAACAGTCTCTTACTTTGGGCTTAAGTGATATTAAACTCCTGATTTTCATCATACCTCTAAGACCTTCTCTGGCTCTGCAGACTCTTCTTCCTCTCAGATTCTGTACTAGGCCCTCCTTTCAACCTCCACACTTCCCCACGTGATCTCCCATCTCTTCAATTTCCATCTACATGTTTATTCCTCCCAAATCTTTATTCCCAGTCCAAAGCTCTCCACAGACATGTATATCTTCTTGCCTTCATACATTTTCACTGGGGCATTCCAAAGACAATTCAGACTCAACAAATCCAAAAGTGAATACTTCCCCCTACCAAACCTGTTTCTCTTCCTGTGTCCCTACGATGACACTATGAACCCAAATGCACAAACCAGAAACACAGGTTACATTCTCAGACGTAAGCTCTTCCTAAATTTCTCTCAAATCTGTCTTCTCTTTTCCAGGCCCACTGAAGTGCCTTACTAGGACCATAGTCCCAACTGCCACCATCTATCTGCATTGCTTCAACAAACTCCAATCTTCAACCTTTCAATTCACTCTGCATACTACAACCAATAATCTTTATTTTTGGTGAGGAAGATTGGCCCCAAGCTAACATCTGTGCCAATCTTCCTCTTATTTTGTATGTGGGACGCTGCTACAGCATGGCTTGATGAGTGTTGTGTAGGTCCGCGCCCGGGATCCAAGCCCATGAACCCCAGGCTGCCGAAGTGGAGCACATGAACTTAACCACTATGCCACTGGGCCAGCCCCCCAATAATCTTTTTAATAGTACATAAAACCAATCATATAAATTTTCTTTTAAAATCTTTGTATAGGTTCCCATTACATTTAAAGAGTCTGGACTCTATCCTAACACAGTTTACAAAGCCCTCAAAAGCCAGGTCCTGCTTACTTCTCTTCACACCCAATCCCTCAAAGCCTAAGTTCCAGCCATGCTAAATCACTTTCTGTTCTTTAAACATGCTGTTCTCTCTGCCAGAAATATCCTTTCTCCCCCTCTCCCACCTCTACATTTGGCTAACTCCAAGTCTCAGTCTAGATATCTCTCCCTTGAGGGGAAAAAAAACCTTCTAAGATCTCAAACATACTGGTTAGTTACAGCATGTGCTCCTAGAACACTGTGCCTTTATCCTACTATTTCCAATTGCTTATTTAATTCTCTATTTTCTTCACTGTAATGTTAGGGCAAGAACCGTGTCTAACTTGATCTTTTTATCTCCAATGCCTGGCACAGCAGGTATTCAATAAACATTTATGGAAGGAAGGAAAGAAGGAAGGTGAGAAATTTCCAGAAGGAAGGAGGAAAGGAAGGAAGGAAGGAAGGAAGTTTCCCTAAAGAACAAAGAAAAGAAGGAAATTTCCCCAGAAACACCCATGGTAGCACAGCTTTCCAATCCAAACAAACTGTCATACTTAGATAAGTAAATATATAAAAATATAAGATCCACAAGGAGAATTTTTCTATTTTGTTCACTACACTATCCCTAGCACCTAAAACAGTAGTTGGCACAGAGTAGGTACACCATTGTTAAGCAAATGAATAATATTGTGAATTTTACTTCCTAAACTTTCTATATTTTTATAAGCTTTATAAGTGCTTTCTTTTAAATTACAAGTATGTATAAAGATACGGCAAGCAGCTAATTAGTTTTACAAACCCTGTAACAATTCATACAACCTATTCAGCATTCCTCCCTTAAAAGTCTAGCCAGTACATCCCACTTTACTACCTCCCCGCCTCTAGCTTCTTTTCTTACTTTCCTATTTTCTATGATTACTATTCTAGAAAGGGGCACCTTACCATTTTGCTACTCCTCCTGTCCCATTCTTGTCAGCTCAGCACTAACCTACATCCAAGAAACTCATTCTATCTCCAATACCTGTCACTCTATAGAGGCACTGTTCTGATATGAACAAGTTATCCAATAACTTCTGCTTTTTCTAAAAACAATCCTTTTACCTGCTCTGTTTATGAAACTTGACGTTCTCCTGATGGTAATTCTCTTCAAATCTTTACTTCATTTCTGAGACATACAGGGTAAAGAAGTGGCATGTTTTATCATGATTTCTCAATCATTTTCCCTTATCAAGTCTATCTTCTAATAATAATAATAATAAACATATAGTACATAGAATTATACCTAACTTTCATATTATATGGTAGATATTATTTGACTTTGTACATTCATTTAATCCTCTAAATGACTCTATGAAGTAGATACTGTTTTTATTCTCATTTATAGGTAAGGAAACTGAGGTACAGAATAGTCAAGTAATTTTCACAGGGCCACACAGCAGGAGATAGACCCTGGATTCAATCCCAAGGAGCTTGGCTCCAGAGTCCATGCTCCAAACCACAGTGTACACTGACTTTCACCTCAGTACCTATCATCTTCTACTAACATCTGGATATATTTATAATTTCCTTAATGACTTCAGCACCTGGATCATTCAGTACGCTTCTCTTCTTCCCCATTCCATCACCGTCCTTTGGAACTCACAACCCTATGACACTTATCCTATGGCATTCATTCACAATGATAACCCTTTTACCATGCAAGTGTTAACAGATCTTCTACTCCAATGACCTTCTTCTTAATTCTACATAAAACCACATACAAGCAAGGCCATGCTTTGGCTCCTCTTAACTTTTAAAGCTGTTCCACCACTAAAATCTAAAACACTAATTTTCCTCTCTGAGCAGAACCAATTATTCTTCTCACTCTTTAGCTTCCTGACTAGGACAGAATCTGCTCTTCACGTTCCGTATGTTCTCAATCCCTCGGTCACCTTTTAGTTATCCAGTTCCATTGCTACCATTCTCATTCTATTTGCTTCTCCAACCAGCTTGGTCAGTCATTTTCAAAAACGCATTTAGAAATATCCCAGATCAGTGGTTTCCAGAAGTCACTGCCACTGCATTACAAAATTTTCTAGTCTGTACCTAAATGAAAAACCAAGGACAATACAGGAACTTTTTTAAAAGGTAAATTTATTTAGTTTAAAAATCTGTCCTTTATTCTGACATTATTTCCTTCCTTGTTTGTGTCTCAAAATATCCTTTCTTTTATGAAATAATAAAAGTAGATAACAGAAGTTTTTGAATGTCCTTCTTTAGTAAAATTAAAAACCGTGATTCCACATCAGTTCCTAAATCCAGCCCCTTTCATCTTTTTCTAGATATTTTTTGTAGTGGTCCACAAAATCTAAAAATTTAGGAGCCACTGCATTAGATTCCTTTGCGCACTGGTTGGTGCTGCTCTTCACACTTTGACAATCTCCAGTACCATATTTCTTTCTTCAATTTCTCTCCTAAATTGTGTATATTAAAAAAACAAAACAAAAATACTGAAGGAAGTCATTGATAACAGTTGAGACCAAGGCAATGCTTTGAAAAACTGCATAAGAAATAAGAAACCATCTTTCATGCTGGAACACAGACACACATTATCAACACTCAATCTAAGTCATCCCATACAGCCCATATTTCATCACTGTGTCCATTTGAATATAAGGAGACTACCAGATGCTTTGCCAAAATTAAAATACAGAATTCATGACACTTTTTAGTCTGCTCAATTAAGTTTAATTACTTCTCCAAACAAAAATGGAGACAATTTATCTCCTGCTACCCACATTTTATGAGCTACCTTCTATTTTTAATATATATTTGGCAATATGGGAAATATTCAATTGGTTAATACATATGGCCATGTTGTGGGTTGAACTATGTTCCCCAAAAGGATACATTCAAGTCCTAACCCCTGGTATCTGTGAAAGAGCCTTATTTGCAAATATTTGGGTCTTTGAAGATGTAATTAGTTAAGAGGAGATCATACTGGATTAACGTGGCCCAGATTCCAATGACTGGTGTCCTCGTAAGAGGTCCATGTGAAGACACACAGACACAGGGGAGAATGCCATGTCAAGCCAGAGGCAGAGATTAGAGTGATGCATCTACAAGCCAAGGATTGCTCAGATTCTTGAAGAGGCAAGGAAGGATTCTTTCCTAGAGCTGTCAGAGGGAGCATAGCCCTGAGGACATGCTTGATTTCAGTCTGCCACCCTTTAGAACTGTGAGAGAATAAATCTCTATTTTTTTAAGCCATTCATCTTACCGTAGTTTGTTACGGCAGCCCTATGAAAGTAATACAAGCCATTAATAAGAATGAGAAAGGAGATAGAACAAATATTATCTAGGCCATTAGTGAACTTCAGAAACGAAAACTAAAACTACAACTTATCTGTAATTTTAAATTACTTAATTACATTGCATTAGACTACTTTACAATAAAAAATTTTTGAGACAACTTAGTTTTTACTTTACAAACACTAGACATCCAAAAAAAAGTTATTCTTTTTTCTTTAAAACTTACTTTTTACGAGTTAAATTTTGTTTTTAAAATTGTTTACCCTAACATAATTCAAATAAATCTAATAACCTGCTAAGTGATAAAAAAACGTTTACTTGAAATCCAAGTAAGAGTATAAATGTGAGTTTTGTGATCAGAAGAACTTGGGTTACTATCTAGGCACTTCCTAGCTGTGTGACAAATTTGGAAAGATCCTCAACTTCTCAGAATCCTCTATAATAATTTTTATTTTAAAAGGAGGGAGGAGGACATAATGGTTATCTCACAGTTTTTAATCAAGATAAAAACGATACATTTGATAAATATGTTTCTAATTCTCAAAAGATGCAAAGATTTGTAGGATATTTGAGATTTATGTTCAAGTCCTTGCAAGTAGGAGAGTACCTGAGGTTAGTTAATAATATCATGACTAGACCGAGGATGATAAAAGTTAAGAGACTGCAGAGTGATGACGACAAAACAATTTGGAAGTGCCTAGTAGAAATGTGAAGCAAGGACAAACATAATCCTCCTCAAAGAATGGCTTGTATAGTATAGTATAGTATAGTAACTACTCTATAAAAGTGTACAAATCTGAAGTAAAGAAGTATAAGGAACATGTGAGGAAAAGGTCATGGACGCATGAAATATATTTACAATAGAATGAATGTCCCCAAAAGCAAGGAGAATGGGTTAACAAGGCACCTAGAGCAGTAGAACTGAGAGTGCAATAAGACTGCACGGAGTAGTAGAAAGCAGGAATTTGTACCTTAATAATTAAGACAGGACAACAGTTTAAGCAAGCAAGCAATTGGAAGATAGAGTTTAAGGACATACGAATCATACAGAAGAAGAGTGTCTAATCAATCTGGGAGTCAGAAAGAAATTATTTTAAAAAGTGTCTTCTTCAGTCTATACTTTGACTACGTACCAGAGCAACATTTTGTGAGTAACTACAGAAGTCAGAAAATAAAATTTAGAAAATAACAAGAGTAACATTTAATGAATGCTCACCGTACACCAGGCATCGTTCCAAGTGCTTTGCATGTTTTAACTCATTTAATCCTCACCAACCACCTTATGAGTTAGGTATTATTATTATTTCCATTTCGTGGTAAGGAAACTAAGGCACAAAGAGGTTAACTTGCCCATCATGACACTAAGAGGCAGAATCGGAATAAATATTGGAAAACGGTAAAAGAATTTGTAGCAGGCACAGATTGCCTAAAAGTAACTTCTACTAAAAATAAGTTCCACTATTTCTTCCAATTAAATCACTAACCCCCAAAGAAAATCAATAATTTACGTTTTTTTCTAACTCTTTGTTGTTGTTCCAGACTAGGCCTCAATTCCTTTGAGAGATCTTTTAAGCTTGATATATTTTTGTGATTTGTATCCACAAGTCATTACATTACTCAGTTGTGTACTAAAGTTTATCAGCAAAAAGAGAGAAATTCCTCCCCCCGCTCCCCTCCCCAAACCATGAAATTTCTTTTTCTCATGTTTCTCCTCTAACAGAAGTGGCATAATTGCATAATTTAAATAATTTAAAGATATCGATAAACAAATTAAGTAGACAAGCATACGTCCTGAATTCTTCAGGAAACAACCCTGCCTCATTTCTTTATAATGGCTGTATACTGTACTCCAGTTCAATGGATCTGGCTAGACAATTACTTGAAATACTTAAGTACAACCTCAAACAAATGAATAAATCCTGTTTTGAACTATATGTTTAATTGCCTCTGAAAGCCAGTCTTGCAACATTTTAACAGACACTATGTAACTTTGCGTTAAGTCTTGAGGGCACTAATTTTTAAATACAAAAGTTACTTAAACGTGTTTTCTCAAACAGTGACCTATCAACTCTATATACTACCGTTACCCAAGGCTATTCTTCACCACGAGTTGACGTTACCTTCCGAGGGTTTCTTAATCCTCGAGGGTTTCAGAAAAGTTGCGACAAGCAGACCTGTCTCCTATAGCATCTCGCCCAGCCCTGCCCCTTTCTCATCTTCCCAGGCGACGTGTGAAACTCTCCTTCGAGGCGAGGCCAAGACCTCGGTCTTTCTTAGAGAGAGCAACTTGCTGCCAAGAATTTGGTATTTATCTGAACGGGGGTGGGGAGCCAGACACCCGGGAGGATCGGGACACGATCCGGCTGGTCTTCACAACGCGGGACCCCCCTCGCCTGTGGACGGGAGGAGCCACCGGGGCACTGTGAGAAGCAAAGGGTCAGGGTCAGCAGCTGTCGGGGAAGCACCTCAACTCCTCCAAGTTGCAAACCTACGCAGAGACACCGGACTGGGGAGAGGGGAGCTCCAGGCGCAGCGCTGCCCAGGGTCCTGCCAGTAACGCCCCCGGGGGAAGTGGAGCGGCTCCCCGGTCCGGTCCGCTCTCCAGAGGAGAGCGATGAAGACAGGGAGCCAACCCCATGACAGGCTCTTAGTCCCCTTAACCACATTCACGGCATGAACAGCCCTGGACCAACCAAGGGAACAGCACGCGGCGGGGTTTCAGTATGTTACCTTGTGTTACGGTCCCAGCCGACCGCCATGTTTCACAGAAGCCCGGGTCGCCCGGGCTCCCGTTTGCCCGGAAATATCGCGAGAACAAAAGCGACCACCACCGCTGAAAACGTCAGAAAGGGGACGATGTCAAGGTCTCGCGATATTCCCTTTGCTGACGAAAGGCTTCGCGAGTCAAGAGGCGTGGTTAAGATTAAAGGGGCGTGGCTAAGCCGAACACAGGTCGAAACTTATTTTAGGTGCAACCACGTGGCCAGTAAAGAATCAGCTTGTTCAGGAAGGGGTAGTTACTTTTCTACTGACATTTAAGAGACCACAGACTGAATGTCAACTCCTCATACCGTACTTCATTACTTAACGAGAGATGGGCGCAGGAATTATCATTTGCAACCCTAATATGTATCACTCCTCCACTCTGCACCACGTTTTGTGTCTTTGTCTTTGCCTCCTTGTTTTCCCCTCGTCCAGAACATTTAAGCTTCCTTTCCCAGGCATAGGTAACGCTTTTAATTATTTGTTCAATGTTTTTCTTGTCTTCCGGATAGTAAGCTCCGTAAGAAAGCACATCTGCCTTCCTCACCCTTATATCGCCAACATCTGCTGTGTACTCAAATATTTGTTGAGAAAGGAAATTAATACTTCATTCTTCTTTTCCTAACACTTCATAATATAAGAGGTAGTAGAGGGGACTTTGGAGAGAAAGGTTAAATGGGAACTGTTCAAGAGTAAGCCCATCTGTTAACAGATTTTCCAATCAAACATTGAGATTTTAGGGGCCTGCCCAGTGGCGCAGCGGTTTAGTCCGCGCTTGGCAGCCCGGGGTTCGCAGGTTCGGATCCTGGGCGCCCGCCGACGCACTGCCTGTCAGCCATGCCTTGGCGGCGTCCCATATAAAGTAGAGGAGGATGGGCACGGATGTTAGCCCAGGGCCGGTCCTCCTCAGCAAAAAGAGGAGGATTGGACGGATGTTAGCTCAGGGCTGGTCTTCCTCACAAGAAAAAAAAAAAAATTGAGATTTTAATTTTCTGATTTATTGACCAAAAAAGTCTTACAAAGGTATAATAATGACTATTGCTTATACAGTAAGCACTGTTTTTTGTCCCAGTAAGCACTGTTTTAAATGCTTTACTTGCCTTATCTCATTTAATCCTTAAAACTGTGTAAGATAATACCATTACTTACCTGTTTATAAATAAGCAAATTGAGTCAAGTGGCAGCTAAGTAGATTTACCCAAAGACAGATAGCTGGGAGAGGCAGAGACATCTTGACCACAGCACTAAGTTGTTCTTCAAAGAAGCAAACCACATCATTTTGTTTAGTGAATTAATGTTTATTGAATATAAAATTTCACTAAATTGAAACTACACTAGAAAATATGGGCAGATAAAGAGGTTCCACTGATGCAATTTCATTTCCAGACTTTCATGTCAGGGTTAGTCCAAAAACTTTAAATCAACTTTAAATTGATTTAAAGTTTCTCCCTCCCTTACATATTTAGGAAGCAGCATAATGTACTGGTTAAGATAATAGGC
Source organism: Tapirus indicus (assembly GCA_031878705.1). Classification (NCBI taxonomy): domain Eukaryota; kingdom Metazoa; phylum Chordata; class Mammalia; order Perissodactyla; family Tapiridae; genus Tapirus; species Tapirus indicus. The sequence goes on from CM062918.1 coordinate 123,114,486, forward strand.
ACTGGAGCTAGGATTTCTTGGGTTAAAATTCCAGTTCAACCATTTACTAGCACATGACCTTGCTCACATTATGTCGTCTCTTTGTGTCCTTTCCTCATCTGTAAAATGGCACAATATCTGATAGGATTGTGATGGGGGCTAATATATATGAGTCAATATATATCTAAAGTGCTTTTTTTATCTCAGCCACAATGACACCAGCAGCCCTTCCTTTTCCATGGGTCTAAGACTGTATGGGCTCTTGCTTGGACGGAGGCTGGCTATTGTTCACTTAATTATACCTGGCCCCTGGTCTCCAGAGTAATCTAGTTTTAGGGTAACAACTATCCCATAAGAGGCAGTTTTCCCAGTACTGTGGCAAAACTGACTAATTTGATCCTACTTATTTAAAAAACAGCTCACCATCTTCCAAGCTACCAAATGAAGACTAAATTAATTTCCCCTGAAGATTGAAAGAGGGGCCAGTACTTAATCGTATGTTATTGGTGATGTTATATCTGGAAAACAGTTTGCTAACAACAACAAAAAATCCATTGCATTATGTATTATCTGCAGGAGAGAATCAGGAGATAGATAGGTTTTAGATTGAGGATTAACAACTGGTGCTAAGCAGCCTGTATTTTGTACAGATGCTCAAAAGGTGTTATCGTGCTTTTTTTTCTTCTCTATAGTTTAAGTTTTAGCAAGTGAGGAGCAAAATTAAGATAAATAAAATTAATGGTTTTTGCTATATGAATGCCCCACAAACACCTCAAATTCAATATATCCCAAGTGGATTTTATAATTTACCCGCAAATCTATTTCCTCTCCTCTGTGCCTAGGAAAGTCAACATCACCACTAACCTCACATTCATTCGGGTTAGAATCCTCTGTCCTCTGTGTTTCCTCCTTCTCACTAGCTACCAATCCCAATGACTAGTCAGTTTCTTTCATGAGACTATTCCCAGCTTCATGCTATACTCCAGGCCTTCATTTTCACTTGCCTTGATTGAATATAATACACACTTTTGCCTGTATTATCCTCTGAAAACACTCATCAGCCATGTAGTATGGTGATTAAGGTCTCTAATCAGAAAAACCCTTGTGCTAATTCTGCTCTGAAGCAGCTGTTTGATATAAAACAAGTACTTAACGTCTCTGAGCTTCAATCTCTTCATTGGTAAAATGGGAAAGATAATGCCTTGCTCATATAGTTGTGCTTAAAATAAAGTTAACATATGTAAAGTAATTGGTACATATAAAGCTATTAATGTAGCCTAATGGAATTGTTGTTCCCCAATTAAATCCTTATGGGAATTATGAAGAGAATTATTGACAAAAAATGGAGACATAAAGAACTGAGTAACTGGAAAGATATACTATATTCTTGAACAGCAAGACTTAAAATCAATCTTTCCCCAAGTAATATATGACATAGTCTTTGCCTCCCACACATAATAGTTTATTGCTGGATTTGTACTACATTCAAATATCAGAGTTTAGTTAGATTTTACCCATCCTGATAAAAGTTCTGTTAAAGTAAAAACTCGAAAACTGTTCCTAAAAAAAAGAAACAAAAAACTTTATAAGTGTGTAATTCAATGATTTTAGTAAATTTGAGGAGTTGTGTAGTTATCTCCATAATTCAATTTTAGAACATTTCCATCCTCCCCATTTTATTTCCTGCTCTTACCCATAGCCTTAGGTAACCACTGTTCTGCTTTCTGCCTCTATAATTTTGTGTTTTTCAGACATTTAATATAAGTGGAATCATAAGGTAGTCTTTTGCAACTGGCTTCTTTCACTTAGCATGGTTTATCCATTTTTGTAACCATTTTTTAACTATTCTCTTTCATTTAAAAAAATTTTCAAAGGATCTGGGGGATCCTCTTTAAAAGCTTTATTTTAGGAAATTGCACAAGACAATAATAACATGAATCAAAAGTTTACTAAGTGCTAGCCACTATTTTAAGTGGTTTAACTTTATAGACTCCTTTAACTACAAGATATCTCTATGACTAGGTTTCTTCTTTACTTCCACTTTATAGATGAGGAAATGGAATTGCAGTGAGGCTAATTTACCCAAGGTCATAACGCTAGTTAACGTTAGAGCCAGGATTTGAACCCAAGAAATCTGGCTTCAGAACCAACACTTTTAATCCCTTTTCTCAGGGGTTATTAATATTACATTCAAAAGTTTTCATAAGATTAGCTTTAATGATTAAATGAACTAAATGGAAATATCAGGAAATATCTGGCACCTAGAAGATATACAAAATAATTTAAAACCCTTTTCCCCTAGAAGAGAATGGATGGTAGAAAGTGTAACTGCCAGTGTGAACTAAGCGAAGTTGACAAATAGGCTGACTGTTACAAGTGACATCAGCAAACACAAATCACAGTGACAATTTGTGCTTTCCAGGCAAAGGGACCTGCAAAAAGATGCAATGGTTTAATGCTCTGAATGTGTGTGGAATTCCTAATTACCTGGACAGGAGGACACATTCTGCTCCGAGGAGCTAGTGTTATTAAAAAGGCCTTTAAGTATAATTATATTGTGTAGCATTTGATATTCACAGAAGTATAGGTAAGTTATGCAAGATAAACATCTGTAAAACCACCACCCAACTTATTTAGAAAATTATCGGTTCTATTGTAACAACTTCTGCCTTCCTCTGTCCCATCTCACTACCTCCCCCACTGCTTTGAATGGTGGGTTATCATTCCCTTGCATTTTTTTAACCAGACATGAAGGAAGCCTAAACAGAATAATGTTTAATTTTGCTTGCTTCTGAGCTTTATATAGTACTGAAGCTCAGCACTGTTTCTAAGGTTCACCTAAAGAGCCTGTGGACTGTGTTATATATTTCACTGCTATGTGAGAATATCACATTTTGATGATCCATGCTTCTGTAGTGGGCATTTGTACAACCAGCTTTTGGCTGATATTAACAAGGTTTCCATAAACATTCTTGTACATGTTCAATGGTCATGGTTGCATCGTTTTCCTCTAGGACACTGCTCTCATACCTGACTGCACAGAAGAATCATATAAGTAGCTTAAAAAGAAAATTATCCCCATGCCCCAGATGTTTACATTTAATTGCAGCCATGGTTGAAGACAATGCTCTAAGGCATATACCTCGAGGTAGAATTGCTGACTCAGAGGACATTGGTGTCTTTAATTTTACTGATTTTGTCTGAGTTTTCCAAAGCAGGAGTACCTAATTATACCCCACCACCACCACCAGCAGTGAGAGTTCCCCTTACTCTATATTCTCATTATCTGTTTATATTGTCTTACCATGCAATTTTTTGCCAACTTAGAGAATATAAAATGGCATTGTTTCTTGCTTTTGTATTCTGTTTTATTGGTCAGTTTATTTATCTCTGCAATACCACCCTATCTTAATTACTATAGCTTTAATTGCCTTTCTTATAATTCTCCCACTTTATTCTGTCTCTTTAATAGTTTTTAGATATTTTGGTCCCAGCGCTTGTTTATATTGCCATTATCTGACAACTTGGTTAAAATTTACTCTTATTTTATAAATATCTGTGGGGAACAGAAAAATGAAAGTGATAATGCTAATGATAATAAAGTTGAGATCAAGATGAAATCAGAATAAGTGCCAAAATCTGTTAATCTTTGGTGAGAATGAGATACTTGTTAAACTTAAGTTGTTGACTGTTAAATTGATAAAGAACCAGCATGAAACCTTTGAACTATATTATTGAAAACTGTATGAAAAAGACAAGGCAGAGGATTAGAGGAAATGAAGTAATGCAATTTATGGCTTAAAAATGAAAAATTTTTTTTTCCAATGATCCAAATAACAGGAGAAATTCAGAGTATGTGGAGTTGTTGATAGGAAAATAGCTTGCTACAGATTTCTTTAACGTAAGACATTGGTGTGTAAAACATTAAAACATAAAACAAAAATCAAGTCAACTCATACTTGAGCTTTAAAACTCTGCTCAAATATTCCTTCTCCTGCAAAACCTTCATCCATCCCTGCAGAAAGTGTTAGTGGTTCCCCCCTTGACTGCCAGCTCCCACAGCATGTTGAAAAGTAATTATCTTGTATATCGTTCTTCTCTGCTAGAATGAGATGCTAAAGATGAAGTAAACTTCCTCTTTCTAGTTGCCTTTACCTGCCACACAGTAGGTGCTCAAGAAGGATATTTTTTAATACATACATAAATAAAAGATTAGGCCATCAGGTCTCTAATTTCTCTAAATTTGGCTATGTGACCCTTACGTGTTAACTGACATAATTGATTGCAATCCAATACACATAGAGCCTGACCTTGAAATGCAAATTTTTGTTTTATGTTTTAATGTTTTATACACCAATGTCTTGGGAAGAAGAAAAGGCCAAAGTAAGAAATAAAGCTTATGTCCCTCCTCAATTAAATTGGCTTTCAACTAGAGGAAGGGCAAGTAAAAGTCTAACACAGTTCTATTCAATAAGTAGAGAAAATAAAAATTACTGCCAACTGAAGCTGAAAACAGAGCACCAAATAGTCTCTTACACTCATAGGAAAATCAGGCAGCTTCTCTAGATAGTACATGGAGTGCTAACCCCGCATCCTTTGCTGACAGAGCCCTAAAAGCATCACCACCAGATCCCTGTCCCAGGTGGTCATGACAGAGATCGTCCCAGCATCAAAATTAACTACCAGCAGATCATACCCTGAAGAAAAAAGCTTTAGACAGGCCTGACACTTTAATATACAGCCCCTCTTTAATCCTCTTTAATGTCATCTGATAAAAAAGATGAGAAAAATCCAACAAGAGACAAAGTAAAAATGGTCCAAAAGAGATTAACATTAGAATTAGAGAATCTCTATTGCAAATCTCATCTTTCATTTTACTGAGAGTCCCTATCAAAAAGTATAATTTAAATCAATGAAAGCAGTTAGACTAATATTCATGTAAAGGGCTTTTAATAAATACTAGGGTATTTATAACTCTTTCCCTTTGTAGCATTTGCAAAAAGAGGAGAGATTGAAAGAGAAAAAGAGAGAGCTGGGGCCAAGGGGATGAGAGAAAGGGAGATCAGAGAGAGAAAGAGAAAAATATAATTTTTCTGCCTACTTCCTTATGAGCTGCTCTTTCATTTGGTTATATAGGGGCTTACCTAAAGGTGAACTAGACTCCCTTTCTGAATGCTATAATCTTGGAAACCAAATGATAAATTCTGGTGGAAATGTATAAAATAAGAAAAAAAATAGTTGCCTGAGGCTCTTAATCATTGTATATTATGTATTCCTGTGATGGACTTTGGCATTTAATTTTCTGGCTCAGGTGACTCAGTTCCTTACTTCTTAATTCCTGGCTACAGCCTACAGAGATGATTATCAGTCACCTGAGGTTCAGATAAATGAAATGCTTTATAGACAATTGAAATAGCCTAAAATTTTATCTAAAAATTTCAAAATCAAGTGATATGCCTGATAAATAATCTCTTAAATGTTTATTATGCATTGAAATTGTGAAACTTACAGGGACCTTTCTTATCTAACTGCCCAGGGCATGTTCTGTGTGAGTAAAATCAAGAATTTTATGGACTGAATAACATTTCCCTTTATATCTTCCAATGTTTACCAAACTAGAAAAAATAGTAAAAGTGTATATGATGGTATTCAGATATGACATATACATGGTACAGTAGGTATGAACTTAATGACATTCCAGTTTATAAGTTCCCAGGAAGCATGAACCAACATTAACTTTCTGTAACCAATGTTTAACATTGAACATACATACACGCCAAATCCAAGCCCCTCAATGGCAAGGGTTGGGGGAAGCGCCACTGAGTTTTTCAGCACTGACAGGAGACTTATTTTTCAGGTAGAGTGTTATGTATTTCCTTTCGCATTTATAAACACAATTCCACCACACCACTCTTTCAGTGATCATGCTTCTCCTCTGGTGACAGATGTGATCCAGTCCCTGTAGGCAGAAATTCTGGTGAAGACCGTTGGTGCGGTGGGACGGCAGTTACTGCTGCCCCAGCTCACGATACCGATGAGCTTGTACTGCCCCTCCTGGGCACACTGCAGTGGTCCTCCAGAATCTCCCTGCAACCAGCAAAAAGAGAAGTTCTCCTGGCTGCATGATTCATGGTTGACGCTAACCCAAACTGCAGAGGATGATGAGACAATGCATAAATCACTCATCTCTGATTTCTGTTCACAACAGCACGGGGAACTAGGGCCACTGAGCTAGTTGGCTGATGTTACAGATCTCTGAATCAGATCAAAATCTATATTTTCAAGGAGAGGCTGAAAGCTACATTTAGCATCAATTCCTTTAATGCTGACAATAGACTGTGCCATGCAGAAAGTTTCAAGCATCTACTAAATATAAATGATGGTTTTGAGTTATATGAAAACATCTTTATGTTTTCAGTGCTACTAGGAATAGGTACTTTGAGCTACCTAATTCAGCTAGGAAGTCAAACCATAAGAAATCACTTTTTGTAGGTCAAAAACAGTTGAATATCATCAATTTCACATAGTTCAACGAAGCATATGAACGAGTAATTCCTTTTGAGAACTGAGTCCACTTTAAGTATCAAATTAGCAATCACATTACATCAACTTGGCAATGTATTTATTCTTCTCACTTTTCATTTTAAAACTAGCATACATTTATACCTCTTTATACCCATTCATGAGATACACTGAGAGGAAAACTCCTGCACTCATCGATGCAGTCCTTGAATTACCATGCATGAGGATGATCCTGCAGCCCCTCCACATATATTGGTGTTTTTAATATCCACTCCCCAGTAGCTTCGACAAGATGTAGTGCTGATCAGTGGTACCTCTGCCTGTTGCACAGTTTTAGGAAATTCATCTTCTAATAGAAAAGGAATAAAAACACATATAACCTAGGCAAATGCTTTTAAAGGATAAAACAAAAATAGCCCTATATATAAAGAGACTTCAAAGGTTAAATCCCACCCATTCTCCCCACTCAGCACCGTAATCATGCTGTAGGTGATTTGTAAAAAACTAATATTATTACTCCACAGTGACTTTTACAACAGAAACAACAAAAAACTTTTATGTGGGTTCTTTTGTCTTCAGTACAGTCCTAAGAAGATAGAAAAATAATATCACTTTATAGAAGGAAAAAGTTCACACCCAAATCAGTTGTTGATAAAGCAAACAATACAATCCATTTTTTACATGTGAAATCTATACTTTATTCCATTGGTTTCAGGGTGCTCTAATTCTTTTGACTTCACTTTTGTTAAGCAGACATCACCTTTAGGTGCTAACACTGTCTGGAGGCTGACAAATTGAAACTGCATTCTGACTTACTCTTTAGTTTATTGGATATTTGTAACTTGCTAACTCAGTTGTAGAACATGTTGGAAGTAAGACCAGAGTCACGGGTTTGATCTTTATATGGATTATTTTCACATAATCTTTCCACTCACTTACCATTTATACCAGCCTATGATTTCAGAAAAATGCCTCACATCTTTGGGAATAGGCTCATATCTTCAAGTATGGGTTTTCACAGTAGCAGCGTCTAGAGTGTTGTGAAAACAATTGCATGTGTATGTGTGTTCACAGTGCAGTTGGGGGGTAATTACATATAAATGAGACACACAAATATTTATTAGGTAATAAAGTCACTAGATATTCTCCAACACAAGTTTTTACAAGTATCAGTGAACTAGTATTTATGAATCTGATGGCCTAAAACCCAAGCAGTCACCTTTAGATCTATTATGAAAAAGACTTTTTCCACTATCATTCCCAGTAAAAATACAGAAAAATTGAAAATGAGTAAACAGTATACTCGGACTTCACATATATTTGTTTGGATCCTAATCTTTGAAAAGGTAGTGAACATACTCACGATGTGGTTCAGTTATTCCCCATCCAGCAGTCATACATTTGGAAAGTAAATTTATTTTATCATCTTTCCCTGGCAAACAGATTGGAGATACAAACTCTCCTAATTAAAAGGACGAGAAAGAAAAAGGCAAATATCATTTAGTCCACAGGAGTGATATTAACGTTGTCTATATTGTTTGCTCTTCAGTGATGGCTCTAGAAATATCTACTTTGACCTGACAGTACCCTTTTTAACCCTGTGATTTAATAAATAAGTCTTCCAGAAGATTCCATCTATTAATTATTCAGACGGCATCATCCCAATTTACATGTTACCACTTTGCTCCAGGTATTTCTGTATCCTCCTAGGACAATAGCAACACATGCTCTACATTGAGATGTGGGGCTCCTGATTTCTCATCCATAATCATTTTTAAAAATGCATCTGCCATTTTGCCCATGTGCTTCCAGGACATCACCTTGTTGAATTTGAGATGATAGTGGAGAATATAACTATCTTCTTTCTTCAACTATTAAATGAGGAATGGGGAAAAACCACATTTGTGGCAATTTAAACTTTAAGTATTTTTATATCTAATTCTATCTTCACAGATGTATTATAAAATATATTAATACATTATACATTTAAACATTCATTTTTTTTCTTATCACCAAAATTTGTATATATATAAATATTGTGGGTTTATGTGTGAGTCTGTGTGTATTTATACTACACACACACACACACACACACTCTGAATGCAGTGCTCCTGTGTTTGTTTTCCTATGCTGTTTCACTTCGTTTGTATCCAGACTTTTACATACTTAAATGCTTCAGCATATCTGCTATCCTAGACTATTTATTTCAAAGATTTGTTATTTTTACTGCTATCTCTTAATAAAATCACATAAAACTCTTTATAATTTGTCTATTCTTTTCCCAGTCATCTCTCTACACATGTACCAACTGGTTCCAAATCTTATGTTATGCTGCTTTCACAGATAATCATTGCTCTATCATATCATTTCCTGCCAGATTTTCTTAAGTGAAGACATTTTCTCCCTACCAACATTTTTTTTTTTTTTGTATATGAGGAAGATTATCCCTGAGCTAACATCCATTGCCAATCCTCCTCTTTTTGCAGAGGAAGACTGGCCCTGGGCTAACATCCGTGCCCATCTTCCTCTACTTTACATGGGACGCCGCCACAGCACAGCTTGACAGGCGGTGCATTGGTCCACGCCCAGGATCTGAACCTGCAAACCCCGGGCTGCCAAAGCGGAGTGCATGAACTTAACCACTACACACACCATCGGGCCAGCCCCCCAACATATTTTTTTAATTGCTCATTTTTCCAATTCTGATCTTCTTCACTTACTAGATTATGGTCATATCATTCATATCATTGCATATAGATACACCACATCATTCTTTTGAATAGCACACAGTATTCAGATAATGAATGTACCATAATTTATTAATTCCATTGGTGGACATTTAGACTATTTTAATTTTTTTCCTTTATGAGATGCATCAAGCATCCCAGATCACACATCTGTGCATTTGTGCCAGTATTCCTGGAAAATAGAACTGCTAGACCACTAGGCACACACTTTAGAAATTGACAATTATTGCCAAATTGCCTCACTTTGGGGGGAAAAAAGTACTGTATTGACTTGCACTCTCCCCAGCTATGTTTATAATTTAGAAGTATGTCAAGAATCTTGAAAACAGTTTTGCCCTGAAGCCAGCAAGTCTACTTGGGGGAAATTTGTCTTAAGGCAATTCTAGACCTAGAAAAATGTATACACAAGGATAGTCAATCCAGCATTATTTCAATTAAAAAAACAACCTATTTTTATAAGAATTATAGAAAGGCTACCATGTAGCCATTAAAGAATCTTTAATAAAATGAAGCAATGCTGATAATGATAAGTGAAAAAGCAGGAGAAAATAAAACTTATAATAGGTATAACAATTATTTAAATACAAGCACACAGAGCAGTATAGAAAAGACAAAAAGAAATAGGCCAAAATGTTCACATGGATGGTCATGGTGAAGTGGTAGAGATGAAAATTATAGGTGGAAAATTTACTGTCTGTAATGGGATAAAGGACATATCTCACTGTTACCACTGAAAAGAAATGAATGGGTACAGATATAGATAAGCTACTAAATACTTAGGGGGAAGAGGATCAGAAAGTTTCTTGTTGTTGTTGACATCAGGTGATGTTAAGTGGAAAGCAAGGTCCTTGGAGAACAGGAAAAGGGATAAAGGATGGGGGGTAAGTACAGAAGGGCTGAAAAGAAAATTATAATTTCCAGGGGAAGTTTATAAAATACTGATCTAGATTCAGGAAAATCTAAGATACAAGATCAACATACAGAAGTCAATCACATTTCATGTACAATTAGAAAAAAACAATACTATTTGCAATCACTCCAAAGAAAATGCAATACTTAAATATATATACACTTAGCAAAACATATACAGGATCTATATGCTGAAAATTACAAAATTCTGGTGAAAGAAATCAAGGAAGATCTAAATAAGGAGAGAGACATGTTGTGTTCATGGATTGAAAGACTCAACATAATAAAGATGTCAATTCTCCCCAAATTGATCTATAGGTTTAATGCCAATTCCTAATCAAAATCACAGCAAATGTTGTTGTAGACATAGATAAGCTTATTTTAAAGTTTATATGGAAAGGTACAGGACTTAGAATTGCTAAAACAATTCTTGAAAAAGAATGCATTGGGAGGAATCTCTTTCTGATATAAACCTTACTATATAGCTACAGTCATCAAGACAATGTGGCATTGGAGAAGGGAAAGCCACAAGATCAACAGAATACAGATCCCAGAAATAGACCCATGCAAATATGCTCAGTTGATTTTTGGCAAAGGCACAAAAGCAATTCAAAGGAGGCAAGATAGACTTTTCAACAGAAGTTGTTGGCACAATTGGACATCCTTAGGGGGGAGAAAAAAGAAACTTGACCTAAAGCTTAAACGTTATACAAAAATTAAAATGGATCATGAGGTTAAATGTAAAATATAAAACTTTTAGAAAAATAATAGGAAAAATCTTCAGCATCTAGGGATAGGCAAAGAGTTCTTAGACTTGACACCCAAAGCACAAATTATAAAAGGAATATGGAGAAATTAGACTTCACCAAAATTAAAATCTCCACTTTGTGAAAGACCCTGTTAAGAGGATGAAAGACAAGCTACAGAATGGGAGAAAAATATTTGCATACTACATATCTGACAAAGGACTAGTATCTAGAATATATAAAGAATTCTTGGGTTGGCCCCATGGCCTAGTGGTTAAGTTTGGCATGTTCTACTTTGGTGGCCCGGGTTTGCTGGTTCAGATCCCAGGCGCAGACCTACCACACTCATCAGCCATGCTGTGGCAGTGACCCACATACAAAATAGAGGAAGACTGGCACAGATGTTAGCTCAGGGCAAATCTTCCTCAGAAAAAAAGAAAAAAATAAATTAAAAAATAGATAGATACAAAAGAATTCTCAGACTCTCCAATAAGGAAAACAATTCAATTAGAAAAATAGGCAAAAGAGATGAAGTGACATTTCACTGAAGAGGTTATAAAAATTGCAAATAGGCACATGAAGAGTTGTTCAATATTATTAGTCATTAGGGAGATGCAAATTAAAATTACAATAAGGTATGTCTACACATGAAAATTAAAAAAAAAAAAACAGTGACTACAGCAAATGCTGGTGAGGATGCAGAGAAACCAGATCACTCATACATCACTGGTCGTATGTAAAATGGTACAGTGACTCTGGAAAAACAGTTTGGCAGTTTCTTATAAAACTAAACATGCAACTACCATATGACCCAGCAATTGCACTCTTGAACATTCATCCTAAAGAAATGAAAACTCATTTCTGTTCAATTTTGTTTACACAAAAACCTTTACATGAATGTTCATGGGAGTTTTACTGTAATATCCAAAAGCTGGAAAAAACCCAGATGTTCTTCAACAGATCAACGGTTTAACAAACTGTTTATAAATGGTTAAACTTCCATACCATAGAATGCTACTCAGCAATGAAAAGGAATGAACTATTGATACATGCAACAACATGAAAAAATCTCCAGGGTATTAAGCTGAGTGAAAATAAGTCAATCCCAAAAGTTGACACACTGTATGATTCCATTTATCTGACACTCTTGAAATGACAAAATTATAAAATAGAGAACAGATTAGTGGTTGACAGAGGTCTGGAGTGGGGAGGGTGGAGTGGGGAGGAGGAAGATGGGTGTTGCTATAAAAGGGCAACAGTACAGATCCTTGTGGTGATAGAAATGTTCTGTATTGACTGTATCAATGTCAATATCCTGAGTGATGTTACCATTGGTGAAAACTGGGTAAAAACTACATTGGTGTCTGTCTTATTTCCTACAATTGCCTGTGAATCTACAATTAACTCAACAAAAAAAGTTTAACTAGAAATAAATTTAAAAGGCAGGATAGGGAGGAAAAAAATACTGATGTCATTTCTCCACTCCTGAGATTGTGACTAATTGGTCCAAAATGCATCCTGGTCTATAGTTTTTTGTTTTAAAAGCAACTCATGGAATTATAATGCACAGCCAAGGTTAAGAAGCGCTGTTTTAGATGCTCTCACTGACTCAGTTATAAAAGCACAAAAAGCAAACTTTTGATTTGCTTGGAGGGTTGCAGGATGAATGCATTGTAAAGACATAAAAAAGGAGGTGAGGTTATCGGCAGAGGAACAGTTGAAGAATTCAGCAACACAGGAGAGAGTTGGAGTAAGGCCGGAACACTGGCCGAGAGCCCTGTGATGCCACGGGAAGGCGTGGGTGTGAAAGTGGGGGCTATCCACAGGCATTCTTGGAAATCTTCTCTAGACCTCCTTCAATTAAAAACACACAAAAGTAAAATGTTTATACAGGTTCTTCAGCTTTTAGAGAAATTATCTTAGAATATAAGAAAGTTTTGAAATAATTATTTAACTTCAAAAGTACATACAGTACTTCTAAGCAAGATGGAAGATAACTGTATGGCAGAGGTTCAAAACATGGGGAAAAAAAAGTTATCCAAACTGACCTAGTTCAACGGGTTTTTCCAGGTGCAACAAGGATAGATCCTCATTAGGAGGAAATTGTGTGAAGCCGGGGTGACTGTATACAGCTTTCACTGGCATCAAATCACTATTCCTTATGTTCCAGAGGTAACTTCTTCCTATTACCAGCTTGTCTGTGACAGCACTTGTCATAAGAAAAGGAAGTGGAGAAATAGATACCACTTTTAATGAGGCCATAATTTTTCAAAATTACTAAAAATACATTCTTTAACATTTCTAATCTACATTAAAATCTTTATTATCTTGAATTCTTAGAAAATGAGGATTTCTCATTAATTCAATCCTTCAGAAAAATATTAAAGTTTCTACTGTCTTGCCTTCATAACATCAAACAAAATGACTTAGTATTTCTTTGATGATTAAGATTCATGACGCCTCAAGGTAATGATTCTAGATATTGTTACAATCATAATATTATACATTATATGATGTACTTATATAAGTCACTGATAGCTATTCTGAAAGTTATAGTTACTCCCTACTACAATGTTTCCCAAAGAAATGTCTAGGTACTACATGCATTAAATCTGGCATGTGCATTAAAAATGCAGAATCCCAGACATAACTCATCAAATCAAAATTCAGAATCAAGATTCTAAGTTTCCATTTATGGCAAACTTCCCAGGTAATTTTGAGCACATGAAAGTCTGAGAACCGCCTTAATAAGGATGCCTTCTTGTGATCTATCTATATCAAAAGTAAGAGTTGGGGGACGGTAAAGAAAATGAGTTTTTGATTTGTTGAAGGTTTGAGCGATACTTTTATTATAAAACCATTTTAGAGACACTGAAAACACTATATCTACTCATTTAGCTGTGGGGACATGGTGCAATGGTGTCGGCTGTCTCACTACTTCTGGGAGACTAACACTAAAACATCAAGCTAGGACCACTCTGAGGAAGGAGTTTTCAGATATCTCCATTTCACACTGAGACCAAGATTTGGATGAAATGAAAGAAAAAATGTTTCTTTTAAAAGACATTCATTAAATTTCTTTAAAACGTTAGATACTTATTTTGGGAGTGGGTATGATGATTAGACAGTTGGTAGAGGAGAGCAAGAAGGAAAGGAATCCACATTTGAGCAATCCTTGTGCTCTAGGCATGGTGTTAAGAGACTGATGCAAAAGTGTTAAGACATTATCATCTCCATTTTATAGACGAGGAAAGTGCGGGGAGTATTGTTAGTTACTTATTAAACACCTGAAAGCAGGAAGCAGCTTTTAAAATTAAAAGCTATTAGTACTAAGTGTGTTAGTGAAGCAAAGTTTCATCAACCTAATATGTTCATTCATTTGCAAGATGGACTGTATCAGTGGGAGCTTAATGCTTAATGTTTCTTGTGATGTGGGGAGAGCAGAGGGAATACACCCCTGTGGGCCCTCAGACAGCTCCAGTGCCCCCTGCACCGCACAGGCACACACCTAAAGTTACAGTGTGCTGCTGTCAGGACCCACTGTTTCGCAATCAGAGCACCTCCACAGTAATGGTGTCCTCGGTGCTGCAGGCTGACCAGCCAGGGCCACGACATCGCAGGTGCAGCATGGCCACCAACCACCCTAGGCTCCCCAAGCTCGGCTGGCAGCACATTTATATTTCTCTCAGACCCTTCTATTAGAAATGGGTCAACAACTGGAATTCCACATCTGTCTTCAGTTGGCAGTCTTCCTGGATTGTTTTCTACTGTCATCCCTTAGAAAAGTAACAACAAAACATTAGATAGAAATACTTATGAAAGTTTATTGAAATCTCAGAGTGGAGATGTTTATTTCTTTTGTAGATTCAAAACTAGGATTCTTAGCAAAAGATGAGACATCTTTTATTTCATTGCTTTAAAATGAGCAAAAAAATCAATAAAGTTAACTGAAGGATTAATGTACACATTTAGACAGAACATAAATTACTTTTTAAAAAATAAAAATATTGCACTTAATGAAATTACTAGACATTGTTCTTTCTGTAGTATTATTTGTGTTATCCCAGTATAACATATCTAGAGATATCAAAATACTTTATACTACACATATTCAAAATACAATGTATATATAAAGAAAAAGCATAAGGAAAATTTCTAGCAATGTGTTTACTCCATTCTCAGATTTAAAAAGAAATCCACCAGGAAATTAAAACAAGAGACCCATTTATCTCCTCAAATATGAAGAAAATTAAGCTTTTCCATAGCCGTATAATTTGGGAATTATAAAATAAGCTCATTTGTCCAATTCTCTACTTGAGATTTCTTTTTTATACCAGAAATATATTTAAAACAAAAAGTTCCTAGCACAGTGTATTTGTGTTTGTTTATTCAATACTTATATCAAAACTCATTTCTACTTTCTCTTCAGATATTTATAAAACATGGATTCCCTCCTTCTTTTAGACACATATGCCAAAAAATATGCAAACTCTTCAAAATTAAGACTATCCTAGATCTTAGAAAAAAAACCCTTGAAAGGTAATTATTCAAACATGTTTTTAGTGCATTAAAGTTTACTGCACTATTATGTTTTTACTGCATTTGGAATCCACATTACATGTGGTAACTCTTACACCTTTGGGCTGTTTGTATGAGTGTATAACAGCCATATTTTATTAGTATTCAACTTACTTAAAGAAAGAAACACTTAAAAAAAGAAATGAAACAGTCTAAGTATTTTTACCATGAGATTGAAGGGTCAGTTTAGAGATGTAGAGATGGAAAGATAAAAGCAATGGAGAGAGAAGAAGGATCAATTAGGTGAGTGTCCCTTGGACAACTGGCAATCACACCTATGGGATGACGTGCTTCACTGGTCTATGGCTGAAAGCAAGGACTCTTCAGAGAGCCCCTTCACTCCCCCATCTTAAGAAAGACAAAGTGACATCAAAAAGAATTTTGCATTGCACGTCATTAGAATTCTTCCTAGAATTACACAATCAAGAGAATCTTCTAACAACAGATTCATTAGGTTTTCTAATCTTAAGCACAACTAATGAAATTCTGGCTTAAAAGTAGATTGGATAAGTAGAAAAATCATTACATTTGTTTCTATTTTATGGAGACAAGTTAGTATATGTTCAGCTCAAATATTCTTTTTGGGGGGTCCTTATGGGGGTGGGGTGGATGGTTACTTAATAAAAGAGATTCAGTAACAGAGACACAGACACACTCTGAACTCTACCTTTGTTTCAGCTTGAATGTCCGCACTGGGTTTTCTAAGTAGCAAGTGAGTGACTTGTGTGGTTATCATTATTTCTCAAATAAAAAATAGCACACACACATACAAAGACACACAGACACACATACACACACACCCTGATTAACTTTATTACCTCACATGATCTGTCTAAATTACCAAAGTCTGATGCCTTAAGGAATGGTTTGAAGTGAAGTTATCCTGTTTTTAGTATTAAAGCGGGGTGACTACCAGTGACCCTTAAACCAGTGGTCCCAAGTTCTACCCTAAGGCATATGTGGTACCTGCTTTAATAAATATTTTTAAACAATTACTTACCATTGATAGGCAGTTGGGTCCCAATATTGCTTTCTTGTGATTGCTTCTGAATCATGTCTTCCAAAAAAAGTTTAAAACCTCTTTCTCCCACAGACTCATCAGTCTTAAAATTCATAGTCAGGTAAGCACCACTGGATATCAAGACAAATTCTTTCTTGGAGCCACATAAGTGAGCTGCGATGCAAGATACACTCAATAATTAAAATACTTCTGTGCGATAACATAGGTAAACAGGGCAGAGAGGGGACATTAAATTCCAAACTGTTAACATTGACAAAGGAATGATTATCAACAACGTAAGATCAAGATTTGTGGGACGGAATTCATGATTTGATTGCAACAACGGAAGGGTTTAGATTTTAAAAGATCAGAAGACTGGGTTAGCAACTGATATGTAAATGATATACAACTGTATGACAGTCTGTGATCATAAGGACAGGAAAAGAGGCATTTTGGTGAAGATAAATGGACAAATAAACAAAGTAATAGCATAGTGTTATGGACTGAATGTTTGTGTCCCCCCAAAACTCATATGTTGAAATCCTAATCTCCAATGTGATGGTATTAGGACGTGAGGCCTTTGGGAGATGATTAAGTCATGAGGATGGAGCCTTCATGAATGGGATTACTGCCATATAAGAGAGACCTCAGAGAGCTCTCTAGCCCTTTTTTTTTTTGCCATGTAAGGATAGAGCAAGAAGATGGCTATGAACCAGGAAGCAAGCCCTCACCAGACACCAAATCTTGGACTTCTCAGCCTCCAGAACTGTGAGAAATAAATGTTTGTTGTTCAAGCTACCCAGTCTATGGTATTTTTATTGTAGCAGCCCAAACTGACTAAGGCATGCAGCTTGCCCAAATACAGACTAATGGTGATCCTTTCCTAATTCAGAAACATAAAAGCTGGCGCAAAAGTGGTCCTGACAGTGATAGGAAATTTGCTGTAATTTATCTGTACATGCTGAAATTTAAATTCTCTCAAAATAAAACAATGATATGCTACTGATTTGTCTTAAAGATAATGCTATCTCAGAAAACTGAGAAAGAAAGATGGGGAATAGGGGAACAGTTAATCTCTACATCATTCTTATCCTCAAAGAATCTGTTTGGTGAACTGGATGCGATGGGGAACTTTTGGGATGCACCATGTCAAGTAAAGGGATTCTGGGTAGAGTCAAAAAGCACTCCAGAAGTCTTAAAATAATGGAAGTAGAAAAATGTTACTTTGTTTTTCAAAAAGGAGATTTAGGGGGATTGGGGTGGATGGGTAGGAGACAGAGAAAAGAGAGAGGGTAGAGGATTTCCAAAGTCATCTATCAGTGAAGTAGTGTAGCTTAGTGCTTACAGGCACAGATTTACAGCCAAACTGCTGGTTTGGACTAGCTCTGTCATTTTCTAACTATGAGGCTCTGGGCAAGTTATTTAACCTCTCTCTGTGCCTCAATTTTCTCATCTGTATAATGGAGATAAAAATAATACTCACATGAAATGATATGAATTAGTATTTATAAAGTATTATAAGTGTTTATCAAATAAGAATCAACCTCAGTAAAATTTTACAGCAAATTATTAGACAGATGGTTTTTGGACACTTAGGGAAGGAATTTGTGGTCATGAGAAGCCAGCATGGGATCCTTAACATGCCACATTAGATTAACCTAATTTAATTTCTTAAAAGAGCTAATTAGATGGAGACTAGGAAGAATGAGATAAACTTAATGAATCTTGATTTCAGTGAAGCACTTAATAAAGTATCTTATAATAGCCCTGTGAGCAGATACAAAATGTAAGTGGCTAATTATATGGCTAGGAAATTTCACAGCTGATTAAATAACCATACAATGTTAACCTGGAGGGAAGGTCTTAATGGTATGGTAATGGTTCTATCCTTGGTTCTGCCAAGTACCGTATTTCTATTAATGAGTTAAACAGAAATACAGATAACACATTTACAAAATGTGTAGGTTTAAGATGGGTGGCTAGATAAGAAGTAAGGTACTAGTTTAAATATAGAATCTTAGAGATCATTTAGTTCAATCTTTCATCTAACACCAAGTTCCTTCTAAAATAGCCCCAGATGTAGGATTACTAGCCTTGAAGATATAACATGGAACTTATGAGCATCTTCTCTTTTTGAACAGTTCTAATTGCAGGATTGTTCTTCCTCATGTTGAGTCAAAAGGCTTCAATGTAATGACTGTCACATGGTGGTGTAGCAGCTAAGAAAGTGTTTGAATCAGAGTACTTGGGTTTGAATCCCACTTTCTCTACTTATTAGTTACGTCACTGGGGGCAAGTTACTCAATCTTTTTGTGACTTGGTTTTCTTATGTTTAAAATGAGGATAATGTAACCTACTTCCATAGGATTGTTAAGAAGATTATGAGAGTTGTAAGTTCTTAGAACTATGTCTGAATAATGATAACTACTCAATAACTATTAGATATTATTGGGCAGAACAAGTTTCATACATGGCCTGAGAGCCTCTATGAGAATTCCATAAATACTTGAAAGGAAGAATTATGATCCTTCTGTCTTCTCTCTTCTCCAAGGTAAACATGCCCAGGTGTTCACATCCTTCAGCATCCTGGTCATTATGCTCTTTGGATGTGTTCCAGCTTGTCAATGTTCCTTAAAAGTGTTGCCTGACCAAGGATGATATTTAATAACCAGTATGACAGGGGCAACAGTCAGATAGACTGGACACTGACTGAAGGTCTGTGAGACTGAGCTAGTGAACGCCAGCTAAGTGCCAACACTAAATCTGCCCATACAAGGGAACTGATTTCCTTCATCTTGTAATTCTTTACTAACACTGCTCTGTAATTTTGTAATCGCCAGCTCTGAAGTTTTTATTTCAAACATCCCACTTTCTAAATCACCACTTCCTATCTATCCAACTCTATTAGTATTTCCCTGTTATAACTGTTTGATCTCCTCATGACCTTCTAGCCATTAATCCCATAAATTTTCTAAATCCATCAGCCTATAAGAGAGTGATAAATTTTGCTGTAAAGGGAAGCAGAGAAATGGGGCAATCGCCAAATTTCTTGTACTGCTTTGTTTTAAGCGATGGGTAATACTAGAACGTGCTTGAAACTGATGAGAATGATAGAGGAGATTAATGATGTTGGAAAAAAGACAACTACAGGAAATTTGTGAGAAGCTGATAACTTAAATTTACATCTATAGCCCAAACCTTTCCTCTAGCTACCTACTGCCAACTTAACCTGGATGTATCACAGCATTAAAAATTTAACATAGCCCAAACAGATCTCTCCCCACCAATCTATTTCTCCCTTTAGTATTTCCCATCTCTGTAAATGTCACCATCTCCAACCCCTCACTATAAACGTCAGAGTCATCCTTGATTTCATATTTCATTCCCTATTCAGTCCATCAAGAAATCAGTTCTATCTCCAGATCTGTCCATTTAGCTTGCACTCCATTGTTGCCATCCTCTTGTAAGGCAACACCATCTATTGTCTAAAACAATAGAACATTGTACTAATAGAACATTCTAATAGCTCTAATGTTTGTACTAACAGAACATTCTGCAATGATGGAATGTTCTATGTGAGTGCTGCCCAATATGGTACTCTCACTCACTGCATATAGCAATTGAGTGTTTAACTAATTTAAATTTAAGTAACAACATGGATTAGACAATGCAAATCTAGATTACCACAACAGCCTCATAGCTGTACACGCAATTTACCTTGTCACCCTAAAACCCACTCCTGACACAGCAGCCAGAACAGCTGTCAAATTACTCTCTTGTCAAAAACCTTTAATGACCTCCCATTTGATTGGAATAAAATCCACAGTCATTACTATAGCCTAAGCTGCACAATTGGGCAAAGCCTCCATCTTCCACAACATCACCTCATTCCAGTCTGTGCTCGCTCAATCTCCAGCCACTCTGACCCCTGACAGTTGACAGTTCCCCAACTTACCAAGCTTTTCCCACATTCAAGGCCATTTTCTCACATTTTTTCATCAAATATTTACTAAGTATTAGGTAGTGCTCTAGACACTGGAGATACAGCAGTGAACAAGAGACTTAAGTCCTGCTCTCAGGAAATTTTCTTTCTGGTAGAGGGAGATGGATTATAAACAAATATATACTCTGCCAGGTCATGATAAATGCCAAGAAAAGGTGGAAGGGGGCTATTTAGATCATATGAGAGAGTAGGCCTTACATAAGGTAACATTTGAACAGACTCCTGAATGAACTGGGGAAGTGAACCTTGAGGTCACCTTGGGGCAGAAGCAGGAATGGGCTTGGTTAGCCCGAGGAAGAATAAGGAGGCCAGCGTGCCCGATGTTGGGTGAAGGAGAGGGAGAATGGTAGGAGATGAGGTCAGATAGGTACCAGACACCTTTGCACGTGCTATCCTCGCCTTGCCTGGCTGTTTCCTTTTCATTCTTTGGATCTCAAATGCTCCCCTTCAAAGAGGCCTTCCATGATCATCTCAATGAAAGCAGATGCCTACCCACTATTATCCCATACCTCTGCAACTTATTTCCTTCAGATCACTTTTTTTTTTTTTTTTTTTGTGGGGAAGACAAGCCCTGAGCTAACATCTGTTGCCAATCCTCCCCTTTTTGCTGAGGAAGACTGGCCCTGAGCTAACATCGTGCCCATCTTCCTCCACTTTATATGGGACGCCGCCACAGCATGGCTGACAGGCAGTGCGTCGGCGGGCGCCCGGGATCCGAACTCGCGAACCCCGGGCTGCCAAGCGCGGACTAAACCGCTGCGCCACCGGGCGGCCCCGATCTTCAGATCACTTTTGACAATCAGTAATTATTTGATTATTATTTATTGTTAAATAATATTATTTTTTCTTATTTATTGTCTATCTTCCCAAGAGAAGGTGGTAGTGATTATTTTTGACTTGTTCATCATTGTGTCTCCAATGTGCCTAACACATGAGGAAGTGCTCAGTAATGAACGAATTTAACCTGGACATCTAACATGGTGTTTACTAGTTATTGATGTCTT
Organism: Tapirus indicus; assembly: GCA_031878705.1. Lineage (NCBI taxonomy): Eukaryota > Metazoa > Chordata > Mammalia > Perissodactyla > Tapiridae > Tapirus > Tapirus indicus. The sequence continues at coordinate 123,135,974 of CM062918.1, forward strand.
ACCTTCACGGGGTAAATGGAAGAAGGAAGTCCAGATGAATCTTAATTTTGCTAATTTATTTTCATTAAAATATTTTAAAAGCATTGCATTGGAAACTATTTGGGGGCCATGTAGTACTCCATTTACATCCACACACATAATTAAAAACTAGCTAAAAACTGGTGAATTCTACTTAAGTGAACAAAAAGATTTAGTAGGAAAAGATAACTAAGACAGTATAGATGACATGGTTCCATATATGGGGTAGCCCTTCTAACTTGCTGGGAGAGTAGCAATAGGGCACTATGTTCAATAGTTTAAAAATGCTTATAGAAATTGCATGTTTCATTGAAATAAACCTACATAAATCTATAAAATTATATGAAATAAAATTGTATAAACTAGGAAATAAATGGTAGTTTCCTCACTTTCACATAGAATTATATAAGCTAATTATAGAAATATGAGTAGTGTCATTTGTAATCATTTGTCACCTCTGAATTTTTGCTTAATCAGAACTTTTAAAGAGGAATAATGTTGCCAGGTTGAAGAATACTCAAGAGCGAGAAAGAAAAAAGCAGCCCCTGACATTCAGAAACCGGTCTGTCGCTCACAGCTAGACCATGTTTTTCTCCTGTTGGACAGAAACAATTTCACAGAACATCTCTGAGTCTATGATAAGGTGAGACAAAAACAAAGTCGTGTGCAACCACCAAAATACCAAACTTCTTTCTCTCGGCTAAAATGAGGGATCGCTACGTCTTACCAATTTCAGTTGTATCCTTACTCAAGTCAGACCTTCCTGTGATTGGGATACTCAATCAAAAAATTGCTCCACTTTCTGACAGCAACCAATCTACAGCAAAGTTCACTTCCTTAGACCTTCTCCAAAATTACTCAAAGCCCAAACCCCACAATAGGTTCCTTCTAACACCCTCTGACTGAGACTCCATGGTTTTCCATGGTGTGTGTTTTCCCTTTCCACAATGAGTAATAAATCCAACTTGTTGAATTACACCTGTGTTCCAGGGGTCTTTGGCTGGAGGTCATTGACAAGGGTTAGGGTTGCAGGGTCTGATGCTACAGACGCCTCATATTAATCTTAAGGAGACCTAATAGCCTGAAATTTTGCATCTTCCCCTCCCCCATTCTCTAATTGCTTTAAGAATCCTTGATAGGAACCAAACTCATTGATAAGAAAAAGTTAGGTAACTTTGAAATTTCAAAGCAAATTGCTGAACTTATTTGTGTTATAAATCCTGGAATATCACAGAAGAGGTCAAGCTCCCTGGAAAAAGACAGTATCAAAAACTCTTCCTGCCGTTTGTGATAGGTGGATTGTAATGGTGTCCTGAGTGGAAGAACTGGGAGGACACTGGAGAAGGTGAAGCAATATTGGATTACAAAATCTTTGGAGAAGCTTCCTTCTACGAGTCAGTCTCAGAACAGGATATTGCCTGACATCCAAGCATGACAGACACCCTGTGGTCAATAAATCTTTAAAGATTATTCAAGCTAATTGGCCTTTTCCTCTTTAATTTACCCTGGGTCTAAAAAGGGCCACCTTAAATGTGAGGATGAAACCTGAGTAAACAAATTTTCAAACAAGTTACCTAAAAATGTAGTTTAGGAAATGAAACCTCTTAAAACATATGACCTCTTGAGAAAAACAAAATTAGAGTGCCCTCTAATGGTAAAGTGAGATAGGAATCACTGGACGAAAACCAAGAAGAGCTGGGATTGAAGGTCAAGATCCAGTGAGTATGGTCTTGTCTCAAGCTTATCCCACTGAGTTCAATAATACTCTTGGATTCTGATGAAGGATCTGATGGAAAATCACTGACAACAAATGATATTGTTCCCAAAGCAAATGCAGGTCATGTTTTCCACATACATGCATTATATAAATGCTGCTTAACATAGGCCATTTAAGAAAGATCAGTTTACCAAGTAATCTTGATTGCTGATCTGGTCCATCATAAATATTGAAGTAATCCCATGCACAGTTCCAAGATTCTTCTGTTATAAAGTCTTTAATCACTGCTTTCATTCTATTTCCTGACATGGAATAAAAAGTCCAAGTGCAGTTCAGCATGTTGGGATAAATGTTAGGATAATTAGGAGACGTGATCTCAAAAGAACTAACTGGTATCATATCCAATACAGGACATCCTTGAGGCAAAAAGAAAAAAATTTAACACTATAATCAAGGAGTTGAGTTACTACTTGAATCTAGTTTTAATGTCTACAATTAGGTCATTAAAACCTAACCTGTAGTGTACTTTTATTAAATTCTATCACTGTTCCTTTGCATTCATGGTTCTTAATATATATAGACACAAGGTTTAAGTGACTTTTGTTTTGAAAACCTGACCCCTCCCAAAAAGAGACTGAAGTTCTTGACTTGAACTCACAAACTGTGAACCACTAAATCATCCATATCTACATTTCAATGTAGTTTTCTTGCTCATATTTAATACACAATCTTATTTAATGTTTACAATCATAAGAAATAGATTTTATCTTCAGTCTAGAGATGAGTCAACTAACACTTGACATTCAACAGATGTGTCCTAAGACATTTTAGGACTTCCCCAAATTTGCAAATATCACAGAAATATTTCATTTCCCCCACAAATGCAAAAAAAGATAACTTCTTATCTTTTAAAATAGCTCGGGGGGATTAAAATAGCTAGGGGGATTCCCATAAACAAAATGGATGCATTTCTTACCCCTTAATCGGATAAGGTGCTCTCTCCTTACTCTACTCCCTAATCTGCCCCAGGTCTCCACTAACCCTAAAGTTTGACATTAAGAAAATTAATACAAGTCCATATTTCACTATAAAGCAACTAGAATCAGGACACAAACACTTGAAACTTTTTGACAGAAGTCAGAGTACATTTCTTACTAAGCAATGTTTAGCAGCAATGATACTCCCCACTCTATTTCCCTAATATCACGTAACCAAAGCCAAGTCAACTGGATTCCTTACCATCTTTATGGTCTTACCTTTATCACTAACTTTAATTTTTCCTCTCATGGAATCTAGAATAAGAGAATATTCAGGGTCAATATATCCAATTAAATACTTTATATTTCTTTATTCTTCTGATTATAAAAGTGATACATGCACATTGTAAAGAATTTCAAAAATATATAAAGTTCAAGGAAGAAAATAAAAAGTCTCCAGTAGTCCCATTCTATAAGTAACCAATACTCATATTTTAATGTAAATCCTGCTAGGTCTTTTCCTATGCTATACGTACATTTTAAAAAAATTGTATGTCACTTTACACCATTATAACCGTTTCCCCCACTTAATTTATTGAGACTATTTTCCCACACTAAATATTCCACATAAATTTTAAAGGTTCTATATTATTTATTTACATAGGTATAACATAATTTCTATTGATATATTTTAACTTGTAATCTCAAGAATATGAATGATGAGTTAGACCTTTAAAAAAAAAACCTCACACATGAGGTGTAAATCTATTACATTTCTGCTGTCACTGGAAAAATGTCTGCACTGAAGGTTTCCATGTTTATCTGAAAACCGAAATTGAATATGTGTAACAACAGTCTTCTGAGTTGACTCTTACTTCTACTTTAGCTTTCAGCCAGGGGATTCCCATAAGCAAAACTAATGCATTTCTTATCCATTTATCAGATAAGGAGCTACCTTTTTACTCTCTACTCCCTAATCCACCCCAACTAGAATGCCATTTCCTTTATTCAAACAAACAATTATTGAGCACCAACTATTTGCTAGGCATGGTTGTAGGTCTTGGAAATAACAGCAGTGGGGCATGCTTGGTGTGACTGAGGAACAACAAGAAGGCTGGCATGGCTGGTGTGGTGTGAGCACCAGGAAAAATGGTAGAGGTAGTAAAGGAGGTCTCCAAGAGCCAGATCATATAGCATCTTGTAGGCCACTGTAAGGACTTGCACTAAGAATGAGTTGGGAAAACATCGGAGGATTATAAGCAAAGGAGTAGCACGATCTGAATTATTCATTTAAAAATGATCACTCTGGTTGTTATGAGTAAAATAGACTAAAGGAAGCTTGTATCAGAATGTTATGGTGGAATTGTTGAGAAGTAGTTGGATTCTATATCTGTTTTGCTGAAAGGCCTACAAATTAACTAAATCTTATGTGGGATGTGGAAGAAAAGCCAAGGATGACTGAGATAATGGCCTGAGCAATTAATTAGTAAAATGGAATTGCCCTCTACTGAGATGCGAAACACAGGTGGAGGAAGAATTTGGAGGCAGGGGTAGGAAATCAAGAGCTGAATTTTGGGCATGTTAAGTTTGAGATGCTAATTAGATATTCAAGTGGAGAGGAAGGCAACTGGATATACAATACTGGAGTTCAAAAAACAAGTTGAGACTGGAGACATGCATTTGGGAGTTATCTCTGTATAGATGGTATTTAAAGCTAGGGATTGGGTGAGATAACTTAGGTAAAGAAGAAAAGAGAGTCAAGGACTGTGTCCTGGGACACCTCAGCCTTTAGTGGTAGAGAAAATGAGGAGCAACCAGTCAAGAGACTCTGAAGGAGACCAGTGAGGTAAGAGGAGAGTCAAGGGAAAGTACTTTCCCGGAAGCCAAGACAAGTGAGATTCCAGAAGGAAGGAGAGCTCGTCTGTGCCAAATGCTACTGTTAGGACTGAGAAGTGACTATTGGATCTGGACTTGTGGAAGTCATTGGTAGCTTTGGCAGGAACAATATCCATGGAATGGTAAGAAAGAAAGCCTTATGGGAACAGATTCAGGAAAAAATGAGAGGGCAAAAGGAGAGACAGTGAGTAGAAATACATTTTATGGAGTTTCACTATAAGAGAACAGAAAAATAAAAGTTTTCCTAGAATTCCATCCCCATCCTTTACCAAACTAGACAAGGTCCCTCTGTTATGTACTCTCACTGCACACCATACTTTCCCTTCAAAACTTGTTTTCTCACTTATATTTTTCCATATGATTATTTGATTATTCATCGTCTCTCCCACTAGACTATAAACTTTACTAGGGCAGGGACTGTCTTGTTCATTGCTGAATCCTCAGTGCCTTAAACACGGCCTGGCATAAGTGTAAAACCATTTGTTGATAGTCTGGATAATTAAAGGCTTAAATGTGAGATTTTATTCTATTTTGTTTATGTTACTTCCTTAGGGTATACTTTGACTTAAATAATTTGAACTTGATACAAGTCTCCCTAGTTATCTCCTTCCAACACTTCTCACATTACCAGACTAAATGAAGTAACACTTTTTGTAGAAATGCCTCTTCAATTGTATTCCAATTAACATTTTTTAATGAATATGAATTGATTAATTTTAAGGACTGGACTAATTCTAATAACTATTCAGAATTAAATGTAATTACAAATGTTTTCTCCATGATACTTAATTTCTATAATTTGCAATAGTTCTTAATTTTCATAACACTATCAGTTGCCTTTGCCCAAGCTACAGGAATGCTGGACAAAGCATATTTTTCAATAATCTGGTTCCAACTAATATATATTAGCCACCAATCAACCAAAAAAAACCACCAATTACTCCTAATATTAGTACAGTAAGGAAATTAATTTCAAAAGAGAAAAACTACTTGAAACTTTTATGCTAGGGACAAAAATTTCCTACTGTATTGTTATAATACTTAAGTATCAAAAAAATAATTAAAATTCTTAGGTGCTGTAAGAAAAAATGAAAAATCTGATCAATCTTATGCTTTATGGAGGTTTGGCTTGAGGCCTCCACAGATGACAGACGTCACACTTAAGTATTATCTTTTTCTTCTCTCTAAAGCTGTGGAAATAAAGAATTCCAATGAAATAAAGAATTCTAAATGAAATAAAGAATTCCAATCTGTTTATTTGATAACACATATTTCCTAATAAAGCACAAAAACAAAAACATACACATAAACAGATATTTTAAAAAGCAATAGACTTACTAGAAAAATGAAAGGAATATCTCAAAGAAAATTCTTCCATGGCCCAACTGACATTGTATGTGAAAATCAACATCATAAGAGGACTGCAAGATTTTAATGAAGGTAAATCTCCTTCACATAATTTTCCTAGCCAAAAAAAAAATTCTTAGTATTCATTAAGGCAAAAGTTATTGAGCAAAGTTAAGAGGGAAAAAAATCCTATTTTTGAAATTGCAAATTTATACTGTTATCCACTCCCAACAATATAAAAATGGGAAAATTAAGCAGAATAAAACCCAATTAAATCGAGATATAGATCCAGAGTCTAAGCAGTTCTAAGGAAGGGGGTCTAAACCAACCAGGACTCAGTACCTGGTTCTTCCAATGTCTGGAATTACTTAGGTAGATCTTTTTATAGCTATATATTATAAGAGAAGGTAACATGGTCTAGCTAGGTCCTCAGGGAACTAAAAAATTATTCTTGTCACCAGACTGAAATAAAATAATCATATATAGGGAGTACATTTGAGCCTTAAATACATACAACCTTCATTTATCCACAGCATAGCCAAATGAAAAAGACGTAAGGTGCAGTAATTTGCATGAAAGTCAAAACCATTAGCTGATCTAAATGAAATTTTTTAGGCAATAGTTCTTAGGGGACTTAGAATCCTAGGGCTCATTAATAATAATTTTGTTCAACCTCCCACTACCCCTGGATTTCTAAAGCATCCTGCAGAAAATGATGGTGTCTAAACTCCTTCACTGATGGCTCTCTCTCGTGAAGCCAACTGCTAACAGCCAGACTGCTGTCATGAAGTTCTCTGTAACTGCTACCCTAATGAGTCTAGTTCAACTTCTAGAACAAAACATTTTTCTTTCATCTCTTGCTTATTATAGTTTTCTTTAAGATCAGAATGTTTAATCATTCACTGGAGAAAATCTGACGAATTTCAAAAAAAATTACTCATAATCTTGCAATCTAGAAATATCAACAAACATATTGGTGTGTTTTCTTTTAGACCTTTATTTTAGTCACTTTTAAAAAATTAAATTATACTATGTAGTTTTTTATCCTGATCTTCTCACTTATTACATGTAGAATTTTCTTGTTTTATAAGAAGTTACGTGAAAATATTTCATTTTGTGGCCACATAACATTTTATCCTATGGATTTACTATACTTTTCTTAACCAATTTCCTATTCATACTATTTTCATATATTTTTTGGCCATTATAAATAACACTAGCTGAATGAATACCTTGTACATAAATGTAAAGTATATTTTTAATAAGTATGGCTAAAAGTAGAAACACTAAATAAAAGGTTATAAATTTATAGCTTTTGAAAAATATTTCTATATCTCCCTCCAGAAAGCATACTCCATATTATACCTCAAAAACTTGAAAATATCTGTCACACTGCATTTTATTTACTAAGTATAATCATTCTTCAAAATCTTTTTGCCAATTAAGTAGGTAAAATTTTTTCTCATTTCTGTTTGAAATAGGCTAAGTATTTTTTCTCATATGTATTTATTCTATGAATTGCCCACTCAGGTCACTTGCTCATTTCTCAATTAAGGTATATCTAGGAAAACTGTAATTCTAAATTGCGTTTTAAAATTAGTTGTTTTGTACTATTTAAAAATTTTTTTATATTAGGGATCATCTTAATTCTAAAAGAATACACTTGTGCTTTACACTTGAGTCAATTAGTGGTACCTTAGAAAGGTCATAGTCAAGGGTTAATTATCATAAGGTCGATGATTCAGATCTGCTTCCTATGACAAAACATTTCTAAGTTTAACTGTTACTGCACAAATGGGGTTCTCCTACCTGATGCACGATTAGGGCATCAGCTTTGGGGAAAAGAAATCAGATTCTGTGAGAGCGATCTGCAGGGAGACAGGAGGCATGTACCCTCAGATCTGTCTCCCCAGTACAGGGCTTGGGGCACAATTTATGGGATGAAGGGCAGGGCAATCTGAAGTGGGGAGATAAATGATGGGAGGTAAGGAGAAATGAGGTAATTGATGACCTGTGCAAGCGTAGTTAACCTTCACGCCTCTTCACAGGGTGCGGGTTCACAAAATGGAGGCATCACCATGATCTGAGGGTGGAGTTTTTAGCTCCTCGATGTCAAAAAGGTCATTTATTGAGCATTTGCACAGGCCCAGTAGATGGGTTGGTGATCTCAACTGGCCTGAACTGGACAAGGGGTCTCAGTTCCTGAAAGACAACTCTTAACTACCCTGTTGATAAGATGGAGTCAGTTGAACTGGTCCTGGAGGGCCTGAGGTTACATAACTGATCATATACGGTATTTTCTGAAGCAAACATTCTAAAAAAGGTATTTTGCTACAATGCTCATAGTTTCACAGTTTCAAGTCAACAATCCTAGGAACTATTAAGCTTTTCACTATTACAGGAAAACGGCTCTTTTCAGTAAACAAATGGCCAGAGGATCAACTTCATTGTGACCAGAGACAAAATCAGAAGAGATTTAATTTAAATTGTATAGTAACTGATATGCAAATATTCATTAACCTTTCTTATCAAAAGAGGCTAATGGTTAATCCAGTGCTTTATGTTCTCAAAATCACTTGGGTTAATAGTTTGGCATTCCCTTGGAAAATGAACAAAAATGAACAAAAGCCTTGGGGACTCTGGTTTTAACATGAAATCTATTCAAGGCTGAGTCAAAGATATTGGGGCTTATAAATTTACTTTTTATAGATTTGAGCTTTTCTAATACTGATTTGTAAACATTCCCTATGTTAATTACCTCAAACATTTCTCAGAGATGTTGAAAATCCCAAGTTTGTTATTTGCTTTTTGTTTCTGTTGAAGAAGTTTTTAGTTTTAGAATTTATCGATAATTTCCTGTTTTCCATTGCTTTTACATGAGAAGGTCCTTCTCCATCCACAGTTAAGATAATTACCTATTTTTCTACTTTTAATGGCTTAAGAAAAATACTTAACTCTTTAATCAACTGTCCTATGATGTGATGAACAATTTAATTTTTATTTTCCCCCCTGATTTGTAATGCCAAATTTTATCAGGTATAAATGTCTTATATTTTCTGGAGTCCCTTCTGGTCTATTTATTTCCACTCATGCATGTCTCTTCTTGTACTAACACTACTCTGTTTTAATTATTATTGTTTTAATGTCTGATGATTCACCTTCCCATCTGGTCATTTTTTCCCCCCAAAGCATTTTTAGGGGCCGGCCCAGTGGCGCAGCGGTTTAGTTCGCAGATTCAGATCCCCAGCGCCCGCCGACGCACTGCCTGTCAGCCATGCTGTGGCGGCATCCCATATAAAGTAGAGGAAGATGGGAACGGATGTTAGCCCAGGGCGTCTTCCTCAGCAAAAAGAGGAGGATTAGCAATGGATGTTAGCTCAGGGCTGGTCTTTCTCACACACAAAAAAAACATTTTTAGCTAGTTCTATTTGTTTTAAGGATAAACTTTATAGTTATTATCAATTTTCTCCTCACTCTCTGAAAACAATTCCCATTGGGATTTTGCTGGGAAATACAGTATATTTGTAAATTAATTTGGGGTGAATTAATGTTAATTCTGTTTTCCAGTTTTAGAACATGGTACATTTCTCTATTCAGATCTGTGTGTGTAAAGTTTTACATTTGCACAATAAATCTCATATTTCATTTAAAGGTTATTCCTAGTTGTGGGGGGTTTGTTGCTAATTATAACTGAAATGTGATTTTTCCATCATATCTTTTAACTAATTTTTATTGGAATGATTTTGAGGATATGATTGCTGTATAATTAATTTATATCTATTTTTCCTAATTTGACCTAGTTATGACACATAATACATTTTTCAATATTAAATTATCCTTGCATTCTTGGGATATATCATACTTGGTTATGTTAAATATTCATTGAATAATCTATTGATCACAAGCATTGAGTTAACCCCTAGAGTTTGTGAACCTTATTTGCAAAAATTGTAATAGAGTCATAAAACTTTTGGGGGAAGGAGATAGGAAATAGTACATATGTTTTATGAACTAATTCTAAGTAAAGAACAACAAATATATAGTTCACTAACATTATAAACTATAAAAACAAAGCTAATGTACTCTTTCCCCCTTTTTCTTTATTTCCTTGTTCTTCCAAACTTTGTGCACTCTGACATCCCATTGATAAAGAAGCAATAGGGATACAATGGTCTAATCTTTTCTTCTAAGCAGCACAATTTTAAGAATAGGAATGAAAATATATATTTCTAATTCAAGCACAGCAGAAGTTTGGTTTCTTTTATGTTGGTTAACATGCATTCTCACATGCATTCTCTCATTTACTTCTCAAAACAACCTCATGAGGCAGTGCAAATAACAGGTATTCTGTAAGGTAAGAAAGGAAGAAGCACAGATCACTTCCAAGGATACTGGGCCCAGATTCTGCATTCTCCCCACAAGAAGCTATGGCTTTGTTGATGCTAAATTGGCTCAGGAACCAGGTAAACACCATGTTTATTAACATTCCCCTAAGTAGAAACACAAAGATTGTTAGTGCACCTACTTCTGGGATAGTAATGTATGTCCAAAGAATAAAATGACAGTGGCTTAGTGATTGGCTGTTTTATCAACTCTGGCAGGACTCTACCTAAGTAGAGAGTGACTTTGGCATCTGGGTCCTTTTTAAGGAGTCAAAGGTCAGCAAAATGTCACACATCCTCTCCCTATGGGCAGTCATCTTGTTTCATTAGGCATTTGTATCCTTCACTAAGTAAATTGGGAATTTAAAACCCACAGGTGTGGGGCCGGCCTGGTGGCGCAGCGGTTTAGTTCGTGCTTGGCAGCCCGGGGTTCGCAAGTTCGGATCCCGGGCGTCTGCCGACCCACTGCTTGTCAGCCATGCTGTGGCGGCGTCCCATATAAAGTGGAGGAAGATGGGCACGGATGTTAGCCCAGGGCCAGTCTTCCTCAGCAAAAAGAGGAGGATTAGCAACGGATGTTAGCTCAGGGCTGGTCTTCCTCACACACACAAAAAAGATATTAAAAAAAATAATAAATTAAATAAATAAATAAAACACACAGATGTGTGTGTGGTGGTGATGGTGGGGTATTTCTTCTTGTAAATCACATGAAAAGTTACAGGTAGATATTATTATCCTCATGTCACAAATAAGGACACTGAATCTCAAAAAGCTTTGGGAACATTCCCAAAGTCACTGAACTACTATGTGGTAGAACTGAGATTTGGACCCAAGACCATCAGATTCCAGAACTCTGGGCTGCAATTTCCCACCACTTTGGGTGACATTTGTCAGTCAGCCCAAATCCTGTTTCCATTTCTCTTTTCTCTAGTCATCCCCCAGTCAGGAGTGGCCATGTGACAAATCTGGCCAAAGAGACTTAAATCTGCTACAGCATTCTTTGAAATGTATATGCTTTCTCCATGGTGATAATCCTTCCTTGTGCCCTTTCCCCCCTTTTTCTCCAGTATAATGGTGAGAACTGACATAGCCATTATGGAACCATTAGGAAAAGGTCAAGGGAATTGCAGTAACAGTCTTGACAGAGTTGAACTGTTGAACTAGTGCATCTCTGGATTTCTCTTTCTTTCAAAATAATAAATTTAAGTCATTGTAATTAGGTTTCTGGCTACTATTGAACTGATAAACCCATTTAATACATTTCCTATGAATATTATTTTGCCTGATAAATATTATACTCTCAATTTTCTTGTGTTACATTTGTCTAAAACTACTTTATTCATCCTTTATTTTTAGTATCTCTGGGCACATTTAATTTAGATATGACCCAAGTAAGCAGAGTTGGGTTTTATCTTTAACTTTATCTGAGAGAGCATCAAGTTAATCTCAATTACAAATCTAAAAAAATATTAACAGTAAGGCTATTTCAACATCACATAAGAAGAGACTAATTTATGTCATCTGTTAAGTCACGATGAATATAAAACAGTCTAAGAATATTTCATAAAATAAAATAGCATAGATCTTCATGGGAAATTAGTTACCTATTAATTTTTTGCCTGATCCAAATCCTTCATAAACCCACAGGTGACCTTGACAGGCCAAGGGTGCTGGTTTCATCTGGAAGTTGATAATATCAAGGCGAATGATGTGATTTAAAGGGGCTAATAACCTCCAGCGGCAGCTACGGCACAGAGGAAAGAAAGTCAGAAATGCTTTGCACAGATGAAAGTCAGAAGTGCTTTCCAAACAGCATATACTGTTATTTATTTAGTGCATCACTCAGTGAGTCACTGTTATTGACTCTCTCCTGCTTCTTTGTGCTTGGGTGAAAGATTTTTATGTTAAATTACAACAATTAAAAATATTCTCTAATATCTAATTTGTCAAAAGTTTTAACTAAGTTCACTCATAATAGTGAATGGTTGGTCAATCTTGTATATTACTCTAAATTCTGATTGTCAATCTGTAAGAGTTAAGGACCTATTCTTGCCTGAATATGCCCCAAACTCCCCTAAATCACATAAATTTAGGATTGATATTATATAAATCTTCACTTTTCACTTCTCACTTTAAGTTTGTTCTAACATTTAATTCAGGGAAAGCTCTCTTTCCATTGTGGCATTTTAAGAACCATTTATTGAGTAACTACTATGTGCCAGAGGTTTTACATAGTTTATTTCAATCTCCAAAACTCTTTGATAGAGATTTGACTTTCCACTTTACCTAATAAATGGTCTCTTTTGAGAAAAAGAAAGTACAATTTATCAACAGGGATAATCTTACATTCAGTTTTTGGATATTGAAGGCCTCAGACCAAGGATTACCTCAAAGTCTGTTCTTTAAGGAGAAGAGGTGGAAAATAATGCCTTAAACAAATACCAAGTGTTGCTGCTTGTCAAGTGATCATTCACAACTTCTTTCATCATAATAAACATTCCTTCCTCACCTCATAGTGGTTCTGTGAAAACATCTTGGGATCTGTATGATTCCTGATGGTTTGGTCAGAATAACATCCTCACAAGTGGCCACATACTCTTGGTTGGAACTCTGGGGAAGTTTGTTAGTTTCACTGCTCTTTGGACCTAGAAATAAAGAAGAAAAGGGAATGAGAATAAAACAAATTTTTTTGTGTGTGTGTGAGGAAGACCAGCCCTGAGATAACATCCACTGCTAATCCTCCTCTTTTTGCTGAGGAAGACGCCCTGGGCTAACATCCGTGCCCATCTTCCTCTATTTTATATGGGACGCTGCCACAGCATGGCTGACAAGCAGTGGGTCGGCAGGTGCCCGGGATCCGAACCCACAAACCCCGGGCTGCCAAGTGCGAACTAAACTGCTGTGCCACTGGGCCAGGCCCCTAAAACTAAAAGAGGCTTATTATATGCCTTTTCAGATCAGAGCAGTCAGCTTGCCTCCCTAATTGTTTCAGAAATAAGTTAACAGGAAGTGGTTAGTTTCACTGAAAAGTCTCTATCTGAAACATTTAAAGATACAGAAAACCAGCGCCTCTCTTGGAATTATCTTTGGCATAGCCTAGGATCTATGGAAGACAGTGTGGAATAACTATAGATAATGCCAGTTCCTTTACAATTCCATCTAAAAGCAACATTCTTAATATAGTTATTTAGGAAAAAACTTACATATGATAAGCATTCTTTTCTTTGTTACTCACTTAACTTTTTTCAAAATAAATCTCTGCAATGCTTTTTGTTGCCAAGGTGAGAAGGTAGTTTTTGGTAACCTATGTTCCTCAAGAGTCAAAAAGCCTCACTAATTACATGTTCTAAAATGCATCTAATAACTCAGAATTGTGTAGAGTTTACATTCATGATGCTAGCATCTAATATTTGTGCAGGTTGTTTTCAAAACTCATTCTTTTATTATTATAATATCACTTATAAAGAAAACTCTGACAGAGAAATAATAAATTGTCCAGAGCTAATCAGCCAGCTAAGATTTAGAACCCAAATCTTCTGATCCACAAGAATTATGGCTGCATAAAAAGCTCTCTGTGGTGTAAAATCACAATCACAGTCAAAAACGTTATCATGCAATCAACTTATCTAAGCCATGTCCAGAAATCACAATTCTGGAGGGTTTACAAATCAATCAAGTTATCCACTGAGTGGTTTCTCTTTTGGACCCGACCAACCTCAGATCACTTAAATAGATTTTCTTTTCAAACATAAACTCATTCCCCCCAGAAACATAACTTCTTACAAAATAAAGTTTTGAAATATTCCTAAAAAGAAAAACATTGACTTTTAACATTATAAGTTTATAAAATGACCAAACATACCTTGGACTCTAAAAACGATGTAACTTATGCCAAAGGCACCTTGCACAAGGCAGTGAAATCCCACCCTCACCAGTGGTCCAGAGCTCATGAAAATCATTGGGCAAAGCCTTCTTCCACATAATTCACCTAGGTTAAAAAAAAAAAATCTAATCTAATAAAAATCAAGAACACTTGTTTTTTAGCAGTTTCTCTATTTTAGGCATAGCAAGTAATTAAAACTATGAGGTAGGAATTTACTCCACTCTGCAAAATGAGGAAACAGGGCCCCAGAACTCAAATAACTCACCCAAAGTCACAGACTGGTGGAGTGGGGAGTCTGGATCCGAACCTGGGTCCATGAATCCAATACCCATCACAGGCTATATGTCACACTGCTCCCTTGAAGGACAGCAGGTAGCAAATTATTTTAAAGTAAACTACTTATTAAAATTATCTCACTGGGAAAATCCACAATGGATAACTGTCTATTTGAAAATTTATTCTTTCCCTACAGTCAATCTTCTTTTGACTGCTTTACTTTGAGAACCACAGTCAAAGACGGAAGGGAAAATTACAACCATAATCCTAAAATGATTCAGAAGGTTGATTAAGAAGGTATGGAAAGAAGCTGTGAGTTTCTCAGAATCAAACTCATCCACTACTAAGAATAATTCAGGGCAGCTGGCCCTGTGGCTGAGTGGTTAAAATTCCACACGCTCTGCTTTGGTGGCCTGGGTTCTTGGGTTTGGATCCCAGGCATGGACCTACTCCACTCATCAGCCATGCTGTGGAGGTAACCTACATACAAAATAGAGGAAGATTGGCACAGATGTTAGCTCAGGGTTAATCTTCCTCAGCAAAAAAAGAGGAAGATTGCCAATGAATGTTAGCTCAGGGCAAATCTTCCTCACCAGAAAAAAAGAATAATTCAGTATCATCCTGTAACATTTATTTAAATGTCACCTTCTCCGAAAGACATTTGCTGGTTATACTACATACAACTATATGACACCTACATCCCAGATACTTTTTCTCTCCCTTACTACTTCATTTCTCCCCCTAGCTCTTCTACCTAAAATATTATATATTTTATTTTATCTTATTGTGTGTCCTATCCCCACTAGAACATAAGTTTGGTAAGGGCAGGGACGTTTTTGTCCACTTTATTCACTACTGGGCCCCCATAACCAAGAAAAGCCAATCCCTGGACCACAGTAGACACGCCACAGATATTTGTAGGGAGGAAGGGAGGGAGGAAACCATATCCAAGAAGAAGAAAAAACATTAGTTGGCATAACATATTAGGGTAAATGATGTTGAAATACTATTCAAAGAACAATCAAATATTTATTTGTAGCAAGTAGAGATGAATGCAGCTTTTGAATGAGTTGTTGGCTCCCACAGGGAAAAAGATAGCATTTTATAGTACAGAAAAATACTATCGGACTTGAGTAAGGGGTAATATTTCCATTACAGTCTTGCAGTTCTGCTAGCTATCATCTGAAGAGACAGAACAATTCCACAAGAGTCAAGCTGACAATTTCAAATCAAAGAAATGCTAGGTTGGAAAATTATAGGGGTTCCCTGGTCAATCCACAACAAAGTCAAACATGGTTTTCAATAGGTAATCATGATAAAGGCAAGTTTTCTCAAAATGTTTCTTTCTATATAAGAATCCAGTATATGATAAAGATAATGCTATGAATTGGAGGGAAAAGATCTTTTTTTAAAAGAAGCAGGCATAAAGTCACTTTACCATATGAGAAAATCCATTTCCACAGGATTAAAGTTTTGTTCAAAATTTTTTTTCTGACCTCAAAATGGGCAATGAATTTTTTAAAATAAGAGCAATGAGATAAATCAAAGATCAAAGATATATATAGATAGATTTAAACAAATACATTTTAAAATGTTTACATCAAGATATAATAAACAAAATGTAAAGACAAATGACAACCTTATGAATAAGCACTTAACTTTTGACAAAGAAAAAATCATTATATATAAAGCTCTTCTAAATCAATAAAAAGAACAATATTCAAATTTAAAAATGGATGGTAATGACAAGAAATAAAAGTACCAATAGCTGGTTAACATATGAAAAAAATACTCATCCCCATTAATGATTAAAAAAGTAGAAGTGCCTATTAAATTGAGATATTAGGTTGTGGGCATGGTGAAAGAGGTCTCATGTGCTCCTAATGGCAGTGAAAACTGATTTTGTCTTCCTGAAGAGTAATTTAGCAGTATGCATTCACGCAAACAAAACAAAACAAAACAAAAAAGTTCTGAGTCTCTAGGCATTATCCCAATTTGCGGAGATTCAGAGGGAACAAAATAGCAAGATCCCTGCTCTCACGAAGCTTTCACTATAGTCAGGGAAATGAAGATGATTTCAAATAGAGCCCACGGCTACGAATGAAATAACCAGCATCATCTGATAGAAAATGACTGTGGGAGGGAATGGATGAGGCTACCGTAGACAGCGAAGGCCTCTCTGAGGAGATGACCTTTCGGTCATTCACTCATTCACGAAATGCCTTCTATGTGTCAGGCACTGTTCTAGGCACTGGAGGGTTTGTGAAATGAAGAGACAAAAGTTTCAATCCTTATGGAGCTCACATTCAACAGGGAGACAGAGACAAACCATAAACATAAAAAAAACCCCATCATAGGTTAGAAGACAATGACTGCCAAGAAAAGGGCATTCGCCAAGAAGTACAGAGGCGAGGGTGATGCAATTTACATCAATCAAGGCAGGCCTCATGAAGAAGGTGAGATTACCGTCGAGACTTGAGGGAGGTGAGGGCAGGGATGAGAAGGAGCTCCTTGAAGAGCTGGGAGAAGTGGATGGACGAGGGCCCTGGGGTGAGAATGAAAGTACCTGGAGCGTGGTGAGCTAATGGAGAGGGAGGTGAAAGCTTGTACTAGGGAGTATGGATTTTATTCCAGCGACAAGGAGAAGACCTTGAAGACTGTTTTAATCAAGGCATATAAGGAAGGTGACCTGATCATAGGGGAAAAATGTGTTAGTTTTTTCCATAGCCTACATGAAATAGTATTTGTAAAGAAAGATTTAAATAAATATTTATACCTTCTAAATCAACGATTTAATCTCAGAATTTATTCTAAGAAAATAATTTCACCTTCAAAGCAATTTTCCTGGCCTCTATATACTCCTGAATCAAACACGTGCATATGTGCATGTACCACACACACTTACAATAACAGACATAAACTTATTTTCTTTCCAGGTTTCCCCATCAACCAAATTATTTCCAACACCCCCTCACCTCCCTCTTTAATGAGAGCCAAAAACCAGTATTACACGCATACAAACAAGAGGTGGCAAGTTTGTTTTGTTGAACAAAACCGGATTTGCCTGCACATGAAATGAAATGACAGCTGGCATGTTATTAGCAAATTTTTTAAATTCTGCCATTTAAAAAGCCTTTAATGTATTTTGCTTTAGGTTAAAATTCAATACCCGCCCTCCCAGCCCGATTTTTAACCATCTTGACTCCTCCTCTATCATAACCACATTTCTGGCATTCTGGCATAGTTCTACTATGTTTGAAGAAGTTTGGTCCTCTTGTCTTTTTTTTTTTTTTTTCTGAATACACATACATACAAACACTCACACTTAACCTCTAGTATACCTCTTTTGTAAATTTGAATTTTGAATATTTTAAGTGTACCTAGAAGAAAAGGCATGCCTATTACATATATCAAGCCAGCCTTGATAGTGGTTAAGATTCAGTGCTCTCTCTGCTGTGGTCTGGATTCATTTCACAGTCAGGGAACCACATCACTCATCTGTCAGTTGTCATACTGTGGCAGCTGTGTGTTGCTGTGAGGCTGAAAGCTATGTCACCGGTATTTCAAATACTAGCAAGGTCATCCATGGTGGGCAGGTTTCAGCAGAGCTTCCAGACTAGGAAGAAGGACCTGGCCACCCACATCCAAAAAAACTGGCCATGAAAACTATGAACAGCAGCTTAGCTTTGATACAGCGCCAGATGGTGAGAGGATGGCACAAAAAAAGACCAGGTAGCATTCTGCTTTGCTGTACATAGGGTTGCCAGGAGTCAGAATCGACTCAACGGCAGTAACAACAAATTACAAGAATCAATATTTCGGTGGTATTATTTCCAAGTCAAACTCTCTCTTGGATGACTTGATCATAAACTGCCTATTCCAGAAAAGGCTCCCAGCACAAAGTTTAAATGCTAGTAAAGATTACCTGAGATCCTTCTCTCACTGTGGCTTTCTTCAGAAATAGTCAGAACTGAATCTTGACACATATGAGACCCAGGAAGTGACAGATACTCAACTGTAAATTTTGCCATACTACTTGGTGAAACTCGGAGCACCCAAGAACATTCCAGTTTTCCTCTGTAATCCAGTGGATATCTTGGAGTTGAAAAAAAGCCTCTGGGTTCTTCTAGCTCCACTTCAGAGTAACAGCCTGCAATTCAGAATACATGGATACCAGGGACCAACATAAATAGGGCAAAGAAAAATGAGATTCTGTCACAAATTTGAAAAATTTAGGCTTGCAAGAAGAAAATTAAAACTTCATTACTATCAGTTACAAGTTCTTGGGTAAAAAAGAGCATCCCAATGTGTCCTATTTTCTTGAAATGAGATTGTAGGAGAATTTAAATCATAATTATTTAAAATTACTTTTAACTGAATTGTTAAAATTTCTTAGAAAATGCACAGTGGACTGCATTCTCTAGTCCCAGCATGTTTTAATTTCTTTCCTTCTTTGAGATGTAACTGAAGATCTGTTCCTAAAAGCTTCACTAATTTCACTGAGCATTTATCTTGCTGGGACAAACGATTACATCCACGGAGTTTGTGACTGCGGTCAAGAGAAGGAGAATTTGCTGAATACAATTGAATGTCTCTCACTTCTTCCACTTGCTCTTAAGTCCAAGGGCACTTTGGACCTGTAGGGCTACCTGCAGAGCTTCAGATGCCAGTAGCTCTCTGACCTACTGACCCTGTAATCAGTTTCTTCTTCAGGTTACATCCTTGACTCTTCCTTCTTCCCCTATGTCTATTCCCTTGACAAAAATCTGAGCAATTAGAAATTGAAATACTCTATATTCAAATTAACTCATTTTAAGGTATGAGTAATAGTTAATTAATACATACATTATTATTTATGCTGTGCCATAGGGAAATTAATAATATAACCAAAGTGACACATACGTAAATATACTTTTATGAACAGTAGAGATGAAAAGTGGCAGAAGGGAAACGAAATGCTACAAGAATTCAGGATTCTACTTAATTACCTAGTCCTCTGTTATTTCTTTATAAATACTCCTTTTTATTTATATGGCTACTATGATCTAATTTTGATATTTATTAGGTCTACATTGATTTAGTAGTAACCTAACTGATTTCCCAGTCTCTAATCTTCCCCCACCATGCTCTCTAATCTGGTGATAGTGTATGAAACAAAAGAATTAAATTCTTTCCCCGCTCAAAGCAACTAAAGTAGAGCAGCTTGCAAGGTCTTTCAGAGTCTGGCCCCAACATGTCTTTCCAAGCTTTTCAATCTTTTTTTCCTTTCCACATGAATCCTCCATGATAAGTCTGCCTGGAGAAGGAATTCCCAACCAGTTATTGCTCTTTATAAATGGGGTAGCAAAAAACTATTGCTCAGATTCATTAATTCCCTTGTGTAAAAAGCAAGTGGTGGGAGTGGGGGTGGGTATTAAATATGGCATAGTCCTAACATTTTATCTCATAGAATATTCATAGAACTAAAACAAAACAATACCCTTTCATATATAAAACTTTCTTTGGCATGCATAAGTATATACAAATGAGAAATATCTTCTCTACAATTTAACAATGTTCATTTTCTAATAGCCTGAATGGGACAGTTCAAAGATTACATTAGATGTGGTCATGACCACCTATTGACCCTTATCATTGGTCATGCCATCCCTATTCTAAGTGCTTTACATGCATTAACTTACTTAAGCACTCATTGAAATTGTTCATTTAACTCAAACCATTGAAATCATTAGTTTTTAGGATCTTGGACCTAAGTCTGCTCTCCATCTCAACCCCAGTTCCAGATTTACTTTTTAATCTAAATATGACTCTTTAACTCTTATGTTGACTCTGACTCTTGTGTTGTCAGACCATACCACCCACAATTGGTTCGAGTTACTCCTCCTCATCCCTAGAAGATTTTAGCAGTCATTTTCTCCAACACTATTCCTGCCATAAATCTTGCTGATTTCAATAGCCACATAGATGATGATTCCAGCACCAAAGGTTCTCAATTTCTCAGCTTTACTGCAATGATCTTGTCCTCCACACAACATCAGCCACTCATCCCAATGGTCAGTCCCTAGAGACCAGGTCGTTAGTAATAACTCCAAGCCCTCCATAATCTCAGTTTCAAGCACCACTCTCTCCACCACAACCTTCTATCTTGAAAAGATTCCTCTAACACTCCTTCCACCTTTGGAGACTTGTAATTCATCTATCCTAGCATCTTTCCTTTGTCCCTAACTCATCTCTCATCCTTGCTTCACTCTTTTCCTAGCTTAAATTCCAACAATCCATCATTTTACTCTCCATCTGCTCTGCATCTATGTGGTACCCCTCAGTGTCTCCAGAGGAAAATATACAACTAATCTAACTGGTTAGTCTCCCTTTCAACTTACGATCATTAATCTCCAGAGGCTTTTATGCTGCCCAACAATCATACTACATTTTCCTGGTCCATGCATTTTGTCGCTTTTTTAAAGAACTATTTCATACCTTTTCTCTTTTTTCTTAAAACCCTCAAACCCTCTTCCATAACTCCCTGTTTCATCTGCTGAGAAAATAGAAGCAATTAAAAGAGAACTGTTAGAAGCTCCCATCTCCACATGTACCCATACACCCACATCGGTGCCTAAATATTCTGCCTTCCATCCAGCAACTATGGATGAACTGCACTTTGCTCCTATCTAAGACCAACCCCTCCAGCTAGGCACTAGATCTCATCCCCTTTTTTGAATTGAAGGTCATCACTGTAGCAATTCTCCTCCCTCTCTCATGCATCCTCTTCAATTTTCCTCCAACTCTTCCTAGTTGTCTACTAGGGTTGAGTGTATGTGGGGGTGGGTGGGGCAGAGATGGGTGAAAAGGGAAATACCCTGACCATTTGGAAACCAAGAATTATGGTACCATAGAACTTTCATCTCCGTACAAGTCTATTACAGACTTCTAATTCTCCAGCTGCTGTTTGCTTTTAACTAAAGTCAAAATCCTATTAGCAAACAGACACTGACAATTGTGGGAGAATTAAGAGAAACACTAATCCTGATGCTGGTCTTGGTCATCTCATATCCAGAGTCTTTATCTCATAAGATGCCGGAAAGTCTAAGGATCTTTGTTCATATAGGAATAAATAGCTCAAAGGTCAGGATAATTCTATGCACTACTCCAAAAATTCAAGCACTTGCTTACAACCACAAGATTTTTTTTTTTTTTACCTGCAACAGCTGTGTCTATGGGGTAGAAAAGATCAGCAGACAGTCACAATAACAACTCTCCTTGCTTTTAGCTTAAACTACCAACCGGAAGGAAAACACAGATATAGTCTGTTTTCATAGTGTTCCAAAGAAAATTAGTGAACCCAGACATGCAATGCTTTTTTGCTAAGTTCTTACTAGCTGTATTAATGGGATAACATAAACATCTATTACCTGACCCAGAAGCACTATCTGTTGAAGATGTGGGTGGTGGCAATTGTTGTCTTGTTAAGGTTTTTCTTTCATTATTTACCTGAAGTGAAGCAGGACCTGTATCTAGAGAAAACATGTTAAAAATAAAGATGAAAGCCTGAAAACAAGATGTAGTCTGTACCAAAGCAGCTTTTGTCAAAAGAGAATGCAAATCTAGGATTAAAGCAGCTCAGAAAAAAACAGTTTTACTCTAACTTTGTCCAAGGGAGAACTTAGTCTTACAGAATGTTAACATGCTTAGAAGCTAAGATAAATTAAATACTACTTTATGGTCTTTTCTTTCATAATGCTGATTTCTACCACACTCACCTCTCCCAAACCCACTTAAAAGAAAGAGGCATTGTTTTCATAATATCTGAAAAATATTTACCTTTGATTTTGGATTGGATCCAGTCCAAGAAGACACTCACCCTGGCAAATACACCTGGCTTCCCTGACTGGGCACAGCCAGCTCCCCAGCTGACAATGCCATAGAGGACAAAGGGACTTTTTTCATGTCTACATACTAATGGCCCACGAGAGTCTCCCTGAAATACCAAGAAAACATGTTCTAGAAAATTGCTTTAATCAGAGCTCCTGCTTTCAATTTTGGAACAGGAATAACCAATAATGTATTCATAACACATTTCTTTAATTTTTAAAAAAATTTATTCTTTTTCTATTTGTATATCTTAGAATACTTAGACTCAAATAAGTAAAATCACAAATGAAAGAGGAGACATTACAACTGATACCACAGAAATACAAAGGATCATAAGAGACTACTACAAACAATTATACACCAAAAATTTGGATAACCTAGAAGAAATAGATAAATTCTTAGAAACATACAAACTATCAAGACTGAATCATGATGAAATAGAAAATCTGAACAGAACAATACAAGTAAGGAGACTGAATCAGTAATCAAAAACACCCAGCAAAGAAAAGCCCAGGACCAGATGGCTTCACTGGTGAATTCTACTAAATATTTAAAAGAGAATTAACTCCAATCCTTCTCAAACTCTTCCAAAAAATTAAAGAGGAGGGAACACTCCAAAACTCATTTTACAAGACTAGCATTACTCTGATACCAAAGCCAGATAAGGACACTAAAAGAAAAGAAAATTACAAGCCAATATCCCTGATGAACACAGATGCAAAAATCCTCAAGAAAATACTAGCAAACTGAATTCAACAGCATATTAAGAGGATCATACACCATGATCAAGCGGGATTTATTCCAGTGATAAAGGCTAGTTCAACATATGCAAATCAATAAATGTGACACACATTAATAGAATAAAAGTTAAAAATAATATTATCATCTCAATAGTACAGAAAAAGCATTTGACAAAATAGAACATCCTTTCATGATAAAAACTCTTAACAAATTGAGCATAGATGGAACATATCTCAACATAATAAAGGCCTTATACAACAAATCCACAGCTAACATCATACTCAACAGGGAAACATTGAAAGCTTTTCCTCTGAGATGAGGAAAAAGACAAGGCTGTGCACTCTCACCATTTCTATTCAATATAGTACTGAAAGTACTAACCAGAGCAATCAGGCAAGAAAAAGAAATAAAAGGCATCCAAATCAGAAAGGAAAAAGTAAAACTGTCTTTGCAGATGATATGATCTTACATATAGAAAATCCTAAAGACTCCACCAAAAAACTATTAGAACTAATCAACGAATACAGTAAAGTTTCAGGATACAAAATGAACACAGAAATCAGTTGTGTCTCTATATACTAACAATGAAATATATAAAAAGGAAATAAAGAAAACAATCATATGTACAAAAGCCTCAAAAAGAATAAAATACTTAGGAATAAATTTAACAAAGGAGGTGAAAGATCTCTACATTGAAAACTATAAGACTTTGATGAAAGAAATTGAAGACAACACATTATGATGAGGTGACATCCTGATGAACCCATCATAAGTTGAAAATATCATAAATCGAAAATACATTTAATATACCTAACCTACTGAACATCATAGCTTAGCCTAGCCTACCGTAAACGTGCTCAGAATACTGACATTAGACTACAGTTGGGCAAAATCATCTAACACAGCCTATTTTATAATGAAGTGTTGAATATCTCATGTAATTATTGAATACTGTACTGAAAAACAGAACAGTTGTATGGGTACAGAATGGTTTTAAGTGTATTGGTTGTTTACCCTTGTGATCACGTGGCTGACTGGGAACTGTGGCTCGTTGCTGCCGCCCAGTATCATGACCGAGTATCATACCGCATATCACCAGCCCAGGAAAAGATCAAAATTCAAATTCAAAGTATAGTTTCTACTGAATGCATATTGCTTTTGCACCATCTTAAAGTCAAAAAATTCTAAGTTGAACCATCGTAAGTTGGGGACCATCTGTACTCAATGGGGAAAGGATAGCCTCTTCAGTAAATCATGCTGGGAAAACTGGATAACCACATGTAGAAGAATGAAATTGGACCCCTATCTACACCACTCACAAAAATTAACTTGAAATGGGTTAAAGACTTAAACATAAGCCCTAAACCAGAAAACTCCTAGAAGAAAACATAAGGAAAAAGCTCCTTGACATTGGTCTTGGCAATAATTTTTTGGACATGAAACCAAAAGCACAAGCAACAAAAGCAAAAATGAATAAGTGGGACTACATCAAACTAAAATTCGTCTGCACATCAGAAGAAACAATCAACAAAATGAAAAGTATGGAATGGGAGAAAATATTTGCAAACCATATATCTGATAAGGGGCTAATATCTAATATATTTAAAAACTCATACAAATCAATAACAAAAAACAACACAACTTAAAAATGGGTAGAGGATCTGAAGAGACATTTTTCCAAAGAAGACATACAGGTATATGAAAAGGTGCTTAACATCACTAATCATCAGGGAATTGTAAATCAGAACCATAATGAAATATCACCTCACACCTGTGAGAATGACTATCATCAAAAAGACAAGAGATAAAAAACATGTTGGCAAGGATGTGGAGAAAAGGGAACCTTTTGAACTGTTGGTGGGAATGTAAACTGGTATGCTACTATGGAAAATAGCATGGAGGTTCCTCAAAAAATTAAAAATAGAGTGACTGTATGATCCAACAATTCCACTTCTGGGTATATAGTCAAAGGTAATGAAAACAGGATATACGTTTATTGCAGCTTTACTCACAAGAGCCGAGATATGGAGACAATCTATTTTTCCATCAAAGGATGAATGGATAAAGAAATGGTGATATATATATATCTATCTATATCTATAAAGGAATATTATTCAGTCATGAAAAAGAAGGAAATCTTGCCATTTGTGACAACATAGACGGTCCTTGAGGACATTATGCTAAGTGAAAAGTCAAAGAGAGAAAGACAAATACTGTATATCCCTTATACGTGTTATCTAATAAAGCTAAACTCACAGAAGCAGAGAGTAGAATGATGGTTATCAGGGGTTGGGGGATGGGCAAAATGAAGAGATGTTGCTCAAAGGGTACAAACTTCCAGTTATAAGGTTAACAAGTTCAATGTACAGCATGGTGATTATAGTTAACAATATTGTATTATATACTTGAAAGTTGCTTAGAGAGTAGATCTTAAGTGTTCTCAGCACAAGAAAGAAATGGTAATTATGTGAGGTGATGGAGGTGTTTACTAACCCCCAGTGTGGTAAGCATTTCACAATATAGAAGTGTATTAAATCATCACATCGTTTGTCTTAAACTTACACAATGTTGTATGTCAATTATATCTCAAAACTGAAAAAAAAACAACCCCTACAACAGAGCCTTTTTGGTTTTTTTGCACAAATGTATTTAGGACCAAACTAAATCCTCAATTTAATTGTCTTCCTAAAAAATAAACTGAGCTGATGACATATTTGATATAGCAGTTTATTTTAAATGAAGAATTTCCCAGAAGAAATCCTAAATTTGGAGCAAGGATATAGATTTCCTAGTCTGTAACATAGAACAATTAACATTTTCTCTGGGCCTAATTTTTTTCCATATAAAATAAGATTATATTTAAGACCCTCTTCCAGTTTGAAAATGGTCTGATATGTCAAGTCAGATATTTTGTTTTTTTTTAAATCACTCATTCATTCAGTACCAACACATACTCAGTAGAATTTTTCAGGCAATTACAAACATTCCACAACAGTGAAAGAGCTTGTCTAATTTATCTTTTATTGCCAGTGCCTATCACAGAGCTCGGCATATGGTAAATATTCAATAAACAAATGGTACCTATTAATTACTTTAAAGATTATTCAGTGCCTACCATGAGCTAGGAATTCTGAGAAAGACAGAGTATAAACAAACTAGATGGTGATAATCACCATAAAGGAAATATTCAGAGCAAAATTAGAGAATAAAGGTAGGTGTGAGTGTACTTACATGCAGATGTATGTGTATGTGGTTGCAATAACATTTGAGCTGATACACGAAGGATGAAAAGGAGCCAAATTCTCAAAAACCTGGAGGAATAGCATTTTATGCAGAACTGATATCTGGGCAAAGGCCCCAAGTTAGGCAAGGGTGTGGTGAGGTGGGAGGTCAGAAGGCAGTCAGTGTGGCTGAAATATAGTAAGTAAGAGGAGATAAGTATGAAATAGATTGGAAAAGTCAGCAGGAAGAGGATATACATCACTATGAAGATAGAGATCATTTTGTAGCCCAAAGAACTTGAAATTTAAAAAATTCTAAAATCTAAAATTTGTTGTGAGCAAAGAACCACAAGATTCTACACTGCATATCTGAAACTCCCACATCTCTGCATTCCAACATTCTGATTTTCACCTTCCTGGATGAGAAATTACATTCGCAGGTCCACTACGTCTGAGCACTCACAGGAGGGTAAAATCCAATTACCTGATAGAAATATCAGAGCCCATTTTATCTAAGCAAGTTTCTGAAGTCACCTGTTAGTAATTCAGTATTTCTTGTAGAAGAAAGCTAGCCACATTTATTACTCAGAATCTCAACTCCTATTTTTCTTCCCTTGTACTGACTATAAATTTGGTCATGCTGCAGCCAAAGTGAGAGTTGGATGCAGCTGAAATAAGAATAGGTGACAACCGAAATCACAATATTTGGGTCTCCTCTGACATGGACCTCATCCCCCCCCCCCAGTTCTTCTTTGCCCTCTTGATACAAATTAAGGTCCTCCCTTAAAGTTAGATGCTGTCAAATATGACAGAGACAGTAGAGCCATTTGTGATTTTCTTGATTCACAGCAGGAATAAAAACCATCTATCAAAAGGGGAAGAATGAACACATTAGTTCAGAGTACTTTTCTATTTGGTTTTTATAATATAACATTTTTGTCCTCTAGCAGACTGTGTGAGTGCCATTCCCACATTCTTCAGATCTTGCAGTGCACATCCTGCCTCTGCGCCTAAGGGCTTTCCTCCCTCCACCCCATCCATGAGGCAGGCCAGAAGTGTAGGAAGTGCTCCCCCTGCAGCCCTGAAGCTATGACTTTGGGGAAGTGGTGTATCAATATTACAGCTCCCTCACTCCTTGGATGGGACAAATATGCTGTGTATATTTTGCACTGCTGCAGGATTAAACTCAGTCCCTCATTGTGGTAGCACATCCTAAATTGCCTGCCTTCCCATCCCTATAGCACCTCCTCCCTCTCCTGCCAGTGATACCTACACTTCCTTAACAGACCACTGCACTTGAATCCTTGTCTTAGGGTCTGCTTCTGGGGAATGCAAACTAAGATACATAACACAACACAAATTTGAGTAGTGCCTGGCACCACAAAAGGGTTTAACTACAATAAATTTGTATTTAGTGTTAAGAGGGGACCTCCTTCCTCCTCTCCTCACGTTTTCACATGGAAGGACTTCTACCCAGATTAATGACCAGTTTTCTCCCCATAGAGGTGACATCCATTGGTTCATGTTTCTTGACTGACTGGGGAAAAAAACTAT
The DNA here is from genome assembly GCA_031878705.1 of Tapirus indicus. NCBI lineage: Eukaryota > Metazoa > Chordata > Mammalia > Perissodactyla > Tapiridae > Tapirus > Tapirus indicus. Next base: position 123,163,855 of record CM062918.1, read on the forward strand.
CAAAACGCAGTAGCAGCGATAACTAGAGATTCATTCTTTCTTCCCTCTCTACTCTAGACCAGTATGAAATGATGAACCTGGAGAAGTGTGTCTACTCTACAGACCCAAACTCTCCCATATGTGGGCTGCCTCAAATCCAGACTAGGCAGTGAAGGCGGGCTACAGAGTGTTAGAAACCCTTTTTGGTTGTATATCTGTAGTCACATTCCCCTGTTGTCTTTGTGATATTAAAGCTGGTGTTTGCAATCCATTCGTCCATATCTTGTCTTTTTCTTAGTTGATCCTGAACTTGCCAACAGCATGCTTGCCCGACTGACATGTGACTACATCTGTACAGCTTTGTGCCTCTATAATATCACTGAAATTAAACTATTGCTTTGTGATTTATTTTTCACTGCATATGAGAACCATTTTTTCAAAGGTTCTCATTTTCTTCTTTGTGATTATTTTATTTTAATCTGTAGAGGGAAATTAAGTGTGAGTACACAGGAGATAAATAATTTAAAACAATAAAACGCTTAAGTCATAATTAGGATACAGTAATTTAGAATCCTTATTTGCTCGTTCTCCTTTCCCAAAGCCTTAAATATATCTGAACACATCTTCCCACCAGCAGGGCAGCTGAGTGGTGGTGTCATCTCCTACCTTCCTCATGGGCTCCTCCATGTACCAAACTTGCCCTTCTGGCTCTACGGCTGCTTCTGCCCACTCTCTGCTGTCTCTGCAAGTTTGAATTAAGTAACTCACTCTTCTTGTAACTCACTCACTCTACTGGCCTTCATATACGGGTGTGGTGTGATGTGATGCTGCAAAGCACAGGCTACAATGGCTGTCTGTGGCTTTGAGAGTGGTTTCCTCCTGTCTAAGGAGAATCTCCAGCAGATGATAACTTTCTGTCTTTCTCTGCAAAATCAGAATTCTCTCACCTGACAGAAATCTTTCCCTCCAGATGCTGCAAAGCCAGCACAGATCATCTTCTCTGTGATCCCACCTGGGTGAGCAGAATAGTAAGTGCATTCACAGACCTCTCTTTCTAACACAGGCACTTGAATCTGCTGTAAGTGACTTGCTAGGCCACCGTCTAATTAAGAAATAGATTCAGAAAGACAGCTTGATAATGAAGTAAGCACCAAATGATATTAAAGAAATATATTTAAGTTCAGACTTGTTCTGCACCAATATAATTACCATCATTTAGTTTTGTCTAAGTTGATGTAGAATACTGAATCAAAAAATACAAGTGCCTTATGTAGGACATCTTCATTTCCAGATGTGGCATCTTGGTAAAGAAAATCCATTGGCAGGAGAACAAGACCAGAAACACTTTTTTTCTAGCTTATTTCTGATTTAAATTTTAGTGTTTCAAATATTGCTACATAAGAATTCAGAAGGAAAAATTCAGCAAGATGTGAATTGGTATTATGCATGATTTATATTATTATAAATATATATAATTATATATTTATACATATAAATATTTTATGTAGATATACATTATAAATATATAACAAGATGTTTATATGATTTCCTAATATAAACCAAAATCAATTTCTTTTTTTCTCTATCACTGAGGCCTAATCTCAACTCCGATTTAAGATGACACTGATGATGAACACTGACGAATTTCTTCTCCTACCTGACCTTTAGGCAGGCCTATGTTAACATGTATTCTGTGTGACTTATTCTATCACTTTAGATTTGTGACTAATTAAAAAAATAAATTTAGTATTTTATAGCCCTATGCTTTTTTGGAAAAATTAATAAACATTACTTGACACTTATATAGTACCTTATTATTCATAAAGCCCTTTACTCCAACCTAGTAAGACTCACAACAACATTGTGAGGTGGGCTAGCACACTGAGCTCACACATGAAGTCAGAGCTCTGATAATTTGATCTCCCAGCACCTATGGACTCAAGCCTAGGTTGGACTTTAAATCTTGTGCTCTTTTTAATGTATTACTCTAATACATAAATAATAATGTATTTAAACTCCTCTTTTCAGGGACCATCCCCATCAGTGTTGCTTACTATGTCTCAAAATCAAGAACTCATTTTCTCTCTGAGATTAAAAGAACGACTTCATTTTTTATGTCTGCAACGACCTCGTAGATGTCTGGTGGTTGTCGACTTGGTGAAGGTTGAAGGTGTTGGAGAACGGGCATGTTTATTCCAGGGCTTTGAAGCCAGCCCATCAATAAATATTTACTGAGTGTTTATTCTATGCTAGGTAGACTTCTATCCCTGGGGAAAGAGTGGTACATTAGGCAGAGATCTGCCTCCCAGAGGTTCCTACTCTAACGGGTGAGATGTAGGAAATGATTACATAAAACAATGTCAAGTATGTATATGTGCAATGAGATGACAAAACTGGGAGTGTAGAAAGTGATGGAAGGACAGTCCTGCTGCAGCAAAGTGGTCTGAGAAGACTTGAGTTGAGAATGGAATGATGAGGAAGCAGCTGTGACATGACTAGAATAAGAATGTTCCACGTGGAAGGAAATAAAGTACAGAGCTTGAGAAAGCAGAACAAGTTTGGTGTCTAAGAGAAAGAAAAAAGACCACAGTGCCCGAAGGTTAGCCAACCAGGGGACATGAGGTTGGAGAGTTATGTGTAGGCCAAACCACACAGAGCTTTCAAAGTCAGCCTAGAAGTTCAGACTTTATTCTGAATGCAATAAAAAGCCATTCAAGGATTACCAGCTGAGCCATGCTAGTTTTAAATCCTAGCTTTGATATTTATTAGCCATGGGATCATAGAAAATTACTTAAATTGGGGGCCATAACCTCCTCATTTGCAAAATGGGAGGATGAAATCTCCTCATATGGTGGTTGCGAAGGTTTTAAAAATATGCAATTTGGCTGCAGGTAGCACAGTAAACTGTGAACATAAACACTGTACACAGTCAAAGATAAATTCCCCTCTCCTTCAAGCTCCCAGATTCCAAATAAATGACACACAAAAAGAAGGAAAATATAAAAGAAAATGATCTTACACAGTGAAAAGAAGCAAAACACAGACATCAACCCATTCAGATCTTCAAACCTCATGGCTTTAAGAACTCTATAATCTAGCTCAGGGTTCAGCAAACCCCAGCCAGCGGGCCAATTCTGTGCCAGCCCCCACCCCCAGCCCCATCCCCATCCCTGGATCTATTTAGTACAGTCCATGAACTAATAATGGTTTGTACATTTAAAAATGGTTGAAAAGAAAGTCCAAAGAAGAATAATATTTTATGACAGAAAAATATTATATAAAATTTAAATTTCATGAATGAAGTTCTATTGGAACACGGCCACATCCATTCTGTTACATATCATCTATGGCTGCTTTGCACTATAACGGTAGAGTTGAATAGTTGTGAGAGAGACTATATGGCCTGTAAGGCCTAAAAAACTTATTATCTGGCCTTTACAGATCTAGCCTACCTATAACTAAGTCACCCCGATAGAAAAATATAAAATAGCTCATTCTTTAATTTGATGAGCTATTACAGGTAAATAAAACATGGTTTCTATCTTTCAGAAAGAAGAAAGGCTAAAACAGATACTGCTTGATATCATTTCCATGACACATTCTCATAAATATCAACCATCAGTAATGTTTGTGCAAAAGTAAAATATTTACCTTCACTAATGCTTCGCCATCCAGTCACAGCACAGATCTCAGTGGAAAACAGAGGCTCCGCGCTGTGCGGGAGACACACCGGCCTCACCACTGAGTTGAACTCCAGAGGAGAGCTCAGTTGCATCAGGGCGATGTCAGAGTCGTAGCTCAGTCTATCAAAGTCTTCGTGCACCACGATGTGTTTAGCCCATCTCACCTGTATCATTGCCAAGCAAGCGAATTACAAGATAAAGTCAACGAGTCAAACTACTTCCTTGCATAATGGTCCAAAATAATCTTGAATCTCTACTTTTACATACATCAGCAAGGAAGATGACTTTGTCCTAAATTTAAAAGGGCAGTCTCTGTTTATAATTTGCAGGAGGCCAAGGACCACTTTCTGAGGACTGAAAGTCCTGGAGAAACCAGACTATGTGGAGCTGTATACTTGACCTTGAATTTGTACTTCCTGACCAACCTCACCTAATTCTCAGATGAAAATGTGATCTCAAATTGTATCTTTAAAGGTTGGTGTAAATGATAGATGTAAGGGGCCACTAAGAGATTAATACCTCATTACATATTTTAGCTAAAGGTATTCCCCGGCATGTGACAACATTTAAGAGTACAGGGAGATGATCTTTAAAAACACTTCTCACCTGCTCAGTCGATTCCTTCAGGGTTCTGTCATGGCCCCCAGCAACAACGGTCCAGAAAAGTGGATTATTTTTCCTGGAGAAAGAACAAAAGTTTGACATGAAAACACGTTTTTCACCATCGAGTCTAACAGGCTAGACTGTTCAGTTCAGCCAGGTGCCACCCACTGCCCTGCCTTTGTGTAATCTCCTACCTGGGAAGGCACACCATGCCTCCTGATCTACATGGGGAACAGTTCTTAACTGTATATCTTGCCCCCTTCTTTTGGTAAAATGTCTTTGGAGCCCCTACCAAATATCACCAAAGGCTATTTTTAAGTTGAGGAAGAAAAAGGAAAAATTAGAGCTTATTTTAATTTCACAGTGATATAAGAATACATGAAAACAAATTACATTCATAATGAAGTAGCTTCTGGTCTATGATTTACTGTTCAAAGTATCCAAACCATATATTACAGGAATATATCTCAAATTGTCATCTTTTATCAAATCACCAGGATTGATGAAACTGAAGTTAAAAAGAATTTATCAGTTCAAAAATAGGTAATTCACCTATAGTGTTAGAAATCAGGGCACTGATTACTTTCAGGAGGATGAAGGTTGGAAGAGGCACAAGGGGAGCTGCCGGGTGTTAGCAATATTTTGTTTCTTGATCTGGGTGCTGGTTATATGGGTGTTCACTTTGTGAAAATTCCTCTAACTGTATATTTAAGATTTGCACACTTTTGATATACTTCAAAAAGATGTTTAGAAACTTGAATCAATATCCATTAATTTGCCATCAAGATCTGCAGCTGAAAAATATCCAAGGAAAGAGTCCCTCAATTGCCACAAATACACAGTCACTTTAGCGAGGAGATTCATTCTTTCATTTTTCAAAACTGTTTCTTCAAGAAAAGTAAAGTTATTGAAATTATTTTTCAATACACTTTATTCAAAGAAGTTTCTTAATACACATAGGCATCTTCTCTCTAGTCATAACCATGCTCATTTCAATTCCTTGCATGATGAGTCTGACTCATTCATGGGTTTCAATATGCCTTTATTAAGGGAGCTAACCCAGGTAAAGTGCTTGGCAAGTACCTTACAGATGGTAATGACTCATAATGGTAGCCATTATCATTGTTATTATCTGCCATGCACTCTAATGGAAGGATTAAATTTATTTTCAAAGTCACCCTCTAAATTATTACTTGGCAGTGAAGAAACTTATTTCTTAAAGCCATTCTACTCCTTTATATAGGGCATAGTGTCCATAATACTATGAAATAATAAAAGTCATGGTAGAGTTGATAATGTAGATCACAATTTCTAGTGAAGTTTTATGTGCACAGTCATCAAATATCCTTTAATTTGGTAGAGAACACTGTGGAAAAAGCATATGACAGCAACATACATTTTTATGAAGCCACAAAGCCTGAGATTTTTCCAATAGTGGGATAATAGATCAAGTTATCAGTTGATGAATTTCTTCATCCTTTCTTCCCACTTGCCCATAATCAAATTTCATTTATTTGTTTGTTTCTTTTTTTTTTTTTTTTGATGAGGAAGAGTGGCCCTGAGCTAACACCTGTTGCCAATCGTCCCTTTTTGCTTGAGGAAGATTTGCCCTGAGTTAACATCTGTGCCCATCTTCCTCTATTTTGTATGTGGGATGCCGCCACAGCATGGCTGATGAGTGGTGTAGATCTGTGCCCGGGATCCAAACCTGTGAACCCTGGGTCACTGAAGCGGAATACACCAAACTTAACCACTATGCCACGAGGCCAGCCCCTCAAGTTTCATTTCTTATGTCCTTAGGGTCTTATCCCGAAGCCAATAATAGAATGTGTGTCACTTACTGCTATGGGAGAAGAAAGAGTCTCTGTAGAATTATGAAAGAAAGTGGCTGAAAGATTCTGATGCATAATTGCAAAGAGAGTTTAGTCCCCTAAAGTAAATTAAAAATCCCACATGAGCACAAAGACCAGTGTGGAGTTAGCAAGAGGAGGACACCAGGTTTTCCCTAAGTGTGAAACATTACCCAGGAACTTATCAGAAATACAAATTCCTGGGCCCCACACCAGACTTAAAGAATCAGAAACCCTCCAGATGATTCTGGTGTATGCTAAAGCTTGAGAACTAATACTAAGGGTGACCAGTGCCAGGGGAAGTATATGGGAGGTGGTTCAATTCTGTCAGTTGTTCTTATTGTCTTTGGAGTGTGACCCAACAATGTCAGCCAGCCTGGCACCTGGTGACCTTCAGCAAAAATGATGATTATCTCAGCTCCCAGATTTTGTATATCTCCCCAACTGGTTTACCCCACATGGCAAACTTCCCTTTTCAATGGATTTAAGTACTCAGATACCCTCTTCAGTGGAGGATGGAGCACTCGATGTCTATAAGGTTGATGAAGATGAGGCAGGGAGAAACAAGTCCATGCAGGGAACAGCTGACGAGTTCCCACAAAGATAGGGCATGAGTAGAACATACCACTTTTGTTACACCAGCATATCAAACACTTCTGGTATAAAGATCCATACACTTCAAGGAATTCCTTCAAAAAGACATTTCTCTGGCCAAATATGTTAGGCAACTATGAAGAGTTAAAGAAAAATGAGGCAGACAGATGTTTTCCATTTCAGTATAAATATGGGGCACAATGTTTTATGCAAAAAATTATAAAACAATATATGCGATATGTACAAACACTATAAAATATATGCATGTGTGTAAAAATTAATGGGAAATCATATAATTAAAACATTCTTAATATTGATTACTTCTAGAGAGGAGGAATGGATTAGTGAATCAGGATAGTTTAGATTTTACTTGATAATTTTAACTCTTTTCTGACAAGCATTACTATTATAATAAAAATTTTTAAAGGAATCAAGAAGAGTCACTGATGAAATTGTATATAAATTCTTGTGGTTAACTTAAATGGTTCATAAACATTTACAGCCGAGTATGTTTATTCATGTCAATTGACTCATCAAGTTGAATGTTCCACCTTGTGAAGAAATGTTTTGATATAGTCTATATCTTGCTGCAAGGTGTCATGGTCCATCACATAAATTCAAGAATAGACTATGCTATTTAACAAGGGAGTCCATCAAAGCTTCTTCTGTGCCTCTGGCATCAATGCTAATATTTGTCTTTATCAATACATTAATTTTCACTAGTTAATCAGCTACCATTGAGGCTTCTTTTCCATGGTACATAAAAATGCACTTTGATAGAATTCTTATATAATGGACTTCTCCAAGAGGGAGGGAGTGCAGGTGGCTAGAATGAACAATGTGGTCCTGGACTGAGTTGGAAATATCCACATGAACTCATGTTTAGCTTAGTATAGATACAAATAGGTAAACATATTTATATAAATGGGTTAGTATGCATACCTATATTTTCTAGTTCTGTCAGCTAAGAGGGCCTAGAAGCAATAACACCCTAGTAGCAACTAGTACACCCAGCACCCAGATCTTGATTTCTCATACCATTCTCCAACAAAATGAAGAAGGACTCCTTGGAGAAATGGCTGATTCTAAGGCTGAGAAGGGAATATATAAGACGAACCTGGAGCATCTTATAGTGTCACAAAAGGACGGGGGCATGTCAAAAAGACAAGAAGCCACCCTGAAAAAGCTTACAGTGGTCAAAGCTGGAACAAGTTAAGCAACAAAATAAATATGTAGTATGTATAAAATAAATATTCTTGAGTCCATACTGCTACAAAGAAGTGATTTAATAAATAAAAGGAAGAAAATAAACAAGTCTCCCATACAGAAGAATTTCAAATAATTTATGTAAATAATCCCTGCTCAAGGAGGTGGGTACTCTTAGTGACTTGCTTCCAAAGAGCAAGTATGGAAAGGGGGAAAATGTAACTTCACAGTGGAGATACCTGGCAAACACCACCTCAGCCAGCGATCAAGGTTATTATCAATGATAAGTCATGTTGATAGCATGTACTCTTGATGTGATGAGAATGGCATGTAACTTCTGTGGTCTTCCTCCCCCAAATCCATAATCCCAATAAAACCATGAGGAAAAAATCAAACTCTACAAAATACCAGATGAATACTTCTAAAAACTGTCAAGGTCATCAAAAACAGGGAAAGTCTATGAAACTTCAAGCTAAGAGGAGCTTAAGGAGACAAGACAACTAAAAGTAACGTGACATCCTGAATGGCAGAGGGAGTAGCAACTACAAAGACCTTGAGACAGGAACAAGCACAGCATGTTTGAGGAACGGGGCTGGCTCACCGTGAACAAGCAGGGGTGTGGTCAAGATGGAGTCAGTGAGACAGGGAGTGCTTCCTGACCTTGGCTGTACTGGAATCATCTGGGGAGTACTTAAAAATACCGTGTCCAGAACCGACACACAAGTCATTGACTTAACTAGTCTGGACTGAAGATAAATTATAGTTACACACATCCACATGGCTTAATCTATATAACATCCTGTGAGGATAAAAACAAGTCACAGAAGAATATAAACTACAATTTTTTACATTAATATCAAAACCAAGAAAAACCAAACAATATATTGGTTTTAGGAATTCATAGACAATAAACCAAAAAAAAAAAAAAAAGCAAAGGAATTATGAATACGAAATTTAGCATAGTGTTTACCTCTTGGGAGGGGCACTAAGGGGTCTTGAAAGGTAGGTTTAAAGATCCTTCCTACACTGGGTGGTGGGGACACAAATGTACATTTACCAACTATTCTTTAGACTACATATATATTATGTACATCCTTTCATATCATGGCATGGTTCACAATTTTAAAACGTTGAAAAAGTTAACCAAAACTTTAGTTCACTAGTAGTCTGGTGATCAAGGTGGTGGATTATCCTATTGTGCTCTCCACTGTTGTGACCCATATTTTAAGAGGAACGGTACTAAACGAATCCAAGGGAAGATGCACTGCATAGTGAGGCATCTGGAATTACTGACAAACAGTAGAATGATGAGCATTTAGCTTATAGATTAAATTAAAGGGCAACGTGAGAGAGATCTTCAAGTATAGAAAGGCCTGTACGTGAAAGAAGAAATGCACACAGTTCTTGTTTTCTGGAACTACAGTAAATTTAGACCAGTAAGTTTCTGCTACAGAGAAGCAGACTTGGGCTCAACATAATAATCAGAGAGCCCCATAAACAGGATGAACAATTTCAAGATTTGATTAGTTTTTTCCTCACTGACATTATTTAGAGGCTAGATGCCTACGCAAAAGAAACACTGACAGGAAGATTCTTGCTTTAGAATTAGTCTGGATGATTTTAATAGTTAGATAATCATATTTATGTCCTAGGTCTGGTCTAGAAATACATTAGTAAACTATCATCAGTTTCACTCACGATTGCACACAGTGGGCTGCAGTCAGAATCCAAATTGGGCTGATGATGGCACTTCCACACTGGTGGTTGCCTAGAAATCTCAAACCCACCTGCCATGGCCAACATTGGGGGTGGGCTTCTTCCCCTCCTGCAATTCTTCTGGAAAGCCACTGGAGACTAAATGGAGGGATGCCACAGACACCTACAGCAAAGAAGATGAAACAAATGACCGATCCAACTGAAATAATTAAGAACACACTCCTCCTCCAATGACTTGCCATAGCCAACAGTAGAAATTCCCAAACACCAGATGAGATTTATCAAGATGTAGATTCTTAAGACCCGCCTCTGAGGAATCTGATTTTAAAAGCTTGCCCAAGTGTCTCTGCTAGGCAATCAGGTTTTTAGGTACTGGCCTACAGAATAAATATTCATTTAACAAATATTTATTTAGTGCTTGGTACTGCCAGGCACAGTTCTAGACACTGGTGATATATCAAGTGGATAGTACAGACAAAAATCCTGGCCCTTGTGAAACTTATATTCCAGTAGGAGAATTTCGTCTGTTAGCAGAGCACACAAGTTCTTCATTATTTGTCCTTGTTTCAGCTCTCTTTCTCACCATATGAAACCATTTACCAAGCCTCAATCATGCCAAGTTCGCTCAGACATCCAAATGTTGTCGTCTTGTGTGGACTACTGCTGGGACTCAGCCCAAGTGTATCTTCTCCATGAAGCCTTCTCTGACTCCCCTGTAAGAGGCAGATGTTTTCTCCCCTTACAGTTCTCTGTACAACTTTCTATAGCAGCCCATCAACTAGTACATATTGAATATATGCATATAGAGCAGTAAAAGATCATAACATTTAACCAGATACTTTAGATTATAAGGAAGTTACAAGTTGCTCGTGTGTGTTAAAAAACAAAAGGAGAAAACTTTTCCCCCTTTGCCCCCAAATGCATAATCATATTAAATACAGAGTCTAGGAAGAGATTTTAAATATTAAATTTACACAGGAACAGATGAGGATAAAGGATTGTTCTCTGTACCCCTTTCTTCCTATCATAAAGCTTATTTCTTCTTCCCTCTATTTATGAGTGTACTTGCAAAACCAAACAAGATTCTGGAAGTTTCATGGACCTAAGTATAAAACTCATTCTTCCTCACTGTGGAGTTATATGAACTGAAGATGAGGCTTTCAAAAAGGTACATCTAGTTAAAGAAGAAAGGAGATTAAAGAGATAGTAACCACAAGGCCATCAACTCACCATACGGAATAACTTTTGCAGAAGCTACAGGATTGGTTTTGGGAGGTGATGTTGATCCAATTTTGTTTAAAGAGTCTGTAGCGGAAAAAAATTTTTTTAATTGAAAATATTTAGAGTAGCCTACACTAGCTGACCCTGCTTGCTTACCCTGATCAATCACAAAACCACTCTAATGTCGATCTGACTAACACTACCTTTCAAATGCTAAATGCCAGATCCCACAGATGTGATTTGTCATTTATCTCTTAATATCCCTGTTGTATCTGACCCTTTTAAGCATTTCTTTCTTCCTTGACTCTATGAAATTACTCTCTTCATTTTGTTCATATAACTATGGTCATCTCTTCTCAATCTCAGTCTTTTTTCAGGATCCTATTCTTTAGCCTGAAAGATATTCCACAAGGTACTGCTCATAACCTTATTTTTATTTACTTACGTATATATGACTTCCAAATTTTTCTCTTCAGTCTAAATCTCTTTCCTGAATTCTAGATCTAGGACTGCTAGGTATCTTTTTTGGATCTCTCACAAGCTCATCAAAATCCACAGGTCTCAAATGGAACCAATTGATCTTGTGTCTACATGGTCTTGTTGTTTCTCTGTATCATTTAGCGACTCCACCATCCATCTAGCCACTCAAGCTAGAATTCTGAAATCCATGCTGGAATTTTTCTCCTTCATACACCCCCCTTCCCCCCAACACATCTAATCAAGCAAAATATCTAGAATAAATTCTTACAATGACTTCCTCACTACTCTCCTTGCATGGAAGTTCACCCCTAATCTCCATCTTCTACATTACTACTAAGGTTTGAATTCTGACTCCAGAATTCTCTGCCAGCTATGCATCTTTGGGAAAGTTATGTAACCTCTCTAAGCCTCTGTCCCCTCATCTGTGAAAAGGGGAACAGTGTACAAACCTCTTAAGTTTGTAATGAGGAATAAATGTGATAATACACGTGAAATGCTTAGTCTATATCTGGTACAGAGCAAGCAAACAATGTTAGCTAGCTCTCCTATCAATCTGGTACTTAAATTTTAATGTCCTATGTCCACCATGATGCAACTCTTGCCTTTTTTTATCTTTCCCTCTAAAACTTGAAAAATGTTGAATTATTTGCAGTTTTTTGTACATCATCCATTCTCTTTCACATTAGGGTCTTTGCATATAATATTCCTTTTGTCTGAGTAAAGGCTACTTGATCTTCCAGAATGCCTAGAAACTTATTAATCCTTCAAAACCCTCAAACATCCGAAAACAGAGCCAGTCAATCTCATTCCTGAATTATATCCTCTAATCTAAATTAGCTACTTTTCATATAAGGTGCTTGGAATCTTTTTTGATCATCTAGTGGATGTAGTTTCTTGGCATCACCTGAGGTGCTTGTTCAAGCACAGATTCCTGGGCCCCATCCCAGACCTACAGAATCCAAATCTTTGTGGGTGGGCCCAGGAATCTGCATTTTTATTTTGCCACCTAAGCGATTCAAGCACCCTAGATTTAGGTAAACATGGCTAAACTACCTTCCCTATAATCCTTTTCATAAGCAAAAATCACTATTGCACAAGTTTTTATACTCACGCAAGGGCAAAAAGGTGAATCTAGCCTTGAAGCCTCGGAAGTTATTTTCACCATCACTTTTAAAACGAATCTCCATCATGTTACCAGGACTGAATATTGGAGGAGGGCTCAAGAGTCCACAAAGTTTAGCTGTAAAAGTTTTAGGGAAGTTTGATTTATAGTTACAAAAACATTAAAAATCAGAAAACAGAGGTAAAACATCATCCAATTAATTTTTTCCAGCAAATTTGGTTTTCTCCAACTTTGGTTTGTAGGCACATCATTCCATTTCATGTGGGAATTAAACACTACTTTCAAGATAACAAGGTATTGTAATTTTATCTTGCAGAAAACACTCTATAGATAGGGTAAGGACATCTGATTTTTAGTATGCATAGAGACCTTAATTGATTACTAATTTGCAGACAATGAGGTCAGGTAAGAAAATCCCAAACTTGGTATTTCCCCTTCCAAACAATACGGCTACACTTTAAGTGAATAGGTAACACCTGAAATCTGCTTAACCCCACTTTGTACAGGTCCCGTTCTGCTGGGTCAAGGGATTGTGCTTCCACCCACTGCCCTGAATATCCAAATAAACATTCCAAACCTACCTATATTCCAGGCCCCCAACCCCCACTAACACCCAGCTGAGGGACAAATAGCAGGTGTTCCGGAAGTGGCTACACGGCTGGAAGGGGTCATTTTTTATACTCAGTAAATTTGCAGGCCAAAACCGAAAGTATACTTGAAGTTTTAGTTCAAAAAATTAGCTGTTATGATTCAAGTAGAAATTACAGCTTTTGGTCACTTTTCTTGAACGTAAAAATGAAAATATCAGCAATTAAAGGGATTAATACAGGGGAAAAAGGGAAGTTTAAAACTTTACTGTAAATAACTGCCAAAAATTTACTCAGTGTTACCATTTTCCTTTTCCCTGGGTCTTCCTTTTCACCTTCCAAATATTCTGAAACATTCTTCAAATTTTGCATGTTTCTATTAAAAACTTTACTGGTGAATCAGTTGCTAGCTCATGGGATTTAAAGCTAAAGTTTTATGGCATCATGAGTTTCCAGAATAAGAAATTCATATCCCCACTCTACCTTGTGGTACCCAAGGAAGCAAGCCAAAGCTGCAACTACTGTCATGCACTGCATAACAATGTTTCAGTCAATGACAGACCGCATATACGACGACGGTCCCATAAGATTAGTACCTTATAGCCTAGGTATGTAGTAGGCTATACCATCTAGGTTTGCGTAAGTACACTCTGATGTTCACACAATGACAAAATGGCCTAATGACACATTTCTCAGAACGTATCCCCATTGTTAAGCGACACATGATTGTTCTCTGGTTAGTCGCACGCTTTTGACATTAAGTTTAAAGGATGGAATGTTACCCACCTAACTCATGTTCCTCTTCAGGATCACCATAAATCACACCAGCATCATAAATACAGTCTTGGTTAAATTCAGTAGTAAGGTCCTCAAATGCCAACTGTAAAAATGATAAACATAACCAGAGAAGTGGTCAAGGAAGAGAAGAGGTAAACTTGAAGTTTCCCTCTGTACATTAAAAGGCTTTCAGTCACACCCTCATATTCCACTGATAGAAGTGTAAATAATTATAGCCTCTTTGGAGGGCAATTGGCAATGACTACCAGGTTTAAATGCACAAACATTTTGACCCAGAAAGTCCACTTCTAGGAATTACATACATCCACATGCATCCAAAAACAGTGACAGAGGCATGAACCAGCATTGCTAGTATGGACAAAGACTGGAAACTCACTAAAAGTTTGTTAATAGGGAACTGGCTCAGGAAATTACGGAACATCACACAATACAATTTTATGCAGTTGTTAAAAACAAGCTCTGTGGGCTTGTTTGGAAAGATGCTTGAGATTTTTCCATAGAAAGGGCACTGCCAAGCATTATAAATAGATAGGTGCCTGTAAATGCTCAGAATCTCTCTCTAGGGATACCCTAGAAACTTATCAATGTTTGCCTCGAGGAGGTTGGATGGGAGTGGGATGAGAAAAAGGCTTACTTTTCATTGTATTCTCTTAAACTGCTGAAACTTTTAAACCACATACAAGGATCCCCTTTTAGAGTAAAAAAAAAAAAGACAAATAAAAGCTCCAAGTCATAATGGCAATTTAACAGTCCAGATGAAGCAAGTTCTGCCTTGCTAACATAGCTATGTGCTCCATAAAGTAAAGAGCTTCCTTAGTTGCTTACCTTTATAACGTGATTCTCTGGAGCGTGAATGAACCAGTGACACCTTACATTCCTGGGATACAAGTCAGGATAATTGGCAGAGTGAATTGTCCCTTCTTCCACCAGCACAGCCATACTCCTGCAACCTGAACCTACGGAAGTGTTGGGGAAATCCAAAGTGAATAGCCAAAGGCATTCCCTCTTCCTCACTCCCATATCAAAGAAAAACAGCAGGGAATTAAATATCTGAAATTCATACCAGCTTCTGAGTTCTTCCGTACAGCAGTAAAGGTAAGCTCAAAGCCGCTGTCATTGTTTTCTACATCAGAAACAAATGTCACTATGGCCTCCTTGGTCTCTGTCAGCAATGGTGAGGGCAAAATGTCTCCACAGACCTTACCTTAAAAGCAAAAGAAATTGAAGTAAGATCACTAAAAATGGGGGAAACAAACTTATACACGTTTGTTTTCCTAATATTATCTTCCATGAACTCTGTTCTAAACACACCAATCTAGTGGTCCCTTTAATCATTCCACACTCACTACTTCAATGACTGTATATCCCATTCACTTTCTTATACCCAAACTCACAAGTCCAAATTCTACTCATCCTTCAGGGCCTAACTCAAAGCCCAGATCTCCAAGAACCATTCCAGACACCCACTGGAAATAGGAGCCACCTTTTCTGAATGACCACAGCCCATTTCCTATTCTATGTCACTTCCTGCTTTGTGGAGCACCTTTAGTTACCTGACCAAACTGCTCATTAGAGCAGAGACTCTTTTACTCTAAACATGTCCAGTACCTCCTAGGATATCTGGTACATGGTTGATTTTTAACAAATGATCGGTTAAAAAATGATTACTGGATAAATACCAGGCCTGAAGCATAAAATCATTTAATCAATAAATATTATAACCCATAGCACAATATCTTGTCTATCGTATCCTATCAAATATTTGTGAAGAGATGTTTGTCCTAACCACTGGCCTTATGGAGACTAGAGAACAAGGTCTATACCAGCTCTAGAGACTCTCTATCCTGCTAAACAAATAATATTTCAATTAAGTAAATATATCAGTTATGCTTATATAGCTTATGAGGTATTCAATAAAATAAATGACATGAAATAATCTATTGTCATTAGAAGAACATTCTAAAACAACATCAAGTTCAGTGTGTACAGATAATATATATAAATGAATATACATCAAAATGTTAACAGCAGTAGGATTATGAATGGTTTACATTCTCTTCCATTTGCTCATTTGTCTTTACCAAATTTGGCAAACATGCACCTGCTTTTGTGATAAAAATGAAAAAATAGACATTGCCCTGAAAGGAAGTTTCTGACCACTGAGATGAATTTCCCAATCCTGTTATTAAACTAGAGGGAGCTCAGTCAACATGCTGGTCATTGGCTCCACTCTTACCACACACACTCCCACCCCTGCAAGAAGGGCACAGTTGGTAAGATAAAATAACCGCCTTGTGTGCAGAAATCTAATTTTGGATCTTTTAGCACTTCTGTGGTCATTTCGATACTCCGAAATGACAAATGAAAATAAATGTAACATACTTACAAATAAGCATCCCATCGCTTGATTGTAAAGATACATAGTCATGGTCACATCCAACTTGATTTTCCATGTCTAAGCTTGTAAATTTTATCAGGATAATTTTATCTTCTGGTACCATTATTTTCCAGATACATAAGCTAGACAGGGGAAAGTGGAGACAGTATAACAAATGGCAGAGTCAAGCGTGACAAATAAGATCCAATAACTGAGCTTTGGCTCATAGCTCACCAATAATAAAATTTTACAGGATATTAGAAGATAAAAGGCAATGGAAATTCTTTATGTGAGAATAATTTGTTTATGCTTGAATTTATGGCATTTATTAAACAAATAGAGGAATGTTAAATAGACAATGGCCAGAAACCACCCTTTAAATTTCATTTAGTTAGAAAATGCTAGAATTTTGATCTATAAATTGAAGAAACCTAAGATTCATCTCTCTGTTCTAAGTTATTAGTCTAATTGAAAATTCATAATATTTACCCAGAAGTTGAATTATGGATTATGAATTATGGATTGACCACACAGCATATATTAACCCTAACCAGCCACATCCTCCAAGGTCAGCCTAAGTCATAGCCCCTGGGGTTGCAACGTTCTCTCTCTCACTCCCAGTAAGATCAGCTGTGACCTTTTACTAACATCTTTAGAAACATGTCTAAACATTTTGAAAGCCGTCTTACATAATTTAACACATAATCCTTTACCTATATTTTCCTACATGAATTCATATATTATTCAAGAAAAGAAACCCCAGTGGGCCATAAATCCTTAGCATCTTCCATGACTCACATTCATCTGAGTGCAAAGCAATCTTATCTGGAATCTAACATGTCAAAATGAACTTCTTTCTAGAACTCAGTAGTCTTTATCAACAACCTTAGACCTGTTCACAGCCCCACTGCCCTCTAAGCAATAAATGTTCGGGACTGGGGGAATTATCCTACTCTTTCATACCCCAAACCAAAAATCAAACACGGTAGTTCTTCTTACCAAACATCTCCTCCTTAACCAGAAACTCCTTGTTTTACTTTTTTTCTATTTAAGTCCATCATCCTGCACATAGATGTAAAAATAGGCTGCCTAAAATATTATTAAAATCACTTTTTAAGCATTTCAATTTCAAAAGCAATAAGCTGCCTAAAATATTATAAAGCTCACTTTTTTTAAGCACTTCAACTGAAAAAGCACTCCACATTTATCATCCTTCTTGAGACTCATTACACCCCTCTGAAGTAGACAGGAGAGAAATTACTCCCCTTTCTCCAAATGGGAAAACTTGGCATTGATATTAAAAGACTCATCACAACTCATATAATAGGAAATACAGTTTAGGCTTCATGACTCCAAAGGCCAGTAGTTTCTACTGCTTTCATCAAATTATTTTCTGCCTCAAAATCTCTAAGTCTGAGATGGAAAATAGATTTCAAATAATATGCCAAGCTTGATTTATTGTTAGCAATTGCTGCATTAAAAAGGATTCTGAGGTCTAGTCAAGCGAAGTGAATGAGGAGCACCAAAATTAATCATTGATTTATTCATTCAAATATCTATTGAGCATTTATGATATGCCAGGCACTGTTCTAGGCTCTAAGAAATTCAATGTCTCCCATGGGCATGGAGGGAAGAAGATCACCTCAGTGCCATGTATCTGCCATTTCTGAGAGTCTAGCTACCATCTACCATATAAAGATAGGCTCAGAGGAACTGTACAACTCCCTGCTCCTTCTCCACATTATCTCTTTCTCCCTTACCATCAGCTGATTAACTCCATTTGGAATTCACAAGACCTTTCCACCATTCAAGGCTGCTTAGCATGCTGGAGAAGTCACTAGGTATGTGAATTGACTCCATACCTTATTAACATTTCTAAAACACACGTCTTCCCACATTTGAACATTCTAAAATCAGAAGGATCTTACAATGGAGTCTTACAATTCTCTTTGACCTGGATTGAAAGAGTTCTTACAGAAAGGACTTGTATTCACTTTGGCCCAGTCACCTGGGGGCACTCCCAGCTGCATACTACTTAATTTTTCTGCTTGAAGAGTTTTGGACTATACTGGTGGGGGGAATTTTAGACTGTAGACCTGCGTGATTCAAATTCTCAGGAGGATTTTTATCCCTCCCTGCACCCAGTGCCAAGGTTGAGGCATGTAACTTTCCACATGGGTAGGCTTATGCATTGTTTAGACTTACACTGAAGGTATAGCCTTTAGTGTCCCAGCTTTATACGGAGGTCTCCCAATTTGGGTATTTTATTTTCTTTATTGGTGGTATGTAAAATAGTGATGGATTTTACAACCAGTTTGTTTTAGACTTGTTGAAATATCGTACAAATTCATGCTAATACTGAGTTGTAATGTTGCCAAAAGTCTTATTCTCTCTAGTTGACTTCTTGCTTTAGTCCCGACAAGCTATTTAATATCTCCTTAACTATTTAATCTCAACTTCATCCCCTAAACTTTGAACAATTGAAAACTTTTAATTACTAGAACAGCATCTAGTGTAAATTCCTTCAACTTTCCTGTAGATTACCTTAACATTTTTGGCTGCTTTTCCAGAAAACAAATGATTCTTCCTTCCTTCCAAAGCTAAACCTTCTTTATTTGTTGTGTTCTTATGAAACTTCCGTCACATATATATGTATTTCTTTTGACTTATCACTCTTACTCTCTCTTCCACCCGTAAAGACAGTTAAGCCTACCCTTCCAAACAACAACAAAGCCCTGCTTCTCTTGACCCTACTGCCCTATTACCCAAAAGCCACTGTCCCATCTTCCTCTTTCTCTTCACTGTTTAATTGTCTTCCTTGTCTCAAACAATGGCAGCTCCATCCTTCCCATAGGTCAAAAATCTCAAGGCAATCATAAGGCTCCCTTCTCTTAAAACCCAAATTTTCAACTCATTAGCAAATCCTGTGGCTCTCCCACTTCTCACCACCTCTACTGTTACAAACCTGGTCAGAGCCATCATCCTCACCTGGATTATTGCAGTAGCTGGTCTCTCAGCTCTTGGTCTTGCCTGTCTACAGTCTATTTTCAATACAACAGCCAAAATGATCCTTTCAAAGTGTGTCAGAAAATGTTCCTCCTCTGCTAAAAGTCCTCCAATGACTCCATATCTTACTCACAATAAAATCCAAAGTCGTTCTTATGTCCTTTAAGTTGGGCCACCACTAATCATGACCACTTTCCCCCTCTTTCACTTAGCTCTAGCTCTCTGATCTTGCTGTTCCTCAAATATACCAAGAGTTTTCCTGCCTTATACATGCTATTCCTTCTCCCCAATTGTCCCTTCCCAAGACAGCTGATCTGATTCCCTTCCTCATCTTATTCAAGTGTTTGTTCAAATACCATCTTTATAGTGTGGTCTTCCCTGACCACCCTTTCTAAAATTGCATGACCCAGCACTCTCTACCCCTCATTCTTGCTTTATTTTTCTGCATAGAACTTACTTTCTATTATTATATGTAACATTATTCATATTATCCCCACCTTCCAACTTGCCCCACAAAGGAAAGCACTTTTTTCTGTTTCATTCACTGCTATATTATGAGTGCTTAAAATAGTGCCTGACACATCTTAAGGCCTCAATAATTTTTTTGGGACTATTTGGTGAAGGAGAAATACCAAGTCTTCAAAACTCACTTAACCCATTATGAATATAACGTTTGATCCCACAATTGTACTGAATCAGCTCCCAAATTTTGAGTTGCCATATCTGTTGGCATTTTATCTGAATTCATTTTGACTCTTGCAATATCTGACACTACTAACAACTCTCTTTGTCTTGAAAGTCTTTCTTGTAGAGATTTCTTCAATACTTCACTAAGTTGAATCACAGGTTCTCTGTGTTTGAGGATAAATTGGCTGTCATCTGCATGTTTCTTACCCAATATATAAATGCCTTCTAGAATCTCACCCATAGCCATCCATACTCTGCTCAAATACCCACTTATAAAGGAAATTCCTTACCTTTTGAGACAGGGCATTAAGTCTCAGAAATCTCTCAAATTGGAAACTATCTTACATTGGATTGTAATCTGCCTCCTCCTAACATCTACCCTCTGCTTCTTGTTCTCAGCTCTGCAATTAATTCTCCTTCTCTAGTAGCCTTTCAAATAAATCAAGACAATTCCCTCCTCCTCTCAAGTCTTCTTTAGACCAAAAATATTCCTAGGTCTTTCCACCATATCTCCCAAGACACTGTTTTTAATTTCTTTCTATCTAGGTCATTGTCCTTCAGGTAATTTCCAGCTTATCAATGTCACTCTCTGAAGACTGTACCTAAGGACCTTCTCCCTATTCCCCCCACCCAGGACTCTAATAAAACAGGACTCTCACTCTTGTTCTGGATGCTATTCTTCTTGAAGTTTAAGCAAAGATGGCAAGGGCTTTATTGGTATTATATTATTACTAGGTTAACTCACAGAAAGTCAACTTAGACTCTTAAGCCTTTTAAATATGGGCTGCAGTTACACCAAACCATTTCCATCCTATACTTGTAACAAATATTTATATTCATTTTATGTTAGTTTTATAAATTACAATCTTGCCACCATTTTAGCTTCCTATTGCCTATGGTATAATGTCTAAGCTTCTCCACATGGAATTCAAAGTCCTCTACAACTAAGGCCTTACATTCCATTTTATCTTCACTGTCCACTGTTACCCCAGTTCCTATTTACATTAACATTGCTCTCCAGCTGCACTGGGATACACATTGTCCAAACACCCCTAATATTCTCCACCTCCCTGACATTGCTTACACTCAGTTCCCTTTGCCTGGAATGATCTGTAGAAATCTCCTAGATATTACAGCTACAAAAGACTCCATGAGCTGTAAAATCATAACTATCTTTCAATGCCTAGTTTCAATACCACCCTCTTCACTAAAGCATTCCTACTCCCTACTCCTCCCAACCACAGTACACACACACCTCACAAACCACTGCAATGGGAATTAGTTTTCCAATTTTCCATAGTACCAACACCTCTGGGTAGTGTGGATTATAAAGCTTATTTCATCTTGTTTTATAGTATAGTTAATTTTGTCCAGCTCTCTCCCACTATAAACTCATTTTGATTGTAAACTCATAGAATGGTCATCTACTTTTGAATATCTTTCAATGCTCAATACAATTTTAAAAATGAATGTAGAACACTTAAGGAAATGAGATACTTGCAAAACTAATTTCTAAAGCTTAAAGATATCTTTAGCCATATAGAGGACAGGGTACATAGGAAAAATATCTAAAGATACTGAAGCTTACAGATTATGAACTATTTCCCGTCTTCTAGGCAACATTTAACAAAATATTACCATTATTACGAAAATAAGTGGGACAGGATTAACCACTAAATTCCCATAACAATCTCACTATCAGATGCTGTTAATGTTAGATATGTGAATACATCCATTCAGGTAAGCTCTAGTCTTAATAGCACTTGTGTTGATGATTTGTGTTAATGGGTATCAGAAATACCAGTTAACAAATATTTGCCAACCAAAAAAATATCAGCTGAAATAGAGACTTTTATGTTAGTCAGGTAAAGTAATTGAGATACTAGATAAATTTGCCGAAACACAGCCCCTTAAATGGCCTGATGTGGGAGGGGAAAAAACCCCAGTAATCCTTCCTACCTGGGATACATACCAATTATGAGAATAGTTGCCCTCATTCAAATGGGGGTAATGAATCTTCCCACTTTCTCCAAATAACACTGTTCCCTGAGGTCTACAATCTTCCAAAACATAGAAAAAAGGTTGATTATTTACCTCAGCTTATGGAAAATATTTCAAGACATATGGTACAGTCAGCTTGATGCTGTACAATTTATACTATATAATTTATATTTATGGGAATGCATATATTTTTAGGTGCTATGACCTAGACATTGTATTTGCAGACTTCATCAGGAAAATTTCCAAATCATAATTGTTTTTTGTGAGGAAGACTAGCCCTGAGCTAATATCCATTCCCAATCCTCCTTTTTTTTTGTTGCTGAGGAAGACTGGCCCTGGGCTAACATCAGTGCCCATCCTCCTCTACTTTATATGGGACGTTGCCACAACATGGCTTGACAAGTGGTGCGTCTATCCGCGCCTGGGATCCGAACCCGCGAACCCTGGGCTGCCAAAGCAGAGCGCGTGAACTTAACGGCTACGCCACTGGGCTGGCCCCATGTCTTCTTTTTTTAAAATATAATAGTTTTATTAGTTAACCATCTGACATACTTCTACAATATTTTTGTTCCTACATTTTTTTTAAATTGAGGTATAATTGACACATAACATTATATTAGTTTCAGGTGTACAACATAATGATTTGATATTTGTATATATTACAAAAGGATTACCACAATAAGTCTAGTTAACATCCATCACCACACATAGTTACACATTTGCTTTCCTTGTGATGAAGACTTTTAAGAGCTACTCTCTTAGCAACTTTCAAATATGCAATACAGTATTATTAACTATAGTTACCATGCTATACATTACATCTCCATAATTTATAACTGGAGTTTTGTACATATGGACCCCCTTCACGCATTTCACCCTCCCCCAACCCCACCTCTGGCAACCACCAATCTGTTCTCTGTACCTATGAGCTTGTTTTTTTTTTTTTTTGCTGTTGTTTTTAATTCCATATATGAGTGAGATCATATAATATTTGTCTTTCTCTGTCTTCATTCACCATAATGCTCTCAAGGTCCATCCATGTTGTTGCAAATGGCAAGATTTCATATTTTTATGGCTGAATAGCCTTCATAATGTTCTTTATCTGAGTTCTTCAGATTTAACATTTATCCAATTTTCTCAAATCATGAGTCACACTGAAGCTGTCAAATTTCTAGTATGGAACTAATATGGTGTTTTCCCATCTCTAACTAGGATGTCCTGGGTTATAATAAAACACTTTTGTATAAAGATACTAAAGTAGAAGTACACAAATTTTAGCAATGACATGGCAAGTCTCTATCATTCACTCAGAAATTTCTGACGCCAGCGTCACAATTGTTGGAAGCTAGAATAAATAGGCAACTAGGGGATGAGAAGCTTAAAAAGATGATCTTAAAAAAGTGTTATTTAAATAAATTACTTGTCATTCTGATATTCATTTGACTGTGGAATTAAAGATTATTGCCTGATTTCATTGCCCTTTTAAAATATTATCATTAACCTTTGTTCATGGCTTGTTAACCTTTTTAACCTTCTCCTCCAGGTGATGAAAATTGAACAGAATAGCCACCAGGAGAGAATTTCCCCCTGCGGTAATGGTAACCAAGAGAACAATTTTACTCTGAAGACCGAACGAAAATGAGCTGAGAGCCTGCTCTGGTCTGAGGTAGCGCTGGTGTTCAGCTGGACCAACAGCAGTAGTGCTTTTCAAACCATCAGCTAGGTGACTGATCTTGGACTACAACGAGGGAGCGATGGAGAGAACACAATGTTCTGATGCTCTGGGTCCTGCCCTTTAAAAAATTTGGTTCTTTTACTAAATACTTGTTCCTGTAAGTTGTGTATCCTTATGCCTCTCTGTTCTGCAGAGGCTGTGCCATTTTCTTGTGCAGATGCTGCGTCTTAGCATGGCAAACCTTCTGGTCCCTCAGGACTGAGCCCCTTAGACCTCATCTTGGTGCTCTCACAGCTCTCTGACTTACCTGCATTTCACCTGTCATCACAACTATCCATTTACTTCTCTGTCTCCCTAAGTAGTTGGAAAGTTCCTTGAGGGCAGGTTTGGCATTTCCAGACCCATACTTGCCCAATCTAGATTTTAGTGCCACAGAACAAAAATAACTCTCCTAAGCCCCCCTAATTTTCCCACTGTTGCCAAGTAAAATTATCAAGGGTGAATGGAAAAAGTGGAAAAGGAGCGATTTATTCTTAGTATTCTTAAGTAGTTTAGAGGAAAAAAAATAGGTCAACTAGATAAATGAAGAATCCTATAATGAGTCTACTCTCAAAGGCTATTTTTAAACTTCATAAATAAAAAAAAACCCCTCAGAAAATCTACATGAACATAAATTTGAAGATCCAATTGATGTTAAAGTTAATAATTCAAGTTAAATTGACAGATATCATGCTCATCAATTCAGAGATAGAAGTTTATATACATTGGACTAGGAACTGAAAACCAGCCATTCTTGCTTTGTTTTAAAACTTAGTTCTGATTACATCTGCAACATATGAGAGAAACTACTCTTTAAATAAGCACGATCAATCTTTGATTCAGAATGAAATGAGGAAGAATTCACAGAAATTACACTCACCTGTGAACATGTTCTGAGTGATAAAATCCATCAACTCAAACACCTTGGAGAAAACGCCAGGTGATGCTCTTCTACGGCCATTTCTTAAAGGAGCCCAATCACTAGCACAACCAGCTCCCCAGGAAGTTATCCCAACAAGGACCCAGATTCCATTGTCTCTTCTACAAGCAAGTGGACCTCCCGAGTCCCTCTTTCATAGCAGAGAAAGGGAGAAAATTTGTAAATATTCACAAGTTAGAAATATTTTAGCAGGTCCACAAATATCAGCATTCATCTCAAAGAGAGAAGAAGTAGAGGCATATAAGTCCACTGGTCATTGTCCATCAACATTTTTTTGGTTCATCTTTTTCTTTCTTCACCATTAGTTTCAAGGTGCAGTCTTTTTGCCCAGATGTAACTTCTTCCAACTACTGCTTGCAATCCTGTCAAGCTAACACTTAATTTCTCTCTTCCTCCTACCTTTTTGGGAACAATCATATACATTCCAAAATCAGTTGGAGGAGGAGGGGAAATTTCCAGATGTATGCTTCTACTATAGCTGGTCACACGGAATTGCTGGGAAAGACTGGGTCATATCCCAAGCTTACCACACCAGTGAATAGAGTTCCCAGGGTCAATCAATGGCTCAAGGCTTTGAAAACAGAATACCTAGGAAGCCTAATTTTGTCTCAGGGGCTATATGTCAAGGACTCTTGGCTCTCAGACTAGAGAATAAGGAACTCACAATTTCAGGATCCTTTCCTTAATAATCCTTCAGAATAATATGCTGCATTGAGAACATGTGTCAATTTTGTGTTAGCTTAAACCCACCCCAAAAGGCATAAAATTGTTTGAGGGCTTCATCTGAAAAAAAGGGTAGCCTAAAAAAGATGCAGACAGGGCAAAGCACCATTAGTCTACTGTGTTTCAATTTAGAAAGTGGCATAACTGTAGATTTCTATCTCCTCCCTCCCAAACTCCTCCTGGTCCTTTCCCTGACATTCCCTAGAAGAAAAACAAAAAATTTTTCCAACAGATAATTTCAGGGAGCTTCCCATAGCAGTGTCAAGCTGCCTGGCTTTCCAAGTAAATTATCTTCTCTATCTAAAACTTAAAACGCATGTCTTTTGCAAATTGGTCTCCCTTTCCTCTCTGTATCTTGTAAAGGTTAGTCTTCATTGTGGAGCGTTGTGTCAGCCTTTGGAAGTCATTGCCATTCACAGTATCTTTTACCCAACAGTTACTATAGCTATGCAATCTTTGGCCAATGTTTGTGCAAACATTGCATTCTGCACTAAAGGCTAAAAACAAACAAACAAACAAAAAACCCACAATGGTTAACAAAAAGTGGAATAAAAATAATTCATAGCTGGACCTAATTAGCTTGCCAAGGTGGTCACCTTGCTTGATTTCATAGGTTGGAAATGCTGAAATTTTCCTTGTCTTCTCTTCTCCCCAGAAAAGAGGTGTGGGGGTAAGAATGTGCATGGGACAGGAAAGAATTCTCTCAGCCCAGGTCAAGCCAGGTGGAAAGATGAGGGAAAGGGGAATTTTGAAAAGTAATTCCCCAAAAGCAGCTCATGGGGAAAGGCAGAATCCACTATCACCCACATGTTACTGACTAACAGCCGGTTTGTGCTTTTTACCTGGCAGGCATCCTTTTCCCCATCAGGAAAACTGGCACACAGCCCGGTCCTTCCCACGGGAGCAAGGTTCATACCCTTGAGCACAGTATTACATGTTCTGTCATCCGTGATGGGAAGTTCCACTTCTTGAAGGACATTTGAATATTCTGATGCTGTAGAGAAGGTACTGGTAAGTTAATCAACAATTGTCCTCACTGAAACAAATCAATAAGAAGCCTACAAGTTTAAAACTATTTCAAACAGATGTTTAACCAAAATGTAGAAGTCCTTTTTTTATGTGTGAATTATATTCTTTCCTAAAATCATATATGTGATAAAGGACATTTGTAAAAAATTCAGATTTTTAAGGTAATGTAGGCAATTGTGGCTTCTCTGAATATATCCTTGAATGTTTCCCTGAGAGGAAAACGTTAGTTAATAGAGCAATATTTTGTAAAATTCTTTACTTTAAAAAAAATCACAATATTAAAGATAAAGAAGTTTAATTATTGCTACTATTTCCTGATTATCCCTTTAATGTATTATTCTCATCTCTTATAGTTACCTCCAGTTTCTTTATCTGATACACCTAACCAAAATGGTGGCAGGAGAAGTATTATGTAAAACTTTAAGTATAGACTTTTCTGTGGTGAAGACAACCACAAATCTTCACCGGGTCAGAACTCCAGGGGAAATAAAAAACAACCCAGGATAAACGTATTACTCATGGCCAGAAAAATTCCTGCCTCTACTGGGCAGACAAATGGGCCTGAAAGAAAGATTATTATATTCTTTTGATGCCTCTTACTCTCTGAAATCTTGCCCCATCCACTGGCCATCCAAAGAATCCCTTCTTCAAATTTATCATCTCTATGGGGAATACAGATCAGCTGAACGGCAATTCCTAAAAACAAAAAACAAACAAACAAAAAATTCACAAGGTTCACAGGGAAGTCATGCTGAAAATATTTGGAAAGTGACATCCAATTGATTTCATGGCTTCTACACTTTCTTCCTAAATGTAATATTGACATATATTTTCAAAGTTTTCCTTTCTCATGAAAAACTTACATATTTATAGAAATTTAGAAAAAATGCAAGAAAAGTAAAAGAAGGAAAAAAAAGAACCCATTGTTCTACACACCACAATGACTCCCCCAAACGACTAACATTTTAGGGTATGCCCTTGCTCTTAAGGGACAGTTTTTCACTCAGTAGTAATTGAGCACTACTACATAGCAAGCACTTGTGGGGGATCAGAGTTGGCCACCTCAAAATGTGTCTCTTTGGCTTGATTATTTTTAACAAAAGACTCTGAAAGAAAATTTGACCTTCCCCCTAACTGCCTAAAAGAACTTTAGAAGGCCTGTTTCAGGAAAGAGCTAATATCATAAGATAACATTGCCTATAGCTGGCCCAGCAAACCCAGATGTTTAACAAACATCTGCATTTTCATCTCCATGTAAATTGCTTTCCTCCCCTTGCAAGCCCCAAACCACTACCCCCCAAATCCTCCTTTGTCGTTAGCTGAAAATGGTATTTAAGGTGGTGGCTTTGGCCATTCTGATGAGTTACCCAGTTTTTCTGGGTTTCTCCCATGTGTACATGTTATAAAGCTTTGTTTGATTTTTTCTTATTATTCTGTCTCATGTCAATTTAATTCTTAGACCAGCCAGAAGGACCTAGAGGGTAGAGGAATTGTCTTCCTCCCCTACACACTCTTCTAGATCTCAGTGGAAAAAAAATCCCTGCCCTGGCAGAACTTACACGTGTGTTTGGGGGGGGGGGGAGAGGGAATACAAACAATAAATTTGATAATTTAGTTGTTAGGTAATGTGTTCTGGAAAAGTCAGAGCTGGGTAAAGAAGATGAGAAATCTGGGGATTAGGGAGGATGGCATGGGATATGTAATTTTAAATATGGTAGACATGACAAGTCTTACTGAGCAGGTGACATTTGAGCAAAGCCTTGAAGAAGCTGAGGGAAGGAACCATGGAGTTATCTGGATGGAAAGGACTTGAACAAGAAAAAACAGAATAGAAAGTCCCTGCAGAGGAATCATGTTATATATGTTTGAGGAACAGTGGGGAGGCCAGGGTGCCTGAAGCAGATTAAACAAAAGAAAGTTTAGTAGCAAATAAACAAATAAGAGGTTAGATGTAGGGCTAGGAGGAGGGGGATGTCAGATGATAAGAACATTGATTTCCATCTGAGTGTAATGGAGAACCACTGAAGTGTTTTGAACAGTGACATAATCTGACCTATATGTCAAAAAGTATTATTCCGGCTGCTGGGTTAACAATAAACATTAGGGATGCAAAAGAGGAAGCTGGAGACAATTTGAGACTATTAAAATTAATCCAGGCCAGAAATGATGGTAGACTGGAACAGGATGGTAAGAGTGGAGAGGATGAGGCAGAAGCAACAGGATTTTTCTGATGGATTAGATGTATAGTGTGAGAGAAAGAAGAATGAAGAACAATTGCAGGGGCCAGCCCCGTGGTCAAGTGCTTCAAGTTCCACACATTCCACTTCAGCAACCTGGGCTCATCAGTTCAGATCCCAGGCACAGACCTACACCACTCATGAGCCATGTTGTGGTGGCAACCCACATACAAAATAGAGGAAGATTGGCACAGATGTTAGCTCAGGGTGAAGCTTCTTCAGCCAAAAAATTAATTAATTAATTAAATAGATTTTAAAAAAGAATGAGTTCAAAGTTTTTAGCTTAAACAACTGGAAGGGTAGAATTGTCATTAATCAAGATGGAAGGCTATGGATAGAGCAGATTTAGGATGTTGGGGATAACCAGGATTTTGCTTTAAACACATAAATTTGAGATATCCATTAGTCATCCAGGTAGATGACCATTAGGCAGTTGGCTATATGACCCCTGTTAATCCCAGCAGGATATATAATACAAAGAAACCTGGGCTAGATACATAACAATCTGGGTAATCTTCAAGATGGCGGCATTTAAAGACTTGATCCTGGATGAGATCACTAAGGGAGTGAGTACAGACAGAGAAGAGGTCCAGGCGGTGAGCCCTGGGGCACTCCAACAATTTGAAGTCACAAAGAAGAGGAGGGATCATCACAGAAGACTAAGAAACGGTGTAAAATGGGGTAGGAGGGAAACCAAGGAACTCCTGGAATTCAAGTGAAGAAAATGTTTCCAGGAAAATATGAGCAACTCCATCAAAACTCCTATCAGGTATGCTGAGGATTGAGAATTCACCTTTGAATTTAGCAACATGGAGGTCACAGGTGATTGTGACAAGAGCAAATTTGGTAGAGTGGAGGGTGAAAGTCTGATGGACTTGGATGTCCAATAGACATCTCAAACCTAATACATGCAATTATGAGAACTGAGGAGAGGAAATTGACAAACCTAACAGACAGATCTTCATAGAGTTTCTCTATAAAGGGGAGCAGGAAAAAAATCAATAGTTTCTTTTGATATACAAATCTAGTTTGAGTTATCCTCTCTCAGTATTTGATGATCTTGTTCTATTGTCTTCCGACTTTCATTACTGCTATTGAAAAATTAGCTATCAATCATTCCTTTTTCAGTAATATACTTTTTTCCTCTAGGTGCTTTTGAAATCCACTCTTCGTTTTTAGCATGCTAGAGTTTCAGCACAACATATGTAGATATAAAATTATTTTTAATATCATAGTTTGGAATTACTGGGCTTCTTAAATCTGAAGATTTGTGTCTCATCAGTTATGATTAACCCTTAGTCACTTTCTTTTAAATTATAGCCTCTGTCTCCCATTATCTATATTCTTTCTAAAGCTCAAACTGGATGTTTCCTATAATCTTTCAGTCTACCTTCTCTGTCTCTTACTCTCTTTTGGATAATTATTGCAGATCTTCTAGTTCACTATATCTGATCTAATCTGCTATCTAACTCATCTGTGGTGTTTCTAATTCCAATTATGTTTTCACATCTTTGTGTTTTATTGGCTCCCTTTCAAATCTTCCTCTTCAGTTAATAGTTTCTTGGTCATTTTTGATAGACTTTTACTTATTTAAACTTAAGTAAAACATACTTTATATTATGTATCTCATCTTAACACCCGTAATCTTAGAAGATCTGATTCTGGTTGTTATTTCTGACTCTGGTGGCAACTCTCTTTGCATGCTTTTGATTTGCTTGTGTGCTCGCATTAATTAACACTTTATGGGACTACATTGAAGCTATGATTTAAGGTTCATCCCTTCAGGCAGGATTTACTTTTGCTTCTGCCAGAAGCCCTGATTACCCACCTGGAAACACTTTAAAGTCTTGGCTTGGTGTTTTTGGTCACAGGCAAGGGGAATTCCAGCACCAAACCTGAATGAGGGCTTGCTCGTGATTATGGATCCTTCTGAGAACCTCCGTCCAGAGCCAAGGTTAAAGCAGGTAAATTTCCTTATTCCCTCACTTTATGTGGCATATTTCCCTCTCTTTTCCCCTATCTTTCAAAGCATCACCTTTCAGGAAGAACCAGATTACATGGGAGGCTCCAATCGTACTCTCTGACCCCACCCCCATCCCTACTGCCATGCAGGTTTCTTGCACGGTCAGTTAAAGCCCTAGGTTCTTAAAGATCAATTAGATGCCTCAAGGGCAGTCCCTTACTTCAGTGTCTGGTGAATTTCTCTGGATTTGCGCTCTTTCATTGTTTTTGGCCACTGAATACTTCCCTTTCTTGCATTTTTAAAAAACAAGCTTTTAATATTGTATCCAGAATGTTTAGATTACCTGTGCTGAGCAAGTGTCAGATATCTGGTCCATGATAATGACAGAAAGGAGAAGTCTCTGAGAACATTTTCAAATGTCCCAAACTCCTTGGCTAGAGCTGAGTATTGGTAGATGGTCTAGAATATAGCCCAGCCGAGACACTGGAGTACTTATAATGCTGATTAAGTTAAGCATACATAATTTGCAGCTGTGACTTATAGCCTATATAGTGCATTTTATACATTACAAATTAAATTATTTTAAAAATAAACAAAACAGCTATTCTAATATTACTAGATATACACACAGAAATTAAAGTGAACTGGTACAGAATTAATAAACACAGTTTTCTCCGTTACATTTTTTGAATTCTAACTCTCCCTACTTACCAAACTTGACTTTGTGTTTTAAATACAGCAGTGCAATATCAGAACTCATATAGTCAAATCTGTTGTATTCAGGATGGATAATAATTTTTGAGACAGGAATATTCTGCTCTTGCTTATCCTTCTGAAAGAGGTTGTACTCCACAGCAGTCACAGTCAGACTCCTAATTTGCTTCCTAAAACAAAACAAAAAAATGTTCCAATAACTAGCTGTTTACCCCAGGAAAGACTACCTTGTTTTCATGTAACCAAATGAAAAGTGATTAATGTACCTTTAAGCATTTCTAAGACTTAAAAGAAGATATACCTTTATTGGTGATTATTACCAATTGTCGTAATTCCCTATAAATTATAGGGATCATAAAAAGTCATGGTTTTCAGTCACAGAGTGTTTACATTTTGTAAACTCTTTCCCCCCTTCAATTGTCTGCATAAAATATTTAAGCATGGACTCCTTTCTTTTATTCACAAACCAGTCTAAATATGCTCTACGATTTTTAACAAGATATAAAAATTGTTCCTAGAACTGTCCTTCTTTTCCTCTTATTAGCACCCTTTTTTAATCTAGCCAAGTATGTATTTCCACAGTATATTTTCCTGCCTAATGATTGAAACTCAGATTATTAAAACTTTGGAGCATCCATTTAATGTTTGATATTAATACTTTATTAGAATAGGTAATTATTTTTCCCCACTACTAACTCCACAAATTATAGATGATGTCTGGGGTCTCTAATTAATTAGTAGGGCAGAAAGCATAGGAAGTCTTGGGACAGACACAAGTTTCTGGGGGTCAGTAAGGTCAGTGGGTGGGTAGGCCAGATGGGAAAACTGAAAAAGGGATTGGGATTTAAACTTGCCTGGTATTTAGAGCATCAAATCTCCCAGCCCTATCACCACGAATCAAAGTATGACAAGTAATAAAAATCCACAACTTACTCATTGAGGCTAACCAGGCAGTGTGCTGCTGTAACCACCAAATCACCTTGAATCC
The DNA here is from genome assembly GCA_031878705.1 of Tapirus indicus. Classification (NCBI taxonomy): domain Eukaryota; kingdom Metazoa; phylum Chordata; class Mammalia; order Perissodactyla; family Tapiridae; genus Tapirus; species Tapirus indicus. The sequence continues at coordinate 123,196,074 of CM062918.1, forward strand.
AGCTTCCTCCAAAGAAGTGGTGCTCATCTAATTTTAGGGAGACCTGCCCAAGAAGAAAGTTACAAACACAACTAATAGACATCTCTCTATAGATGTCGTCTCCTTCAGAAACATTTGAAATCAACTCTTCTAATACAGTATAAAATTCTTAAATTACTGATATAAATTGGTTACTAAGATATTTCCTATGAAGTAAACTTTTTGTCAGAAAGGTCAAGTAGGGTCAAGAGAAAAAGTACATGTTAACCTGGAGTTGTGATATCTGAAACAAGGGAAAAAATTCACCATTTTCTCATTAAGAAATCAATGCCTTCGTTATACCGACCTGCCACGGATGTCGATAAACTGTTGAATTTCTCCAACGAAAAGTTCTAGAGAAGAACCTAGATTCCAAGACAGTTTCCGAACTTTTCAGATCAACTGCACAAATCCCACACTTCAGTCCTGCATGGGAGAGCGTATGTGTGCACACACAGAGCACCTTATGTAAGATTCACTTTATCAAGAGTCCACATTCATATTTTCCTGGCCTGGCACAGATGTTCTGCTATCACTCAGCTGCAGGCCACCCCCTTTCTTTTCTCTAGATATTCCTGAGACTATCCCACAATCACACCACATCGACTAGAACTTGCCTCACAATTTCCCTGCCCCCTTGAAGTCTGCTCTGCCTTAAGTGAAAAAGACCTGGGGGCAGCATGAGCCAGCCCTCCCTCTGGTGACTGATTCCGGGCTTACTCGGGGAGGATGCACATGATAAAAGTTAGGTTGTATTAAAGATACTGGACAACAACACATGCTACTCCCAAAGGGAGATATTTGGCTTTAAGTTACTTCTACCTGGTTATTTTTCCTTGGAGGAGGTTCCTTAGCACAAGCATGCCACAACTTGAACTCCAGAATCTAAAGCGTTTCACAAAGAAAAGCTGGCCCAGGCCCTTCTTTGGGCACACCTGGGCCTGCACTATGCCCCCCTCACCCTTCCTCCCTCCCTCATGGCCTAGGGAGGAATGAAGGCTCCCTCCCCAGCGCTCAGCTCCTGCCTGCAGCCTGGGCACTCAGGGCCCGGGCTCACCCAGGCTTTGGGGGAGGCCGATGGCGAGCCACAGCAGCAAAGCAGCCCCAGCCAGGGTCCGCATGGCGCCCCCGCGCGGGACTGGTCCGTCTCCCTCCGTCTCAGGCTGCGGACACCGGGCGAGGAGGCGGGCTCCGCGCGCCGCAGACCCCCGCGCTCCCCGCAGCACGCCCACCGCGCTCTTCACTCCCGCCCGCGGCGCCGATGGGCCCCACCTGCCGCGCCGCCCCCGCTCGCAGCTTTCCCTCCTCAGCATCATCGCGAGCCGCTGCAGCTCCCCGGCACCCCCTGGCGTCATGGCAACCCCACTATCCGCCCCTAGAGGCAGGTGGCCCTCGGCTGGTGGACCGCTCACACTCGTGCAGCGAGGCCCTAGGGACAGATGCGGAGCATGGTGATCAGCAGTCTCGAACACTCGGCGCAGGTGAATTCTGTCCCAGACCGGGGAGCGGACCCCAAGCCCAGGGTCAAGAAGCTGATCACCCACACAAGACACAGGCAGGCTGACTTCTGGAAGGAAGACTCATGAAAGCTTAATGAGTACTTAATAGTACTGCCTCTGCTTCTAAGAAACTTGCTGAAGTCCTTGACACTCAAGAGTTTTCAGGGTGGATATGAAAGGTCAGGTTTATGCTGCCATTCCTTCCTGGGTAGCAGTGTTATCAGCTTCAGTGGAATGGGCCAAAGCTGTATGAGCCATCATTTAAGATTATTAAAATGAATTCGTTGCTAAGATTATCATGTCAGCATTTTTTCTGTAAATATTATTTTGTAATAAGTAAGCTTGAGATAGGGAGAGGAATAAAGCCAGAATTTGTAATCGATTTATATTTTATCAAAAAATTACAGCAAGGCTCAGTGGACATTCTGTATATATATAGGACATTCTATATATTCAACTAACCTGCACACCAATCCCCCAGGCCCAGTTGTCTCAGTTCTATGGAAAATAGAAATAAAAGCTCCTTGAGGTAGGAGGGTAAACAGACCAAGGGAGAGAGGCAGGAGGACAAGAAAACAGAATAAAGTCAAGGTGGAGGGAATGCAGGTACAGGACCAGGCAGGTGACCATCAGCTGGGGGCAATGACCCCTGTAACTGCAGAAGGGAGCAGGTGAATGGGCACCTTTTGGTGAAAAGCTTACAGAATGTGATTGTCATCCAGACTTGAAACACACATCTTAAACCTTCTTGTCTCATGAACCTAAAAAGGGTTTCTGTGATTTTTACATCCCGAGTCTTACTACACTGAAAAACTCTAGAGCCGCACTGTCCAATACGGCGGACACTAGCCATACGTGGTTATTTAAATTAAAATTAACTAAAGTTAAATCAAATTAAAAATCTAGTTCCTCAGTCACACTGGCTACATTTTAAGTACTCAGTAGTCACCTGTGGCTAGTGGCTACCATATTGGGTAGTGCAGATATAGAATGTTGCCGTCATCAGAGATAGTTCTGTGGGTCTGCACTGTTCTCGAGAGTAGCCCCATTTTATTTCAAGTATTTATTTTAAATAAAGATATGATAGTTTCACTGAGTAGATGATTCCTTGGTTTCAAGTTTGGGTGTCTAGGGGACACGGGGACGGGGCTTGGTAAGGTAAGCAGCTCTTATGTGAAAATAAAGCACTGTACCTCCAGGCTTGAGCACTGTCCAGGAAATCTCCAGATATGGTGGCTGCCTGACTGGCCCTCACCACTCTCATCCCCCAGTTTTGCTTTCACTGTAGTGATCTCACAAAGATTACCATAACCATCCATGGCCCCAGGGCACACTACTCTCCAATAAGAGTTCAGACTCTCCAAATGGACCCAAACTCCTCTTTCTTCTTAGCAAGAGGGGGTCAGATTAAAACCATTACAAAGCCTTGACCAAGTAAAACGGGATGACAGAAAAAATGAACACATGCTGTGCAAGTATGGTTGGACTCACAGAGTTGAAGTTCATGGCCAACCTTCTCAAGAGGCTCAGACCCTGTCCCCTTGCACTCTTCTGCATGTGGGGCACACAGCTTTGCAGGATCTTCAGTGGTTCATTTCACACCCGGAAGTCTTCATTGGGTTGAGCACTGTCCCACTTCCTGTTACAGCACATCTCCCTTTGTTTCCAGAGTTCAAAACTCACAGCCTCAAGCGAGACCTTGTCCCTTCCAGCCTAACAAAATAATGTTTTTCCATTAAATAGGAAAAGAGCCATTCAATATAAATTGCATACCCAATAGCCAGGGAGTTAGTTTGACTTAAATTTGCTAGTAAGATGATGGTTTAAGTGTAAGTGAAGTTTGTGGTGATATTGAAGTGCCCAAATGGAAATGTTCTTTTATTAAAAAAAAAAAAAACAAAACCCAACAACTTTAGAAAAGGAAAGGATATCAAGGAGGGACAGGGTGGGCTGGACTATCCCAGATTGGGCTTCTGATGTATGGGAAATCTGCCTTTAATTTGAACATATCTTCATTAGGGCAGGATAATAATGATCTGCTATTGCAGGCTTCTGAAGACTCTTGATGGAAGCCCCCACTCTAAAAATAGTCGTAGAATTAGGAGTGTTAGGTGACTAGCCCACAAGGAATGAGCAAATTATGGGGAAATATTGTTTTGCATAAAAAATAAACTTATTTTATCATCTCAGCTAAACCACTGGTGTAAACTAAAGAACCCTCTCCAAAGTCCCACAAGGCTTAAGATTCAGTACTAAGGCAATTATTGGTACCCTTAGAAACTGCAGCTTCATTTGAACACTTTTTGCAGGGACAGATATCACCAGGATGCAGATGGAATGTGAAGGATGGAGGTAGGAAGAATGGGTGAAGACAATTCATTCAAATAGTCTGGGTGTGAGGGACAGAAAGAGATAGGGTAGCAGCTAGAGATGAAAAGAAATAAAGGATTTTTTTCAGATGATTTTGATGGTGGTTACCTAGATATGTGTTTTAAAATAGAAGAGAATTGACAAGAGCCAGCAAAAAGAAGTTAAAGATGAAAAAGAAAGAGGTTAAGGAATGGAATGAAGAGGCAAAATACAGAGTATAGGGCCCTCTTCTTCAGCAATAGGAGAGAGGGAAGAATTGGGTGCAGTGAGTTGCAGATGAAGTGCAGGATATTGAGAGAATACCTGTTTCCTACCCTGTATTAACTCTAAAGAAAGAGGTGAAGGCGTCTATCCATCAAGAGAGGGGAGGAGAGCTGGAGTGGGTAAGTACTGAAATAGTCCTTGTGGGGTATGGGAAAGACCAGACATGGAGCACACAGAACAATGCAATGCAGTGGATGAAGGAAGGAAGGAAGGAAGATCATCTTTTTTATTTTTAAAGCAGACACCTACTGGTGACATGGATTTCAATGGGTACTAATCACGGACCACTTAAGAGATTGAAACAAGACAATTATTTTCATTGTATTTTATATAAAATAGACATTTACATGAATTTCATTTTGGAAAGACGAGGCAAAGGATACATAATCAGACTTAAATGGCAGAAATACTTAATGGGATATATTTCTAACTGGCACAGCAAAAGTAATAAAAATGTACATTTATATACAACTGATCAAAGTAGGAAATAAAAGCATTATGAACAAAGAACATGATGCAAGTCATTTCCCCCTGACAAAAGGAGGGATTGGTGTGAGTTACAGCAAGTCAAATGATTTCCACGTTATAAAAGCAAGCCATGGCTTCTACAGATATTTGAGTTCCTTAGAAGAAAAAAAATTTTAAATCTTTTCCCCCAGAAATATAACAAAGTCACCAATTTTTATGTGTATGGACTGCAAAGTAAGAGTTGTTACCGCTGCCGTGTTAAAGCACTTGGGCAGTTCAGTCCCTTTTAGGGTTGTTTGTGTATGTGTTTTGTTGTGGTGATTATCTTAAGAATTTCTAAAACAAAGGGGGACACTTATCAGTTCTCTCTTCAGATGTAGATATAACTGATGTAGATCAGTCATCTCTTCCGGTTTCAGAAGACTCATAGAGCTTGATAGTTCCACAGAACTAACCAGTCCTTTAATGGGTGATAAACAGAACTGAGACATTTGGTAACTTGCCCAGGGTGAGGTGGCTCCTTGGTGGCAGAGGCAGAACTAGAACCCAGATCTCCCGATTCTCAGATTGGTGCACCCCTCTTATGGACCAGCAAGACAACCCCAAAAGGACATTATGCACATTGGAAACTTGCAAATGTGATAGACATATACACCATCTGCACCACAGAGAATGGGAAGAAACTCCTGGATTTCTGGATATAGACATCTCTTTCCAGTTTGAGGTAAATCGTGATCTAACCTTACAAACTAATAATGAGTGTATACTGTGATGGGTGCTGACTTTATGAGTTGAATACCCTAAAGGTTTTAATTGAAAGGATCCTTGGTGATAAAAATGGAACATTTTTATATGAACCAATTGATAAATATGAATATCATCGACTCTGTTTTACTATGTGATTTTACTGATATTAAACTATGCCTTTGATCACTGTTATTTTATTTCTTCTCTTTAAGTTGCATGGCTACTAAAAACAAAAATAATGAGGAAGGGCTATTTTTGGAAGAATTGTTCAACATGTTTTTCTTTTACATCAAAAACTTCAAGAATAATCATAAAAAGTTATAATATTTCCCTATATATTTTTTGGCATTGTAAGCTTTTGTCTTACTCAATTGCAGCCTAAAGGCAAGATTTGAAAGGTATTTGCTCTTTTAAAAAGTCAAAAGGTGTCATTTAGATAGTTGTTTTGCTATTATTGGGAGATACCAACATACAATTTAATCAAAGTAAATGTGATTTGGAAACCAGGAAAACAATTTTAAAACAAACCAACCATCTATAACTACATTTGCTTTGAATGTTTTTACTAATATCCTATAGATTTATTAATCTAAGGTGTAAATCCATCATAAATCAGATCAAAAGTTTTTTTTTTTCAAAAACTGATTCTAATGAGTACAATTAAGAAATAATTAACAAAAGCTGAAGTGTGTAACCCAAAGAGAGACACAGGTCTAGGCATAAACTATGTCATGGACACCTTCTATGAGTCATAAAAAAATAAGAGTTTTATATACTGGGCACCTAGTCTGGTACATGTAAATGGCAAGGTGATTCCTCTCCATCTGAGATCCAAGAATTCTATAAATATAAGGTTAAATTATAATCCAGTTGCCACAAATGCAAAACCAGCCCACCAAACCCACCTGTTTGTCAGTCTTGGAATGACAGTCTCAATCAACCAACTGTACCATAAATCATTCTTTAAAATTCTTTGGCTCATTTTAGTCTAGATTTAAAAGTAAAAATTGTGAAAGAGTATAAACATCTCTTTAATAAGAGTCATAAACTCCCATTAAAATTGTTAGCCTGTGGTGGTTCTCCAGTCTAGCTGCATATTAGAATCATAATCTGGGCAGCCAGAGTCCAGAGATTCCCAAAGGTCCCCAGCTGACCCTACAGTCCAGCCAGGGTTGAGAACCACTGGGTGTGAGGGAAGAGATCTCAACTGTCTGCTGAATGTGGCTCTTCAATCTGAGGGACCTGGAATGTTTAATAAAGACAGTAAGAAACCACACATTTGTTTTTTATTCCCCTTCAAATGACAGTTTTTACAGGTCGGTTTGTATAGAATGATTTGGATTTTCTCATTTAGTCTGTTGAAAAGAAGTCGTACGGAAGCATTTGCGGAACCACTACAAAACGCTCCATCCAACGAGGTACCACCTGTTCTGAATGTCAGAATCCCGTGCTGTGAAGCACTGCAGGGAGTCGGAATTAAAGTGCTGACAATCCTCTTAGTTTTGTGACAGGCTTCAAAATAAAGAAACTCAAAAGAATATATCTCAGGATTACCTAAAATAAAATCTCTTTTCCTCCAAGGCATTTGAATCTTTGGTTTAGTTCACTTATGTTAACATCACTGAACCATGTTTTATGAATACCGTGAACAGATTGAAACATCTGAATCATTAAAATCCTGAATATTCTTAAGGTTGAAATCAGCTTGTGAAGCCATTCTCATGGCTCCTATGTCAAAGGACACGTTAAAAGACAGCCACCTATTTTGAAGGCAAGGAGAATTGGTTCTAGGTAGGACTGAAGGACAGGTTAGACAGACTGGCAGTAGGAAGGGGGAGATATGTACACGAGAAACGCTAAATGTAGCTGGGAAGAAATAGCAAATGCTGCTCAGAGAAACACAGTCACAAACGGAAACTCTGATCACTGGATCAAGTGTTCAGCCAGACTAAAGCACCTCCCGTCTTGTCCTCAGCCACATTTCCTCCTACCCAGGACGTGCTACATATTTAAGGACCCAGTGCAAAATGAAATTGCGGGACCCTTTGTTCAAAAATTAATAAGAAATTTAAGCAGAGTATTCAACCAAGCATAAGGGGCTTCTGAATACAAGACCCTGAGGGACTGCACAGACTGTACATCCATGGAGCTGGCTCTGCAAATCCATCCCAGGGAGGGGCTTTCCACTCACATGCCAATCACGCTTTCATTAAGGGCAACCTGCATGCATCTCCATGACTTGCTAGGGAACTCCGTTTTTATTTTGATAATGATAAAATCCACATATTATTTCATGTTACAAGGACCAAATAAGAATAGTTACAAAATATACTCAATATCTTTGAAAAATAATATGTGGTTTATTTTTTTATAGGCACCATTTCAACTATGAAAACTAATTCACTGGCCACATCTCAGTGAAGCAGCCTTAACTCAGGACAAAAATATTTGATGCAACAGTGCTTACTTTTAATGTTCAAAGAAATGCCAGTGTGTGCAGATAGAATGAGACAGAGTGAAAGAGTGAGAAAAAGAGAGAGGGATGGAAAGGCTGGGGGGAGTCACAGACAGACGTGAGGTGGGGCAGCACCCAAAAGAAGGCAGAAAAAGTCTCCTGAAGGCCATGTGACCCTTTTCTCTCAGAAACTTTTAGGCTGTAATTGCCATTTCAATTATTCTAACACTGTACTCTCATTCCTTTAGCAGCACTTCTAGTAAGGCATAATTGCTTTTCAAAATTTGGGGCTCAGTCTTTTCCATTAACTTTGTAAGTGTGAGTTTTGGTTACAGATTATTCTAAAAATTTGTAATTAAAGTCCTAGGTATTAATGTTAGCTAGAGCTTCATGTTATTTATTTTGGGGGTGGGGTGGTTATATAATCAACATTGTAGTATATTTCTTGGGGGGGTGGGGTGGTTATACAATCAACATTGTAGTATATTTCTTGGCCCTAAGGCCAAGACTATTGTCCTAAAACTAGAGAAGTATAATTTTGGGGAGAAGAAAAATATTTTAAATAAAACTTTGGATAAATTTATGATATGCAACATTAAAAGACTATTAGAAACAGAAGATTATTGATACATTATTGGATTATTGATGCACACAACCGGGTATGCTAATGCAAATTCTTTCATCCTCTGCATTTAAAATATTCCTTGCACCATCTCTTTCCAAAGAAGTTTTTCTTCCTCTTATCTAGATTTACCTGGACAAAAAAAAAGAAAAAAATAACAACAATATAAGGGCAGTGCTTCCTGATATTGGGTTGAAAAGAGGCAGAGGTTTTTTAACCTGCCCTGGCCTGAACATGTGAAATATGTGTGCCTTCAGACTACATCTCTGTGACGCCTGGCTCAGCACCAGGAACGGCACTGCCCAGAGTGTTTTGTTTTCCTTTTTTTAATTTTATGATGATGACCAAATCAGAATCAGGTGTTCCAACTTCAAAATATATACCAAAATATATTGCCCCCCAAACCCTGGAGGCTGATCCCTAATTTCTTTAACTTTAGCAAGTGAATAATTGATACAACTGTTTGGAGGGGCTGTTAAAACTTAACTACTTTGTAGTTCAGATGAACAATTTTTGTATCATCAGTTTTGAAAGCTGCTATTAACTATGTACATAGAAAAAACTGTGTGTACATATATATTAAATATTTTATAAGTTACGAAATAAATATCACTAAAAAACAAATTGTACGTTCAATTTTGCCTTCCTTATCTTTAAAATATAAATATATATATTTTCAAATTATGAATTTAGACATTTTTCCTAGATTTTTTCAGCATTCCCCATGAAACCTCCACAATTACAAATACAGAACCAAGAACTCTGGGTTTCCATCACTCACGTTCTAAGCACAGAATTCTCATTAAGCCTAGGAAGACAAATCAATAGAGCTCTCTTTTCATCTAGTTAGAGTCTATGAAGATTTCTGTGATATATTTTAAAGATTCCTCAATGGTTAAATATATTTTTCAAAAAAATAATAACTCTCATGATGTCTGAATGTTAAGATAATAAAGTAGAACATTTCTCTTAGTTAATATCTTTAATATTTCTCATGTAGAATATACTATTTTTTTCTCCACCAAAATAACAATATATTTGGAGGCAGAAACATCTATGATTTTAAAAGCACTTTTGAAATCTTAGAGCAGAACCACTACTCTAGTAATACTTGTAATAAAATTAAAATAATTTTTAAATTTCCATAAAGAATTAGGGGTACCAAGATCCATTATTTTCCCCCAGGGATAAGAACATCCATTCACAATTCAAAAGCTTCCTTTTTGATATATTAGGCAATGGAAAAGCTTGTATCAGAGTGGAATTTAATTTACTCCTCACTAGGGCTCTAGCAACGTCCTTAGGGGGATATTAGATCAAGTTCACTTAACAATAGCCCTTTTCCCCACATGTTCCAGAAAGTTCTAGAAAAACCATTAGAGAATTAAATGAGCCACCTCTTGGTAGAATTTCCCAAATGGCTTATCTCAGAGGATCGATCCTCTTTGAAATATCTCATTAAGAGATGCTCTGCCTTCATAGCATTTCAAGCTTCCGTATTTCTGGGACATAAAGTCTAAACTAAGAAGTAGAATCAGATCTCCAGATTGCAAAAGCAGAGAAATATAGGATGGGAAATCTGGAGTTAAAGCAAACAAAAATCTGTAAAATGTGTACTTGTTGTTTTCCTCCCTCTCAGACCTCCCTGCCCTTGCTTGCTCTTGTCTTTTTTCATGGAAATCCAAGTCCCTCAGCACAGGGCTACCAGCAGGTGTCCGCAAATGTGCCACCCTGAACTGGGGGTGACAGGAGAGCTTCGTTGGTTGTGCCCCTGCTGATGTGAAAGCAAGGCCTCCACCACTTCTTCCTCTTCCAGAGGCACCAGCACTGTCCCTTGAGACTGGGGCAAGTGCTGCTACGTATGATCCTTTTCTCGAATTTCTTGTAATCGTTTTTCTAGGCGATCCAATTTGGCGAGATTTTCCTGCAGCAGTTTGCTGTCTGGAACCAGCTCCAAGGCTCTCTCATAATAAGATCTTGCAGACACATAGTTTCCCTGTTGAGAAAAAGAAAGAGAATACTTATATTCTGATCCATCAGAACATTCTGTCAGAGAATGAGGAGACTAAGAGACAGACCTTCTCGCCCACTTTAATATTAGTATCCTCATAGGGAAACTCCGTCTGCACGTGTAATTTTATCCCTATCTGTTGGTGCTTTTGGAGAATCTGTTTTAAGTACCAGACCAGCTGGAGAATGTGAAGGATAAGAGTTATACTGTAAGGGTAAATGGCAGAAAAACAGATTTTCAATTCTACTAATGCAGGGTATGGGGCTATCATTTCATAGTGTTCTCATAGGGTTAGCACTATTCCTTTGTAATTAAATGGAGCCATGGCACTAGGAATCATATTGAGAGAGAGAGAGAGAAAGAGGGAGAAGGAAAGAGAGACAGAAAGAGGTGTGTGTGTGTAGGAAATGTTTTTGAAACTGCAAGAGTAATGATTAAAAAGTAAATAGTTTAGAAATTCACTATACCTACTTAGAGATAGGAGTTATTCTAATCTTCAACTTAAAACATAAAACCGACTTTTGCCTAATGTAGGCTTTCGTGAAAATGTAAGTTTTTATAAAATGAAAAGAAGTGATAAGAATATGGAGTGAAATTTACCCAGTACTGAAGGTGTGTGACAATACGTACCTGTTGGATATTCTTAAAGCAGGAGGGAAGGTATGCGAAGACACCTGTCTCTACCCTCTGTTGGCCCCATCTGGTTTGTTCAATGCCTCCCTAACTGGCAACCATATGTGCCTGGCCCCAGACGGTCCCTGGCAAATTAATCACAATTATTAACTTTTTCTAACTCCTTTGCTGCTACTAAATGTGTTACCTTCCTTATTTGGTCTACTCTGTTTTAGATTGTGTCCTGCCAAGTCTCAGAACTACGATTGTTAGAGATCTCTCCATCCCCCAAAATGTGAATTTGCTCTACTTTATTCTCAGTTACAGCTCCATGTGGATGAAACCGATTATTCTCTAAATTTCCATCACATTTTAACAGTATCTCTTGGAGTGAAAGTACTATGTAGCAATAGCAACCAATATTTACTGAATGCTTAACTATCGTCCAAATGAATAAATATGTGTCAAGAGCTTAGACACTGCCTGGCCCATAGTGAGCACTCAACCTGAGACTATCATTATTGTTATTACTAAAGAACCATCCAGGCTCTAAGTAAACATGGTTTATTCTTATAGTATTCACTTATCGTATTGGTGAAAGGGAGAGTAGAAATGACAGAACAGGAAATTGTACATTGGGAATCCAGGCTCTGGCATGTGCACAAATGAAAACATATCTGATTATTAACACTGATTCTGATCAGAGGCTAAACAGAATTCTGTACAAATGAGAATCTGGATTTGCTACATTAAATTATTAGTAGTAGTAAATTATTTTTTTTCAACTCAAGCACTTATCTTCCTAGTGTCTCCTGATGTTTTTTAAGCTTAGCACACACATGTAGACAAATGAACATTTGTGGCTGTTCGAGGGCTCTCAAAATATGTTTTGACTACAGTTGGTTTTGAAACTGTTCTTCTAAGAAGTTTGTCTGAATTGAGGCCTCAGCCTGGTGCCTTAGCATCTCCTTTTCTGATCACCATTTTCTCTGTCCTTTCACATAAAATCTAACCCCAGAGTTATTTTTCTCTCCCTCAAATTGCTCTTTTCTTGTTTAAATTGGAAGCCTTATTTTTTTTAAAAAAGTTATATCCCTTAATTTAGTGTCTCCAAATCCTGGATGCCAGGTAGGGAATCTGAATTATCCAATTTCTAGAACTCTGCTACCTCCTGTGATAGCCACTAGTCACATGTGACTATTTAAATTTAAATTATGATTAATGAAGAATTCAGTTGCTCAGTTGCTCCAACCACATTTCAAGTGCTCAACAGCTACATGTGGCTGGCTAGTGGCTACTCTTGGACAGTGCAGACATAGAACATTTCCATCCTCTCAGAAAGTTCTATCAGACAGTACCATTCTAGAAAATTCAGTAATGTCATAAGGTAGTATTGAAAACAGTACTTTGTGATATGGCCCAGCTGATGCAACTCTTAGATTATAAAGAATGTATTGTAGCTTTTTTGGTCCATCCATTTCATCCTATATAAAACTTCATAAAAAAATATCATCTTTTACTACCAAGTGGTATGAGCAAGAGACAACTCCCTTCTGCCATCTCTTTGTGTCACCTCCTTGCAAAGCCTTATTCCAGCTCTCACCTTACCACAGCCCTCAGTCCTTCCCAAGCCCCAAGGCTCAGGCAAGGAGTGAGGCCCAGGAATGGGATAATACTGCCTGAAGCACACACTACCTGGTGATGCAAACGACAAAGAAAGTTGGTGATTGTTCTTGAAGGCCTCATACTGATAATCCTGCATCTTTTTTTTTTTTTTTTTTTTTTGCTGAGGAAGATTCTCCCTGAGCTAACATCTGTCCAATCTTCCTCTATTTTATATGTGAGCTGCTGCCACAGCATGGCCACAAAGGAGTGGTGTAGGTTGTGCCCGGGAAGCAAACCTGGACCGCTGAAGCAGAGCACACCAAACTTAACCACTAGGCCACCAGGGCTGACCAAAGATAATCCTGCATCTTAATGGTGACATCAAAATGACCACATCCAAGCCATGTGCCTAGTCCATATATTTACATTGGATTGCATTATATGAATTCACTGATATTAGACCATTGTTAAACTACAAACACAGCAATTTTATACCTTTCAACTTAAAACACGATGTCTACAAAGATGAAAAATGAGATAAACTAATTTTTAATCAGTGTGTTCATTATTTTTTAAAATAATTCCTCTAATATATCCTTCTTTAAACTCCAGACACCTTTTCAGGGGAAGTTCCTCTAAAATTTAAAGCAATGGGTTCACTTGTTAATCTAAAAGAGTTTAACAAATGTTCTATTTTCTCTGTATTTCCAGACTTTTTGGACACTTTTGAGTGTATTTATTATACTTTTTGTAATTAACAGCTGAACCCATTGCTTTCAATGCAGGTGCACTCCATCTAAAAACATATATAGTGTATTACCTGAAAGTGTAAGTATTCAATACACTATTTAAATATTTAAAATTCTTATGCTACTATTTTAAAATTAAGTTCATTCTGTTTCCCAACTAGATGTTGCTGGACACCCTAGAATATCATCAGTATCAGAACCCAGGTTATTCAGCTCTGATAAACGTTAGGCTTGGATTCTCTATCTATGTTCCTCTATCAGATCAAGGCTAATAGTCTCAGAGCAACTATCTCATTATCCCCTCCCATCTAGTCACGGATCACCTTTGTTTTGTTGTGTTTCTGAGAGTGACCAGTGTCCTCTTAAGAGTAAGCCCTCGTAGGCCTTGTTTAAATTCTAATCATTACATTGTTATTTTATGAGGGTAAAGACTGATAGAAGCCTGAAAATAAGTTAGTTAAACAAAAGTGATCCTTTAAAAACATGTCAGACAGTGGCATTTCTCTGCTTAAAATCCTCCAAGGACCCTAACCCATTTGGCATAAAAGCCAAAGACCGACAATCCCCTTCAAGGCCCTGCATGATCTGCCCTATGACCTCTCTGACCCCAGCTTCTACTACTTCCTCTCATTGCCTCCTCCCTATTTTTCAAAGACAGCAGGCACACCCATACCTCAGGACCTCTGCACATGCTCTTTCTCTATTTTGCCACATGGCTTGCTCCCTTCAGGTCTCTGCTCAAATGTCACTTTTTAACAGAGGCCTTCCCTAACCACCTTAATTTAAAATTTCAGCCCTTCCTCCCTGGCATTCCCAATCTTCTTTCTCTTTGTTTTCTCCATAGTACTTGTCACCATCTGATATATTTTATGTGTGTGTACATGCATGTATGTATGTATATGTTTATTTATTTATGTATCGCCTGTCTCCCCCTACTAGAATGTTAGCTCTATGAGGACAGGAATTTTTGTCTTATTTGTCCATTGCTGTATTTCCAGTGCTTAGAAGAGTACTTGGCATACAGGATGCTCTCTATAAATGCTTGTCAAGTGAATGGATAAATGAATGAATGACCGTGAATCTTTGATTTCATTTGCTACAGACAATAGTCCCCCCAAGGGTCATTTTCTTTTTTTTTTTTGTGAGGAAGACCAGCCCTGAGCTAACATCCATTGCTAATCTTCCTCCTTTTGCTGAGGAAGACTGGCCCTGGGCTAACATCCATGCCCATCTTCCTCCACTTTATATGGGACGCCGCCACAGCATGGCTGACAGGCAGTGTGTCGGCGGGCGCCCGGGATCCAAACTCGCGAACCCCGGGCTGCCAAGCGCGAACCAAACCACTGCGCCACTGGGTGGCCCCTCCCCAAGAGTCATTTTCATGATTCACCCAGAGGTAGCTTTTTCTTTGGAACAAAACAAAACAAACACACACAAACAACCAACCTTGTCTTTCAGTAAAAGGTTAGGGAATAAAAGATACACTAGATAAAAGAAAAACAACAAACACACAACCAACTTTGTTATTCGGCAAAAGGTTAGGGAATAAAAGATAACATTAGATAAAAGAAATGGTAAAGTAATATTTAAAGTTAACATTTTATCTTGACAGCGAGTTAAGCTGCAGGAAGATAAGCTACACAGAACTCTAACAAGGCTTTAGTTCACATGAACAGATTTTATCTGCTCTATCATGATACTTCACTTAAGTACATATGATTTTCCTTATGATAAATAAAATCATGGGATCTAATTTATAAAGATTTATTTCAAAAATGGCTTCATGATATTCAATATCCAGATAATACAGAGTGAACATAAACTATGCTAATTTCACTTTTAAACACCTATGTTTTCGGTATTCAGATAATTCAAAGAGGAAATTAACAAGAATCTCTCAATCTTTTAAGAGAGAAGACAGAAAGAGAACACAGGAGGGAAACCACAGTTTGCATGGAAGTGGATTATTCTCCTACCTTGATGTGCTGGATTCCACCCATGTTCATCCAGGCCTGTGCTTGTTCTGGATTCAGTTCCACAGCTGCTTTATAGCTCTAAATATATAAGAAATATCTTCAGGTTGTGAAATGAGAACCCATCTTTAACACTACAGGATTGTGGAAACCATTTTCTTTATAGGTGAAAATTTAAATGGTTAATAAAACGAACAGCCACTTCTAGTTCACAGGTGTTCCCGTTTATTTCTATTATTTTTCAAAGGCGATGATTCTAAAGTGGAGGACACTGAAATGTGTAATTTCCTTGCAGAGCTAGCCTTTGGACTTAAAGAGACTGAAGACGCCTGCAGGGTATCCAGGTGATTTCTATCATAGTGCATCATTTCCCCTTGGCCTTGACCTGCAAGAAAATGGTGTTTTTGGCCTTTTTCACTATAAATGGAGTTTGTAAGAAAAAATTTTTTATAATCATAGAATCTTAGAGTAGTTTCCTAAAGAGCTTAACCCTTGTGTAGTAAAACCCCTTTCACAATATCACTGACCTGGTTATTCAGCCTATGCTTGAATTCTTGCAGGGACAGGATGATCATGGCTTCTTTAAGAACATCTATCTTACTAGAGGAAGTTTTAATCATTATAAACCCTTTCTTTTTCTTCTGCCATATGAAAGATCTTCAAATGTTTGAAGAGAGTTACCGATCCTTCCAATACTTCTATTTGTCTGAATAACATGTATCTCATTAAATGCAATATCTGTGAGGTATATTTTTAATATTTTGCAGGTTGTTTTGCATCAAAGACATGCTCACCACTGGGTCTTGATTTTAAGAACGATCACCTTAAATAGCACTAAAGGCTAAGAGTGTTGCCTTCAATTACAAAGCTAAGCATCTGTGTGTACAATTTAATGCTTCTTGCTCTTTTCATTAGCAAGAATCCACCAAGAACAAATCCATAAATTAATTAGAATCTGTCCATCCCTCCTCTACTTCAGTTTTAGGAGAAAAAAGCAAATATTAAGAAATCGCACTCTTAACAAGCTCCTAAAATAAACTGGAAGGATGTGTCTCTTGGATTAATTTTTATCAGCAGAGATGGGATGTAGTGTAGAAGTCAAGAGCCTGGATTCAAATTCTGGCTCCATCTCTGACCCTCTGCGTGATCTTGAGCAAGTTCTACAACCTCTGAGTCTCAGCTTGTTCAACTGTAAAATGCAGACAATGACCGTGCCTTTCGTATGTGACTGTTGTGAAGATTAAATTACTCAATACATGTGAATCAGACATAAAAATGCTAACACATTTTTGCTGCTATTTTCAGCCAATGGCTCTACTCCTACCCTTCATAAATCTAGCTGCCCTGTAATGATTATTTGATCCATTGGTCAAGCAACTAGAAAATACTTTTGTTTTCAATACAATATATAAGATACAGATAGATGTAGACACCATGGAAATATTCATAATCATTAAATTGTCATGTTAGTCATAAATAAGAATGATGGTATTGAAAATGTTCACAAGGCAGAGAAAAATGCACAATTTCTGCCTCAAATATGCCACTGTTTCTGTTTTAAGGGTTTGCATTCAAATTTGTTTTTCCAAATATCTTTACGTGTATTTTCCAATAATATTCTAAAAGCCACTCACTGTTTATTTTCGAAAACAATTGTATCCTTTGAAAATTCACTTTTCCCGTGATATATTTGGTGTAATTTTATCACTTCATTAATTCCAACTTGTGCCTTTACTAGATACAAGGAAATTGTATGGTATTTCTGTAACACTTCTATTTACGTTTGTAAATGTGTTTTTGATTTCAAACTGTATATCGATTGTATTCCAAAGCTGTAGATACTGAACACCTAAAAGATGCAACATGCTATGTTTTAGAACACAGAAGGAAGCAGTCCCTTTCCATAAGGAAAAGGCCAGTCTAACTGGGGAGCTAAGGGAAAGAGAAGAGAGGGAGAGGAGAGAGAAAGAGACCTAACAATACAATGTGATAAGAAATTTTCACATATTGAGCTAAATAGGGAAGGTATTCTGGTTTAAACCTGACTTGTCCTGAACTAAAGAAGCCTGACTTCCTACAATGCCAATATGGGTAACGCCAGTATCAGTACTTCTCTGAAGATAAGTTTTCCTTTCCCAGACATCAGGGGTCATGTAGACCTGCTCATCTGTAACTGAGTATCTCTTTGAAACTTCGATGCATACATATCCTGCGCAAGTTTGATGTATGTTCTTTGTTTTAAAAAGGTATAAAACTGTACTGAAAATCATGCTTCTCCAGAACGCTTTCTTCCTTTGTGGAGACTGCCTTCCCGGGCTAGCCCTCAGCTGGGCTCAAGTAAATCTCACCTTATCTCTCTTATTTATAAAATGGTTATTGGTTATTTACATTGACAAATGTAACATATGACACTTTCAAATGACTGGCAGAAACAGTAAGCGTTTTAAGAGTTCAGAGGAAACAAGGTCCTGGGGGGAAAACCTGGTCTAGAGGGCTTCATGAGGGAGGAGGACACAGCTGTGTGTTAATGGATGAGGGAATCTGCAAGGGGTTGAGTTGAGAGGTGGGGGGAGAAGGGTATTACAAGGACATGTGGAAATGCCCAAAGCTATCCAGGTGCTAGTCCAGCTGGAATAAAGGATTATTGAGGGCAAACAGCGAGAAAAAGAGCAAGAGAAGGAGAGAAAGAGAGAGGCTGGTTTGAGGGCAAAGTGTGGAATGCTTGAAACATACAATTAAAGATGATAATTCAAAATATAATGCAGAGGTATTGGGGAACTCCAAATAGTCAAAAACCAGAGGCTTAATTATAAAAATTAAACTTATAACATTACGTCAATTAATCAGAAAATTCACTCAACAAACATGCCAATGATCTTAGATTTTAGCATACAGTATATGCTTCATTAAAGACTGAGAGTATTAATTTTAATCCGTGAATTTAATAATATAATTTTATTAAATGCTTATACCTCAAAAGCTTTGTCAAGAAGGTTCTTCTCTCTTAGTTGGTTTCCTTTTGTGAAAAAAAGTTCAGATATAACTTTTGGGTCCTCTGGTTTCAGCCGCAGAGCCTTGTCTACAGCATCGAGTGCCTGCAAAAGTTGGAAATTAAGAATAAATTAGATGAGATAAAAAAGCTAACTTAAATGATAACATTTATACTTTTTGTTCCTATGTATTAGCTAGCATGGGTGACTGACAATCAAAACACATTCTTCATTCCCTCTGATGTTCTCACTGAGAAAGAATGCGGTCCTGACAAAATAATTTCCCTATACTACAGGTTTCCCATTTATATCGGTGACATTGAAATGTCCCTGATCACTTTACAGGGAGGTTGTGTGATACCGCTGAAAGAAAACAAGATGTGGGGTCGGATTGGATGTCTTGCCCTGACCATGTGTCCAGCTGGACCACTCCAACAGCCTCCTCTTAGGCCCCTGGTGCCCACTCTGCCCCCAGAACCCACTGCCCCACCTCCTGCAGCCAGAGATCCCTTCAAAGCAGAAATCTGACAATGTTGCTCTTCTTAAAACTCCAAAGCTTCCTCCAGGATACAGAACAAAACCAGGATAAGGACCCCAAGCCTGGGGGTCTAGTCCTCAGCAACCTCTGTGGCCACATCTCACACTGCACCCTGCTCCCTCATGCCCATCCCTCAGACAGGCCACTCGCTGTTGCCACAGGGTCTTTGTGTGTGCTTTTTCTTGCCTGGAATGCTCTTCACTGCCCCCTTTTGCCTCATAACTCCTATTCACCACTCAAGCCCTCACCTTCACATCACTCCGCAAGGAACCTAACCTCCCAGACCACTCAGGTCCCCTGATTACATGCTCATTAGAGACCATGCCATTCCTTATGACATCACTGAGCACGGCTATAATTCTACATTGATTTTGCGATCTCTGTCTTCTCTTCTAATGTAAAGTCCAAGGGGACAAGGGCAACGATTTTTTTGTTTTCTTCATATCATTTTATTCCTGTTGCCTGCCACAGTGTCTGGCATAGAGCAGGCATTCAATAAATATTTTGTTGAGCCAGTTCACGAATTTACTGGTTATGTGACTTTTAAAATGGAGATAAACAACAATAATTGCAACGCAGGATCACTGACCTGCCTTACCAGGTTGTTTTAAGGATTTTATAAAAAGTATATTGGAAGGAACATGGAAAATGATAAAGCATACAAATGTTAGTCTTTATACCATATAAAATCTTCAGAACAAGGATGAGCCAAGAAAGTATTATTTCAAGCGGACATCTAAGGAGTTAAGGGGATATCTGTGATAGTGTCCGTAAGATAGATATGCCAACTGATGATATCAAAACTGCTCAGCCGCGTAAATGTGCAGACTGGAGAATCATCTAGGCTCACCCCATTTTCTACCCGTGAATCCAAACAAGTCCGAACAGTGTCCTCTCTACCTTGTCGTGGAGCTCCTGCTTGCTGTAGATCGCTGACAACAGGCGATAGCATTCAAGGCAGCCGGTCTCCTCGGACACAATGTGGTTGGTCATCTTCTCAGCTTCTTTGGTCTGACCCATCACGGCCAAAACCTGAGCCTGCAAAACCACACTGACCTTGGCTTAGAAGACACTCTGTTATTAGCTTATCAGATAAAGGATCCCTGAATGGAGGCATTCCAGAAACACGCCTGACAAAAGTGCTCAGCATCTATCTGTGACTCACAGAAAGGGCCGAATTTACCAGTTTACAAGCTTTAATTTTTTTGCTTATTTAATTATTTATTTAGGTGTGTGCATGCATTTTGTGCACGAACGGCAGGAACATCAAAGACATTCCGGGAAACGACTTGTGCCTTTTTTAAAAAGTTGACTACGTCAAAAGAGAAATTATTTCCCATGGTTTCCACAGAAAACCGTGTTTGTAACAAGATAACAAGTCTGATTTACTACAAATCTAAAGAAAAAGAAGAGCAGTGACCCAAAAATTGAAGTAAAAATTATTGCTGAGATTAATTGTCCTTAATTTGATAACCATACTGTGGTTATGTTAGGGAATGTCCTTGT
Source organism: Tapirus indicus (assembly GCA_031878705.1). Classification (NCBI taxonomy): domain Eukaryota; kingdom Metazoa; phylum Chordata; class Mammalia; order Perissodactyla; family Tapiridae; genus Tapirus; species Tapirus indicus. The sequence goes on from CM062918.1 coordinate 123,216,501, forward strand.
TCTTAGGAACTATATGCTGAAATATTTAGAAATAAAGTTTGAGCACTATCTTTCACATGGCTCAGGAAAAAATAACATGTCCTAATAATATGTATATGCACACACATACATACCTAAATATGCATATATATACAAATATGTACATACGCACACGGGAGGGTGATAAACAAACGCATCAAAATGCTAAAAACTGATCAATCTGGGTGAAAGGGCATATAGAAGTTATTTAATATTCTTGCATATTTTTGTAGGTTCGAAATTTTTTCGAAACAAAACAAATGTATTTTTAGCACCTATGTCTTTGGTAAATGGCTCTAACACTGGTTGTATGAATACTCATAAAATGGATATATTATAGCGTTCCAGTTCCAGTTCCGAGGCTTAATGACTACAGCTCCCTCTTTTGCATGCTGTGCAGATGTTCCTTGCTTCATTTCCTTCAGTCCCTCTACTCACCAGGGCCAAGCGAAGTTCCCTTTGAGAAGGCTGAAGGGCCGCAGCTTCCCGGTAAATCTGCAGAGCCTCTTCGTATCGGCCAGTGTTATAATACAGTGCTCCCAAGGGTGACAAGATCTCAGCTTTGCGTGCCACCTGCAGGGCGCTGAGTTTTGAGAAAGGCGAATTCACAATTTTCTTCTAATGGGTACATTTCCGAAGGTCGACATTTAGGTTTAGGGGTGACGGTCCATGGTTTGAGACTCTGCTCCAACATGCTCTTTGTTTTTATATCAAGTAGAACGTTAAAAACAAAAAGATCGTGGTGCCACCCTCTGACTATAAGAACGTCTCCAGTGACCTACCAATATGGAAACTGAGCCCCAAGGGTCTTTTCCTGTAATGGTGATAGACTCGTTTTGATGTGTGCACAGTCTTTCATCTACATCCATTTTTGAAATTGCTATTTGTGGTTTGGGTTGCAGTCCATAGCTTCGGAAAATAATGGACTAACTAAAGTGGGAATTAAATTCCAGCCTTGGTTTAGGACCATGTTATAACCGGGAGGCAAAAAAGTCATTAACTGGGACACCAGTTACAGTGTTGTATTATTCTCTTTGGAGACGAGAATCTGTATTGCCTGAACTGGCAAAATTTGCTAGTATTCTGAGAACATGTCTGTACCAATTAACTAAAAATCTGATAGACAATTGCAGAGGGTTTGGGGCGACTTACAAAGTGAAGAAAAGGAACTTTACCGTTTGTACCATTCTTCAGCCATGCTGTTGTCTCCCAATGACCTGTAGAGTCTCCCCAGGTTCACCATAGCCACGTGATGACTTGGGCTAAGTTTGATGGCCTGTTGGTAATGCGTCACTGCCTTTTCTGGAGAGCCTATAACCAGTGGTGGGTTGGTAAGAGCAAAACATGCCTTAATTATAAAATATAGAGGCTCTTTAATTTCTCTTGTGATGTACATCATTCGTCTTACAGAGTCATACCATCCATTATTCGGTTTGTAAATCAGCTTGCATTTTGGCTTCTCTTCCTTGCCACTGTTTAACTTTTGACCATTCCACCATTCATTACTACTTCCAAGGAAATTAATAATAAAAAAAGCAATAAAAACTAACACCTATCCTTTTATTATGTAAATTATTTTAGTCAAAGTGTTTTCTGGCCATTTCCCTAGCTAATATGGTGTTTTGAGATTATCAGTGATTGTTATTTGTACAAGATATTGTTGCTTCTCATTACAGAGAAACATAGAATAGGCTATTATAGAAAGAAAACTGTCCTGAAGCAATTTCTAAGAGTTTGTCTCAATTACTCCACCGCAACATAGTAACCGAGACTCTGCTTTGGACAAGTATCAGCTGTATACTGAAAATCTCTTAAATCATAGTTTTATTTATGTGTTAGTTGTTTAATGAGACTTGAAAAAATAATACCACTTTGCATTTGTCTAATGCATTATACTGTAAAATACCTTAAGTGATCTCACATAATCTTTAAAGGTATTTTTTATACTATTTAGCTGCTTTCTGATACCACTTAGCTGCCTCTTGGGATTTAAGAGACACTAAAAACTAAACAAAATTACCAGTTTACGGCTACTGGAACTAAAGTGCAAAGACATTAAGAAACTTGACAAAGATCCCAGGGCAAGTGAGGGTGAAGGCCAGAACTGGAATCAAGTCTCTCTAGTCTGATAAGGTTCCCCAAAGAAGTTTCCTAGTGAAATTATATCTAAGTGACTGAACTGTAGAACGGTCTAAAGTTCTAAATGGACTGGAACGTTTATTACCTACACAGACATCTTCTCAAGTCACCTTCTTTGCATGCAAGTTTGACTAGGAGGTGCCAAAAGACTCTATGTACATACAGGTTTATGTACGAGTCATTGTTGATAGGGAGAATTTTGAAAGTATGAAAAGAAATACAAAGAGACTAGAGAGAAGATATATAGTGTGGTCAGTGAGATTTTTGGGGGGGCGGGGGTTGGGTGGGATTGTTGTTGTAGTAGAAGGAAGGAGGGCTAAACCAGGCCAACAGTAGGTCACTTCTGGTTTTTATATCTTGTGATACCTAATTTATTATTATTATGTTGCTAATGAACCAGCAGGTGGCACTACAAAACAATTTTACAGGCAAAAATAAGGTAAGTTTCCTAGGTGTATCCGAATGTAAACTTACATTCTATAAAACAGAAGAGCTTCAAATATCACAGAAAATAAAAACCCTTTCTAGCATTTCATAGCGATAAAATAATATAAATTGAATTTTACTGCAGGGCAACTAGTCTAATAGTCAACGAGAATGAAGTGGTGCTTTTGCATTAAATTCAAATATCTTTCATTCTTTATAAGTATTCATAACATGCCAACAGTATATGGGGCACAAATCATAGAGAAAACAGAATCCTTGCCCAGTAAAGTTTTGCATTAAATAAGATGAGAGTACGTGTATTTTATATAGCATCTGTCATATATGATCAATGATAATAATACAGTTTCTGTAATGTATATTAAGTAATGGACAATGAATTCTGGAGCCTTTTTTTATCAGTTGCAGAAAGTATTTACCATCTGCTGGTAACTAGATTCAGAGGTGGGTTGTGCATCATTGCAGAGGAACCTTTCATCATCATAGATTTATGAACTTGTGTAAGTGATACTCCAAGAAGGCTGCTACTCACTAAATCATCAAGTCTACTTTCTGCCACCTGGGGATTTTCCTTGGAGAGATGATTATAAGCACCGGGCAGATTTTACTGAACAGAACTTGAAGATTTAAAGAAATCACAACCCCAAGGCACAACGTGACTGTCAATGGTGTGAGCTTCTTGCCAAGAGAGTGAATTTTACTTCTGAGGCATTATTTGGGTTGTTGCCATTTTGCTTGACAGACAGCATTATCTAATCTCAACAGAACCGCTTCCCTTTAATTTCACTTACCAGTATCAACTAAGAAAACCCCATAGTTGTTGTGTAAATCTGAGCTGTCTGGACAATTCTTTATTCCAGCCTGGTATACGTCCTCAGCTTCCTTAAATCTCTCCTTTAAAAAGAGAACAAAGAAAAATAAATGAGGAAGTTAAAAAAAATCAACAATAAACTGAATAACAGAAGTGGGAAAAGCAGAAAATAATTTACTGAGCATCTGCTATGCAATGGGTACTGAGATCCAACACGATGTCCTCTGTCTGAATTACAGTCAGTGCTAACTGCACACAGACCTACAATTCATCTCTGTTTAGTTCCTTTAGGGTGAACAAGCTGATGTTTACTAAGAAGGGATATCTGGAAGGATTTGCTCTTCAGTTGGAAATAGTCTCAGAATGGTTGTTTGAATGGGAAGCCCTCCACCCTGGCAACTCTCTGGATGGAAATGGGTGATGCACTGAGATAGGAATATCTTCGGAGGTGGCAATTTGACGAGGAGACAGGGACGCCTGGGATATTTGTCTTACAGGTGCATTTGCATTGCTAGCACTCTTTTTGGCTACAGTGTACGGTTTATTTGGGGAGGTTTCTGAGGGAAGTGAGGAGGGGAGGCTAACACATATTATGGGAGGGCTTTGCCTTATCCTTTCTTTAATCAAAATATTTCTACAGTTCACAAACCGTTTGCTATTTCCCTTATCCAACCAGTGCTTTCCATCCCTAAGCTGCTCCCTCCAACAGGAATATATGTCCCCTCAAAGGCATACCTCCAACCCCTATCTTGTGGCAAAGCCCAGATCCGTTGCCACATCGTCAACGGATCACTTTCTAATCGCACCGGTAGTCTTCTGCTCTAAAGATTCACTTGAACACACTTTCATAATTCTGAATTAGCTTTTAGCTACATTTTTCACAACCACTTGAGATTTCATGTCACATTTTCTTCTATAACATAGAAGGTAACAGGTAATTAATGAATCAAAGCTACTCGGGTTCTAACACTGACTCAGAAGTAAACAATTTCATAGTTTCCTGGTACTGCTGTGAAGGTCAGGTAAAAGGAAACGATTTGGCATAAAGCACATAGCAACGTTTCCTTTAACATGCTTTGAGCACAGACAATTTCTGTAATTTTACTGCAGGTTACTACTACTGAGCATTCAACCAGAGACATGAAGAGGGAATGGCCAGCATCAGTTTTCTCAGACATGACAACTTAAGCTGGTGAATATAAAACACACTGAGTGCCGAGCAATAAGCCAAGAAGCTGAAATCTGATTTGCCCCAGAAAGATAAAGACACTTTACCCTCTGTAGAATGACCAATGTCATCTCTCTGAATCCACATATTTAAGTACCATTTAGGAAACAAAGTGTGGTTTGAATTTGGCAAATCTCATTATTTGAATTACAAATTTGTAGTCCAACAAAAATGGAGATCCATGTTTCTAAAACCTTTTTTTCTAACTGACAAACTCAACAAATTGTCAAACTCAGAAAAGTTAAAAATGAATGAGTCTTAAAATAATCTTTCAATCTATTGAAGAGAAGAAAAACTTAATGAAGATATCATCCATTGAAGGACTGACAAATTTGTGTGTGTGTAGTGTGTTAAACTGAGACAGGCAGAACACAAATTATATAAGGCCGATCAAATTAATAGCTACAGAGTACCACTGGATATTTTCTCGCTTATCCATTCATTCAGCACACGTTTACTGCAATGGCTACAAAAGTATGGCACAGTGATTACAGATCGGCTGCCAGTGCTTGACTACACAGATTGGAATCCCAGCCCCACCATTTACTGTCTGTATGACCTTACTTCCTCTCTATGTGACCACTTGTAAAATAGGGATAACAATAGTATCTATGTCATAGGGTTGTTGTAAGGATTAAATGGATTAAAACATGTGAAGCACTTAGAACAATGCTTAACATACAGCCCTTTGTCATGTTAGCCATTATCCTTATTATTACTACTAGGAAGTACTACCAGCGCATGACTACTTATATCACTGGGAGATAGATGCCAAAGACGTGGAGATGAATAAAACAAAATCTCTCTATTTAAGGAGCAGTTTATTAAAGAGGTCAGTACAGCTACCCTTGAACTCAGGTGGCCTGTTACTGTGGCCATCTTAGGCATCATGACCCTGTTCAGGTGGCATTTCAGCCAACAGTTTCCAAGTTCCTTTCCCATTGAACCTCTTTAATTAACTCTATATGAGAAATAATTAACTAACTCGGGTGTTTTTCCTTTTAATTGTTTTTATGCATCTTCTGACACAAAGGTCAATAAACAATATCTTACAGGCAACCAGAGAAAGAATACCCTGGCTAATCCAAAGCTTGGTGATCAGTTCCTGAAAATCCTGAGTTTCCTGTGTTACCATTTGACCAGTGTTAGTGTTTGACTCTAGTGTCATCTTTGTTTTCAAAGGATCAAATTTTCTATTTTACATGGCACTTTTAAAACATACTAACATAGTCACGGTAAAAATCAAAATTAAAAAACAATTATTAAAAATACAATGGGTGAGATTTTCAGCAGAGGAAATAAAAGAATATTAGAGCTGGAAAGAACATTAGTAGACACTAATTCACCACCATTTTTAACAAATGAGGAAATCTGGGTACAAAGTGGTTAAGAGACTTCCCCAAAATCTCACAGCTACATGGAGGCAGAGAACAGAACCTAAGTTTTCAGTGGATATACAGGGAATTGATAAGCCCTGAATAAAAGTAGTATTTCGGGAAATAAACAAAGGTGTCTCTGGCATCAAAAGAAACAGTTACACTTTTGGATATCCGTCTAACCATACATCCATCCCCTCAACAAATATTTCATGAGCACCAGCCACACACCAAGTATACGATAGAGAGAGAAGAATGAACAAGACAGACACAATCCCGCCATTGCAATTCAGTGGGATTCAGGCAGGAAGGAGACATTGCAATGTACCCTGACAGTGTCATGGGAGGAGAAGCATGAGGTACTTGGGAGGCAACCAGGAGTGACACCCAGACTTGGGGTTAGATAGATTCTCTACAGCTGTCATGACCCAAATACCCGAGAACCCTGGTTACCATTAACTCCAGCAGCTGTGTAACATAAAGATGTGTTTGAAAAAACCTGTGGCTACTTGAGATCTTAAAAGTGTCATTATAACTAAACTGTGGAAGAGTTGAAAGGTTTTTTTCCTAAAATGTCCTCATGTTCTAACTTTCTGAAGTCAAATACAACAGTTAATAACAGATTTCAAGTGCAATTACTATTTTACCTGCTTTAATTTTACTTTTTTCCCACTTTCTTGCTGCTCCAAAATAGGCAAAGAGATCACCTTTTTCATCTAAAACTTCTCTTATTTGGGGGTTTATGAGCTGGGTTTCTACTAGAAATGCAATTTTAAAAGTCCAAAGAAATAATGGGATTTAAAAGACCACGTGTGTCAAGAGCAAGTAATCACATCCTGGTACCCCTGGTGAGCCCCGAGAGTAGTCTCAAGACTCGGGCTCTGTGAAAAATGTCTCCAGTATCTGTCTTTCTTTTCCTTTCACTTGACTGGAAATTTCAAGGAATGATTAACTCCACTCATTAAAAAACAAAAGGGAACCACCACTGCAGGAGAAAAATACCTTTTAGGAATTTAAAATAAATTCCAGGGCCTGCCCAGTGGCATAGTGGTTGAGTTTGTGCACTCTGCTCCTGCGGCCCAGGGTTTGTGGTTTCAGATCCTGGGTGTGGACCTACACACCACTCATCAAGCCATGCTGTGGCGGCATCCCATATACAAAATAGAGGAAGATTGGCACGGATGTTAGCTCAGGGACAATCTTTCTCAAGCAAAAAAAGGAAGATTGGCAGGGATGTTAGCTCAGGGCCAATCTTCCTCACAAAAAAAATAAAGATAAAATAAGTTCCACCTTCTCTGGAAGAGCAATGCATTTACCTTAAAAAGGCATATTATTTAATCTCTGAAGGTCAGTTTTAAGCACTCACTTTCATTCTCCTCACCTGGCTAGATGTCCTGACCTAAGCCTGATCATTCCTAGTCTCTACTGACTTGTGAAGTCCAGAGGAAATGAATATAAGCTATTTATAGGACAATTTTAATGAAAAAAGCTTGTGACCCAGAGCATGGTTCTGACAAGTAACGCTGTCTGCTGTACGAGAGTCCCCAACCAACTGCTGCCTCAGCATGAAATTGGCCCTTGAGGGAGGTGGTTAAGTTGGGCAGCATGCAGCCATGGGTTCCTCTCCAAGGCTCAAAAGCATTTTCGGTGGGGTGGAAAGAAAATGGGCCTTGGGGGGGAGATAAAACATAGTCAACATCTCCACTTTTTACATGCTGTAATTACCCAACATGTTTTTACCTCAAGGAAGGGAAAGTGAAAAGCAGTTCTTCTGGAAAAGGACCCCTAACTGTCACGTAGTCTCTTGGGCCAACTGATATGCTTGGAAAACATTTTCCAGTTCAAGTTGCAGCAACCGGGAGGACAAATGGACGTGGGCTTAATGTAGCAATCCTCAAGCTTCTTGGTTTTAGGAACTTATTGCACTCTAAAACTTACTGAGGATCCCACAGAGCTTTGTTGATGTGGTCTATATCTATCAATATTTACCGCAATAGAAATTAAGCTGAGAAATTTTAAAAATATTTATTAGTTTATTTAAAATAATAAACTCAAACATAACCTATTTATATGAAAAGTAACTATATTTTCCAAAGCAGAAAAAAATGAATGAGAATAGTGGCATTATTTTATATTTTTGCATATCTCTTTAATGTCTGGCTTAATAGAGGACAGCTGGATTCTCATATCTACTTTTGTGCTAATCTGTTTTTTTTTTTTTAGTTGAAGTATGTGAAGAAAACCTAGTCTCACACAGATATTTAGTTGGAAAAGGGGAGAATATTTTAACAGTCTTTTCGTAATTGTGGATACATCATGTAGCCTCTAAAAAACTACTGAACACTCATGAAAGAATGAGAGTAAAAAAGGCAAATTACTTGTTAGAAGTATTATGAAAACTGAATAGACTTTCTTGGACATCAGGGGTCCCCCAGGCAACACTTTGTGGACAGCTGGCTTAATGAATGGCCTGTAACAGTGTGTACTTACTGTATGAAGGGTGTAGAGTGTGGTATTCCAAAGTGGTAAAGGACCTATAGAGATGGGGATGGAAAGTTGTGCTCATGCCCTGACATCATGGTCATGCAACTGAACTGCTTTCTAGAAGGACTTTCACTCTGCTCAATGATATGAGCACATAGTCATAAGGTCTTTCCCCACTACAGAAATGACTTTATTTACTATTACAAACCTGGGAAGTTTAGGACCAATGGATATTTAAACTTATGTCAATAACTTCTCTAAGAAACTCTTCAAGACACAGCAGCTCAAAACATAAAGCAGAGATGCCTGCTTTCTCACTCTCTCCTTTGCTTTTGTTTTCTTTACAGAACAGTCCTTCCACCCATCAGTCATCAACATGGACATTTATGAGAAACACGTTGTCAATATTTGATGTCTAATTCTCTTTCTCATTCAACTGAAATGAATCAGTTAACCTGGCATTCTTCCTCACCGAGGAAATATTAGGTATTTCTAATTCTTCATTTTCTCATCACCCAGCAGACTGTGATCAACACCACTCTCTGACAATTTAAATAAGAGAGAAATAATCACTTTAAAGAGGAAATGCCAAGAATCATAAAATAAAAGTGAAAGAGGAAGTCTGACAAGAGTAAGCAATCGCAGGTCTGTAACACTGTCAGGAGAACAGGAAAAGAGGAGAGAAAACCCACATTTGCATGGAATTGCAGCCTCCTCCATCTCCAAACTCTTCTCATGCCATTCCATCCTCATTCTCTGCACTTCCAGGCAAATGACTTACTTTCTGTTAGAGGAAGGGATCACACCATTCCCTACCCCAGGGTCCTCACATAGTCTATTTCTTCTAGCCAGAAAGGTTTTCCTATTCATTTTTACCTTATTGATATCTGTAAGTTCTTCAGGTACTGGATTAAATATCACTCTTTGGCTACCCCCCACTGTCCATATGCCTCCCTTCCACATTAGGTTAGGTCCCTATAACATTCTCACTGGTACTTTCTCTTTGCACATTTGTCACAACTGTGCTAGATTGTGGGGAGAAGGCTGTCATTCTTTGCTTAGGGGTAGCCTTTCCTTCTAAATCCTAAGCTCCTGAGAATAAGACCCATACTTTGCTACTTCAACAATTTCTAATGCTTGGTGATACCTATGGATTCATTTATTTGAAGTCCTAAATCTATCTTTCCTGCCCCAATCTCTCTCACTGCCATTTGTCCACATGCTATTTCCATTTAAATGTTCCACTAACATTCAAGAATTAAAGGTTCTACACTGCTGGTGGTGGAGCATGTTGATACCACTCTTTTGGAAAGCAATTTAGTAAGGTATCTCAAGAGTCATGAAATATGCTGACACTCTTTGATATGGGAATTCTACTTCTAGGAATCTATCATTAGGAAATTATTCAAAATATTGTTTTAAAAAGGCCATAAGAAAGGAAAAATCCACTGCCACAAAAAAAAAAAGAACCCAAATGACCAACAGTTGGGACATTACTATGTAAATTATAATGCATCATTTTCATAAACTAGTAAACAGCCATTAAAATGATATTTATGAAGGCCATTTAGCATCATGAAAATATGTATAATTTAACGGTGAGTGAAAAGAACAGGATACAAACTATATATGAAAGTTAAGTATGAAAAAAAACCCTACTAACCTGAAAGATATATGTACCCCCATGTTCACTGCAGCATTATTCATGATAGCCAAGATATGGAAATAGTCTAAGTGTCCATCGATGGATGAATGCATAGAGAAAATGTGGCATTTATATACAATGGAATATTATTCAGCCATAAAAAGAAGGAAATTTTGCCATTTGCAGCAACATGGTGGACCTTGAGGGCATTATGCTAAGTGAAATAAGTCAGACAGAAAAAGACAAATACCTGTGATCTCACTTATACGTGCAAAAAAAAAAAAAAAAGAACAGAAACCAAGCTCATAGATACAGAGGTGGGGGGTGGGCGATATGGATGAAGGGGGTCAAAAGGTACAAACTTCCAGATATAAAAATAAATTAGTCCTGGGGATGTAATGTACAGCATGGCGACTATAGTTAATAATACTGTGCTGCATGTTTGAAAGTCGCTAAGAGAACAAATCTTAAAAGTTCACATCACAAGAAAAGAAATATTTATAACTATGTATGGTGATGGATGTTAATTAGACTTATTGTGATGATCATTTTGCAACATATACAAATATCAAATTATTATGCTGAATCCCTGAAACTAATATAATGTTATATGTCAACTATACCTCACTTTTAAAAAGTATATTAAAAACACTTGCAGGATATTAAAAAAATGGTAATATTTGTTGTTTCCAGATATTATGGGTGAAAGATGTATTTTATTTTCTCTGATTTTTCCACACTTTCCATTATATTTTTGTTTTACTTGTGTAATTGAAAAAAAAAATGGTGCAGCTGATTTCATTTGGTCCCTCCTAAAATACCGCCTCCCCGTGGCGTCCCCCTGGCTGTCAGCAGCCGTGTGTCTTGTCAGCCCTTCTGGCGCTCTGCTCTGGAGTTCTTAATTTTCTGTTTTTCTCTTCCTCTCAGCCTTCACATGCAGACAGTCCCTAAGTACAAAGGGATTCTTTTTCCACAACAGAGTCTATCCATTCCCACACTTTCTTCCTGAAACAAGGCTCTCCACTACTCACACCAGAATGCATTTAAAAGGCTCCTCCAAAATACCCCACATATTTCCACAAGATTTTCTTCCTCACACATTTTAAAACCCTTTCTTTAGACACTTACCTTTGCTTCCTATTATCTATCAATTTCAAACTTGGGCTCCACTGTGGGCCTTAATACAATCCACTATATAATGTCTTTTCAGCTTATTAACCTATTTTTCAAATTTCCCCTTCTCAAATTCTCTACTGTGCCCAAACAGATTTACTTGCTACCTTCAGGTTCCAGCAGAGGAAGGAAAACAGTTATTAATCCCAGACAAATCCTAGAAGGGATTATTACACTCGTGGTTTTATCAACAGTGAGGACGAGAAACGGTGTCAAGAGACAGCAGCATGCTTAAGTAAGAGCAGGGCATGCCAAATGAACCTGCTTATTTTTTCTTGATGGAATCACAACCTTAGATCAGAGGAAGAATTTCAGCAGGTGTCGGACAAACTGTCTCACAACATCCTTGTAGATAAGACAGAGAGAGGTGAGCTAGATGATCATGTAATTTGATAAATTAATCAAAAATTGAATAACTTGTACCTAAAGAGTCTTGGGTAAAATAGAAATCAACCTGGAGAGAAGATTCTACAGGCACAATGCAGGACTTTCTATCTGCTGCTGATCTCTGCTACATTTTTTATGAAAAATGTAAATAAGGAATTAAAGGCTATGGTCATTCATTTGCCAATTGAAATATCTGGAAAGGGTAGTTGCTACAATGAATGGCAGAAAAAAAAGACTAAAAAGTCCTAAAACACTTGAAATTTCAGACTGATATAAAGAAACTGAAATTAAATATAAAGATGAATCCTTTCATCCAAGTTTAGAAAACTTGCAAAATGGGGAGACCTGGATTAACAAAAGTTCACAGTTTTTAGGGACTTCAGTTGACTGTATCTCCAATCTGAGCTACAGCATCATGTGGAATGATAAACAACTGATATTCATTTTAGGGGGTGATGTAATAGATATACAGAGTCTCAAGCCAGGGCAGTGAGTATTTCTATTCCACCCTGAAATTACTGAACTACAGTTCAAGAAGCCAGTTCAATTTGGGAGCCATATTGTCATAGAGAAAATGGACAACCCAGAGGCTACGCAAAGCAACATGACCAGAAGGAAAGTATTTGGAAACCAGGGTAAATTAGAAAGAAGCTGAAAGAAAAGAGTTGTTTACAGAAGTGACAAGATAGCTGTGGTCAACAACCTCTCTGTTGGGCCAGGCCCAGGAGCAAATTATAGGACTGTTGATTTCAGCTCAATATAGGAAAGTGTTTTCTAACATTAGACTGGCCCACAACCACAGTAAGCACTGGCCGACCATGCACACAGTTGATGGTACCGGAACACGGTTTGTTAAGTGAGGGGAGGGTTTCACAAGTGTGTACAGATTGACGAAGGTTTGTAACCACTGCCTTCATATATTCCGAGTATTTGAAATTCTGGAATGCTGTTAAATAAGGTTGTGCCACCAGGAAATGAATTCATTTGCTACCGAAGAATGTGAAGCCAGGTGGATTTTTCTCTAACAGTTTCTCTGTGCCTCGCTTTTGCATCTGAAGCATTCTTTTATTAAAGAATTCAAAACATGAAGATGTTGAAAGTCAGAGAGGGAAGGCAATCCTCAGTGATGCCCGACAGCTGCTCTGTGTCTCTGATGTTAAAATCAATTGCCCAAAGGAGCAGAAGAACCTTTCAACCTTTCAATTACATTCTTAGATCTCATGGCATTTTACATTTGAATCCAGAGTAGGCAAGACTGGCAAAAGATGCGACCTTTGTATGTAAGAAAAGATCATGGTTGTAGTTATAATTTGTTTTTTCTTAAAAACTGTTCATAACTTCAACTATGTGACATGCAATAACTTTATGTCAACCTGCCATTGTGGTTCATGAAAATTAAATTTATCATGTAATTGATTTTAAATAAGGCATCTGACACTTCTTAAACATAACTGAGGAAAAAGTATATACGTCAATGTTTTAAATTTTCTATCTTCTATAAAATTTGTTAATTCTTACTATGCTGCAGAATGGACTAAAATAAATTTCAAGGTCGCTAAACATCTCAATCTTTTTTTTTTTGCTGCAGAAGAGTCGCCCTGAGCTAACATCTGTGTCAATCTTCCTCTATTTTGTATGTGGGTCACCACCACAGCGTGGCTGCTGCCAAGTGGTGTAGGTCTGTGCCCAGGAACTGAACCCGGGAAGCCAAAGTGGAGTGTGCTGAACTTAACCATAAGGCTGAGGGCTGGCCCCTCAATCATTTTTAAAAGAGTAACTTTTCATGAACTTGGAGTTCATCAATTTAGAAAAGGAATACAACTGAAACTTTCGGAGATTTATTAAGGCAAATCACTTTTCACAAAATTACCATATTAATACTTTATTTGTATAAAAAATAGCACTATTTACAGTGGAGCCTTAAGTTATTCATTAAAATATTCATTAGCCCTTAGTGGACATTAAAGAAAGTAGTTTTAGACACTCTTAAAATGTTACAGTCATAAGATACAGTAAAGATAATTTAGAATATTTATCAATTTTCAGATTTGGAAACTGAGGCCAAGAGAGGTAAAGTACTCCTCGTTCAAGTCTGCACATTAGGTTACTATAAAGTGAGGTCTAGAAATGGGTCTCCTAGTTCACTGTCAAATGCTCTTAATAGCACAGCATAGGGTAACTGAATCCCAAAGTAACTTAAGTCAAGAGATGCTGTATGAATGCCTGCATTATCCAGTGAACTATCCTAAGCCCTAGAGGAGGAATAGATATAAAAAGAAGACACCACTTGTCTTAAAGAAACTTGCAATCTGGTGAGAAAAATAAACCTGAAAACTGTTTAAATTATAGTTCAAGATATTTATTCAAGAAATAAAAATAATGATTAGTTTGCGAGCTGATGTGTTCACAAACATGTTCCAGGAGCTCTGAGGAAATATTACTCACCGTGAGCTGGGGGGTGGAAGAATGCTGAGGGAAGAAGTGGAAGTTAAATTGGATCTTGAAAAATGGGGAGGATATAGAAAGGGAGAAAGAAAAGATGGCATTTCAGGAAGATGGAACTGTGTGAATATCTGTAAAGAGCTTCCAGAAAACAACATCCTGTGTTATCACTAATATTAGGTGAGTAATATTGTCATTTACCTTAAGGATAATTTTCATCAAGAAGAGCAATTTAATGTTTATTATCTGTCCTGGTGAGTCGTAAAAGAAAGATATGAATGGGAACTATTAACACAATGCTTTGTTTATTTAGTCACTTACTTATACCTCATTATCCCATAAAGAAATTGAGGCAGCTTTCAAAAATAGAGAACATAAATTGAATAAAATAATTTATTAAAGAGAATGATAAACCCAGGAGTAAAAACAGCACATGCAGAAAGGCAGACTATACAGCGCAGATGGTTGTTAGTCGGAGGTGGGGGTGGGGTGGAAATAGAGTTGATCTTTCTAGCATTTGCAAGATTTTTCACGCATTAGATTAGCAATAAAACAAAAATCTTATAATTCAGGAGAAGCCTAGCCTTTCCTAATACTGAGACCTGAGAGAAATTTCTCCCTCGAGTCTTCATAAAGAAACCACTGAATGAAGGAGTAGGTGCTGGCCTCAACCCCACCCCTGACCCTACGGTTATAATGAGTAACCTCAGCCATTTCACATGGCTGTTCCTCACAGCGTTCCTCAGTGTAGGACAGGAGCATCATACTGAGGCACAATTCAGTTACAAAATAGTGTGGCCCATATCCCCAGCCCTACTTGTAATGTAAGAATAAAACGTAGAATAGGTACAGGATTTGGAGGGACTACATGTTCTTCAGTTCATATTAATTCATTTATTCACTCAAAATTTATTGATTGCATACCATGTGACAGACATGGGGATATAGCCATGAATAAAAGAGACAGCCATTCTCATGGAGTTAAATATTCTACTGGTGGGAGAAAGACCATAGACAAACAGATGTATGTCAGATGGTGATAAATGCTATGGAGAAAAATAAGGCAAGGCAAGGTGATAGAGAACATGGTGGGCAGTGAGAGGTAGCTATTTTGAAAGGGTAATCACAGACAACCCATTTGATATGGTAATATTTGGGTGGGAATCAGCATGACGTGAGGAAGGAAACTCTAAGATACGTGGGAGAAAAGTGTTGCAGGCAGAGGGAAGGGTTAGTGCAAAGGCCCTGAGAGAGACACATGCTTGACAAGTGGAGTGGCTGCAAGACAACCCATCAAGCAGAGGGAGGGTGGGAGGGTCTTATGAGAGTGAAGTAGCCAGGATGAGGTGAGAAAGGGCACAATGACGGAGTCAACCTGTTCTCCAGAAAACCCTACTGTGTCTGCTTCAACACAATCAACAGGCGGCTGGGGACTGCCAGTATATACCATCGAACATGAGCATCATCATTTTAGCTTCAACACTGTGCTAAAACATTCATTAAAATCACCCTCTATAGACATGGGATTTTGTCTAAAGCCCACCTACACTATATGGAGAATATTAGAGTTGGACAACTAGGCCTGTCATTTCTGACACTTAAATATCCATAAAATGTCCTAATTTTGTTTCCTGGTAAAACCTCCAAAATTTTTAAGATGCAAATTGCACCCCTATGTACCTGACATGGAGAATCAAATCATTCATTACATTTAAGCCAACTGATGCTGCAGGGTATCTTTCAAAGTTGTTGAGTTTGATTTTAAAGACAACCTGGTAATCATATGACAGCAGAAGCTACTGTCTGTTGAGGGCACTTATGTGTGTCCACAAAACTATATCATCAATTTAGAGAAGACAACTTATATTTGTTTCCCAACAGCAGGGGACATGCATCCAGGACATTGAAAAGTGGCATCAAATCATTTAGACACAAGTGAAAAGAATGAGGGGAATCAAAACGCCTCCCTGTTTCATGCCATGAGACATGGAGGAGCTGGCTTGATAAGCCGCTGTGATTTTCTGACAGGTATTAAGACATAGGATCTATAAGATTATTGGTAATTGATTCCATACTGAGTTCAGAGATCTTAGTTCATTAGCAATTCCCCAGAAAAATATGATAAATAAATAGTAATAAAACCAGCAACAATCATGTATTGTTCTTGACAGGTTTTTGTCCCAAAGTGATGGAGAATATACCAATGGCCCATAATGGACCACCTTTGTCTACAGATCACCTACACTATACAGAGAATATTGATGCAAGAAAACTAGGCTTGTAAATTCTGTCAAGAAGAAAACTGACATAGAGATTAGTTGTCCAATATGAACTTACAAATTAAACCATCGGTAGAAAAATCTGTGTAATATTGATTTACATATTCAACAGTAAGATTTTAAACAAATATTATGTGAAGTTAAATTGAAACAATTACCTGTTCAGCTAATAATGAAGCTAAGCTTGAATACGCGTCTGCAAACTCTGGACCGTATTTAATGGAATCCTTCAGTAAGGCAATAGCCTCTTCTTTTTTCTCTTGGGACCTGTAGATTATAAGAGGGGGAAAAACACAGCTTTTCATAACACTTTGTTTAAATCCTCTGCTTAGACTTTAAAATCTCATTTCTTTTAGCAAAGATTAACTCCTTCACTCTGGATTTTATTGCAAATGAATGAAACTAGACCATCTCAAGGTGCTAACAGTTTCTCTGTCTCTGAATTCTCAGCGGAAAGAGATGTTAAGATGTAAATGATGCTGCAAGTTATTCACTGATTTTTCTACCTTCTATTTCCTGATGTGCGCTTTTTGAGAGTTAATGTAACACTGTACAAGTTTGTTAACCAGAAAGTTTGACCCTCAGAGGAGCAATTTGGGGGGCATTAGCTGGGTGGCATGGGAGCCGGTTTACAAGGATGTGGAAGATGATCTGAGCCCCTGTAGTACTAGTCGCACCACTGTAGGCTGGGCTCCTAACAGAGGCTGAGCCACCGGTCAGGGACAAGCCAGCCCAACTGCCCATGTTAACCTTTGCTTTTATATCTAAGAGAGATACATTTTATACATAATTTATGAAATTAGAAAATACTGTGACTACTGGCTGGCAAAGAATGATCAGCTCTTTTATCATCATATTATTAAACATCGGGGCTGGTTCTGTCCTCTTCATTTTAGCCTTTCCTCAGTGATTACACTTCTGGTTCAAAGAGGACTCAAGGCTAGAAAGTTGTTGCCCTTATTTTGGGTGACAGTTCTCTTTCCCATTAGTGCCATGGAGTGTCATCATCCTGATATCAATATCTTTGAAGCCAAAAATGTACACTGGCAGTGATCAACTTTGCTACCAATACAATTCCACAAACACTGATCAAGCGCTAATTGTAATGCTAAGACACTGTAATTGGCAAAAGAAGTGGAATGAAGAATAGAACCCCTGGAACTATAGAGAGCACACAGCCTAAGGGACCCCTCATCTTTACCAGTAACCAATACTGAACTGTGTGCTTATATTTTTACTATTTAGGGTCAACAATCATTTATTCAGTAGTGAATATGTACCACATGCTCTGGTAAATTTCACCATAATATTATTAATTTAATTCTCTCAACAATCCCATGCAGCAGGTATTATTGTCTATTATACTCATTTTTCTAATGAGAAACTTTGGATTCAGAAGAGTCAAGTGAGTCATCATGTTCACATAACCAGTCTTTCAAGTCAAGACCCACTGATCTTCCATCACACCATATCTGCTTATTCTAACTACCTAGAAATCCACCTCCTATGACTGTGCTGCTCAAAGTGTGATTCATAGGCCAGTATCATCAACATCACCTAGGAGCCTGTTAGAAATGCAGAGTCTCAGGCCCCATCCAGACACAATGAATCAGACCCTTCATTTTAAGAAGATTCTCAGGTAATCTGTGCACATACTGAGACTTGAGCAGACCTGCCCCATGAATTATCAAAGCCAGCTGAGAGTAGCTCCTGCTACAAAACCCCTACGGCTTCAGGCTCTGTAGACTGAAGATCTATAGAGGGAAAACTAATATCGACTCCACAAGTTTGAGTTCCAAGCGCTAGAAGCAGCATGTTACAAGGCAATTTTACCTACAAGATAAGTCTCCATCACGGACATTGGAAAAATAAGTCACGTTTCCAGTATAGACCTTGCATTTAGCTATTCAATTTAGCAAACACTTATCATTTTCTATTATGTGTTAGCTATTACTCAAGGGAGGTGGCTGTCTGTCTGTGCTATCCTCTCCTTATTGGGGTCTAGCTAACTCCTACTGGGCTCCTCTTGATGCACAGTCTTGCCCTTGATATCAAGGTATAATACCTGTGTCCTTAAGTGGGTGGTCCTTGGGATGTGGCTTTAAAGTTGCATGGTTGTAAGAAATTTGCATTACAGCTCTCTTAGTGTTGCTTTCTTGTTGATTTATTCATCTAGTCAACAAACATTTAAGGCATGTCTGTAAGACTCTGTGGAAGTCCATTGTGTTAACATACTCTTGGGTTTCTATTCTAAAATATACATTGAAGTAATTCTTCCACGGGCACAAGTTTTAAAATGAAAACTGATTTTTAATCCCAGTAATTTGACTATTGATTTCATGGTTAGCAGAACTCTTCCTCCAAGGATTTTGTAAATCTTTATTAACATTAAATTGAAAACCCTCCCCAAATCCAAAGGAAGGTACAGACTTAGGAAATTAAGGCTGAAAATTAAGTCCCTCAGGACATAATTTAGCTTGGATATTCTTCAAAATCAGGAGAAAAAAACCCACAACAATTTGATAGTAAAGATTTAGTGGCTTTCATTTGGCATGGCTCACAACAGTCAGAATGGCAACTTAAACCTTTTATGTATGAATTCGGCAAGATTAATTACCACTTAATACAGCCTATGAATCTAAACACTTGAGGTTGTCCATTAACATTCATGTGACACAATGGAAAAATTAGCATCAAAGTTATTCACAGGGAACTCAGATTCTTTATGAAAAACTGTATCTCTATTAATCTCTTGAGGGACTGAGTGTCATCCTTTCAGAAAAACATCTCATCACTCAATTTTGTTTAGTATACGAGTATTGCAAGATGGAAAGACTCGGACAAACAGGACAGTTCCTCTTGTCTCTGCACTCCTGGATGACTCTGCTTTTCCCTGGGAGCCTTTGAGAGCCATTACACACCAATAGCGGTCAGGCACGTGCCACCTTAATGGATATTTCTAAATGTTTTTTATGAAAGCCCCCAAAATTGATAAGTGGTAATTTGGTTGTTGTTGTTTTTGTTTCTGAAAGAGAAAGGAATAGTAGGGAGGATATACTTCCTCTGTAGTCTCTCTTTTGCCCACTCTTTGGTGAGAGTTTATGAAATAGGTGTGGTTTTGATACAATTTATAGTGGATAATCCATCTAAATGGAACCTTCCTTGGTCATATAGTAACGTGATTACCACGTGAGACCCAAACTTCATTTCAACCTGTTTCTGAATTTAGTAGCATTCCTTTTCATATCTACATTACGACCCACGTTTCTCGGCTAATTTTCCCATATTAAAAAACAGTTCTATTGGACTATTACAGTCTACAGTGCACCTTACTCAGTTTTGCTTGCTAACACCTTAGTTCACAACCTTTTTTTAGTTCCCTCTGATTTCTCCTTCTACTACACACAGACAACCGAAAGATACATTTTTTCTAGACCAATGCTTTCAACACATTCCTTTATATAAAAATCTTTATTAATGCCCTGCTGCCTACAGATAGACTCCCAGTTGAAAACCGTCTAGAACATGGTTCTGACCAACGTTTCAAACGTACCCAGGTACCCACTAGTCCAGCCTGACTGGGTGGCTTTTGGCATCTATTCTATGGAACCTAAGAGATCCCCTACTCCACTGCTTCCCTACCCTTGCTGTACCCTAAAATCACGTGGGTACTTTTAAAATGTGGTATTTTAATAGGAAGCTCTCCATAGGAATATGACAGCCATCCAGATTTGAGGATTATGGATCTAATCCAACCTCCTTGGTTTATGGTGTGGTAACAGAGACTCAGGGAGCCCCAGTGATTTGCTCTGGTCCCAAGTGAAAAAGGAAGGCCTCGCCCCATGTCTCGTGCTTCTCAGCCTGGCATTCTTCCACGCCTTCACAGATGGCTTTCCCCTCCTCCTCACTCAACTTCTGCCGCCCCGTGAAGCCCTCCCTGACTCGCCCAGCTCAGAGCATGATCCCCTTATCAGAGCTTCTAAACATATAACAAAATCGGAAACCATATATATGTTACCTTTCTGATATTTTGATATTTCTGATATTTTCTTTTTGTATCTCCATAAGAGAAAAGATGGTAGGGGAATCACCGTTAGAAGCCCTGTTTGGGCCTCCAAAGGGGCAACTGCCCTTTGTTTTTCAGCTCAACATTCTGCGGAGTAACTGGGCTCGAGCTTACTTTTCTTCTCCAAGGCCCCGGCACATGAAGGGCCTCCATCACTGCATCCTGCGGGAGGGAGCAAGTCTGTCTATCAGTGAACGTGCCACGCAGGCAAGTTTTTAAAGCTTCGTGTTTTGCAGTAGTTGCTGGCTGAACATTTACTCTCTGCTAAGGATAGAGTAAGTGATTCCTTTGCATTATTTATTTTAATTCTCATTATGCACTATGAAGTAGGCACAATCATTTCCATTTTAAAGATTGAGAAAACAATACTAGCAACCACCGCACCAACAAAAATCAACAACTGAGATTTGGAGAGCTCAAGCAATTTGCCCCCAGCATACAGATACTATAACACCAGGATTCTAATTTAGAACTTCAAATCTAGCCCGTTCCGTTGATAGGCCATGCTCAGTATTTCTGCATCCACTCTGCTAAATGTCTGTGACCGTTACTTTCAAGGTTTTAAGCTCCTTCAGAGGTAGGACTCATGTTTTAGTAATCTCACTTCTTCTATCCCCAAGACTAGTACAGTGATCTGCACATAGAAATTCTGTAACTGCTAAATATTTTTTTTTAAAAACACGGTTTTACTATTTTCTTTATTCCTAGATCTTTGTAAATCTCCTTAAATAAGCTTTCCAATATTCTAATAAAATTTGACAGAGGAGGACAATATAATTATCCACTTCATATCTTTGTTTCTATAGCTCTTTCCATATTATAGAAGTGATCTTAAGGAAGAGAGAAGCATCCCAAGCCTTAGAGTCATAAGAAAATTCAAGTAGGGTTCCACTTACTGAGCACTGCTTGTTTACCAGGCACTGCTAAACAGCTTCTCTACCTTAACTCTGCATAGTAGTTAAAAGCACAGACTCAAAAACCAGAAGGACTGGGTTCTGACAACCTCTATCATTTACGAGCTGTGTTTCCTTAGGCAAATTATCTGACCTCCTCGTGTCTCTGGCACACAGTAGGTACTATATATGTTTTGGCTTTTACGAGCTTGTTTAATGTTTCTAAAATCAGCCATTAAAACCTATATCCCCCCTTTCTCTTTAAAATTAATTTCTAAAATCAAGGAGAACACAGTGTTTTTTAAATTTCCTCCAAAGTATTATACTTCCGCATTTCAAACTGTTCACAAAAAATTTAAGTTAGATATTGGTGTGATTTTTCCTGTGTCTGATACCATAATAGATTTTTAATATAATAATCATCATTAAATACACAAGTGAATAGCACTGCACTGAATGTAAAAGAACACCAGTAACAAAGACAGTCATAACCCCTGGAAACCTCATTCTAAAGCAACATCAAAATGAGGAGGCCTAAATGGCAGATTGATTAATTCAGAATAGACTCAGCTGACATTAGAGCCATATAAAGGAGTGGGTCTGCATTTTCTAGGGGTGATTGCTACAAGTGAATATTTAGGCAAGAAAGAATCAGGAGCAGTTTTGAGCCTCTGCTTCAGCCAAGCCAGGGAAGCTTCTTAGAAAAGAAAGGTTTAAGCAGTTATTTCCATGTAAAAAGGTATAACAAGAGAGCCAGAAAATTTCAAAAAGACATTATGAAATTTCTTAATAATGGGAATTACCCATGTACTCTGATAGTACAGATCACCCCTGGGCCAGCATTAGACAGTATTAAACTTCCTAATGCATTCATTTTGGCTCTATAATAAGCAACTTAGGGAAATCAGAAGCCTATTATCAATGTAAGCCCCATCTACATAGAACTACTCTGTTAGCCATTTAGACTGAATTGACAGGTCAATTCAAAAGGGGAAAAATATGAAATAATATTTTCCTCTGAATTCACCAAGCATGTAATACAGGTAGCCAAGTCCACAGGTTGCTTCTCTGAATTACAGAGAAAAAGCTTGAATTAAGTAGCTCATAACTGGTGAAAAAGTTGATAAAATCAAAGTTCAGTACATACCCTGTCCAATTAGCCCCAGGCACACCGTCAGTTTGGAGTCACAGAAAGGAACACAGCGAACCCCTTTCGACACTGATGTCACACTAAGGACACTGACGATTGTGAGAGCTTCTGTTAGGGGGTTTAAGTGGCACTGATGGAACTATTAGGGACCCCTGGATAGGTGAGAGAAGCAGGTAAGAACAAATCCACTTCAGGGTTAGGTAATGTTTGTTACCTCTCAGCTTCCTGAATGTCCTCATCTGCCACCAGCTGATGACTGGTAATCCTCCATGACCTAAAATACTCTATCTTCTCTCTTCTTTTAGATCAACAATTCTCAAATTTTAGTACTTTAAGAATTATTAAATTTTTGGTAAAATGCAGGATCTCAGGCTTCATAAGATTCAGTAGATCTGGAGTAGGGCCCGAGAATCAATATTCTTTCTCTTTTCTGAGAAAGATTCACCCTGGGCTAACATCTGTGCCAAACTTCCTCTATTTTGTATGTAGGTCGCCACCACAGCATGGCCGCCGAAGAGTGGTGTAGGTCCACCCCTGGGAACCAAACCCAGGCTGCTGAAGCATAGGCTGCTGAACTTAACCACTAGGCCACAGGCCTGGCCCCAAGAATCAATATTCTTAATAAGCCCCTCATGCAATTCTGTTGAGGGTGGTCTTCATGCTTTAAGCCCATGCTTTAAGAAACTCTGCCCAGGGTGACGTCAGCATCATGGTGCAGTGAGCTTGTTCCCCTAAACTCTCTCCCTCTAAGATATAACCAAAGAGTCATCCATACAGCAACGAAGATGTTTCAAACTACACATAGGACGTCTGAGAGACCCATGCAGCCTTACATCTGATGGTGGAGGTGCTGGAAACCCTAGGGGAAGTGGAAGCAGGTAAGGAAGGCTCTGCTCCTTCCCTAATGACAGTGGACCTGAGATTGAGACTGTGGAGCTCTAGGAGAGAAGAGGGAGGAGTGGCCCTCCACAAGAAAACCTTCACTCTCCAAGTTCACATATAGTGAGTGGCAAAACCCCACACAGGAGGAATGAATCAGTTGGGGGCATCCTCCCCAAACTAACACTCCAGGAGAGCAGACAGCAAGGGAGGAACAGGAAGCCCCTGGGACTGGGGAGGTGAAAGTGAATGCCCCTCTCCCTCCCTTGGCATCCTGGCTCAGCCACACTTGGCGCCTGAGCTTAGCAATGCTCAGTGCCCAAGTTTGGCGCCCAAGCCCAGGGGTTCTGCAGCCCGGGGGAGGTGCGCAGAGATTCAACCCAGCAGAGGCCTGGCCTGGCAGCTGGTGTGCGACGCCCCACCCCCATGCATTATTCCACCCGGCCCCGTGGAGATCCGCCCGGCAGTGCTGTGGCCTGGCAATGATGCAAGGCACTCCAGCCCAGCCCCTCATCAAGCCCAGTCACACATCAACCCAGCTGCACTTTAGTCTGGCCAGAACACCCGTACATCTTAGCAGTTTTGGAACACACAGTTATTGACCCCCACCTAGTGATGGCAAGTGGAATCTACAACCAGACATCTTCAGGATGAGGAAAAATAAAAACACACCTTCAACAATGCAAAAATACATTAAATCTCCAGACCAGAAGGAAAACGACAAGCATCCAGAAACCAACTCGGAAAGCACAGAAATTTATAACCTAAATGACAGAGAATCAAAATAGTTATCATGAAAAAGCTCAATGAATTACAAGAAAATACAGATAGACAACGCAAGGAAATTAGGAGCTTCTTCACAAAGGAGATTGAAACCACAAAGAAAGCCAATCAGAATTGTTGGAGATAAAAAACACAATGGAGGAGATAAAGGAAAATCTGGAACCTCTAAAGACCAGAGCTGACAATATGGAGGAAAGAATTAGTAGGATTGAGGATAGGAATCTAGAAAGGCTTCAGATGGAGGAGGAGACAGAACTAAGACTAAAGAGAAATGAAGAAATTCTCTGAGAAATATCCGACTCAATTAAGAAGAGCAACTTAAGGATTATAGGTAATTCAGAGGGAGAAGAGAGGGAAAAAGGAGCAGAGAGCTTGTTCAAAGAAATAATAGCTGAGAACTTCTCAAACCTGGTGAAGGAGCTGGAAATACAAGTGAACTGAAATGAACAGATCTCCTAAATATATCAACAAAAAAGGGCCAACCCCAAAGCATACAGTAGTAAACCTGGCAAAAGTGAGTGGCAAAGAAAAAATATTAAGGGCAGCAAGAGAAAATAAGATAATGTACAGAGGAATTCCAATCAGGCTCTCAGCAGATTTTTCATCAGAAACCCTACAGGCTAGGAGAGAGTGGAACGATATATTAAAAATTCTGAAAGAGAAAAACTTTCAGCCAAGAATACTCTTGGCTGAAAATAACCTTGGTAAAAATATCCTTCAGATATGATGGAGAATAATAAGTATCCCAGATAAACAAAAGCTAAGGGAATTCATGGCCACTAGACCCCACTGCAAGAAATGCTCAAGAAGGCCCTCATGCCTGAAAAAAGAAAAGAGAAAGGGGATACAAAGCTTTGTGCAAGGAGAAAATAAGTAGACAAAATCAGATAAATTGAAGCTCTCTATCAGAATAGGATAGCAAACAATTATAACATCAAAGATTAAGGGAAGGAAAACAAAAATAAACACAACCTTATCACTAGAAACACAAAATCACAACACAGGATGGAATAAGTTGTGATAACAAAAACTTAGAAGGGAAAGAGGAAAGGAACAGAATCTACTTAGACAAAGGAAATAAGAAGCCACCAGAAAATGGACTATCTAATCTACGAGATTTTTTTTGTACAAACCTCATGGTAACCACTAAACTAGTACTCAAAGCAGAGACACATATGATAAATATAGAGAAAACTATCACACAGAACTACCAAACTGAATTGGTAGCCTGAATCACATGAGACAAGAAACAAAGCAAATGCAAAAGAGCTGGAAAATGAGAGAGAAAGTAGCAACACCAAGCCCTCATATATCAATAATTACTCTAAATGTAAATAGATTGAATTCTCCAATAAAAAGACAGAGTGGTGGCATGGATTAAAAAACAAGATCCAACAATATGCTGTCTCCAGGAAACACATCTCAGCTCCAGAGACAAACACAGACTCAGAGTAAAAGGATGGAAGACAATACTCCAAGCTAACGGCAAACAAAAAAAAGCAGTTGTGGTCATACTCATATCAGACAAAGCAGACTTCAAGATAAAAAGCATAATGAGACACAAAGAGGGGTAATATATAATGATAAAAGGGACACTCCACCAGGAAGACATATCACTTATAAATATATATGCACCCAACACAATAGCACCAAAGTACATAAAGCAACTATTAACAAACCTAAAAGGAGATATTAACAACAGCACAATAATAGTAGGGGACCTCAACACCCCACTCACATCAGTGGATAGAACATCCAGATAAAAAGTCAACAAGGAAATAGTGGACCTAAACGAAAAGCTAGATGAGATGACCTTAACAGATATGTACAGAGCACTCCACCCAAAAACAGCACATTACACATTCTTCTCAAGTGCACATGGAATATTCTCAAGGATACACCATATATTGGGAAACAAGGCAAGCCTCTATAAATTTAAGAAGATTGAAATCATAGCAAGCATCTTTTCCAACAATAAGGCTATGTATGAAACTAGAAATCAACTACAAGGAAAAAACTGGGAAAGTGACAAAGATGTGTAGACCAAACAACAAGCTACTGAACATCCAATGGATCATTGATGAGATTAAATGAGAAATCAAAAAATATCTAGAGACAAACGAAAATGAAAATACACCATACCAACTCACATGGGACACAGCAAAAGCAGTCCTGAGAGGGAAACTCATAGCAATTCAGGCCCACCTTAAAAAATAAGAAAAATCCCAAATAAGCAACCTTAAACTACATCTAACAGAACTAGAAAAAGAACAACAAACAAAGCCCAAAATCAGCAGAAGGAGGGAAACAATAAAAATCAGAGCAGAAATAAATGAAATTGAAACCAAAAAAGCAGTAGAATGGATCAATGAAACGAACAGTTGCTTCTTTGAGAAGATAAACAAAATTGACAAACTCTTAGCTAGACTCATTAAGAAAAAAAGAGAGAAGGCTCAAATAAATAAAATTAGAAATGAAAGAGGAGAGATTACAATGGATACCACAGAAATACAAAGGATTATAAGTGAATACTATGAAAAACTATATGCCAACAAATTGGACAATCTGGAAGAAATGGATAAATTCCTAGACTCACGCAACCTACCAAAACTGAATCAAGAAGAAATAGAGAACCTGAATAGACCAATCACAAGTAAAGAGATTGAAACAGTAACCAAAAACCTCCCCCAAAATAAAAGTCCAGGACCAGATGGCTTCTCTGGAGAATTTTACCAAACAGTCAAAGAAGACTTAATACCTATCCTTCTCAAACTTTTCCAAAAAACAGAGGAAGATGGAACACTTGCTAACACATTCTACAAGGCCAACTTAACCCTGATACCAAAGCCAGACCAAGACAATACAAAAAAGGAAAACTACAGGCCAATATCGCTGATGAACATAGATGCAAAAATCCTCAACAAAATGTCGGCAAACTGAATACAGCAATACATCAAAAGATCATACATACACCATGACCAAGTGGGATTTATACCTGGGACACAGGAATGGTTCAACATCTGCAAATCAATCAAAGTGATACACTACATTAACAAAAACGAGAATAAAAACCACATGATCGTCTCAATTGATGCAGAGAAGGCATTTGACAAGATCCAACATATATTTATGATCAAAACTCTCAACAAAGTGGGTATAGAAGGAAAGTACCTCAACATAATAAAGGCCATATATGACAAACCCACAGCCAACATCATACTCAATAGGGAAAAGCTGAAAGCCATTCCTCTGAGAACAGGAGCAAGACAAGGGTGCCCACTCTCACCACTCTTATTCAACATAGTACTGGAGGTTTTGGCCAGAGCAATCAGGCAAGAAAAAGGAATAAAAGGACTCCAAATAGGCAATGAAGAAGTGAAACTCTCACTATCTGCAGATGACATGATCTTATATATATAGAAAACCCTGAAGAATCCATCGGAAAACTATTAGAAATAATCAACAACTATAGCAAAGTTGCAGGGAATAAAATCAACTTACAAAAATCAGTTGCATTTCTATATGCCAAGAACAAACTATTAGAAAGAGAACTCAAAAAGACAATCCCATTTACAGTCACAACAACAACAACAACAACAAAAATATCTGGGAATAAATTTAAGCAAGGAGGGGAAAGACTTATATAATGAAAGCTATAAGACACTACTGAAAGAAACTGATGAGGACATAAAGAAATGGAAAAATATCCCATGCACATGGATTGGAAGAATAAACATAGTTAAAATGTCCATACTACCTAAAGCAATTTACAGATTCAATGCAACCCCAATCAGAATCCCAATGACATTCTTCATGGAAATAGAACAAAGAATACTAAAATTCATATGGGGCAACAAAAGACCCCAAATAGCTAAAGGAATCCTGAAAAAAAAGAACAAAGCTGTAGGCATCACAATCCCAGACTTCAAAATATACTACAAAGCTATAGGAATCAAAATAGCATGGTACTGGTACAAAAATAGACACACAGATCTATGGAACAGAATTGAAAGCCCAGAAATAAAACCACACATCTACGGACAACTACTCTTTAACAAAGGAGCTAAGTACATACAATGGAGAAAGGAAAGTCTTTCCAATAAATGGTGCTGGGAAAATTGGACAGCCACATGCAAAAGAATGAAAGCAGACCATTTTCTATTGCCGTACACAAAAATTAACTCAAAATGGATCAACGACCTGAAAGTGAGACCTGACATTATAAAACTCCTGGAAGAAGATGTAGGCAGTACACTATTTGACATCAGTCATAAAGGGATCCTTTCAGATTCCATGTCTACTCGGACAAGGGAAACAAAAGAAAAAATAAACAAGTGGGACTGCATCAGATTAAAGAGCTTCTACAAGGCAAATGAAACCAGGATCAAAATGAATAGACAACCCACCAGCTGGGAGAAAATATTTGCAAATCATATATCAAACAAGGGGTTAATCTCTGTAATATATAAAGAACTCACACAATGGAACAACAAAAAAAACAAGCAACCCAGTCAAAAAATGGGCAGAAGATATGAACAGACATTTTTCCAAGGAAGATACACAGATGGCCAACAGACAGATGAAAAGATGTTCAACATCACTAATCATCAGGGAAATCCAAATCAAAACTACACTAAGATATCACCTTACACCTGTTAGAATGGCTATAATCACCAAGACAAAAAAACAACAAATGTTGGAGAGGATGTGGAGAAACAGGATCTCTAATCCACTGCTGGTGGGAATGCAAACTGGCGCAACCTCTATGGAAAACTGTATGGAGAGTTCTCAAAAAATGTAAAATAGAAATACCTTATGACCCAGCTATCCCACTATTGGGTATCTATCCAATGAACCTGAAATCAACAATCCCAAGAGGCTTATGCACCCCTATGTTTATTGCAGCATTATTCACTATAACCAAAATGTGGAAGCAACCTGAGTGTCCCTCGACAGACAATTGGATAAAGAAGATGTGGTATATATATATATATATATATATATATATATACAATGGAATACTACTCAGCCATAAAAAAAGACAAAATTGTCTCATTCACAACAACATGGGTGGACCTGGAGAGTATTATGTTAAGCAAAATAAGCCAGAGAGAGAAAGACAAACACTACATGATTTCACTCGTATGTGGAATATAAACTAACACAAGGACAGAGAGAACTGTTTGGTGGTTACCAGGGACAAGGGGGAAGGGGGTGGGCACAAGGGGTGAAGGGAAGCATTTATATGGTGATTCATGAACAATAATGTACAACTAAAATTTCACAATCTTATAAACTATTAAGACATCAATAAAAAAAATTTGCTCAGCAAAGCAGCTCTGCCCTGGGTTATTATGCAGGATTTGCCTGATCAATTCATCCCTGATACAAGGCTAAATAGAATAGTGTGGA
The DNA here is from genome assembly GCA_031878705.1 of Tapirus indicus. Lineage (NCBI taxonomy): Eukaryota > Metazoa > Chordata > Mammalia > Perissodactyla > Tapiridae > Tapirus > Tapirus indicus. The sequence continues at coordinate 123,246,110 of CM062918.1, forward strand.
AAGCTAAAAGAGGGGGGGAAAGAAGACTTCCCGGGGTAATCTGGGCCAAAGAGAAAAGTCACAGTGGCTGGGTGATTTGCCTGAATGATCAACACCTCTGGATGTTGCGCGATGTGGGGAGGCTGGAGTGGGGGCACGTGGAGGGTGACCCTGGGGAACTGCAACTGGAAGAGGCTGTTTTCCCTCGCACAGAAGCTCTGTTGCAAATGTCCTCTATTGTGCATCCAAGTCTTAGCTCCTGGGATGCCATATAGGCATCATAACATGAATAAAAATCTCCTAATTTTCTGCAAGCACAACTCCACTCTCCTAAGATTCCCCCAGGAACTTCCAAAAGGCTAAAATTCCTGAGATGGGGTTCCTGGGACCAATAACATCTTCATCATTGATTTCATAAGAGAAACATTAAGTAGAAATTAGATCTTGTTCACAACGTGCAAATTCTGCCACTAAATATTTGTAGTTTCACAGGGAATTTTCCCTTTGGTTATACAGGAGTGAGACTGTTTTTCCTGTGTGTTAAGTAACAACATTTGCATCATCTCACTTTCCTGGCTCTATCTCAATGACAGATATTTAGCAAAAGCAAATAAGACTTTGTCACATTTTCTTTTAGGAATTAAAGACCTGTGAAGTTTGTCAATTTAGGAAACTTTTTGGATTCCTGTCTAAAATCTCATGACACATTCATTTAAACTGAAAGCAGATGCTTGCTTTGAAAAAGTATTGACATTTTGGGAAAATTTAGGAAATGGCAGTAACAGAAATACATGAATTTGGCAACCCACTTGGCAGCAGTAAAATTTCCTATTAAACACAGTGTGACTCTGGAGTGCTGGGCAGGACTATTCCTAGTCCTTCTTTGGGGTGTTTCACTGTTGTTGGATCCAAAAATGACGTCTCTCACATCTTTTTTTTTTTTTTGAGGGAGTGCTGATATACTTTACCAGCTCTTCCGAAAAACTGAATTGTGAAAGTCAAATTGTAAATGTCTGACTAAGATGATCTTTTCAGAGCCACACATTTTTCTGTGGCTCTACTACCTTTTCTAGTAGAAGGAAAATAAGGAAATTGGAGCACACACTGTGTAGCCTCTTTTATGTTCAAGTTTACCGAATACATTTCTGGGTGATGCAATGGAAATACAGTATCTAGTTTATTGGCGTTCACTCTAGTTTTTCTGTTTGACTTTTTACAAAACTACACAGGAGAACTGCCTGGAGGACAGGTTCGTATTACGTGATGGTGAAAACTGAACTTTTTTTTCAACCCCCAAATCACACTCACTATGGTTAGCATTAAGAGAGTAGACCACCTGCACCCCCATGGTGGGCTGTAGTATCAGATTCAGGTCACCGTGGCAACGATGGGAGGCAGTTGGGGTGCCCACCCTAGGTGGTGTGAGTAGTCAAGCTGTAACACCTCTCTCCCCAGCTGAAAACTGAGGAATGGAATGATGGAAAGTTCTGATGCTGTCTAGCACAGAGCGGCAGAGATGGAGACACAGCTCACACAAAGACCTCACACAGGGGCTGGCACAGAGTAGGTCTTGAGGAAATGTTCATCCTGAGTCCCCTCCTCCTTCACTCCTTTGGAACAGCTCTGATATCTTTATCATCAGTTCGGTGGGGTCACGGCCCTGAACCCTGGCAGCAGGGCGTTTGCCCCACGATGGCCTTGATCCCGCATGTGTGGAGCCAGTTCTGTGCCACGAGTGCACGGAGGTGGGCTGGGAGGGGGGAATAGTCCCAACCCAGCATCACCTCAAAGTGCAGGGAAATATTTATGCTAAGCCCTTCCCTGATTTGAAGGAAAGCATGGAAACCATGCTCCCAGGTTGGGATGTGGAGAAGGCAGCTGAGAATATTGTGATTTAGCCAGGATTCATTTAACCCATAGATAAGAGTCACTTTGACGATGCAGTTGAATGCACGTCCCTGGTTGTAGGCTCCGGCTGCTTGCTGTCTAATTCCTGGCTCTGCCCTCACCAGCTGTATGACTTGGGTTAGATGCTCCACCTCCATGAGCCTCAGTGGCAAATATGTGATATGTGCACATTAATCTCTACCTCTCCGGGTTCCTGTAAGCGTGGAATAGATGCATGCGGACAGTGTGCTTAGCCGAGTCTCTGGCACATGGGATGATGCAGTAAATGTTAGTTCCACTTGCTCCTCCCTACTCTCCAACTGGATTCCCATCTGGAATTTCTACCAGAGGCTTTACTAGCTGATTTCTTGGCAAAGGCAGGATGCTGTTCCAATGCAAGCATTGCCTTTGAAGAGAAAAAGGACTTAGTTCCTTTCTGGTCTTTTACTTACATTTCAGATAAGAGGTTAGAAACTTGGAGTCATATTAAACCACAGATTCTGGCAGCCAAAGAGCTTTATGGGATCACCTGGTCTTGAGGAGGTTGAGTATTGCCTGAAGCTGTCCAACTGCAGGAGCAGAAAATGCATCACCTACTTCTGATTCATTATTAACTTTATACCAAGAAGTTGAGCTTCAAATTGGAAATGAGAAATTATGTCCCTGGGCTAGTAATAATTAATAATAGCTAAAACGTATTTCATTCTCACTGGGGGCTAGGTGCTATGTTAAGTACTGATATGCATTCTCGTGTTTAGTACTCATAATGGACATGGTTACTAGCATTATTTCCACTTTATAAGTGAGTAATTGGAGGCAGTGCAAGATAAAAATCATTTCCCAAGGTCACACACTACAGGAGGGTAGAGCTGACATCCAAACGCACTAAGCTCTCCAGCTCCCAGTCCTGAGACCACATGAGAGACGGTTAGTGTGGCAGCCTGATGTCACTGACAGCGCTGGCTCTGGAGGTCCCCCTTACAGCTCCCTGAGTGTGATCCTCCCTCGCCCATTTCCCTGTCTGTAGTAGGGAGGGACTGTGTCTGCCCTCCACAAACCCTGAGTGGGCAGGTTCATGAGGCAGGAGGAAACGCTTTTGTAATCTGTCATTCAAGGGTCAGTTACTATTGTTTTCACTTGGAGGAGCAGAGGTGACAGAAAGGTTGGGGGCAGAGAGCCCCGCCATGCTACTCAGCAGACAGGTGGCACAGCATGAAAGCACCAGGATGGGCCTGTTGAAGGAGGGGAACATGAGAGGGAGGCTGGCAGAGTTGGTAAGGAGTCACCAAGAAGGGAAGGAGCATTAAAGGCAAGCTTCACCTCCCCTCAGTGCTTCCTGGGACAGACGCTGCAGGCCACAGGCAAGTGTGACCCACAGAACATCCTCTTTCTGTACTTTGTATTTCGCTTCCTGGCCTACATAGAGCATTTTTAGATTTGAAAGCCTTTTAATGACCTCTAACCACTTATATTCTAAATTTAGCCTTTGTGTCAGGGCAAAGAGGATCTCCCACTGAGTTTAAGATAAAAAGTTGAGGTGCCTGGTCCCCTAAAGTAAGGCAATGTGTGCAAGAAGGAATTTCCAATGATTACCCTCCCTTCTCTTATTCTTTTAATTGAATTGTACCTTCTTTAAGCTACATCTCTAGTTAAGAGTTGTTCCCAGTCATTCCCCAGCGCAGGAGCTTAAGGGGACGAGATTACAAGCGAAGCTAGGAAAGATTATGAGGGTTAAGGCTGTGGGAAAATGATTTTCAGGACAGAGGAGACAGCTGAAAACTCTTGGACTTGACAAAGCAGTCTGGCCTGTTTAATTATCCTCTGCCAGAAATATTTATGCAGGGAAAGAAAATGACGACATTCCAGTTCCTTGAAGAGAATGTAAACAAAAGCAGGAGTTCCTTAAAGCTTGCTCTCCCCCATGGGGCTTCCTGTCTTCTGGCCTCAGGAGCGTTTATTGTAGCCATCACGACAAAACAAAGGATTGAGCAAAGGGACTTTTCCTTGCAAACCACACTATGGATTTAAAACAGCTCACTCATGCTCAATTCATTAGTAATCACACCATGAATGAGTCGCGTTTTGGTGGTACAGAGATATTTAGAAAAATATTTTAACAATGAGCAATCTGTTTACACACAATAACTCCCAAATCTTGAGGAAATAGGTAAACATCCCCATCATTTTCCAGATAATTCAGTTTTGTACAGACATTGAATATAAGATGATAAAAATGCCAATGAAACCATATTTTAGATGAACTAGAAGAATTCTCCCTTTAAAACCTGCGTAATATTCTCTCAAATGTAGTTTGCAGGTTTGCATTTCTCATACATTGACAAGTGGCCAGGTGGCTGGGCGTCTGCGTTTACACAGGACGGGAGAGCAGTAGAAAACAGGAAAGTGGCAGGATTATGGAAAGTGCTGAATGCTAAGACTTTTGGACTATATGTGTGTATGTGACAGATACTCAGTGAATTTCTCAGCTGCTCCTAAATTTATGGGGGCAGGCGGGTGGAAGAAGAGTAGATATTGGAAACAGAAGAGAAAAATAATGTGTTACAAGCAATGGAATAAAGAACTTCAAAAGCAGTGGGAGGTCAACAGTGTCATAGTCTTCACTTCAGAGAAGTTAGGGGAATGAGAGCTGAGAGAACCTTTGGAATTCACAGCTGATGTTCAAGAGAGCAGCTCCACTAGAGAGCCGAATGAACAAGTGGGGAGGAGGGAAAAGCACCAAGTGCTAACTATTCTTCTTGCCAATTTGATCAGAGACAGGAGGGAACTAGGAGAACAACGTGAGGGAATAGAACTGAGAAAGATTCCTGAGGAGAGTCTGGGGTATACAGAAGTTTGTGGAATGGGAAGAATCTGAAGACCTGAGAGCCTATGATAATGGAAAGGGTAAAGGGAAAGAAATAGAATCAAGAACACATGCAGATTTTACACTGATGCCCACTAATGGCTAAAATAAAAAGACTGACAACACCAAATGTGAGTGAGGGTGTAAAGCAAAAGGATCTCTCACCATGGCTGATGGAGTAAAAAGTAGTAAAATTACTTTGGAGAACTGCTTGGCAGTTTCTTAAAACATTAAAGACACATGTACCTACAATTCTACTCCTAGATATTTACCCAAGAGAAATGAACATACAAAGACTGAGACATAAATGTTCACAATATGAATATTCATAATAACTCAAACCTGTAAACAAACCAAATATCCACCCACAAGAAAATGGATAAACAAATTACAGCATATTTATACAATGGAGTACTACTCAGCAATAAAAAAAATGTAACATGCAACAACATGGTTAAGAATCAAAAAATTATGATGAGTGAAAATATCCAAATGCCAGAAAAAGTACATATTAAATGATCACCTTTAAGTGAAGTTCTAAAACAGGCTAAAACTAGTTTATAGTGCAAAAAGTCAGAACAATGATTGCCTCAGGGGAACAAGCAATTTACTGGAAAGAGGCAGGAGGGGTCTTTCCGGGATGATGGAAATGTTCCATATGTTATTTTGGGGGTGATTACAAGAATATATAAATTTGTCAAAACTCATTGCACCGAACATTTAAGACTTGTGCATTTTTTGCACGTTAATTATGCCTTAATTTAAAAAACACGTAAACATAGGTGTAAGCACTAGCCTTATTAAGGAGGCAAGACAATTCTTTCTCCCATGGAAGAGCCAAAAGAGAGGGAGTCTGTGAACATGCAGGAAATTTTAAGGTAGGAAGAAGGGAAGCTGCAAAAATTCACCTTGAATGATTTGAATATTCTTAGTAAAAGTAAGGGACGATGTCACCTTCTGGGTGTGTGTCTGGGCACCAAGGAGGGGAAAAAAGGGTAGAATGTATTATGAAAACAGAAAATATTTGGGAGATATTATAAGACCACAAGGGATGAATCTAACAGCTCTGACCCCTGATCCTGTTTTGCTTCATAGTTCTCTCTTCAGAGTTGTCCCATTCAACTCAGATTTGTTTTTCACCTCCAACACTTGATAGATTGTATGAGGGTCTAGGGCATACACTCTTGACAGAGGTGAAAATTGCTCCTTGGAGTGTGGGTGGTGCAGTGAAAAATAATATTAGATTACATATAAAAATAGAATTAGATATCGCAGTAGTTTGCAGTCTCCCCAAGCTCAACCCTACCTAACAAATCTTATTATTGAGTATTTAATTGGGGGAGGGGGTGATTAGGAAAAAATGCTTAAAAAGGCTCTTGGAGTGGGGGTGAGGGGTTGAGAATGAAAAAGAGTTGAGAAATACTGGTCTAGGGAAAGCAAAATGCAAGCAATGGGGGTACCTTGGGTTGGGGGCCTGGTCAGGCAAGTAAATGATGGTCAAGGTGGGAAAGAGTCTAAATTGATGCATTACTGAAATAGATCAGATAAATCAGAGATGGGATTATAAGTTATGAACATAAAAATCAGAGAGAACAGAGATTCTAACAATGGTAAAGAGCAGGGCCAGCAGGAATGAAGAAGCAGAGAGGAAAAACACTTGTCCCAGAAGGCATGTCACCATTAAGGTCTTCAAATATGACAACTGAGTACAGAGAAGAGCTAGGAGGTGGCAGGCGATAACCACAACCCTGTCAAAGCGTCAGTAGGAATGACAGAGAGAAGGGAAGGGTGAACGGTGGGCAGAGATAAGAGGTTAAGATAAAAGAGGAACTTTTCAGAATTTGGGTACTAGAGAATGAAAAGGTCTGCATAATTAAAAAGCCCATGGCAGGCCATGTTGGTGAAGGCCCAAAGTAGAGCAGAAACGGCAGGCCCTGGAGAGAAGGCAGGAGAGGAACCAGGTGATTTGATGTAATTGTTGAATTTGCTAAAGATGGCAGCACAGGATGGAAAGCAAGGAGAAGTCACTGCCTTGGTGCTCAAGTCCCTGAGGATAACGGGGGAAATGTACAAAAGCCTGTGACATGGCAGGGATGAGGATGAAGATGGTGTTAATGAAATGCTGGACTGGGCTTCAAAAGAGCTGGGGGAAGGAGACCTGGAGAGAGAGGTCTGAGCTGGATAAAGATGAAGTGGGAGAAATTGTAATGGGGTTGAGACTACAGATAAGTAAAGCTGGAGGTTATCTGGACACTAATAGGTCACAATGGGGGTGGGGAGTGGGATTCACTCCAAGAGGAGGATGCAGAACTTGCCCACCCAAAGTGGACATGCTAATGTGGTGGGAAGGACCACAAAAAGTTTTTCTTTATCAAGTGGGCTGGCATTTTGGATTCTCTGGGGCTTCAGTTAAAAAGCAGAGAAGGGGAGAACTGACTATCTTGAGTGGATAAACTTCCTTTTGATGCAATAAAAGGCGGTATGGCGAGTGCCACAGGATAAGGAAATTTATCCCAAACATTTAAATTTATTTCAAAGACAATGGTTACCCTTCTCTTTGCGTCCATTTATTCTTTAGAAATTCAATTTTCTAAAGTACTGGACTAAAGAAAATCTTCTTTAGTCCGGTATACTGTTATCAAATTCATCGTCTATATAGTTCTATTTCATTTTCTTCTGAGTTTTGATTATAAGATTTATTGTAACATCCATATAATACCCATATCCTATCATGTGAATGGAAGGTAGTTTTGGCAATGAGGGAGGTATGATATGATTCTTTAAGAGGTTCTTTTCATATTCTGTTTCAGTAGCAAAACCAGTAACTATTTTACCCAAGCAGGCACAGAAATACTTTCCCATGCCCTGAATTTAAATATTCTATTATATTCTCTTGAGCCTTCAGGGACTTCTGCTCTTTTCATCCATAAAAAGTTTACGCTAATCTTGCCTATTTTCTTTTACATTTTAGGTTCCAAGCAAAGTCAACAATAATTAATATAAATTAAGAATGCTGGCATGGAAAGCTGTTCCTTATCAATGTGTCACACTGTCAACGTGCTGCACAGAATCATAACAGATTAGCTTCAAAGTCCAGTGAAATGGTCATGAAAGAGGCCAAATAGATTTGGATGACACTCAGTAAAGCCTACTGCTGTGAACAGGTCTAAAGCTGTCTGTCACATAATTCCAAGAATTCATATAAAATTTGTCCTCAGTGTTATAAGATTTCTGCTCTGACGGAATCACATCTTATTTAGAGCTTCTGGCCTGGACAAAGGCTCACGTTTCTCTCAAAGTGAAGGATATTAACAAAGGTCTGTGCTGTTCAACACAGCAGCCACTAAGCACAAGGGGCTACTGAACACTTGAAATATGACTAATCTGAGATGCGCTATCAGTATAAAACACACACTGGATTTCAAAGATGAACTATAAAGGAAGAATGCATACTATCTCATTAATATTTTTCTATGTTCAATTTTAAAATTAATTTTCAATATTAATTATATGTTAAAATGATAAAATTTTGGAGATATAGAGGTTAAATAAAATATATTATTAAAATTGATTTTACCTTTTTTAATGTTTTGAAATATGGCTACCTGAAAATTTTAAATTAGAGATTCTGGCTCGTTATATTTCTGTTGAACAGTGCTGCTCTAGGCTGTAGCCCAGTTTTGAGGTGAGCCACAAGGAGGCGGTTGAGTGTGGTCATGAAGGGAAAAGGTACTTGGTCAGACAGATCTAGGTTCAATTCCCACATCTTCTATTTCCTCACTAAGGGACCTGGGCACACTATTTCTCCAAATCCTAATGTCCTCATTTATAAAATAAGAATAACAATAGTGCCTCCCTCTCAGGGATGATCAAACCTAAACTGCTTATATGTAAAGAGAGAACGTGGGTTCTTAGAATGAGCATTAAGTTCTAGATTACGAAAAAGGGCACAATTTAAAAAAGTTAGCTGCCTAATGAGAAATAAATAGGGTACAAGTCTAAAATGAAAAGTAAAATGGACCACATCAAACCAAATTTAAAATATTCTTATCCTCTTTTTGCCTTTGATCCATTGCTACTTAACAGCAGAAATATATTAAGGAAAGCAGAAGCAAAGCTCAGAGTCATCTAAATGTGGATTAGCTTGGCTGTTTTCTGGGTCACCTCTCTGCTACTGAGGGATATAATGTAAACAGACTTTATTGTTTCCTTAAGAAAAACAGGAAGGCCCTTCTTCCCAAAAGGCAATTGCCTGTCATTAAATGGGTAAATATTAAGTAATTTTTGGATAGGAGAGCTATTTGGGCAAGATGGGTAATGGAAAGTAAATAGGACAGGAGTCCAAGGGCAGGGATTCAATCATGGGTCTGCCACAGCCTAGGCCAAGGTCACATGAGATCTCTGAAACTTCGATTCCTCATCCGTAAAATGGGGATTAGAATGACAATACCTCTCACAATAGATTGTTTTACAGATTAAATTAAATAATGGATATAAAAAACATCTGTAAACTGGAAAGTATTACATAAATGTTAGGTATTATCATGATCTTATTCTACTGGATTCTAAGAATAATCTACACAGATGTAGCCACTTTGCTCTCTGGTGTAATGTGAAAGAGAAGAAGTAAACCAGGGTCACTTTGTCCAAGGCACTTCACCTCTCAGGACCTTGGTTTCCTCTTCTTGCCTCTCTACTTTAAAGAGTCTTTGGCAGGGCCTCATAAAAAAGAAAAGAACAGAAAAGAAAAGCACTCAGAAAACTACAGTCTTATACAAATGTAAAGCATTGTTGTCAGTTTGGATAATAATCAAGAGTTGATTTTACTGAAAAAGAGAGAAAAAATCCTATGTTCAGTATCCAGGAGTCCCCCGCTACTGTGAAAAGTAGCCACCGCAATGTTCCAAAAAATATTTCCTTGTGCTTTTAACTCACATATACTAACTCAAGATAATAGTTAGTGACTATAATACATGAATTGAAAAAAGAAGGTTAGAGTGTGCATCTCTTGTTCAGGTCTTGGCAAGATGAAATGTAAAAGCATCTCTGCCGTTGTTTTCAAGTAGAGCCGCATTCAGCACCATATGATAATCATAACTGCAGGATACCAGTTCTAACCATACCCATCATTTTGTACACACACCATTAAAGCTGGCTTCGTTGGGAAAAATACTCATCTACCTGATTTGAAATCAGTTCTATATAATCCAGGGACCCCAAAAGGCACTGACAGGATTTTATCCAGCTATTAAGTTATTGAGGCTCTAAGTTAGGACATATATTGATGCAACAATGACTTTAAAAAATGAGTCTTTAGAACTTCACATAAAGAAATAAGAGCTCATAAAAATAGTAGAGTAAAACAAAAGCACCCTGTCAACATGTAACTATTTATGTACAATAATTAGAATTATTTTTCCCCACATCTTTTGAGTTTTTTCTTTTTTGGTGAGGAAGATTGGCTCTGAGCTAACATGTGATGCCAATCCTCCTCTTTTTGCTGAGGAAGATTAGCCCTGAGCTAACATCTGTGCCCATCTTCCTCTATTTTTTGTATGTGGGACGCCGCTGCACATAGCTTGAAAAGCAGCGCATAGGTCCGTGCCTGAGATTCGAATCTGCAAACACCGGGCCGCCGAAGCAGAGAATGCAAACTTAACCACTATGCGACCAGGTTGGCCCCTTGAGTTATTATTTTTAAAGGGAACTTACTGGTACTAAAATGGCTTTTCTGTCATGTATTTCTTCATTCTTATTGTTTTTCATCATTCTCAATTTTCATCAAATTTTAACGATAAATTACCTAATTTGAAAAATTACATTTATTTAGTTTTTGCTGATTTATACTTTTATTTCTTTCATTTTAATTGCACTTTCCTTGCAATTATTTATTTTTGAGTAGTATTCCTTTGATTTTGTGTTCCAGTATATGGATAAAGTCATTTCTAAGCATACAACTTCAGACTCAGGATGGTGCCTATCACCTCATGCAATGTTAGACTGTTCTGTGATTAACTCACTCCAATGTGATTAGGTAAAAACATGAATTAACACAGAGAGGAAAAAGAACTAATATCTATATATGTAAAATTTAAGGAGTAAACAGAAAAGTAAAGAAGATGCATCATACTGAGTTCCTGAGGCAATTAAGACAATCCTGTTAGGAAGAGGATAAAAGAACAAAGCAAACCATTAGCCTGAACAGTACCAAATGTGCTCTCCAGAAGTTTAGAGACATGGAACCAACTCAGTAAGTGTGTGGACTGTCAGCATCCTAACAAGCACATATAAATATATCATTACAATCGGATTCCAACCATTTTCACCTTTTTATTTCCATTTCTGAGGTTTTCAACCTATTCTCTTTTTTTTGCAGGGAAAGATTCGCCCTGAGCTAACATCTGTTGCCAATCTTCCTATTTTCTTTTTCTTCTCCCCAAAGCCCCAGTGCATGGTTGTATATTCTAGCTGTAAGTCATTCTAGTTCTTCTATGTAAGCTGCTGCCACAGCATGGCAACTGACAGACAGGTGGTGTGGTTCTGCAACCAGGAAACGAACCTGGGCCGCCAAAGTGGTGAGAGCACCAATCTTTAACCACTAGGCCATCAGGGCTGGCTCTCAACCTGTTCTTTTAAGTTTAGAAGTTAAATTCCATAACCACCACCATTTTCACTACTATTATTGCCACTACTACCATTGCCAGCACCATCATCAACATGCCTAGACTTTATTCACATTACCAAAAATACAAGATGCAAAAGTACCCCTTTGTTTTAGTCTTCAGTGACACTAATCGCACGATCAATCTTTTTACAGGGCAGTGAGTGAAAAGTCAACACCAGTGATTATGCCTAGGAGGTCGTCCTAAGAGCGAGAGTCACCATTACTAATTCCAGGCACGCCTCACTTTCTTTCTTACCTATAGTACAAACTGGGTATGAGATGTGGTTACACCATTTGGTTATACCTTTAGAGCACACTACTTTTCCTAGACCAGCACTTTTCCCAAAGTATACTCATGGAATATTTGGGAGATGTCCTACTAAAAGAAGACTGACTTGGGAAATGCTGTATTCCATACTCCCTTCTTGAGGTGTCGCAGGACATTTAGCATATTAAAGATTCTTACAATAAAGGAACTGTCTTTGCTTAACTCAGTTTCTTAAAGTTTATTTATTTTATAAACAAAGTTTCTTAAGTTTATTTGACCATATAACCTTCCCTATTCCCACCTCTCTACAGACAAACTGTGAACATCTCCCAGAACTAATACTTCCAGAAAGACTCTGGGAAATACTCTTTTTTGACTATTAAGGGATAGAATTAATTCAGATGAATATTACATCTTCCCAAAGCTTGAAGATGCTAATTATTCTGCCCTTGGAAGAGGAGACGACGGCACAACCAAATGAGTGTTGAGAAGGAAAGGAGTTTTTGAAATTACAAGGCTGCCGGATCAAAGGTACATGGTCTACTTACTTAAGAAGATTCCCGAGATTGAAAAGAGCCCGGTTATGCTGTGGATTTAGCTGGAGAGCCCTCTGATAGTACATCTTTGCCTCCGCTGTATCTCTCGTCAGTGTTCCAAGGTTGTTTAGGGCACTTGCATGGCGCGGATACAATCTGAAAAATTAGAAATATTAAGCCATGACTGTTCAAAAACTTCTAAGTTGGGACAGTTTGCTTGTTCTTCCTCCCACCACCTAGGTAGGCCAGAACCAAAATGAAACACTGAATTCTTCCTTTATTTTAATGGTATGTCTATGTCACGTCTTTTTTTCCCCCCAATTTTATTGATTTATAATTGATATACAGCACTGTATAAGTTTAAGGTGTACAGCATATATTATGAAATGATTTACTTATGAATTAATTTACATATATTATGAAATGATTACCATAATAAGTTTAGTTAACATCCATCACCTCATATAGATACCAAAAAAAACCATTATTTGACACTTAGTGCTATAAGTAAATAACCCATAATAGTGCAAAAATAAATAGTATGTGAATCTATAAGGGTTACATAAATTTTAGTCCTTTGGAGCCTATAATTACTTTCAACCTCCTTCAATAGGAAATCCTCATTGCCTTGGGTGCTGAGTTTCTGGCCTGGTAGGGCTGCTGACCAGCTGCCTCCACAGGGCCCATGATTTACACAAGATGCTGGGAGTTCCTTGGACAAGGGATCTTCATAAACATACTTGGATTGGAGCATCAGTTAGATCACCATTATTGAGAAAAGATGATACATAATGTCTTCCCATATAAATAAACTTTATCCCCAAAATGGCTCTCCATCTTGACTCTCTTTTTCTATTTTATCTAATTTTCCCCTCCTACTGTAATTTGGCACCACTTGGCTTGATACTGTTCTCAGAATGAAAATCCTGACAAACACTTAAAAACCAAAAACTAAATAATGCACAATGAAGCGAAAATAGCATTCCTAATGTTCAAAAGCAAATGTAAAGGATTGGGTATACATCAGTAAACCAAATTTATGCTGATTAAGGAAGGAAGGGAATCAATCTACTTCCTTAATTCAAAACTATAGAGAAGGCAAATCAGCATAACTACACAGTTTAGCAGTTTCTGCTACATTTAGAGCAGACATATTTATCAGTCTAAGAGTTTTGCTCCATCTCTGTCACACAGAGTACTTGGAATAAGCCTGCAGAGCTGGCTTTTAAAGTAGAAAAGCCAAGATAATGCCCAAGTAATAAAAATAGGATCTGTACTTGTCATGTCTCTTGACAATCAAATGTCATGCTTGCCCTCTCCCAACCTGTTCTGTACCTTCTAAGAAGATCAATTTAATATTGAGACAGAAGGGGTTGCTATTAAAAGGCCAAAAAAGACAAGTTGCATAGCTTTTTTCCCCCTTAATCTTTGCTTAACCCAGTGTTTCCTAAGTTTACTTGACCACGTAATCCTCCCTCCCCTACTCCCTCACAGCTACGAACATTCCTCAGAATTAGTATTTCCAGGAAGACGTTCTGGGTAACGCTCCTCTTGACTGACACGGAATAGAATCAATTCAGATGAATATTACATCCTCCCAAAGCTTAAAAGCCCTAATTATTCACAATGGCTTCAGAGGCTGTAGGGAGAGAGATTATGAGAGGAAGTTGGGAAAAAGAAAACACACTAGACCAGTATATGCGCTGTTGTTTGCTTCTGTCTGGTCACCTTTAATTAGCAAAGATAACTTGAGGGTCCCCGGTACTAGCCCCTTAACACCCAATCTCACTGTTCCTGAGGGACAGCAAGTCCTTGGTGCTCTCTCTGAGATGTCGCTAAGGGATGTCAGAGCTATGATGAGAGACAAAAAAATGCTCTTGTGCCTGCCCATTCATTCCACGCCCAGGAAAGTCTCCTGGGAAGCTTGTGTCTAAGAATCACTTTGGAAGTGGTTACTTACAGTCTTATTCAACATTTGTATTGTTTATGGGGGCTCTCTTGCTATTTAATACTATTATTATTTCAGTGAGTTAAATTTTTTAAATTTATTATCGAGAAAACATGTTATATTGTCAAATAGTTCTGAGGTATATCACAACCAGCACTCAAATTCTTCTAAAGAAACATTTTTTTTCTGATGTTGAGCAAAGCTCTCTGACTTCCAAAAGATTTAAGAGGTGTCCAGTAAACACGATGAGAGCAATTCTCACTGTGTCCCCGATCACAAACAGTAATAGAAAGCATCCCGGGACATCTGCCTTCTCAGAAAAGGTAATTTCTTACAACTTGTTCTTTTCCTTATTTCTTTAGGCTTTGGAGCCCTTGAAATAAATGTCTGAGGTGAAAGCACTAACTATGGAGAAGGACAGTCTAAATCCAATGAGAGCTTCCAGTGGGCTCACCTAGTGTCAAGTTCCCGTCCACACTGCCAAGCAGGGGGCCGTCTCCAGCTGGTTCTCGGACACCTTTTTGGACTTTATATTCACTCAGGATCCCACTGCCATTTAAGTGAATGGCAGGTACTTTCAAAGTTCACTGACTACAAAAATGCTTTTCTCTCTCTCTCTTTTTTTCATCAGATACAGAACGTAAGTCCACCCTGAACTCTCAGAAACAGAAACAAATAGTGAGAAGGGAAGTAAAGAGAAACAAATGTAAGCCTTTACTGCACTTTGTGCTGCAAGGCTGCAGAACCATGAGGCTGAGGAGAGGGCTTTCTGGTTAGTCACGGTCAGCAAGAGGCTCTGTGTGAATTCACAGAGTCCCAACCCATCAAAGAAGGAGATGGCTGGTAACTATAGTGATTTACTGAATCCATTACCATGCACAGCCCTCCACCTGGAACATGTGTAGATATTGTTTATTCCCGGTAATAGTAAGGGTCTGCTAGCAATATCCTCCCTCACTGGTTATCTGATTGGGTTCACCTAATCACATGCAAGCATTGTATTATTTATGAAACAAAGCTGCATTTCATTAAAAGGATTCTTCAACAACCAGGTCAGGAAAAAGTATCACTTTTTATTTTGATTTTTAAATAGATGTATTTTCTTAAAACATATACTCTTCTCTTGTTTACTGAAGACCTATGCAAGGACAAACCTTATTTTGTGTGTTTACTTTTAAAATAGACTCGTGTTTGAATTAGCTTGGGTCTAATTCAATCCTGAAGTCTCCAGGAGGGGAATTTTCTATTGAAAAGATGAATAATTTAAGAGATGTCTATGTTGCTACATCGATTGTCAGAATAAATTAAGCCCATCTTGACTTTTGACTTCTGCGGGTATGTTTTACAAAAGTTCTGTTAGTGATTATTCCCTTCTCCATCTAAAAAAACCTCAACAAAAGCTTCACTGAACTGGAACTGAGTGGTAATTTTCAGGCCTATTTTTTTTTTGTGGGGAAGAACAGCCCTGAGCTAACATCTGCTGCCAATCCTCCTCTTTTTGCAGAGGAAGACTGGCCCTGGGCTAACATCCATGCCCATCTTCCTCTACTTTATATGGGACGCCGCCATGGCGTGGCTGACAGGTAGTGCGTCGGCGGGCGCCCGGGATCCGAACCGGCGAACCCCGGGCTGCCAAGCGCGGACTAAACCGCTGCGCCACCAGGCCGGCCCCAAGGCCTATATTTTTAAGACCCCCGTGAACAGCCACTGGATTTTCTTGCTCACAGTTTTCAACATTTGTATTGTTTATGGGGGCTCTCTTGTTATTATTATTTTTTTTTTTGGTGAGTTAAATTTTTAAAATTTATTATAGAGAAAATGTGTTATATTGTCAAATAGTTCTGGGGTATAAGAAAGTTTATGTTTTCTCTTCAAAAAAGAAACCTAGGTGTAGAGATTCTATGAGCTGAAGAGAAGTGTTTTTCAAGTATTGGATAATTCACATTCTTGATAAACACATATCTACTTGAGCATTGAAGAGGTTCTTAGTTTTTATCTATTGGCATTCCCTTAAGCAGGATTAATAAAGTAGGTAATTAAGGACATTACTATTCCCCTCCATTCCTGGTCATCTTATCTCTGAAGAATGAACATCAACAATATGGAAATAGGAAATAGCCACTGAGAGGAACAGTTGCCTAAGTAAAACACAGAAGGCAGGAACAAAAGAAAATGGGTCCAAAAGGACCTAGGATGTGTTAATGATAGTTTGCATTTTAGAATGCTTTCTCATACATTATCGCATTTAACCCTCCTAATTCTTTAAGTTGAATTATCGTACTATTTTACAGTTGAGGAAAGAGAGGCTGGGAGAAATTAAATAAATACTAGATTATTAGAAATAAACCAGAAATATCTTAGAAGTCATTGTGTTCTTAAGTGTTACGTAGGCAGATGGTTCCTATAAATCTATTTATTTTCCCAAACATTACATGAGCCATTCAACCTTCAGCAAATAAATATATTGCTACAAATTAGAGCTTCCATTTAGAATAAATTCTCCTTTTTTCCTTTAACCAATCCATTCAACTATACCTTATAGGAACTAGTTCTCAGTAACAGAAGTGAAATAAACTCAATACTTTGAAATGTGGCTACTGAGATTCTTATGCACTGGAAAAAATTTGTCTCCTGTCATACAAAATCATCACAGTATCTCTGAAAAGCACGGTATTATGGAAAGCCATTTAGAATCAACAACACTAAGTGTATAAGATGTACACACATGCCCCTTGATCTACTGTTCTTAAGCTTTAACCTCAGCTAAAGACCCATAGACATAAGATGTATATGAATAAAGTTTGGTTTTATATATTTTTTAATAAAAAATATATATTTTTACATTTACCTTTAAATTTTGTACAATCTTTTCAGAAGCTAAGGCTGCTGCTAATTTTTCATTATTTGAGTACCTTATAAGGCATTTCATTGTTCAAGTAATATTGTATCACGTGCTCCAGTCTGCAATTTCCTTTAGGAATATACACACCCTGATTTATCTGTCTGATTTTCATTCCACACATTAATTTATTTGAGGTTAACTATGCTAAGGTCAGAGGTTTATTTTCTATTTCCTGTTGAGAAAAAAAAAAAGAATCCAAAAGAAAAACATGACCGGGAAAAAATTCAACCATAAAACCTGAATTTCAGCAGACTAAAAATACCCACAGTAAACTTCATTTCAGGAATCGGCAGCATATTTTCAACCATATTAGTCTCCCACATTTCCTAAGTGTCTGGTTCCTTCATGTTATAAAATTGGAATCATTATGTCACTAAATTGCAGCCTGGTGATACTGATTGTTTATTGGTCTGCTTCTTTAATTATTGGAAATTGCCAGCAACACTCAGCAAATAAGGCTTGCTCCTTTCTCTTTGCACTATACTCCTTCCCATCCATTATAGATAGCCTTGGAAAAAAACCTCAAGTGCAATTTAGAGAAAAGTGACAAATTCTTCAACAAGGGCCAACTGAATTTTCTGACATCTCACAATGGATGACCTCTAGCAGTGATCCAGGATTCCACCCAATTGATTTGCCAAGACAATTTAGAGTAAAACCATGCTCTCTTATGCTCTCAGGAAATGAGTCATTTTAAGTGGCTGAATTTTCCTGATTCCTGAGAATTTACCTCTAGAGGTTGGGAAATGTATTGAATTAAGTACTTCTCTGCTCTTTTTTTTTTCAAATAGGAAATGATGAACATAGTTTAACCTTTCTCAGAGGCTTGAGGTGATCGTGGTGAACTTTGGTTTTTACGGCAGGTGGATGGGAAATTGCTTTGGTGGAGTAGAAAAATAACTTGTATTTGGAGTCAGAAGTCATGCGTTACTTTCTAGCTACGTGGTTTTGAATTTATGCCTGTGCTTTAGTTGCTTTCTCTATAACAATAAAGTCAATAACATATTGACCTTCTGTGTGAACAAGTGGGCCTCTATGTGCACAAATGAGATGATGGGTACAAAAACACCCATCATCATACCTGTTACACTACATACATTTAACGCTTTGGGGTCAATTGCAGGACCTCTGGGTAGTTTTACTCAGCTCCCTCCACAGCCCTAATAAACCCATGCCAGGCTGAAGCTGCCAGCTCTCCTTCTCTCATATGGATTTCCCATCCTCCAAAAATCCTCTCTTCACTGCTGTCAGTGGCCTTTGACTTGCTCCCATCAGTCAAAATAACATCCACTATTTCTTCGTCACGAATCCAGTAAACATTCAAGTCATCTTGTATCCATCTGTTTCTCTCATACTGTGGGTTCTCAGTTTGGACACGTGACCCTCTCCGTTTCAAGAATGTAGGAATGTTCTTTGTCAAGCACTCACTCCAAAGCCTGTCTATTCGTCATCATCTGAAGCAAATGATCTCCACAGGCACCAGAGCAATTTCCTCTAACCCTTTCTGATATGCTCAACACCAAATGGAATTCCAGACACGTGCAATTTTAAAAGCTACATCCAAGGTTATAAGGAGATTCAAAGGCTTGTGTGACAGATCAACGAGCTCATGGAATTCTTATTGTAGTAACACTTCATAGCATGAACAGCACTCTGGTTGCTGGATCAACTCAGAAAAAAGACAGTGGCGGGCAGGAAAAGTGTGCCCATATTCCTAATCAATAACTGCCAACCAAGGAGATCATGAGGGGTTGGGGGGGAGGGGGTGCATATCCGAATATCCACCTCAGGAATTGTGGGTCACCACTGGCATAAAATGGGCAGGAGCTAGGGGTTTTACACATCTTGCAATGCATAGGACAATCCTGCAAATTGCTGACAGCTCTCCCATTGAGAAACACTGCTTGTCATTATGGAGTTGTCTTCTGACTCTGAGGGGTCTGTGATAGAGATTGTACGCATTATACTTGCTCAGTCTTTCTTTCAACAAATATTTATTGAGCACTTACAATGTGCCAGCAGAAGGAAGTATATTAGAGAGTGATAAATGCAGTGAAGCAAAGAAGAGGAATGAGGTATATTGGGGGTGGCTGCACTTTTAAGTCGGGTGATCAGAGAAGGCCAAGATGACATATGTGAGGAGTCTTGAAGGAAGGGGAGAGGCAGCAGAGAAGCAGGGAAAGTGTTCTGGGAAGAGGGAATGACAAATACAGAGTCCCTGAAACAGGAACACGACCTGACTGGTGTGTGCCTGGAGCCCTACATGGCTGGAGCTGAGCAAGCAAGAAGACTGGTAGAGGCAAGGTCTGAGAAGTAAGGGCCGATGGTGCAGGGCATGGAGACCGCTGCAGGGGCTTTGACTTTCACCCTGAGTGAGATGGGAGCCAGTGGAGGTTCTGAGCATGGGATTGCTATGAGTGGAACATCCCTGTGGCTGCTGTGTCGAGAACAGACCGAAGGGAAGCAGGGGAGAGGTGAAAATGGGGAGACCAGAGAATATTGCAGGAATCTAGGTGAGAGATGATGGGCAGTGAAGGAGGAGAGAGATGGTCATATTTTGGATATATTAATAACATTTACTGAGGTTATCATTGCCAAGCATTCAGACACTGCTTTAAGCCTTTTATATGAATTATCATATTCTAACACTATGAGGTAGATAACACTATTCTCATTGTAACAGAAAATCTAAACCATGTTCTGTTAAAACTGTCCTATTTACTTATATAAGAAATCATAAATTAAGCTGTCTTACACCACCCAGAGACCCCTCAAGCCTGAGGCACTTGTTTCCCCAGCTGCTGCCAGCTCAAGGCCTAGTTCTTCCCTGGGCATTGCTCTCAGCCTTAGGGAACTGCCTCCCTGCCTGGGGGCAGTGACTGGTTGATAAAGGGTTATAGAAAGGTTCCATATGTTGCCTCCATTCCTGACAACTCTGAGGGTTCATTCCAGCTCCAGAGCTCCCTAACGGGTCAGGTGAGGCCTGGGACTGCAGGGCATCTCAACTTCTCCCTCTGCTCATCTTGCTTCCCTGGTATTCCAGAGAGCACTCCTTAATGAACTTCCTGTTTGCAAATCTCTGCCTTGGATTCTGTTTCCTGGGGAACCACAGCGAGTTTTTGAAGTGAAAGAGTGGTAGAAGGCAGAAAAAAGACAGAGAGAGTGAAACATTTTTGAATATAAATTATAGAACTTTCATTTGGAAATTTAGTCTATAAATATGGCCACAATGTGACTAAAATTCTAGTTTTTTTCTAAATGAAATAATATTTAATTTCTTGAATTTAATGAATAAAACTGCCATACTTAACACAAAATGTATATAGTGAGAATTATAATTTCATCAATAAGAAGAAACAAAAACAATTTCAAGTGTCTACTTGTGATACTGGAAGGCATATTTAGACTTTTATAAATGAAAATACCACACCAGTGGAAGAACCCATCTCCACTTGTTAAACCTGGCCAACATATGGTATTGGAATTTTAATTCTTTCTAGAAATACATGGCAGCTGGTATCCCAGGACACTTGTAGTCATGAGAGTTATTTTAAATGTTCATTCAAAATAGCCCGTGTAAAGAAGGATTTTTCAAATAGTCATTAAATCCTGATTTAAAAGAAATGTTCAAACTCCACCAGTTTTATAGACAGCATTTTTCAAAGGAGTTATAATAAACTAATACTATATAAATACTAATAAACTATACCCAGGACATCGTGAACAGTGGGTTAATTAGACATGGCTATATTTCTTTAGGTTCTAATGACATGGTGTTTCTTCAGTACTCATTCTTTTATTAGTTCCTTTTTCCATATATACTTAGTCTAATGGAATCTCCTAGCAGAGTTCCAGTTATCCACACAGGAGGGGATACAAAGAATGATATCAATGGGCCCTATTATCTGACAAGTCTCTATGCATTAAAAAAATTCCAATCAGAAAGATTTTAGTTCTGTCATTTCCCATGTGTAAGCCAATTAAATAGCTAGTGGAGATTTCTTTTGTACAGGAGCAATAAAAGCACATTCCTTCCCTTGTAGTTATACCAATAGAAAAGAGCCTGGTTGGGGACTTCAACCCCCTTTGAACACAGTTTTCTTTCCCTTCAGATTTTGTTTAAAACATCAATAATAGATATATTAGGAGTGGACAAGGCCACTCTTAAGAGTCCCATGACTGCCCAAGTACACTTGAGTCCCCTCAGGGCAAGGTAATGCATCTGCTCCTTGATAGGACTATGGGAGTGGGGGAATCTTAGATGATTTACTACGCATTTCATGTTGCAACCATACAGCTGTCTGGGTGACTGAGGATCACAGCCTTTTCATCAGGATGGAATCCTGTACATGGCTGATATCCAACCACCTAGGACGCAACAACAAATCCGGGTGTGACAGGGGCTTATTATAGTAGAGTGGGAGGAAGAGGGCATCGAAGTGAACAAATGTTCAGTGGAACATGAGGCCATTTGCTGTTGACGGTGGAGAGACCTTCCTGACCGACCTGGACAAAGGTGAACTCTATTCTCATTCCCAGGTGCAGGGTTCTTGATGACCAGCCCATTTTAACTAACCACTAATTGAGTCATGCAGGGAATTTAAATATAATTGAAACACAGATTCCATGACTCTACCACCTATAGTGAAAACTTTAAACAGTCTCTTAATTACGTTATCAGACTTTCAGATATTCTCTATTCTCTGTAAAACACATTGGTGGATACCCACACCTTAATAACTTTCTCTATAAGCCTGGGCCCGTCTGCTCCCGTGGGTTGAGTTGCATGACTGCTAAGAGTTAGTTGTGTTTATTAACAAATTTATTCCAGTTTTAGTTTTATTGCAATTGCACACTATAACGAAATATTTTGCAAATCAGTAAAATATAAATGTGGAAGAGACAGCTATTATTTCTATGAAAACCAAGTAAATACTCTGGTAATACTCAAAAAAGGGAAGTTGCTCAAAAATTGCTGTTGAATGAGATGTGAGTGACAGAATTATAAAAGACTGGAGGAGGAAAACCAGAAAAATCTCAGTCTTTACATTTTTATTCCATTTTAAAATATCAAAACTGATCATCATAGAAATGAATTATGGATGTGATTTTTGTAGATTCTAATCAGTAGACTCTTACTCAAAGAAAAGGACTTGGTTTGACATTAGAAAATTGCTGGATATACATTTGAAATTTTAGGGTGAAATAAAACATTCAAGAGTGTGCATAATTTGTTTTATGATTCTCCATTTTTAGCTGACTTTTTAAGCGAATCAACAAACCACTGGCCAAGTACACATTCAGTATCTTTTGTCCTTTATTCAGGCAGGGCCACTACCTCTCCTTTCAGGCTTATTGGATGAGTCTTTTCTTGGGAGCTTTGTACTTGAAGAGCTGAAATGTTGGGTGATCTCTGGACTTTCTACTCCTATCACATGATGTGGAATGGCAAAAACCTTTTCTAGGATAAATCAATGGGCAGGAAGCTTTAGAGGTATAGGAGGAAGACAATTCCTCTACCTTCTAGATCCTTCTGGCTGGTCTAAGAATTAAATTGACATGAGACAGAATAACAAGAGAAAACCAAACAAGGTTTAATAACATGTATACATGGGAGAAACCAGGAAAACCAAGTAACTCGCCAAAAATGGCCGAAGCTGCCAGCTTAAATATCATCTTCAGCTAAAGGCAAAGGAAGATGTTGCTGGTGGTTTGGGGCTTTGAGGAAAGCAATTTACATGAAGATGGAAATGCAAATGTTTGTTAAACAAGTGTTTGCTGGGCCACTATAGGCAATGTGACCAGAGAGATAGAACTTTGATAAAAATGGGCTTGTTGGTGCCTTTCTATCTCACCTATTTTACATTATACTATAGTTATCTTATAGTATTAGCTCCTTCCTGGAACAAGCCTTCTATCTCTTTAGAAAATTAGGCAGAAGGTCAAAGTTTCTTTCAGAGTCTTTTGCTCTTAACAATAATCAAGGCAAAGAGACACCGTTTTGCGGTGGCCAATTCTGATCCCCCCCCCAGAGGCATATGGCAGATCCACCAGTGGTGCTCTGATTTTCTAGCATATAGAATCCCAAGCTTTATAGCATCCCAATAGGTATAAACACGAGAGCTGCCCCTGACAGCAAAGCAAAGCTAGCACCTATGTTTGTTGAAGATTTTAGGAAAGTGTTCTGACATTTTGCTTTGATGATTTGGGTCTTAAACGGAATCTACAACCTCAGTTGTGCATTTTCCAGAGGAGATTTCCCTTGTACTACAGAAATATAATAAATGAGGTATACCAAGAGGGAGGAGAAGCCAGTGGTACTTCTGCATTGTTTAAAAAAAAAGAACAAAGTTTAAAAGAAGCAGAATATTCATGTCATATGTAATTACCAATTTAATATAGTAGTGCTATTTTTAGGACTGTAAGCCAGCCAAAAAAAGATTCATATAGATACAACCCTAATGACTCATTTCACCACTGCCTCTGGGATTGATACGGTCATTACAACAGTAATGGATAATTGTTGAAACTGATTTCAGATAATATCAACTTTAATCCTATATTTCCCTAATCCTTCTCTTTCTTGCTGTGTGCAAATATGGACAACATCAGATACACTAAAGTGGAAATAGGGATACAGCAGCTGGGAGGGGAGAAATCCCTGTCTCAGCAACTTCCACAAGGAAACAGCAATGTCAAAATAAGTCACTCTTCCAGTCACCTAGGATAAATAATCATCAAAATGATGAACAGTCCTGGTATTTTCCTTTTCTCTCTAACACAGAGTGACAATTTATTTAAATAAAAAAACCCCACCCACATCCGTTGAAAATTTACCACAGAGATAGCCACACAAAAACAATGATACTTTAAGTCAGAAGTATTTTGAGCCTGGTCTGAGAGGACGAAATATTTCACTAATTACTCTGTAGTATATTTATAGCTTGAATTGTTTTTTCCCCCATTTCTCAAGGGACATGTTTCTTCCAGAAGCACAGTTGCTGAAGCAAACATTTATTTTTATTGTTTCATGGGAAAGAAGCATAAGTACCCAACCGGCTACTATAATTGTAAAATCAGCAGCCAGAGAATTTTGCTTAATTTCTACCTTTGCCCCAAGCTGTGCCATAAGGTCTGCCTTATTTTTCTGTTTGAACTTGACAGAAAATGATCGGTTACAATGAAAAAAATTTATAAAGATATTGATACACTTCCTTCTAACCAATATTTTTAAGGCAAACTTACTGCTCTTTTCTTCCCTTCAAGAATGCCAACTAAAATCGTGAAACATTCATTAATTGTTAAAGCCAAAACACATTTTACTTGTACCCTGGAAGGAATATGCCTTTTTAAAAATGACATTTCCTCATGGCAAAAATAATGCATGTTCATTGTGGAACATTTGGAGCGCAAAAGAAAGTATAAAGAAAAAAATTAAACCATAATCTCACCAACCGGAGATATGCATTGTTAAACATTTGAGTAAATTGGCTTCCAGTGAAAGAATATAATTCTTTGTTAAACCTTAAAAAATATCTTCTATACCTTAATGAAAACTTCTTTTCCTCAGTAAATAGTTTTGTTACAATTATTCCTCTGGGACTTACATTTCTTCTAATCTTTGGCAAAGTATTTGACAGCAAACTTGATATGTACAGTTCAAAATTTTTGCCATATTGCATATTGAATAACAGGTCTTAAAGAATAAAAGATTTTGACTGATGAACAACATACTTATGTAGAACACTGTTCAGAAGGATAATTTTTAAAAATCAGGTCAGTTACTTTAAGAATGACGAAGCTTTGAGACACTCCTGGTCGTTGCTTCAGTGAAATGTCTGATTTGTTTGGTATGGATATTTTCAGCATGTCCCAGAAAATTCAACCAAATGTGGGCCAACCTGTAGGGCCATGGAAATCTCTTCAAAAAGCTTTTGTGAGCTTCATGGTCTCCATATGTCCCAGGTTAAGTACATTTATTATCTGGGATCTTTTAGAGAAGACCATATTGAAAGCCAGAGTTGCAACTTAAAAGATACCTAAGAGCAATACAGACCACCGCTGGTGAAGAAGAACTTAAATTTTCAGTTTCTCTTAAAAGTTGTATCTAAAGCCATGTTTGGTACACGCTCTTCCAGTGGATGAGTACGAAAATGTCAGGGCTGTTTATATATATAAAATATATATGTATACACACACCTGATTAACATATTCCCAACATGGTAATCAAGTGTCTTCTCATTTTCTTTCTATTTAATACATCTACCAGGGTATTTTATTTCTATACTGAAATGTCTTCAGATAAATCCTTTCAGACAGTGGAAGCCTAGAATGGGAAGAATTCATTGGAGTAAATACCCTGAGAGCTTACGAATATATTTTTAACAACCTGTTTGCCTGCATATATGTGTTAAACTGAGTGTCACTTCATTGTGTACTGTGTAGCAATGGAAACTTTTACAAGAGAAGCAGGGTAGAGTTACGCCATTTATAACAGACTTGAATGCTGAGCCAAAAGACTTGGCGTCCAAGACATATACCACCTTCAAGGAAATGTTCACTGTTGAGAGAAACAAAAAAAACCCTCATATACTGGGAGGGTGAGTGAAATAAACAAGGGCCTGAAAAGCACAACAGACACTGGTATGGCACTTACCTGAGGGCTGTTCTGTAGTGGTAGATCGCCTCCCTGTTCCGACCCTGGTCCTTCAGGAAATTGGCATAGTTGTAGTGAACCTTGGCATTGTGGGGCAGAGTTTGAACTCCAGACCTAAAATTAATAAATCAAAAAAAAAAAAAGAGTACTATTTAGGAATGCAGTCAGTTTCCTTCACATTTTACTCACAGTTTCATGAACCTGAATTTGAAATGTCAATTGCATCCATCTAAGCCAGGTCTTCCAAAATATGTGAATTATATGAGTTACAGAACACACTTCTATGAGAAACAGTGAAGGCAATGCACAGCTGTGCACAACTAAACAAACATGCTAACTACATATGAAGCAGAGGTGGCAGGACCTGCTGATGGATGATTCTTTGTAGAACAACCCTGCATGCTCAGGTTAATTCAGTTTTTTCCTTCCTTCCTTCACTTATAACGTTCTATGTTTTTTTTTAAATTGAAATTGTCTACAGAAATAAATCATTACAAGAGGGATGACTGTAGGCTGGCATCCCTACTAAGTTTTATTGGAAATTAACATTTCCCATTTATTAAGCCTCGGCTAATTTTTAAAAAAAAAAATAAATGCAGGTATAATTATCCTACAGGTTGCAAATAAGAAAATGAAGTTTTGCTCAGAAAGGTTAAACACTGCTTAAATGGTCACTGTATTTCTTTGCTTGCGCTGCTATAAAAATTCCTAGGGAACCCCTAGAGGGTAACACCAAAGCCTTGAAGATGACACAAGAGCAGGTGGGGACAGGAGGGGATCAGCCTGTCGCTCGTGGCTACCTCAGAGACTTACCTTGCACAAGATCATACAGGCAGTAAGTGGCAGAGAGGAGTCTGCTTCTAGAGTCCCTGTTCCCTCACCTGCAAGGAGGTGGTGGCCAGGGGAATGATGAAAGTAGATGGGTTTGAGGGCTATTTGGAAAGAAAACTCCTGGAACTTACATGGATTAAATGCAAGAGGGGTACAGGTGATGAGAGAGAGGAAGGAGAAAGGATGACAACCTAGTTTCTGGGCAATTGTACTTTAATGCACTACCTCTTCCAGATAACATATTTTTGTTTAATTTTTAATTATTAATACATATAATTTAATATTTAATTTTAAAGGTAAGACTAATAGGAGAATTGCATACAAAGTGTTAAAACCTTGGGAAAATATGTTAGGGTATTGTATCCCTTGTTGAACTTTTGTTGAAATAGCCTCTATGACCAACAAAGACTGCCCCACTTAAAGTCCACTGTCTGGGCACTTGAGGAACTCTAAAGGGGAGAGAATTTACAGGGAGTGTGGAAAGCTAGAGACCAACCAAGGGCAGTTCATCCAAAAGCAGCCGACTCCAAAATTCCGCACAGCTGCTTCGGTGATTTCAAAGGTACTACAAGTAGCCAGGAATTGTTTTTTGTAGGGTGTGGCTGAAAACAGATTGACTGTAAATCTGTATTAGGAGCAGTTACACCAAAGATCCCCTTTCCCACCCTGCACATCCAGGTGACTTTTTTCAACTATTCCTTCACCATCCTAGCAGAAGGCAAGAGATTTACTCTCTAGAAAAGCTGAGTCAGAGAGACCCTGCACTCAGAAACAACAGCTACAGTTGAGGTCAGGGGGAAGAGCTGTGCCTCAAAAGCAGATTAAGTGAAAAATCTGTATTCTGAACACTGAGATCCCCCCAGTTCCTTCTCTGTGTAAAGCTCTATGGATACTGGCAGCCAGGATCAGACCTGCAGGGAGGAGATTGGAGGAATCCTCTCAGTGGAAACTGACTGACTCAAGACAAAAGGTTTACAAATGCTGACATTCTGGTGCTCCAGTGAAACCATCAGTTTCCTTCAATCACCCTCTGATGAGGCCAACCAGCTGACACATAAAACTAGGATTTTAATATATTTAAAAAGGACATTTTCCAAAGTGAATTTAGTCACAGGGGAAGGATCTGGATCAGAGCGATAGTAATGGCTTAAAAAAAAAAAATCCAATTTCTATCCAGGAAAATTTCTGATTTTTCTATCCAGAACTAAATAGTGCATGGTAATTGGTAGGTTTTAAAGATGACTTTGATTTCAGCATGGATATAACTGGCATATTTCTTGGAATTGATCCTTCCCGCTGTGTGATTAGCACAGCTGCTCTAAGTTACCTTTCACCCAAGGAACAGACAATTAGGCCTGTGGAAACACGGTCCTTGCTAAGACCAGGGCATTGTTCAACGATGGCAAGAGGAAGTAATAATATTCCTAACGAGCAAGCAAATGTGGGTGGAGTAACTGAATCCTAAGAACACACCGCTTTCCCATTGTTGTTTTTGACCTTTAGGTTCTCTCTGTGATATTTTTCTGCTACGTTTTTCCAGTCTCTCATTTTACATTGAACAGTTTGTGAAAAAAGGAAAAGAAACAACTGGCCAAAGGCAGAACTTTCCATGTCGCTGTAACCGGCCAGGTTGCTCATCCCCTGGGGCCCATCTCCTCAATTTGCTTTCTTGATGCTATGATTTAGTAATCCCAACTGTTTCAACGGAAGCATGCAGCTTCTACACATATTTACTCCACGAGGAAGTGTAGTATTCATAAATTATATGGCTGGATCCCAAACCCTACTAATAACTACAACAACTACGAATAAAAACCCCCCTTTCAACTCAGGATCTTAACTCATGCACTTCGTATTTCCTCCCTCACACTTCTCGTCTGCAGAAGACCTCAAAAATAACAGAAATAACAAAACAAGCCACTTCTATAGGGCGTATCTCCAAGTTCGTAGAACATCAATTTGTTTTGGTAGCGTCACTGGACAATAGGTCAGGAGAACCATCCCCAAATTCCTGAATAGAAAACAAATGGTAAAAAAGAAAAAAAGCAGTGTTCAGCCAGAGGTTAACAGGAAAGAAAAGTAAGAAGAATTTGTGATTCTCCTCAATTTTGACCCCGCCTTAACCTGAAGTTTCGCAATGCCACATTTAAGATGGCCTGTACTTACTGTGCTTATTTTGAAGCACCCATTTCCATGGATTACCTCATTTCATCCTGTCAGTAACCTATCAGATGGGTAGTATTATCGTACCTCCCATATTATAGATGAGGAAATTGAAGCTCAGAGAGATTAAGACCTTTTTCTCAGGTTACAAACCTAGTAAGCAGTTGAGCAGAGATTTCAACCAAGACCAATATATGGTCAGAATCATTCCTGAAGTTGATCGACATTTGGTGCTAAACCAAAAAGGTACCACATGATACTAGTAACATTAGAATTGCAGTTTCACAATGTTTATATCATTGGTAAGCAAACTACGGCCTTGTGGGCCACAGACGCGTCACTGTCTACTTACTGTCCTTGGCCTCTTTCCCGAGACAACAGCGGAGTGAAGTAGTCGCAAAAGAGACTGAATGGCCCACAAAACCTAAAATATTTACTCTCTGTCCCTTTACAAAAGAATTTGCCAATCCCTAGTTTATATCCTCTGTCCTAGAAAGTCTGCTGATTTCTCTGGCTCTGCAATTCAGAAAGGAGAAAAGAGAAATGTGTTTCCTATGGAGGGGGAGGATAATCTAGGCCATAAATTCTTAATCAGTGGTCCATGGATCACTTAAAAGTTCATGAATAGACTCAGAGGGACCTTGAACTGGATGCAAAAGAAAATATGCTATCTCTGTTTTCCAAGTGCTTTGAAGATTTGGGGAGAGGGGTGGTGGTGGAGATTTTACCAAATTGTGTTATTACAGTATTACTTACTCCAAACAAGTGTAAGATTCTGGGCTGTCACTAGCCCCAGCTGGAGCTACGCAGTTACCCTCTTCTCAGGTTAGGATTTCAGAATAGTTTCTTGTTATAAGAGTTAAAGAAAATATACCTTGCAGCTGTGATTATGAACATCTCTCTGTTTATATTGGGCTTAGCTTAAGTTAGAAAACATACAGTAAAAAATAGGTGTGGCAGAGTTTATATATTCTTTGCCTTTTATACCAGATTTGGGTTCAAATCCTGTCTCCTGCTCTTAACAGTTATTTCAGCTTGGACAAATTCCTTTCTTTGGGCCTCTGATGAGACATAAGTGCTGGGTTCTTGTGTTGTTGTGTGTAAGGTTTTTGCAAATAGATGTACAAAGCT
Organism: Tapirus indicus; assembly: GCA_031878705.1. Taxonomy (NCBI): domain Eukaryota; kingdom Metazoa; phylum Chordata; class Mammalia; order Perissodactyla; family Tapiridae; genus Tapirus; species Tapirus indicus. The sequence goes on from CM062918.1 coordinate 123,275,938, forward strand.
GTGAGGGGGCCTTCCATCTGTATCTCCTAAAAATACACCATTACAGTGGGATCTTTTTTGTGAGAGGAGGCCTCAGCTGGAAAGGATGGAACTTGACTGAAATTTAGACTTTTCTCCAACACTAAGGTCTGTCCTAAGATATTCTGTAAGACTGTTCATAGTATTGCCAAGCAAAACCACTCCAAATAATTAGAGAGGCCTCAGTGAGACCATCCGTCCTAGGGATGGTCAGTGGGTTTACTGTTTGGAACAGAGGAGAAAACTGAAACAGGGCCTCTGCCAAGATATCAGTTTCTGTAGAAGTATTGCAACTTTTTCTTACTCAATTTGGCCAGCTCCTGGTTTGGGCCATTATGGCTAATTTAGGTTTTTCTCATCCTTCCATGCTCAGCTGAGGCCTACAAAAGAATAGTCCCTGAAGGCCTGGGTTGGTCTCAGTCACCTGCCTGCACTTACATAGCATCCCATAGTCTCCCTCTGTCTACCACTTGCTGCTTTATATTAAAATGTGTTCATGTGTCTGACTCCCATGCAGACTTCCAGCTCCTCTACAGACAAGCTCTCCTTCCCCCACTTTCATATCCTAGAACACAGTGCACAGCAATAATTTGAAAACCTTACACAGTGCTCTGACAGTCTCCAGACACTGTCGTATGACTCTTTCACATAATCTTTTACTGTTGCACTACATCCAGGAGATAAATGCTATTATATTTTCAATTTTAAAGTGAAGAAACTAATGCATGGAGTGGTTAAGTAACTTGCTCAAGATCACATGACTAATAAATGGTGGAACTTGGAGCGGAGCCAGGAAGTCTAACTCCAGACCCCACTAACCCTACCTTGCTTCATAGATTCTAGGTAAATGTTTGTTCAGCTGATGTGAACATTACTCAGCACAGACGAACACATACACACATCTGGTCTTAAGGGGAAAAGAAGATTCTTGAAGTCTCAGATTCTTACAGGTTTTCTCAGGACATAGATAAATTATAACAGACAAGGTTTTCTAAAAACTATTGATAACTGATTTGCAAACACAAAATTTCATTTGATCATCAAAGGCCTCTCAGGGCACAACGCTTCTTTAAGCCCATATGTGGAATGGTTGTGTTTTAGTAATCAACTGTTCACTGACTACACACTTCCATCTAAAAGAACAGAAGCTTCTGGATGCAAGGTCAAGGAGCTTTTTGTTTTTCTTTTTTTAAATTGCTGGCATCAGCTGTAGAGGGTTTGAACACTGACTTGTTATCCTTGAAATAAACTGCTACCTGCCAAAACCCATCCCCGTATTTGCTCTGATTAAGCAGTAAACATCATTAGAAGACAAACCCACTGGTAGTATCTTTACTCAAGGAAAAGAGTTTAACACAGGGCAGAACCATTTTAAAGTTCTCATAAAAGCACTCACTACTGAAAGCAAAAGAAAAAAAATAAGCCAACAGAGCTTAAGAGGAAGTTACATTACTGGACTTCAGTGCCCCGTGTTTACAGAATGACCTCAGCACTGGATAGTAACAGGGAACAAGTCCATTGCGGTGTGTGAGAACTGCATTGAAGGTGGAGGGGATGACAGAGACTGAACACACTCCGAAGCCTAAAAGTGAAAAAAATTCACACAAAAAAAATCCACACAAAAAACCTTATGCGGCAGCTGGTCCCTAAAGTACCCAGTGAAATAATGGTGATGACAATGACAATGATGACATGGTAATAATAAATAACTAAAAAGACATGCATGACCAACTAATTTTTTTCTATTAAAAAAAGTTAAATTGCTAAGTAGCAAACTAGAAATATTATTTTAAAATAGTAGAAGAGTGTAGAGAACATTTGTCCTATTTGTTCCTTCAATCATTCATTCATTCATTTTTGGCAGCCTGGAGTCTGTGCCCCTCCCATGGCACTTGGATTTCCTGTGGGGAGTTCCCTCTTGCCTCCCGTTGTGAAGTCTCAGTGGAATCCCAGGGTGCTCTGCCTGCCCTAACCCCCTCCACGGAAGTCAGAGGAGCTTCTCTGGCAGATCAGTAGTCTCAGTGACCTGGTGGGGGCAAGGAGCAGGCACACAACCCAGGCTCAGGCTCAGCCAGAGGACTTTATTTTTCCAGGATTTTGATGCGAAGATAGAAAAAAATTGGTGTAAGTTTACCCGTTTATTCCCGTGAGAGCGCTCAAGACAGACTATCCAGACACCAGTTCTCTGTCTGCTACATGCCAGGTTCTTCACCTACCCTTCAATTTCTGTGCACTTTCCTAGACTCTTCCAATACGTTCCCTTTTCTTCAAGCAACCCCAACTCTGCTTCAGCTGTTTGCGTCCAGAGAGTAAGTGTTGGGTCCCAGCTGAGCAGGGAACCAAGTAAAAACTGTGTTGACCGAACTGGCCAATTGGGACATAAGAGAGGACAGAAGCTGGAGGGGGCACAGGTTGGGGATCTCTGGGAGACGGCGAAGATGCAGTTGGTATGCCAGGTGTGGCAGTGCCAGGGGAGCCCAGATGAAGGCTGCCCGGGCTATGGCATTAGTGAGACAGACTAAGCCCCAGAGACACAGCACGATGAGCCACGGGCCCAAAGAATGTTTATACTTTACAACAAGTTTACGGCTGTAAGTTGACATTGTTATATTCCGAAACGGCTTCTACACCACATAAAAACCTACTAGGAGACGAAAAAGTCTTTCATTTCCTCGTTCACAATTAATGTTCAAAATAAAGTAACTAGATCAGAGATCACAACTTAATATCCTGGAATAGTCCAAAGAAAATGGACTGACTGCATTTCTCTCCCTTCTAGCTGTATGCTCACCTTTCCCATATGCTTGTTTGAACAATGAAATTAGGTTTATGGTTTCATTTTGCTTATAGCTAATTTTACAGCCCAGCTCATCATTATGAGTGTTTCATCTCAATTCACAGACCCCAAAACTTTCCCATGAGCCTTATTTTCACAAATTCACTTAGAATGAGCTCCTGTAAAACTTTGTATTATACCACTTTAAAAACTAAAGACTCAAAATAAAATTACATCTTCCATTTAAAACTTTACTAAAAATTTTTTCTGGATTAATAAATATTGCCAGACCCATGTTACCGCATTTGTTTGGAAACAAACATATAAGCAAAGAAGTCAGTGGGAAGAGATTCACTTTTATCCATCTAATCATACCTGAATAGGGACTCTCTTGACAGCCAAATTTCATTCTGTTTCACAGTTTTCCAAGAGAAAAGCAGCAGCAGCAGCACAGTGGACGCAGTCAGGGTGGTGGTCCCACATCGATGCAGCCATGTGCAGAGCTTGCTCAGTCCATGCACAAAAAGGATGCAGTAGCCCATGCTGGAAAACAGGGTGGGAGAAGCAGGATTACTTTGGGGGTGCAATGGAGGCCCCCTGAGCATTCTATCCTGTATACCTAACTTTCAAATAAAGCTTGCCCTGTGATAGAGGAACAAACATAAACTCCCCTGTCTTATACAACAGCTACATGAGAGTTCTTTAATGGGCTACACCAGCACACGTGATAGTTCTTTGGCATTAGTGGGAAGGGTAATAGGGTCATTTTGTAGGCTCAAGCTGCCCTGGATTTCAGCAGCTCAAGCATCATGAGAGGTCCCTTATGTATGTTGTTGGGTCCTGAATGGACCCTCTGACTGCTCCCACATGTCACTGGCACTGTATCATACTATTGGTACCATGTGTTCAAATTTGGACTCCGTGCTGCAGGAGGTCACAACACGGCTTTGTGGTGCAGAGAGTCCCTGAGAGCTCGCTGTCAGGTCCTGGGAGGGAAGCTGGTTCCCAAGAAATCTACCCACAGGCCAACTCCTGAGCTTTGCAGTTTGGAGCTTATTATAGACAAGCTGTACTGATACAATTCTCTTGCTGACTCAGGCCCAGCTTTCCAAATAGACATGAAGAACCCCTCACGTTATCTGAGTGGGACTCTGGCATGTCGATATCAGTCTCTAAAAGCCTTTGGCTTGGTGGATGGAACACGGTCCCTTAGCATCATCTACACACCCACCGAGATGCTTCTTGCCTGACAACTGGCCTCAGAAAAATATAAACATTTAGTTGTAACCATTATTGCTGTGTGCATTTTAGTCAAAACCCACTTCTTTCCAAAGATGATAACTACAAATTATTACAGAATATTTTAAGAATGAAGCAAGCATGTGTAAAGAAACCCTACATTAGACACTAATGCCACAAGAAGCCCAAAATTAATATAACCCACTTACTTGTTCAATTATTTATTCATTCTCTCTCTATTGTGTGACTGGCAATATGCCAGGCACTAAATACAATTATGAATAAAACACAGTGCCTGCCCTGAAGGAACTCCAGTCTAGTGAAGCAGGTTGGTTTTGTAAAAGGAAAACACCTGAATGTTCTCATTTCTAAACACACCTCCTTCAAAAGAAAAGCCTCTCCACTTTCCTTCTGTTCACCTTCCTAAATGGCTGTGCTTTGGTATCAAGGGTAGAAAAACAAGAGAGAAGCATTGGAGGTTTCTGACTTGAAGACCCCGGGAATCTATTAAAATCAATTCAAGTTAGAGCTCCAATTCCATACTTTAAGTCCCATAAGTTGGTTGGTCCAGCTCCCTAAAGTTTTAGGGTTCACTCTTTGGCCAAAGGGAATCACCACCCCACTCACCACTGGGGGATGATGGTTTCAGCTAAGGAGGCCCATGCCCCTAACCCCCCTGCCCCAGTCACTGGATGGGATTGCTTCAAGTATCTTGTAGAAGCCTTGCACAGGCCAGAATATAGAGCCACTAGTGCAAAAAAATAAAGAATCATAAAACCTCTTTCCACTTCCACAACTCCCCATGTTTGGCCTTAAAGGTATTAAGATTTTTCTAAAAATCTCTCGTTACTGTATAACCGACAATGCTGATGTCATTACTGGCCGCCATGGCGGCTCAACTTCAAGAGGCTGCTTGCCATTTGCTCCTCTAGCCCCAGCGGGATCCCAACCCTAACTGAGCAGGGTGCTTCTCTGGCCAAATCAAGGCCTTCTGGGCTTCATTCTTTCATTCAAGAGATATTTAATGAACACCAACTGTGTATCTGACACCGTTACAGCCACCAAGAACATATCAGTGAACAAAACAGACAACAATTCCTATCCCTGTGAAACTCACGTGGGTGGCGAGAAACACCAATAGGCAGATAAAACAGAGTATGTCACATAGAGGATGACATGCTAGGAGGAGAAAAAACAAGCTGAAAAGAGAACGAGGGCGTCCAGGGTGGGGAGGAAGTTGAGATTTCACATGGGTGGTCAGCGAAGGCCTCACTGAAAAGGTGGCATGTGAACAAAGTTCTGAAATGCTCGGGGAGCGCCCTGCAGACACCCGCATCTCCACGGCAGCTCTCTCTCACCCCTGCCTTCACAGAGCAGCACCACTAGGTGCTGACACTGACAGAGCACATCTTATACCCCAAGCACGTTCTATATATGAGCTCAGCTCATCTTCACATCCCTGGGGGGCACTGTTACTGGTGTTTAACTCACGAAGACACTGAAGAAGAGAAAGGTGAAGTGATTTGCTGAAGTAGGTCATACAGCTTGCACATAGGAGAGCAAATACATTAACCAGGAGCTTCAGATTCCAGAGCCCACGCTCCACATGCTGTCCTGCTGTCGGGGTTTTGACTGGCTGATTCCGGTGTTCCTCACACCTCATCACACAGCTTCACCTACTTCCTTCCCACCCCCTCCATTCATGAAATCTCAAAAGTCGTTTACTGCCTCCTTGTAGAAAACAGAGCTGCCATCTGGCAGAGCAGTGGGGAAGGAAAACCGTGAGATTCCAACAACTCCAGAGCCATGGCCACAAAGTGGCAGAAGACAAGAATAACAAAGATTGCAAAAATAATTAGCTACTTTATACGTTTATATGTTTATTGAGTGCCAGGCACTACACTAAGTGCTTTATATGGGCCTGTCCACAATATTTGTAGGGCCTGGGACAAGGACAGTACTAGCTTTAAATATATTATCTAATTTAAAAACTTAATCCTCAATGCCTTTCATTTCGTAAAGGAGGAAACTAAAGCTTCCAGGAATTAAATAAAAAGCTAGTAATAGAGTCAGATCAGAAGACCCATGGTCCTACCACTATGCTATAATCTAGGAGTCGGCAAACTTTTTCTGGAAAGGGCCAGAGAGTAAATATTTTAGGTATTTCAGGCCATAAGGCTTCTGTCCTTCCTACGCAATTCTATCTTTGTAGCAGGAAAGCAGCCATCAACGCTATGTAAACAAATGGGCATGGCTATGCTCCAATAATTTATTTATAAAAACAGGTGGTGGGCCAGATTCCACTCATGGGCCTCAGTTTTTGGCCCCAGCTATAACCAAAATGAAGGAGAACACCATTCCTTTCCACTCAGCACAGGCGTCGGTATCAAGTATCACGATCGTTTTTTTCCAAAAGTCCTTGTATTGACATACGGTTTAAAGAAATGTTAAGCCATATAAAATAATCTCCACTTAGGTTTGCAAATTTCTTAGAGAGTATCATATTCTTAAAAACTTGAACACAGTATCACAGAGATTAAGATGCTTCTCTATTATGACATTTCATGTTTCAACATCTGCTTTAATGCAGATCTCGGCAGCGGCGGGGGGAGAATCGCTCTCTCTCCACTGCTAGGGGCAGGGCACGTTCTCATTTTGAAAGTGGAGAATCAAGCAAATGAGAAACTACATGCATTTCTAGTCTCCCAGAAGATGAAACCAGGCTCCAGTTTGCTCTGGTTAAGGAAAATCTGGGCTCTGACCAGAGACCTCTATACAGAGCACAAAGGAGTCAGTGCACACCACTGACACTCGACAAACCGTTAACCTGGAGAGCCAAACTCTGGCTACAGAACGATTTGTTTAGCCCAGGACCGAGATGCATTTTCAAAGCAGGTTTAAGAAGCACCACTCCCGTCTCGGGGAATGGAGCTCATCACTCGCACACAGAGATGAGCTCTCATTCACAGGCTGATGGCACCCCTGATTTTGAATGTGATTTTATTGACAAGCTGCTCGGCAATCCGCACACACGATAACTAAAGACACTACCTGCATCTCTCCTCTGTACTTTATATTTTATGATGCACATCCAAAGGGAAGCGAACAGGAAATGCAAGTCAACGATGTTTGTCCTTTCACATTAGAATAAAAAATGTTTTAAACCTGTTGTTTGAGAATTTTGTGAGCAGTTAATCATTGTATAAATAGTACAAATGTACTTCACGAACCTTGCCCAGAAGCTCTTAAATGATAACAGAAGAACACTTCCCATTTATATCAACTTGAAAAGACGACAGTTTTCTACCTCTGGGCCAAGCATTTTATGATGTTTGCTCTGGCTTCACTTTTTATTTAATTACATGCAGCAATGAGAATCTTCTTGCTATTAAGCAGAACCGAAATTCTACCTTTTAACTTAACAAGCTCGAACAACCCACTGAGAGTATCTATAAATAACATTAATGATACAAGACAGACACAATCTTCCCATTTTATTACTACTTAAAAAAATTCCCAACTTCAGATAGTTTAAATGAAACATATCCCTAGTTAACTTCACTCTGATCTGTTGGCAGATTATCTGAAGGTAAGATCTCGTTCCAGTCTCATGGATGTTGCCCCCAAATGGTTAAACAATAAAGCCCTGGAACCCTGAGCCCAAAAGAGGCGTTTGATGCTGCAACCCAGGACGCAAGGGGAAGTCAAGGGTGACTCCTCAGATCAGATTCCACCTGGAAGCTGCCAGTTTCTGTGAGCCAAGACTCATTAGTGTCCCCATTCCTGTCTTGTTCTTTTTTTATCTCAAATATTCAGTGGATGGGGAAATTTCCTAGAAGACTGAATGTATTTGGATGTGAGAGTTTATTCATACTCCAAGAAAATGACTCCCAAAGGCATTTCTTGTGCATTTCCCTAGCTCCCCGTCCTGGGATCCTGGGGTAGGTAGGAAAAACTTCTTTATATTTACTTCTCCATGAAATAGATTTCTTCTGTTCTTTTCTCAGCATATCTATGGAACAACTGGGAGAAAAATGCCATTGCTTTCACCTTCTGAGAACCTATCTAATTCTCTTTTACCTCTCTGACGACAAGATGCTTCTTCTCAACCTCTTAGTTCACCGACCAGCTCTAAAATTTACAAGACCTCTAGGGGAAATAAGGCAGGGCTCTGGAGTCAGAAAAACCCTCAGTTCTGACACTTACTGTGGTTTGATCTCGGACAAATTATTTAAGTTCTCTAGTTATTAATTTTCTTATTTTGTAAAAGGAAATAATAATTTAACACCATGTACAATGCCTGATACACACTAAACAATAAATGATAACGTTAATATTATGTTATAATAATATTATTACTAGGGAATTATTTTCTGCTAATTAAGAGTATGAGGCAGAAAATGTGTCAAGTTTGTATGTATTCCAGGTAGAAACAGATGTCTCTCTACCAGGCTCCTGTACATGTGGAAACTTCCTAAAGCCTCTAGGACACTATCAGATGCAGTGGAAGCAAAGTGTTCTTGTGCAGACTTTAAGTCTGGGAGTTCACGGTGTGGAAAAGGAATTCACTGGAGAATAAAGAGTCTGGAACTGGTTCTTCTCTGCCACTTGTGAGTTTTGTGGCCACAGGAGATTCGCCCCACCTTATGGAGCCTTAGTTGTTTGTATTACAGGGGCTGAATATTGCCTGCCTTAAAGGCAGTTTAAAATACCTTAAAGGGTTGTTGTGTGGAGTCAATGACCTAATGTATTGGACGTGTTCTGTGAACTGAATACAAGGTATCAGTGTTTTCAAGTGCTGTGTTAACTTGTTTGTGTATGTCTTTAGCATCCTGTACTCTATTACATCAATAAAATATAGTGTATACATCATTACAATATGTGGTTACGTCTGTAAATACACCTCAAGAAATTCAGCTTATCAAAGTCCAGATTGACTCAAATGTATAATTTACAGGACAATTGTAAGTCTTTTAAGAGTATTCATGAACAATGCCCTTAAAACTGCAAACTTCCTGGGGCCGGCCTGGTGGCGTAGTGGTGAAGTTTATATGCACTCTGCTTTGGCAGCCTGGGGTTCATGGGTTTGGATCCCCGATGCAGACCTACACATCACTCATCGAGCCATGCTGTGGCAGCATCCCACATACAAAACAGAGGAAGACTGGCACAGATGTTAGCTCAGGGCCAATCTTCCTCATCAAAAAAAAAAAAAAAGAAACTACAAACTTCCTTGCACAATATTGTTTGCTTCAGAAAGGTCTGATGCACACAGCACTTTTACAGAACAAAATATTGCAGAAAGTAAGATACACTAGTAGTAAATGAAATACATGTAGCCATGTATTTATGTAAATATGCATTCATAGACCTCAAAAACAAAAAGCACTTATGAAATCTTCCCTTATAGCCATTTCGAATCTTTCTCTACTCTATCTTTGTCAAAGTTAAGAAAGTGCAGGGTATAATCTCTTTGGTGAATTAATGCATAATGAGGAAGCTTTTGTATTCAACTTCCATAAGAAAGCATTAACTGTTTGGAAGTTCAGGCCAGTTGTTTAAGGACAGAGTAACGTTTTATTCATTTTTACGCACTAAGCACAGGACATATAACAGAGGCTGCTTCACAAGTGTAGTTGAGCACTGCAGTTGGAGGTATCAGAAACTAACAAGGAAACAAAGATGAATTAAAAATGAATCAATCCAAGTTGGACCTGGGGATGATAAGACCCTCAATGACATCCCCAGGAGGACTGTCCATACTCAGGGAGTGGGTGTTTCCCCCTTGCTGGTGCCTGCACCCCAGGCCTGGCTTCCTTCCCTGCCAGCCCAGTGCAAGTACTCACAACCAAATTTTCCATCTGGGCCTGAGAGGCCTTTTGGCCAAACCCAAACACTTCCCCCAAAGTTAGAAAAACCACCTTCTCTACTCTCCTACAGCACACCCATATCTAGGACCTGAATTCCATCATTTCTTCTTCCATAAACCACCATATTCTAGAGTGCAGCTTCTTCACATTAAGGCACACTGGCAATCTGCTAGTTGCTGCTGTCCCTCCTCTATTCCCGTGTTAACACAGACCTGACAGCATAGGCATATGCTGTGTCCAGTGTGACTCTCTCCCATACTCCTGTATGAAGCACCTCCTGTGCTGGTGCTACGGGAAAACAGAGACATACGAAATGGTGGTTGCAACCCTCATGAGAGCAAGACAATCCAGGTTTCCAAAAGAGTGGGGAGGATATTTTAAGATTACTACAATCTGTCTAAGAAGTCACAGGTTTGAGATGTATTTCCCTGTGCAGAATCCAAGAGAAAAGGAAAGAAATAGATTCACTAATAACGACAAGGGGTCTTGATAGAAGGGAAGTTAAAATGGCAACACTTAAGTCACCCACATGCTCCAGGCAAAGCCAGGGTCAACTGTGCAGCGGACTGGCGATGGGAGATCTATGCATGAGTGTCTCTCCACTCGCAGAGGCGCATTTCACAGCCTCCTTCAGTACTGTGTTCAGAATGCTAACCTGCTAACCTAGAGGTGTTCACTTTTGAGCACATGAGGTTAGAAAAGAAACGAAGAGGTTTGCAGAACCAGGGGAGGAGGAAGAAAAGGGATGGGGAAGAAGGAGAGGACTACACCTATGTTGCTTTGATCTCCTTCGGCTTTGATTCACCCGATCTCCTCATTTGCACAGAGTAGATTGAAATCATGACTTGCAATTACCTAGCATAGCTTACAATATTTTTCACTTATATTATTCCATTTAGTCTCATCTGAATCCAAATTATACTCTCTAAATTTTACTTTCAAATTCCAGTTTCCAAGACATTTGCTGTTGACTATTTAGTACTTAACAGACATAAACATTCATCTTTTATCACTAACAGGGTTCTGTAATATTAAAGTCATGATTCTAGTCTAGTAAATAACTGTTCAAACTTCTCCTCACCCTGTGCCCTGGGCTGAGCACAATTAATTGAGCACCACAGATTGGCCAATTGATCTTCAGCCGACAAGCACCTCGACCTCCTCTCAGCTCACTTCATTCTCACCACTGCTCTGTTCTGTGTTACTTTTCTCCATGATCTATAATCTCTAGTTTTATGACACATTCAGTTGAGTTCCTCAGCAAAGTCCTCCTGCTCCCCTTCCTGGTCATGACCTTCACACAGCACTCACCCCCATCATGCCTTGGTGACTGACCACCAGTCTGGTGCAGCCCCAGGACGCTCCCTATCTGGGCACTGCCCTGGAGAGCAGCCCTCACTGGACAAGGTCTAGCTTCCAGATCTCACATCCCTCATCTGAGTTCAGGTCTCAAAATTCTGGATAGAACAGTTCATGCTGGCACAGCAAGAGCAAAGAGACAAACACATCAAGTCAAATATTCCCATCCTTACCCCTTGGTATTCTGAATAATAACTTTCATCGACTATTGAAACCCCAGGGTAGGTTAACAAACCAGCAGGAAGCCTCTGACTGCGTGACACTGGAGGTTTGTCCACTGAGGACTGGAGACATGGGGGAGGAGTGGGAAAGCTTTCTTTTAAAATAGGTGAGTAACATGGAAGACACCACATTGAAAAGCAGTAGAACATTTCTTTAAGGTAAAAAGACTTCTTTACTTCTTTTCATTACCTAAATGTTGGATTTTCCCACAGTTTCCCCTCCAAAGGTATCACTGATCCTTACTTCGCTCTTTCTCTTCAGATCACATGGTGACCTCACTTTATTGTTCCCTAGTGTAATGGTGCATAGCATTTCTCCCTTTCCTTTTGTCATTCTTGTTATGACAAAAGAGCATCTTGTTGTTTGAAAATGACCATAATAGGGGCCGTCCGGTGACACAGCAGTTTAGTTCGTGCTTGGCAGCCTGGGGTTCGCAGGTTCGGATCCCGGGCGCCCGCCGACGCACCGCTTGTCAGCCATGCTGTGGTGGCGTCCCATATAAAGTAGAGGAAGATGGGCACGATGTTAGCCCAGGGCCAGTCTTCCTCAGCAAAAAGAGGAGGACTGGCAATAGATGTTAGCTCAGGGCTGGTCTTCCTCACAAAAAAAAAAAAAAGAAAAAGAAAATGACCATGATAGGAAAGCATAAAAAATGAATTCAGAATTAACACTAAGTAATAATTTAGTGGACTTGGGTAATTTAGCCAACACATACACACACTTATACACACATGTGCTCAGGGCTGGTGCACTTGATCTTGTAACTGTGAAAACTGCCTATCAGTCTACCTCCTAGGTTTTTAGTTGGGTGGCTCTGTGACAGGCCCAGGTTGCTTTTCCCGTCCCTCTAATGTATTACACAACAGGAGTTTCAAACAAAGAATCAAACTAAAAAGCAAAGAGACTGAGTATCTGGCTCTGCCTGGTTCCTGGCCTTTCTATTCTTCCTGTGACATGGCCCCTCAAAATCTAGTTACTTGTGTCCTCTCAGGTGGCTCAATCTTGTTCCATACAGAGGGACTCGACATGCTGAACCCAGTACCAGTCACTCTTGTGGGCAATCTTACCCATGCTTTGAGCTCCCGTGTAGATATTAGGCCTCACCCCAATTCCTGAGTCTCTCCCCATGACTTCATATGGAGAGGCAAACTTCTGACCTGTTCTCGTGGACTGCAGCCTCTCCTAATAAGCTGCCTGTATGAACACCCCTTGAAGAGGGAGGTCTGGCATTGCTCCATTGCTCTTGCTGTCCAGGCCCCATTTCCTCCTAACATACATTCCTTGTTGCTGCTGGCCCACATGAACTTCTAAGCATCACCTGTTCCTGCTGCTTATGAGGACACCCCATTATCTCACAGTAGAGGCCCCCACACCAATGCCTCCTGACCACTTCCTGGTGTCCACTGCCAGGCCCTTCAGAGAGCCTGCCCTCATGGCAGATGTACTTCCTTCCTTTCCTGCCTTCTCCCAGGGCACACATCTCCCTTTCCTCTGGGCCCCATCCTGCTGAAACTGAGCAGACATAGGTGGTCCCATTCCAAAGCATGACAAAGTCTTTGTTTAAAATCTTAGGGGAAAAAAAATTCATGCTTCCCACGTGGTTATTCTGAATCACAAAACAGTTCAACTTTGGAGCTGTAGGGATCTTAGAGATTATGTAGCACAGTGTTTACTGGAGTTTTAGATTTCCCAAACCAGTCAAATTTCCAAAAAGCGGGAGTTGGGTGGGGGAGGAAAAACTGATGGAGGGTTGTGCGCCCCCTGATGCTCTCATCATCATGTCATAAGAGAAAGGATATTTCAAGACCAAAAATATAGGAAAGATACAATTTCATGATTTTAAAAATGTATGGATTTAACTTTATGAAAAACTCACTACATTGTCTTTCTCCCCTCACCCTCCAACTTGGCTACAGGCCAGGGAGAACCAAGCAGCATTTGGGAACTTCTGAGCAAGGTCAATCCTCTGGTTTTACAAATAGGAAAATGATTCCCCCAAGACCACCAGGCAGTGTGGGACAGACTGGGCTGTGCTGAATCCTATTCAGTCTTCTTCCTACTGGATTTGCTAAAGTAAGTTTTTGTTGATATCAAACAATTTCTCTGCTGATTTTAATATTTGGCAAAACATGGATCTACTCTGAAATAATCATCGCTCTCCTCCAGCAGCTCTGAAGAAGCCCATGCATAGATGGCTCATCAGAAGGGGTCCCCAGTATCAGATAACAGAGGTAGTGTTACTTCAAAGGTAACATTTCCCACTTTGCATCCTGAGAAATAAATACTGCAGTATTGTTTCAATAGCCAGCTGTGCAAGATTAAAAATTCCATTTCAAATCCACAGGTATGACTTGAAGATATTTCTCAAAATTGAATCAGAGTCATCTTTTTTCCAATTTCCCATGTCTCATGTGTCTATATGCTTAGGGACTATACAATCCAAATGTCATTTCTGTCTAAGAATAGGGCAAATTTTTATTTTTCTTTCTTCCCTCAAATACATGTTATTTAACTTCTCCATTGGTCTCAATTATTCTCAGTCAGTTCTATCTGTAATATTGTTTCTGCCTTCACTTCTTCTTGTCTATTCTTTTCTCCTCTCCACTCATTCGTGTTCTCTTAAAGTAGCTTAGGAATTTTCTCTTTGGCGCTGAAGTGAATAAATCGTCCTTAATCTGGCACATGAATGGAAATCTGATCACATTCTAAGACTATTTGAGAGCTCTCAACAACTATTTCTGCTTCATTGAGTCTAAGAAGTTTTAGGGTTTTGAAACATTCTAATGTGGTTTTTATAAAATACAAAAGAAGTAGCCATAAAATCATATGCTTCTCTTGAGATAAGAATGAGAGATCAAAATTTCTGTGAAAGAATGATTTAAGCCCCAGACTCTCCTGCTTGTTCAAAAAGGACATCCACAAAATTGACATTTATCACCAGAAGAAAAGATTATTCCACAGTTTCTTTTGGTGGTAAAACCCTGACCCTAAAGCCATGCAGTGCTAAATAGATAGCCTATTTCTGTCCCTTTTATCCACAGATTTCAAAGTACAAGTGAGAGGAAGATGATATTTTGGATCTTTCTGGGTTAGGATGGAGGGACAACAGAAGCAGGAAGATTTAATTCGCTTGTTCATTGTTAGGCATAAGGTGGAGGACAAAAGAGCACTGTTGGTCTGACTATTCTGGGGTTTTTAAACAAAATGGCCAAATCAGCTCCCTGGGACTGATGGGACTCACCAGTGAGAATGGCCATGACTTTTGTGGTGTTCATGGATGAGCATCTAAGGCCAGGATTTGCCTTCATAATAACTTGAAACAAACACTTAATGAGTAGGAAGTTCACCTTCCTCAGAAGGATAACCAATTGAGCTTTTTACTTCATTTTCCTATTGTTTACTAAAGATTTTGAGACAACACAGAATTTCTGCATAAAGATGATGATCTGTATTTTCAGGAATGCCACTGAGTACACTGTATATGTTTTCCTCAAAGCACCTGGGTACTAACGCTGTGGAAAATGGCTGTTTCTTGTCAAGGTTAACAATGGAAGGAGAGTCACGCAGAGAAGATCCTTGTGTCTATAAAAGGCTTGGGACATGTTCTTCATCGTCATCAAATTATTATTATTAAATGCAACAGACATCATCTGGTGCTCTGACACCTTCCAAGGGATACCTGCAGCCTCTGGAAGATTCTCTGTGGCCCTGGGGAAGACTTCTGCAGCTCTTTGTCCAACTGTCTACCATTCCCCACTGAGACAGGGTGGCTGGTCACTGCTGAGAAAAATCTCTTCTGGAGGAAGTTTCTCATTTTCAAAGAAAATGCTCAATATTTATAAACTGGCTCTGATGAAGTCACCAGAAACTCTCTAAAGCCACAGCACAGAAGTTTGCCCGCACAGGCTTTAATTTCTCACTCAGCCTGGACCACCTCAGTTGCACAATTTTAGATAACAGCGGAATCCAGTGCCATAAGTGAACTAGCTCCCTTGTGGTGCTAGTTACAATGATAACTGTGATGAAAGACTGGGATTCACTAGAGGTACATCTCACTCAAAAACACCTAGGCTTCCTCCAACCCCATCCTTCCCAAATCTGAGTTAAACTCAGGTTCGTGGTCAGAGCTGTGGACCTGGCCTGGTGATCCGACCTCTTCATCAGCCTCCAGGACCATCTCTAAGGGTGGGAGAGCACCTCCACCTCCCTGTCACATGTCTTTGGCTTCTGCCAAGACTAGAGCCCTGGAGGGGAAAAGTGGCCTGGCTGGGCACAGTGACGATATGGATATCAATCCAGGAGATGCTGGGCAGTAAAGAGACACCCCCGAAAATGATGACTTTGCGTCAATGCTGCAATGCACAGATGCAGAAACTTGGAGAGAAAAGAACAGTCACTTTTTAAATGAAGACTAGCTTACTGAAATTAATTTTGGATGACTCTGCACCAAGTTTGCCAAATGCAGCAAAATCCCAATTGGTTCTAAGAGGCAGCACTGGCTCTTGGTAATACTGATGTTTTCTTCATATTCAGAACTTGACTTTTAATCCAAATCTGCTTATTCCTGGCGGACAAAGGGCAGGGGCACTACTGTGTCTTAGAGAAAATGACCTGGAGTCAGAAAAAGGTCTATTTAGGATATGACAGCATGAAGAGCCAGAGCTGGCACGATTCTGCGGGTGTTCGGCGAACACACCTGTCTTGGAGAGAGGATCCCCTTACTTTAGATAAGACACCCTGCAAATGGTTGATGACAATATTATAGGCTTCCATGATGTGTACCTAAGAGTCTCTTTCAGAAGAATGAAATTATAGCCCCTTGTTTAAAATTCCAGCCTTTTACTCTGCCCTTATTTCCTCGTAAGTTATTCTCCTGTATTTGGATTACAAAAGTTTGCTACACTTGCAATTCTTTGTCACCTAGAACCCCCCAACTCCTGAGGATTTATATCTCAGGAAGTATCAAGTCTCAATCACCAAATGGAATTGGGCTAAAAGTACTTTACTATGTTCAGATTTTCTCCTTCTTTTTCAATTGAGAAGAATACCAAGATGCCACTATCACAAAAGCAATATAGTCCAGAAGGTGAGAGACCTATCAGTAGACAAGGATCTGCATTCCAGCTCTGCCACCTACTAGCTGTGTCACCTTGGGCATGTTACTTAACTTCTCAGAGCCCAGGTTTTATTTCTGTAAAATAGGGATAATGGCATCAGCTACCCCAGCGAGCTGATATTGACAATAATAATACTTAATATTTATAGACCAGGTACAATGCAAAACACTGTCTAAGCTTTTTATATGATCATCTCATTTAATGTTCACAATAGCTTTTTAAGTTGGGTGCTTTATTTTCATTTTATACAGATAAAAAAACTGAGGCATAGGGAAAACACGCTTATGTTTAAGCCAGAATTCCAACACAGGCCCTCTGATCTCAGGGGCCTGCTGTGAACTGCCACCCACATTGTGAATTAACTGATAAAATAAATATAACATGCTTAGCATAGTGACTGACATATAACAAAGGTTCAATAAAAGTCTTGATACAAGTAATGTTAAAATTGTATTAATGAGTATGATACTATTTTAAAGAAATTAGGACCTATTAAATAATTACAGCATAAGATGTGACTCTGTTAATCAGAGATTAATAAACCGTTTGAGGGAAGACACTGAGATTCACTTATTTTTGTGGCCTCAGATTCTAGTATAGCATGCCTGACAAAGGTGCTCTGTGAATATCTATTAAATGAGGAATGAATAGAGATTCCTCTTGCGATCATCAGTATTACAGAGAAAACCTGGCTGAAGCCACTTTTAGCTGGTCTAAGCAAAAACATACCTAGAACAGACATTGATGTTCCCTTTTGCCCTTCAAATTATATTTTATTAGTTGATATTTAAATTAATTTTATTTAAATTAAATTTAAAATTAATTTAAATTTCAAATTCAACATCAATAGATAAAAAATAATGATTTCCTTATAGTATCTGATTTATGATATTGCTTTTTAGAAAAGTTCATTCTTATATCTCATTCATAAAATTACTTAATTTTAGGAAGTTTACTAAAATGCTGATTTTAAAAACGAGAAAACCTGGGTACAAAAAAGCTCCATGCCTTGCCCAAGGTCACACAATGGATAAATAGCAGAACCATTTCAGGGACATTTCCAGGCGTCTGAAAAGAAGTGTGGCCTTGGAATGATGACATTTGAATAAGATAAGAGAACAGACAAACTTCAGCACAATTCAAATATTCAGAACCAAGTGGCACAGTATGATCACATGCCTCTGAATGCCCTTTATAATTTTTAACCATTTTTTTTTCTCAAGGACAAATTTTCTTGAGATCGTTCTTATTTTTAAATTAAAGAACAAAGAGAGAGAGAGAAAGAAGAAGTTACTTACAATCATGCTACTTAACATAATTAATAATTTTATGCAAATCAACAAATATTTCTAGAAAATTACAATCATTATGTTTAATAAAACATAGATATTGTGGTAAATGATTGCTGCTAAAATCCTGAACATGCTCCAGTCAATAATTCACATTTAACCGTCCGGCTTTCACCTGGAGGTAGGCCGTTGTAAACTAGAGCGAATGTGTGCAAATTTGATCTCATCCAGACCTCTCTGTGGCTGTTTTTAGAGCTGAGGTAATAAACACCTTAGCTCCACAAGGATCTAACTGTTATACACGCAAAGGACTGTTTCTCTGGAACGATCAGTTCTGGTGACAGAGGGCAGGTCTCATAAAGAGGAAATCATGAGCAATAATTACCTAGGCATGTAAAGGACTCTCTCGGCCACCACAAAACCCACCCTGAAGAAGAGATTGCTGGCTGGAATGAACGGGAAAACCAGGAACAACAAGCCCACTAAAACTTCCTTGTGCTCCAGTCTCTGAAACACACAATAGTGAAGGACAAATTAATTTTGGTTTAATTCCACTTCACACAGCATTTAACCATCTCTTTCATTTTCAAGTTCTCATTGAAGGAATGAATAAATTGGACCAATGTAAATCAGTGTGCTGAATTCATCAGAGAAAGCCCTCAGGCTAAAACCTCTGGCACGTCAAAATAGTCACACATCCCCCTGACACACGTTTGCCACCCAGAAACATCTGAAAACTGTACGATACGATCAGGGACCATTACTACTTGTTCTGGGCTGGCCCTACAGCAACCCTGCTTCTTGCTCTGGCTCCTTTCAGAATCCCTGTCCCCCTGGGCAACTCATTTCCAGGGAGCACAGCAGCTGCAGGGAATCAAGCTCACTAAGGCATCCTGGAGAATTACTGTCCTTTCAGAAAGAGAATGCATTGGGAAAAAAAAAAAACCCCACACAAAATCCAGCAGGAGAAGGACAGCTTAGCACAAAGGAAATTAAAAGCTAATGGTAAAATTTGGGTCGGCAATGAGGGAGATCATTTGAATTGCGGAGATTTTAGCACCTTTCAAATTAAGCCTGTAGGCAAGTATTTATTCCATGGAATTTTTTAGAATCAAAGTTCATCACAATAATTCATCAAGTTGACAAAGCATCTTTCTCTAATATTGCATACATTAATTTGTAAAGATTTTTCTGTCACTTATAATTAATAGAAAAAATTCTGTTTATTACTAATAATATGTTGTAACGGACACTGTAGTTTGTATTTCCATTGAGTGTATATGGGATGGACACATTTGAAGAGACGCCTATTTAATACAGACCTTAATGAATTGGATGGTATTATTTTTTCTTTTTAAAATAAGTTTAAGAAGAAAATCAAATAGAACTTTCCATATTACAGTTTTAAATGCTTCTTATGAACATTTAAAATAGTTTATTACTTTTAATAATTGTAAAAGACTAAATAAAAGAATTTCAAAAATATAAATAAGACTCCCTAATACAAATTACTAATACTTTAAGTATACAAAATAAAAGATTTTAAACATCTTGAGATATTTGTCACCTCGATTTTATTAAAATCTTTGTTTTGCTGATTACAACATACAGTCATAAAATTTCTGAGAGCAATTCCATATGAACAATTGTGATTTGGAAAATTCCCTTTAAATAATTAATGGTTCTGTAAGTAATGACCTCCACTTTTTACCTAAAGGAAACATACTCTTTAGAATTAAAAGATGATAGAAAAAGAAAATAAAGCTTGTATAACAAGCCTTCAATTCAAATGGATGCAATAATATATTTTCTATGACCCACTAAAATTGAGAAAAAAATAGGTGAGAAATGTTGCAAGTTCATTATATTTAAAAGCTGCAAGCTATCTTTGTAATTTAGATTATACTTTGAGTTTATAAAGTACATTTCAGTTCAAGAACCTAAAGTTTACATAATTTAAAGAAGAATAAAGACCTTGGTAAGAATCCTGTGACATTAAGAGCAAGTATTTCTTGCTAAAATTAAAAATAAATCCCAGAGAATGTCTTGTTGAGTGCACCTCATGAACTCTTAGCCTAATATAGTACGGGGTTGATGTTCTCTTTTTACAGGTTCCCCTATATTTTTTAGAGATAGTTAAATACTTCTTTCAACTCTTTTCAAAAGCTGAAATATTTTTTACAAAAGTACTCAAGTGTCTTCCCATAGACATTTCTAAAGAGAATTTAATACTCCCTGTTTCTTAATCCCATAAAATTAAGAAGAATAAGGGTATAAACAGAACTCCAACTGGGCCATTATCCATGTCCCTAGATAGCGTTTTATCCAATGACCTTCCCCCCTGCCCCTCACTGAGGTTGTCAGAGAACAGCCCTCACTGGTGATCTGAAAGAGGCATCACCTTCACACCCCCAATGTCACACCTTCTTGCCCGACCAAAGGCCACTTCCTCACTACGGTGACCACGTGTGTATGTCCTTTACTCAACAGAATACTGAGCTCTTCTGGAGCCATTAGGTTGGGAGGAGGTGACAGCAGACGCCCAACTCCGAGCTTGCCTCCCTCCTCATTCACTGAGCCCCTGCTGTGGGCAGGATCTCCAAGGCGCTCACTGCTGCTGGGGACATGGGGATGGGTTCCTCAGGCTCTAAGCACAGTCTTTATTCCCTCCATGGCCATCATCCCAGTTGTAATTGCATATTTATCTGTGTGTTTACTGTCTGCAATGTCTCCACTAGACTGTAAGCTCCATGAATGCAGGGAGCTGGTCAGTTGTGTTCACTGTGCACGATCTGTACTTAGCTCAGTGCCTGGCGCTTATTATAAAATGACGAGGCAAGAGAGAAAACTGGGTGTGAGAAGGGAAGATTGTAGAGAGGGCTTCCTGGTGGAGGCGATAATGTGGGTGTGAAAAATGAATGAATGGCTTACAAGGCAAATCTGGTGGTGGTTGGGGGGCAGTGGTCACAGCTAGGTGCATTCCAGGGGAAAGATACAGACTGTACAAAGCAGGGAATAAAACTACACATGTTGGTGGATGACAAATCTTGAGGGTCTTGTATACTCTACACGGACCTGATCTTTACCTAGAGGAAAGAGGGAGCTACTAAATGGTCCCACATGCTTAGGAAAAAAAAGCAAATCAGTGCCCAGAAGTTGATGTCTAGATTCAAGTTGTGGCCCTGCCACCAACACACCATCATCAGTCACCTAGAGCAGGCACGTAACTAGCCCTTCCATGCCTCAACTATAAAACGAGACGAAGGAGGCTCAGGGCTCAGTCGAGCTGGATCATCACAAAGATTTCTTGACCACTGAAATCCACATTACTGGAGTTGTGAGTTGTGAGCTTAGAGGCCACCACCCCGTGTTGCTTACCAGAGTGGCTAATCTTACAGCGTATTTTAATTTGTTCTCAAAACATTCAATTGAAGACAGTGGCACCGTGCCCAAACTCAAGGAAGTTCTGTTATTTTATTTTGAGAAAAATAATAATTATGAACAAATTCTTTATTCTTGAATTAAATTGATGATAATACCCTTTGTCTTCCCTCCTCCCCACTCAGTCAAAAGAGATAGAAAATATTCAAGGACATACTTCTTTAAACTTCAAGTCGATCAGCCAAGCAGAAAGTTGTAAAGGTAGGGGGAAAAATGTCATGGACATGGTTGAATTTCCTAGAAGGAGAAAGACTGGGAGGGAATCCAATTTTGTATCCTGTGGATCACAGATGTGACAAAATTGGCTAAATAATTTATAGCTTATTTCAACCTAACAAATTTAGACGAAACTCAAAATATGAGTGGGGGAAAGAGAACATCTGTGGCATTTTCCAGTACACAAAGTGCATTCATTTTTAGGAAAAGAGGCAAATGAAATTTACTTATTCCAAATTACACTAAGGGGTGAAAAGATATGAGAATTAAAAGAGCTAATAATATGGCCATTAATGTTATTTGTCTGATTAACTGTGCACTTCAGACAAGTTAACTTACTTCTCTGAATTTTAAGTTGACCAGTTAAACAAAAGAAAGAGTGTTGATACCTATTGTATCTGTAGGAAAAATGTTTGATAGATTCACTGTAATAGGTCTTAGGTTTGATTTTTCTTTTCAGGCTTGGGAGGATACAGAGAAGCATCCCATTGAGCTGCAGAGGTAACAATCTCTTAACACCCCTCTTAGGGTGCCCAGAGAGTGGCTCAGCTACCACCAGCACAGCTACATATCTGACTAACCAGCTAGTGGAAGAACAGTGGTTTTCTCAGAACCATAAATTACCACAGAGGAAATCCAGCTCCAGAACCCGAGTCTAGCCTGGTAGCTTCTGGTTTATCCCCTCCCTTCCTTACTCCCAGCTCACTTTTCAAAGCACAGGTCACAGATGAGGACACACAGACAAACACACAGATACACACACACACACTTAGGTACACATGCACGGACTGTGGTCAGCAGTGTGTGCGTAAGTGTTCCTGAGAAGAGCACTCCTCTCTGCCCCATTCAACACAGACATCCACTGCAGGCTCTTCCCTTCCAGAAGGGCAGAGAATAGCCCTCATTATCATAATGATTATCATCATCACTATTTTATTTTTCCCTCACCTCTAAACAGGTACAGTGCATTTAGGGTGTGAGCATGCTCTCACAGTTCTACGTAGAGCACGGCTATATTTCAATCCTAAGGATTCACTTGGCCGCTCTAGGTTCTTGCTGTCTGCATCTAATTTATCAACCTTCAGGGAGGCTGATGACAGTAAAGCTCCCGTCTTCAGCCCTGGGAGTAAGGCATTTGCCAAACTGACAACTGGCAAGGTTGAATACTTATTAGGCCCTTCTTTTCTTCTCTGTTTTCTACTTCCTCCATTAGACCACGGTTTCCTCTATGGGAGTCACCATCTCATTTAAATTGATCTAGATACCTGGCACATACATAGTCATTATTCAAAAATATGTGTTGCAATAGTAAAGATCAGTGATGGAGGCTGCATATATGCACTGGAGTTCTCGAGCACCCCAGTAGCCATTTTTGGGACTCGTCACTAAGGAAATCTTGCACTTTTGGTAACCCTCTGAAACAAAGTTTTTGCAACACTAATTTGGGGTGAAAAGTCCTCAGTTCTTGAGCATCCAAGAGTATCTTATCAGGGTCTGGCAGCGCTGACCAACAGTACTGAGATATTTTTAATCAGGATATACACATACCTTCTATATTTCTCTAATTCCATTCATTGCTACTTATTACTGTTCGGTCTTACACGGTCATATGACTTTTGTGCTCAGGAAAAGTGACATCTTTCACTTCACTGAAATTCAATTTTAACTTTTTGAATATTTCAATTTATTAAAACATTTAACAATTGATTACTATTATTATTATTATGGAAGTTCTTTTTAATTCAGGAAGACAAGTTATTTAATCATGGAAATACCCTGTTGCTTTATCTGACTGCTTCATCTCTTAGGAGGGGTTTGTTCTGAATTCCAGTTACTGAGCTGGGCAGTGAGCTAGGCTCATTCTCTAGCTAAGTGACTCCCGAATTGTAACCCTGCAGTAGGCAATCCAAATTTGTGCAAGTTTAAATAAATTCTAATTTAATCTTCACATCAACTCTGTGGAGGTGAGAATTATTATCCCCATCATAAACTCTTATATGTCTTAGACTTTTGGGTCCTTCACAAATAGCTGCGACTACAAATGAGCAAGAAAGCTGGGGGGTTATTGCATTATTTTTGTGAGAAATACTCCTCAAGCTGCACAGGTCTTCAGGTCTCTTTCCTGCAAAATTCGGGAAGCTGGGCTTTCCCTGTGCTGCTTTTGTATATTTTAAGAAGTTTTTGCAGCCACCGCCCCTACTGCTGTCCATGGGAAATGCATCAGTGAGTAGGCTCAGGTTTATATTCGAAACATTATGAACTTTGAACCTACAAAAGCCTTTAGGTTTACTGATGCTTTCAAGGATGATGATAACAGAGACAACATCAAATGGATAGAGAACCAGTCTTATCCTCAAAACTCTACCTCAGAAGCCAAGGAGGATGTTTTCAAGACCAGAATGGGAAGTACCAAGCTGGAGGAAGAAGAACTGAAAGAGCTTGGCTGTTTTGGGCAATAGGATTCTTTCTGAGCTCTGCACAAAAGTACCTTGAATTCACTTCTCCTGGGCTACCCTCTTGTCCACTGGACCTTCATTGTTGTCTGTGTTTTCGTTTGAATTTTACAGCCCCACCCCGCCCGAACTCCTCTACCTCTGTCTGGCAGTGGCTCAGTTCGCCTATCTACAGACACAGCTCCTGTCTGGGACTCCTCTCCATGGTGACAGTGCTGGTAACAATCTCCTCCTTTGCCCCTTGAGGCCATCTGGTAGGTGTTACTTTGCATGTTGGCTCCATTAACCCTGCTCACATCACTGCAAATGGTCCCCTCATAAGCTCTCTTCCATCACCCCATTGGCTATGCCATGGGTTTCCTGTGAGAACTGACTGATCAGCTCAGAGTGAAAGAGCATGGTGATAGAAGCAGAGATGTGGATCCCAAAGAAAGGACAGAACTCTGGCTCTTGTGAGCTGGAAGGAGCTGGCTCCAGCCCACTCCTGACTTGGCCCCATCCTTACACTGTTATATCTCCTTTATGTTTCAGCCCTTGGGTAAACCATCCTTTTTAAGGCCATCAAGGCTTAAATGTTGTATAAAAACAGTCAAGACAAATACCGATCTGAGAGAGCATTTTATCTGGAAATGAGGTTGAGACCAATCTCTCAACAGTTGGAGAAGAGGAAGTTTTGAATTTTTACTGCTATTGTGATATCAAATGCAACAGACCACTTCCTACAAGATCTGGAACAAGATCTGGAATCTGAACTCCAAAAGAGCAATGCAGGAGGCAAGAGGAATCATGGGGCAGTCTTAAGAGTATAGAGAAAAAGAAAAATTAAAAGCTGATTTTCAGAGCCTCAGTCACAGATGCCAAATTCCTTGCTGATTCCACATTCACCTGGGAGGACACAATGTCACACTGCAAGAGGTTTAAGGACAGTCCTGCCAGGACATGAACCCAATTCACATCTCAAATGTAGGCATGGAAAAGGACCGCTTGTAATATTTTTCTCCCTAGTCTGAAATCAACAGGATAAGCTGAGCTGGGACAGAAAATGGCTTGGGTTCAGGATCTCAACAGCATCGCTGCCAACCCATACTCTACTTGGCTCAAGCTGGTGACATCATTTCCTTACTTTCATGTGCTCTGAAATTTACTCATAAATGTATGGGGAGAAAAATTTTAAAAGGGGAAATGAATGAAGAAATTATACCCCCACAGAGACAAAAGTAGATTTGTACACTCTGTGTCTTCTCTGAGCCAAATTAAACGCTGCTTTTTCCCATGCCAAACTTTCTTCACCAAGAAGCACTGCCAGATGCAGTAACGAACAGAGCCGCAGGCAGATTAAAATCAGAGCATTCATAAACTGACATTTTTGATTTCTGGTCTTTAGTTCTGGGCTTCATTTTTTTGCATTGAGGTTTTGTTTGATTTGCTTTTAATCAACAGTCTGAATCTTCTTGCCAACACTAGTTCCTGGGATTGAAACTTCTTATCTCACAGGAGCACACAATCACATTTCAAGGTTAATCAGGTGGAGGAGTGAGGCTCTCAGACCGCTTTACTCTAATTGATAATAAAGAAATAAAGTTGGAAATAGATGTTACATGCTGCACAAGTGTGTTTCAAATGTTTAAAGAAAAATAAAAGCAAAAGTCTTTTTAAAAGGCACTTTAGAAGTAACAAGACTAGAAAATATAGTCTAGTGCAAAAAATGCCACTTGCTTAACCTAGCACTAGTAAGAAGTTGAGGGAATTAAATAAATTAGAAAAATGTTCAAAAACATTTTCCTGATTAGAATGAAACTTTTACAGGAACGTATGGAGACGTGGGACAAGTCAGGGAAATGAACTTTCTTCATCACTATCTATCTGAACAAAAATGGGAAAGGCATTAGATAGCTATGTATTAAAAATACAGTGAGGAAGGGCCGGCCCCATGGCCTAGTGGTTAAGTTCAGTGTGTTCTGCTTCGGCAGCCCAGGTTTAGTTCCTAGGCGTGTACCTACGCTACTCGTCAGCAGCCATGCTGTGGCGGCAACCCACATGCAAAATAAAGTAAGATTGGCACAGATGTTAGCTCAGGGAGTATCTTCCTCACGGAAAAAAAAAAAAAGAGTGAGGAAGACTAGAGATGGAAGGAAGGGGCAAGACAAGATCTCTTCTAAGGTGGTGTTAAACTTATAAATTATTGTATGTGTGCCATGGGAGGGAGACATGCGGAAGGGGCAATAAAAGCCACCTGGTAAGTTGCAAATGGTAGAGGATGTAGGAAAAACAAATCTCTCTCAAGCACATACCATATGCCAGAAATTTGACTTAAATCGTCCCACTGAAATTTCAGGATAATATTACAGTGTAGATAATTATCTCCGTTTTATAGATGAGGAAATTGAGGCTCAGAGGGCTTAAGACACTTATCTAAGTTGATCCAATTAGTGAGAAACAAGGGTTCCAAGCTGAGGTCTGGTTCACTGCAAAGCCTGTCCTTTCCCCACAGATCATGTGGCTTTAGAAACCAAAGCTAACGTCAAGTGTGTGTGTCGGGGGGAGAGTTTCAGCCCTTCGCTGCCTTCCAATTTTTTGGCAGAAACACACTGACAGCAGACAAGACCCAGCAAACAACTTGGAGGTTGCCAAGTAAGGCATCACTAAGGTAGTCTAGAAAATCTCACCCCTGAGGCCTGTGACAGAGGGCACCATTGATTCACTTCACCAGATAAATGCAAACACAAGTATTCTACAATCTCAAGGACGCAGCAGGATATGCGGCACAGAATATGTGCTCCTTGTCAAGTGTTCTGTTGAATGAATGGTTTCAGATAGTCCACCGACTCATTCTGACAACCAGCCTCGGAAGAATGGACATATGTCCACCAGCCACAATAGGGTAAGACATAATTGATTTGACTGGTCTTAGTTATTGAATTGTAAGTCCAAATTATATTTAAGAAGTCTTTTTTTTTTTTTTTTTTTGTGAGGAAGACCAGCCCTGAGCTAACATCCGTTGCTAATCTTCCTCCTTTTGCTGAGGAAGACTGGCCCTGGGCTAACATCCGTGCCCATCTTCCTCCACTTTATATGGGACGCCGCCACGGCGTGGCTGACAAGCAGTGCGTCGGCGGGCGCCCGGGATCCGAACCCGCGAGCCCCGGGCTGCCAAGCGCGGACTAAATCGCTGCGCCACCGGGCGGCCCCATTTAAGAAGTCTTAAGAGGAGGATAATGATTATTTTTGATATAAAGAAATCAAATACTATGATGAAATGGCCCTTAGTAAGGAAAATAAGAGAACATTCAAAATCTAGTGACCACAGAGACACAACGAATAAGCTAAGCAGACAGGTAAGTGAGACAAAGGCCTTCTAAAGTTTAATCTACACATGCTTTGTAAGTTGTTATTGCTCTAAGCTTCCATTTTAATATTCAACTGTTTATCTATGAACTGTGTATGTATAAATCTTCCAGGAATATAATACTGTGATAACCACTTAATCTTTTAACGTATCTTCATATTCATATACATATCAGGTATTCACTCAGGAGGGTGGATTTGGAAAATCAAAATAGTGGTGTTGCTCTAAGAGATATATGTTCATATGTGTTGGGATCAAAGCTAGCTGGGTGGACTCAGGAGAAAGGAGGAGCTGGAGGGAGGTACCAGCTCCAGACACCCCTGGCTTCAGGTGACGCCCTGTTCAGAGGAGGTTCAGTGGTGTACTACACAGGGTGTCTGTGAGAACCAAGGAGAGGAAATGTCAGTAGAGCTCAGTCTTGTGCCTGGAGCCTGCCCAGAGCAGAGGGAGGAAGAGAGAGAGAGTCCACTACCTAGAGGCCCAGGTCTTGCATCATGCTTACCACATCCAGCTCTGGGTGGCAAAACAGAGATAACACAAGTGATGCCACAGAATCCTAGGTCAGGGACTATAACTTAATAAGGAGACTCAGTGCAGGAGGGAGGCAGGAATGATTAACCAATGTTTTCCCTCAGTAAGGATTTAATTAGAAACCAGAACGGATTTAACAGTGCAAGTAAAGTCATGAGTGAATTTAGCTTTGATGAAGTGGAGGAAACAGGCAGAGAATAAATTAAATAAATTTTCATAAATAGTTTTGCTCCTATGGAAATATGCATGCTGGGCAGAAGCAGTCTCCTACCTATGCCTACTGCTCAGATATTTCTGTTAAGGAGACGTCCCTCTGTCAAAACCTTCCAAAGCAGGACGCTATAGACTTATTTTTTAAGAAAGACACAAGATGTTTTACTTTTTCACACAGTGAGCACATTCAGTAAAATGTATGAGTCATCCACCCACCTGGGATTGTCATATGGAAGACAGTCCCTTCTTCCCTCTGTAATCTAAAATGAATAAGGAGAAGGAACCACAAAAATTCTGCAGTTTCACACAGTAAAGATCCAAATATTTTAGACCAATATATTTTAAAGACAATAATTCATCACACTTTATCAAACATATTGCAGAAAAATGTTTGGCTTACTTCAAGGTTACGACATATGAAAGTAATAAGAAATTTAGTAAGCTTCTTCTCTTAATAGCTAAAAAAACAAGTGAGATTTACTTATACAATTGAGCTTCTGGGAGAACTACTATTAATAGTGGATTTGGTTCCTGTTATCTGTCAATGTACTCATCCAAAATCAAAATATCTTCCGTAATCAAAATATGCTGCATCTCATTGGATAAGACTCACTTCCTTGCTTCTGAAACATATGGTGATAAAACTGGATGGATCACTTTGTTTCATCAGAAGTTGTTAAAAAGCTCTTTTTCCAAATAGCTGACATGATTAAATAATGCTCTTCCCTCACCTTTAACTGTGCATTCAAACAGCCTCCATATTATGGCTTAGAAGGGCAAATTTAACAGACTAATGAATGTAGCAAAGGATGGAAACAAAAGCCCTGTGTTTTAAAAATAGTATCAAATACTTGTAATTTTTGGAGTTCAGACATTCAAACACCTATTATCATTGTTTCATTAGGATTGCTTTCTACCAAATAGCAACAGCATAAATCTTGAAAGCGTATATGAGAGAAGCAGCTTAATATGATCTGTATGAGGCTTGACATAAAGATAAAAGTAAGAATTTGACCACATAATCCCTAATTGGGAGTCATTTTTTTTCCTTGGGAAATTCTTATAAGGTAATAGAAAAAAATGTTTTAGACAGAAAAACAAAGGGTAAAAGTGCTTCTCCAACAAGAGTTGGCACTGAGTTATTCCCAAGTGAAGATGTTGTCATAGTGAGCACTTAAATCTGTAACAGGCAGAAAACTAGAGTTTACTGGCCAAAGTCACCCAAATCAAAAGGGACTGTGGTGCCTTGGAATGGAATTTTCAAGGCAATGCCAGGAGGCTGACATTAATAAATGCTCTTCTCAATTAATCACTTTTTAATACCAAATGCCAGAGTCCTGGGTCACACACTGACTAAGCCAATTTGGCCATTTAAAGTTGCCAGGTCCTTCTGTAAATACTGGTGGCCTTTGGCCATTAGAGCCAGATGGGATACAAAAAGAAAAGCAAGTTTTTGGGGGCCGGCCCTGTGGCGTAGTGGTTAAGTTCATGAGCTCTGCTTCAGCAGCCTGGGGTCCGCAGGTTCAGATCCTGGACGTGGACCTACACAGCGCTCATCAAGCCATGCTGTGGTGGCATCCCACATACAAAATAGAGGAAGATGGGCACAGATGTTAGCTCAGGGCTAATCTTCCTCACCAAAACAAAAAAAAAAAGAAAGAAAGAAAGAAAGCAAATTTTAGAAGAAATTCTGCCAAAAGTGCAACCATTTATTAGCAAACAGTCGCACAATGAATTACCATAAAGCTCAAGGAAATCCTTTCCCTGTCCTCCAGCTCTCCTACAGGAAACTTCCATGAAAGGAACTATATTCTGAAGTGAGAACAGCTCATTTTCTCCTCAGGTAACACACAGAGTACTCTATCAAGTGCCTTCTTTTTAAATCAACACCTAAGTAGGTGAAAAGACAATTTTTAAACTTTCTCCAGTTACAAGGAAAACCACATGTGGAGAGAGAGATGCAGTGTCACTTTGATCTTACTTTGGAAACTGTCATTTCAAATACTGGTGAATCAGCTATTCTAGGTGATACCTGCTTCCCCAAACTATAACACTTTATGGATGGCCATGTAGTGACCCTCAACCCATTATGAGTCTTAGAAGTCACAGTCATTGTCTCAAATATCCACATACACATTTCTAATTACAGCCTCAGTACAATGGAAAACAAGATTCCATGAATCTGTTTCAAGGTCTTACCTTTCACTTGCTCTTGACTGACTGGAAACCCTAACTCTAAAAGAAATGGTATCAAAGGAATCCTTTTTCAGGTGGTATTGCTAAAGGGATAATAATATGAGAATTCTTTTGTTGATGCTGTGGTGGTGGTTGTTGTTCTTCAAGGTACAAATACGGCAAGAAAATGTTTAAACACTTCCCAAGAATAGACTCTCAAAATCCACTTATCCACCCACCCTGATATATTTAAGTCAATACTTCCCAAAGCACTGTGTTCCCAGAACACTGATCCCACAAGAAGCCCCTAAAAAGGGTTCCAAATTCAAATAAAGATGAGAAATGCCATTTACTATACACGCCGTTTGGAAACTCACAAGGCTTAGAGCACAGTAAAGAAATATGTTTAACTTTTCAAAACCTAGTACTTCTGAAATGCAGAATCTTTATTTAGATAACCTTCCTTAATGACCTGTGTGATGCTAAAACATATTTTGAGAAATGCTGATTATAAACTGCTCAAGCAGAATGAAGTTAAAAAGAAAAGTTTCCACCTTAGGAGTTTCTATAACCTGTCCCAAAAAGTCATCTCACTGTTCGCCAAACAGAAAATTTTCCCTGCATCTCAGCTATAGGCTTCATGCTACAATTGAAACAGTTTCTGTTATTGGTCCTTGATAGAGATGAAGAAGAACTGATCACCAGTTTCCATGTAAAAAATCATTATACATTTAAAGAACTCTGTTAAGCCATCCATCTGCATCGCCTTGGCTCCAGCCAGGATAAGTCCTGAGAGAAGGAAGGTTTCTTGGCAGGGGAGAGGCATGTTTAGATCATATCCATGTTTAGAAGGATTCTCTCAGAGATGGGGGAATGGAATGGAAGTAGAGAAAATCAAGCTGTTCTTCTGGGTTTTATTATGTCTTTATTCTCCAGACTCAGCATATTGTTTGGAACTGGTGAGTGGTCCATAAATTAAATACCTAATATCTTATTGTTTTCCTCTTCAAACAGCCCCTACAATGTTATTCTGCTTGTCGTTAAATACTCTGACAGCTTTTCTTTTTTTATTTTTTGTGAGAAAGATTAGCCCTGAGCTAACATCCGTTGCCAATCCTCCTCTTTTTGCTGAGGAAGACTGGCCCTGGGCTGACATCCGTGCCCATCTTCCTCTACTTTATATGGGATGCCGCCACAGCATGGCTGGCAAGCAGTGCGTCTGTCCACGAACCTGTGAAACCCTGGGCCTCCAAAGCAGAGCGTGCGAACCTAATGGCTACGCCACCAGGCTGACCTCTCTGACAGCTTTGAAGGCCATTTCCCATTTCCTTCACACAGGTATATATGTGGCTGCTAACTGCGACTGGTCATGCTGCTCAGACCCCAGGCCTCTGCCTGTGAGAGACACAGAAAGTACAGGAACATCCAGGGTGCTGTCGGACACTTCCTCCCATTTCATTTGCCTTGCCTCTTGAAAACCTTCCCATCCTCAGCAATGGTTCTCTTGGTAAAACAGTCACTGATTGCTCATTCATTCAACAAATATGTATTGCTGTTATCTCTTTATAGTCGCTTTGGGCATTGTGCTTATAGGCAGTCACTTAAAGAATTTAGCAATCAATCACCTCTGTCTCTGTATCTTCCAGGTATTATTCTAGGCTCTTTGCAACACATCAGTTAGCAAAACAGACAGCCCCCACCTCCCCACCCCCGCAAAAAAAAAGAAAACTCCCTGCTTTTCCAGAGAGGGGAAAAAAAAAGAGAGAGAGAGAGACAGAGCCTGGCAAGGGGTATCTGCAATATAATAAGGTGGGCAAGAAGTGAGATGCAATTCTAAACATGGTGGACAGGGTAGGCCTTGTTGAGAAGGTGGTAATTAAGGAAAGACTTGCAGGAGATGAAGGAGTCAGCCATAGTGCTCATTTCACAGTAGGCCATGAGTTTAGGAAGGAACAAGAGAGTTAATGGGGTGGAGGTAGGGTGGGACCAGTGCCCGTAGAACTGTTTAGGCCATTATAAAGGTTATGACTTTTACTTTGAGAGAACTAAGGAGCCACTGGAAGATTTTAAGCACAAGAGGGACATAATCTGACTTACGTTTTTAAAGAATCATTCTGGTCACTGTGTTGAGAATAGATTGGACCACTGGCAGAAGGGTAAAAGTGGGGAGACTAGTTAGGCAACTATGGCAATAATACAGGTGAGAGATGATAGCTTGGACCAGGGTGATAGCAGTGAAGGTGGAGAGAACTGGTCAGATTCTAGATACATTTTGTAGGTAGAGTTGACAGGATTTATTGGTGGATTGGATATGATATTAGAGAGAAAAAGAGGAAACAAGGAAAATCTAAGAATTTGGGGTTGGGCAACTAGCAGAATGCACCGAGATGGAAAACACTGTCTGGGAAACAATGAATGGGTAAGTTCAGGAGTTAAATTTCAGAATGTTGAGTTTGACACATGCAGAAATGCATTTATATAGCATTTTCCTTTCTGAACAACCCCAGGAACCATATATATTATTTCATTTATTCTTATTATAGTTCAGGTGAGAAAGAAGTTTGAAGACTTTATTGTCAACACTTTGATGTCTAATAATGTAGATATATAAATATTAAAGCTCATATTACAAAGTTGCTTTCTCTCTAATATTCTATGCTGCCTCTTTAGGCAAAGCATGTATAAAAAATAAGGAATTTAAAATTTTTTTGGGGGGGGAGTGATTTTCCCCAGGTTGTATTTATTACAATTGCCATCCTTTCATAAGCTCGTTGAGCATTGTACTTATAGCGAGCTACTCAGAGAATCTGGCAATCAATCACTTCAGTCTCCTTTATATTTTCCAGTACAATAAGCAATTTCCAACAGGCTTTTTGTTCAGAGGGACCTGTTTTAGCTGCTTTTAGTTCCGGGAGTCCTAATTACATATGTCATGGTTTTCTTAGAACAAGACGGGAAAAGGTGTGCTGTTTCAAATAGAAATTTCATATTTTGAATGGAAATAGGATAGAATGGATTCAGAAGTTAAAAAAAAAGTCTTTTCACCTTTTTAAGAGTTTAAAAACAATCAGGAGTATTGTAAGACTAAGTGGTAATGGTGCTTTTATGAGAGTATGAATCATTAAGAGAAATAAAGTGTTAAAAATTAAGATTATCACTCAAAAAGTGGCAATTATTCTGAGTAAAAGCAAATAATAAGATAGACTATGAAATCTTGCTGAGAATCATAAAGCATACAATTGTGAAAAAGAAATAAAGCTGTTACTGATTCTGAAAACTCCCTTTCCATTATGTAACTATCTAATTCTTCCATTAATAAATCCAGTGAGTATTCCAACTAAGGTGTAAACATCAGAGGGGTGGATAAGTCATTTTCTTATTAAAGAGTGTGACTTATAAAAATGTCATTGCCCTGTGAAGGCAAAGAATAAAACAAATTATTTAATGATGTGGAAAAACTCCTGCCAGGCTTAGATCAAAAGCCAAGCAGAGCACCCCAGGTACAAGTGAATTGTGTATTACACAGAACACAAGGAAGAAGGATTTGTATAAGGTTCAGATCCAGCACTGTGACATACTAATAATGGACAGAAGGAACAACTTGGAAAGACTTTGCTCAAGGGTCTCTGATTTTCAGGTAGGCACTGAATAAAAAGTTGTATTTCTAGTGTGTTTTGTTCCAACACTCACCACTGAGTGGAATGGAGAAATCCACCAATGACAGTCAGAGGTTTTCAGAACAGCAGCAACAAAAGAAAATTATTCCTTTCTTATATCTTGCCTATTTGCTAAACTTTTAAATACCTTTAAAGACATCTATAATATTTCTATAGTTTGGAGGTTTAGGTGATAACTCCAATGTTCATTTATAAATAAGTCAGTGATATTTGTCACTATTTTCTTCATTTTTTTTTTTTTTTTTACTAACAGAGTAGTTTTATGTTTGGATTCTGCCCTTCTGTTACATTTGAACATACCTACTTCCAAATTCCAAAATATGCTTAAGCATTAAAAATCTGAAAGTATGCTACTACCACTAGCTCTCAGGTCAAGAATTTAACCTCTGTTACCTAGAGTGGGGAAAAAAGAGAGGTTGGAGTGGGGAGTTGGATTAATCTTCAGCAGCATTACAAATATTTTTTGAGGACGCAAAGCATGATCACATATTGAAATATATAGAATCAAAATAGGCAGTCAACTGGATTATGTTTTTTTCAAGTCTGATTATTCTTGCAGAATGGAAAACAGGAGCCCTTATTGTGCTCTTGACTTTGAGCCGTTACAATTCCATGATGATGGTGATAATAATGATGACACAAAGACTATAAAGACAGCTGACAGGTACTCAGTGCTTCCCATGTGCTGGCTACTGTGCTGAGTGTCTTAGGTGGCCTGCCCTGGTTCAACCTCACAATGACCCTACACTGTGGTGCAGGAACAAGGCTGAGTGAGGTGAGCTCAGAGCGGGTCAGTGGCCGGGCCTGGCCTCCACTCAGGTCAGTGCTAATCAATCCACTCCACAGCCTCTCCTCCTCCCAGCCTCAGGACTCGATCTGGAACTCCGGGCAGCATTCCTCCATATGCACATCTGGGCTGCTTCCAACAGCGAGGGAACTGGCTTCCACTTGATGCTGGTGGTCATGAATTTAAAGTAGGCTACCAAACAAAATTATAGTGACAGAACAAAAGTCACAATTTGTATCATATATAGCAAAGCAGTGACATAAAAGTATGTGGAAGTTGGCAATAGCAACGGATCTTTAAATATGTTCCATTTTAAAAAGAGGTACAAATCCAGCTTCTCTATTTTCCAATACTGCATCTGATGAAGTGGTAAGCTCATTTCCCAATACTCATCAGAAAAATGATATAAACAAAAATCTCAGCTTTGGAGCATGGCCTAAGTGCCAAAGTTGACTAGAGCTACTGACCTGGAAAACTGTGACCCAAACAGCAGGATGCTATCACCATAGGTAAGCAGGTGGCAGGTGGAGAAGCCAGCTGAGAGCAGTGATAAGAGGCTCGATCAGCTGGGCTGGTCAAATCTGAGACTGAGAGGCATCCCAGACAATGGCTGCTCCCATGGCACTGGTGATCATGGAGAAGATATCATCAGGGCCTCTTTTATCAGTGATTGCAATGGTCCCAAAGCAGGATAAACTGGATGGATGGGTTGTAAATGGGCTAGAAAGATTGGAACTATAAGCGTATGAGGAGAATTTTCATGCACTGAGGACAGAAAAAGGATGAAGAATGTGGTACTTACAGAGAATGGGAACTGAAAGGAGAAATGTAGGCCAGAAGGAAAAAAAAATCAGCACTGGCACAGAGCCATTCACCATTAAATGTAATCTTCACTCCCCCAGTTCAATTTTACTATTTGGTATATTAAAACTTGATGCTTATTTTACCAGGCTTTATAATGACTATCCTGGAATTTAAAAGATGTATTGCATAGTGATCCTTATGCCACAATAATACCATAACCTATTATCTGGTTGAGCTAAATGCAAAATAATTTCCAGAAATCTGAAATCATGTTCAGTTCAACTGTATGGGTCTATGGTGGTACAGTGTTCTATACCCGAGGTCAGCTAATTTATGCCACAATGGTGGAGTTGAATAGCTGTGACAGAGTGTATGACCAGCAAAGCTGCAAATAATTACTATCTGGTTCTTTGCAAAAAAAAGTTTGCCATCTCCTGTTCTATCCCAATGTACTATATTTATTCCCATAAGCTGTTCCAAGTCCTTTTTGGAATGAGGTAAGAATGTTAATGAGCAAATAACCACTTTCCAATAGTGGTTCTCATTCTAATCTTACTTCCTTGTTGAGATGTGCAGGAGTCTTAATGAAAGAGAGATCTAAGGCTGGCAAGCTCTGTTTGTCCATCAGATATCTGGCTGCTCTTTTCTTGAGTATATTGATGGGGGTTGTGATATGGATTAGCATGGAGGTTAATCAAGAGCAAGGCTTAGAATAGGCATGAAGGGAGATCCCTGAGATGAATGCAGCCATCTCCCTAAGTGAGGAGATGCATTAGTTCCAACCCCATCCCGCCCTTCCATTACCAAGCTGTCACTGGCAATCACCTCCACTGCTCAGGCTGCAGATTCATCCCCATGAAGATCTAAGAATTTGGCTTGTTTTTCAGGGCCCAGAGAAGTGGCCTCCAATTTGTGCTGGTTTCAAGGGAATGATGTGGAAAACTATCTACCTTTGGATAGATAGATTGGGACAAAACTATGACCTCTACTAAAAATTAAAAAAACAAACTCAACACCCCACACTTGGGAGAGGGGAGCTCCACTGCCTAATGTCCATTCTCAAAAGCCATCTCATCATTGAGGTCATTATTAGGAAAGTCAGGTATCATTAACCCCTCTCTTTTTTCTTCAGGTTTTACTTTCACAAGTATGCCATAAGATTATAAAAGGTATAAAAAGACCTTAAAATCTCAAGACATCCTGTGAGAATTTAATAAATTTATAAATTTATAAATTAATTTAACAAATTAACAAATTTAATACCAAGTAAATTACTCCTAAATATAATTTAGTGGTGATTCCTCAGTATTGCAAGGAAATCACATTAGAGGATATGGGAAAAGAGCACCTATAAAGAGTAGGACCAATAGTATTAACTCCTTTAAACAACCTAAAGGAAATTGGCTACTTTCCTGATATATGTCACTATTTATCACAAGTCAACAGTCCGACATACAGTCTGTAAGAGTCAAAGAAAAACGCAAGTACATTCTCAGCCTATGGTTCTCCTGGTAGATAAACACTCACTATTTACAGAAGAGAATGGAACAATCAGCCTTCATGGCTTAAATACTCTTCATCTCTACTGTACATACATTCCAACAGAGTGGCTATCCTTATCACAAAGACTGAGAGCAAATTAGTTCACTTTAAAATTCATTGTTAAAAAAAATTCAGTCCAATAATGAATTTCTAGATTGTTCTCTACATTATGTAATATAAGCTCAAATGTATTCCTAGTGAATAAAGGGGTGACTAGGAGGAGGAAACAAAGGAGAGGCACAGAAAAAGACAAATTCTACATTTAAATTCTCAAAGATGCAAGTGAGCTTTTCTATGATAAATAATAAACAACCCCTTGAGGTCTTACATTTCTTATGCCATGAAAATAGGACAAACTGGAAACAATCTCTAAATTCATCCTGCCATGATTTCTAGAGAAAGGAAACTCTTAGATGCTGTGTCCTAGTTCTCCCACTCAACCCTGGACAAGAGCTTGTCAAAAGTCAAACATCTACTCTTTGAGTAGCTTACCAACTGGATATGGAAGTGGCCTGGAAGAGCCTGCAATTCGTAATGGTGTCCAACTTAACCAACTTGTACAAAAGAAAGAATTTGTTTTTGCTTTCAACAAGTGTAAAAATGTACAGGAACAAATGTTCAGAGGAGGCCTATGGAGGGTGGGATTTGGAGGGTGGGCAGGGATCGAAAAATAACACACCTGCTATTTTATTTATTACATGTGTTAATTTGTAGCTTTGTAAAGTCAAAATAATTTCCAGA
This sequence comes from Tapirus indicus, assembly GCA_031878705.1. Taxonomy (NCBI): domain Eukaryota; kingdom Metazoa; phylum Chordata; class Mammalia; order Perissodactyla; family Tapiridae; genus Tapirus; species Tapirus indicus. Next base: position 123,313,754 of record CM062918.1, read on the forward strand.
AAAATTCAAATTAGCATAAATACAACCATAACAGGATTATGTCCCCCTCCTCCAGCGCCCTGGTTAATAACAAAGTAGGATGATAGAAGAAGGTTTTGGTAAATTGGAGAAACAAAGATTGTGAGCATATATACTGCCCCCAAATTATGTCCCTTCAAAAAAGGTTAATATTAGCAAAAGAAAGATTTGTATGTCTTATAGATCCCTTATTGACTCTAAGGCTGCCCTTTTCTTGCAGTCCTCACCTCCTACCCTCCACAAACACACACAGAAGCATCTAAATTCTTTGAAGGATGTGAATTCTTTCCCTCAGTCTTGTTCCCCTCCACGCCCTGGCCACATCAACAAGAAAACCAGACAAAACCACCTGACAATCAACAGAGCCAGAGGCCAAGTGGAAGAAGCATGGCAGGAGAGGGGAAAGTAGGCAGAGGGTTAAAAGACCTAGGCTTGATCCTGTGTACAAACACACACACGTGCTTCAACATCTCTTTGACATCATTTGAGTTGTCTCTACCCCTGGCCCACTCTGCTCCAGCCATGTCAGTTTCCTTGCTGTTCTGTGAACACTCGTGTACTTTTCTGCCTCATGGCCGTGGCACCTGCTTTCCTTCTACTTGAAGTACTCTTCTCCAATAGCCACATGCTCACTCCTTCACTTCCTTCATGTCTCTGCTGAAATGTCATACCTGTGAGGCCAATCAAAGGTGAAATATAAAGGAAGTATTTTCCATGATTCCCTGGACTCAATGTCTATGCTTGTTTATCCAATAATTTTTTTTCCTGGTAAAGTATTATATGGCCTCACTATCTCAAAATTTAAGGACATAGCCAGGGATTATAAAATAATTTCAGTCCAACACATCGATACAGTACACCTATCATTTGGAAATATTCTAGGTAACCCGAGCTGTGTTTATTTTGCTGACATTATTACAAAAATTTCATCCACTGTTCCTTTTTAGCACAGAAGAATATCCATAAAGCAGGGCCTCTATTTTTGCAAAGCTTAATCCTACTGTTTATTGTCTTGGAGTCAGAGCCGTTAAGATTATGTCCTTAGTAACTAATCATCTCATGGAAAACACAGGATTATCCCCACTTCCAGAGGCTTCTAACTAGCAGGAAAATCTGACTTTTAAGACCTTCTGGTGTGTAAGCAGACCAAGAACGGAGAGGAAAGGCCACACAAACATGAGTTAGATGCCAAACCTCCGTCTCCAAACTCTGAAAGAAAAAAATGTAGAAAGTGTAAGTGGCCTCCAAGAATTGTCAAAGCTTTAGCTAATCTTTGCAAAGAATTTTCAAGATGAAAGCCACCACAGAAAAGCTAAATTTTACTATCACCCCAGCTGGAATGCTTTGTTAATTTTTTCCCTGATGCATTAAAATGATCTTGGAACAAATTCCATGAAAGAAAAGGATTAACAGCCTTCCAAGGAGGAAGTTTCCGTTCATTCATCATGTTATTCAAGACTCTCTGGGGAGGGCCAAGGCTCGCCGGTGTGCAGGGTCTACTGCCATCGTGAAGGTCCATATTTAACACACCTGATCAAGATGACAGCCTGTGGGGACTCCCCACTCCCTTTAATTAGTTGGGAGGGAGTCAAGGAAAACCCTTACTGACATATCAATCCAGCACTCTATGACATTTGCTCAGCAGATCAATTACAATGTAGCAGGCATGCCAAACCATGAACTAAGGCCAGATTCTAATAAAACAAACCTCATATTGACCCCCAAATATTTCATGCTGCTATTGAGTATGGTCCTTTTATAGGCTTCAGATAACTCACTTTAAAAAAAAAGGTTCTGCATACCAAAATCTAATTGAGCAAAGATGCTAACTTTATAGTTTTATTCATTAGATAACATATACCAAGTGGCAAACGATAAATTTTAGATAATATTGGACGCAGCAAGCTCTTGATCCTAGAAATAAGGCAGTGAACAAAACAGAAAAAAATAATCTCTGTCCTCATGGGGCTTAAGTCCTAGTTGGAGGAAACAGACATTACATAAAATAACCAAATTATAATAGCATTTTAGAAACTGGAAGTATAAAGAAGAAAAGTTAAAAAGTGAAAGGGAGATAAGAAGTGGAGTGAAAGGTATGTGATTGCATTTTAAATAAGGTAGTTATGGTAGGCCTTACCAAGAAAAAGAAATTTGAGCTCAAGTTTATGTAATTCATTGGCATGCCAGAGTTTCTTGAGGATAGTTATTCATATTATCCTTGCCTAACAAAACCGATTTACAAAAAGACTAATAAGAGGATTACTTTAAAATAAGTTGTTTGGGGGAAGAAATCGTTTCTTCAAAAAATGGTGCAAAGACAACTGGATAGCCACATGCAAAAGAATGAAGTTGGACTTCTATCCCATTCCATATACAAAAATTAACTCAGAATGGATCAATGACCTAAATATAAGCTAGAACTATAAAACTCTTAGAAGAAAACACACTTGTAAATCTTCATGACTTGGACTTGGCAATGGATTATTAGATTTAACAACAAAATACAAAAAATAAATAGGACTTAATTAAATTAAAAACTTTCATGCATTAAAGCACATTATCACATGTCACATTATGTGAAAAGACAACATAAAGAATGGGAGAAAATATTTTCAAATCATCTATCTGTTGGGGGTTTAATATCCTGAATATATAAAGAACTCTTACAACTTAACAACAAAAAGACAACCCACTCAAAAAATGAGAAAAGAGCTTGAATAGGCACTTCTGCAAAGAAAATATAGAGATGGCCAATAAGCACATGAAAAGATGTTCACTGTTGGTCACCAAGGAAGTGCAAAATAAAACCACAATGAGATACATCTTCACACCCAGTAGGATGGCTTTAAACAAAATAATGAAGAATAACAAGTGTTGTCAAAGATATAAGGAAATAGAATCCCTTGTACATTCCTGGCGGGAATGTAAAATGGTGCAGCCACTGTGGAAAATAGTTCCTCAAAAAGTTAAACATAGAATTACCTTATATCTTAGCAATTTCACTCCTAGGTATATACCCAAGAGAAATGAAAACATATGTCCACACAGAAACTTGTACAACAATGTGTATAGTAGCATTATTCATAATAGCCCAAAGGCAGCCCGAATGTCCATCAATGAATGAATGGATAAACAAATTGTGGTATACATATCCAATGGAATAGTATTCAGCCATAAAAATGAACGAAGTATTGATACACGCTACAACTTGGATGAATTTCAAAAATATTATGCTAAGTGAAAGAAGTCAGACACAAAAAGCCACATAATGTATAATTCCTTTTATATAATATATCCAGAATAGGCAAATCTATAGAGACAGAAAGCAGATTAGAGGTTATCAGGGAGTGGGGGAGGGAAGAGTCAGAAGAGATTACTTATGGGGTATGAGGTGTTTATATGAGGTGATGAAAAAGCTTTGAAATGAGAGAGAGCTGGTAGTTACACAACACTGTGAATATGCTAAGTACCAGTTAATTGTACACTTGAAAATAGTCAATTGTATGTTTGTGAATTTCACTTTAATAAAAAAAAGGTTTTAATCATTCAAAAACTTTTTTCATCAAATTTTCAGCATCACATATTGTGTTTTATATTCAAATTTCAGTTCTATATTCATTCCAGCCTTTAATATATATACTTTACTCTTTTTTGAATACATTTTTATTGAGATGCAGTTCACACACAAAAGAATTCATCCATTTTATATGTACATTTTGGTGAGTTTTCATAAATGTATATAGTTCAGCAACCACCACCACAATCAAATTTTTAAAAGCATTAAATACCTCAAAAAGTTCCCTCAAGTGTCTTTACAGTCAATCTCCATTCCCATATGTTTTCTGTCATTATAATTGTGCCTTTTCTAGAAATTTTGCATGAATGGAATCATACAGTATATAGTCTCATATGTCTGTCTTCTTTCACTCAGCACACTGCGTTTGAGGTTCATTTTTGTTGTTTCATGTAGCAGTAGTTTGCTTCTTTAAATTTCTGAATAATTTACCACGTTAAGTTTATCCATTTACAAGCTGAGGTCATTAGATTGTTTCCATTTTTCAGCAGTCATGCATAAAACTTCTATAAATATTTACGTATAAGCCTTTTGTGTGAACATAAGTTTGTATCTCTCTTCAGTAGACAGTGAGGAAAAGAACTGCTTTTGTTTATGTTTAACTTTTTAAGAAACTGCTGACTTTTTCCAAAGTGGCTAAGCCATTTTCCATTCCCATCAGCAATGCACGAGGGTTCCAGCTCCTCCACATTCTGGCCAACACCTAGCATTAGGAATCTTTTAAATTACAGTCATCTAGTGAGTGTGTAGTGGCTTTAATTTGAATTACCCTAATGACTAATGATGCTGGGCATCTTCTCATGTGTTTATTAACCTTTGTATATCTTCTTTTGTGAAGTGTCTATTTAAGTCTTTTGCCCAATTTTAATGTTGTCTTCTTATCATTGAGTGTTAAGAGCTCTTTAAATAGCCCAAATACAAGTCCTTTGTAGATATATGTTTTGCAAATATTTTCTCTCCATTTGTGGTTGGCCTCTTGATTTAATTAACATTATCTTTTGATGAGCAAAATTTTTAATGCTGATGATGTCTAACTTACCAACTTTTTCTTCTATAGTTGTACTTCATGTGTCTCTAAGAAATCTTTGCTTAACCGAAGTTTACAGAGACTTCTCTCCTGTTTTCTTTTAGAATTTTTGGTGTTATTTAATTCTTTTGTTTAGGACTGTGATCCACTTAGAATTAATTTCTAACTGTACAGTATGAGGTAAGGGTTGATGTTCACATTTTTTTCCTTACAGATACTCATTGTTTCAATATCGTTTATGTAAAAGACTATCCTTTCCCCATTGAATTACCTTGGCAACTTTGTCAAAAATCAATTGATGATGTAAGTGTGAGTTTGGCTCTAGAATCTCAATTCTATTCCATTTTCTAGTGACTAGTTTTTTCCCTAAGTTTGGTTCACACTCTCTTGTTTCTTTACATGTCTAGTAATCTGATTAAAAACTAGGCATTGCATGTCAGAACACTGTAGTGATTCTGTATTCTATTTTGTTCTTTTGAAATTTTCTGGTTTTCCTCTTTTAATATACGATGAGCTTGCCTGGACTCAAATTGAAAAACCTGTTTCTCTGCAGGGAGCTGAAATTTTTGCTCAGTGTTTTTTCTCTTCTACTTGGATCTCTGGGGATCTCTCTTGTGTCTGCATAGTTTTGTAATCAACCAACGATTTGAACTGAGGCTATATACAGACAATTCAAGCCAGTGATGTTTCCATCCTCTGCAGGTGACCTGTGTATGGGTTGAAGAATTCATTCCAGTTTGCAACAAATAACTAAGTCTCCCCAGGCTTTCAGTTTTGCTTCTGCTCCCTAGAGAGCCCCATGTGCAAGTGTCATTCAGCAGTCAGCCATAAATGCACAAGAGTATATTATCTCAGCCGTTTTATGGCTCTCCTGCTTCCAAAATCTCCCCCTTAAATTTCTAGCTGCTCTGCTGCTCTCCTAGACCAGATCAGCCATCTCTAGCCAGTAAACTTGTGGGTTTTTACCACCAGATCTAGTGGGGTGGGAACATCCTCAGGCAAGAGGCATCTTACCCAATGCAGCAGCAGTTTGTCATAAGTAAACATTTTCAAGTTCTTTGCTGTCTTGGATCATTTTTGAAATGGTTACATTTAATAATTTTTTCCAATTTTACTCTATAATTTTTCTGGAGTGAGAATAACCCAACAACGCAGGCAGGCATTCATTAGAAGTAGTCTTAACCATATTTAAAGTACTTGTGAATATATTATCACTATCTCATTTATCATTACACGAAATCAAACAAATTACCTGAAAGTTTAGCCAACAACAGCAGGAAAAAATTTCTTGTTTACAAACATGAAATTTCAGATTTAATTTCTACAGGGTTGGTAGAAACAGTAAAGGAAATCATATAATTAAGGTGGCCATAGTCTGTTAACCCCACTAAGGTCTTTAAAATATATGCAACTTATGAAAAATTTAAATACACAGAGTTTTTCAGACAGAAGAGTAGATTCAATTTAGACCCAGACCTCCTGTTGGAAAAAAAACATTACTGAGTATAGAGTATCTCTTTTCAAATGCAGAGAGTTCACTTGATTTTTAAGAAAATTACCTTGAAGGCTGCTAAACAATGAAGGCTCAATAAGGCCATCACAACTGCCAGAAGGATGGTGGCTAAGTTCCGTGTGTCCCATATGGTCTCTACCAGAGGAATACTGCCAACCTGCCAGTCATAGCACAGCGTAACAGGTGCAAGCAGAAGCCACACGTTGAAGGCCAAGAGGTAGGAATAGGTAAGGAATCTACAAAGAGACGAAGAATCAATGAAACACAACTCAAGACCCACAACATTTTGCAAACATTCATTCCCGATGTTTCTATTAAATAGCATTTCTATACTGTCAATGTTATCTTATAGGAAAAGACAAGGTAGGATGGAAAGCCATTCATTTGTTTAGTCATTGAATTGATCATTTTGAAATATATCTAATAAGTTCTAGTCACTGTGGTAGGTGCCGGCCTTTCAATGGTGAACAAGTAAAGACAGAGTTTCCATGACATATATATATAAATGATCATACAAATAAATACACTAGAACCTGAGATAAGTGCTATGAGGGAAAAGTTTGATGAAAGTATATGACAGAAATGCTGCCCTATTGGGTATGAGTCTGTGGGTAAGAGGCATTTGAGTCATCCCTTTTTAATAGTGCCCAGAATCCTGCAGTAGATATGAAAATACTGAATCATTTTTATAACAGATCGATTCATACTGAATTATTTCAAATAAAAATATCTGTGGTAGGGAGATAAAGTCTCTTATCCACAGATGGAGGGGCTAGCCTTCAAGAGGGAAGTACAGCTGTCCCAGCTAACAAGAACAGCCAGGTGGACCTAGGGATGGAAGATAATGATTGGAGGTGTTACTCCTATTTCCTGGCTGTCTCGGCACTAAGGTAAAGTGGAAGGAATTCTAACTGACCCCCTTTCTTTCCGGGTAGAGGAAATTGAGTGTATTTAAATTTGTTCAGTCTACACAAATTCTTTAAGCAGTGCTCTAGACCCTTGAGAACTGCAGAACTCTCAGCCCCTAATGACTGCATCCAAACCTCTGCACTAGGAGAGGACCAAACTCTAGCATAGCTTCCAGCAGGGTAAGGCCACATCCCTAGGATGACCCGAGCCCCCCATTAAAACGCCTGCCAAAGAAAGCACAATGCTGTTAGGAGAACTTAGTATTTGTTCTAGCCAATATCTGACAAAAGGCCCCTGACCTCCCTTTCTTAGAACATTTACTACAAAGGATGTACAATTGTGAATATGTATCTCTTACAACTCACAAGTGTCTTTCTCAAGGACCTGAGAGCTACTCCTTTCAAATGTACTCAGGAAGGACAGGGTCTGTCTCCCAGTCTCTGTGGGAGAATAGAATCCTAACTTCGGTAATTGCCACCCAGTAGACACAGCCAGCCTAATTGCATTCACATGACCAATCCTTTGTAATTTTCCACTTCTCTACCTCTACTCAGCCCCAGCCTGCCCCCTTCTCTATCCTCCCTTTAAAATGTCCAATCACATCTGAACAAATCAGAATGGCACTCAGTTCTTTCCCCTACTGCCAGTAGTTACTGAAAAAAATATTCTCATTTCTTTAACTAATGTCCAGCTGTGTTTATCTCTGACACCCTATGTGAGATTAAACCAAAGAGTTAGATAAATTCCTCGTCCTCAAGGAACATAATCTAATAGGGAAAATAAGATATACAGAATTAAAGAGGCAGAACGAGATGAGCACCATAAGAATACGGAATGTGAAGGGAAGGCCTCCTTCATTCGTCAGATTCTTTTGGAGGGATTGTTGGATAGGCAAAGAAGTTAGATCCAATAATTTCTCAATTGTTTTCCAATGTTAAGAGGCAATTCACCATGAATTCCTCTCAACAAGTAGCTTCTGGTTTGGAACACCCTTCCCAGACCTTCCCAACTGATCTCCTTCCCGTTTCTCCTATTCCTCCAAGGCTGGCAGTGGAAAATCATCAACAAGGATCAGGTAAGGCTCAGTGATGGGGATTATTCACTTCCCCAACAGAAAAATGGGTTGAAGGAGTGGAGATATTTCAATGGCGTTTCCCAACATTCTCCTCTCTGTTGTTATTTTTAATAAAATGTTAATGTACAAATAGTGTAGTATATACTTAAAGCTTGATGAAGTCCAAGCTTTATTATTTAACAAAAATAAAAACAAAGAAATCACCTTATCGGCTTTAGACTTGGGCCTAAGAAATTGTCTCACGAAAATTCTAGCTCCATGGAAAGATGATTGGATCACTTCGGGCTTCTTTTTTTCACAGAGCTTCTAAGTTAATGCTATCTGCTTCTTAGCTCACTAAAGATTCTCTGTGACTTAAAGGAGAACATTCAACCATCAAACTTAGCGGGAAAATCATGCAGCTTTGTCACTCAGTTACACTCCAGATCTTAAAAATTACCTTAAAAAATAGTATCTCTCCTTCTTGATATAATAGTTATAAGCAATTATTATAAATGCCTGCTAAAATTATTAGGTGAAAAGCTGATGAGGTGCATTATAATGGATGGATCAGGTGAAATCAGATGCCTAGAACTTACTAATCCATCACAGAAAGGGAGACTAACATCCAGATATTCTCCTGATATACACACTACCACCTATGAAGTCGTCTTGTCAAAAAAAGAAAATTAAACTTGAATCTGATGAGCCTTTATTACCAGTTTACATCAAATACAGAAAATATGAATGACAGAACAAATATGACAAATACAGAACATGTTAAATGACACCATAGGGATGCAATGTGCCATCAAAAATGTTGCAAATTCCATATAAGAGACATATCAAACAAAGTGCAGATTTTGTTAAGATGCTAATTCAAACCAATCACTATTAAAAATGACCACGCATGAGACTGGAAAAATTGAAATGCTGATTGGATAGATGACACTAGAGAATCATTGTTAATTTTTAGGGTGATAATGACATTGTGGTTATATTTTTCAAGGGTCCTTGTCTTTTAGAAACACATACTAAAATATACACACAAGAAATGAGATGATGTCTGGGATTTGCTTCAAGGTGATTGACTGGGGACAAGGGGGAAGAAGTGGGTGGGGGTATGAATGAAATAAGATTGGCCTTGACTTGTGATTGTTGAAACTGGGTAATGGGTATGCAGAGGTTCTTTATGCCATTTTTCTCTACTTTTGTACATATTCTATAATAAAACTATCTTTTTTAACTAGTGAAAAAAGGCAACAAAATTGCAACAGGAATACTTTCTTATTTTATGTCAAGCTGCAGTTTGATGGTGAAATAGCTGCAAATGCTGTGCAGAAATTTATATTTTAATGTTAAGTTCACATTTTGGCTTTGCCCTGCAGGTTAGACTCAGTTTCTTATATTTTCTAGACTTGCAATACCATAAGGACAAAACACAAATACAGAGAATAATATTTTTTAAAAGTTACAATCTCAATGTGGTTATTTGGATATTTTTTAAATGCTCATTGTGACTTTTTATACAGATTGTAATCCAAATAGGTTAAAAACGTAAAGTAAACCACAACCAGAAGCAACTTCCCCTTCCTGTAACACCAGGAAGGTCAAGACTATTAACTTACCCCAAGGGTCCCCTTTTAAAAAATACACATGTATCATGTCCAGAAACTCAGAGACATCACCTACCTTCTAGTGCATATGAATTCAAATCAATGTTGCTAGTAAACTCTTTAAATACTATTTGAAATGCTGAAACAGCATTGGAAAATTTTTGCAAATTTAAGCATAAAGAAGCCACTTGGAATCACATCAAAAGCAAATTAGATTTTAGGAGGCTAGTTGAACTAGCTGTAATCAGCAACTAAAGTATATCTTTCTAACTCACTGACTATGAATTACATTTCAAACTAATCATCTTGTTTATTTCTGCTAAAATTTCAGAAATAAAATAATCTGTTGAATATCTCTGCCTGCTGGGTTCTTTTTTTTTTATTGAGGTAACACTGGTTTATAACATTATATAAATTTCAGGTATACATGATTATATTTCAACTTCTGTATACACTAGATTGTGTTCACCACCAAAAGTCTAGTTTCCATCCATCACAGCACAAATGAAATAAAACTAAAAAGCTTCTGCACAGCAAAGGAAACCATCAACAAAAAGACAATCTACCAATTGAGAGAAGATATTTGCAAAGCATACATCTGATAAGGGGTTAATATCCAAAATATATAAAGAACTCATACAATTCAACAACAAAAAAACAAACAACCTGATTAAAAAATGGGCAAAGGATCTTGACATTTTTCCAAAGAAGATATACAGATGGCCAACAGGCACATGAAAAGATGTTCAACATCACTAATTATTAGGGAAACGCAAATCAAAACCACAATGAGATATCACCTCACGCCCATCAGAATGGCTATTATTAAAAAGACAAGAAATAACAAGTGTTGGGGAGGATGTGGAGAAAAAGGAACCCTTGTATACTGCTGGTGGGAATGTAAATTGGTGCAGCCACTATGGAAAACAGTATGGAGATGCCTCAAAAATTAAAAATAGAACTACTGTATGATCCAGTTATTCCACTACTAGGTGTTTATCCAAAGAATATGAAAACACTAATTCAAAAAGATATATGCACCCCTATGTTCACTGCAGCATTATTTACAATAGGGAAGACATGGAAACAAACTATGTGCCCATCGACAGATGAACGGATAAAGAAGACGTGGTGTATATACATACAATGGAATACTACTCAGCCATAAAAAGAGATGGAATCTTGCCATTTGTGACAACCTGGATGGACCTTGAGCGTATCATGCTAAGTGAAATAAGTCAAATGGAGAAAGACAAACACCGTATGATTTCACTCATCAATAGAAGATAAACATCAACAACAAACAAACACATATATACAGTAAACAGATTGATGGTTACCAGATGGAAAAGGAGGTGAGGGGAGGGCAAAACAGGTAAATGGGTTCCCTTTATTTCTCTCTGGAGTAACACCAAAATGAATTATTTACCAATTTTCTACCAGGAATTCTGCTAACATGAGGAAAGCCACTAGAATATCTTGCCAACAAAATGGAAAATACAGCATGGACAGCCAGGAATTCAGCCTGAACAATTTAGTCATGTATTTTCATTGACAAGCCAGAAAAGAGCGAAGAGGTTTCACATAGAAATACATGAAAGGGACAGCGAAGATGTGGCCGTGGGGGGAAGCGGCATGCAGCAAATGGCACCTAATAAAACCGTGTGGTTCTTTCAATCTAAATCTTCATTTTTATCAAGAAAAAAATTAGACTGTTTTAAGTGCAAAAATATACATAGATTCTGTACTTTGCCTTTGAAAAAACCTTTTCAGCTAAGAAATAATGTAAGCCTAACATATCTCCTTGTCCTAGGAAGATACCTATGATAGGTACACATGAAAAAATCATACACTGCAAGCAGAAATGTACAACACTTGCTTGTCTTATATAAAAATGTTACTGCTCAAAGGATCCTTCTTTTTCTTTCATCTACAAAATCCTCCATCACTTCATAAATACAGAGCATTGGGTCCTCTGTACACACATTGTGTCCTCTTGGGAAGGGCGTCGGCTAACACTGTCAATATTAGCCAATACACAGCCTCACTATAAACTACATTTACTACCACCATGGAGCACCCCCTAACCCCCAGCCCTGACTCTACCTCTATCCACTGGGTCTTAGTATCTGTCCTGTCCTGCCCCTAGGCTGTCCCCTATTTTCACCTTCACAATTCCTAAATCACCACTGATGCTTTAAAAGAGTCTGCACAGCCTCACTGTGCCCCAGCAATAATGACAGGTCTTTGTAGGCATAACTGTTTATTATCATCACTACCATCTTCTTCTGCCTATCACCTTCTCCAGGACTAGCCAAAGAAAGCCACTCCTGCACTACCCTTCTTAGGAGACAGGCGCCCCTCACTGGAATTCAACAAAGGTTGAATAATGACTCCGCATTTTTCTAGGTGCTGAAGAGTAATAAGATCTAGCCCCTTACCCTCCAAAAGGACATTTTCACAGCACTGGTGATGACAACACATACACACGTTACATGGTTGTGTAATAGTGAAATATAAACATCAAATTTCAACGGAGTTCTAAGAAATGACAGATTAATGAAAAATGGAGGATTAAGGAATGACCTCATAAAATCTACACAGAATTTAAATAGGTGGAAAGATAGGAGATAAAGAGTCCAGGCATGGCTGAAAAATAAAAATGGCTTCAAATTGTAAATGAACATGACACTTTCTGAGAATACTGAAGAAAGTGGGTCATATTAGGGCACAGAATTTAAAATACGTAATATAAAAAATAATAAAATGACTCCTGCTAAAATGTCAAAAATGAAAAATATCACATCAAGTATTGGTGAAGATGTGGAGAAACTGGAACTTTGAAGCATTACTGCAAATTGATTAAACCACTTTGGGGAACTGCAGGCAGTTTCATGAAAGCAGAATAAACGCAACTTCATGATCTAGCAAATCTACTCCTGTTTATACCCAACAGCGTTGTGTACATATGTTTACCCAAAGACATTACAAGATTGCTCATAGCAGCACTATTCTTAACAGCCCCAAACCGGAAACAACCCAGATGTCCATCTACGATAAAATGGATATACTTACTGTAGTACATCCATTCAATGGAAATCTTTTCAGTAAGGAGAATGAATGTAACATGGATGAATGTCATAATGGTAATGTGGATCAAAACAGAAGACACAAAAGAAAAGGAAAACCATCTATAGACAAGGATGGACTGACTGGAAGCAGGATCTGACCCCCAGGACACGTGGCTGGGCAGAAAGTCCCAAGGCAATCCCAGTTGAATGGCTGGTATGGAACGTGGTCCACCACCCTCATTCCCTCGCTCCTCCATAGCAACAGAGAAGAAGGTGCCAGACAATGCTGTGGCTGTGCCTTGGGGCATTCCAGGGCCAAGGCCCATCACTAGCACTGAACACTTGCTGCTTCAGCACCTGGGGAGAGAGATGTTAAGACCATTTCCAAACACTTATGAAAAGGGAAAAGAGATCCAAATGACTCTCTGGCCAGCTTCTCATTGAGTTTTGTTTTTAAAGTTCTTCTGGATTATAAAGACCAAGGGTCTAATCAAATCAGCTCCATTAAAGGTAAGGTTATTTTAAAGATTCCTGTAAGAATCTGCTTATAGGAAATTAAAAGTGAAACCAGGCTTCTTAGGAACCAAACCAAGCAGCGACAAGAAAGGAAGGCAGCACCCTCTCTGTGGGCCACGGCTGTCTTCACAGCTGCCCTGCTTCCTCTTAGTGTTTGCTCTGTCTCCTCTCTCTGCTCATGGGTTTCTCATTCATGCTTCTCATCACTGAGGCCGGAATGTGAGTCATCAGGGCTGCCCAGCCTCTCCTTTTCTCTTGTATTAACACACCTGTCCCTTCCGTCTTCACAGCCAGTTGCCTCACTCTCAGGTTTCAAATTCCTGACAGCAGCACCTCATTGACTCACCTGATCTTCTGGAATCAACTCTCACAGGTCGCTGAACTCCAACTCCACCTGATCCTTCAGGTCTCAATTTAGATGTCACTTCCTCTGTCAAGCCTTCCCTGCCCCAGCCCCCTCCCTCCCTAGGCCAGGCTGGTGTCCCTCTTATGTGCTCTCACAGCCTCGGGGTTACACACTGCCCTATACTGCCTGTCTTCCCACCAAAACAGAAGCCCCTTGGGGACGGGGCTGTATCTTGTGCTTAGTTATCTCCCCAGCACTCAGCTCTTTAAATGAATGGATTTTGTGGGTTTTAAGAAATTAACTTGATATTAAAATAATGCTTAAAAATCGGGAACTATCTGAATTTTATACTTTTATTTTGGCCTGAGGCAATCATGTTTTTCTACAGTCCAATAAAAGATACCAGCTAGGCTTCCAGTTATCCATGCATGTAGCTGCAGGGCGCCGACCCAAAAGTCTGCTTTTGTGTAGCCCCCACCGTCTCCCAGCACATAGTGCCATGCTAGCTTGTGGCACACCGTCAAATAGTGAGGAACGTACGAGTAAAGACACTCCCCCTCGCTTGTCATACGAGCATCATTATAAAGCTATGCCTGGCTTACTTTTTCTTATTTTGCATTAAACTGCAATGAATATAGTTGAAATGAGAACTCTGGTTACCATGGATAAACTATAAAATGAATCTGAAATGTCATTGAGTCTCTCTGACCTTTTTAATGTACCACTAATACAGTTATTTTATTAACAGAGACAGCTTCGTCAGAGTAGAAAAATGAATTTCAACATCCGAAACTCTCAGCAACAACTTTTCAGCAGTCTATCTACAAGAAAGCAAATAACGCCTTCTGCAAAATAGAGACTTTGTTCATTTCTCACCTAAGTTCTGTTTCTCTCTCTATAAAGCATTTAATAACATCATTATTGTCATACGAGCTTTCTCTCATTGAGTACAGGTTTAGCTTCCATGGAGCAAACAAGTACTGACTGCTTACAATGCATCAGACACAGCTTTCCAGGTTTCTACACAAGAATTCTGTTTGCCTTCCAATGAACTACATCCAATAACATTAAAAATCCCTTAAACATCTATAACATTTTCTAGTTCACAAAGTATTTGCATACAAAGATTCTTTGATCCCAACAAAATCTCTAAGTAGGTCTTACCCTCATTGTTGCATAAGGAAAATAGCCTTAAAGAGACTGTGACTTGCTCAATGTCCCACAGCAAACCCATAGCAGAGCCTGCACACAAGACGGTTTCCTGGCTCCACACACAGTTCTCTACTGCAGCATACAGCCTTCCATTAGCATTTCTTTATTAATGCAGAGAACTGAAAGGAAATATGGTGGATCCAATATTGATATTTCATGGAGAAGCACCTGCCTGAGACCCTGACTCATTCCTTGGACAATGCAGCCAGATGGACTAGAGCTTTTATACAGCTAAAGCAGGGCCGACATAAACTTAAAACCAGTGTGTAGTCTCCTCCACAGCGCAGCAAACAGATGGTTGCATGGACGAAAATGTTTGTTAGAGCGCCACACAGCAGGAAATCGAATACTTAAATAAAAGCTTGGGCTTGGCATTTATTCTTCATGAAGAGCAATTTTGCCTTTATGTTCCAATGTTAGCAAAAGATAAAAGAACTGCTTCTTTAATTTTTATCAGCTTGTCAGGGATTTAAGATTGTAATGGAAATACCATACGCAGATTTAAAGGACTATATAGTTTTCTTCAAGAAAAAGTATCAATAAGTGACCCAAACCAGCATTTTCCAGCAAGGAATCCCTGGCCCAGAGTAAAATTAGCTACCTCCACATCTCCCTCCTCTTCGCTCTTCCTTGTATTTCTCCCCTTCATTCCCAGGGTCCAAGACAAATTAGGTAAGTTATGTTACACAGTGTCATTTCAACTGAGAAAACTACACTTGGTGACCTTGATCATCTCTTTCATCCCCAAGAACCTACTTTTCTATGAATATAATAAAATACATAATGAGGACAACAGCCCCTGTGTAGAGAGCTCACCAGCCCCCGATGCCACAGTTTACACCTGAAGGTTTCAAAAGGGTGACACCTCTCCCAGCCCCCATGCACCCAAAACACTTAGGCTGCTGGTTAAATAAAGATTCTCTCACCTAACTTTGTGACCTATTCAATCAGAATTTCTGTGACATGAACCAAGAAATCTTTAATTTTAACATGCTTCCCTGGGTGATTCTGACGCACTCTAGTTTGGTAATCACTGCTTTAAAAATCAAAACAACTTCAGTTTCATCTCAAAAAAACACAGGTATGCAGGACCCTGTAACACAAGGCCCTCCTAGTTGCTAAAATAAGAACAGAGCAGCTCATTTTGCATAGCTCTCTTTAAACACACAACATATTTTTTCTTAAATAATTTTAATTTTAATTCAATTTGTTCAGAATTTATTATAAGATAGCCCCCATGTTAGGAGCTTCAAAGGCTATAAATATTAGGATGACATAGAGCCCCAAGGCTGTAACAATCAAAACCTAAGGTTCTGTGCCTGTTTGAAACTGAAAATGGAAAGACAGAAAAAGAAGCTTCTTTAGAAGGAAGATGAGTTCCATCTTAATCTTATTATTTCATATGTTGATATTTTTCCTACAAAGTAATATAAGCCTTTGCCTATATTTCTGAACAGCAGGAACAGATCTACCCACTTAAGCAGACATATTCTACCTGCTTATCCAGGACCACATCTCAAGAAAAAACGTGGCTCTGCTAAGGGGCCTTTATTTTCTTTTGCTGAAAATGCTATTTTATCTATTTCCTGGATTTGAAAGACAACCATTTTCAATATTATAAAGGCAATACTTCTTCCATCAAGTATATACTGCTTTACATCCTGTCCCCTTCAAATCTGGTAAGACGGAAAACCAATTACTAGGCAGCAGGGAGGGGAAACATGACGTTATCTCTTCTGCAGGCTCCAGCTCTGTGCAGAAGCCATACTCAACTTATGCTTTTGTTTTTATTTTTAATCCAAGATTTACAAGATTGAGTGTTGAAGTATCTCATTTCTGAAGAGACTTATACAAACAGATGAGTAAATCCTGGGCTAAATGACAGTTCTCTGGCAGGATAAGTTGCACATAAACCTATTGCATCACTTCTCAAATGCAAGTCCAGCCAAACCACGGAAACAGAATCTTTGGACACTGGACCCCAGAATTGATACTTTAACATGATTCCCAAGTGTTTTTGAGACACATGCAGGTTTGGTAAGCTGGCTAGAGTAAAATCATAAAGCCCTGAATGGCTGCAGTCAGGGCATAATTTTGGGTGGTAATTTACAGGAAGTATCATAATCACCCACGGTCTTGGGCCGTAAAGGACATTTCTCTCAGATAGGACTTACATTCTAAGTTAGTCTTCTCACCAAAAGGTGGAGCGCAATAAAAACCCTCCCACCATTCAAAATGAGCTGACCCAAAGATGAACTGGCAGATTAGAAGAAACCAACCAAACTAGAGGCAAGAAAGGTTGCAGACTGTGCTATGTCTGCTCCATCCGCCATTTACTCCTCACCAACCCACCCATCCTTCTCCCTCCTTCTGTCATAGTCAAGCCAACAACCCTAGTGTTTATTCTAGGCCAGTGCTGTCCAACAGAAATATAATAAAAGCAAACATAATTTCAAATTTAAAAAGAGTAAAAGAAACATGATAAATTAATTTTAATAATGTATTGTTTGAATGAATATCCTCAAAATATCATTTCAACATATAATCAACATAAAAAATTACCATATTAATGGGATATTTTACATTCTTTTTTCTCACAGCATTTCATCTTGGAAATCCTGTGTATACTTTATTTATACTTAACAGCACGTCTCAATTGGGACTACCCACATCTGAAGTGCTCAGTAGCCTCATGTGGCTCGTGGCTCCCGCAGTGGACAGCACAGATTGAAACAATCACCCTGACCCTCACCCCATCCTCCACCTCTCCCCATACTAACTTGTCCTTGGTATTATCTTTTTGGTTCGGGATTCCTGCTCCAAACTCATGCCTTAATTCTTGGCTCTAGCCCCTTTCCACTCTCAAAGCCAACCTCTAATTTTTCCAATCTCAAATTTCCTAAATTGCTATCCTGGTATTTCTGGTCCCTCTGTTTTAGTACATGGTTTTTGTCTCTACTCACTCCCTTTTACCTCTGGTGAAAACTTCTGTTCTGGCTCTTGTTTTTACAGAAATTCCATGTGGAATGGGAGGGGTGGAGGGATCTGGACATATGAGGGACAGATTTTCTTAATTGTAAAAAAAAGAAAAAGTAATTCAATAAAATCTAAATTTAGAGAAATTATAGAGAAGATAATAGAGAATTCTTTGTGATTTATATAAACAGCAGCTGCAGCCACAACTATCCAGATGTTCAAGGTGCAAGAACTGGGAAAGACACAGGTGGTAAGTAGGAGAGCCAAGCTGACAAAACAGGAGGTGGGGGATAGATGGGTCCACACAGAGAGAGTTCCCTTAGTCACCTCTGGCTAAGGGCTTCACCACCTCGCTAGAGAAGGAATCGGAAATTAATGCCAGAACCACATTGTGCTGTATTTGTAATTTGTTGTATATGTAATTCTGCAAGTTAACCAGATATTCCACAGCATAAATTCCATCATTCTCAAGGAAACATTTTGTTGCCTTTACGAGTAAACAAACCCTTTCAGATATTTGTGAAGACAGAAGATTAGACAAGGCAGTGGGTTGGGGGGAGGTTGCAACTAGTAATTACAATCACATGTCTGGTTTTCAGAGAGGAATATCAGGTGTGTGACAATGCCCTCAGAAGGGCACTTCATCAAAGCTCACTCCTTTCCATGGGTTTTCATGCAACCAGAATCACCATTCATTCATTCGACAATATTCTCAGGATTTATTTTGTGCCAGGCTCTGAGCCGAAGTCTAGTAAGACCATGAGAGAAAGTTAAGGGCCACCAGGACACCTGGTACCCACACAGCTATGAGCAAAATTAATCAATACCCAAGTCTGCTTTTAGAGCACCTTCCTACCCAACTTTCTGCTAACTACTTCTGTGAACTGGTCACCTCTCTTCCTGAGGGGAAGACCCCCAGCCCTCAGGTCATCCCAGACACCTACCCTAAACCAGCTCCCCTGAGGAATGTTCACACTGCAAAACCACCAGGCTCCAGGCTCTTTCTCCACTCCCAAGTCAATATGCCCATTCTTTCAATGGCCAGATCTTGGCGACATGTTAAGAAAAGTGCAATCTTATTGAAGCAGTTCACACCCCAGTGGAAAAAACTAAGTGCATATAGGCTGTAAGGGGGAGCAGTCACTATAAGTTTTATATCAGTGAAACTTTTCTGAAAGAGCTGGTACTTATCTGAGCTTTCATGAATGGGTAGGGCTTAGACTGGGAAATAGAAGTCATAGGCAAACAGAACGGATAGGGATCTGTGAGGGCCCCAAGATTGAGGTGTTCTGTTTAGTGGTTCAAGACACATGCTTGAGAATCTTTATTGATATACAAATATGGGGTGGGGGGAGAATGTGTTATTAAAAAAGCTGGACATAGAATTTCGCTCAGGGAGAAAACTCTCTTTTAGTTTTTTGTTGCTGTTGCTCTTTCCTTCTTTTTTTTTAAAGAAAATACCATCATAAGCTGTGTCATACACAAAGCTATATGTTCATCGTCTGTTTAATTCTCCTCCTCCCAGGTACACAGGAGACTCCATTTCTCAGCCCCTTTGCAGTCGACTGGGGCACGTGATTACTTCTGGCCAACAGGTCTGGGCAGAGGCGCTATGGGTCTCTTGAAGCTGAAACAACATTTATAAGGTGTGTGGCTGAATGAATACTTGATGATATTAAAGAATCATTGGCAGTTTTTTTAGGGTATCATGAAGATATGGTGATTATATTTTTCAAAAGACATCCTTATTGCCATGGTCTGAATGTTTGTGTCCCCCATCCCCCCAAATTCATATGTTGAAAAACCTAACCCCTAATGTGAAGGTATTAATAGGTGGGGCCTTTGGGAGGTGATTAGGTCATGAGGGTGGAGTCCTCTTGAATGGGATTAGTGCCCTTATAAAAAGGACCCCACAGAGCTCCCTTGCCCCTTCTGCCATATGAAGACACAGTGAGACGGTGCCAGCTGTGAACCAGGAAGAAGGCCCTCACCACAACGTGACTGTGCCAGCACCCTGACTGGGACTCCCAATCTCCAGAATTCTGAGAAATAAAGTTCTGTTGTTTATAAGCCACCCAGTCTGTGGTATTTTGTTAGAGCAGCCTGAACGGACTAAGACACTTTTCTTTTAGAGATATTACATACTGAAATAATGATAATTGAATCGATGTTATATCTGGGACTGATCTCAAACAGTTCACTGGGGAGGGGGGAATGGAGAAGAGTTGGAAATGGATGGGGGTGTTGAGGAAACAAGATTGAACACAGTTGGTATATGCTGAAACTGGGTGATGGGAACAAACATGGGAGTTCATTACACTATTCTCTCCCCTTTTGTACTAAAAGTTTCAGCATAAGAAGTATGGGTCCCTCCAGCTTTCTCTTCCTCTGCTACACTGATTTAGCCATTCCAGATGGCAGGACTATAAAATGCAAGCAGCTGAGAACTCAGGGTCACCACCAGGAAGACAGCTTCCCTACAGAGTGGCAGGATCCACAGCCATCTTCCTGTGAACAAAAATTAAACCTTCTCATGTTAAGCCATTTCTGTTTCAGAGCTTGCTATTACATCACTATACATGGTTTTAGGGATGATTTTAGTCTGAGATGGCCTGTATAATTTAGGGTTGTACAAGAAATTATCAAAAATTTGGTGGGCTAGCCCTGGTGGCCTAGTGGTTAAGTTCAGCGCGCTCTGCTTCAGCAGCCTGGGTTAGTTCCTGGGCGTGGACCTACACCACTCGTCTGTCAGCGGCCATGCTGTGGCAGTGGCTCACGGACAAAAAGAGGAAGACTGGCATCGGATGTTAGCTCAGGGTGACTCTTTCTCAGTGAAAAAAAAAAAAAAAGAAAGAAATTCGGAGGGAGGAAGGACAGAATAGGGAATAGTGGGCAAGAGGTAGAGCTAAGCAAATAACTGAGATCAGAGACCTGCTGACAAAAGTCAGCCAACAAAACATGCCTGGGGGAAGAGGGGCTGAAGGATTTTGTAGTATGGTGATGTCTAATGTAAATTATTTGTGGCATGGTTCTGCAATTAGTTTTATTCCTTTGTCCCAAAATTTTGGTAAAATCTCTTATACACCAATGCCTTATATGAGAAGTATTTTAGGGGATATTAAGGTGAAAGGTCTATGCTCTATATCTTGGTTGGCACAAGAAAAGGAAATGAGAATGACCATGTGCAGTAAAACAGGGATGAAATGGAGAGTTTACCAGGAGAATGAAAGTGAAATGGGAGACACCCAGGAGTATATGAGGTTCTAGGGAAGCATAAAAATCCTGGGGAGGGCTATGGACACCCCAGCATGTGGGAAAAAATTTGAACCAATTTTCTTTAAATCTCAAAGAAGACTCAAAATGATATTGGGGTTCCATAATCACATGCATCTTTAAACATGTTACTGCATTCTGAGGGTCATTTTCATGATAGAACAGTTATTCTGAGATGACTTATGATAAGATGAGTAACACTTTCTCCATACTAGAGTGTACAAAGGCATGTCCAGTTGAAAACGTCTTAATGACAGAGAGCAAAGCAAGGATAGATCCAGATGTGGTAGTCTGAAGTGGCCTTTAGAGATAGAAAGGTAAATGTAGGTGTCATGTCCATAGACACAGCAGACATTATGAGAGTAGATTTAATCATCTATTCATCCATCACACAATAAACAATTATTGTGGCTCTGCCCTGGGCTCAGCACTGTATAACCTGCTAGAGATACAAAGGAATAAAAGATACAGTCTCTTCCCTTGAGAAACTGACATCTAAATGGGAAAGAAAAAGTAGCAAATAGTCCATAACAATAAAAGGTAATAAAAGACAGAACAAAAATATATGGCCAAGATTGGAGGTAAGAAGGTTCTGGCAAGATCTTCTAGAAGCAGCAATGGCTAAAGAATGAAGGAAAGGGCATTACAGAACTGGAAGGTAGTAGGTGAAAAGGCTCTGAGGTGAAAAGGCAGTGGTGCATTTAGGGAACCGAAGCAGGTTAGGATGGTTAATGTCTAAGGTTAGGGAAGAATGCAGGGAGGTGTCAAGAGTTGAGCCTGAAGAGAACAGCCATGGCCAAATCGCTTACTCTTTATCCTAAAGGGTACAGGAAACCACTGACCTTTTAAATATTAAGCCAGTGAGAAATATCACTTGGAAACAGTGTGGAGGGTGGATGTGAGGAGAGCAAACTGTCATGAAGGAGACAAGTTAGGAGGCTATTTCAGGGATGCAGGTGAGAGACCATGAGAGCCTTAAGGAAGATGGTAGCAGAGGGGATGGAGATAAGAGAACAAATTCTAGACGCATTAAGATCAAAGGTGCAGGACTGGGTGACTGCTTAGAGGGGAGGAATGAAAGAAAGGTAGTGGTCACTCACGACTACTAGGTTATTTGGCTGGGACATTTGAGCCTGGGGGAACTTGCTGGTCAAGAGAAAGTTGTGCAATCAAAATACAATGTCTCTTCTGTTCTTTAACTTCCACTTATACCTTTCTTCTCAAGCCAAAAGTAGAAACATTTACAATTCAATGTCATGTCATTCAATCGATCCACACAATCTCAATTACAGGTTGGAAAAGTTATTGATCAGTCGCAGAGAATTACTGACAGCTAATACAATCTGAATGTTTGGGTAAAATGGAAAGGTAAAAGATTAGGGCCTTGTTACCAGAGTATCCTGAACAATGACGACCCCCCTCCCAATTCTGTATTGATCTACGTTGCGATTTGACATACCCAATGGTCAAGAATAAGAAGTCAAATTCTAAATGGCTTCCACACTGATGTTAACATAAACTGCATCAAAGTACAATTTAAAAAAACATTAAAAACATAAGACTCATAAAAACACACAGTGAAAACTAAAAGTATATAGTGAATTAATAAGGGAACCAGAAACTTGACAAAGCCAGTTTAAAAGAGAATTTGAGTTAGGTAAAGTCTTCTTAGATACAACACCAAAAGCACAAGCAACAACAACAACAAATAGATAAATTGGTCTTCATGAAACTTAAAAACTTTTGGGGGCTGGCCCGGTGTCGTACGGGTTAAGTTCGCGCACTCAGCTTCTGGCGGCGCAGGGTTCGCAGGTTCGGATCCCAGGTGCAGACCTATGCACCGCTCACCAAGCCATGCTGTGGTGGCATCCCATATGCAAACTGGAGGAAGATGGGCACGGATGTTAGCCCAGGGCGAATCTTCCTCACCAAAAAAACAAAAAAAAAAAAATGCAACCTAACACCCAGGTAAGATGGTAGAGCTACGAGGGTAGAAGTCAGAGACCAAAGACCCTTGTCCTGACACCAAGGACCTTGGTGTGGGCACTCGTTTCCTATGACAGAAGATCTGAATGAAATAATTGGCTGGAGATTGAGAACAGTCTGTTGTTCTTCTCGTCTGTCTCTTTTGACTGTGCATCTTGGCTTTTGGAGACTGGTAAGCTCAGAGAACAGACTGCATTTAACTACAAAGATAAGAACGAATGCTCAAGTTCAGGAGACAAGAAAGCTTGGAGGGAAACCAACCAAAAGCTAGAGGAAATGGAGCCATTAAGCAAGAACAGGATCTGGCAAAGCTGGTTTTTCTCCTGAAGGCAGAAAGTAGCTATTTAAGGAGCTACAGAACCTGAAACAATTTATCAATGAGCTAAAAATATCCAGACAAGGAGCCCTGGGGATTTTGAATGCCAGAGATAACCTAAAAAGGACAAGTAGATTGCAACATTAACAAACAGCTGGGTTAGAGATGTCAAGCTTAATTAAAGAATTAATTAAACAATATTTTGAAAAATGTAAGACAAAAACAACAATTTTTAAGACTCTAGACTACCTCAAAAGGATAAGCTGATGCTAGAGGCTGGATACCATATGATTTCTGAAGGCACATTCAAGACTTTTTTTTGAAAATGAAAATGAAAACAACTGTGACATAGTATTATAAAAATGGGCTGATCAAATTGGAAGGTATCCTTTTGAATGGGAAATAGTCTTAAAAAAGGAAGAAAAGACTAGGAACAACAAAAACATATAAGGCAAAGAAAGTAGAAATTTATCAATGAAAACATATAAGGTAAATGAGTGAAATAAAGCAAAGATCCCTGTCTGGCATAAAAACCAAATACAACGATCTCTTGTCCCTAAGAGATACTGGTAAACCAAAACATAAATGTGCTATAAGCCAAGGTTTAATTTAAGATTTATCAGGTCTTTGCACACACAAAAAAGTGAAGGTTGTTATTATGAAAATGACATTAGATGTTAAAAAGTATTTAAAACTATGAAACTTTAAGAACAGTGCATCTTAATATTTAAACATTATAGCAACAATATATCCTGAAGAAAAGTTATGAAAATTGTCAAGTATAATTATATATGGAAGCCTCAGCAGTACGTGACAGTACACTGAACAGATAAGAAATTAAAACCCTTCCTAACGAACCAGATCCGTTGATCACCATCACTTCTTGATCCAATATCTCTAAATCTCTTAAGGACAAATGGTAGATACAATTAGCTGTAGCTTAGCAAAAACTGTTGTTCATTTCTGTTTGCCACTTTTAACTTCCCCACTTATTTTAATCTTACAATAGATATGATGTCCAATCAACCTCTACACACACCTCTCCGTGCATTGTTCTGTAACATTTGTCATATAGGCCACTCAATACATATTTATTATTGATGATAAGTGCTCAATAAAATGTTGGTTGAATAAAGAAATATATTTCCATCAGAACATCAGAACCAACATCAGAACAAAAGCAATAATACGGACAAAAGAACACCATTTGTTGAAAAGAATTCCAAATACTATTATGAACAGTAGTTTCTTTCTTCCCCATGCTCTGAACAGAACACAGCCCTTCCTTCCTTATAATGCAAAGAAAACATAATATTTAAGATTATTTAAAATAATCTAATAAATACCAAGTAAAAACAGTTTATTTCTACTGACCTTGTAAGTATGTAAGGCGAAAATGAAGCTGGATTATCCTGCTCTGAAAAGAGGGGCATAGATCCTCCCATTATCCATAGACGAAAGTACAACACAGCAATCACCTTCAGAGAAGAGAAAATTTGGTAAGAAAATCATCGCTTGTTGGGGGTAAGCCCCATGTCCTGGAGGATACTTTCAGATGCTTTACAAATATTTTATTTGCAAACACTTTTTCTAGTGAGCATTTCTATAAAATCCTAACATTCAAGAGGAATAAGAAAGATGGAAATAGCTGAGTAGAGAGAAGAGTAGACAACCAAGGTGATGAGAGAGAGGCAAGCACATTCTTAGTAACAGCTGTCAGTATCAAGCACTTACTAGCTGTTATCCACTGTGCTAAAGGCTTTCCATCTGATCTGAGGCCTCACAACCCTAGAGGTGGATGAGGAAGCTGAGGCTTAAAGGTAATTCACCCAGAATTCCACAGCTAGTAGTTGCAATCCAGGAGTTGAACCCATGTCATCGGTCTCTAACACTCAGTTTCTTAACCATTCCATTCACACAGCTCCATGAAAGTTAATTTAAAATATAATAGATAATACTGCTGTGTCTTAAATGAATATGTTTGGAAATGTTCTAACCCTTGAATGCCATGAAGCAGAACACTCATGAAGGGTTACTTCAACAACCCCAGGGAACATCTTTTGTGTCACCCAATGGAATTTTATCACTCAATGGCGCTATCCTGTTGCAAAGGTGGGTAAGAAAACCAGAGGCCAGAGAGACTTCCATGGGGATGAGTTTACTTTATAGGAGAGTCCACCCACACAGACCTTCTAGATGTAATTCTCATTACAATAGGACCAATTATCTTGCTTCCGTTAAAGTCAGAGGGAACTCTGCTTGAATAAAAGCTAAAGGATTAATTTTGGGGGTAGTTAAGGCTAGATGTTTCATTCCATGAACATCACTGACATTTCATGAATGCCTTTTATATAAGTGACCGCAAATCCAAAAATCTAAAATGAATGTAGTGTCAGACAAAAGCATATCAGCAATAAATAATGCCTAGCAGCAATTAAAAACCATCTTAATTAATGCTCACACTATGTCCTGCTCAAGCTGAATTTAAATTCTTAAAGACATTATAATGGAAAATGACAACCATAAAAGAAAAAGTATCCTGAAAGAATCTGAATTCCTTAAACTACTGAAGGGGAGCAGAATATGCCACCCCAAAATATGCCACTTTGGTATGTGGATTGTTTTGAGCTGAAGCCAATTAAGACCCAACAGATGCAGGAGGAGATTTTTACCTCTCCCTTAACTGCTTAAAAGAATTTAGATAAGGGTCCTATACCAGGAAGAGAGCTATTACCAGAGATCACTTTTCATATCAGAAAGATTTATCTATACGGCATGGCAAACATTTGTTTACCAAATATTTGGTCTTCTCATCTTCCCATGAATTGTCTTCCTCACCTTTGATGCCCCAGACCTCTACCCTCTTCTCCTCATCTTAGGATGGTATATAAGCCCTCAATTTTCTGACTGTCTTCAAGTCTCATGTTTTTGTGGGGCTCCCATACGTAAGTAATTAAATTTTATTTTCTCCTGTTAATCTGTCTTACATCAATTTAATTATTAGACCAGCCAACAAACCTAGAAGGGAAGAAGGAAAAATTTTTCCTCTCCAACAATACTATGAAAAGGAAAAACACTGTGATAACTGAAACAAAAATAATTGGAAGATAACTAGTAGAAAGGATTTCGAGAGTAAATTTTAAAAAGAACAAAAGGATTGATATTTGACAACTTTCATCACAGCAATAATGTCAAATTACTCCCATTCCCAAACAATTCTAAGAGAATAAATCACTTTCAAAACAAGTGTTGAATCACTCCAATTCTACACACAGATCCTGGGGAGTTCTTTAGAGAAATATTTTGCCCCTTTTGCTGAAACTTCCCAGTCAAGACTCTCCACCTCATTCAGTTTTTGCACATACGTCGTCTTCCATAAACACATTTTAGTGTTGGGAAAAAAATCACATTGTTAGCATTACAATTCAAAGACATTTTCATAAGTTTCCTATCAAAACTTATTATAAACTTGGACAGGAATCTATGAGAAACAGCAACAGCATAAGAGACTTGTATCTTAATCTTCTTGAATAGAAACATCCAACAATGTAAAAGGATGAATAATGTGATAGTCACCAAAGATGGCCACCAAGAATTCCTACCCTCTTTGCGTGTGCATTCTGCTCTTCCTATCAAGAAATGGAGTCAACTGCCCCTCCCTTAAATCTGGGTTGGTTTTGTGACTTGCATCGACCAACAGAATGTGATAGAAGGTACACTGTCAGTTCTGGGCCTAACCCTTGAGAGGTCCTACAACTTTTGAGTTGTTCTTTTAGAATCCAGCTGTCACATTGTAAAGAAATCCTGGCTATACAGCTAGAAAGAGAGGCCACATGGAGGGACGCAAGAGGATGAGATATCAAAGAGAGATGACCTAGCCAGGCTGACAGCTGCATGAACCTGCTTGAGTAACCCCAGCCAAAAATCATAATGAGCGGAAGAACCATGCAGCTGGATACTGCCCAAACTAAAGCATTTGGGGCAGATAAATGGTGGTTATTGTTTTAAGCCACTACATTTTGGGGTGGTGTGTTATGCAGCAATAGATAACTGATACAGCCAGGTTTGTGCTGCTGAGACAACTCAGCAGCAGCACTTTGAAAGGGACTCATAAATTCTATAGTTCACACTGTCTGTGTCACTGAGTTCACAAACCCCTAGAGTGCTCTCATACATACCTTCCAATGCTTTGTAACATTTATGGCGTGCAAACTCTTTGATCCTAAGATCATGTTGTTAGAATCTATTGCTGATTCTATTAAATAATCTGGATCGCGTCTCTGAGCCAAGTTAAAGTGAAATATTCCTTACTGGATATTTCAAAAGCATATATATACTTACATAACTTATGACCAAAATGGCCCTTTTTAAGAATGGCCTCATGGTAAGCAGGAAATTTCTGTTGCTACTCGTTGTCAGATACCTGAAACAGAAAAAAAAAAAAATCTTAAATAAGCATCAGAGTCTACCACACACAACATTCTCCTTTCAATCTGAATATGCCACAGCTTAAAGAAAGGCTGGAAAGGATCATAGCAAAGAGAATGGCTTCTGAAGCCAGACCACGTGGGTTTCAATCCCTCAGCACTGCTGCTGTCTGGGAGACCTTGGGCAAATTTCTTAACCTCTTTGCATACCTATTTTTCTCACTTATAAAAGAGGAGATAATAGTAGTATCTACTTCACAGGAAAGTTGTAAAGAACAAATGAGATAAGGGCCAGCCTGGTGGCATAGTGCTTAAATTCATGTGCTCTGCTTCGGTGGCCCGGGGTTCACAGGTTCAGATCCCGGGTATGGACCTACACACTGCTCGTCAAGCCATGCTGTGGTAGCATCCCACATATGAAATAGAGGAAGACTGGCACAGATGTTAGCTCAGGGACAATCTTCCTCACCAAAAAATAAAATAAAATAAATAAGATAAAATATGGAACAGGACCTAGCATTGTTAGCTATAAACATTGCTATCCCATCTAATCCCAACTAACCCAGGCAACTATATAGTTACACTGGTCACAGGTATGATCTTAAACAAAATGAGAGTTTATTTACCTACTTAATTTAGTTAGAGAGGTACTATGTCTTCAGCCCACAAAATATCTCACAAATATTTTACCCCTGAAAAAAGAAGATGCCAAGGTTGTGCGAGGTTAAAAAATTTATCCAAAGTAACAAAGTTAGTAAGCATCAGTGATGGATCAGAGCTTACCCATATGCAATGGGTAATTTTCTGACCTGCCTATGGCCTTTGGAACTACACTAGGTTACAAGAAATGTCTACTTCTAGAGGGGCAGGAACTTGTGTGGACCATGCATCTGCCAGGGCTCACTCACTTGTACAAAGTAGGAGCTCCATATATCCACATATAAGACATGTGATTGGCTGGCTTTAATAAAGACAATGAAAGAGAAGCAAAAGGAAGCTATCAACCAAAGCCAAGCAAAAACCTAAAGCAAGTCCTTTTCACCTACATGCACATTTCTATTTTTTAAAGTACAGAGTGGAGGAAACAAGTCAAATCAAATCACACAATCCAGCAAGCATTTCCCACCTCATCCTTATGTCCTCTACCTTTTTCATTTTTCTCTTTTACTCTTTTTAATCCAATTTCTCCTCATAGGATTTCTCTCCAGAATCTCTTAAAATTTGCATTTGAATGAGGTCTCTTTATACAATGGGAATGTTCTACAGGAGAGGGATCCTTAGTAAAACCTAACTGGGTTAGTATCACAAAGAAATGTCCACCTTGAGAACTGCTTACAAAATATATGTGGTTCCTCTGTTTTGTAAGAGTTAAATGTGTCCAAATGGCACTGTAAGGAGGGGACAGTGTCACTTAGAGGCAGATCTCTTCTTTCTTGCTTCCCTTTTCTTTTTCCTAATTTGGAAACAGCTGTCAACCTGACCTTTCAAATATGTAATGAGTGGAGAACATGAGGTAAGCCCAAAAAATCACTAAATAGAGTCAGCTTTTAGCAAGCTCTGGACCAGACCCACCCCCAAGCACTACATTTAAATCCTTTCTTCTCCCTTAGCTCTCAAAAGAGAGCCTGGCAAGGAGGATGGTCAGGGATACTGTCAGCTCTCATGACACAGGTGCATCACTAATTCGCCAAATAGGCTGAAGGGAGTCCACTACTTCCTGAAACTGTACAAGATTTTGTGTATGTTTGCATCTGTGTATTTCTCTGAGGCCAAGTCCTTGGACTTGATCTTCAACGTCAGCTGGGTCTGTGATTCCAAAAAGGGTAAAGCATTGCTAAGCATCTTCTCTCAGCTCTGCCTCTATTTACTATGACTATCGTTTCCAGGCCAACTTAACAAAGACCAACTCTGGATATTTCTGCTGTTCTACAGGATGTAAGATAAATGGCAGCAGGAAGGGAATGACAGCTGGGAAAGAAAAGGTGCTGGGGAGGGCTGGAGTTACAATACATCTGGATGACAAAGGACTTCTTGGGTTGGTCTGCTTTTGGAAGCTTCATTTCTCAGGTTCCCTCTGTTGCTGGTTTATTTTAACACAGTGGAAAAACCAGAAGTGGTTTCTTTACTATAAAACAACAAACCAGGATTTTTTTCAATGTGAAACTTAGGTAAATTCATATTTTGTTCCACTGAAAGCTCACTCTGATGGTTATTTCAGTGAATTATATTTATAATAAGTGTCCCTTTGTTTAGAAATTCTTCCTCCATGAGAAATTCCATTTCCTCAAGAAGTTAAGCTCCTTTAGGAACCAAATAATTTTACTCTTAAAATGTAGCATCCCAAAGCAATGAAGGCCTAGAATGATACAGAGAGCAATGGTTGAAAAAATGACCTCTTTCAAGATTTCTATTTCTAGTTGTCGATCAATATTAAATGACAAAATAAGTCAAAATGACATGGCCCTCTTTTTTGGTAAACACTAGGTCAGAGGCTGAGATTCCTAAGCTCATACAAGGAGCATTCCAAGGGCTGGATTCTCTGCATCCCCTCCTCCTCCCCCTCCCACAACAAAACTGGACAGCTGGAATTTTCCCCATTAGTCTATGATGTATGGTCTGTGAAGTAGAACCAAACAATAACAAATAATAACAATAAAAACAGCAAACAACTAATATGAGAGACACAAATCTAAGTGATTTATATGTAGTACTTTCTTTACAATTTACAACAATTCCTTAAGGAAGAACATTATAATTCCTTCTTAATAGAGGAGACCAAAAAACTAGAAGTAATACTGAATTGTTTAGATTCTCTTAGTTACTCATTTCAATCATGGGCTAAAGCAGCTGAAAGTGCCTTAAAAACACACGGTACTGCGTAAACGCCATCACTGATAATTTTCAACTTCAGTCAAATTCTCCACTATTTTCCCCACAAAGCCAGAGAACATGCCAATAACAAAACCAAACCACTGAGGAAACCACTAGAATAGGAACCAAGGGTTCAGGATTCTGTTCTTGTTCTTCAACTCATTTGTTACATGACTTGGAACAAAGTCCACAGATGCTTCATTTTCTTCCTTTATCAATGAAAGTTGGACTAAATGGTTTCAGGGTCCCATTCAGTTCTAAAATATTGTCATCCTTGGATGTTCTCAGCAACTGACGACATCATAAATGATGATTAAAGAAAAACATACAGAAACTTACTGAAATTTTTAAAAAAGGAACACCAAGGGATTAGGGGGAAGCAAACAGTACATGATCCCCACTTTGAGTATGTTGGAGAGAAAGAAATTTTTCCTCTCCCTTTCTAAATTCTTCTGGCTGGTCTAAGAATTAAATTGACATGAGACAGATTGAAATGAGAAAAATCAAATTTAATTACATATGTATGGAAAGCCCGAAGATATGAGGTTCCCCAACAGTCAGGCAATTGAGGTTTATATGCCATCTTGAGCTACGAAGAAGCAGGGTAGGGGTTCTGGGACTTCAAAGGGAAGGAAGACAATTCACAGGAAGATGGGAAGAGCAAATGTTTCATTAAAAAATGTTTGCCATGCTATGCAGAAACAA
Organism: Tapirus indicus; assembly: GCA_031878705.1. Lineage (NCBI taxonomy): Eukaryota > Metazoa > Chordata > Mammalia > Perissodactyla > Tapiridae > Tapirus > Tapirus indicus. The sequence continues at coordinate 123,345,164 of CM062918.1, forward strand.
TGGGACACAGAGATGACTTTGATCACACAGGCCTTGCTAAGTCTTCCCCAGTTGATCATACCTAGTTCATATTCTTTGTAGATATCTCTGGTGATAGCTCTTCTTGCTGGAACAGGCCCTTTATCTACACACTTTTAGGCAGTTAAGAGGGAAGTAAGAAAGCTCTTCCTGAGTCTTTGTTTCTTAAAAATAATCAGCCTAAAATAATCCTCATGCCAAAGAGACACATTTTGGGGTGACAAATTCTGCTCCTCTACAAGTAGACTCTTATAATTTGCAGCTGCATTTAGAAAAAATATTTTAACATAAGTTTGGAGTATTAACATTATCAAATTCTGCAGTTTTAACAATTTCTGATTTTAGGCAAATAAAACCAAAAGATCAATATTATCCAAAGTAAATTTCCTAAGGTGTGCTCCCCCACACCCCAAGTTTTCTGACCTCAAATTTTCTATTAACATCCACCTTCTCAGTTGATCATGTTCAAATATGCAGAGCTAGATGTGACTTCCTCCTATAGCTCACCCTCCATAGCTATTCAGTCCTCAAATCCCATTAAGAGGTCACAGCTGAGACCAGGACAACCAGCCACTCTAAGTCACCCATCCATAATCTTGAGAGCTAAATGAATGCTTATTATTTTAAATCACTGAACTTTGTTAAACAGAACTACTGTATTGTAGGGGTTCAGAACAAGTTGTCCCAAGATGTGCCACTTTGGCAGGCAGATTATTTTGAGCTAAAAACAATCAAGGCCCAAAAGACTCAGGGAGAACCTTTGACCTTCCCCCAACTGCCTAAAAAGAATTTAGATAGAAGACCTGTTCAAGGAAGGAGCTATTGCCATAGATAACTATAGAATAACATGAACTAGGTGTGGTAGACAGGAAGGAACCTAGCAAGGCCTATTTGATCAAAGTCCCTTCTGTGGCCCATCATCTCAGCATGGCCCAGCAAACATTTGTTTACTAAACATTAACCATTTTCATCTTCCTGTGAATTGTCTTCCCTCCCTTTGAAGTCCCAGACCTCTACTTAGTTTAGGATAATACATATATCTCATTTTATCTGATTGTCTTTGGAATTTTTCATGCTTATGTGAATTCCCTGTGCACAGGTATTAAATTTGATTTTCTCCTGTTAACCTGGCTTATGTCATTTCAATTATTTGACCAGCCATAAGAACCAAGAGAGGAAGGGGAGAAATTTTCCCTACTCTCACAATGTTAATAGATAATTGATACACACAGCACGATGACCAATAAATGCTTACGGACCCAAACAGAATGTTAAACATATTTATCTGCTTTTGCTCAATCCCTTTTCTCTTCTGTGTTTTCCTTACTTTCCAGTGCTAGACCTGGGTACAAAATAAGAATGTTCATAGTTTGGAATGTGGACAGCAAGCTGGAGGAGGAAAACCACTTGGATGGTACTACTTCTCTTACCTTAAATCCTGGTGGTTTAAATGAAGACAATATACTTTCCAGCCCTTCTCAGAATCTATGAAAACCTGATAATTTTTGCATTAATACCAGCTCCAGTGGCAAACATCTCAGCTACAATGAGTTGTTACTATTTAACATTATAACAATAAATTATAAAAAGCTACATATGGGGGCCAGCCCGGTGGTGAAGTGGTTGGGTTCACGTGTTCCACTTCGGCGGCCTGGGGTCTGCCGGTTCAGATCCTGGGTGCGGACCTCCTCACCACCCATCAAGCCATGCTGAGGCAGTGTCCCACACAGAAGAATTAGAAGGACCTACAACTAGGATATACAACTATGTACTGTGACTTTGGGGAGAAAAAAGAGGAAGATTTGCAACAGATATTAGCTCAGGGCCAATCTTCCTAAAAAGAAAAACAAAAGCTATATACGAAATTCTTTTTAGAACACCAGTCATACTAATTTAATTTCTCCTGCTCTTTCAAGGTAATAAAAGGAGATTAATAAGGAAGCATATACTGTAACCAAAAGAAAAGAATTTGAATTCAGAACTTTTTAGAATAAGAAATCAGAAATTCTACTTCTCTTTGAAACACAAGAAAAAAAAAACTTCAGTTGACCAAAGAAGTAAAGACATAGCTCATTAGAAAAGATCAAAAGCTTAACAAAAACAACAATAGAAATTTAAGTGTCTTTGGGTTCTCTTTTTAATGCACTTTCCTTGAACCCATTAAGTGCTTCATCTAAATCTTAATAACCAAAGGCATTCTACAGAGAAGCAGAACAACCTTTGATGTCTCCTTTGATATTCAAATGCATATTCTGAGGGGAAGGGGCTAACTATAATAGGAAGACAATGACGCATTTCTCAGTTTGATCTACTCAGAAACCCAAACTGACCTTCAATACCCCATTCTGTGCCTGTCGTTAAATTTTCTTCCAGAAATTTTAAACTCTTAAGTCAGCGTGTTACTTACAAAGAAACATTTACTTAGATTATCACACATAGAACTGTGGATATAAAGACAGAGAAGGCAGAGGAAAACATAATTTCAGTTCTCTTAGCCATTCTGAGAACCAAAGTTAGAACTGGAAGGGATCAAAACAGCTCAGGTAGTTTTACAGGTGAGAAAAAAACAATGAAGCCCGGAAATGTTAACTGACTTGCAAAAGGTCACGGTCCTTCAGTGTCAAAGGTCAATGAGTTTAGGCTTCATTAATTTAGTCAGAGGGTCTAATTTATATTCCTTCTACAATGAATTTAGTTGGAAGCCCCAGTTTTTATTCCTTCTAGACATAATGGCAGATATTCAGTTTTGGTGCTGTCACCCTTGTCTGTTGTTAACAGTATCTGGGAAATTTCAATTCATAATAATAGGGGATACTTAACATATTTAGTACATACCAGTCACTGTACTAAACACTTTACCTTTTTCATTCCATTTAATCCTCATACCAGTGACACCGCTCAAGACAAGGTTGACACAAGGGAAGCCATATTGTAGAAGAGAAACCTTACTGCTGATTAACTAGTCCAGACATGCTCTGTGGGTTCTGTGGCCCCTCCCAGCAGCTATAAGTTGATTACCTTGTCCTTTTGAGTTCCTTAGGAATGTGATGACTCCTGGGCAGAAAATCTAGGCTGATAGCTTTCATCATTGACAAATGAAAGACCAGGGTATAAGCCGTTGCTCCAGTTTCTGATGCATATCAAGTAAAACAAAAGATTCTGGAACTAAGACTAGATGGATGCCCCTACCCTGAGACCAGATGCCTCCACCCAGAGGTCAGATGGATGCCTCCCCTACCTGGTGACTAGGCCCCTATATAACTGGCCTGTAGTCTTTGTTCTGTAAAATGGTTCTGACACTGGCTCAAGACAAGGTTGACATAAGGGAAGCCATATCATAGAAAAGAAACCCTACTGTAACTTTGAATGATCTCTGACTAACTAACCCAGTCGGATATGCACCCTCGAGGAGATCTAACTGCTCGGTAGATTTTATGACCCCTGCTTGTGCAGGTACCTCCCAGCTGCGATAAGATGATAACTTTGTTCTTTGAGTTCCTGAGGAATGCGATGACCCCCTCTATGCCGATAGCCATCATCAATGACAACTGAAAGATCTGGGTATAAGGCATTGCTCCAGTCTCTGATGCATATCCAGTAAAACAAAAGACTATCAGAAACTAAGATCAGATGGTTGCCTCCACCCTGAGACCAGATGCCTCCCCCACCCGGAGACCAGTTCCCGCATATAACTGGCCTGTAGTCTTTGTTCTGGAAGATGGTTCTTTCAGACATTAGTCAGCCATCTTCCCTCTTGCTGGCAAGCTCTAATAAAAAGTCTTTTCTGTCCTACCACCTTGCCTCTCAACTATTGGCATGTCTTCCAGTGGGCAGATGAACCCCCTTTTCGGGTGGTAATAGTTCTTTGAGACATTAGTTGGCCATCTTCCCCTTGCTAGCAAGCTACAATAAATGCCCTTTCTTATCCACCATCTTGCCTCTTGATGATTGGCTTTTGTCTTGTGGTGAGCAGATCATGCCCTTTGTGTGGTAACATGAGTTCATACTTGTCCCCATCTTGTGAATAAAGCTCAAGGAGGTACTTACTCAGCATCTCACAGTGGCAAGTGGCAGAAGTGAGACCTAAGTACATAGCCAAAGCATTCACGACTGTATACGGCATAAAAGTAAAGTGGAGCTGGTTTATTCAGCACACTTTGAACATGGATTATTGACTAAATGGCATTTCTACACAATAACAACACAATGACTTCTATTTAATTAAAAATGACAAAATTTGGGGCCAGCCCAGTGGCGTAGCGGTTATGGTACCTCTTATTGGTATACGCTGGTTGATAAATTCAAGACAATTAAGCTAGTGAAAAAGAGTATTTGATATTGGGTCTGTCCTGGAAAACTGGGGAAACACTTTCTATTAACAACAACAACAATAATAATAGCTACCATTTAGTGAATGCCTACTGTGCCGCAGGCACGGTTCTTATGTGTATAATCCTCAGCACATTCCTATAAGATGTGCACTGTTAATATTTTCAGTTTACAAATGAGGAAACTGAGGTATTAATGGTCAAGTAACTTGTCCCAAGGTCCCACAGTGGGTAAGCGAGAGGAGTCAGAACATAAATCTAGCCTGTGCCCTTAACCACCAATGCTCTGCTACCTCTCACATCACTGTCAACTAAATCTCTGTCTTCACCTTCCCAAGAGGATGCTTGAATTTCAAATACTACTCTCAGCAGTACAAATATGTCAATAACATATTTAAAAGGATGATTATTCAGGATCCCAGTACATACCTGATCAATTTAGGAAATTAACAAAAAAGGCTGCTACAACTTCATCACTATGAAAAATGACAGGCTATTCCAACAGCCACAGCCAATTTAACAAGCGAAATATTGGACTAACTCTAGGACTGAGTTAGGTCCTAGAAGCAATATATGAAAGGAATAAAAGCATACATTTAACATTTAATAACAGCTAACATTTACTGGGTGCACACTGTGGGCCAAAAACTATTCTAAGCACATGTATTAACTCTTTAAATACACATACAACTATGAAGCAGGTGCTCTTTCTATCCTTATTTTATAGATGGGGAAACCGAGGCACAAAAAAATGAATGAACTTTCCCAGGGTCACAAAGCCAGCAGTTAGCAGAACTGGGACTTGAACCTATGCAACCCTCACTGTCCACACTACACCCACCACACGGCCTTTCTGTACTTTCAGCACTGCCCCAAGGAGGGGTGCACATGATAAAGGACTAACAGAACTCAGAGAAGGAAGAAATCAACATGGGCTGGAATAGGAAGGGAAGCTGCAGGGAAGAGGTGAGACTTGACCTGGGCCTGGAGGACAGAGAAGATGTGAGAGCAGAGGAAGCCAAGAGGAGAGGTGCCCAGGCAGCTGCAGAGGGACTGGAGTGAGCACAGCCCGCCCTGGACAACTAGGGCTTCCTGCAAACACAGCATGGTCAGCCCCTACTCCTGTACTCAGTGACTCTTAACAGTGTTGCAAAGCCAAGTGTCTAATATCTGAATCAAGGAATGTTGAATAGAAGTTTCAAAACCCTGCCAGCTTGGGGGGGCCACCCGGTGGCGCAGCGGTTTAGTCTGCGCTTGGCAGCCTGGGGTTCGCAGGTTCGGATCCCGGGCGCCTGCCGATGCACTGTCAGTCATGCCGTGGCAGTGTCCCATATAAAGTAGAGGAAGATGGGCACGATGTTAGCCCAGGGCCAGTCTTCCTCAGCAAAAAAAGAGGATGATTGGCGACGGACGTTAGCTCAGGGCTGGTCTTCCTCACACGCACACAAAACCCTGCCAGCTTGAACAGCAGTAGAATATCTCTAAACGTGATTGATGTGGATTCCATCTCCCTTTTGCTCAGCCACATGTGGGCCACGTGATCTCACCCAGGCAGTTCCCTTTCCCCTAAGCCTGCCCCAGTCCTTACCTGGCGTCACCCTTGTCAGTAGGGTTCTTGAGGTACCTGGAGCAGGACGGCCTCTCTGCATGGCCCCATCTCTGAACTGCTCCCTAGGAGTTTCAAACCTTACAGTCGGGACCAAGGACAGAGATGGGGCCACCACTGCTAGTGAGAGGGGTCACCTTGTGCCACAGGTCGGCACCTTTTTTTAGTTTCTCCTCCATTTGTTGCACCCATGTAGAAGGCAGGTAGGCTGGCCCACCTGGGTCTCTCTCTAACCCACCTTCATGCTTGTAACTGGGTGAGTAACTTAGACTAATGTCTGTGCTACAGATCACTCCAGAGAGCTGAGATTTAGGGCACGGAGAGGAGGAAGTCTCACTTAAACCTTTACAAAGCCACTTTCTCCAGTCCAGCTTTCAGTCTAGGGCTCTCCCTCCATCCTCATGCACATGCTCTGAAGCAACTCTCATAACGACAGTAAATCCAGAAGCTCTCAACAACACATGGTTTCGTGCCCTGAGTTCACACAGGGGCCAAGGAGGACATCTGGCAGCCTGGGCTTCCTGCAGACCATGCTCCTCCTGAAATCCTGAAATCGATCACCTCCCTGCAGCATAGGCCGCACTGTGGTCAAGGGCCTGCAGCAGAGTCGGCGGCCTAAGAAAACACAGCACCATTCACAGGGAGGTAAGCAATGCCCATGCAGGGGAAGAGAAATCTTTTCTTGTTGCAAACAAACTGGACCAGAAAACAGCCCATTCCTCCCACCATGACCCCTAACATCCCTTTATATTTAAGGGCAGAGCTGCAGGGCTAGAAAGTGGGGACCAGTCCCTCCTGCACAATCTTGGCAAACACCTTGAAAATTCACTTTTCCTACAAGAATCTTACTTTTGGGGGATTCAAGTTTTATTTCACTTGGAACTCCATTTTCTACATTGAGGACAAATATATTATGTTTTTTAAAAAGGTGACATTTTTAAGGCTTCAAGTCTAGGCAATTTGGTTTTATTTTTAAATTTCAGTGCTCACGTACATTGAAAGCTTCTGAGGAGAAAACTAACTAAGACTTCAGAGCAGAAATAAGAATCACGGTGGCTCTAACACAAGTACACACAACACAGAAACAATCATTATTCAGATAATTGTCAGAGTTTTAATGTTTGCATAAAATGTCTATCAGTATTGTAGAAGTTAGGAATCAATAATAATAAAGTCTATACAATCTTTTTCAAATCCACACTTCTTTTGGTTATATAATTTTTAAAACTTTCTCCAAATTTCCTTCTAGACCTAAGAGTCTCATTTTAAAACATAATATTAAAAGCCTAAGTAGGAAAGCTTCCAAAGGAACTAGAAATTTCAGCCCCAGTCGTATTTTTCATATACATATTCACATATTTAATTATATTTATATTTTACTTGTATTTTTCAAAGTAAACATTCAGGAAATAATGTGATAATATCACAGTTTGCTAAGTTTTAATTATCTCTTTATATGATGTCTTGGTTGCCAAAGGGATCTCTAAGGGCCCCTTATTCTAAACTCTCAAAAGATGGTGCCTTGATAGCACAGGGGGAGCCCTGGGTGTGGCAAGACAACCACAGGCCATGGAGGCATGCTGAATTCTGGCTCATTCAGTAACAAACTGGAAGACTAGGCAAGCCCTTTAACCTCCCTGGGGGTTCAGGTGCCTCAGCTGTAAAATGGTCATCATTATTTCTACCTGACAAGGTTGCTGAAAGGATTTCAATGAGATGATGTATGTAAGTAGCTCAACATAGTGTCAGCACATAAAGGCACCCAAAGTAGCCATTATTAGAAGAGTGAGCACAACTCAACTGAAAATACTAAAACACTATGGCTTATCCTTCACGGCCACCAAAAAAAAAAAAAAAAGAGGAACAAATGAGTAAAGGAATTCAGCTAGGATAATGATAGAAAAAGGAGTTCATCTCTTTCAAGTTCAATCAGCTCTCTCCTTGCTGCAAGGAGAAGGCAAAGAGAACAAAATATTTGCCAAGAGGACAACGCTTTAATTTGGCTTTCAACATTCTTCTTGTTCACTGGACTCCTTAAATTCAGCTTGGATATTGAAGTCAGATACTCAAATGCGTTGTGCAGGTTGTGCCTGTAAAACAGAGCCGGTGGAGGAGGCGGAATCGAGGTGACCTGTGAGGGGTGAAATCCAGCCCCGCCCATGGACTGTTCAACAACCCATGCGCCCTGGCACTGGCTGCATCTGCCCTGAGGAAGGGGAGCCTTTCCCTAACCTATCCAAAAAAGCAAAAGGTGCCCCGACTCAAACATCATGCATGCACCATGCCACGTGCCCACAGCTTTTTCTTCTTCACATAAATAGCTGCTATTGGCCAGCAGCAGCTCTGCCATTATTATTTAATACCCACTAGACAGCTTCATTGTCCTAATGACTTTCACAGCAACTTGTTTAATCTAATGTTTCCATTTTCTTTGCAGCCAATTTCATTTTCTCCCTGACATATTATCACAGTGTTGCAATATTTCCAGTCACCAAACCATGTGCAAAGCAACTTAATGTTCAACTGAAGACTAGCATTTGTTTCTGTCTTACCTCAGTTGAGTTTTCCTTCCAGATTCAGCACAGGTGTTTTGCACAGTGGGCATTTAATTCATCAAACTGAATTTTTTAAATTCCTAATCATACAAGTCTTAACCTACCTTTACAAACCCCACTGACATCAGGGCCCAATTTGAGACTGTTATTTTAACAAATGCATTTTTCCTGTCCTAAACTGACCTCAAGCCCAATTAAAAGTCCTCTGAAAATTTTCCAGTCTAAACTTCCCAGATCCCAGAGATGTTCATACACGAGGCTGGACTGTCATCAAGGGCGAGCAGCTGGTCCAGTCCACCTAGTACTGAGGAGCTTGCTGGGACATGGGGCTTTCAGTGATAAAAACTAGGAAACTCCTAGAAAAAACAGGAGAAGATGGTCACCCTGTATGCCATCCATTGGCAGGTTGGTAGAGTACAATAGAATAAACTGCTAAGGAGTAAACCAAACCAAAGTTATGCAAAATTCAAAGAAAAAAAATTGGTTTCTTTTTCTTGTCCTGGACACACCCACCCACACACACACACACCCTCTTGATCCATAACTTGCTGTTTCTTTCATGAATAAGAGTTGAATCAAAAACTAGTGTTTCTCTGGTGGAAGATATCTACCAATTGGTTGAGCTTGTTAATTCTGAAAACATGAGAACTAGAATTTTCTAGCCCAGCTGTCAGGCAAATCTTTTCTACTTAGATAAGCCAAGTTAAGGTATTCTTTATAGCACCATTTTATTAAAGAAACAAAAAGGAAAAGAGGGCAGGAAGAAACAAGGATTTAATAACCACTAAGACTGTACAGAGCTCCCTATACATGCAATCAATGGAATTGTAATGCCTATATTTACTGGACTATAAACCTGCCTGGTTGATTGTAGTAGAGGTTGATATTTTAAAAGATAAATTTGAATCAAGCTTCCATCAGTAATTAAAAGGAATTGACAGTCTTGATTTTAAAATACACCATGTCTATAAATGACAAATACAATGGTACCTAAAATGATCAATCAGCTGTAAACAAACAAAACCAAACATTCAAACAAGACTAAAGTTCCAAAACCTCATAACCCGTAATTTTGCTATATTTATCTCTTTATACTCTGCCATATGTAACTATCATATATTCATTTTTATTTTTAAATATTGGTAATACTTAGTTTAAAAGTTTATGAAAGTTTTCCTGTCTTATATGCCACACTGTTATTATCTTTTCCTTTTATGAAAGGTTTAATGACTATAGGATTATCTAAAATCATTCCTACTCTCTTTAAACACTAGGTTCCAATTTCCTGGGCCCTGTTACTGTAAACACCACAGTAAATAAAACTAAAAGTAGGTTTTCACACTGTTCAGTGATCTCCTACTCAGGGAGAAGCACCACATTATGAAAGGTAAACAAATACTTTAGACTGACAAAAATAATAGATGTTCATCATGAGGAAAACAAATTCCAGAAGAATCTATTTGATATGTCCTTTGCCCAAGTAGGAAATCTGATTCCTGCCATAGTCAGTCTCTAGAGGTCCCATCTGCACTCCACCTTCAAACCAAGAAAGGTCATCTCCAGGAGTGACAGACTGGGCAGAACCTCTATTCAAGATGTGAGAATGTGCCAACCGGTGCTAATTCCATTAGGCAGGTGTTAGGAATCATGCTTGATCTCAAATTCCCTAACAAGCACTTTATGAGAAACTGACAGAAGGTGGGCACTCACAGTCAGTCAAATGAAGCATTTCCTCAACATGCTGGAAGGAGGCCTGAAGCTAGACCTCACCAGTGTGCACAGCTTGGGAATCATTGACTCCTGACAGAGCTGGCTGGTATGCTACAGTGCGTAAAAAAGAAAAACATCTTCTCCTTGTATAATAGGATTTGGTTGGGGACCAAAATAATACAACTCACGAGGCCCTCAAGATGAGATACACACAAAGATCCAGATCTGGTCCTCCTGTGGAAACAGAGGTACAGACAGGGAAACATATCCATCTGCCTAAAACATTCACCATTCCAAGCCCTTAGGATTTTCAGGTCTACCTTCAAGAAAATGGCATGAATATATTAACTGGCCTCTAATTTTGCTATGTTCCTCTTTTTTAGCTAGTCAGTTTAATGGATTTCAGGATGGAGGTTATTGCAAATAAAAGTAAAATTGAATTTGTGGCATGAATAACCCTGTCCTGCATATGTGTTTTGTGTACTGTGATTTTTTTTTTATTTTTGTATTTACCATGTCTGAATAACACCAATAAGCCTATTCACAAGACACTTACCCTGCAGTTATTCCCATACACAAAATGTGCCATAAAATATGCATAGGATCACAAGCAGTCCAAATAAGGTATGTGACTTCATCCATAATGTACGAGCCATTTTCATACAATTGGATGATTTAATTTTTCATTTGCCAAAGACAACTACTTCTATCATTACACTGTTCTAGAAATTTAATAAACCAGTATTTCTGCAATACTCACAAATTCATCTATTAAACAACCTCATCTATTGGTTATACATACAAAAATCAGAGATGAACAAAAATTGCTTCTGAGCAACCAAAACTAATGTTTCCAACACACAACTATCTGATATTTATCCCAAAAGCAAAATCAGACCATACAGAACTGCTGCTACAGACAAGTATGCTGTGGCAATGACTCACTTGCTGTCCCCAGACCCTGTTTCTTCTCTTTCTTGAGCACACAACTTCTCTGCTTCGCTTACAATTAGAACTCAGCCATGTGACTGAGTTCTAGACAAGGGAAAATGAGTGGAAGGGACAGGCACCACTTCCAGGCCTGGCCCATATAATCTTCCTGTAACATTGGAACACCCAAGCTTTTTCCTCTTCCTGCTTGATGAAGACAAGCACGGAAACCTAAAGCCACCGCTTGAAGACACAGACTCACAAGATGAAGGGAACCTGGGTTCCTGAATCACAGTGTGGAGGGGAACTGCTCACCCATCAGGAACATTTATTTCAGACTTTATGTGAATAAGAAATAAACTTCAATTGCACGTGAGCCACTGTTCATGGCTGGTGTTATCTTAACTGATAGAGATGCCAATAGTAGCAAGAAATGGCATTTAAAAGCAAGGAGAGATCTACAAATTCACCTTTTGCAAACAAATCTGAGACACTCAAGAATTTACGTAAGGAACATTAGTGTCTCATTATTTACAAATACTAAATTTTTAAAAACTATAATAGAATACAATGTTGGCAAGGCTTCCATGAGATAGACAAAATCATGGACTTCACATGGAAGTGAAAATTTGTGTAACTCTGTACTTTTTTCTGAATAGCAATTTGGCATCATGCATCAAAACCTAAAACACTTCCTCAACCTTTAGTAACCACACTCAAATCAGAAATGTACAGAAAGAATTATGTCCATATTAGTGAAAAATTGGAAACAACCTAAATATCTAACTATAGGGGAATAATTAAATAAACTTTAGCATAACCATATAGTGAATAACACCATTTAATCACTTAAAAATTATGTTTAGAAGAATATTTAAAGACAAGTGTAAATACTCATTATATATTGTTAAATAAAAGAATATGACCACACAATATATACAATATGAATCCAGTTGTTAAAATGTATATATATACAACAAAAGATTGGTGAGCTATGTACCTGTTACTGACTGCATGTCTGTGTCTCCCCAAAATTCATATGTTGAAATTCTAATCCCCAACGTGATGATATTTGAAGATGAGGCCTTTGGGACGTAATTAGGTCATAAGAGTGGAGCCCTTATGATGGGATTAGTGTCCTTAGAAGAAGAGATATGAGAGAGCTTCTTTTCTCTCTGCTTTCTGTCGTGTGGGGATACAATAAGAAGATGGCTGTCTGCAAATCAGGAAGACAGCTCTCACCAAGAAATGAATCTGCTGGCATCTTGATCTTAAACTTCCCAGCCACCAGAACTGTGAGAAATAAATGTTTGTTGTCTATAGTAATTTCTTATAACAGCCAAGAAGACTAAGGCAGAACCAAAACATTAACAGAGGTTGCCCTTGGGTATTGATACTATGCAGGTCTTTTTATTTCTTCTTCATAAATCTCTGTAGTTTGAATTTTTTCAGCAGTTAAAATGAGATACTTTTATAATCAGAAAAAAGAGTCTATGATTTCTATTATTTAAACAAAGGTTTTTTTAAAAAGTTAAAAATAAAAAAAGGTAGAAATCTTTAAAAGCACATATGAGAATTAAAAGCCAAAGAGCAGACAAAAATGAATTCAACTGGGCCACTCAGTAACTCTTAAGGAGCTGACTATTACAGTAATGCTCACTAACCAACATTTCATAATGATAACCCTAAAACATTGCTATGGAATGATCTCTAGGATATTTTTTTTCAGTAAAAAAAGCAGATAGGAGAAACGTGTGTATAATATGCTACCATTTATCTAAGATAGGAGGAGGAGCAGTTGTATATTTTAAAGCTAAACCAACCTGAAGAAGAGAAGGAAAAGGAGGAGAACAGAAGCAGAGAAAGAAGAAAGGGTTACCTGTCGGTGGAGAAAGGGAACAGGTAGAGAGAACTGGAATGGACCTCTCTGAGTATACCTTGTTTTGTAGATTTAGAAGCAGTGTTTATATGATTATGAAACAAAATTAAGTCCAGGAGAAAAGCAATCCCTAAAAAATCAAAAGCAACACAAAGCAAATGAGCCATAACTACACAGAAGAGAACTATGTCAAGTGAGTTTAAAACACAGTAATTTCACTGCATATACCTAGTACTATATACTTTAAAAACAAAAAGAATTTTCAAACTACTTTTAATAATCATATTATTTCTGGTAATTTTTTTTTTTTAGGAAGATTGGCCCTAAGCTAACATCTGTTGCCAATTTTACTCTTTTTCTTTTTTGTCCCCAAAGCCCCAGTACATAGTTGTAGGTCCTTCTAGTTTTCTATGTGGAATGCCCCTTCAGCATGGCTTGATGAGGCACCTCACAGTAGGTCTGTGCCCAGGATCCAAACCAACAAACCCCAGGCCGCTGAAGTGCAAGGCGTGAACTTAACTGCTGTGCCACTGGGCTGGCCCTTGTTTCTGATAATTTTTTACTGTTATTTTGAGACTGTTATGTGAGGAATGTGGACTAAAACAATAAGTGATTATGCTGGTGGTGTTAGGAACCAGAATTTTCAATAGCAGGAAGGGAGATAGAGATGCACCATCAATGAGGTTAGGTAAAAATCCTTATAGTTCTAAATCTGAATTGAGAATATTGGAATAAACACATTACCTATTTTCATATTTTATAGATAACTGATTTTGATAGAACTTGCCATTGAAAAGGCCTAGAAACAGTGAATGATCTAGTAGCAATGAGCACCACAAAAGCCCTAACTTTGGTCCTAAAAATTATTCCCAAATAAAAGAAACCAAAAGCTCTTGCTGAAATGGCTGTTTCCAGGTCTGGGGTAGAAAATGGAGGAACATGGACCATTTGGAATATCAAGGAAGACAAGTGAAGTCACACCAAAAGGACTTAGGGGCCAACCTGAAGCACTCTTCTACTGCTAAAGATGGACATTTAAATATCAACAAGAAAAAAACTGGCCAATAAAGTCAAAGAATCAAGCTTTTGTCCTGTGTTGCCTATTGATAAATAAATGACAAGCAATAGGCTATATTACAGTATATGAGGAAGCCATTTGGGTTAAAACTAATTCAGCCTGACCTTGTTTTTCCAAAAGGGCCTGATGTGGCCTGTTGAGCATGTATTGTACATCTGCTTTAAGTATTTACTAGGTCTCAAAGACAAGAACAATGCCCTTAAAGATAAGAATGTAACTTCCCCGACATCGGCATTTCTTTAAGGATAAGCATCTCTCCCTAAACTAAGGATTAATTGCTAACCTGCTTGCAACCTTGTGACCACTCACCTTGTGAGCACCAACCTGTTCACCAAATTGCTGTGCAATCTCTCGACCATTGTAAAAGGGACATTCCTATCATATGTGATGGATACTCTTTGATGGTATATAACCACTCTCTACATGCCCACTTCTTTGGAGTACTCCCTTCCTTTGTGAAAGGACTCTCTTGGGCTATATGGTCCTCGGGGTTGGCTCGTGATAAACTCACCCCAATTTTGATTTATAGATTGGTTATGGATTATTTCCATTGAAACTATATAAACTTACCCCCAGGGTAACCAAATAGTTCATGAAGGAATGATTCTTTTCATAGATATTCTAGCTACTAAATGAAGAGAAAATGATAGAATTAGAATAGCACAATTTTTCAACTGAAATAATGGATCTAGGCATATGGCTACTCACTTCACAAAAAGAAAAACAACCAGAATTATTTACTTTTTCCTGGAAGTACACAACACCATCTATGAAGTACTCTTACCCAAAACAGAAAACCTGAATGCATTTAAACCTCTATATCTAGTAACCAATTTACAGGAAATACAGTGGATAGAACACATCAATTGATATCATGGAAATGCAATCAGCAAAATGCAGACTGTGGGGAACATCACAGAAGAAAAAGAAAAAAACAGAAAACAAAAAAAACCAAGTCAAAAGTGAGAACCGCAGAAACTCCCAGCATGAACACTGCATTCCAACCCCTGCACTAAGAGACTTGACCAAACTTTATCATGGCTTCTAGCAGCCTAAGACTAGTTCCTGGAAAGATCCAGCCTCCTCCTGAGTTCCTGTCAAAAGGATTTACTGTTTGTTCTAATCAACACCTGAAGACAACACCCCACACCCCTTTCTCAGAGCAATTATTTAAAAAGGCGTATAATTGTGAATCATTCCTCAGTCCTTTTGAGATGTATATGTATCTCCTATAACCCAGGAGTGTCTTGCTCAAGGATTTGAAAGCCATTCCTTTGAAATGTAATCATCAGAAAGGATTAGGCCTCTGTCTCCCAGCCTCTGTGGGAGGATAAAATCCTCACCTCAGTAATTGCCAGCCAGCAGACACAACTAGCCTAATCACATTCCACTGACCAACCCTTTGTAATTTTTCACTTGAGTCTCCACTCTCTCCCCTCCCTACTCATTCTCCCTTTAAAAAGCCCAGTCACCTATGCACAAATTGGAATGGAGTTCAGTTCTTCCCCTACCATCATTAGTTACTGAATAAAAATCTGTTTTCACCACTTTAATGTCTGGCTGTGTTTATCTTTGACAAAAGAAAAAAACAGCCTAAGAAGGGAGAACCTATGGATTAATAGGGACTTCAGAGGCAAACCAACCAACTGCAATGTATAGACATTATTTGTATTCTTTCTAGAACAAACAAGCAAAAAAAGTGGAAATGCAATGAGTAAGCTATTTGATGAAATTAAGAATTAGTGTTCTTTAAATATGACAGTGCTATTACAGTTGTATTTAAGAGTCCTTTTATTTTAGTGTCCTATTGACATATGTATACATGAAATGATACGATGTCTGGGATTTGCTTCAAAATAATCTGAAGGGGAAGAAGGGGTTGATAATTGCTGAAGGTGAAACGTACATGAAGTTTCATCATACTGTTTTATCTAACTTTGTACATGTTTGGAATTTTCCATAATAAATCGTTTTTAAAAAATTAGGATAGTCATTTGACAAAGGACTAGTATCTATATTATATTAAGAACTCTCTAATCTCAACAGTAAAAAAATAAAATTTAAAAAAACCCAAGCAATCCAATTAAAAAATGGGCAAAGGACATGAAATGACATTGCACTATAGAACATATATGGATGGCCAATAAAGACATGAAAAGATGTTCAATGTCACTTGCCATTAGGGAAATGAAAATAAGACCACAATGAGATAACACTGATATCACTAATATTTATTAGAACAGTTAAAATAAAAAATAGTGACAATACCAAATGCTGGGGAGGATCCAGAGAAACTGGATCTCACCTCAATTGCTGGAAGGAATATAAAGTGGTACAGCCCGTCTGGAAAACAGTTTAGTAGTTTCTTAAAAATCTAAACCATACTTACCTTACAACCCAACAACTGCACTCCTGGGCAATTATCCCACAGAAATGAAAATTTATGTCCACATAAAATCTGTACATGAATGTTCATAGCAACTTTATTTGTAATAGCCCAAAGTTGAAAAAAAAACAGAAAACAAAAACAAAAAAATGTCCCTCAATAGGTGATGGTTAAACATCGGTGGTACATCCATATGGTATATCTGTATCATGTGATACTACACCTTAGTAAAAAGGAACAAACTACCGATACGCATACCAACTTGAGATCTATATCTCAAAGACATTATGCTGAAAAAAAAAGCCAATCTCAAAAGGCCACATACTCTATGACTCCATTAATATAATGTTCCCCAAATGGCAAAATCATAGAGATGGAAAACAGATTAGTATTTGCCAGGGTCTAGGGTTGGTGGCAGGGTAAAGGGTAGATATAATCACACAGAGACAGCATAAAGGACATCTTTGTATTGACAGAATAGTTTGGTATCTTGATTGTGATGGTGCTTATATGAATCTAAAGGTATGATAAAACAGCTCTGAACTATACACACAGACTGTACCAATGTCAATGTCAATACTGTACTATAGTTATATACAGTGTAATCTTTGGGGGTAATTGGGTGAAGGATAAAGGGGACCTCTCTGTACTATCTTTGCATCTTCCTGTGAATCTCTGAGTATTTTAAAACAAAAAGTTTTTTTTTAAATCAAGCTAATATAATTTAAAGCCCATGTCTTTCTCCCTGTGCCATGCTGCCTCATCACTGAAGAACACTAAGCTCAAAGCATGGACAGGTGTTAAGAACTCATAGTTTCAGCATCCGCAGTTACCTTATTTTGAAAAGGAACTTAGTATAGACTGGATTTGGTTACTGTTGTCAGTAACTGAATTATCAGAACTCTTGACTTCCTTCCTTTAATAGACCAGGTTTGGGATTCAATTGCCCAGAGGGTCTCAAACTGCAGAGGGTTTACAAATGAAATCAGTGGAAACTTTGACTTTTAAGAAGTAAAGTCAAACTTATTCACATCACTCTTCCCAAAAAAGCATCCAGAAACTTAATATATGACCCCCCAAAATAGAAGAGAGAAGATGTGTAAAATTGGGATAAACATTGTTATCCTAAACCAGGGAGAAGTAATTTAAAGAAAACTCTCAAACATCTGAACCTAAATTATACTCATCAAAATTCCACATAAACCTCAACAGCTAAAAACGTCCATATATATTAGGACCTGTAGTCAATTGTTTCTAACGTAAATAAACACTAAATCATGATCTCTCTTGCCAGGGTGTTTCTGAAAAGTGCTGCTAAATTTAACCGTACAATTTTCTCTTTTAGACAATTCAAAAGTTCATAAAAAGCAGAAAGCCCAACAAAAGAAGGGACATAAGAAGACTTGAACATAACTGAAAGAAGCAAAGCTTGCAAGCAACCTCTCCTAAATACTGAAGAGTCGAGATGTTTTCACTGACAGGGTAGCTCACAGGTAAACTCAACATAATCTATTTCTTATCACTTTGAATAGGAGGAAAAAACAGTATGGTGGGACAAAGTGGTTAAAAAACAAACACCAGTCAATTTTTCATTTTTTACTCTTTTTCTGGGCAAAACATGGGATTTCCAGAGCAGCTTTATTGATATTGACCAGTTAGAGAAAAAGAAGGTTAAAAAGAAAATCTGAACCTCAAATGTTTGTGCAAACTAACAGTAAATCATTTCAGACAGATTTTCTCATATCAGAGGAAATATGTGCACTTTATCTCATTTGACTACACATATCACATCCAAAGATGACAAGTATAACAACAGCAGAAAGATGGCCTTCTCTTTCTCTTTAATCCTAAATTAGTCCTAAAGTGCTTTGAACAAATTCACATCTGACTCACTTCCTAACGTTAAGAAATACCAGAACTAGGGTCACTGGGAGATGTTTATTTATCTTTTTGACCCTCTTTCTCACTCTTCTGCAGATAAACTGATCAGACCTTGGCATACAGGTCTCTGGTTCTAGAATCAGATAGACCTGGATTCAAACATTGACTCTGTTTCGTCCTAGCTATGAGCCTTAAACTGTAGTGAGGATTAAGGGAGAAAATACAGTGAGAGCACTTAGCACAGGCATGGGATACACACACACACACACACACACACACACAAATAGTTGGGTATCATCGTTATTTTCTAACACTTATTGCAAATGACTGGTTACAGTGAACACAGAGAATTTTTCCAACTCAGTAGTTACATAGAAAACGTGTTAACGAGTCCCTTGTTGTTCAGATATGCCATGCTATTTCTAATAAAACTCCAACAATTTTTTTCTTTTCTGTTACGAACAGTGCTTTCTATTGCCAATCTAAGAAACTACTTTTTAAAAAGAGCAATTGGGCATAAGATGATAAGATCATATCTTTCCAATATACTATTATTTTTACAACTGAAATGCATTCACAGACATTGTGAATACTTAGTTCAACTCTAAGAAAAGATTTTCCTAATTAGATATCAAGTATATCACTCAGCAGCAGCAAAATACATCAACTAATGTTATATGGGTGGCACAAAGATGTAGAAAACAAATTCCCAGGCATGGTACAAAAGAGTAAACATCCCAGAATTTAAAACTGCCCTATTTATTTTTATGTAATTTTTCACATGCTTCTTTGTTCGAATGCAATGGTACAGTGTCCCTTGTTTCCAAATTTATTTGATAAGAAAAAAAAACTTTCCAGGAAGGCATATAATAACCAATGAACTAATATTAAATGCAGTACATGAAGATTTTTATGCTTAAAGATTCCTTTTCACCTTGCTATCCAAATTAACATGAGTTTTTTTTAAAAAAGACAAAAAGTAAAGGAACAAAATCCCATTCTATACACCTATGGACCTAGAACAATTTTCACAAACCTGACCACTGATTTTAAAAGAGCAAATTACCCACTGAGAAGCTTGGTAAATGAGTACAAGTATTTACTGAAAATTGTTTTTAGGTGTTATGCTATATATTCTTACAAAATTGATGGGGAGCCACAATACCAAGGTTAAAATCAAGCAAATTCAAACTTTCTAAATGAGTTCTCTCCTTTAAGCAAAGCAGGCTAGGGCATCTACAGAAGGTGAACAAACTGGTCTTTCAGCTCATGCTTACTACAGTCTAAAACTGTAGACTACGTTATATAGTAGGATCATTTAAAAAAAAGTGAGCCGGGGATGTTCACTTTCCTTGGCCCTGAAAGCTCTATTATTATCCATTCATCACTCAACAGCTATTGAATTCCTACTGAACTCAGTCCAGCACCTGCTCAAGTCACTAAACTAAAACTTCTACTGAGGTCACCAAACAACCTAATACCCTGACCCACATTTAGTCTTCATCTTGACTACACGTGACATTGTTCACCAAGCCTCCTTTCTCAGAAATCTCTGCTCTCTTGGGTTCTTTAAAAACTTTCACCACTAATTCCCCCCAAACACTTCACCATATCTTCTGAAGCTCTTCTGTGGCTTTTCTTCTTTCACCCACCCCTAATATCATCATTCTCAGATTTCTCTGATTAACATGTTTTATTCTCATATTAAACACAATCACTAAATGATCACATTCACTTTCAGGATTTTCACTGTCACATATATGCCAATGCCTCCCAAACGGTGGTGTGCTGGTAAACTGGCTCTGGTGGGGAGATGAGGAGAAGTAGAGGGAAAGACTTGATTTCTCTCATTTGCTGATTTCAGTGGTGTAAATACTCCCTCCATGGCTGATTTCAACCTATGCACATGATGGCACTAAAGATGGAGTTGGGAAGAGATGTGCAAACTGGTTCTCTGAACCAGTAGGAGCCTACCCCAGCACACAGCTGCTCTCCAACCCCTATCTCCTGTCAGACACCATCCTTGAGCTTCAGTTTCACACATCAAACCATTTCTCCCTAGATTAGGCTTTTCACAATTTCAACTCATCATTTTCCTCTCTAATTCTCCTCCTCTCATATTCTCTATTACACCCAACCTATGAATGAGACAATCATCTTTGATTCTTCCTTTTTCATCATCCACAGGATCCATTCCAGCTATGACAATCTTATCTCCATCTTAATTAAAGTTTCTTTTTCTTTTTTTTTGTCTTACTGCTGTCTCTCATGAAACAAATGGATACATTTTTACCAAATTTGGAGAGATTATGTGGTATGATCAGAATTAAAATGTGGATTATAGTCTATTTTAATATGAGTCTTTTTTGTTATAAATAAATGAACAAATAAATGGGGGGGAAACAAAGCTCTTCTAAACAGTAGAAGGCCAACAAATAAATGTACAAGGAATGATAGAATTCGAAGATCACCATTCAGCAACCTTAACAGTAGTAAGTGAATCAAGTAAGAAAACATTAGTGGATTCTAAAACTAGTGGGTAGAAGCATAGTTACAGTCTCAAAGTATATCCCCACAATATATTTATTAATTACAAAAGGGGAAAAAATAGCTTCACAGTAGATAAACCTGGTAGATACCAACTTAATTAAATGATCAAAGTTAACACCATCAATAATGGGACAAATTGACACCCCATGCCTCTTGATATAATGCCCTGAGAAGGACACTACATCACTTCTGTTGTATTCCTGCCAAAAATACATAACCTGCATCTAATCATGAGAAACTATCAGACAAACCCAATCTGAGGAACATTTTACACAGTAACTGGCCTTGTACCTATAAAAAGTCTCAATGTCGTGAAGAGAAAGAAAGACTGATGAACTGTTCTAGATTAAAGGAGGCTAAAGAGGCATGGCAAGTGAATGCAACACCTGATTTGGGATTTCTTTTGCTGTAAAAGATATTATTAAGACAACTGACAAAATCTGAATTAGGTCTATAGATCAGAGAATAGTATTGTTTCAATGTTAATTTACTGATTTTGATAATTGTACTGTGGTTATGGACAAGAATGCCCTTCTGTATTAGTCAGCTAGGGCTGCCATAACAAAATACCATAGACTATGTGGCTTAAACAATAGAAATTTATTTTTTCACAGTTGTGGAGGCTAGAAGATCAAGGTGCCAGAAGGGTTGGTGTCTGGGGAGACCTCTCTTCCTGGCTTGTGGAGAGCTGCCCTCTCACTGTGTCCTCACATGGCCTTTCCTCTGTGCACTCAGGGACAGAGAGAGAGCTCTCCAGTGTCTCTTCCTCTTCTTATAAGGACATCGGTCCTATCAGATTAGGGCCCCATCCTCATGACTTCATCTAACCTTAATTATCTCCTTAAAGACCTTACCTCCAAATATTATCACACTGGGGGTTAGGGCTTCAAAATATGAATTTTGGGGGTGCGGGCACATTCCTTCCATAACACCTTGATTTTAGGAAAGATAAACTGAAACATCTAGGGAGGAAAGGGCATCATATCTTCAATTTACTTTTCAATGGCTCAGAAAAAAATTAGATAGATGGATTGATATAGACAGATAAAGTGATAAAGCAAATGTGGTAAAATGTTAACATTTGTTTGAAGAATGTGGATGGAGTGTACTATTCTTGAATATTTGAAGTTTGTCAAAATAAAACATTTTAAAATTTGAGTTATAAAACACACACACAATGCACTTTGGGAGCCTCAGATCTTTCAGAGAAACTGGGGTATAAGGAGAAAACTACCAATTAATAAAACATGCTGGGAACAAAAAAGATAAACACTGGTTTCAAATATGAGTTCCTAGTCAAACATGACCAGGCAGGGTACCCCAGACTGCAGGTACTTATTTGTGATGGCACTGGTTGTCACCTGGACAACGCCATGTGATATGCTCCAGCAGGATTGGATTATTGAAGGATGGTTAATAGTTTTTCTAAGCAACTCAGGGTCAACCAACAAATTCATAAATTTCTCAAATTCCTTCCCTCCTCTCTGCATAAACATCTCAAAGACTAAGTAATGACCTAAACCGTATTTCTCAAATTAAATTAGAACAACTGGTGGGAAGTCCCATATCACACTCTTAAAACTCCCTCTGCCTTTCTCATTCTACCAAAAAACTTGGATCTTAAGTAACAAAAAAAAGGGAGTTGCCAGACATCTGCTCCCCACTGGGGAAGAGTCTGGCTATATGCCAATCCCTAGTGCTTTCTCTGCCACTCTGGGGCAGCCCTGTGAGGTGCAGGTCCTCCATCAGACGAGCCAGGTCTCAGGCATCCACATCCCTGCCCAGGCAGTGTGTTCCCTTAGAGTAAGGAAGCTTCATGTCTGGGCCTTCCCAACACCGAATGCCCCAGTTATGGGATAAACCAGCTACCTGTTGATGCTTTGCATATATTATCTTTTTTACTACTTACTCATAACAACCCTTCGAGGTTAGGATGGTCCCCATTTTCTAGATGAGAAAACTAAGACTCAATCACTTGACTAAATTGCTAAGTAAAAAACTAGGCCTGGTGGCATAGTGGTTGGGTTCGCGTGCTCCGCTTCGGTGGCCCGGGGTTCGTAGGTTCGGATCCCAGGTGCGGACCTACACACCGCTCAACAAGCCATGCTGTGGCAGTGTCCCATATACAAAAAAGAGGAAGATGGGCACAGATGTTAGCTCAGGGACAATTCTTCCTCAGCAAAAAGAGGAAGATTGGTAACAGATGTTAGCTCAGAGCTAATCTTCCTCACACAAAAATAACCAGGAAAATAATAGTCATATCATTATGACAGAGTCTGCCTCCAGCATCCATTCTCCCCATTTTCTTAGTAACAGACACACAATTTTTAGCTGGACTCATTGCTGACCAATGAAAAGAGTAACATTTCCCATCCTCTCTTATGGCTATGTGTGGCAAGTGACGAATGAGATATAAGCAAAACGTCAGGTGGGCCTGCTAAGAAATCTTCTTAATGAGTGGAGAAGAAACCTATTTGTTTCCTACCTCAGTCCTATCTCCCTGAACTTGGATGTAATGGCCAGAGTGCTAGCAACTATTTTAGACTATAAGGGTGAGGGCTATAACCTATGGGTGGAAGAACAGAAAAAAATTGGCAGAACAAAACGAACTAGACAACTTTGTAGAGCTATCATGCCAACCCAAGGTAAAAGGGCTTGGTACTAAATTCTAGTGAAGAGAGGAATGGATTCAGAGGAAAGAACTACTGCCATGAGTTCATGTTTGTTTTAAACATATTGCTTTTCTTATGAGATGAGATGGAAGGAAAACATGTGTTTGCATCTCAAAACAGGCTAAACCAAGCACGAGGCAATATATGAGATAGGAATCTCAATTTATTTGTAAATCTCAATTACTAAGGTATATTGCTCTTGCATCTTATATATGAGGTGAGACAATAAAGTAATGAGATTAGTTTTTTTATTTGGTTCATAAACTGGCACTAATGGAAATTCCAAAATAAGACCGAGGAACTGCAAAATGGATGGAATAAGTTGATAGCCAAGATCATTCATTTCAGAATATATAACACATTTATATATGTAAGCTCTGGTCTATTTATTAAAACTATACTCATAGCACTTGATCTTCACAACTCATCAAGTATATATACACACATGTTCATTTCGTGATAAAATTAAACACTGAAAAGTATGTGTGTTTTCCTATTCTTTGAGTTTTTCAACAAAGTCTATCAAATGTGATTATACATTTTATTTTATTACATTTTGGAAAAATCTTTATGCTACCCCTTTAAATAATTGGTTTAAGATGAAAACTCTGTTTTGGATTCTTTACCATGACTGTTAACTGACCATCCCCTAAAGCCAAAACTGAGGAAACAATTCTCAATTATTCAGGTATTAGCATTCACAGGGAAACTATCTCAGAAGGTTGCACAAGACATTATGATTACATGTTAAGTTATGTGTTAACAACTCACGAGCCCAAAAGTAAAAAAAAAAAAAACCTACCCCCGCAAAATAGTGTACTCAGGTCTGCGATGAAGAAGGTAGAAGCAGAGAAAAGGGCAAGAGTGAGTGGGCTGCACAGGTGAAAGTGTTAGGAGGAAGAAAGGACATGAAATTCGGGATTATTCAGACTCAACACTACAAGGCTCAGATGGACACCAGTGACGATAGAAGTCCTGATGCCGTGTCCAGAAGGTGGCAGATTACTAAAGAAAAGGGCATACATAACAGAAGACCTCAATAAGTCAGAGAAAGAAGCTATGAATAGATGAGAATGTGCTCTTTATGCAGAGACTAGATAAGTGTAATGGATAATAACTCCAAAGTACTCTCAGTTCAGGAGCACATTTTGATCTAAATTAATGACCTCAGTATACGTTGCCATTACTCTGGAGGGAGATTGTTCAAATTGTTACAATGTTCTTAATGCACTCAAGTCTTTTTTATCTTTACTGATATCATTATAACATGATTTGGCTTGCAAAACAACACAATTTTTTCTTTTTAATAAGCTCTTCTTTCTCCTCTTTCCCATAATCATGCATCTTTATTCTCGTATCTTTCCCTCACCATCCTCTTTACTTCATTTTTCTCTTCAATTCCTCTTATAACTTTTTCTTCTTCCTATTGTGTGTTCTTTTTCTTCTTCCTATTGTGTGTTCTATGTCATTCTTGGTTAGGAAAAAAAATACATACGATCAAGTCTTGAAGACCAATGACAGAAGTTATGAGCCAAAGTCCACCTGAATAGTCTCAAAGGACACAGTCAACATCATTAGCCATTAGTCAAAATGAGATACTTCACACCAGTTACTAGGATGGCCATAATCAAAAGGACAGACAATAAGGAATATTGGCAAAGATGTGGAGTAACTGGAACCTTCATACATAACTGGTGGGAAATGTAAACTGGCACAGTCACTTTGGAAAACAGTTTTGCAAAAATGAAAATATGAACTTACAATACAACCCAGCTATTTCCCTCCTAGGTATTTATCTACTTCTCCAAAAAAATAAAAACATATGTCCACACAAACATTTGTATGCAAATGTCTATAGCAGGAGTATTTATAATGGTCCAAAATGAAACCATTCAAATGTCCACTAACTGGTGAATGGATAAACACAACACTTATAAACAAACTACAGTTGAATACTATTCAGCAATAAAAATAAATGAAATGATATATGGTACAACATGGATAAACCTCAAAAATATTATGCTAAGTTAAAGAAGTCCAATACAAAAGAATACTTATTATCACATTTATATAAAATGTCTAGAAAAAGTAAATCTACAAAAAGAAAGCAGATGAGTGGTTGCCTGGGGCTGGGATTGGGGGGGAAATTGCAAATAAGCATAAGGGGTCTTTTTGGGGTGGTGGGAATGTTCTAATACTGGATTATAGTAATGCTTGCACAACTCTATAAATTTATTAAAAAGCATTGTATTGTATGCTTAAAATGGGTATATTTTACAGTATATAAATTATGTCTCAATAAAGCTTTAAAAATACTTTCTATCATTTTTTATACGGTAGTGATAAATATTAGTATTACAAGCATCTATTCAGCAGATTCCATTGTAAAATTAGAGATATATTTTCATGAAAGAAAAATCTGACAGCCTTAGCTGAAAAGGTGTTAAAATGCCCAGGCAGATTCATAGCATGTTGGATGCTATACTTTAATTCTCTTAGTATTTATAAAGCAGATTGAAATATCCCCGTCCTGTAGTATACTCCAGCTTAAAAATTCATCAAATCCAAGCCTTTACGTTATTGATTATATCCTTTTTATATTATTAAGTGTATTAAAAATAGCTTATTTTACCTAAATGCTTTCATTTATAAATCAAGCATTGCATGTAGCTGACCTAACTTTGGTTATTTCTCAGAAAAATGTTGGTATCTTTTCCATGTTGCCGTCATTCATACATATCCATATACTTTTGCAATAAATCTTTTCTCACCTCACTGTAATGGTCCATCCAGTATCTGACTCACTATATTGTGTAAGCTTCTTGTAGGCAGAAGCATATCCTCAATGACTTGCATCACAATTAACATATAATTGCTACTCAATGAATCTGGTTGACCCCTAGCTGTATTAGTTTCCTACGGCTGCAGTAACAAATCACCACAAACTTGCTGGCTTAAAATCACAGAAATTTATTCTCTCACATTTCTGGAGGCCAGAGCCTAAAACTGAGGTGTTGGCAGGGCCACACAACCTCTGGCGGCTCTCAGGGAGAATCTTACCTCACATCTTCCAGCTTCTGAGGGCTGTCAACACTCTTTGCCTTCCTTGACTTATGACCACATCACTCCAAGCTCTGTCACTCCAATCTCAGATCACCTTTTCCTCTTCTGTCTCTTATGAGGACGCTCGTCATTGGATTTGGGGCCCACCCGGGTAATCCAGGATGATCTCATCTCAAGATCCTTGTCTTAGTTATATTTGCAAAATCCCTTTTTCCTAATAAAGTCACATTCACAGGTTCTAGGGATTTGAACAAGGACACATCTTTGGGGGAGCCACCATCAAACTCACTACGCTACTTAATCTAAAGATTAATTTGAAAGTATTCTAAAGAGCTTGACAATACCCATATTAAAATAAAGCAGCTTTGTCACCTTATTGATTTACTTTTGACCAGGAAAACAGTTCCTTTTTTTCCCTAGGTCTTCAACCTAAATTCTGAAAATAGATTTGTGATAGGGTTGAGTATGGCCTAATGGGAAAACAGGAAGGAACCTTTTCCATGACTGAAATAAATATAAATCACTGAAGCAGGAGCCAGCTGCGTATTATTCTCCCACGCTTTTAGATTTTTCCAAATTTTTCCTTTTGATTGATAGCAGTTATTTTTCATGGTTCCTGTAACTTTCCAGTGGTGTTTTTCCATGGGAGGTATATTTGAATACATCTTGGAATGGAATAAGGATTTTAATTAACTGTGAAACATTATAAAAAGAAATTTTGCTCTTTATCTCGACATTTTATCATTGCCTTCAGTATCAGAAGCACTATTATCTCAGTCTTTTATATATGTATTAGCTTGTGTTTGGCGAAAGGATGTGACCAGCCATACACATTTAGACCCGAGTCACTGCAGTTTAGATGAGTATAGAGTTCTACTGCTTTAATGGAGAAGAAGAGAGGGAACAAAAGAATAACAGATTATTAAATGTCTTAAAAAAGAAAATAAATGGAAATGACCAATAGCTTTCTAAACTTCACTTCTGGATGTGACTAGAACTCAAAAACAATCAACCTCGACCACCTCATCTTTTAACTAGGAACCTTACCAATATTGTACTTAATTTCTACACTTTTTCATCTAAATTTTTAAAGATAAATTGAGAAACTCAAAAGAAAATTGAAAGAAATCTTTGATCTGCAAAGATTTGAGGCAACCCCATCAACACCAATGTTATTCCCTTCCCCTCAAATATACCACACTATGTCACTACTTGTAGATGATCTCAAATCTTCTCTCCATACACATTTTCCAAGGAAACTAAAAGAAAAGGCAATGGATACTAAATTTTTTTTAGAGTTTCTGCTTCATTTTTTCCAAAGGTGAGCATGTGGCCTCTTCCCAATGTGCATGATTCAAATACTGTAACATACGTTAAGATGGAAGACTTAAATAAACCTAAGAATTAACAACCATCAGTGTTAAAATCTACAATTTTTGTTTGTCTATTTTCTTTTCTTATTAAAAAGGATGAAAACTTAAGGTCTATCAGTGTTTTATCAACCCGTAGCTTTAATTTTTAAAGCTTAAGAAATATATATGCTAATATTTTCTTTTCCTAGGATCATTAACATGCTAGGTTAGATACTTAACAAGTTCTGCTGGAGTGAGGTAGGATAAGAAAAAAAAACCCTTATTATATGGAGAAGATATTTTGTGCAAATGAACATACTTATCTTCAAATGTTTAATTTTTTTCATTTCCTTATTTCTAATTCGCATTAGAATAAACTTGAACTTAACTTATTAATAACTGACATAGAAGAAATATTATTCTTTTTTATAGGAAAATGAAATGTGAGGATTTAAAGGGTTTTTGAAAAACCATGAAAGTCTACAGAAGGAGACTTGAAGTTTTCTTAGAAATCTTCCTCATTCACTGTAACAACTAGAACTCTAAGTTCCATGAGAGCAGGAGACTTGACTATCTTTGTTTATCAATTTATTCCCAGAACCTTGAGCAAGTGCCTGGCATGTGGTAGGTTCTTACTATGTATTTGTCAAGTGAATGAAGGAAGAAATGAAAGAAACCAAGAACACAGTCACATAGTCTTAAGTCTGAATACAGGTTTCACCACCTATTACATACTGGTTGAGTAGGTAGCACTCACTTGGCATAGCACCTGCCTGGATAGGTCTTTTATCTTTATATGAGCATGTGTCTTGCCTCCCTGGATTCTATCGTAAGAATAGAATCTATTCTTACAATCGTATTCTCTCTTTGCATTCCCTGTGTCCATCATGGCACCCTCTCACAACTCAGAGTGTCTGAGGATGGTGACAATGATGGGGGACTGTAAGGCCTTCTCCAATATTTAGGGAGAACAGTGTCTAAAATAACCACCTTTACAAATAATCTTGCGTATGTATCCCCTCACATCTCCTCTGGAGACATTTACAAATAAAGTGTCCTCTTTGTTCTCATGTTCCTAAGTTGCAGAAGAATTTCATAGAACACTCGTTTGTTCCAGTGTCTCATTTCATTGACCTCCTCCTACTGAACCCCCAAACACAGTCAGTATCTACACTTCACAGTCAGTACCTACACAGTCAGTACACTTCAGTACCTACACTCTTGTCTGAAACATAAACCTCTGATATTAATCATTATCACACCATCAAATCCAAATCAACATCTCACAGTCTTGCCAGAATACGAAGAGAGCATCACTATCATGAAAATCTGAACACTATCTGTTACCCATCCTTGGAGCCCAATTCCTATCTGCAAAGTCAAGAGGAAAATGGGGAAGGAGAGGGTTAAAAATCTCATCACGGGAACCAACCCGACCGTCCAGCTGTGAACAATTAGGCTTGTCAGCATTCCCTCCAGGAAACTCCTGCTGCTTTATTAGGATGAATGGGAAACAGAATTTTGACTTTTTGATAGGTAGGGTTATAAATCTCCCATCAAGACTGGGAGGATATCAGCTGGGTTTATGTGCACAAGTTGAATCTTTAATTATGGACCCCACAAGATGTTCAACTTAGGAATGCCTAATTGTGTTCCAAGGCAGAAGTGGGAGGAGACGGAGAAACTAAGTTTGTGACTAAGGAATTTCTTTTAATAGAATGATATAGAAGGGCAGGTAACAGCTGTGCAGAGCAAGCTTCCTGAATATCCACAGTGTGTCAACTTGGAAGTATTTGCTCATACAGTTCTGCCTTTTTCATGGTTAGTCATGATTTTATGACTTTCTCTGGATTTCATATTTAATTTTTAAACAATCTTTGACATAAAAATG
Source organism: Tapirus indicus (assembly GCA_031878705.1). NCBI lineage: Eukaryota > Metazoa > Chordata > Mammalia > Perissodactyla > Tapiridae > Tapirus > Tapirus indicus. The sequence goes on from CM062918.1 coordinate 123,375,063, forward strand.
AGTAATCCAGCTCTGAGAAATAGTAAAGATGAAAATAACTTAAATCGAGTTTTTCAAAAGATGCAGATATGCTAAGAACCCAGTTTCAACTATAGATTAATTAGTAAACTTTTCCAATCTCTGGTCCTTCTATCTTTCTAATACAAAGCACAATTTTTCTAACATGAGAATTGCCCATGCACCCCTTTTTGGCTTTGAAGACTTAGTCATCTGATGACAGCAATAGCCAGGACATAGGAATGCACTGTCCACTGAACAATTTGTTTTAGTTATCTATTTGTGTGTAACAAATCACTCCCAAACCAAACATTTATTATCTCACAGTTTCTGTGGGTCAGGAATCTGGGTATGGCATAGATGGTGCCTGTGGCTCAAGTCTCTCCCGAGGTTACAGACAGGGTGTTGGCCAGGGCTGCAGTCTATTTGAAACCTCAAATGGAAGAGGATGGCTTCCAAGCTCACTCACGTGGTTGCCGGCTGAATTCAGTTCCTCTTGAGCTGTTGGACGTGGACCTCACTTCCCCGCTGGCTGTTTACTGGAGGCCTCCCTCACTCCCTGCCACACGGGCCTTTATCTGTAAGATGTTTGGCATCCCTCAGGGCAAGCGAGCCAGAAAGTGAGAGAGAACACCCAAGATGGAAGTTGCAGCTTCTGTAACCTAATCTCAGAGATGACATCCCATCACAAAAGCGAGTCACTAAATCCAGCCCACACTCAAGGAGGAAGGATTACACAGGTGCAGGAATACCAGCAAGCAAGGATCACTGGGGCAGCCTTTGAGTGTGCCTACCACACCGTTACTGCAACACTCATTTAAGAGTTGTTTTCCTCCAGTGCTGGAAGACTGGTTCGCTGAAATAAACAACAACAAACTATACCAAGCAGCTAAGGATTGTGGCCCTTTTTAAATTAAAAATAAACAGACAAACTGAACAAATAAGAATGTGGCCCTTTTGAAATTAAAAACAAATGAACTGAATAAATAGCCAGTGCTCCGGAATACACAGGATAAACACATGGAAGGAGGAAAACAAACAAGGAAAACTGCCTTTGAAAACACGAAAGAGTCACGTGAGGAGCTCAGAAACACAGCGCTTTACTCATAGGTATTAACCTAGAAAATCCTCTTCCAAAAGGAAAGAATTTTCTTTTAATTGATTTAAGCCCAGAAAAAGCTTGAGGTTTATCATTATTAAGAGAATCATTTTTAAAAGAGCAATTTATTTCACTGCCAATTTCCATGATTGGTTTAAGGATTCTTTCAGCATTTTACTGTTGGTAGCATCTAATTCAGCTCGCAAAACACGGTCAACTTTTCTCTTTATTGATTTAAAATAATTTTATGGAGAACCTGGTTGGTTTTTTAAAGGTATCACTAACGCAGATTAGATTTTGCTCAATCCCAAACTGCATTTTTTGCCAACATAACCACAATGAGGCAATGAGAGCTGCAAAATTATAGGAACTCATTCTGCTGAGAAGGACATGAGAAATCGTCTAGTTCAGCTCCCTTGTTGTTTTATGTTCCCAGCTGTCAATCTTAAAGGTTACCTTCAGCCCAGCTTCTCTTTAAACTTTCATGGCTCAGTCGTTCATAAATTTGTACAAACTCTTTGAGACCCCTTTATATTTCCTGCCACTAACACCTCTTAGGCAACATTAAATCTGAAGTTGCAATTACTTTTTTCCAAGACTCCTGACTTCACTTAGGTTGAGTTATTATTATAATTGTTACGTGATATCAGCTAAAATCAATTTTATATTTGTAAATTCATTCTTGGTATTCATAATATAATACCATGGCAGTTTGATGAGAAAATACTGATCTGCTTTATTAAAATACAACAGGAAGTTATGCCAAGTCTAGTATTGTAGCATCAAAAAAAAGTGGCTCAATTTCAAACCACGTACTAGAAGGACTAATAAATCAATAAATGAATTGATGATAGAAAGTCAGAATGGAAAGAAATGAATCTCAGGGCCATGGACAGCTGAAGTCATTTCACAGGAAATGGCCTACTGGTGACTTCAATATCCCCAGCTCTTAGAGATGGTGCAACTTTGTGGGATGGGCAAGAGGTATTACTATGGATGGAATTACTATGATGAATGACAGAATCAAAACCCAAAGAACCTCAAACAGACAAGAATAAGAGGCCAAATCTAATACACTGAAATTTAATTGCACAATTTGTTTTTACTAGCTGAAGTTAAGACTTTATAACTTCATAGGTACAGGGCATATGTGGAGAAAAATGAAGCTTAACAGGAATATAAGATCTTAGGAGGGTTGCTGACAGTACATTTGCTATGGTCCAAGAGTGATCGGTCTGCCACACAAGACTTGACTCTAGGCTGTGAAGTGTAGCAGAATATGCCACCCCAAAACATGCCACTTTGACATAAGGATTATTTTGAGCTAAAGGCAACTGAAAAGAAGCAGATACAAGAAAAGCTCCCCGCTCTCCCCTAAAAGCAGGGACATAGATTTTCAAAGGTGTCCCTCCTCCCCTCTCTACTAGGAAGGACAAAAGTTAACCACTGGAGACAACTGTAGACGCCATCAGCCTGGAGAGGGCACCAGAGGAATGTAGAGAACAAACTTTACTAACCAGCCTTTATCTACCATTAGTTTCCTCCCACGTATTTACCTTCTCACAGTCTGCCACCCTTGGAAGCCTAAAAATGCTTTCCTTTTTCCTATCATTTCTCCATAAGTTTGTCGTTCTTTGTTGAAAATGCTATATAAGCTGGACTCCTAGGCAACTGATTTGAGTTACTCATTTTTTTGCTAGGGATCTCTCATGAATACATGAGGTATACATGTCAATAAACTTCTGTTTGTCTTTCTCTTGTTAATCTGTCTTTTATTATAGGTGTCCCAGTCAAGAACTCAAAGGGTAGAGGGAAAATTATTTTCTCTCCCTTATAGCTGCATGAACAGGACTCCAGTCCCTAAGAAGGAAGGTGCAAGTTCTACTCCTCTTGGAGTAGATTCAACTCTGGGCATCTCACCTTCTTAGAGATGTTGACTAATTACAGCACATCTAAGGAACAAGCATCCGGAATAATAAGAAAACTTAAAACTATGGTTTATAAAGAAAAGCCAAAGAATGTGAAGGTGTTTATCCTGGAAAAGAAATGATTTAGGGGGAGGAAATGTTGCCTGCAAATATCTGCAGGACTACTGGTAGAAGAAGGGTCAGACAAGCCTTCCTTGTCCCAGAGGAATGGGCAGCCTCAGGAAATAGTGAGCACAGGGTTGCTCAAAGTTCAGAGTAGAGGCCAAACACAGATGACAGCGCTACGCTGGACAGGATGCTGAGAGGGGTTGACTCTATTGCCACCAAGGTCTCTTCGAATCTAGACAGTCTACAGCTGGTCCATGCGTCAAGCTTATGGAGCTCTTCTCTGGCCGCTGGTTGCCTGGTCCAGCCTGCTCTAGAGGAACGTCAGGACGTGCATGTAGATAGAGCCCAAAGAATCAGGTGTTCTATTTCTTTCATTGCTGACGCTTTCTAATCCCCAAGAAATGTCTGCTTTGGGCCAGAAAAAAGCACCATATGAACTATAAAAACCTATATAAAGGAAATTCACATTATCTCTTATCCCATCCTCATTGGTTCCCATGGGGCCGAGGATATTTTTCCTACAGTTCTCCCTGTGCTTCCCAGAAATAAAATCAATCTTCTAGAGATGTTGCCTCAAAGGGAGGCACAGAATTTTATCACGACACACAGTCAGTATATGGTGCCCAAACAACAATGCCACCAGCATTCAGAGAAGGATGCAACGGTAAACAGGAAGAGCTTCATGGAGAGAGTGAAATCTGACCTGGGCCCTGCAGGAAGAGAAAGGTTTAGATGGGGAGGAAGGTGTGCATGAGCTGGAGCAGCCAGGAACATGAAGGCAGAGACAAGAGCAAAAGTAGTACAATCCCATACAATTCCTAGTGCTATTCCCTTTAGGTGGAGACATAAAAGAATCGCATTTTCCTTCTACCCAACCACTGCACGCTCATTTTATCTCCACTCTAAAGTAATGAAGAGTAATCCTGGCTCCTGAATGAGCCACAATGCTAATGAGGTAGCCCCATTAGCAACAAGATTTAGTCAGAAGTAATTACTTCTATCTACATTTTGGCTTCCTCCTTGAAAAGTGGGGATGTGAAGAGGTGATTCTGGAAGTACTTTAACAGGGTTTGGAGTAAACGCTTTCATCTGGAACACCAACTCCAAAAATCTTAAACCACTTGTGAACAGACATCCATAAAAATAATTCTTTTCACACTCTACGGCTAGAATCAGTTCCCTGGAGTTTATTGTTAATTCTGTCAATGAAATTCTATGTAGGTATTTTTGGCAAACTTCAGTTTCTGTGCTGAGATTTCTCTCTCTACAACACAATTTTGTTGATGACGGCATGCGCATGTGTATGTTTGTGTTCAAATAAAACAGCTGACACGAGGAGGGGAACAGTGGACAGAGACGATTGAAAACAGCCAGTGAAAATATATATTTCATTGTGTGTGGAAAATATGGGAGTTAGGGTGATGGCAGATGAGGGCAACAGTATTCAAACCCTAAAGAAAAGAAGCGGTTTGGCCTGGAGGTCTTGGGTCCTATGGGGAAAGAGAGACCTGGCGGGAAACAATTACTAACTAGGCAGAAGATTAACTTCCCACAGAATTGTCTTTGTGTCTTTACTTTGTGGATATTGAGATGAGGCTTGGGAATATTTGGGGGATTGTCTTGGTTTTAGAACCAAGGACCCTTGACATCCGCAGCTCACTCAAAGCCCTGTGGTAAGCATGGTAATACCCCTTCCTTGGACCTGCTTCTGCTTCTTTCAGAATCTTGCCTTGTGCTATCTTCACTTCCACTCCCCCACATCCCCAGCGCCCCTATACACACACACACACACACACACACACACACACACACACACAACATCTCACCCTCCTCTGCTCTCCAGCTGCAGGCATCTTGTGCTACAAGGCCAGGGTTCAGAGAGCTACTATTTCTCCCAACACCTCCCTTTCTCCTTTTTGAAAACTCCTTCCCAACATAAATCACCAAGAGCCCCTAGCCTTTCTCCACTCAAGCTCTGATTTTAAGAAAGAGGCAATGGAAGACAGCACTACAACAAGGAAAACTCTGCAGACTTTTATGTTATCCTTGGGTTGGCCTCTGCACCAACTGGCTGTCCCACCTTTCTTGCTCACCCTGTCCTTCAGCTGGCCTTGAAGTATTCTCTTTGCAATTCTCCCATTCCCCAAGTCCGCCGCCAGTCTCATTTCACTCGCAAACCTTCCTAGCCTGCTGCCCACTCCTTCTCCCTATTTTTCCCCTCCCACAGCACTTAAAAGCTGAGAGGTTTCAGATATGGTTCTCTCTCCCCCTCTACTGCATTGCAAGCTTACTGAGGTTGAAGATCACACCGTATTTTTTGTTTCTATCTCCACAGCACACAGAACCAAGTCAAGCACTCAAATTCTGGGTGATTATTTATTCACAATGATATGAAATGAACCTGTTAAGACACTGGGCACCCTGAGGAGATACAAAGATGACTTCATTCAACAAATTTTGCCCCAGATCCTTTTATCTGCCAGGCAGCATGCCCAGCATTGTGGGATATACAAGAGAGAAAAACAGACACAGGCCCTGACCTCCAGAAGCTTTCAGTCTCCTGAGGGAGACACCACACAAATATACATTTGCAAAATGTGACAGCAGTTAAAACAGAAAGACACAGAAGCGCATAATGACTGCAGACTGATTTACTCTGAGGGGACATGGCCTCTGCTTTTGTACAGTGCTTACACATTAAGGATTTAATAAATAAATGAGTGAATTAATGAATACAGCTAAGGAGTGAGAAATTAAAGTGAAGAAAACTACCAAAAGTTTAATGTATTTTATTTACTAAATAAATGAACATGAAAGGCACAGAGAAAACCCAGTTATAATAGATACTGAAAATCATAGGAGCAAACAATTGAATTGGAAATCACTTAGATCACCCCAAACCACCAAAAATGGTTCCTAACCACTGAGCCCCTCTGAAAACAAACCAATGTTGCATACAGTTGCAATGGGACTCTCCAAAGCCTAAGGATCCCAGGTTAAGGACTCCTAATTTAAAGGCATTTTACCCATAATGCCCACTTCAGGACAGGACCATACTGCACATTTCCAGATAGAGCTCCAGTATACCCATTCTGGCAGGCCCTTCGGAAAACTTGGGTTTGCGCAACAAATTCTAAAGACAAGCTATTTTCCACGTTACATACACATATACAAGCCGAAACACAAATCTAGAATCCACAGAAAAGAGCTTTACTGCAACACCTGATGTGTTAAGAAAGAAAATAATATAGGCAAGAGAATGAAAAGGTAAAAAGGAAGAAAGGAGACAATACTTCCACAACAAACACAGAAAAGAAAGAATAGAATACATTTCCACGTTCCACTTCTTAAAACACAAGTAAAATTGTGGAGGCCAGCCGGGTGGCGCAGTGGTTAAGTTCACATGTTCCACTTCAGCGGCCCGGGGCTTGCCGGTTCGGATCCTGGGCGCGGACCTACTCACCGCTCATCAAGCCATGTGGAGGCAGCATCCCACATAGAAGAGCAACAACTCTACAACTACGATACACAACTATGTACTGGTGCTTTGGGGAGAAAAAAGAAAAAAGAGGAAGATTCACAACTGATGTTAGTGAACGGCCAATCTTCCTCAAAAAAAAAAAAAAGAAAAATTGTGAATGAAAATTGCAGAAATTTTCCAAAGAAACAGAGAAAAACTGGAAAAGAAATCAGAGATAATCCCCACTTCCCTGAGCCTCTCTACCTTTTCTCTGCCCCTCTTTCCTTTGTAGGAATCTAATGTTAGATGGTAAAGGAGCCAATCACAACTGGACACTTTGGCAAGGATACATCAGCCTTCCAAAATGTGCTTGCAATTTTTAGAATGCCTTTATATTTACATGTTTTAAAAATGCTCTTATAATTTGTCTTACCCAACACTAACCCGTGAGATAGGTTTCCGGAGGTTGCCGCAGTAGTCTAATGATGGAGTGGAGGTGAAGCACACCGAAAAGCCTAAAGTGCTCTCTGATTGCACAATGAGTCTCCTTGTCATTATAGAGAAGAAAATGATGCCGAGACAACCTGCAGCACGAGGGCAAAACACCTTGAAACGCTGCTAAGAGAGGAGCTGACAAAGGGATACGGTCAGCCAATGACTGGCTGTTTTGATACTGCTGCACCTTATAACACTCACTGGTGTAATGTCTCTCTCTCCAGCTCTGCTCAAACAAACAGCATTTGGAGTCTATTCCTGTTTTCTCATTTCCTCCTCTCAGTTCTACTGAACAAAGTTCTTTAATCAAACAGCTGCCACACTGCTAACTGGCTTCCAGATTGAGCCACTCCAAGGGCAGCCCGCACCACCTTGGCTGGGTCTACAGAAAATCTTCAGGCCCGTTAGGACACAGCAGATCCCTTGTAAGTCACTTTGGCTGCTCAGGCTCCCCGCCGCATGTCAATTAGCCTGAGGGCTGCTCTTTCTCTGCAGCCATTGGAACCACGCTCCTGTTTCAGGGATGTCTCAGGAACCACGTGACCGAGAAACCAAATGATGCTGATGTCCAATGTATGCCATTAACCTGGACGTCAAACGTCCTTGGCAAAACCTAGCTGAACCCTTAGAAAACAACTTTTATAGAAGGAAATACAAAAGATAAATCTTTTACAAGGTAAGAAGGGAAAGTATTTACAAAGGAACTAGTTTTATATGATGATTTGGAAAGGGAGAATAGAAAGGATTATTAACCTAACACAGGTTTCTGTGAGTTCAACATGTGCACTAGGCACTGTGCTTTCCTGCCCCCTCAACCATACTGATCCTGTCTACATTACCCTCTACATTCTATTACCAACAGTCAAGGGCATTGAAGGAGGATATTGGTGTCACTGGTTTATCTCAAGCTGTAAACTGCAAATGGCACCACATTTCTAACATTGCTATAATGAAGTGAGAGGATTGAATAGTTTGAGCAGACGTGGGAGATATTCCGGGCTTTGGGGCCTGGAGGCAAAACTTTAAAGAGCTGGAATTCTGCATGTGCCCAGCAAAATGCTCTCAGAGTCACTTTACAAAGCAGCCCTGTCTCAGCCAGCTCCTGTCTGGGAGGCTTTCAGGGACAGGTCACCACTCTCCAAGAGAACATGGATTTCCCCTCGAACAAATCCGACCTGGAAGAGAATCCCCCAATGAACCAGCCTGCTCATTTCAGACCGTTCATCCTACATCAGGTGGAACCACTGCCAGCTCTACTGTGGGCTGTGTAAGTCGCTTGTATGTAAAGACACTCATTACAACATTTAGGGATTCAGACAGGTTAACATCTCAAGAAAAAGTTTAACCCCAACATGTGCTGTCTTAATAAGAATTATTCTCTTCCCAATCTATTACCTCCTTTTTATTAAAGTAGCAATTATCCAACAATTTACTTATCTAAGGACCCCTTTCATTCAAAAATTACTAAAGAAACCAAAGAATTTTTATGGGTGTTATATCTAAAAAAAGAAGAGATTTTTAATTAATTCATTAGAAATAATAATAAACCCATCGCTATTAACATACTTTATTTTTAAAATCTACATTTTTCTAAAACCAAAAAAAAAAAAATGGTGAAAAATCTCTTTAAATATCTTCCTCAATAGAAGAGAACACGAACTAAATTCCTTATTTCCTTCCACATTCAATCTGTTGCTATTTTGGTATATGCTGTTTTGGTAGAAGTATGGGAAGAAAATCTGTCCTTGCTCAGATATAGTTGGGAAAAGGGGGAATATTTTAATAGCTTTTTAGAGAATTGTAGATATCCTTCTTTGATACTATGCCACTTAACAAGTGGGAGTTTCCTAAAGCTTAGTTGCAACATAGAATCCACTGGTCTATCTTGAACTTTGAATAAACATTTTATCCATTCTGATGGTTAATTTTATGTGTCAATTTGGCTGGCTACATGTCCAGCTATTTGTTGAACACGAGAGGAGATGTTGCTGTGAAGGTATTTTGTAGGTGTGATTAATATTTCAATCAGTAGACGAGTAAAGCAGATTCCCTCCATAATGTAGGTGGGCCTCATCCAATCGTTGAAGGCCTTAATGGCAAAAGATTGAGGGCCTCAGAGAAGAAAGGAATTCTGCTTCCAGACTTCAACATGGGAATTCTTCCTGAGTTTCCAGCCTTTGTACTCAGAACGACAACATCAACTGTGGGCCAAATTTCCAGGCTGCCAGACTGTCCTGAAGATATCAGACTTACAGCCCCCACAACTGCATGAGCCAATTCCTTAAAATAAATCTCTTTGTCTCTACATATATATTTATCCTATTTGTTCAGTTCTCTGGAGAACTCTGACTAATACATCCATGCATGATTTTGTAACATCATGCATTGGTCACTTGGAAAATATTAGTTCGCTGAATTACATACATTTTCAAAATGTTTACACATTTCATTATACAATATTTTAGACATTCTATTTGCTAATATTACCACCAATCTCATCAAAAGTCTTTTGATTTTGGAAAGTTCATCAAGCTCAAAATGGCAGTTAAAAGTTTTCCAAAACTCTAATTTCTGCTGGAAAACCTGAATTTTAGCAGTAGTAAGAAATACTGTCAGTTGTTTTCCTTGAAGTACCAGGCTCATTGCTCATTTTGGAGAAAATGTCTATTAAAAACTTAGGTCTGAATAATCATAGTTTGTCAGCAAATCTTTCCACTAAAAATGATGTTTCATTTTAAAAAATGTACCTAGTACAGCTTGCCACTCAAACAATCACACGAGTACTTCTGCTCAAGACTTTGGTGGGCAAAAGTGCTTTGTGCATTTCATCACAAACAACATTAAAAAGAGATATACTCAATTGTTGGGGTTTTTTTTGTATGTGTGACGAAGTCTAGCCCTGAACTAACATCCGTTGCCAATACTCCTCTTTTTTGCTGAGGAAGACTGGCCCTGGGCTAACATCCATGCCCATCTTCCTCTACTTTATATGGGACACCACCACAGCCTGGCTTGACAAGTGGTGTGTCTGGCTGCCCCCGGGATCCAAACCTGCAAACCCCAGGCCACTGAAGTGGAACATGCCAACTTAACCGTTATGCCACCGGGCCAGGCCCAATTGCTGGGGTTTAACACAAAAATAATTATTACTACTTCATCAAGGACATTCTTAAGTGAAAATGCAATTTTTTAAAAACTGCAAGTGTTGCAGCATATACAATGACCACTAATACAGTCTGGTGCCACTGTCTGGATTTGTGATAAGGCGCCACTTATTTTACCCACCACTGCCTTTGCAATGTCAATGCAAATATCAGCACAGCAAAAAAGGCAAAGAATGTCTTTGTATTATTATGAGACTAGTTTTGACCTCACAAACCCCCTAAAAGCGTCTGGGGCCTCCCACGGTTCTGTGGAGCACAGTGTAAGAACCATAGAACCGATCTGCTCTCTCCCAAGCTCACATACCAACAAGGTCCAGAAGAGAAAACTCAAGCTGGCAGATGTTGGGCACCGTATGCTCCTGGTTCTTACTGCCCAGGGAGAAAGGACAGCCCCAAGAGCCATGATCTTTAAACTGGGGTACATGTTCTGGGGTACAGAAAAACTTGCCAAAATTGATTTGCTTCAGAAGAAGTGCAGTTCAGATGCAGCTTCTAGTTCTGTTTCCACCTTCCGTTTCACATTCGTCCTGACTCCCTCTTTGTAAAAGAAATGATCTCTCTTACCCATCCTGTTTTACAATAGTGCACTATCCTGGATGGTGAATCCTCTCAGGGCACCCAACAAAAGTATAATTAGAAACGTTGGTACTGGTATTGCAAAAGAAAATGACTACAAAGACTGGAGAAAAATCATTTCGCAAGTGAGGTGGTTTCCAATTGAATGCTTTCAACAAAATTGAAGCAGGACCTAATGGAGTTATTCACTGAAAGATCATTTAAAATGATATTTGATAAAAGATCAGTAAGTGATTTTTTGGCACATAATCCAAAAGGAGTTCAAAGAATTGAGAAACTTTGCTATAATAAGACTCCTTTCATTATCATCTACTCATCTGTATAAAAAGTTTTCTCATTCTGGGCATATAAATGAAAAATTGGGATAGCCATGATGCTGAATTCCAGTAATAAATAATATTCATCATTTCATACGTGAATTGTAAAAAAATTTTAAAAATACCTCCATCTCATTAAGAAATGCATTTTCAATAACATTTTACTTTTCATTTTTAATAAGCATGAACAGAAAATTAAGGCAAATACTTATACAGTATTTACTATGGGCCAGAAACTATTCTAAGCACTTTACATGTATGAACTCACTTAATCCTCATAACCTTCATATTAGGTTATACATATATTAAATATAATACTTAAGAATATAAACAATATGAGGGAGATGGGCACAGACGTTAGCCCAGGGCCAATCTTCCTCAGCATAAAGAGGAGGACTGGCAACAGATGTTAGCTCAGGGCTAATCTTCCTCACCAAAAAAAAATAAAAATAAAGAATATAAATACTTAATTCCCATTTTACAGATAAGGCAACTGAAGCTATAGAACAACAGGTGTTAGAGCCAGGATTTGAACCCAGACATTCAGGCTTCAGAGTCTGTGCTTTTAACTATTATACTATGCTTTTTTATACATTATTTAAAATATTTTCATAAACTGAACATTAATAATAATTATATTCATAACTAATCCAGAAGAAATTTTAATACTTAGAGCCTAAGGACATGGGAAATTTAAAAATCATATTAATTTATTTGCAGATTTTATTGCAAAGAAATATGATAAAGTGATTAATAAAAACATAAAACTGCATTACATTAGAATGAGATTCTATAAGCCAAATGGAATGGAAATATGAGTTCAAAGTGGGAAAGAATAATGTAAAATTCCAACTGATAAAAGCGAAGCTTAATCATGTATTTTAAAAATGTATGATGGTAGGTAACAAATCACTTTTAGTATTCATATTCCATTGGACATATTTAACACAGGGATATAACAATTTTATTTTAAATTGTCAACATACATAATATATGGAAGATTATGATCTTGGTAAGTATTGAAAACTTATGATGAAAAATTTTAGATACCAACCTAAATGTAGAGATTTGCCAGTAAATCAGTAGAGCAAGTCCATGATTTCTCAAAATTTTTTAGAGACTATGTGGATCAACTTGTTTAGTGTACTGTCCTAGATAAAGGAAAAATTTCAAGAACCATCTCCTTGACCTAAAGAATTTTCCTAGAATGGCTTGAAATCCACCAGGTCTGAAATGAATGGGGCCTGTGGAACTCACCTAGAATGGCTCAGGCTTAGTTGCCAACCATATCACTGTTTGTTACCAATGGTCAGTCCATTGCAAATGCATCTTTTCTCCATATTTACTAGGAGGAACAGCTTCATTTATGCATAAGTTTAACACATCTGTGTTCCTGAATAAAAACTAAATAAATTTAACAATTTCTAAGGGTTTGAGAGTTAGCAATTATATTCTTTACTTTAAATGCTTCATATTAAATATGACGTAGTACTATCCTGCAACACTCACTTGCAACTTGATAGCAGTGTAATCATTTAGTAATTATTATGGTATTCTTAAAGTTTTGTCATAGTGGGATTTATAATTCCTTCCACAAATGGAAGGATGAGCACTTCATTATAAACTAATGGCCCAATAATTACTCTTCCTTTAGGCAACTTGTATGTTGAATTTGCAAGTGATTTATGATTAAGCAATGACAGGCACTTACCAAAAAAGAAATACTCTATAATACAATGCAGATCGCTTGCAGTAAATTAAACCACTCCAACTGTTTTCTTAGTTACTACGCATGTTCTAAGTTAAAATGTCAAAACATGTACAGGAGGGGTCTGTTTCTAACAGTGATGGATTATCTTCCATTGGGCCAACCCTCTGGCAAAAAACAACTTTAAAGTTTGTAAAAAATATCAAAAATAACTACTGGAGGCACTGGAGAGTGATCAAAAGCAGCAGTAATCAGACGGGAATCAACACTCTGAAGAAGGGAACAGCACTGTTTTTTATGGCTCTTCATTTGAGGGGAGGGCAAATCAGCTCCACTCTATAGGGCAGCTAAAACTCTGCCAGACAAACTCCTAGTCCTACTAGCCTGAAGAGCTGAAAGATAGAGTCGAGGACATGGTAGCTGTAAAGTGAGGGAGAATCCAATAAAGAAGAGACCCGCAGAAGATTGTCCCGAATTCTGCATAGAAACTCTGCCCAAATCTCTGGCTGACTTCCAGTATACATGTGCAAAGCAGATCCAAACGGCCCAGTTAAGGCTATAAGATCTGAACAGAGACTTCAGCTGCCATCCTGTGACAGGGAACCAGGCAAGGAAATGGTTATTGAGAATCTGATCAATAACTATTACGGGCTGTCAAATGTTTTCCAGATAAGGAGAAACTAAATGTTTTTCAGAAGTTGATATCCCCTTTTCTGCAGATGTTGCCATCCTACAGTGAAACTTACATGGTTGCAGCAAGATCCCTGCAAACTGCTCCAGCTCCCAGTGTCCAAAAGTTACCATGGGCCCATTACATAATGGCACGTTCCTTGAACTCATCATGTAATGACATGTTACACTGAACTCATGTTATGTAATGGTACTGTGAACTCATTATGTAATGGCCTGCTTACCTGCTGCACATGCGCCCTGGCAAAGGTATTACACAATCACAACATATCCTCTGCACTCTTGTGTATAAAGTCTCCACTGGCACTAAGCTCTGGGGGTACATTGCTTTGGGAGCTATCCCCAGTGTTCTCCATAGCTTGTGCAAGCAACAAACCTTTTCTTCACCCACTTCAGCCTTGGTTGTGCTTTTCAGCTCTGCACTCACCAAGAGACCAATGCATTGAGCTCAGTTACAATCCCATTCCGGGAGAGACAGTTTAGAAGTTTGAGTTGAGCCAAGTTAACTGCCTACTAAACCAAAAAAAATCAACACTCTTCAGAGGAATAAAAAAGAATCTAGAATCTCTATAACATATCATGAATAACATCCAGGACACCATCCAAAATCTCTAGACATATGAAGAACAGAAAAATGTGACCCACACTCGAGACAAAAGACAATCTATGTGTTATTAGAAGACAAGAATTTTAAAGCAGTTATTATAACTATGCTAGGAAAATATGCTCATAATGAACAAATAGAAAATCTCAGCATAAAATAGAAATTATATTTAAAAGTACTAAACAAATTCTACAACTAAAAAATATATCTAAAATAAAAATTCTCTGGATGAGCTTAACAGCATATTGGAGTCAGCAAACTTGAAGACAGAGCAAAAGAATTGATCTAATCTGAAGAAACAAGAATAAAATAAAGAAAAATGAACAGTATCTCAGTGACGATATGGAACAACATCAAACGTTCTAACATACATGTAATTGAAGTCCCAGAGGGAGAGGAGAGAGAAGAGAATGAAATAAAAAATATCTAAAGATATAATGACCAAAACATTCCCAAATTTTGTGAAGGGCATAAATTTAAGATTCAAGGAATTCAGCAAACTCCATAGTATAAATGCAAAGAAAACCACACCTGGAAGGAAACAACACATTAAATACAGGGGAACAACAATACAATATTTGATGAACTGTTATTGGAAACAAAGGACAACATGAGGCAGTGGACTATTACCATGAAAACGCTGAAACAAAACAAGGAGAGGCAATCACTTAAAAGCAACTAAATCTAAGAAGTAGAGTATGACAAAATGATTTCATGAAGATATAAAACTCTCCCACAGCCAAATGACATGGCAACCTGCAGTCACTTCTGTCAAGGGATTTGAATAGAAGAGAAACAAAAGGGAGACTTATTTGTCACTGAATGACCTTTTGTATCTTTCATATTGACTTGTGAATACCATTTAGCTATCCAAAACCACTAAATATACATATATATTTTTTGCTGAGGAAGATTCACCCCAAGCTAACATCTGTGCCAATCTTCCTCTATTTTGTGTGTGGGGGCCACCGCCACAACATGGGCACAGTGAAGCAAAGCATGCCTAACTTAACCACTAGGCTACTAGGGCTGGTCCCAAAAATACTAAATATTTTTAAAGCCTAAATAATGAAAAAAAATTATATCTTGCATCTGTTATAAAATTTATGTTCCTTATTAATTTGCTATCTCATTCCTAATGATATGGTCAAAAGACATTAAAATATACATTCATAAATCTAGAGGAAATGAAAAGGGCACCCAAGAGAGAAGTAAATGGAGTCAATAAAACTAAGGTGAAAAAAAGGAATATGAGAAAAAACAAGACTGAGCCTAAGAAAAGGGAGAGAAGAGCTTCTATCTGTTATAAAAACCACACTCCTTATGAATTTGTTTTTTCATAAGTGAAATGACCCCAAATTAAAATATGCCTTGATAAATCTAGAAGTAATGAAAAGAAGCACCCCACAGATTAAGTAGAGTCAGCAAAACTAAGGAGAGTAGAAACCAAGGCCAAGCTTCATGACAGTGAGAGGTGGTCTGGAATTTGGGAGGAAAGATTAATTTGCATTTAATCTTTACAGTACCTTCCATTTATAGGGTGTATGATAGACAGACTCAGAAAAAAAGGATGATTTCATATTTAAAAGCCACAATTTAATTCCCTGTACTACTTTACAAGAGAAGCAGTTTAGCAGAATGGTTGATAGCACAGTGTTGAAGTGGACTAAATTGTTTCAGATCATGGTTGTCACTTATTAGCTATGCAACCTTGGATGAGTGCCTCAATTTCCCATCCGGAAAACGGAAACAATAACAGTACCTATCTGATGTAGTTGTTGTAAAGATCAAATGAGGTAGCACAGTACTAAACTGCTGAGAACAGTATCTGACACATAATAAACATTCAATAAATGTTTATAAATGTTACACAGTATTTTAACTAAGCACTACATATAAACTCTGCTGCTTAAAAACCAATCTGTCTTTGTGTAGAATATCTTCAATAATTTTTATTATTCATTTGTATTTGATTAAACATGATAACTATACGCTGTTGGAAGATGTACAAAATTTTTTCAGTTTTATGGCTATGATCCGCTGCTCTGGAAAAAGGAAGCTTCCCTGCCCCACAGTGCCATGACACACTCCACCAGGACTTTTCTCAAATGTAAATGAGCACAAAGTGTTTAAAATTAAAAATTAAAAGTGGTGTTGTATGATATGTGAATTATACCCCAATAAAGCTGTTAAAAAAGCACCCAAACGAGCTCTTCTTTAACAGTTGAAAATCTTGCAACTCATTTTTCTTCTTGTCCTCTTATTTTCATTCTACTTCTCCCACAGAATTATATCTACTATTGTATACTTTATCAGTCAAGCTGCCATTCTTATCTTAAACAAAAATATGCATGTAATCTGAAATTAATTTAAAAAAATAATTCTTCCAGTGGGAGGGGTGGGAGTGAATGCTGACTTGATTGGACAGTTACCTTATTCCAAAAATAAAGAAGTTTCACCGACAAAGAGATGTTTACTCTGTGTGGCCTAGACATCTTCACATCACTGCGATCATTTAACAACCTCCAGAAAGGTGAGTACAGAAATAAGGGATGCACTGAACGGCGACAGGACAACCTGACCCTGAAATTGCTATGAACAAGCAGAGCATGTGGTGCAGATTCATTGCTAGATTGCAGATGGGATTTCCAAGATGAGATTGTTCCTGAAGACATGCAGCTGTGGTTCAAAAGCCACTCGGGGGTCACGTAAAGCAGCACAAGGCTCAGTCCACACTGCATCTGTAGTTAGAACAGATGGAGGTGAACTTCCTGTTCTGATACTGTTGCAACTAGATCCTCCCATGGAAAACCAACATTGCTAGATAAAACATTTTTTAAATCCAGTGTGCAAATATATTGATGAGCTGCATAAGAACTTCTCAGAGACCAAAAAATCAAGTGAAAGTGGGCCACCCAAAAGGTGAGAGGACTACAAAGGCATTTGCTAACCAAGGTTCTAGTAGCGCTTTCCAGTCCTTGGCCTTGTAGACACCAGAGAATAAAAGAAAAAAGTCCAGTGACCACCCAAGATGGAGAGTCAATAAGAGACTCTCCCCCTGCAAAAAGCTGAGATTCTAAAGGGTTATGCTCTCACTGTAAGGGCACTGCAAGGAAATTTAACTGACCTAAAGATTGGCATTGGATAGGGGGAAAAAGTCTCCCTTGAGAATTTATAATCACAAACTGGCCAGCATAGGTTTTACAGCTTGAATACATTCCACTATATTCACCAAAAAACTTCAAGTTGATTTTTAAAGTACTCCTGCATCTTGCACTGTCCCCTAAGCAAATGCAGATTATGCAACCCTGGCATCCAAGAATTCACATGGAAAATGTTTCAAGAAACATGAGCTCAGAGTTAATCATCAAAAAATACACAAATGGGCCAGCCTGGTGGCATAGTGGTTAAGTTCGCATGCTCCGCTTCAGAGCCAGAGATTTGCAGGTTTAGATCCCGGGCGTGGACCTATGCTTATCAAGCCATGCTGTGGTGACATCCTATATACAAAATAGAAGAAGATTGGCACAGATGTTAGCTCAGGGCCAATCCTCCTTAGCAAAAAGAGGAGGATTGGCAATAGATGTTAGCTCACAGCTAACCTTCCTCACACACACACACAAAAATACACAAGTAAACAAAGCACCATGAGAGAGCCTGCAGAAAAAAAAAAAGATGCCAAAATCAGAGCCACAAAGACTTCATAAATAGGAATTATCTGAAATAGAATATAAACTCCTATATTTTATCGAATCCAAAATGCCATCAGTTTTCAAATGCTTCACTTTACTTTACACAAAGAGAAAAAACAACAATGATAATTACAATTGTAAGCTGCATCCCAATTTTGGAGATGCCAAAATGTGGGGGGAAAATGTTTATCTTAGGAAGAATGATATGCACTTAGTATGTTAAGATGGCTGAGTACTAACAAGAATTTTTTTGTCTAGGACTGATTCCCTGAAGGCTGGCTTCCCACAAGGCTCCATGGAATCTTTCTATGGCTGAATGCTTTTCAGAATCAAACCTGGCAAAGTACTGAGGCAACAAATCAAGCCAATGGTCCGCTACTGAGCTGCAACCACAAGGCTTGGACATCAGAATCCTCAACATGCTAAGAGAGGGGCTGGTGCTCCCTCGACCATGAATACTGAGGTGGCAGAACAGAGGTGGGGGCCAAGGTTTTATTATATCATAATGCTATAACCCAAAGGTTTGAACTCCATTCAATTATCATGTTAAGAGAGGAGTGTTATTATCCCAATCTTGCAGCTTAAACATTCCACAGCCCTAGATTCATATTCTTCCCCCTGGTGTCTTACAACCCTCCATGCTAGATCCCTGAGCATATCCCATAATACAATGGGCAAGGTGGGATGAGCACGTCTACATGGACTCCTATTTCTGTGAATTTCCTCCAATAAATATGGTGCCAGATGGCCCAAGGTATATGCTCTTAGGTATTTTACATTTCCTTGCTCTAATGTCTAAAGAATCTGTAAATATGCATAAGGAGGAAAAGAATGTTCAAGACTAAGAAGATTTGAGTAAAATCAAAAGAGAATGCCTAGAAATAAAAAGTATAAAAGAATGTATTGTATACTTAAAATTTGCAAAGAGGGTAGATCTTATGTTAACTATTCTTACCATAAAAAAATAATAATTATAATAAAGGAGGCGGGAGGAAACTTTCGGAGGTGATGGATACGTCTATGGCCTTGATGGTGGTGACGGTTTCACAGGTATATACTTATCCCCAAACTCACTGAGTTATACATTAAATATGTACCAGTCTTTACATGTCAATTATATCTCAATAAAATGTTCTTTTTTTAAAAAGTATAATTGAAATGTTAAACTCCACGGACAGGTTTACAAACACAACAAATCAAAATGACAAAAGAATTGGTAAAGTGGAATTGAGTCTAATTAAATTATCCAGACTATAAAGAGACAAAAAAAAATGAAAGCAAGGTGAACAGAAATGGAGGAAAGAGTGAGAAAGTTGAATACACTTCAATAGAAGATGCAGAAGGAATGATAAAAAATGAAGTAGAGCCAATATTTAAACAGATAAAGGCTACAAATTTTCCAGATTGGTGAAAAACCCAATCCACAGGTTCAGAACTCCTAACATATCTCAAGCAGGATAAGTAAAAAAAAATCCACATGTCAACTACTAAGATGAAAATGCAGATCACCAAAGGGAAAAATCTTAAAATCATTCAAAAGGAAAGCACAGATTATATTACAAAGGAGCAACAGACTGACTGGTGATCTCTTGAAACCAACAATGGAAGCTAGAAATCAGAACATTATCGTCAATCTGCTGAGAAAAAAAAGAACTGTCAATTCAGAAAAATGTATGTATAGATAAATATACATTAAAAAATATAGATTAAAAATGTCTTTCAAAATTAGAGTGAAATAAAGATAATTTAAATATATGAAACTAAAGGGGTATGCCACCATCATATATTTACTTCAGGAAATCCTAAGAAATATTTTTCAGGTGGAAAAGTAATTACAGATAGGAGGATTGAGGTCAATAAGAAATAAAGAACTGACATCAAATACTGGAGGGATGTGTGCGTGTGTGTGTGTGTGTGTGCAGAAAAAGATATTTATAAAAACAAGAAAGATGGAAATAAAATACATGACAATAATAGGATATATGTCATGAAAGGGTGGTTATTTTTTGACATATTGAATAACTTTTAAATTTGTTTACAAGAATCACACCTGAAATACAAGGACTAAAAGTTTGGAAAGATAGAAAAATATACCAGGCGAACACTAACCCAAAGAAAGCCAGTGTAGCTATAATAATTTTAGGCACAAGATACTTTAAGACAAAAACGATTACTACATGACAATAAAGGACTCATATCAAAAAGATATTACATTTCTATACTTGTTTATTCCCAATAGCATAGCTTGAAAACATATAGAGCAAAACTGACAGAACACCAAGGAGAAACAAACAAATCCACATTAATGGGAGAAATTCTAACACACTTCTTTCAGTAATTGATAGATCAAAACGACCACAAGAAAAATCAATAATAACATAAGAGAGTTGAATAACACAGGAAGAAGTTTGATCTCATAAACCAGCGCTTCTCAAAAATGTGGGTCTCGGGCCTCCTTTACATTCAGAAAAATTATTGAGAATCCAAAAAGCATCATTTCTGTTGACATTTACCATATAAGAAATTAAAACTGAGAATTTAAGAAAATATTTAATTAATAATTTTAAAATAACAAGCCCATTACATTAGCATAAATGACTTTTATGAAAACTATATTTCCTAAAACCCAAAAAACTTTGTGATAAAAGGACATCGTTTTTTCATTTTTCAAATCTCTTTAACATCTGGCTTAATAGATGACTTCTATTCTCATCTCTGCTTTTGCATTCATTTTGTTGCAATATCACGTCATGTAGCCTCTGGAAAACTCCACTGTACACTCATGAGAGAATGAAAGAGAAAGGGCAAATAATGCCCTAGTATTATTATAAGAATAGTTTTGACCTCATGGACCCCTTGAAAGGGTGCTAGGGGCCCCCAGTGTCCCCAAACAATTCTTTGACAATGGGTAGAATATAACATGCAGTAATTGGCACCCACAAATGAAGAAAATACCTAAAGCTTTTATAAAAGTTGATGACATACTGGGCCATAAAATAAGTCTATATAAATTTTAAAGAATTTATATGTTGCAGACCATACTCTTTGACAACAATACAGTTAAGTTGGTAATCAATAACACAATCTCTGAAAGATCAGGAAACGACAAGGGTGCCTTCTTCCACCATTTCTATTCAACAGTGTATTGTAGGTCCGAGACAGAGCCATAAGACAGGGAGAATAAGTAAAAGTTATAAAGATTATAAAGGATGAAGTAATTTGGAGATGATATGATTGTATATGTAGAAGACCCAAAAGATTCTACATATAAACTATAGGAACTAAAGAGTTTAGCAACGTGGCTAAATACAAAAATCAGCATACAAAATTTAAGATAAAAAATCAGTTTTATTTCTATACATTAGCATCAAAAAGTTGGCAAATGGAATTTTTAAATAATACTTTTTATAAGAGTATAAAAAAAAGGAAGCCTAGGAAAGTAAGAGCTTTACATAGAAAATTATAAAACATTATGTAAAACACTAAGAAGACCTCAATAATTGGATAAATATACCAGTTAATGGATAAGAAAACTCAACATCATTAAGATGTCAATTCTCCCAAAATTGATCTATAGTCTCAATATAATTCCAACCAAAAACTTCTAAAACTTTAATGGAACAGCAAAGATTCATAAAATCAATGAAGACAACTATAAAGAAGACTATAAAGCATGGGGTCGGCCCTGTGGCATAGTGGTTAAGTTCAGTGCACTCTGCTTCAGCAGCTTGGGTTCGTGGCTTCAGATCCCAGGTGCAGACCTACACTGACTGCGGTGCAGATCTACACCAATCTGGGTGCGGACCTGCACCACTCATCAGCCATGCTGTGGTGGTGACCCACATAGAAAATAGAGGAAGACTGGCACAGATGTTAGCTCAGGGCGAATCTTACTTAGCAAAAAACAAAAAAGAAGATTATAAAGCAGCTATTTTGGCAGATATTAGAATTATTTTAAGGCTATAATAATTAAGACTAGGTAGTATTAGCATTGGGAAGACAAAAAGAACATAACAGAGAAACCAGAAACAGACACACATATGTAGAAATTTAATTTCTGACAGCCCTGGCCCTGTAGATCAATGTTAAAGGGCTGGATTTTTTTAAAAATCATACCAAGGTACTTGGTGATTCATATCAAAAACAAGAAAGGAAGGAAGACTCAGGTAAAGTGAAGACTTAAAGACTTAATATAAAAGTCAAAACTATGTTTTAGAAATGTTTAGAAAACAACATAGAAGAACATCTTCATGACCTCAGAATAGAGAAGGATTTCTTCTCTATTTCTTCAGAATAGAAAAGATTTTGCATAAAAGGTGCAAACCATAAAAGAAAAGATTGATAAATTCTACTATGTTAAAATTAACCACCCTATAGAAAAAATTGGCAGAAGACTTGAAAAAGCACTTCACAGAAAAAAAAAAACCAACACCCAAATGGCTAATAATAATCATATAAATATATGGTTAATCTCATTAGCATTTAGGGGAAAAAATTAAAACACAGTGAGACAATATTTCACACACACCAATTTGGTAAAATGTTCAAGTCTGATGATATCAAGTTTTGACAAGAATACGAGCATTACAATTACATACGCTCTGCTGAATGCAGTCCATATTGTTACAACCAGTTTGGGGCGAAAAATTGGCATAATTAATAATGATGAGATATGCATGCCCTATGACCTAAAAAATGTCATTTGTACAAGTATAACCTAGGCAAATCCATGCACTTATATATATGCATCAGACGTGTAAAGTTTACAAAAGCACTATTTGTAATAGAAAAAACTAGAAACCCAAAGTTCTTTCCAACATATTCTAGATAAATAGTGATAGAACCATTATACAGTCTATATAGCATTATACAGAATATTATACAGTTGTGAAAACAAACTATAGCTACCAGCAATAATAAAGATTAATCTCAGGAACATTAAGTTGAGTGAAAAAAGCAAGTCACCAAACAATATATATCGCATGATACAATTTACAAAAATTTATTGTTTAGGGATATAAACATATGTGGTAAAACCATAAAGAAAAGAAAGGGAAAAATAAACACAAAATTCAGGATAATGTTACCTTTGAGGAGATTGGGAAGAGAATGTGTTGGAGGAAGGACACCCAATTCACAGGAATCACTATATTATTAATTCTTTAAACTTTATATAAATTTTAATAAAATTCTCTATCTAATCAAGATTTAACGTTTAAAGTAAAACAAACAAAAGATTATATAGAAGTGAACCAACAAACATGAGCTAAAGTGCCATATAGTTCACATTTTTTTATTACAAATGACAATCTAAAATTCATTATAAAACTGGGCTGCATCTCTGCCAAGTTCTTAATGTAGTAATTTCTCATTTTGAATTATCAGATCATCATGTAATAAAGGCAGAATTGAAAGACTACCAGTGAATAATTGTGTTTATAAAACACAGAACCCAGATAAATGACAAAAGTACTATAAAATACATTATTTATGCCTGATTCATAATTAATTATATGCCCTAAAGAGACAAGATGCTCCAGTAATAAAGTTCTTGTCATTTCGGGAAAGATATTTATTTGATCTGCTACTTTACAACAGTCTATCATTTATTTGCTACAGCATTCAATCTTCCATAAACAGCATTTCAAAGTCATCATGGGAGCTGACTTCCAGGGGGGAAATGATGACATTTAGGACCCCCAATTGTTAAAATCCAATCTTCAAATTCAAAACTTTATTTTTTCCTTCTGCCAATGACATTTCAAAGGAGTGCATATGAATCCAAAGAACAGGCTGCCTGCTGGAAGGAGAATTCCATTCTGGCGTCTCAACTCTTTAAGACCTAAGCCTTTATATACAGACCCACCTAGGCCCAGGATTCCACCGCCCGACTGAGCTGCTTGCCAAGTATTTGGCCTGAGAGGAATTAAAAAGCATACACCGTGTTCTGGTTTGTCTAACATTGCACTGGGAAAAAACAACACAGTCCCAGAGGATATCACCCAACCCCCACGCCTGGGAGAGCTGCAGCCTGCACTGTGGGCCACTGAGCCAGAGATGCAGAGTTAAGGAGTAGGGAGGAGGGGCAGCCTGTCTCCTGAAAACATCCCAGATTTCCGCCCTCATCTCTGTTCAACGTCTCAAACCAGCTCACTAGCTGTATTTGATATCTTCACTATACGGCACAAGCAATTAACATGAAAACTGCTCTTTGGAGACACCAGGGACATTTAAACACAGTATTTGCTCTCTTAGTAACAGAGAATCCATGCCATCTCCCAAATCTTACTATAATCCCAGAGAAGCTCTCCCTAGATTTTTAATAATGCCCTCTTCCACCTACATCTGATTCTCTGAGCTCAAGTGGAAATAAGGCATGCGGCCAACAAGCATATAAACAGAGGTACAGACCAACTGTGTTCCCCCAGGGGAGCAGCCAGCCCTAGCCTCTCTTCAATTGTTTCTGGAATCCTCCCTGTCTTCTCTCCACACTCATCACTAGCTTTTAACAATATCTGACGCTACTGCACCTCTTATCCTCTAACAATCCAAAAATTCCATCCCTGGTTAAGTGCTGGCCATACCTACATGATGCTCTCAAACCATGACAGGAATAACCACTGGGTATCAACAGCACATAATAAAAACATTCCTGAAAACAGACCAGAAAAAAATCAGAAAGCCAAGTAAGGCAACACTGCCAATATACAGATTATTCTATAGTCTATACAAGCTATAGACTTGTTCATATTGAGAAATCAAATGGACACATAAAAGATTACCCCTTCAAATACCCACATTACTTACAAGTAGGGCTAGATGTAGTTAAGAGATAACGAATCACGTAAACATGGTAATAGGACAGCAACATCCTTCCCCACAACCTTCCAGAAGGCACTGCAGAGCACAGCAGGGAGATAATGCTGCTGCTCCGGCCCGGCTGAGCTGAGACCACCATCAAACGCAATTAAATCACCCAAAATGTCAAAATACAGCAAGGAAACCACGCACATAATATTGCAGGAGCTCTGCCTCTCGAAAAATTCGAGGCGTGATTTATTGAGCGTGTGCTATAGCACTGCATGATCAGAGCAAAAGGAGGAAAAGAAAAAGAAAGGCCCGGTATTGTGGACCCAGACTGATTTTCTGAAACTCCACGTCTGAGATTTTGCATATTGTATATACAGCTGTGGATTACCATGAACAGGAGCCCCAAATCACAGGGAGGAAGGAGCCGAGGGGAGCAAGACACTCACATCTGATTTGAATGCTTAGTAGTAAGAGAGCTGACCACTCCATTCACAGGTGCTCTTGGCAGTTACTGCGAAAGTAAAAAGAACTTAAAAATTATGAGTTCTAAGCAGAGCACTGACTGCTTAAAACTTAAGCTACACAGTGTTAAGTATCTTCTGCATCTTCAACAGTAGAAATCCTTTTAAAAGAAGGAGACTTATTAAGATGCTAGTGGTTTCTTCACAGGAATATTACAATTGGGGGCTGAAATGACAGGGCACAGCATAAATGACACAACGTGGTACCCTGAGTATCAGGCTCCATTTTTAGATCCAGCCCCCTAATCAGCAGTGACAGGGAATCAGAATCCACTAGGCAAAAGGGAGCAGCACCAGATGCTGGGAGACCTCCTAGTTTTGGAAGGAAACAGCTGATAACAGAGCAGCCCCGGTCCATCCAGAAGCTCAAATGTTGTCATCTGAATTCAGCCCAGGGGGAGGAGGAGGTTGCCCACACCAGCTCCCCTTTCTAGGGCCTTCTAGACAGTCCTGACCAGGAGAACTGCACCAATGACAACTGAAAGGAGTCTCCCACCTCTGAAATCGGGGGGGTGCAGGGTTTTGCAAGCTTGGCTGGGCCTTAAAAATCACGCAACCTGCTCATTTCACACATCAGGAGCAAGGAATAGCAAAGAGATTAATCGAATTGAGCTACCCAGAGTCTTATCCTTAGGACTTGGATTCCACGTTTCCAACTCCAGGTCCTCGACCCCTTGCTACACAAAGCAGATCAACAGCATTCGGTAGAAAGGCAGATTCTCAGGACCCATCACAGGTCAAGTGAACCAGGAACTATTTTTAAACAGGATCCCTAGAAGATTCTCATGCACATTAAGGTCTCATACACCACACTGCTTAACTCTTCCAATCCAGAAAAGCTCAACTAGAGACCAACTTGCTGGGTTCCAATCTCAACTCTTTCATTTACTAGCCTTGTGACCCTAGGTAAATTTCTTAAACTGTCAGTTTCCATCTGTAAAAATCATCACGATACATCACAGCATTCTTATGAGGGTACTTAATAATTTTTAATTATTATTCTAACTATGTTAAAATGTCTGCCTACTCCTCCGTCTCCCTGATGGATTGGGAGCTCCTCAGTGACAGGGACTGCCATCTGTGTATTGCAGATCTCTCCCGTTGGCCCTCCAGCTTTCTTTACCAGAAGGCTGGTCCGGATGGTCTACATCAATGGGCTGCCCTACCATCTAGTTCATCACGGGGAGCCCTGTGCTAAGAAAGAAGGGAGATCAGGGTATTTATTGCCCAGACTCCCTCCCTGTCAGGTCACCTCAGGTGGGTTCATGCCTCTAACCAAAGGCTCCTCTCAAGGAGACCTTTCCTGCAGGATTCTCTGGTCCCAGATTCTGGGTGATAACAACTCCTCTGCTGTTACTGCCCTCACCTGTATAAACAGTCCCTTTGCAAATAACTCTCGTCCTATGATCCTAATTTGAATGTGCCATCTTTTAGCTCTGACCAATACACTACGTCACCTTCCATTCATCCAATAAATATTCCTCCGTGTCAACTCTGCCAGACAGTATGCTAGTTGTTGAAGATACAGAGGTAAAATAAAAATGACAAAGTGTCCGTGCATGTGGAATTTATATTCTGGACCTAATGCTACGTCTGGCACAGAGAAGACACTCTTCTAAATAGAAAAATACAATTTCTTCTTTTCATTAAAACTTTTCCTTAATCCTGTATCAAAAGTGCTTGCCACAGGGTACACCAAGAGCCTACTGATTACACATAGCAGATATGCCAACAAGGACTCAGAGAGGGTGAGGAATAAGCCACATAGTGAACTGGAGTCTCGTGGAAGGGCAGAGCTGAAACAAATGTTATTATATGGATTTGAATCCAAGTCTACTTATTGTCATTTAATAAAATCAAAGACTTTGAAAATATTTTACCTGAGAAAGTGAGATTTTAAAAATAAAAACAGGAAGGTGAGTTTTGCAGCTTTTCCATCAGATCAAACCACCTTAAGCAACATAATTCCCATCATCTGCCAGAGAAAGATCCCCCACACAAATATTGTGCTGGTGCTTTTTTAAAAAAATGTATTTTGTGGAAAACAGCCACATTTTGTAGGAGGCAGATGGATAAAACTAAATGTCTTATTAGTAATATGTGCCACTTAAAATTCTGAGCTGAGGCTTTGTGCAAAATCATCTTTCCACATCTGCTTGAAAGTTTCATCAAATAATAGCCACGCCTTAGATAGCAGGAGATGTTATTGATTCTTTTCTCCCACTCTTCTAACTCCAAACACCAGATTTACTGCAAAACAGCAGAGACTCTACACCAAGAAAGATCACCAGAGGATGACAGCATTGCCATCTGCAGTAGAGGATGGTGAGAATCAGCACTAAGATGACGTGATTATTTGCTGACGCTAACAAAAGTTTTCACCTGCTCTTCTTTCAGCTCCTCTCAATTTGAATAACATCTAGTAAACCTGGAAGAATAGTTCTTAGGTTCCAAAATCTTAGTGGTCAACTTAGTACTGATTCATTTGGAATATAAAAAGGGGAAGGACCACAAATGAGAAATTCCACTTAGCATTTGTTCAAAAGGGGGGGAAGGCCCTCACTTTGTTGGTATTTTTGTTACAATTTGTTAGTATTAAGCATCTCTATAGCACCAAA
This sequence comes from Tapirus indicus, assembly GCA_031878705.1. Classification (NCBI taxonomy): domain Eukaryota; kingdom Metazoa; phylum Chordata; class Mammalia; order Perissodactyla; family Tapiridae; genus Tapirus; species Tapirus indicus. The sequence continues at coordinate 123,402,850 of CM062918.1, forward strand.
TGAAACAGGCGTGGATTCTACATATTCTTGAGGAAGGTCATGAATTGGAATTTGGAGGAAGGAGCAACTAGTGATTTGTTGTTAGTGCCGTCGAGTTGATTCTGACTCCTAGAGACCCTGTGCACAGCAGAGCAGAACACTGCCTGGTCTTTTTAGCAGACAGTAAAGTTTATATTTTTGGAACAAAAAAATAAGGAAAATAAACTGTTTAGAAACTGCTCCTTTTTAAGAAAATAGTATTAAAAAGTGTAGAAAAGTTTCTGAATCTAACATTAATTTTATTTTCTCTTCTCTTGAGAGAAGATAACCACATAATATCAATATGTAAAAAATATTCATGCTTTGAATCCATTAAAATACAAAAAAAAAATGGAAATGGAATGCTGCTCTATGGCTATACAAATGTACACAGATTTTTCCAGTCACTTTAGTTACTGCTTTTTGTTATATGTTTAAAGATTTCTGGCACACAGTTGACCTAATTCTCCTAACCCAGAATATCAATTCCTATGTGGTTCCAGTATATTCCTTCCATTACTATACAGTTTTTCCTGGCTACCGTCTTCTTTTGCTCATTTCTTTTTCTCTACTACAACATTCAAGCAACTTTATTCTAATTCCCATAAGCTAGGATATGTATTACAATTATTTCATTTTACCAGAATATTATTTTCTGGAAATTAGTCAATTGAAGAATATTTATTCAATATAAACTATGTGTAAGAGATGGTGTTAAACACTGTTGGGATTTTTTTAAAAAAGACTCACACTACCAAGGCTTTAAAATCTTTTTGAAAAAGGTACACATAATAAAGGTTACAAACACACCGTAGCAAGTGATAATTGCAAAATCAGTAAAGCAATACCAAGTGCAATGGGCCTGAGGATAAGAGACAACTAGACTGGGCTGCATGCTCAGGAAGGAGTTTTCAAAGGCAGGAAGAAATTACTGAGTGAATGGGAAAGGAGAAGGCATGAAGGTGAATGACGGGAAAGGAAAACCATAGCAACTAGAAGCACAAGGTGTATTTCAGTGGAAATGAGGAGAGCCATTTGGCCGGAGTAAGCTTCCAGTAGTAAGCCCTTCCATCTCCCAAAAGAATCGGGAGATGAAGATAAATAGATGGGCTTGAAGCCAATCAATCTACGAAGGCAAGAGAGAGGCACTATGGGAGATTCAGAGATTGCCTCCAAGGCCAGACAAATCCTGCTCTAAACCTGGTTCTGCTACCCACCACCCTGGGTTTCCACACCCATAAGACGTTGATAATAACAGCACTTAGCTCAAAGAGATTCTCTAAGCGATAAATAATAAAACTCTTATCACAGTGTTTAGCACGTCAAAGGATAAAGAAAAAAATTTTTTTTTTCAGTTTCTTCCTATTATTAGCCACACTGAGGGGTCTGGATCTTGTTGTGTCACCATTAAAGGGGTCTTGGTGTAGAGGGACATGATGAATCACGCATCTGGCAAACAATGCCCATTGTTCTGATCAGAGGGAGGAGGCCACTCTTCGCAAACGCCCTTCATGTAGCTTTCTCAATACAGTTCAAAGTCAATCCAACTACACGGATTTGAACTAACTTCTCATCCAGCCACATCATTCCACTATACCCGAGGGCCTCCCGAACCAAGCTCCTACCTCCGTAGTCAGCTGTAGGTTCCCAACAATCCTCCAGTATCTGCTCTTATAGATGCTGAGCTTCACAGCACAGTGAACATGGATGTGGGTCAAGAAAGACCTGGATTCAAATGCTCACCACACGAATTACTCCTGACAAGCTATTTTCTCTGAGCTCGATTTTCTCACAAGTAGAATATGGAGACAATAAAACTTACCTGGATATGTTTTTACGAGGCTTAAATGAGATAAGTAAACAAAAAGCAAGGAGCACATTATTTAGCACAGACAGCTAGGCACTAATTGTTATCTAGTTAACACTGAAAACAACTCTATGAGGTACATGCTTGCTATTATTCACATTTTACAGATGAAGCTGAGGCTTAAAGAGATTAACTAATCTGCCAAATCCCAGACAGCACGAGTGGCAGAGCTGCATCTGAATCAGGCTATCAGATTCCAGCACCACTTCACTCTCTTTCCCACCTACTGAGAACCCCAAGAGGGTAATTACACTGACCAGTGTCAGCTTCTCCAGGCCCAGGGCCCCCTGACCTCACTGAATCACTTGTAAGAATGTCTTTGGTTGACATAGCCATAATCAAAGGCAAATCCTTAATATCCTCTAGGAAGTTGTTTACTTATTATCACATATTTTTATCTCTAATGACAAAGACTGACACCCATTTTGATGACATAGAGAAGTCTCAAGAGTTAGGCTAAGGTCCCAGCTGTTACCACACTCATGTCTCTTTTTCTTCCAGAATTAACACATTTTGATAACAATTTCCATCTTCTGAACACATTCTGCCTTCTCCCTCTCCTAGCTGCAACCTGACAAAATTTGCAATCAGGCTGGCTTTATGTCTCAGTGTGAGCTTGAATTTCTTACGAGCTCCTTTTCTATTCACTCCTTATCAGTCTCTCCCTCAGTTTCTGTGCCATCAATCATTTTTCTATACTCAACACATCATGTTCTTTTCTTCACCTGTTTCAATATTGCTCTGCTCACTCTATTATTTTTCTTGGGAAGCTTCCCATTTTTTTGTTTTGACAACACAAGGCCATTTTTTTCCACTGCAGTTTCTACAGAACATTAATGCACATGAAGCTGTTTACTTATTTTTCTTTGAAGACATATACCCAGCACTTTACTGGGGAAAATAACTTGCTTCTGATATTATTCCTGGAGTCTTTGTACCTTTTCATAATGCAATGATCCCCTTTCCTCTTTCACTCAACCCAGGAACTTAATATGCCCTAAAATACATGTTGGTACATCTGCTTTCTCACTGAACAGACAAAAGGTATCTATTTAAACTATGATTCATTCTTTCCTAATCGAGCACTGCCTTTTGTCTTCTTGCATTTTCACATGCTGCGTTTGCCTCATGCCTTTTCTAACCTGAAGAATAACTGGCAAGCTCTGATTTTTTCAAGTGGGTTCTAGGAGATGTAAGACTTTTTCATATGGATGAACCCCTGCTCGGAATATCAGTCCTTCTCCTTGCATTTCCTCACATTTGGCATGCCCTTCCTTTGGGCTGCCTCAGAAAGCAGACAGGTGCCTGTGCCAATAAGCCAGAAGATCAGAAGTCATCTTGACAGTTCTACAAACTAAACAGAAAAAAATATACATGTATAACATATATATACATATATATATATATATATAAAATGAATCATGTTATGGAAATATCTGAGCAAAAGACTTTCAGAATATACAATATTTCCCATGCTTTTCATATTGGACTGCCACTAGCAATTTTTCACAAAGCTCTTTTTAATATAACAATTTTATTTTAATTTCAGTAATTGGTCATTTGGAGTTTTTATTTCTTCTGTTGCTTTTTACAACAGATGCTGTTATGGTAGATATTTCTAGGAGGCATGAATCCTTCTGTCTCGAGACATCTATTGCCACTTCAAACTGTACTGTGATTAAGGGATTACCTGGGACCTCCAGGGCTATTCCAACTCTGTCTAAACATAGTCAGAACATAATTTGGTAGATCTGTTTGTGTGAGCTCTGCTTCTCAACAGTATGTCACTTCTGTCATTAGAATTAGCCCATCCCAGGCTAGTTAAAAATATCTACTAGTTAAACTGCCAATCATGTACCCACCATGTTCTCAGTAAACCCGAGAACTACACTGAGCCTGGATGAGGTGAGCAGAGATAAAGCCCATGACAGAAGAAACACCAACACCCACTCAGAAGTCTGGACCCTCAGGAAGGCATACAGCCCTCGGTGTTCTGTGACAAGGAGCCATCCTTAAACTGACAACCAGATCACGTTTTGAAGTTATGAGATTTCTCACCAAAACCAGCTTTCTCTTCGTAGAGGGAATACATAGTGAGTTGGTTTTAAAAGCAAAGACTCAGGAGCCAGGCTGTAGGGATATGATTTCCAGGTTCTCCACTTATTAGCCACCTCGTGCAGAGCAAGTTACTTATCCTCCCTGGGTCTCCATCATTACATCAGTAAAATGTGGATAATAATGGCATCTAGTTATAGAGGTGTTATGAGGATTAAGTGAGTTAAAATATATGTAAAGCTCTTAAAATAATTTGTGAATATAGTAAATAATAAATGTTAGCTATTATTACTAATTATATTTAATATACTCTGGAGGATTAGTTATTGGAATTCAGTATTATATCCAATAAGAAAACTGTTATGTCATCATTTAGCATGTGTTTAACAAGTATTTGTGAAATACACTCATTGAAGTGAACATTTCATAAACATTCTAGCACAAAATTTGATGGGCACAGAAGAAAGTAGACTACACTTGTAACTCAGGTGCAAAGCCTCAAAAGGTGAGGTAAGTATTACTAAGAGTCACTGTTGGCTCAGCTGGACCAGAGGATCAGAGGGTCTTGAGGCCAGGGGGCCAAAAGAGCTGTATCCACCTATGTTGGACTGAGTATCAGTTGCACAGCAGATGTTGTTCCAGGTGACAAGAAAGCAGGAGAAAAGAAGACAAATCTCTGAGTCAGCTTCATGTAATTTAGGGCTTTCCCAGATTAGATCTCACTAAATTATTCCAGATCCAAAGATACTCCTCAGGTCTATTAGAGACTATAGGTTAAGATCAAGATAAGGGGAAACCTGGAGATTCCTATGGGTACATTTTCTTCCCAGCCACACAGATCTTCCAATCCATTTTCTACAGGGAAATTGACTGTATGACGAGATTAACCAAAGGCTAAAGCATAATTTAGGTGGGATAGACACAGTAACAGAAAAAGCCCAAATATACAAAACCTAGGACAGTCATTGCCCCTGAGGAGACAGCAAAAGGAATGACACCAAAAACCATGTCAAGGTATACTTCAGCTACGCCAACAGTTTCATTCCTTAGGGAAAGCAAAAAAAGGGGGACTAGAAATAAACGTGACCTAATGTAATATGGCTGTGTGTTATATTATTTATTCATTCTTGCCTTAATATTTTAAATTTCTCAGACCAAAAAAAAAGCAGCCTTTTCCTTACTTAAAATGTCTTCCTAAAAAATGAAAATAAAAACTAGCAACATGAAAAACAGATGACATGATCGTCTATGTAGAAAATCCAAAGGAATCGACAAAAAAAAAAAAACCCTCCTGGAACTAATAAGCAATCATAGCAAGGTTTCAGGTACCAGGATAATATACAAAAGTGAATCGCTTTCTATAGACCATCAATGAACAAGTGGAATTTTAAATTAAAAACACAATACTATTTACATTAGCACCCCAAAAATGAAATACTTTGGTATGAATCTAACAAAATATGTACAAGATCTATATGAGGAAAACTACAAACTCTGATGAATGAAATCAAGGAACTAAATAAATGGAGAGATAGTCCATGTCCATGGACAGGAAAACTCAATATTGTCAAAATGTCAGTTCTTCCCAACTTTATCTATAGATTCAATCCCAATCTAAATCCCAGCAAGTTATTTTGTGGATATTGACAAACTAATTCAAAAGTTTATATGGAAAGGCAAAAGACCCAGACTAGCCAACATGATATTCAAAGAGAAAAATAAAGTTAGAGGACTAACACTATCCATCTTCAAACTTACTATAAAGCTACAATAATCAAGACAGTATGATATTGGTGAAAGAACAGACAAATAGATCAATGGAACAGAAGAGAAAGCTCAGAAATAGACCCATATAAACATAGTCAACCGATTCTTGACAAAAGAACAAAAGTAATATAGTGGAGCAAAGAGTCCTTCCAAAAAATTGTGTTGGAACAACTGGATATCCACGTGCAAAAAACCAAATCTTGATACAGACCTTACCCTCTCCAAAAAAATTAACTCAAATTACAGACTTAAATGTAAAACACAAAACTATAAAACTCCTAGAAGATAAAGTAGGAGAAAATGTAAATGACTTTGGGTATGGTGGTGACTTTTTAGATAAAACACCAAAGGCACGCTCCATGAAAGAAATAATTGATAAGCTGGACTTCATTAAAAATAAAAATTTCTGCCCTGTGAAAAATAATGTCAAGAGAATGAAAAGACAAGACACAAACTGGGAGAAAATATTTGCAAAAGACACATCTGATAGAGGACTGTTATCCAAAATATACAAAAACAACTCTTAAAACTCAACAATAAGAAAACAATCCAATTTAAAAATGAGCCAAAGACCTTAACAGACACCTCAAAAGAAAATATACAGATGGCAGATAAGCATATGAAAAGATGCTCTACATCATATGTTATTAGGGAAATGAAAATTAAAACAACAATGAGATACCACTACACACCTATTAGAATGGCCCAAATCCAAAACACTGACAACACCAAATGCCAATGAGGATGTAGAGCAATAGGAACTCTCATTCATTGCTGGAGGGAGTGCAAAAGGGTACAGTCACTTTGAAAGACAGTTTGGTGATTTCTTACAAAACTAAATATACTCTTACCATATGACCCAGGTAACTGCACTCCTTGATGTTTATCCAAAGGAGTTAAAAACTTAGGTCCACACAAAAACCTGCACACAGACATTTATAGCAGCTTTATTCATAACTGCCAAAACTTGGAAGCAACCAAGATGTCCTTCAGTAGGTGAATGGATAATAAACTGCAGTACATCCAGACAATGGAATATTATTCAGCGCTAAAAAGAAATGAGCTATCAAGCCATGAAAACACATGGAGAAATTTTAAATGCATATTACTAAGTGAAAAAAGCCAATCTGAAAAGGCTATATACTGTATGATTCCAACTATATGACATTCTGGAAAAGGCAAAACTATGGAGACAGTAAAAAGATCACCAATTGCCAGGGGTTGGGGAAGAGAGGAGGGATGATTAGGCAGAGCACAGAGGATTTTTAGGGCAGTGAAATTACTCTGTATGATATTATAATGATCGATGTATGTCATTATACATTTGTCCAAACCCATAGGAAGTACAATGCCAAGAATGAACCTGATGTAAACTGTGGACTATAGGAGATATGATGTTTCAACGTAGGCTCATTCTTGGTAATAAATGTACCATTCTGGTGAGTGATGTTGATAATGGAGTAAGTTATGCATGTGTGGGGTAAGGGGTATACGGGAAATCTCTGTACCTTTCCCTCAACTTTGCTGTGAACCTAAAACTGTTCTAAAAAGTTAAAAAAAAAAAAAAAAGAACACCTTACTAGTGTACCACCATAACGACAATGAAACATTGCTTTGTCATGCCCACAGCGAATGCTTTCACAGACATGCGTTAACTTTGGAAAGTCCCAGTCAAAAGTCCACAAAGCAATACTACCTCTCTCTCTCTCTCACACACACACACACACACTCACACATACACAGTCCATCTTTCAGAAATGTCACACATAAAGAAGTTTCACTGCAAAGCATCACCACTATCCAACATAAAACTCAGCAGATACAATAATAGGGGGCAAGGATTTCATCTATCACTGAATGGCTAGCGCCCTGTCACTTTAGAGAATTTCTGAAAAATGGTATTTAATGACTGCTTACAGATGAAATGTGACACATCCTACCCAGCATTTCACTTTAAGATGAAGAATGTCCTTCTAAAAAGTGCTGAGCTGGGTGCTCTAGGCAGAGAAATCCCCCTGATCTTCAAAGTGATGATAACATGGCCAACAGCCAAGCAGAGTATCAGCATCCAACATGTAAAATGGGGTAAAGCCACTCTGGCTCCATGAGATGCAGAGAAAAGAGGAACAGATTAATGCTCCCAGGACACTTCTTCTTTCCCCACAATAGTCCTTTCTAGAAGCTTCTCATAAATCTTTCCAGGAAACATTGGAAAGGGCTTGACCCTCTACAACCTGGGGCAGCCTATATAGTGGAATGAGATGTGGATTCAAATCCTAGATCTTCATTTTCTAGCTCGGTAACACTGTGCAAATTATGTTACCTCCCTGAGTCTTGCCGTTCACATATGTAAACCTGGTGGGAAGATCTACTTCCCAGGACATGGTGACAGTTAAATAAGCCGATCCACGTTTATCTCCTGGCTTGAAATAAGCATTCCGTATTAGCTCCCTTTTACCTCCCAATGGGAAAGAGGTAACGAATAATTAAGCCAAAACTCTCAAGACACTGGAAAGTAGCACCACAGATGTATTAGACAGACAGCTTACCCCCTTCCATGCCCAGTTGTAGAAATATTGGAGATCTTTAGATTAGTGCACAATAATAAGTGCAATTGGGTGCCTGTGCTGTACTGGGCCCTGTGCTAAACTCTTCACATACCTCATGCCATTTGTAATAATTATTACTAGTTATTCCTATTTTACAGATGTGGCAATCACATCATCCAAGTTTATACTTCTACTAAATGAGAAATCTGGGACTTAAATCCACTTTCTGTGACTCACCTAACACTGAGCATGCCATTGCTCCATCATTATTAAAGGTAAACAAGTAAGGAAATTCTAGAATCACTTTTGGGGAAAAATTGCATCAATAGAGGCCTTCAAGTCAACGTACCATTTTCCTTATGTGAAAACTAAACTCTGTTTCTTATATTCAAGCTCTAAAACTAAGAGTCTGATATACAGACTTGGTCAGAATTTATCTTGGCCAGAGTGAATTCTTGGCAGTTAATAGCTGCAGTCTGACGTGGAGCTGCACTTGCTTCATCACTTAAGAAAAGGCAGTCAACGTTAGGTTGCACAGCTTCCAATCGATCATGCCAGAAAAAGATATTTATTTTGCATCTGCTCATTTTCTTTGCCAAGTAGAAAAGCAATTATCTGCGCCAATACAAAATACAACAGCTGCTTGGACACAATACACATAAGAAGAAATGATGATTTTAATCAGAAACCAGAAATCAAAATTACAAACTTAGCATACTGGGTGCATAATAGGAAGGGATTATCACCTCCATGAAGTTTCCATTAATTTCCGTTCTTTGCAAGAAAACCATAAGTTGAAAAGGCTTAAGTCAATTAACAGGTGTGGATAAATCGCATAGCTTCTTTCTATCATGGGCAAATGCACTCTCAAGGCTCCTGCTAACTTCTCCTAAATATGAGAAGTCTTCCAAAATTACAAAAGTGTGTAAAGAAAATTTTATATAAGACACAGTCTTAAAAAACAAAGAGAAAATACTAAGCTTTCACAAATATGCAGGATTCAATTATGGTAAAAATCTCAGAACTACTGCTTTTTCATTCTCAAAAATATAATAATTCATATCAAATGGTTTGAATGTTTTAATCTTTGCACTTAAATAATGTGTTTCATCTGGCTTTATGATCAGACTTTTCCTGCATATGAATCTAAAACAAAGAGGAGCATGCCCTTCACCTGCAGGAATCAAAGTCCCTTGGCATCTCTCCCAAGTTCCTCCATGACAGGGCTCCCACCTCCCTTCCCAGCCTCATCTCCCACTACTGTTTCCTGAGCTGCTTGTAGTTACACACACACATACACACACACACATGCCACTTCGTAGGTGCATGCCTATGTGTTCTCCCTCATGCTGTGCTCTCTGCCTGGGAAGACTGCCCCGCCTTTCTTCAGCACATTGTCTCATTTGTTCAAGACTCAGCTCAAGCCACACTTCCCAGGCTGGAGCTATCCTACGCCTTCCGTCCCATAACTCAGTGTACATACACCCATCATTGCACTTGTCACTCTTGTGAGATTCTCTTTGTATTTGTATGACTTCCCCACCGGGCCGTAAGGTAACCCATGCTGGGTCAGTTAGAGTCTCTTTTTTCAGAATTTGGAGTCAGGACACAGTCATTCTAATCCATCCCTTACAGAGAAGAACTGAGAGGCTATCTGAAGCCAGGATTGAGGCAACCCTGCACTCACCAAATTAAGAAAAGTCAGTCTTTAAAAAGAGGGGAAAGGGAAACAACATAGATTTTAAAAAGGTAAAAGAGGTACCATGAAGCCCCAAAGAGGCAAAAAATAAACATTCTGACTTTGCCAGTCCCTGTGTCCCCAAACCAGGCTCTATACCCATTCTGGGGTACTGTTAGAGTCTAGTCTCTTCTTCTAATAAATACCCCAATTTGCTTAAACAAGTTTTTAAAAAGCTTTGTTCTTCGCAAGCAAATGATCCCTAAGACATTTGCATATAGTAAGTGTTTAATAAATGTTTATTAGTCAATGAATCAACAAACTATCTCTGAAGAGTCAACAGGAGTCAGTTTGCAAATGCACAGCATTGATTACATCTATGAAGGTTGAAGGCAAAATTTAATCTTTTTTTAATATTGACATTTTCCATCAATACATTTGACTTAAGTTCCAAAGACTCAGGGAGTCAAGAATCCAGGATGGGAAAAGAAGAGAGAAAATAACAAAACGCACATTAACAAAACGTCCTGCACAATCTGTTTAGTCACTTATGAGAGCCTTTCATTATGATATCTCATTTTAGGGTCAACCTCCAACTCCCACACAACTTCCAACATGCCAAAGGAGTACAGTAATTAAAAAAGAAGAGAAAAAGTAACAGTACAGTTTCATAAGAGTTTGACCAAAATAGACCTTAGAGAGGGCATCAAATGGCATGAGAACACCCCATCTTGTCTCCTTTGAGTCATTTCATGGATAAGAAAAACAGAAATCCAGGGACGTAAAATAACTGGCCCAAGGACCAGAGCAAATCAGAATCGGTGTAGAACACAGTTTTCCCACCAGCCAGGTCATGGCTCCTTCCACTACCCCGCGCTGCCTCTTGTTCCTTTACATCCAACACAACCCCAGAAATAGCTCTTCTCTTTCGAAAAAACAATCAGTAACTCTACATTGCTCAGATTTTTCATTAATAGCAACAAGGGACAATGATGAGAGCTTTAATGTTCAAGACATCATGTTCTCTTAGTCATCAACTACTATCACATCTGCTGCTTAAAAATATCTGAACATGGGTACCCAATCTTGACTTACCTGAAAGGTTTACCTATCCTTTGCAGCTATAAATTACATACTGTAAAGAAGAGAGAAACAAACTGCATTGAGGATATATGCACAGCCTCTCACTGACTTGCATGAAAACCAAAACTACAGTTTCATAATTGAATAGACACCATTTTTTAATCAAAACTTTTTTCATCATACTTACAGTATGGATTATAATTCCTTTCACAAAGTCACACTCCTTTCACAGTCACAGAGGAAAATTACTTGAGAGAGCCAAATGCAAAGTATGGAAAAAAAAAAAAAACCTATGATAAAGACTTAACTGTCAGGAACTAAAAGCTCTCCCACTCAAAAACTGAAATGTATTGGTTATTCATTAGGTGCTAAGGGCATGTCTAGCTCTTCAAGTAAGACATAAACATTATTCCTCCCCTCCATCCAACTCTGGCTGGTTGTTTGGGTTTGGCTGTTTTATTTTTTTCTGAATTATGATATATTAATTGCCTTCATCCCTGAGAAATCCATACTTATGTTCTTTTAAACACTTTACCAATACTTCCAGAGGTTAAATCGTTAAGAGCAAATCTTAAATGCCAGGCTCCTCATGGAAACTGCTGCTAAGGATGATTTCAAAATCAATACGCATTTTCTAGATTATATATAAGGTAATAAAGATCATGATTTGAATAATAGGAATAGCATTAAAAATTCATAAATCTACAACATGAAAAACATCTTCCTATATGGATATGTCATCTATCTAAAAAACTAGTAAATTAAGTCTTCATTATTTGATTTTCAATCTAATGATTTGTTTATTAAAGAGATGTTTTGTTCAATAGCAAGTCTAAATACATCAAGAAATTTTAATTTAAAAAGTCAACTGTTAGTCTGAGAAACTAAGAACAACTCTAAGCATATCTCTTGAGACAACTTATAAAGAGGATGGTATTCACCGGTTAAGAACAAATGTTAACACAGACATTCTATGATCCTGCTAAACTTCAATGAACTTCAATGTCCATCATTGCTACAAGAATATTTTTCCTTTACAATCATTTCTGTCTAAAATATTGTATGCTCATGAAAAGAGAGAAAATAACTAAATATCATCAACAAGTCAAATCAAGACTATACCACTTTCTTTTATCAATACAGCAAAGAAAAGGTGAATGCTATAAAGAAAAGATTTCTAACCAGTAATTCTTCCATATTAGCTTCGACAAACATCAGCATGGTGGGGGAGGAAGCTAAATCCTAGCACTACCATTTATGAAAAGCCATAATTAAAAGCTATGTTAGCTCTTTTCACGTATTAATTCATTTGTTCCTCACAACACCTCATGAAGCAGGCACTAGTATTACGGCCATCTACATAAGAGGAAGCTGAGACACAGAGAGTTGAAGGAATTTGCCAAAGATCATATACCTGGTAAGCAGTGGAGCAGAATTAGAACCCAGGCACTCTAGTATGAGTCCATGCTCTTTACTGCTATGTACACTGTCTACCTCATAGGCTTTTGCAAGAATTAAAATTTTAGGCTGTACATAAAACCTGTAACATGATTCCTGATCATTGGTTAGTGCCCACTCCATGGGAGCTACCGTGGTACCCAGAACGTTGATATTGATAAAATCACGATCGTGATGCTTGCTTCTGAATCATAAGATAATTTTCAAATCACTTCTATTTCCACAATTCTTTTTCCTTTCTGCTGTACAAAGTGTCCCTCCAAACTCTCATTGAACTTTCTAAAAATGTTTTTTTCGAACTTTTTAAAAATGTTTTTTTCAAACGTGTATTTTTAAGATTCTGTCACATTCAATCTACAAAACAGCACCAGACCAAAACGTGTGGCAGACAATTTTCAGAGCCACAAACGGGAAATCCCCCCAAATTATCTGAAGCCGCCACCATGATCTATTGCCTGGCGTAGAATAACGTTCTTGTGAAAGAATTATTTATATATACCCTGAGTGTTTACAACGTTAAGATGAACTGATACTGTTTTTATTACAATCACTCCACAACCTCTCAGCAGGCTGTATTAAAAAAGAGAAATAGAAAAAAAAATTAAGCTGGATGACAGTAGTATTAACAAAAAAGAGCAAAGAAATCAGCAACAAACTCCCTCCAACACCCTAAGAGCACTAGGCGTTTTCTGCAAAAGAAGGGAAGGATGTTCGAGGGCCTTGAAGTCACCTACCTCCATGGGACAGAGGTTGAGTATTCCATATGGTGACTGTGGAACTGGTGGAAAAGCATGAGGCCTGAGCTCCTCTTCTAAGAGCCTCCTCTGGCAGTGACAAAATTGCATGCCAACAAGAAATGCCTACGTTCTGATAGTTTTCTCTTTCAACATATGTCCCTGAGCATCCAGTTGGAAAGCAGATCCCTGAGCTTGACTGCTCTACACTGAAAAGGGAAGAACTTATCATCCACTGACTGAAATTCACAGAGGATCGAAGATTGCCAAGAATCGGTACCCAACCAAGATTAAGCAGAATGAACGAGGGGCTGTCAGCCGTTAGAAACTCCACCAACTACTATCCATAAATTAAAAGGAATTTTGCCTCCTTAGCATGTGATTTATTTGGAAGAAGCTTTTAGTGCTAAGTTCTGAATGAAGCCAAGCAACACTTTATTGAAACAATCCATTTTAGTGCTGAACTCAGTTCAAGAACCAAAGCGGATTTCAATAAGCTTTCAGACGAACTCATCAAAGTAATTCTTGCTTTACCACATACTCTGGGTCTGGTTCAGAAGGAATAACATCATTCTCAACTAATGGTAAGGGGAAAAAAACTCTCCTCTAATTCTCTATCCACAGAAGAGGATACTTTTCTGCTAAGTTCCACATTTGCGAAAAGCTACTTTAAGGGAACTTGGGAGCCCGGGCTGGGTAAATAGACCCACCAAAGAATATGAAAGGCACATTAATGACACTGTCCCAATAAATATAGTTCATAATCAAGAAGCCTGGTATCTCTGACACAATCAGTTTATTTTTGAAAACAACTTTTTAATTTACATTTTTAAAATAAATTTCCCACCATTTCCATCATTCCTACAGCAAACCATCACCATTTGTTCACCCTTCCCAATAAAACATTTCCTTCTCCCTAGGAGGACAAATGCCTGCAGCAATCACCCACCTCCCTTCTCCAGTGCCTTCACATTTACTAAGCATGTCTGCGGTTCAGTAACCACAAAGGGGACAGGATCTTAGCAAAAGCTACTGTCAATTCACTATATTAAAAAGAAATGGACAAACTATGAAAAGGCCCAGGCATGTATGGGACAAAGATCAGAAGAGGATATCATTCGGATATTATATCCAAATGATAGGATTGTGTAAACAGTGACAAAACTGCTTAATAATAAATAATTTTAACAATAATTATGCTAGTTGATTTGGCCAGTGTCATTATAAAATGCAGCCTGAAAGTTATTGCTTTCTTGGGTTCACCACCATCATGCACCTCCCTCCCTCAAATAAGTCACAGTGATCTGGATGCAGCCATCTAAGAACTATATCTAAAGACTGAAGTATTTATACCATTGAAGAAGAGAGAGAATTCCACAGCAAAACATGGCTCAGCTCATCTTTAAACAAAGCAAAGGAAGTGAGGAAAAGTGATCAGTGGCAATTAAAGGATTTGCAAACTCTCTTTAAAATAAGATCTTAGATAATATCTACTCCCATGAAGTGGTTTGTGTTCTTAACGTAGATTCATCATTGAGGTTCACACTTTATTAAAAGATTTTAAAGTAGGGGAGGGGGTTTTATTATTATGAACCCACAAACTTCACTTTTAACTGCTGGATGTATTTTCCGTGTAGACCTATTAGTTAACTCCACACCTCTTTCATTGGTCACGTCATTTTTGAAAGCAGAAGCTGAATGAGATTGAAAATGGCTCATCTGAGATCACTCAATGGGAAAGGTGTGTAAAATGGCTGGAGTGGGGCACAAGAGAACTCAGTTATTCATCAGTAACACAGGCTTTCAACAGATTTTTTTCTATCACCTGCAAATCTCACCTCACTAGCTCTCAAAGCTGATGTAAGGCTGTTAGTAATGATCTGAAACACATTTGCCCTACTCATAGGATGATATGTGTAGAAGAAAAGTTCAAAACCCCACCTCAGGACTTTAATCTGCACAGCATTTCTTACTTTGGGGAAAAAGTAATGCAAGGTCTACAGAAATAAAGCATTAGCAAATGACACTTAAAAGATCAGTTACCCATTCCATCAGTGAAGGTCAAAATATTATATGCCTCCCTAAGTCCCTGAATTTAATTACCTCACAATTTCACTTTAGTGCCAAACTGTTCGCTAGCCCTAAACCTGTCTTAGTTTCTTGATTTGCATGCCTATGTGCAAGGTATTTACAAGAAAAACTTTTAAGACCCACTGAAGTGAAAAATCTACCCGGTCTCTTCCCCACAAAGGTAGAAAATGAGCTTATATTAAGTAAAAACACCACGATCATCATCCAGCCAAGTTCCATGAAGGCAGGGCTTTGTTTACTTCTCTGCCGTAGTAGGCTATACCATCTAGGTTTGTGTAAGTACACTCTATGATGTTTGCACAACGGCAAAATTGCCTAACAATGCATTTCTCAGAACCTATCCCCATTGTTAAGTGAAGCATGATTGTAAATCATCTTAAAAACAAAGGTAATAAATACACAAAGCTCATCACTTCCTAATTAGTTTACTTCATTTTATTGTTATCTATGCTCTTGAGATTGTTTATGTCTATTGTCCATTAGGCAGTAGAAATTACTGCATAATGGTGGGCCATGGTACATCTCTCCCAACTTCACATTCAGTGATGTCACATGTGTAGCTTGAAATCAACCACAGTAGGAGTATTTACAAGGAAATTGGCAAACACAAGTCAGGATTTCTTTTCTTTGGAGAGCCAGTTATTGAACATTTACCAGCACCCCACTGGTATTCCTATTTCATCTTATTCCTTTCTGTTCCAGCATCTTTCATCTCTCTTTTCTATAAGCTATCTACCTATACACATACAGGTTCACTAAATTTAAAATAAAAATGAAAACAAAAACCCAATACCCCTCCAGTGAATATCCTTTTTCCCTTATTCCTTCATTGCCAAATTTACTGAAAATGTTCTATCTGTGCTTAATTCCAACACTTTCCTACCATCTACTCATTAATTTATTCATTTCACAACTAACTGAGCAACTACTAATAGCCAGACACAATAAAAGGAATTGGGGATACAAATGTGAGTAAAACGGTTCCTGTCCTCATGGAATTGACAGTCACACTGCAGTCCGACTTCTGTCCCACCTTGAAATCTCCAATGGTCTATTAATTCCTCTTTTTTTCTCCTCCTCTGCCTTCCTTAAATAATTTACAACTTCCCCAAATGTTTCGTCTTCTTTTCGTCCATGGCCCTCTACAAAAATGTCAAGATTGCCTCAATGTTTGGACTGTTTATGTCTCTCTTCCTCAGGAATTTCATGCATTACTGCGATTTTATCCTCCCCCAACCCTCAGAAAACCTATTTCTCCCCTAGCCTTTCCACCTCAGTAACTGATGCCAACATTCACCCAAACGTTTATGCCAGAAACCTGAAAATTCTTGTTTCCTTCCCTTCCCTCACCCCCTCACCCCAAACATTAGCAAGTCCTGCTGGATCTATATCCAAAATATATCCCAAATCCACCACATCTCTTCCTCCCAGTCTCTATCACTCTCAGCCAAGACCCTTTCTTTCTCACTCTGCATGTATTAAGCCTTCCACCCTTCTCCCTGCTCTACTCCTGCCCCCTAACATCATGTCCTACAAAAAGCCAGAGTGAACATTTTCTTTTGTGTGTGTGTGAGGAAGATTAGCCCTAAGCTAACGTCCATTGGCAACCCTCCTCTTTTTGCTGAGGAAGATTGGCCCTGGGCTAACATTCGTGCCCATCTTCCTCTACTTTATATGGGACGCCGCCACAGCATGGCTCGACAAATAGTGCATCGGTCTGCACCCAGGATCCGAACCTGTGAACCCCGGGCCACCGAAGCAAAGCGTGTGAACTTAACCGCTATGCCACTGGGCCAGCCCCCCCAGAGTGAACATTTTTAAAAAGAAATGTAATTATTTCTCTCCACACTTAAAAAACAAAAAAAGCCCTCCAAAGTCTTCCCATTCCACTCAGAATAAAATTCAGACTTGCTTCCATGTCCAACATGGTCCTTCAGTATTTGGGCCTGCCCACCCGCTGACTGCACCCTTTCCAATCCCCACTTACTCATGACCCCAAGTCTGGAACCGTCTGACCAGATCTTTGCAGATCTTGCAGGGCTAGCTCCTTCTCTCATTCACAAGGATTCAGGAGGCTGTCCCTGACCAATCAATACGAATTTGCCCAGGCCAGGCCAATCCATCACTCTCCGTCATGCTGTTCATTCACCATTGATTATTCAGTGTCTGCCTTCCTCCACTGGAGGGGAAGCTATACAGGAGCAAAGATCTCATCTTCCTTATTCACCAGGATATCCCTGGTGCCTAGAACAGTGCCTGGCACATAGTAGATGCTCAGTAGATATTTGTTGGTGAATGAATGAATGAATATAGAAAGATGCAAAAGACAGGCAAAGGCGGGAATAACTGGAAACAAAGACCCTGAGAACAGGGAGTTCTCTGGGACTGCACAGAATAGTAAGAACAGCAATCTGAAGTGATAAAGTGCTAATAGTATGAACTGAATTTCCATCTTTATTAAATTCTGATTTGCCCATGGCTTGAGCTATTTTAGAGGCAATCCAATTTATTGAGCACCTATTCTGATAAATCTATGTTAATTTTCAGGGCTAGGTCAAAATATTTAAAAAAGAAAGAAAATCTCATGCTTTAAAGATTTTCCTGTATCCTCAAAAATATTTCTAAGAGGCAGAGTCCCCTGGGTGTCCTCCCATACTTGTGCTGTAATAAATTCCTATCACACACAAACAGCAGGGAGACAGAGGAGGGGGAGGGTATCGTGTGCTCCTCCCCCAGAAAACCGAGGACGCCGATTCTCTGACGCAAGGTTCTTTCACCAGGGAAGCAGTAAAATGTTCCCTCTTCTTAATTGAGGCTTCACAGACACACAGCTCACCCCTGCTTCCAAATAACAGCAGACAGCAGGGCTCCTACTTGCTTCTTATAGCTACTCCTTTCTTATCAGATCTAATATAAGGAAGGAAGGGAAGGAGGGAGAGAAGAAAGGAAAGAGGAATGGAGAGAGAAAAGCAAAGAAGAAGGGAGGGAGGGAAACAAGGAGGGACAGTGGGAGGTCACAAGGAACCGACTCAGTGCTTCACTTCTCCAGTCATCCTACTCTGCAAGAGGTGGTGCCAGAAGGTGAAAACATGCACAGTTGAGGAGCCCAGCCCAGTACCTCATCATGGACCACACAGCTCGAGGAGACACCGGGAATCCACTGCTCTTGGGCTCTGGTGGCAATGGGGAGTGGCAGCCACCCCAAGCTCCTTTGTGAGGGAACCGCTGCTGCTTCCCATTCTCACGGAGAGGGTGTGCTGGCGGTGAGGAGGGCTGGGGGCTCCTGGGCTGCTGTGGGCTGCGCTGATGGATGACCCCATTGCTCCTAATTGTGCACAGAATTGAGGGGAAACAAAGTCAAACAGAATGACAAGGCTTGCAACAAGAAACAGCAGTCCCCTGTCTCACCCCCAAGTCCTGCTCCCTGGAAAGCTAGCATTCTCAAGCCTTTTAGCTCTTCTGTTTCTGGTATCTACAATATTTTTAAAATAACATACTTAAAATTATTATTTCTTTTTTTCAATTTTAGAACTTATCATATTGACTTCCTTCTATAGAAGACTAGGAACCAGTCCCTCTTACGTGGTCACCAACACACAGACACACACACGACACACCCTCTTCACCCCTCACCCTCCAAGTATATTTCTCTCATAATAAATATAATTCTCATAATTTGGCTGAAGTGGTATTCAGGATTTATGTTATTATGATCTTATAAAATACTGTCCATAGCTGACCCACCCAACTTGCTCTCACATTTTTCTTTCGGAATCCTCTGAGGTATAATTCATTACCACTAGCTGGGGAAAAATTAAAAAGTCTGATATTGCCAAGTGATGGTGAGAATGTGGAACAGAGGGAATTCTCATACACTGCTACAGTCATTTTCAGAGCAATGTCTCAGCACGTGACACAGTGAACAAGCATCTACCTGTGGTCCCAGCACCTCCACTTCTATGGCCACACCCTAGAGAAACCTGCATGTATTTGCACATGAAAACTCACTGCAGCATAATTTATGAGAGCAAAAAATGTGAAAATAACCTTAATTCCAAATCCAGAAGAACACATAAATTGTGATCATTAAATACTATACATCAGTTAAAATGGATGAGCTATAGCTACATGTATCAACATTCATGTATCTCAAAAGTCCAATGTTAAATGAAAAAGAAAATCAAGACATACCATTTATATAAAGTTTGCAAGTATGTCAAACAATACTATTTGATATTCACAGGTATATACACATGAAGTAATGGCATGCACACAATCATAGAAATGAAGAGTGCCAAATTCAGGATCCTGGTTACTTCCAGAGAGAGAGGGTAGGGACTGGGGTCAGGGAATGTTATTCTCTGCATATTGGAAATTGTATCCTAATTTTAAAAAAAGAAAGACAAGCAAAAAGAAATTTAACTTTCAGGAGCTGATCTTTCACTGAAAACGTTTCTTCCTAGAGGTGACGTCAAATAAAAGAAAGCCCACTCCATTTTTGAGGCCTAATCTTAAAATTTAGGAATACATTGCTCTTCATGTAGGAAAGTGCTTCCAACATTTGTTTCTGTCGGTTCTTTCCTGCTGCCTGAATCATACAGTGAAAAACCTCCAGAACAACCTAGCGCCAAGGTGTTTATTCTAAATTAGCAGATAAAGTGGGGGGTAGACCTCTGAGAATTTGTGCAAAACTGTGTGTGTGTACATAACTCCAGGAAAAGGAGACTCAATTCTGTGAGATTCCCACAGGGGTCATGACACCCACTACACTCAGATCCTTTGAGCTGGTTTCATGGTACAAATGTGAGCCCAGGCCCTGAGCAGCAGACATCCAGGTCCCCGGCCGGTGTGCCCCTCATGGAGGTAGGAGCACTCAGGGGTAACCCTGTGGCTCTGGAGTCACACAGACAGGGGCCCATATCCTGGCTCCACTCAGGATTGGGTGACTCTGGAGAGGTTACTTTCTGTGCCTGTGTTTTCTCTGCTGTAAAACAAGGTAACAGGTGTTGTGGGCATTAAGTGACTTCACACCTGTAAATGGCGTGGCACCGTGCCTGGTGCACAGCCTGCACTCAAGAGATATTAATTGTTGTTGGCCAGGTCTTGCTGTCACATGCTCTTGGTTCCTTCTGACCACTTTTCACAACTGTACAGTTACTCATGGAATTGCTTATGTAATGTCTGTTTCCCCTAATATTATATATGCTCCCTGGAGGAAGGAATATTATCTGTCTTGTTCTTGGTCAGGCACAGAATGAGTATGTGTCAAAATGAGTGGATAAAAGGATGAAGGAAAGAATGAGTCTCTACTCATGCAGAGCTGCTGGTTGTGACAGCTAAAACTTACCAAGAAAAACAAAGCACAGACTATGAGCTGTCCAGCTTCTAAGCTATATGTCAGCAGTATTATTCCCACCATAGAACTCTTAGCAGTTTAGTACGATGAAGGTCAAGAACAATTATTAAAGGAATAAAAGAGACAATTATTCCCTTTGGTAACAGCCTAGCTCAACAGTGACCAGATGAAGAAGAAACGAGCGCAGGCAACAGTGGGCTGGAGAGTCCCAAGACCATAAGAGACAGGACTTCAATGATGAGGTTATGCTCTGGACTGGACCAGAGGGAAGGGTCTGCACTCAGGTGTCACAACCTTCTGCTGTCAGTGAGGCAAAGCAGAAAGATGTTAGGAGGCAGAAGAGGATGCAAGAAGGAAGTGGGAAGCAAGAGAGGCTGACAGGTTGTTCTCTACAAAGTAAAGCGGGAGATACAATTACTCCCATCGGTTGAGAGGACACAGAGGAAAGGCATTCTCATATAAGCCAAGGGGAGGTCCTCTGGCTGATGGCTTTCTTGGCATGAGCTTGGGTCAAAATGATAACTGGGCTCCTTCCTTTTACACGCCTCTGAGATTTACAGAGAGCCAACAGAGCACTCAAGTCTATTTAAATTATCTGCAAGTACGCCCAGGCAGGAAGGTGATCAGAATTTAATGACTCATCTCAGCTTGTTGCCACTCAATAGCGCTGCTCTTATCTTTATGTCGAGAAGTATAAAGAGGTGGGGAATGGGATAAAAAGGCAGGATTTTTTTTACAGCGAAAATTCTTCAACGGACAATGCAGGAGAATAAATCGACCACATTTTTCAAAAGTTCAAAAGTAAGGGCCTGATAATTACTGGAAAATGGGGTCTGCACGTCAAATTGTTAGTAATTATGGACTTCACAGAGGCAGAAAATTACAGTATGTGCTTGAACTTTCAATATGCCTTAGTCATTCTTATCATCTATAACCCACAGGATAAAATGAACATGTCTTAAAATTTTTAAATGGAAATGGGCAACTAAATAAATTTGTTCTTTAATTTGAATACGATGTGTGAGTATTCCTGCCTGGTTTAGGCTGGCCCTTTGTGGAATTCCAAAGTGCCTCTCAAATCTCTTTAGGTAACAGCATCACCCCTAGAGCAAGTAAACAGATTCCAACCTGGCAGTGTTTTTGATGGATAACACTCAGTTTGCACGCAGAGACTCAATACAAGCTGTTAACAAACTATTACCATTTGCAACCACTCCTCTGCGTGAATCAAGACTTCTCAGCAGTATGCAACCAAAACAATCTAGCAATATAAACTTGCAATTAGCACAGACGCTTTTCAATTCCAAATTTGGGGCTCACAAAAACTTTATAATCTTCATTGATTTTTATAAACGTGTGAAGAGTTTGAATATATATAATGCATTTATCTTAATGAAATAACTTTATTATATTATGGTCTAAGGTGAGGTTACATTTAACAAAATGTAGTTTTTTTTTAAATAAAAGTTTGAAAACTATTGATTTAAGTAATTCTGCTCTGTACATGCACTGCTTGATATCAAAACTTTAAAAGAACTTACGATTTCTCTTGCTCGTGGGATAGGGAAAAGAGATCGTAAACCAAGCACACTCCGAAGACTGTGATGCCTGTCTCTTTCACCAGCATTGCACAGGTCCCCAGAAACAAACTGAGCAGCAAGAAGAAGGGAGAAGCCGTGGGAGGGAAACATTCCCCAACACAACACTGGCCCACACTCCTGAAAAACAAGGTCGAGATTCTTTTATCTACGAAAAAGTGTGGGTAGCTAAGAAATACCACTTTTAAAGATAAGGTCTAACATCAATTTCATTGTATTCCAAGTGAGTAGGTAAGCAATGATTTCTTCAAGATTGTTCACCATACAATTATTTAAAATTGCAAAGATAGAAAAACGTAAATGCCCAATAATACTGCATTTGGCACCTAAGGTTATATCATTATGGTAAAATATGGTGCATAACAAATGAACACTAAAAAGCCATTTAAAATGCTACCATAGGGGCCGGCCCCATGGCATAGCAGTTAAGTTCGTGCATTCCATTTTGGCGGCCTGGGGTTCACAGGTTGAGATCCTGGGCGTGGACCTACATACCACTCATCAAGCCATGCTGAGGCAGTGTCCCACATAGAAGAACTAGAAGGACCTACAACTAGGCTATACAACTATCTACTGGGGCTTTGGGGAGAAAAAAGAAAAAAAGGAAGATTGGAAACAAATGTTAGCTCAGGGCCAATCTTCCTCAAAAAAAAGAAAAAGAAAAAAATGCTACCATAGAGATGTATTTAGTGACACAGAAAGACGCTTAAGTGAATATATTTTAAGTGATCAATACAGGTTATTAAGCCATATGCATGAACTCTGAGCCAGATTCCCTGGGTTCAAATCACAGCTCTGCAGTTAACTCACAGGGTAACATGGGGCAAGTTACTTTCCCTCTCTGTGTCTCAGTTTCCTTAGCTGTGAAATGGGATCAGTGTTGTAGGGAGGATCCCATAAATGACCTATTACATGTCAAATGTTTATCATTAATATTTTAGTGAAGCTGTTTTCTATACTTCTGTACACAAAACAAAGAAATCAGTACATATATATATATCTATACACCAAGACATAATCATCATTTCTTTCCATGATGAAAATACAGATGTTTTAGCATTTTTCTTTTCTTCTGGCTAATCTGCATTTTTAAATTTATTTTCCATGAGGATGTATTAGGTAAAGTTTATTTTTTTTCCCAGTATAATTTTCAGCAGGGATTTTCCAAAACCCCCCAGCACTGTAAAGTCTTTTTTCACCCCACAAAATAGAATTGGCCCCACACCAAGAAACATCACTCTTCCCTCAACAGGTACCACACACACTTGTTCCTACTTTGAAGAGTAAAGGCCAATATTCCTGTAGTTGTGATGTCTTACCCTTATTGTTATGTCTTGGAACAATCACCTAAAATTATATGCCAAATCTGCAGTAGATATGCATTTTTCTCCAAAGCTGGTCTATAGCTTAAACTGCTAAATATGAGAATGGTGTGCACAACAGAAATCTGTAATACAGTGGCTCATTATCACACAGATATGGATACGCTGTAGGCTGAACCATGTTCCCAAATATATCAACCACACAGAAAAACCCTGAAAGAACAAATTTAAACTAAAAAGCAATTATTAATCTTCTTCTAACACCAGCATAAACAGGAAACAATTGTTGAATTTGGGTTCTTATTTTTAAGATGTTCACAACACCATTTTATATGACTAGCAATGCAGTGGGAGGTCACAAAACCAGCACTAGAGGACGGGTACTATACTAAGAGACTCCACTCTTCAAACCAAAACTTCATAAGATGTAAATAATTTCATTCTTTTTTTTTTTTTTTGCAGGGAGAGATTCACCTCGAGCTAACATCTGTTGCCAATCTTCCTCCTTTTTTTTTTCCTTCGCCAAAGCCCCAGGGCATGGTTGTATATCCTAGTTGTAAGTCCTTCTAGTTCTCTATGTGATCTGCCACCACAGCATGACAACTGATGGACAAGTGGTGTGGTTCCGTGACCAGGAAATGAACCCAGGTGGCCAAAGCGGTGAGAGTGCCAAACTTTAACCACTAGACCATCAGGGCTGACTCTCATTTCATTCTTGATCCAAGGTCTAAACTGGTTTATATCAGGGTTTCTTGATTTCAGCACTACTGGCATTTGGAGGAAGATGATTCTTTTGTAAGAGCTGCCCTGTACATTGTAGGATCCTTGGCCTCTACTCATTAAATGCCAGTAGTGCCTCTCCAGTTGTGACAAGCAAAAATATCCCCACACATTGCCAAATGTCCGCTGGGGTGTGGGGGGGGGGGGGATTTGCCCCATATTGAGAACCTCTAGTTTCAAACAGTGTTCTTCAGAGTCACCGGGCTTTGTGAGACTATAGGTCAATGAACCAGTTCAAAGATCAAGGTTCACCAAGTCCTTAACCAGGCACCCCTCCCCGAAGT
The DNA here is from genome assembly GCA_031878705.1 of Tapirus indicus. Lineage (NCBI taxonomy): Eukaryota > Metazoa > Chordata > Mammalia > Perissodactyla > Tapiridae > Tapirus > Tapirus indicus. The sequence continues at coordinate 123,427,490 of CM062918.1, forward strand.
AGGGCAACATGGCTCACTGACCCCCTTTCTCTGGGCTGTATTCTGAGCCACCTGCCCCCATTCTCATTCTCTTTTCAACCTGCCCCTTTCCCTGTGTGGATATGTCACAACTCAGGTGAGAATCTGATCACTTTGGGAGAAAGGGGCAATATAACGGGAAATTGTTTTATTGCTTTTCAGTCTCCCAAAGCAAGGAGCTTCTGTACTTTGATGAAAAGATGTGTAAATTGGAAAACCATAGTTGAGAAATACTACCTTCAATTCAGCCTTGTTATTTTAAGCTCTGGCTACTTGGTGAGGATAATAAAGAGGGAAAAAAATTTAGAACCAAAATGAAAAGGAGAAATTAAACAAATCATAGGAAATACAAGAGAGGACTACACCCAGTATATTCTGGCTCAGAGCTAAGATTTCAAATTCCATTCTCAGTAAGAAACTACAAGTAAGAGGAATCAAGAAGCAAGAGCTTGTCTTCCCAGCACTGGGACAGCAGTCCCTGTAAAAGGCTATGACATGGTTCAGAATGTGGCTGGAAGAGAGAAGAGCCCAGCATTTGGTAAGGAACGGTTTCCTATCCCAGGTCTCTAGGAAGCTCACTGAGCATTTCACTGCCAAGAAGCCCCCCTCCTCTCTCAGGCGGATGCTCAGAGTCTACACACACACACACACACGCAGCAGAAATTCCCAGGGGACAGTGTGACTGTAATCACACAGAACGGCACTCTCAGCCACACATACCTATTGTAGGAGAGAAAGGCCAACAGGAACAGCAGGCATGCTAACACGTCAGCTCTGCCAACAATTCCAGCCACCTAGGAAGTGTGGAAAAATTAAAAATAAAAACCTCAGAAAATAACCTTCAGAAAGTCACTACAGAAATGTATTTGTCTTTAGATGAATGAAAGGTATAACAAAATAGAAAGCACATTGTTCCTCAAACTTTGATAAATGATATATGAACCACCTCTGGTTATCACATATATTTAACAATAACTTTCTAGAGTGAGGAAAAGAGGAAGGAAAGGGCAAAATTCTTATGCTGAACTTTATTTTTAACCTTTTTTCCACAGAAGGTCAATTCACAGCATCAAAGATTATTCATTTATTGGTTTATTCAAAAATATTTTTGAGCAATGACTGAGTGCTAGACACTGGCTAGTCTTCGGGCACGGGAGTGCGAATGGGGCAGAGGAGGTTTACTGAGAACCAGAAAAAAATAATTTGAGGAATCATTAATTCTGCAAGAATGGGAATGAGTATGAACCCATGATTGCTATATGTGAGTATATGCATACATGCGTGTGTGTTTCTTAGCTCTGGCATTGAAAGGGCCTAAAAAGCAACAGACCCCAGTAGCAAAGAGCCATCTTGGCACTAACCACAGCCATTCGTTCACTAAAGAGGACATGGGCTCCTTAGAGAACTAGCTGACTCCAGTGCTGAGGCTGAAGAGATACAAGAGGGGCTTGGATCATCTTCTCACATTAGAAAGTAAGAAAGTGCTCAAAAAATGACAGGTACATGTCAAAAGGACACAGAATTCGGTGACAAGGGGCTCCCACTGACCAAATATGAGACGATTTGAACATCAAAATAAATAAGGACAGTAACAAATTATAAACCATTGAAAGAAACAGACATCCATGAGTGCATATTGATAAATAAATAAATGGAGAGATGAATGAATGAATGAACGAATGCATATGTAAGTACATATATACACACAGTAAGCAAGTGAACGGGAAAGAATGGAGAGCTCTTCCTTACATTAAAAAGCCAGTTAATGGGGGCCGTCCGGTGGCGCAGCGGTTTAGTCCGCGCTTGGCAGCCCAGGGTTCGCGGGTTCGGATCCCGGGCGCCCGCGGACGCACTGCTTGTCAGCCATGCCGTGGCGGCGTCCCATATAAAGTGGAGGAAGATGGGCACGGATGTTAGCCCAGGGCCAGTCTTCCTCAGCAAAAAGGGGAGGATTAGCAACGGACGTTAGCTCAGGGCTGGTCTTCCTCACCAAAAAAAAAAAAAAAGCCAGTTAATGAATGTAGAGGGAGTAGTGCAGTTGGAAAATAGCCATTTTGTTTCCAGAAGAGTAAAAATTGGATCGAGTCAGAAACATCATAAAATATCAATGGGTGCTAAATCTAGGGTGTGAAGGTTTGATGAGGTGCAGAGTACTTGCAGGGCTTCAAAGCATTTCCTCACCAATTACTTACTAGCTGGAAAAATAAAAAGAATAATTATACTATGGAGAAAATGCATTACATTGCTTTACACCTTGACTGGAATCAAACTTAACCTCAGCAACAAAGGGCAAATGGATGTGGCATGCTCTGTATGTGCTACCCTGAGAGGGACACAGCATCACTTGAGTAGTATTCTAGCCAGAGATACATAACCTGAATACAATCATGGGAAAACATCAGACAAACCCAAGATGAGGAATATGGTATTAAAATACATAAATAAATATGTATTTTATATTAATAAAGGATAAAATATAATAATTCCATGCTATTTTATATAAAAGTTTATTATATTTTAATATCATCTAATTTATATTATATCATGATTTACTAATTATGTTACAACTCATACTATAACCTAATACACCAAAATATAATATTGCATATTATATATCATAGGTATAATATTTTATATTTACATAATATACTATATATGTATTTATATATTTTGCATTTTTACAAATTTCTATATTAGGTATTTACATATAATATACTTATATTATTATTTATATATTATAAAATTTTAATATAATATGCCATACCTATAAATCATGTTATAAATTATATGTATTATATATTTATATCATAATTATGTAATATAGCATATATTACATAACATTACTGATTGCAATATTATAATAAGTATCATATTAATAACATTTTACATTATATATATTCTAATTTAAATTTTAAATTATATTTAAAGCTATAAATTATATTACAAAGTAACTGTTCCAAACTTAAGACTAAAGAGAAAAAATGACTAATGGCCTTGGTTGTAGAAAATATACAACTAAATTATTAAAGTGTAAAGGGGCATGAATTATGCATCCTACTCTCAAATGCTTCAGAAAACAAATGATATTATTATATATTAAGGGAGAAAGAGAGGAAGAATGATACAACAAATGTGGTAAAATGTTAAAAATTGGTGAATCTGGATAAAGAGTATATGGTCATTATATGAAGTTTAAAATTATTTTTTTTAGATGTGTTACTTCAGAAAGAGACTGAAATGGAAGAGGGGTGGAGGACAGGCAACTATTTATAAATCTTATTATTATTTCACTACTTAAAATGTGTGTGCATTTCTCTTAATTTTGTGAAACCCAAGAAATAAAACCGTAAAGAAAAAAATGGGGTATGGGTCAAGGAATGCTTCAAAGAAAAGGTCACAAATGAGCTGGATCTTAAAGATGAGGAGGAGTTCACAAGGGAAATGAACAGAGTCGACATTTCAGGCACGGAAAACAGCATCACCCAAATCATAGAGGACCTGTAGTCCACGGTGTGTTAGAGAATCGATCAACAATTAATAGCGGAAAATCGTTTTCTGAGAAATGTACCTATAAATGTCCTCACATAATGAGCACGTGTTGCAGTCACAAAGGAGAGGCAATGACACACGCAGGGAGCTAGACCATCCAAGGCTTGAATACAGATTCCTTCTCTTGCCATCTGAGTGAGACTCAATTTTGCAATCTTGAATTTCTGAGATCTGATTTTGTTATCTTTAAAACGAGTGTAACGCCCCCTTCCTCATGTTATTGTTGAAATTAATGAGGTGGTATACATAAAGTGCCCGCTCCATGTTGGTGCCCTGCTTTCTCCTGCAGAGAAATAGGGTGATACTCAGCACTGAGAGGTTTTCTTGTGTGGCTTACGGAAATCATCTTTTTACTTTAAAGTTTACATGTATGATATTTTAATTTAACTTTATTTGATAATCTATTAGTTAAAAATCAAAATAAAAAGTAATTCCATTATATACCCACATATGGGTTGACAGCAAGTTACATATTGAGAAAAATTCTAGTCCAGTCTATACCAAGAGAAACCTGGACATGGCCAAAGAATTTCACTGGCAGTACAGAGTTGAAAGCTATTACCTAATGGGGCTGCTTGGACCACACATTGTTCTTTGATCCATTAATCTGTAAGAAAGTTGAGTGCCAAACAGGAAGACTGCATGACTCAAGGGCGGTAGGCAGTGACAATGCGGTGTCACCTCAGCGTCAAGGCCCAGCTCAGACTCACAGTCTGTAAAGCAACAAGTGCACACGGTTCACTTGTGAAGCCCAGATCTACTCAGTCTACATCACCGCCTCTTTTGAGCATCAGCATCAAGAGCTCAGCATCACCTGCAAGGCCTCCGAAAGCTTAAAAAGAGAGCCCAGCTCGCCAGCAATAAAGTCTTGGGTTATGGCCAGGCATCAGGCCCAGAGGGACACTCATCACAGCACAACTGATGTGGCAACTTGGACAAGAGCAAAACCTGCAAGCTGATATTGGGTGTAGCAAGCTGGAATGAGGCAATCACAAGCTAGGCAAGCATAACTAATGCGTTAAAGGCGCCTGAAGCCCAACTTCTCAAATTGCAGCTGGTTAGTGCTGCTGGGAAACAGCAGCAGCAGCAGCAGCAGAATGTGCCAGCTGGATGTGCCCAGATATGAAAAATGTAGTTTCCCTTGGAGCAGAAGTTCAGAGGAGGTGTTGAAATGTTAGTGCTCACATTGATAGACTCTGCTGCCAGTTTGAAACCACCAACCATTCACTGAACACCTACTCTACATCCTGGTTGAGCTGGGGTCTCTGAGGCAAGGGTTAGATTTCTTAAAAACAAGGTGCTTGTCATCAACTACTCTATGTCCAGACCAGCCATTCACTGATCCAATTAGTCAATATCACCATGTTCAGTAATTGCATGATTTATTCCAGTCAACAAACACTTCCCTGAGGCCCTCCTCTTTGACAGGTTTTGTGCCAGCTGGAGGGATATAACTTGACTCAAGACGTTTAACACCTGGTGGGGAGTCAAAAAATATGATATAAGGAAACTGCATGTATCATAAAGAGGAGAAACCATCACCATAAGACTAAAGGGACTAATTTTGACTGTAGGATCTGGAAGACTTCAGGGAAAGGCTGGCCTGATACGCTGAAACTTAAAGGACGGGCAAGGAGGACTTCAGGAAGCTCAGGACAGGGGAATGTGGATCCTGAGCCAGAGAGGGAATGCAGAAGCATTCCAGGAAGAGGAAAGGGAGGTCTGAAAACATATGGGGTGTTTCTGGAAGGGAAGGCATAAAGTGGTAAGAGCACGGAGTAAATGAAAAGGGGGCGAGAGTGGGCAATGGGAAGCAAGATGGAGGCCCCTGAGCTTGATTCTATGGCAATGTAAGCCGAACTGTAAAGTGCTGGGAAGTACAAAAGGACGATCAAAAATACATGCAGATAGATAGCACGCATTTCCGCATCAAGCTGCAGGTTTCCATCACCAAGGGGGTAGTTGTACCCTGGGAACTGTATCCTGTAACAAATAGTCAGAGAGTGGAAAAAAATCAGTGAACATAGCTGAGTAGAATTCAAATAATGTAACATTCAAATCTCCTGCACGTTTAAGGGAATCACATGTGGAAATTGCAAATTAAGGATTTAATCTGTCCCCAAAACTTGTTATTTCTCGGAATACCACTCATAGGATTTGTATAAAGTATACTGTACACATAAAGTTATTAATTATTTTATCTGCAAGAATGAGTCCCGTTAGTGTCAGACAGGGCCAGGAACACACGCGTAACACATGGCAACAGCTGAAAGCCAGACTGACTGATTAGCCAGAATGACTGATTCCTATGTGCTCTGTCCAAGTTCTGGGAACGCTGACCCTAACCTTCAACTCCATGTGTCAGCATTTCCTGCCCTTGCTTTTGACTTGACATAAGTGAGTTCCATCAAACCAGTAATGTCAAGTTTTAACTCTCATAGGAGAATTACAATGATTTTCCCCAACTTCCCAATTTATTTATTGATTTTTCTCGTGATTCAGGATTCAGAAAAACATACAAATTTCCCAAGAAATGTACTGTCAGGAAATTCTTCCAAGAATCACAAAGCCTTTAGTGAGGAAAGGTCTGGGTCTACCTTATTCATTGCTATAACTCTGCACCAAGTGACAATATTATAGTCACTCACAATTTGTTAAAAGATTGAGTGAATAAATGAATTTGTTCCTGCCTACTTAAATTGGAAATAACTTTTCCCTCCACTGGGATTCTTGTTTTATTACAACACATTGCTTTGTCTTGCATGTATTTATGTGTATGTTCTTTGGCTTTTCTAGGAGCTTGTGAACAGACAGTGGGTAGGGACCCTGCCACCCACCCACATGCCCCCTTGCCACCTAGCAGAGTGCCTGCACCAAGCAAGCAGTCGTTAACTACTTGCCGATTACATAATTAAGAGAGAAAATCCTTAATCATATCAGCAAGTTTAAACCAAACCCATCCCTCCAAAAATTTAAATCCTCCATCCTTCCTGGGATAATTTATGGTCCCATTTTTGTTCTTGTTTAACAAAGGGAAGATATATCCCACTAACTCCCTCTCCCGTCACACTATGGTCTATTTTTCTTTTTTTAAATAATTTATCACTGTCTTCTATAATGCACATCTCTCTGTTCTATTTATTTCTCTGTCCACCTTGGAAACCTGAACTAATATCTATAATTAAGTAACAGTCTCTTGATTTTACTTCATAGTATAGATTGCTATGTAGGTCAAATTTCTTTGCCTCTTTCTTATATCTCTCTCACCTCCTTGTAATTGCAAATAGTTTCTCCAATATTTCTCCCTAAATAAATGTCCAGCTCTCAGACTCCTTTGCCACTATAATTGTGTTACCATGGATTTTTTTTTTCTCAATTAGTACAAAAGAATGTTGAAACCCTTTCTTAAAGGTCATTCTGCTAACAGGATTTTCCTTTTGTCTTAGAATTCAACCTCACTCTATCAGCTCATGACCACACTGTCCAAGGTTATCTGCATTTTATGCTCTCCCTCTCTGCAAACACAGAATTAAGACTGTGACTGTCCTACTCATTTGCTCTTTCCTGCAAAATTTTCTCCAAGACACTCTAAGCACAGATTTTCAACTGTACTTTAAAAATTATTTATCAGAAATATAATATTGTTTATGGGCTTAGATTACAACACTGCCATCAACTTGGCATCATATATTCTATATGGCTAGGAGCAGTAGTCCTTGATTATTTCTCCTCATGTGACATCCAACAAAGAATATTAAGAACTTACGTACCTCTCTCATCTTTTAAAACTCTTATCTAAAGTTTTTCATCATAATTTTAAATACTTGAAAGGATCTAACTTCCCATGCATTTATGTAAATGTAAATTATTTATGTAAATACTGACATTTTAAAATAAAGCCATAACGTTACTTTTTTAAAGGTCCTAAATGGAATCTGGAATGTACCATAGCAATTGAAGCTCATCATTTCCCATTTACACAAACATGAACAGGCTTTTCTTTAAATAGCAGACATTTTACACCCTTTCCCCTTGAACTCATATTTCCATTTTATTTCCCCCTCAGCATTTTTTCATAATGTATTATATAGTTATGCCTAAAAATATTCTATTTATCATCTTCTCTCTCTGTAATAAAAATACACATATAATCAAATTTATTTTATAGATTTCCTGTGATCATAACTTCTAAGTGTTAAATTTTCAATGTTGTATTATTATTCCAATTAGTATTAATACATAATTATTCAATACATCATAAATCAGAAAAAAATGATAAATAACTATTACATATAAAAATACACCTCTTAATAACACATGTGTTGACAGGTTTCTTTTGAATAAGTTCAGTTATCTATGGCTGAATATTAGTTTTTGTTAGACTAAGAAAGTATGTAGCATCAATTCTATTCCTAGCTTTCATCTTTATAGACTGTTCACATAAATGAGAACAGAAGTAGCCATGTTATAGCAGTGACTTAATTCTTCAAACACTAAAGTTATCTGCAAAATCATAGTGATCTATCATCTGGCATAATGTTTAATGATCTACCAGCTGACAACTCAATCAAGTCCTCCTTTAATTTGGTTGAAAGCAAATAATTCAAGCATACTCATCACTAGAGTTACCTGTCAATAGTCATTTGCTTTCACAGTTTCTCAAAAGTACAGCAAAAGGCTTTATCAAGACTTTGCAAAGAACTATTACTTATACCTCATATTGTTGTACTCAGAGGCACCTTTTCAGTCTAAAATACTCAGAAGGGGCTGGGAAAATTCCCTTTAACAATGTAACTTTTTTTTATAAAATGATTTTTTTTCTTTATCACTCACTCCAAATATATTTGTGTCAAAACCTTGGGCTTACAGATTTAGAATTTTGTTTGTGGAAAATGTCCATCATATAGTCTAACTGGCAAAACCAGTCCTCATTATCAAACCAACTGGCCAAATCAGACTTCTTGTGTCAGTTCAAATGAAGATATTATTATGCATCCCCATGACAACCATCTCACTTCTGAATTGAGAGCATCAATACAGGTCACCAAACCCACGTCCAATGCCATGCTGTATTCTCCACAGAAATAAGTATAAGACAGAGAAAGATATGAAGAAACCCTACTTAGGGTTTATGATGCCTTAATTGAAGGAGGTTTTGCTGACACCAACATATTAAATTGTTTCTTTATAAGGTGCCTTTGAGGTTTGTACACGTAGGGCTTAGTAAGATTCTGATGCATGGGAGACAGTCCTTTTTTTTTTTTTTTTAATGAGAAAAGGGCAACTAAAAGAGGAGGGAGAGGAGAATCAACTTGACACCTTTACCCCTGGGGTGTTCTCAGGCAGATAAACTGTAGGATGTGTCCTGATGCAAGCTGAGGCTCTGGACATGATGCCTTTACAACTGTGGTGCCCATGGACCCCCTGGTAAGTCTTCATCTATCCCTAGCCATACAAATAAAATAAACCAACTGTGGTTACTGAGATGTGAAACAAGGTAGCTTGATAATTCCGTGCGTGGTTAAGTCAATATTTTAAAGGAGACCATAGATCTAAACTATCTAAATAAATAATTTAAGTAAATTTCTCATCACCTACCAAATAACTACATTTCATACTACATAACTTGGAAAACTATTTGTAAGTCTCCTAAGTCTATCTTTCTAACTTGAAGAATGTCAGCCTTTTTTATAGTCTTCCCCCTACACTTACAGTTCTGCATCATAAATATTATAACTATAAAGCAGAGTGAAAAAGGTAAAACATAAATGTAGAGCAGGAACAATGACTCAGCACAAGCATCTCAGAATGCCCCTTGCTGTTTAAAACACATTAGAACTTAAATTTTCTGCAAATAAAGAACCGTGGCCATTTATTACTACCGATAACAATAACAGTGGTTATTTAGAAAAGCAGTGAAATCCTGGAGCTACAACAAAGGCCATTTGAACATTCAAAAAGAAAAGCTGTCGAGCAGAATGGTTTATATATAAAGATAAACACTTTAGTAGAGCTTTGAATTCACATGGTTTTGAAAGGAGAAAGAAAGATCAGTTTAGCTTTTTTTTCGGTTCATTATTTCATTGCGTTCCAGTGACACTCACCGCCTCGGTGTGAATAGGATGCACAGCAAAAAGCAAGGCCGTCACAAAAGCAAGCCCACGATTCCTGAAGACAGTTTTGTCACAGGTGTACATCAGCACAAGAGTCACGAGGCAGTGTAAGATTACATTCACTGCGTGAAAGTAGAATGGGTTCATGCCAGTCAAAAATACGTTTAGCCTGTAAAAAAAAAGACAAAACAGAACCGAATTAGCTGTAAGCAGAACATAAGCACAGGGAAAGCAGAGGGAATCCACCCTTTCAAAAGATAAGCTATTCAATCAATTATTTTTAAATGACCCCATCAGTGGGTTACTCTACGTATCTGAGTATCACTTTTTTCCTATCAGAATTTTCCTATTGGCAGAAATCATCGCACATGCAATACAACATCATTTCAGAAAACTCTGTGGTCTCCCTCAGAAGGCAGGCAGACAGGTGCTGAATCTGTTTTCCCTTCACTCAATGGCTAATGCAAAGCCTCCAAACCAATGCTCCTGCTCTCACTGCTGGTTCTTCCCAAGCAGCTGAGTGTTCCAAGACAAGTCCACAGCACTGTGGGTCAGAGCCACAGCCACTGGAGAAGAGAAAGAAACCACGAGACTGTGACTGTGGCCACAGTGGGACAAACCAGGCACGAATGTATTCTCTCAACCATGGTGCCACCAGGAACAAAATTTCCAGATTACGCACCCGGAATCATCATTAATTACCAGCCCACAAGGGATCCTCAGAGAACCTACATGCTATGAGTAGCTGCAGCTGAAATTAAAAGGACGAGAAAAAGCACTGCATTTCAGAATTTGTATGAAACATTTTCTAACATAAATTCCCACAGATCTCAGTATCTGAATTCTAAGATTATGAAAAAGAAACTAAAAAGAGAACCGCAAAGAGAAAGGAAATTTATTGTTCGACATCTTAAAAATACTCTCCTGAGATAGAAATGCAGAACAGAGAGACTTTTGAAGGTTGTCTTAAATTTAATAACAGGACATAATGTCCCCAATTGAGTCTGTGAGGTTATGGAAAAAATGCAGTCGTATAGGGTACAGTTCTTTTGGGGGAGCATATACACACTAAGTGATATTGCCTATAGTTATCTACATCACAGCCTGTTTTACCAAAACAGTAATCCCATGTCTTGATTCTCACGCCCATGAGCTGCTTCTCTTATAGAAACACCTCCTCTTTTCAAAACAATTGAGAATGTAGAAGTCAACTTTAGCAATGGCATGTGCATATTCTAAATACTTGGCTTGATTCATGCATGGCTTTAACCTACAGAATTTTAAACATCTCAAGCTTTATTTGGACACATGACTCTAAATGTCATAGTCACTTACCGACTCCACTTTCACTCCCACTGAACTAATCACAGTCCCAACTAAGCCTAGAAAAAGGAATTGCTGTGTGGGCTCCAACTCCAGGACTCCAATGCTAGATTCAAGCCAGCTGTGTGTTGGCCAACCCATAAGTCTTCACACCCCAAAATGCTGGTATGAAATAACTCAACTGGAGGGAAAGAGGAACGGGCAGTGAAGTAGGAGACTGGCACGTCCAGCTAGAGAAGGGAGAACAGCATCCTATTTCAGTACAAGAGGATCCACACATGGTGAGAGAGCTGCTGGAAATCAGAAAGCCCAGGGTGGTAGAATTGTGAGAAGGGGAAGACCAAGTCCCTATCCTCAGAGAACTTGGGTGCAGTTCCCAGAGAGCCCATCCCCCTGAGGTTGATTTTACACTCTCTTCCACTTCATCAGGCTGAGTTTTTCAGACCAAATAAGGCATTCCTTTAAAATTCATACACACCCGTGACAATGAGAGAAAACAGGCATTCTCGCATCCGGTAGGTGGGTGTCCAAATCGGAAGGTCTCTAGGTTGTCAATGTGTATCAAAGGCTTTAAAAAGTACATACCCTTTGACAAAAATTTCACTTCTAGGAATTTTCCATAAAGAAATAACCAGAAAAGACAACACACACATATGTGATATTGCGACATAATAAGAAATACATATTTTAGTCTTCATCCCGACTCCTGGTCAGAGATCCTAAAATCTTTGTAATTTCCTAAGCAACAAAGGTGCTAGGAGCATCTTTTTGTTCTAATATTTGGTCTCTGCCTCCCGGTCCTGGCACACAGCTCTTAAACTCCTTGCCATTTCCTAAGTGATAAGAGCACTAGGAGCATCTTTGTTCTAATATTTAGTCTTTGGCCTTGGTTCCTGACACAGGGCTCCTAAGTCCTTTGAAATTTCCCGGGTGATAGAAGAGTCTTTTCTTCTAATGAGGTGACTCTTGGTGGGTTCCTGGATGGAGGCAGGTCACCAGAAAGACCAAGTCATGATTAGAAGCGTGAAACTTTCAGCGCCACTCCCCATCCTCCAGGGAGAGAAGAGGTGAGGGAGATTGAGTTAATCAATCATGCCTACGTGATGAAGCCTCCCTAAAAATCCATGAACTATGGAGTTGGAAGAGCTTCCAGGTTGGAAAACACATCCACGTCCCAGGACAATTCTGCACCCCAACTCCACAGGGACAGAAGCTCCTGCACCGGGGACCCTCCAGACCTCACCCTCCACATCTCTTTATCTGGCTATTCATCTGTATCCTTTATCATACTCTTCATTATACAGTAAACCAGTAAACATAAGTAAGTGTTTCCCCGAGTTCTGTGAGCCATTACAGCAACCTTATCGAACCTGAGGAGGGGGTGGTGAGAATCCCCAATTTGTAGCCAAGTTGGACATAAGTGTGAATATCCGAGGAACCAGTACTTGTGATTGGAGTCTGAGGTGAGGGCAGTCTTTAGGACTGAGCCCTTAACTTGGGGGATCTGATGCTAACTCCAGGTAGACTGTGTCAGAATTGAATTGACCTGTAGGACACCCAGCAGGTGTCAGAGAATTGTACTGTGTGGGAATAAATCCACACATCTGGTGTCAGAAGTATTTTGAGTGTAAGCAGAGGAAGAAACAGGAGTTTTCAACGTACAAGGATGCAACTCACTGTGTTAATTATAAAAAATGGCAATAAAGAGAAGGCAAGACATCTAATAAGCCAAAACCCTGGTGGATTTGACTATTCCACAGATATTATATTTTAGAGATCATAACTTTGGATTACAAACAATAGCAGCTTTAAAAAGGACAAAATATTTATTTTTCCAAAGTATGTGCTATTCAACCACTTGAAAAAAAAAAGCATCATTAAAGATCTTGCTATTACTATATTACAACACTTTTATGAGGTATTTAACATCTATTCCTTTCCCCTCCCCAAAATGATATAAAATGGTAGGCATGAGGCATCTTTGTGGTCCACATGTATCATGTCTGAAAATATGCAGATATTATCCACACAAATTATTATTTCTGGAAATTGGTTAGGACAGAGTGCCTGGTGTTTTAAGTGAATTCAATTAGATCCCAAAATATAAAATAAATAGCTCAATGGGAACCACTGCAACAGTAAGATAACAGTGTGAAAGTCCCTCCCACGGTACCTGACACAGGTCAATCTAAGCTTTGAGGAATCATTGAGAATCTAGAGTTAGGAGAGTCTCCCAAATGTCTAAACAGATGGAACGTGAACTCTCCAAACTCAAGACAAGTGAGCTTGATATGAAATGATAGCAACATTTTAGAACTTACCCTATTTGTAAGCCCTGGAAAAAGAATCTGATTCTGGGAGCCAATACGGGTTCACAAAAAGGGGGTTTAACTGATTAACCTCACATTTTAATAGGAGAGGGGATGTGATAGACACATCACATCTTTATTTTAACAAAAGCATTTATCAATATCTCTCAGAATTTCCTTGCATTCAAGATAGAATAAGATGGATTTGGAGCAAACAGAGTGGTGAGTAATAAATCAATGTCTCCTTGGATAGAAACCTCCAGTGTATGTCACAGGATTCTGATATTATCGTCGGTCTGTCCAATATTTTTATCAAAGACTTAAACGAATCCATAGCGTATGCTCACCAAGTTTGCAGAAGGCCTGTATCTGGGAAGGAGAGTTACTGTACTCGGAGACTGACTGAGATTCACAGAGTTTAAATGCCTGAAATTGTTAGTTAATTCTAACAGGATTAGCTAGAATATAGGTAAGACTAAGACTCACATTTGGACATAAAAGAGAACAAAATACCTGTAATCTAGATTAAAACTGTACAGATGGTATATTGTCCAAGGGCTGTTAGTTTAACCTAAACTCAAAGAGTTATTGTACCCTGGCTGTCAAAACAGACCAAACAACCACCAGACAGACAGACAGGGAACCGCATAAGTCAAACTATTTTTCATTTCAATTCACTCCCACAGAGATCTATTGAGGATCTACTACATGTCAGGTATGAGGTAGGGCCCAGAGATACAAACAGAAGACATGACACCTGCTACCAAAGAGTTAACAGCATAGTAGGAGAGAGAGAGGGAGAGGCACTTAGATAATTAATAGTCAGTGAAAGAATTGCAGCAATGAGAGAACCTACCAGGTGCAGAGACAGGGAAGAGGGAGGTGTTCCACCTGCAGATGGGAGAGAGAAGGTAGGTGGTATCTAATGTGGGGCAGGAGCCCCTTAGGGTGCTACTTAAATGCTGGAGCACCTTCACAGGATGCTGGGGAGATAGGGAGTCTCAAAGTGATGTCTCAGAAAGGTAGGTTTGAGGAAATAGGGGATGCTTAGCCAAGAGAAAGATGACAGAAATGACACCAAGTTCTCCAGGGGAAAGGATCTTGGCCACATTTATGGCTATATTCCCAATGTCTAGCACAGTGCCTGGTTCATGGCTGTCACACAATAAATGGATGAATGGATACACATATGAATGAATGAATGAAATACTGAAGCAATGCACTTACTCTAAGTAACTCCCAGAGGGAAAACTAAGATCCAGTAACAATGTTGCAGATTGCCCAAGGGCCAAGTTTAGCCTGCAAATTGTTTTCTTTCACCTGTATACCGTTTCTTTCTTTTTTTAATTTACCAACATTTTAAAAACAGGCGACTTCATATAAAAATTTCCAGCTTCTCTTGAAAGATTAGAAGACCTGGCAACTCTGGGCCTCCATGGCTGCATGGAAATATTTGGGTGCCCATTTGGATGGCACAAGAACTCACAATTTGCCACAGTGCCTGCCAACTACTAGGAGGCAGATTTCAGCTCAAAGAAAGAAGTAAGATTTAAAATTAGAATCAGTGTTTGGATAACCAGAAATGTCCACCCAGAATCATGGTAACAGCCCACCTTAAATACCATCTAAATAGAACAGTTTCTCAGGTTCCACGTCACCCTGAACATACCCCCATTATAGCATTTATCAATTTTTACAAACTCTTTCACTATATTCTTCAAATATTATGAGCATTTTTTCATACATTGTAAGAAATTAATTTCTTTTCCTCATTGTATCCATCTCACTTAGCACAGAGTAGATCCTAAATGAAAGTTTACTGAATGAACAAACTTATGTTAAGGTGGAAGTTGGAAAAGATCATCTTTCCCTTTCAACTCTAAGAATCTCTAATTTGATATGATTTAACCTTCATTTCTCATTTAAAGCTAGGCCAAGCAACAGGAGATTTTTTTTAAAAAACTGTATTTTTGGAAATAATCTTAATAGTCATGTCTGACCGGTTGAAAGCCTTCCAGACTTTGGCAAATATGAATGCAAATAGCTTGTTCTCCATCTGAAATCCTCTGCCTCCTTGTAAAACTGCCCGGAAAGGTGGGGCCATAATGAGCTCACAGCAATCGGAGGGCACCAGTCCCCTGGAAAGGTCGCAGGATCACACAGTTTGGCACCAAGAAGTCACAGGAGGAGGGGTGGGGAGGGGAGAAGAAAGAGCCATTGGCTGCCCCTCCATCTCCTCACACTTTCACAGCCTGGAGCTCTAGATAAAGCCCATTACTCTCTTTTAGTTTTCTTCTTTGAAAAATAGCTCTGGTTTAGAAAAACAAAAATAGGCTGTATTGCTGGAAGAGACTTCTACTAGGGAACACGAGGGTCCGACCTCAAGAGGACTCCAACTCCACTTCAGGCAAACAGCTCTACCTCAACAAACTGGCAGAGGCCTGGAAACTGCACAAGAGGTCATGACCCTCCATTGTGGTGACTTAAGTCTAGGTTTTGGCCCTGAACCTGGAGTTTCCCTGGTACATAGATCAAGCAACATTTAAGAGGGCTGCCCATCTATTTCATGCCTAGGGACAATGTGATTAATTAGCCATCACCAATGATCCCTGTGGGTCAAAACATTCCGATTACTACTGCGTCCCTGCTGCTTGTCATGGTAAATGCACTCACCTTGTCTTTGGCAGCTAAGCTCTGCCACTTTGCCTCTGGTATTCCAGGATCCCATCACCCCGTTGAAATCAGAAAGCCCACCTCAATGGCAGCATCTCCCACATCACACTTGGCCTACAGAAAAGAGCCAATGTGGAGCTTCTCAAAGTTGCCAGTGCCCCTCACTAACGTATTTCTTAGTGTCTCACTGAAGGGAAAATCATCTGGCCCTCTCAGGAAATGCAGTAGAGGGGTGGGAGGGAGGTATATACAGGCAGCATGTGATAAATGCACCCCAATATTTGCATCTCAATGAGCTTTTGAATTCCTTTCTCTACATTGTGCCAGGGAGATTTTGGCATCTCAGCCTCATTAAACATAGGCTCCCACTGAGTCCCAGTGGCTCCCAGGATTCCAAATCACCTGGCGTGCTAGCTATAGTTGCTGATTCCCTGATCCCATCCCAAAATATTCTGTCTGTAGATCTGAAACGGGGTCCAAAGATCTGCCCCCAAGCAACTCAATGATTCAAGACAGGTGATACTCAGAACAATGAGAGACTCGATCTCAAAGCTTAAGGAAAGGTTGCATATGGTTGCCACGCTTACCAGAAAAATCCAGTTTTCTCAGCAATAACACAACATACACTCTTTTTCAATGAGAATTACAAATGAGAGAAAAGAAAAACTTAAATGTATCCCTTATCTAACCTGTTTCTGCTGTCTCAAATGATGGGTTCTCCAACACTCCTGGTGAGTTTCCACAGCCCAATACTAAACACACAGTATATTCTCCTGTCTTCCTCTATCGACATTCATTTTTCTTCTTCCCCACTTCTTGCTATCATTACAGCTCTCAAATGCTTGTAAGTGGTTTCCATAGTCTTCTGAGATCATTCAACCAATAAATAACAACATCTGGTTCTTCTCATTTTTCCTCTGAAGGCAAATGTCTTTGGTCCTTAATCATTTTGGTTGCTCTTCTTCTGCATTCCCCCCAGTATCAGGAATAAATCAGTAAATCATCATCACTTAATGTGTCTAAAGAACCAAAAGATGTGATTCGCAGGCACCAATGCAAACAACAGTGCCGAGGGGAGACTGTAGCTCTAAAGCAAAAGTAAAATTCATGGTTTTGGTTTGATCTGAAGGCATCACATCGTCACCTGGCCATGAGGAAGCTATAGGGAGGGAAGAGAGGAAGGCGAGCTAGTCAGGAGGAGCCCACATCCCATGCAAGGGACAGTTATAGTCACTATTGTCACGAAAGTACTCAGAGTAGCCACTGCATCAAAGAAAGGGTGAGGAAATTGAGGAACAGAAGATCAGTGACCATATCTAGAAGGCAGCAAGTCCCAGAAGAAAATCTTCAGAAAGAGAGTCAGCAAATAATAAAAATTAACAGTTCAACACAAAATATATTTAGTTATAACTATAACTGAGTTGTCAATTTTTAGCAAATTTTTTTCTTTTAAAGATATGTGTTTGGCAGAGTTCCTGGACACAACGCGATTCTGACATTGACGACCCAGAGTTTATGCAGGGACAAAGTCCTCCACAAGACTCCCCTCACTTCAGACACCAGCTGCACGTCCAATGGTGATGAATAAATGAAAAGCAAAAGGATATCTGCAGTACGCAAGGAAGCCATTTGGTTTAAAACTAATTTGCCCCGACCTTGTTTTTCCAGAAAAGGCTGACGTGACCTGTTGAGCATGCATTGTACATCTGCTTTAAACACTGACAATGTCCCCAAAGCCAAGATTGATGCCCTTAAAGATAGGGATGTGACTCCCCCCATTTCAGCATTTCTTTAAGGATAAGCATCTCTTCCCAGAAACTAAGGATTAATTACCAACTGGCTGTATTCATCTTGTGATCAGTGACCTGCTTACCACCGACCTACTGAGTTCACCTTGTGACCACTGACCTGCTGTGCCAGAAAAGCAATCTTGTGACTGTTGTAAAAGGGATATTCTTGTGATATGTGATGTATGCTCTTTGTTCCAAGATGGTATATAACCACTCTGTACTCCCCACTTCTTTGGAGTGCTTCCTTCCTTCCTGAAGGTAGTCTCCCTGGCTATATGGTCCTTAGGTCTGGCTCATAATAAATCACCCCAATTTTGATTTACAGATTGATTGTGGATTAATTATAGATTGAGTATGATTATTGATTATGCATCGACAATGGTCTCCAGGTTACCTGCACTTCTGACC
Organism: Tapirus indicus; assembly: GCA_031878705.1. NCBI lineage: Eukaryota > Metazoa > Chordata > Mammalia > Perissodactyla > Tapiridae > Tapirus > Tapirus indicus. The sequence goes on from CM062918.1 coordinate 123,445,673, forward strand.
AACTGAGCACAAATTCAAGGGTTCCCACACCTCTCTCAGATTCAATAATCTGCAAGAATGACTCACAGAATTCAAGAAAGCACTGTACTTATAATTACAGTTTTATTATAAAGCATACAAATCAAAACCAGTCAAAAGAAAAGACCCATGGGGAGAGGTCTGGGAGGGTCCTAAACATGAACCTTCTGTGTCTTCAGGACACATCACCCTCTCAGCACATTCATGTATAGCTCCCAACCAGGGACACTCCACCAAGCTTCAGTGTCAAGCTTGGGTTTTCATTACACAGGGTGATTGATTCTATCATTGGCCATACGAGTAACCGCAATCTCCAGCACCCCTCTCCCTTCCCAGAGGTTGGAAGGTAGGGCTGATATCACGTGGTTCAAAGTCCCAGCTCTCTAATCATATGATTGGTCTTTCCAACATGGCCTGCCCCCATTCTGAAACTATCCGGAGGCCGACCACCAGTCACCTCCTCCTTAGCATAAACTCAGGTGTGGTCCCAGGGGCCCACCATGAACAAGAAAGGCACTACTATCACTCAGGAAATTCCAAGGGTTTAGAAGCTCCCTCCTAGGAATCTGGGACAAAGACCAGACAACTTCTTTACTGTACAACACTCAGGGAGAAGAAGTCACAGTCATTATAGTTCCTTTGAGAAAGTATTTTCAGATCCTTATTTCACATCTACCTCACTGACTGAAAAAAATGACCATTCCTTATAGACAGCAGGACACTGGCATGGATGAACTTTAGTCCTCCGAGACCAGGGTGTGGAGAGAACCCCGCGTAATTCTGGAGTTTGCCTTAGAAGGTGCTGCTACGTCCAGCCTTAAAATTTACAGCAAGCATCCATCAACCATTACACTTCAATATGCCAACCAAGAGGAGAATGATCCCAAAGTGCTCTAGATCCTCTTCTCTACAGAGGGTCACAGGCCCAGCAGGCTACAACAGAGAGCCATAATTGCCCCTTTCACAATCAAAGCTGCCCCTTAACCTCCCAGTAAGCCAGACCCACTGGAAATTCCTTGTCTGCCTCTGCTTTTCTCTTTGATAGAGGAAGGAAAAAGGCAAATAAGCCAAGAAATAAGTCAAGCAGACTTTTTCCTGTACATTATAACGGTGTTGTCCTATCTAAATATTTACCTGAAAAAGGCCAGCAGTCACAAAAATAGTTAATTGATTCATTCTTTCAACAGTAATTTATTGAGCCTACTTTGCATGGCAGGCACTGTTCTAGGTGCTAAAGATACGCCTCATGGAGCTTACATGGTCGTGAGAGGACATAAAAACCAGCAATAAATATATGATGCTGGAGAGCAATGAAGGCTACTAAAGCAAAGAAGGTATGTGAGTAAGAGAGTAAGGATGGAACATGGATGAGAGTCTGCTGTTTTAGATCAGGTAGCCAGAAAAGGCCTCTGTGATGAAGGGACATTTGAGCAGAGACCGAAGGTGGTGAGAGAGCAAGGAATGCACAGATCTGGAAGCATTCCAGGAAGAGCATTCCAGAAAGAAGAAACAATAAGTGTGAAGGCCCTCAGTAGCAGCAGGTCTGGCCTGTACAAGGAACAGGGACTCTAGAATGCTGATGTAGATAGAAGGAGGTGATTGATAGACTAGAGGTCAGAGAGGTGGCCAGGGGTCAGATCAAACACAGCTTCGTGGAACAGAAGCAATTTCTTATCATCTGGAAAAGGAACACTGCCATTTCTTTGGCATGATCAAGCATTCCTTACCCCCTTTTTAAGTGGGATGACTATATATTCAAAGTCAGGAAAAATATGAATGTAGCTCCAAAGGAAGATATAGAAGACATTTGTTGATTAAAGAAAAAGCCTTCATTCTGGGACTCACCTATAAAAACCCTCAGGATTCAAAAATATATTCCTCTCATTTTCCATCCCTTCTCTACTACCAGACTATAGTCTAAAGCCTATCTTATGTCTAAAGCATATCCTGACAAGCAACAATCACAACGTCCTCCTCTTGGGGTTTCTAAGATAACCTCAGTTTGGCATGAAACTTTCAGAGGTCATTTTTTCATTTTCCTCTATAAAATCTTTATTGCCTCCAATCATATTTTTCCTTGGCTATATCCATCACTGAACATCCCAGACAATCTAATCAAATGTCCTAAACAATCTTCACTTGTCTCCTATCATAGACTTAGACAACAAACATCAGTCTTTTAGCAATAGACTATCTCCAAATGAATTCCCACAAAGGTCAAATCAAAAGGAAGAGAACCAAAAGGAACATGCCAGCATTTGTTTTAGGTGTTGGACATAGAGGCAAGAGCTGATTTTCATGGTTGGCATATCATTTGTGACTAAAAGATGCAAACTGCTACAAAAAACTCTCAAGATCCAAACATTAAAATGCTGCAAATCCATACAGCTACACATATTAAGATATTCTATTTTTTAACTCTGACATTTTAAACCACCTACTTTTTTACTCTTATGGTTTATATTACCATCAGAAATCTTCAGTAAAATAAAACTTCACAGCAAACTAGAACACTACGATCTAATAGCCTAAACAGGGAGAGAATCAAGAGTTTAAGGTTCTTTAATTTACCTTAGTTTCCCCATCTTCAATAGAAAAACCACTGGTTCTTCCTTGTTGAAAGAAGCTTCTGCTTGCTTCCTGATATGGAATGGCACTAACAATCCCACAGGAGCTTCTTCTCAAGAGGAAGGGGATAGGGAGAAAACAAAATCTGAAAAACTTTTAAATCAATCAGGGCCATTTTTCAAGTGGGGGTTACAGGCATGATGGAGTGTGGTTCTGTGTCCATTCAGTGTCTACAGAGTGACTTAATGTGTTTCTCTTGATTCCAGAGTTAAAAATAGGTCATGGCTAGTGAAGGATAAAGAAGCAAAATTTAAAAAGTTACTGCTGCAGATTAAGTTTTCACAGATGTTTTGATTCTGCTCTACAATGGTCCAAAAGTATTACTGCGTGCCCTTGGAAATGATCTTATGAAAAGACTGAATATAAGATTTGACTAGAAACAGAAATTCATTAGAATTCTAAATTCACTTCAAGGAAAACAAAGAGAGGACCATTTGTCTCAGTTAATGTTTGACCAGAGAAGTGGAACGACCCAGAATGATACAGCAGAAGGGATTTACTATAGATGTTTGACATTTCACAACTGCGGGAGCTGGTTAAATAGTCGACGTAAGGCTGATGCTTCTGTGACTGTAACAGAAGTCAAAAGCCAGCAGGGAAGGGAAAGTGGATGGACTTGAAGCAGGGAAAAGGAAGGATGAAGTGGAACCCACAAAGATGAACTGGAATGTACTCTGCTTCTCACAGCCTCCAAGGCTCCAACTTTAACGATGCAAGTGCTTACAAACAGGCTGGCACTGTTCCCCACAGAGCTGCACACACACCTGCACCATCATCCCAAGTAGCTAAAGGAGCTCTGGAGAGTTCTGGAGGACCTGCGGACCTAGCTGCTCTTGCAAACCAGCAGCAAGTTAGCCAGCATGTCTGTGACAACCAGCATGTCTGTGACAACTGACATGAGCTGCAACAGCACCAAAACCTACTCTGGCCTTCCGAGTGGGAACAAAGCCACCTGACTTTCACTTTCCAAATCTCGTAGAAATTTCTCTTGCGTCCAACTCTAACCCAGTACAATCCAGGGAAGGAATTTCTAAGAAACACAGTTCCAGTTTAGCTAAACTGACATAGTACAAAGCTACCACATCTTGGTGAGCTGCCTACATTTTCCATTGTACCCTGCCCCTAAACTGGTAAAAGCGGACACTCTAAAAACCCATTTCCTCATTTTGACTTCAGCCCCTTTCTTTTTTTCAGCCCATTTCTTATTTGAGAAAAACTGTGATTAGTATCTTTCTATACATGCAAGCACCTTTATAGTAACAAGCATTACACATCTTTATTCATTAATGAGTTTATTGATTTATTACTAATTCTTAAGAGAATTTCTAGCTCTCAATATGCGTTACATTTATTCAAAGAATCAAAGATAATAAACTACTTTAATAAAAAAAATAGATTTGAGTTTTGCACGGGGAAGACCCTGAAGAGGATGAAAAGATAAGCTACAGAGTGGGAGAAAATATTTGCCAACCACATATCTGACCAAGGACTTGAACCTACAATATATAAAGAAATCTCAAAACTCAACATTAAAAAAATAAAAATCCACTTAGAAAATGGACAAAAGATAGGAAGAGATATTTTAACAAAGAGGATAATGGAGGGCAAATAAGCACATGAAAAGATATTTAACACCATCAGCCATTAGGGAAATGCAAATTAAAATCACAATGAATGTCACTACACACCTATCAGAATGGTTACAATAAAAAACAGTGACAGTACCAAATGCTAACGAGGAAGTAGAGAAACTGGATTACTCATATACTGCCGATGGAAGGGTCTGGAAAAGTTTGTCAGTTTCTTAAAAAACTAAACATGCAACCACCATATGACCCATTAACTGCAATCCTGGGCATTTATCCCAAAGAAATAAAAACTTATGTTCACATAAAAACCTATAAATGAATGTTTATAGCAACTTTATTTGTAATAGCCAAAAACTGGAAACAACCCAGATGCCCTTCGACAGGCAAATGACTAACCTGTGATACATCCACACAATGGAATACTACTTAGCAACAGAAGGAATGAAGTATTGATATGCAACAACCTGAATAAACTCCAGAGAATTATGCTAAGTGCAAAAAAAAAAAAACCAATCTCAATAGGTCACATACTATTTGATTCCACATATAACATTCCTGAAACGACAAAATTATAGACATGAAGAACAGATTCGTGGTTGTTATGGATTAGGGTGAGGGTGTTATGGATTAGGGAGTTTATTTTGGATTAGGTGTCTATAGATATGAGAGAAGCAGGAAAGATCCTTTAGATGTATCTGTATCTTGACTACGGTGGTAATCTCGTACGCATGTGATAAAACTGCACAGAACTAAATACACACTTAACAAAAATAAAAAGAGTACATGTAAAACTGGTAAAATCTGAATAAAAGCTATGGATTGTATCAATGTCAATTTCCTGGTTGTGATATTGTACTATAGTTATGCAAGATTTTATCACTGGGGGAAAATAGAAAAAGGGTATAAGAGATTTCTATATTATTACTTACAACTGCATGGGAATGTACACTTATCTCAAAATAAAAAGGTTTAAAAAAAGAAAGCATTTGCAAAGCCAGACAAAGCCACTACAAAAAAAGAAAAACTAGAGGCCAATATTCCTGATGAACACAGATGCGGAAGTCCTCAACAAAATACTAGCAAACTGAATTCAACAGCACATTAAAAGGAACATACACCATGGTCAAGTGGGTTTCATCCCTGGGATGCAAGTATGGATCAACATACATAAATCAATTAATGTTATATACCACATTAACAAAATGGAGGATAAAAATCACATGATCATGCTAATAGATGCAGAAAAAAACATCTGACAAAATCCAACACCCTTTCATGGTGAAACTCTCAACAAATTAGGTTTAGAAGGAATTTACTTTAATAAAGGACATATACGAAAAGCCCACAACTAACATCACAGTTTTTCTCTAAGATCAAGAATTAGACAAGGATGCCCACTCTTTCCACTTCTATTCTGCATAGTACTGGAATTCCTGGCCAGAGCAATCAGGCAAGAAAAAGAAATAAGAGGCATCTAAATCAGAAAGGAAGAAATAAAATTATCTCTGTTTGCAGATGACACGATCCCATATGTAGAAAACCCTAAAAACTCCAACAAAAAAACCGTTAGAACTAATATCCAAATTCAGTAAAGTTACAGGATACAAAATCAACAAACAAAAATCAGCTGTGTTTCTATACACTAACAGCAAACTATCTGAAATTAAGAAAACAATCCCATTTACAATAGTATCAAAAAGAATAAAATATGCAGGAATAAACTTAACCAAAGAGGTAAAAACCTCTACAATTAAAACTACAAATCATTGATGAAAAAAATTAAAGCGGACACAAATAAATGGAAAGACATCCCATGAGCGTGAATTGAAAGACTTAATACTATTAAAATGTCCATACTACCCCAAACCATCTATAGATTCGATGTAATCCATATCAATATCCCAATAGCATTTTTTACAGAAAGAGAAAAAAAATTATAAAAGTCATATAGAACCACAAAAAATCCTGAATGTACAAAGTAATTTTGAGAAAGAACAAAGCTGGAGGCATCACACTTTCTGATTTTAGACCATTACAAAGCTACAGTAATTAAAATAGCATGGTACTAGCACAAAAACAAACATATAGACCAATGGAAAATAATAGATAGCCCAGAAATTAACCCACGCCTATATGGTGAAACGACCATTGACAAAAAGGCCAAGAATACACAATGGGGAAAGGATAGTCTCTTTAACAAATGGTGTTGGGAAACTGGATATCCACATGCAAAAGAATGAAACTGGTCCCCTATCTTACACCATACACAAAAATCAACTTAAAATGTATTAAAAACTGAAATGTAAGATCTGAAACTATAAAACTCCTGGAAGAAAACACAGAGGGAAAAATTTCATGATACTAGGCTTAGCAATTATTTTTTAGATATGACACCAAAAGTACAAGGAATAAAAGCAAAATTAGACAAGTGGGACTACATCAAACTAAAAAGCCTCTGCACAGCAAAGGAAGCAATCAATAGAGTGAAAAGGCAACCTATGGAATAGGAGAAAATATTTGCAAACCATACATTTGATATGTTATTGATATCCAAAATACATAAAAAACTCCTACAATTCAAGGCAAAAAAAATAAATAAATAACCTGACTAAAAAATGGGCAAAGGACTTGAATACACATTTCTCCAAAGAAAACATACAGATGGCCAACAGGTATATGAAAAGATGCTTAACATCACTGATCAGGGAAATGCAAATCAAAACAACAAGTTATCACCTCACATCTGTTAAAATGGCTATTATCAAAAAGACAAGAGATAACAAGTGTTGGTGAGGATGGAAAAAAGGGAGCCCTTGTGCACTGCTGGGGAGAATGTAAATTGTACAGCCATTAGAAAAAGCAGTATGGAGGTTCTTCAAAAAATTAAAAATAGAACTACCTCATGATCTATCAATCACACTTCTGGGTATATATCCAAAAGAATTAAAATCAGGATCTTGAAGAGATATAGGAACCCCCATGTTTACTGTAGCATTATTCACAATAACTAAGATATGGACACAACCTAAATGCTCATTGTCAAAGGAGTGGATAAAGAAAAGTGGCGCACATGCGCGCGCGCGCGCGCACGCGCACACACACACACACACACACACACACACACACACACACTGGAATATTACTCAGCCTTAAAAAAGGAGGAAGTCCTGCCATGTTCAATAACATGCATAGACCTGGAGGATATCATGCTAAGTGAAATAAGCCAGTCACAGAAGGACAGATACTGCATGATCACAGTTATATGAGGTATTTAAAATAGTCAAACTCATAGAAACAGATAGTAGAATGTGGTTGTCAAGGGTGGGGTGGGGGTGGGGTTGCTGTTCAACAGGTATACAGTTTCAGTTATGCAAGAGGAATGAGCGCTAGAGGTCTGCTATACAACGTCGTGCCTATAGTTAATAATCCTTTATTGTGCACTTAAAAATTTGTTAAGATGGTAAATCTCATAAGTGTTCTTACCACAATAAAAATGGTTTTGAATTCTCAAAGATTTTTATTCAAACAAGCCTAACTTAAGATATAGTCAAAATAGTTTCTATATATTTAAAAGGCCACTTTGTGTTTTCACCCACTACCAAAAAGAAAAATCATCAAGACATCATCTGTGTAAAGTGCCTAGGCCAATGCTTGGTTCACACCGAATAGTTAATGAACGTGATTTTCTGTCTTTCCTTGCAACAATCTTTAAAGCTGTGTGGGCCTAGCATCATCGATGTCGTCCCTTGTACATGCACAGCTTTGTGCTACTGCACTAGAAGATGCAGTTTCACCTCAGGTGATTGTGCAGAGAAAGCTTCCAGGTCTTATTTAAACTAATGCGTGTGAGCACAGGAAGATTAGTTAACCTTCTCTTTCTGAAGAGGCACCCATCTCTTTTTAATTAGTGCTGTGTTGCTCTCTAGATTTGCAACTCAATCTTCTCAAAAAAAAACAAAAATGTGTATCTGACATAGCCAGTAGGACACAATATACAAAAAGCCATGCATCTTAGACACCAAGCTGTTTTTTATAATCAGATTACCACAAGGGAAGAGTTGTCTCTCGTCCCCCCAACTCTCCTTCCTCTTTGCCCCTGTTCTGCCAAACCCCTATTAACTTTCCTCTTCATCAATGGCCTTGCCTCACTATCTACTCCCTTCCTCCACTCCTTTCTCTTCTGTCGGTGCCATCTCCTTCATGAATAAAAAACATTTTAGAAAGTCAAGAAGTGAGAACACTCTTCCCCACCCTCCACCAAGTGCGCACGGGCATTTCACCTTGACTTTTTAAAACAGAAAACACTCAGACTAGGGACCAAGGTGGTCTCCAGGGCTGTTACAAGTCCAGCACATCTCAGGCTGCCAGTTTCCACATCTTCAATTAACCATCAACCCTACCATAATAAATGAAAAACCAGCTCCATCTAGAAGGCAAACATTTCTATTTGTGCCCTCTAAGGAGATTTTAAGAAACATTTTGAAAACTGAAACTACTGAGCAACTCACTCAGTAGCTGAGCTTATCTTTCAGCTGAAAACCAAAACACTTTCCAAGAGGACAAATGTTTATAAAGTATTCTCTTTAGAGTCAAATGTGCAATTTCCTCACCCTCCTCAAAACATTAAACTTTCAATGGAAGAATTAAGTCAAAAGCCCAGGAATTGGGCTTGCCAATCGCTATGCTTTCCTTTTCTAAGTCATCAGAGCCACCTGTCAAGAGACCTTGGCCTCCCTGCCAGGGGCAAGATTTCCAGCTGCCTACCCTGTCTCCAATGATCATTACCATAAAGACGGGTTCCTATTACAGCCGTAGGAAAAGGCTTAAAACCCTGATGATACTGAACGAATACTATTTTAACAGTTTTTGTCTGGCACATTATAAACTTACATGCTGAGCCAAATTATAAGGGCTCATGAGTCAAGCTCATGACGTACGAGATAGCACGTCCCTCATATCAGCCCTTCTTCCCTTCCATGTGAAGCTAGCCCTCCTTTAAATTCAAGAAAATACTCCACCCTACCAAAACCTGTCGTTCTCTCGGTTCCGTTTACACTTTATCCACACCAGAAATGCTGAATCATGACTCCGAGGTTGTAAAAGAGAAACTATTTCGACCGGGACGCCAGGATCCCCAAAGGATCCCATGCTTCTGCATTCCTTTGCTTTGCACCTTTTAAACTCTAAATCAGGAGTCCTTCGGCAGACTGGAAAGGCTTCAGGTGTAGCCAAAGGCTGCGGGTGGGAGACGACTCTCTGCTCTCTCCCCTGCTCGTCCCCAAAACCCACGCAACCCTGGCAGCCTGGCTCCCGCCTCCTCTCCTCGGAACGCCGCGACCCTACGGGACTGATACACTCCGCATCTGCAAAGCCGCCCACAGCCTCTGAGAAATTCCCAACTTGGAAGCATCACCATCACAGCCACCCGTCCGGAGCTCCTTGGGCCCGCACTGGTCTCTCTTGGCCACCCTCCGGCAGGGGTGGGGAGAGTGGAGGCAGCTCTACCAGCGCCCTCCCAGCCCCTGCCCGAGAGACAGCCCGCCGAGAGCGCAGACTCTTGAGAAACTCGATCCCAACTCGCCAGCCCGCGCCTCCCGAACCCCCCGGGAGCTTAGAGAAGCGGGGCCGAGGACCACGGAGGAGAGTAGCGTGGACAGCCAGGAGAGGAGGGAGGCGCCGAGGGAAGAGGCGGCAAGACAAGAAACGCCCCCAAAGCCACTACCGCAACTTCCCCCAGCCGGGGTTGGGGAGTAAAGAGAAACAGCGGCGGCTGCGATCGCGCGGTGAGGGACTCACTTGAAGGTGAGGACGCAGAGCGGCCGGTAGGACTTGTGGCTGGTGTTCTCGGCCATGCCCTTGCCCCAGAAGTCGTTGGTGAAGATGCCCCAGCGCAGCGGGGCGCCGGGCCGCACGTCGGGGTTGTTCACGATCGCCCACACGTCGTCGTGCACGAACTCGCCTTGCAGGGAGCGGCCGTAGCACAGGCAGCTCGCCCCGGCCAGCAGCGCCGCAGCCCCGGCCGGCGCGAGTCCGCAGCCCCGCCACCGGGAGGGCGCGCGGTCCCCGCCGCCGCCTCGGGCAGAGCGGGTCACCACCATCGCGCCGCCGCCGCCACCGCTGCCCTGGCCTCTCCCGGGCGTCTGGCATCCTCCCCGGCCGGGACCCCGGCGACGCGCGGCGGCTGCCCGGAGGGGGACTCGGGCATGGTGCGGCGGCAGCTGGACCCGCCGCCGGCGCCCCGCGCTCCGCCGCCGACTGCGCCGCCGAGTTGGCCCAGCTGCAAATAAACAGCAGTCCCCCGCCTCCCCCGGCCATCGCCACCTCCTCCGCCCCACTGCGCATGCCCCGCTCGCTCTCGCCTCCACCCCCCAATCCCGGGACTCGGGCCGCTCTCTCCCCCGCGCCCCAGCGCCTCCGCCCCGCCCGGGCCCCGCCGCGCTCAGCCCGGGGGCGCCTGCGTCCCCCCGGCGGCGGAGTCCGCGCGCAGGTGGAGCGGAGGGCGCCGCGCGGGGCTGCCCCGAGGGGCGGGGAGGGGGCGCCCGGGGTCCGCTCTGCTGTGCCCGGCCATGCTTACCGCCCCCCCACCCCCGAACGGGGCTGGGGAGGGTCTCATCTGGCCGGCACCTCCGGGCCCGGGGCCAGGACGGGCTTAGCGGGTGCGCACCCTGAACCCCCCCGCCCCACGCTCCGAGAGAGGAAAGTGGCCGCTGCTTCCCGGGAAGTTCCCGGCTTTTCAGCACCCGGGACAAGACCAGCGGCGTCGCCCGGGACTCGCTCTCCTCCCGGCACCCGCGCTCGCGTCCCCTCGTCCTCCCCGCAGTCTCCTTCCCTGGCCTTTCTGTCCCCCACCCGCCCTGCGTCCCGCAGTCGCGGCCTCCGGGTGGAGGAACCGCGGGGAAAGGGAGCTTCCAAAGCAGCTTTCCGAAAGCCGAGAGGAAGGGCCTCCCCGGCCGAGGGCTTCCTGCCCGCCCTGCCGTGTGTTCAGAGGCGCCCCCGGCTCTTTCCCTTCACCGCTCAGCGCTCTGCGCGCGCTTGTGTCCCGGGTTAGATGTTTGGTTTGGGGCTGGGTGCTGAACAGGCTTCTAAAACACTTCTCGTTTTATTTTTAACTGAAACTATTAAGACAATCCGGGAGATGCCAAGCAGATTACTTTTTCTTCTAAAGTGATCTAAGTGGATCACTGGGTCTGATCATTACTTCCTGGGCTGTTTGGACTGTTTCTACTGTGTCAATACGATTTTTTAAAAAAAGAAAACTGTGTTAAGTCTTCTGGCTTTGGCTACCAATCTTCCCTTTTCTCTAAAAAATTGTTTAAAAAAACTAATTACACTATATGAATAAAATTAGGTATCCGGGAGTGATTACTAGAATTTCTCCAGGTTTGAAAAATCTGTTAACTCTTTGAGGCCCCATGTAAATTTCCATTGCTGTGTGTTATTGCAGTTACCTGGAATTTGGCACATTCGAATAGAAAAACTTAAAATACAAAATTCGCCATTTTATTCCCATCCTTCCAAAATCCTTAAAAGGTTTGAATTCTAAAAAAATAGTAAAATAAAAGGCAGAAATTGTTTTTATACTAACTAAGCATTGTGTGACTCTTTACTATACCAATTTATTTTTTCTTAATTTTTAAGATATATCTGAGCATCAATGAATTAAAACTCAATGAATTAAGAGAAACATATTCTAAGTCAGGGTGCATTTCATCCATTTCACTTTGTTTTTTGGCGACTTGAAAATTAATGACCGAGAAATGAAACTGAAAAACCTGAGCATCAATGTTTTCATCCTTGCATCAAAACTTTTTGACCCTTGGTGGCTTTAATATCCAGAACCCACACACACGTGAGTCTACAATCTCCCCACAGAACACACAACGGCCTTTCCTCTTCCCCTGCCCATCAATTTAATAAAAACATATTGAGGGTATACTTTGGGCCACGACATGCTAAGTACTGGGCTGGATGACCAAAGCTGCTCAAATTGTGTGTGTGTGTGTGTGTGTGTGTGTGTGTGTGTGAGGTTAACACCATAAAAGTCTAACTTTCTAAGTGAACAGCTGACTAGGATAGTGAAATTGTCCTTGCTGACATGATAGTAGGTATAATAGGCCAATGTATCAATCCTTACCTGTAATTAATAGAGGCTTTCTTGAGACAATGTCTTAGTCCCAAAGAATGACTCTAATTACAGATTTTTATAGACAGCAGACCTTTTCTCCCACAAATCACCCTGTAGTAGGTACAGCCCTGCCCACCCGCTTCTTATCTGAGCTGTTTTCCTTCTTAGATGAAAAGTTATCAGAGCTCACAATGACAATGGAGAGAAGTGAGGAAGGACCAGAGCTGGGCAATAGAAGACAATAGACAACAGAAAAAGGGGAGACAATAGAAAGGAGAGGAGATGAAAGAAATCTCCAAGCAAGATTCCAGGTTTCTGAGCACAGAGAGTTTCATTAAGCTTCCTTCTAGGTTCAGTGACATCTCTATTCTATTTAGTTCAGATGATTAATTTGGGATTAATTCACTTTAAAATAGTGAGATATCTCAAGTCCTCTCAAGGACAAACCAATAAGTAACTACTCTTTTTAATTAAACAGTTCCTTTACAGCTCCATCATTTCCTGATTCAGTACTATTCTGTGTTAAGGAAAATAGTGTGTCAGAGAGAGAAGATTTACATTGATATGTCAGCCCATCATCCCTTCTACGTCCCTCTTAAGGTGTAAAGCACTCATCTTAGTTGATAAAGGGACCCAAAAGGAAATTAGATTTAATTCTTGTTACTTAGTCTCTGATTATTTTTAAAGAATTTATAATTAGAGCAATACTACCTTTTAAGTGGACACCTTTTGTCCACTCAGAGCAATTTAAAGCATAAATTATTACAGAAGTGCCTCTCTGAGGCTCATACAGATTAAGCCACTCCTGCAAATTAAAATGGACCATAGTCCTGAAAGAAATTAGGACACAACCAAAAATAAATCAAGAGCAAGTAGATGTTTTAATAAAACAAATCTTAAATTCCTGCCCACTGTGCTTTTTCAGCCTAATATACCCTGTTCAGGTACACCCCATGTAAAGGGACAAATTCACTGTTACAAAAGCAGAAATTCAGGAAAAGAGCTGATAACATAATTTATATTAAAAAATAGATTTTTGTTAAGTTATTTAACTATTATCTGTTCTTGAAGAACATACAAAAATATAGAAAAAAGAACAAGAAAATCAAAATATATCTGTTACCAGAAAAAATTAGGGTTCTCTTGCCCGAGGCACATAAATCGCCAATTAATTACAGCATCTGCTTTTGGGGAAGAAATCAGCTTTACTCTGCAAGATCAATCTGTAGGAGACAGGGGGCATGTGGCCTCAGATCTGTCTCCCCAATTCAGGATTTGGGGTGAAATTTAAGAGGTTAGGGAGAACAGGCTGGCACTCGGAAATGCTCCGGAACAGGTTTTGATTCTTGGGCCTAAAGCATTTATGGTAAGATTTTAAACATTTATGACAGGGTTCTGAACATTTACGATGAGATTCTAAACTTTTATGATAGGGTTCCAAACATTTATGATGAGGTGGGGAAGGAATTTTAACACCAGATCTTCCTGAATGAGGGACCCCTAGCTTCTGATAAGAGTCCAACATTCAAGTTCCAGTCGTGTCTTGGTTCTTTGATTCCGTGGGGAAGAGGATCTTTGGTTCCACGGTCATTTCAGATGTCAAGATTTCTTCTTCTGCATGTGCTCTGGCTACGTGACTTTGCACACTTTCTGAAAGACAATTCTTAATCACTCTGCTGATAAGAGATGGAGTCAGTCAAATTGGTCCTGGAGGGCCCGTGGTTACATACCTACCCCACCACCCTGTGGGCCTATGATAGGACAGGCAACATGCACTCTTATAAGCTGGCCCAGCACCAGACAGGGCAAGTGTGGGACAGTCTGGGTGCCACACGGTCTGAGGGATGGCTGTACCCAGACCTGGGCCCAGATTTGTGGCAGCAGTGGTGGCAGCAGAAGCAGCAGAGGTGGCTGCAGCCCCAGGAGAGAGGAGAGACTCCCCAGGGAGGTAAACTGGCTTCCCCTTCCATCCCTGGAACCCATCTCTGTGGCATCTGCACAGAATTAAATTTCAAGAATATCAGAAACAATCTGATCTTGCAATTTCTGGCTCTTAGGCAATAAACTTTGTCAGCAAATCACTACAAGATAAAAGCATACACAGGTACATTGTGGTAAAACATATCAAGTACTTACCAGGCTTCTTCAAAAAGTTTAGAATCTTTGGTTTTGAAAACTGCTACAACATTGCAAAGAAAATATCCACAGTCTTAGAAATAGAAATTAGGGGGCTGGCCCGGTGGCGTAGTGGTTAGGTTCATATGTTCTGCCTCAGCGGCCTGAGGTTCACATGTTTGGATCCTGGGTGCAGACCTACACACCACTCATCAAGCCATGCTGTGGTGGCATCCCACATGCAAGGTAGAGGAAGATAGGCACAGATGTCAGCTCAGAGCCATTCTTCCTCACAAAAAAATAAATAAATAGAAATTAAATTTTAAGATTATAGTATACAACAAAAAAACACTATTTTTATATGAATGGACTTTTAATTACATACATTTTGATTTTACATTTTAATTATAGACAAATCAAAAAGCCACTTTTAGGTTCTTGTACAACCTCCACAATTTAAGGGAAATGTCAGAGGAAACATTAAGTACTATTGTATAAATTTACATTAAAATTAAATTCAGACTTACAACAAACTGATTTGTATGAAGAGTTAAATTTTTTTAGAAAAATTATTCCATCAGAATCATCAGCCGTAGAAGTACTATGATTTATATTTTGAAATAATTTATCAGAAACTTATCCCAATGCTATCACAGCCTACAAAATACTCTTAACAGCTCTAGCAACAGTTGGATCAGCAGAAAGATGCTTCTCAGAATTAAAGAGTATCAAAAGAAGTCCTAGCATTTGTTGCATCTCATGGTGTAAATATTCTAACCATGGTCGATTTCACGCTACCAATGTGACATCACTGAAAACAGAGATGGAAAGAGATGCATGGTAGCATGACATTCTATAGAATTTTCACCATACAGATGCAGTAGATGTAGATAAGATCAAGAGCATATTAATAGTAAAATAATCATAAAATGATGAGTTTTGAACATTTATTATCTTGTGTTTTTAATCTAATTTATGTAATTATAAAGTCATCCATCGCTTAAGAAGGGAAATATGTTCTGAGAAATGTGTTGTTGGGTGGTTTCATCCTTGTGCGAACATCATAGAGTGTACTTACACAAACTCAGACGGTAGCCTACCACATACCTAGGCATATGGTACTAATCTTAAGGGATCACCATCACATATCTGGTTCATTGTTGACCAAAACATCTTTATGTGGCGCAAAATGTCATTATTTGGCGCATAACTGTAAGTTTACATAACTAAATTTTTTATAACGGCTGTGTTTAACAACCCGCTTACAAAATTTCTAAATAATTAACCATCAATTTTTGTGAACTACTATGAGTTGACTCCGGCACACCATCGGATGAAATAAGATTGGCCATTATTGGTATTACAATTTTGAATTTAAATAAGAATGGGTGTGTGGGGGGCGGGGGTTATTATACTTGTGTAGTGAGGAATTAACCTTACCTAAAGACAGGTCTGGCTTCTGTTCTTGGCTACTGGGAGGCCATCTTTAGGTTCCTGGACTATCCTGCCTGACTAGCCTGAGTGTCTTTGTTCGCTGGGGGCTTTGGCCACTGTACAGTATAACAATGTTGTTTATGATGGGAGCATTGGACCACACAGTATCAGTTCCGACCCCTGGGGGAACTGGAAACTAACAATATTAGCCTGACCTCTGGGTGGGGCTGACAACCAAAAGTCAGCCATGCAGGCAGTATGTAAGGACAGCCCCAATAAAAACTCTGGACACCAAAGGCTCGTGAGCTTCCCTGGCTGGCAATACTCTGCGCATACTGTCACACATTAATGCCAGGAGAGTGCTGTGTCCTGGCCTCATGCAGAGAAGACAACAGTGCTCTGTGTTTGGCACGTCTTCTGGACTCTGCCCTGTGCCCTTCTTTCCTTGGCTCATTTTCATCTGTATCCTTTCTCTGTAATAATCCATAAGTGTGAATATAACAGTTTCCAGTGAGTTCCGGGAATCTTTGTAGCAAATTGTCAAATCTGAGGGTGGTTTGGGGAACCCCGGAAACTAGCAACTGGTGTCAGAATTGAGAACATTCTGGCGGAGACTGTGCCCAAACGCTCCTTAATACTGTTTCTCTACTTTAAAATTTTCCTATAATACAAAATTGTTTCTTTTAAAAAACTAAATAGCTACTATCCCCGAAGAAGAATGGAGGAAACAATAGGCACCACCAAAGCTGTAATGTTAAATTCTCTTCTTTTTCCTCATTTAAAATCTTCAGGAAAGGCTACAAAAGTAAAACAAAACAACACAAATAGAAAGAAGGGAGGGAGGGAGGGGGTGCGGGAAGGAAGGAGGGAGGGAGAGAAGGAATCAAGAAAACCATCAAAACCTGGGGCCACTGCATAAATGCTGCTGGGGAGTTGACTTCAGAAACTTATGTGTGATTGTCGGTTTGTAGATATGAGCCTCAAAACTAATGACTATTTAGAATAGACAGAACAAATAATCAGAAAAATCTGAAAGTTTGGTTGGTTTATATTAAATATTTATTACGGTCATCAATATTAAGTGTTTTACATTCCGTGCCGTAGAGTAACACTTTGTTTTAATGTGTTTAATTTAATGTGTCACATTTATTCATGTTTTATTGAAATATAAAAATTATTTTGCTAAGGAATTCCCCACCTCACAGATGGTCCTGGGGTCCACTCCCCTCCTTTCTTTGGAAAGTCTGGGACAGCCAAAATTAGAGGGCTCAGGGCACAAGGGACCTAACAAAATACTTGCCAAAAGCCAATAATATTGCTTGCATTTATATTATTAAAGAAGTTGGAGAAACTACCATGCCAGTTTTTCTTTGCCAAGAAATACAGTAGTCTCACCTTGTCTGTGGTTTCTCTTTCCTCAGTTTCAGTCACCCCGCGGTCAACCGTGGTCTGAAAATATTAAGTGAAAAATTCTAGAAATAAATAATTCATAAGTTTTAAATTGCACACCATTCTAAGTAGCATGATGAAATCTTGAGCCTTCTGTGTCCGTCCCACCTGGGAGGTGAATCATCCCTGTGTCCAGCGAGTCCACGCTGTATACACTACCTGCCCATTAGTCAACTAGCAGCCATCTTGGTGATCAGATGGGCTGTCACGGTATGGCGGTGCTTGTGTTCAAATAACCCTTATTTTAGTCAATAATGGCCCCAAAGTGCAAGAGTAGTGATGCTGGCCATTCAGATATGCCAAAGAGAAGCCATAAAAGTGCTTCCTTTAAGTGAAAAGGTGAAAGTTATTGACTTAATAAGGAAAGGAAAAAAATCGTATGCTGAGGTTGCTAAGAACTACTGTAACTTTTATTACAGTATATTGTTATAATTGTTCTATTTTATTATTAGTTATTGTTGTTAATTTCTTACTGTGCCTATTTTATAAATTGAACTTTATCTTAGATACGTATGTATAGGAAGAAAACCTAGTATACATAGGGTTCAGTACTATCCTCGGTTTTGGGCATCCCCTGGGGGTCTTGGGACACATCCCCCACAGAGGAGGGGGGATGACTGTAAAGATTATATTTAGAGATAAACAATTTCCCTTGAGAAATAACAATTTCCCATCTCTTCTCACTGTGCTGCTGAGTCTTATTTCTTGGCCTATTTTTCCATGTGTGAGTTAATCTGGAGGGAGACAAGTGAATCTTTTCAGGCCCCACTGAAACTTCCAAAAAAATGAAAAATGTCTTTTGCAATTTTATTTTTGGCCATGTTTCTGTGAATGAGACAGCCAGAGTTTTTTTTAATTGTGGCGGTGGTGGTTGTTTTTAAATAATTTAAGTCTTCTTTGCACATCTTGGATTAGTGCTGAACATGGTAGCCTTTTCAGTTAGAAGGCAAAATAGAAGCAGATTCTTGCTTCACAGTCTGTTTCACATACTCTGTCTCTTTCATTTCCCATTTGCTCAGTGATTTTATTCTTTCCCTCTTATGTAGTTTGAGGGATTAGGAGAGTGTTTTATCCATCTGACAATCTTTTTAAAGAGAAGGAGCATTCTACTTACCTTCTAAGAATCAGAGCGTCCCGGTAATGCTGTTATTGTTGATAGATTTGTATTTACGGAAACATCCAAGTTATTTTGTTTTCCTTCAAACTTGGCCTAAAATTCAGATAACAGCTACTGAGAGGTGGTATCATGAGTGACAGTGATGGCAAAACCATGAAACATGCAGTAAACCCCCTTCCTTTCTATGCTCATAAAAAACTCAACTAGTCAATTGTAATAGTCTTGCACAGTAACCCCAATGCAATCTGAGAATTCGTCCCAACACAGCCCTCCAGGCTGCCACTCTCTGCTGATAGGTTGTCCTATGAGTTGATTCCTCTCTACTATCCCTGAGCCACTGGGACAACTGCCAGGAGGCATGGATACTAAAACAATAACGCTTTCCACAAAAATAAAAGTTTAGCATTACAAAGTGTTTTCATACATATATGAACATGAATGTATGAATGCGTTTTATATATCCCATATATAAAATAAATACATATTTTTTTTTAGGTTTCAATATTATCTCTTCTGTTTGAATAAATGAGTTTCTGATAAATTTTTAAGCAGGTCTAAGAAGATTATGCCTTTTGTCTTTTGGGGTGCTTTTAAGGAGGTTTCCATAAGAATTTTCACTATTTTGCAAATGTATTATCAGATAAGTGAAAAATTACCACACGGGGATTAAAATGCCATAGGGGAGTATTTCAATGAATAAAATTTCTAGAAAATGTGAAAAATCCATAAAAAATTTTACTAAGAGCCATTTATAAAGAAAGTCAATAGGTGCACAAATAAGTGCCCTGATGGCAAATATAGTTTTAGCTATAATTTGTCATCACTAAATCTAATCCTGAGTTTCATTGTCTGCCCCCAAATTGAGAATTACCTGTTCGTGAATAAAGGAGGATTCCATTTAATCTATGTTCACTAGAAGTAGCAGAATTTAGATACTCGCATTTGCTTCTGAACTAATTGCTCTATTTCACTTTGAATGGTGTATGATCACGATGTGCACAGAGAACTGGGCCTTTCTCTGCCAGATCCCCACTACACGGGGGGCCAATTTCCAACCTGCGAAAGTTCCTCAGGGGGCGATTGTGAAGATTAAATGAACTAAGTCAAGGGCTTGGTAAGTGTGCTCACTATAAGTTAGCTATGATGAGAGGTTATGATGACGATAGTGATGATTTTTCTCTATCTCTTTCTTCTCAGTAATCTTCTTGCTACTTCTATGTCTCTCCATTATGGAAAAATGAAAAACCTGCTATCAAGCAAGCAACGATTAGATATCTGCTTCCCCATTCCTGGACATTTATTTATTTATTTATTTCCTTATTCATTCATTCATTGATTCATTCACTCATTCTGAAAATGTGGCTATCAGCCTAACCTGGATTTACTCTGGACAACTGTAGTCTGTTTTGCTCATGGTTGTCTCACTGCTGCTGTGGGATGGAGATTATGAACTCTCTCAATTCCTGGTGCCAGAGAATGTCTCCATCGCCAATGAGTCAACCAGCTGTAATGTTGTTTCTAATTGGACTGCCTGGTCAAATTGCTTCTCAAAGCAACTTTAATAATTTTTCTTTCCAGAACCTTTAACATCACATGACATAAATTTTTAACAATTACTTCATAGGAAATTTTTTATATTTCCCCACGGTCACAAAGGAATTACTAGCAAAGTTATTCAGCTGTTTTATCACTAATGTTTATTCCTCAATCTGCTTTAAAAAAATTTTTTTTTTTTTTGGTGAGGAAGACCAGCCCTGAGCTAACATCTGTTGCCAATCCTTCTCTTTTTGCTGAGGAAGATTGGCCCTGGACTAACATCCATGCCCATCTTCCTCTACTTTATATGTGAGACGCTGCCACAGCATGGCTTGATAAGTGGTACATAAGTCCATGTCCGGGATCAGAACTTGTGAACCCCAGGCCACTGAAGCAGAGCGTGTAAACTTAACCACTATGCTACCGGACTGGCCCCTAAAATTTTCGTTTTTAATTTCTTTATAAAGCTGAGTTTATGGTGAAAACAGAGTAGCAAAAAAAAATAGGAAGGTAATGAAAAGATCTATTTTTCCAAGGATATTCTGTTTTTAGGATTTTCAAGGAAATCTTGGGTTCCTTTCCTTTAAAGTTGCAGGTCTGGAGCTTAAGCTTTTTGCTTTATTTGCTTTGCTTTGTATTTTGTAACTCTAAGGTAGGAGATAGTGAACTGACATCCTTGTACTAACCCTGGAGAAAACAGGAATGTCATGGGTTTAAAAAAAGTGAGAGAGACTTTCTTTCCTATAATGGGGAACTAGATGATTCCAATCAACCCTCCTTCTCAGGATACATAGAAAATCAGATTAAACAACATTTACCTCAGATTTTTAGCAGTAGATTCTTAATATCAGATTCTTAACAGTAGAGAACTGTCAGGCCGGGAGAAGATAACGGGGGAGCCCAACATTTGGGGCCCTTTTTGCCCCAGGGATGAGTGAGAGGCTAAGCAGAGAGTTGACACCCTCCAGGGACCAGGAAGGATAATACACTAGGAGTCCATTTGAAACAACATGGATGACACAGAGGGTATTATGCTAAGTGAAGGAAGCCAGACAGAGAAAGACAAATACGGTATGATTTCACTTATATGTGGAATCTAAAAAACAAAACAAACAAACAAAACAAAACAGAAATAAGCTCATAGATACAGAGAACTAACAGGTGGTCGCCAGAAGGAAGAGGGTGGGGGATTGGGCAAAATAGGGGAAGGAGATTAAGAGGTACAAACTTCAGTTATAAAATAAATAAGTCATGGGGATGTAATGTACAGCACAGGGAATATAGTCAATAATATTGTAATAACTTTGTATGGTGACAGATGGTAACTAGACTTGCCATGGTGATCACTGTGTAATGTATATAAATGTCGAATCACTGTTTTGTACACTTGAAACTAATATAATATTATGTGTCATCTATACTTCAATTAAAAAAAAAAGACACTTGAAGTCCAAGGACAGATGCCCTGGTCACACAACCTACGCATAGGGGTGGGCCCCTGAAGAAGCCACCCTAGAAATAAAGGGGAACTGGAAGTTGGCCACCACTTCTGACTCCAGCCCAGCTCCCAGGGATCTTGATCATCTCAGTAAAGGTGAAAGACAAAATTTTACTAGCAAAAATGGAAAGAGTCTATCACCAGAAGACCAGTACTAAAAGAAAAGCTTTTTGCTTGAGGAAGATTGTCCCTGAACTAACATCTGCTAACATCCAACAGAATGAAAATGATTCCAGATGAAAGTATAGAGATAGAGGAAGAAAAAGAATGCAATTTAAATGGTAAATATGGTAATATGTGATTAAACCTAGTTGAAAATTGCCTGCTTACAAATCTATAGAGACAGAAAGTAGATTACCGGTCGCTGGGGGCTGGGGAGAGGAATAATGGGGAGTGATTGCTAACAAGCACAGGATTTCTTTTTAGAATCATGAAAATGTTCTAAAATTATATTGTGGTGATGGTTGCACAATTCTGGCAGTACACCAAGATCCATTAAATTGTACACTTTAAACAGGTGAATTTTATGATATGTAAATGATCTCTCAGTGAAGCTTTAAAAAAAAAAGAGAAAAATGTATGACATCAATATCATGTAAATTAAGAGGGGCTACATGGACTTGAAGTGTTCTGAGATCCTTGAGTTGTCTGGGAAGAGGACATATTAGGAATTAGTCGTTAGGCTTTACAATTATGTTTTATGCACATTCTATAGGTGTGTCGTGTCATATCAAACACACACACACACACACACACAAGTATCTGTGTGTGAGGAAGACTGGGCCTGAGCTAACATCTGTTGCCAAACCTCCTCCTTTTTGCTTGAGGAAGATTGTCACTGAGCTGACATCATGCCAATCTTCCTCTACTTTATACACGGGATGCCGCCGCAGCATGGCTTGATGAGCAGTGTAGGTCTGCGCCCAGGATCTGAACCTGTGAACCCCGGGCTGCTGAAGCAGAGCACACGAACTTAACCACTATGCCACTGGCCAGCCCCAACACACGCACTTTTTAAAAAAGAATGAGAAGCAACTAAGCCAAAGGGGTTAATACTAACAAACGCTCCATTTTTCCAGTCAGTTCCTTCTTCAAGAACCCCTAACAAAACAGTGATGTGATTTCCAAGTAGACAGAGAATGGAAAGATAAAACTTTTCTTCTATATTTTCTTCCTAAAATGGTATATGTAAGGCAGCAGTGGAGTAAGGAATCTGAATAAACTTAGTAAACACAATAGATACAAATCACCTCAGACAATGAAAATATGAAGTTTTAAATAATACAACTGACTTATAATAGGAAGGCTATGACTTTACAAATATTTCTGCTTTATAAATGCTTTACTATTGTAAACCATTTTCACAGGGCTTTAAATTACCAAAAGCAGGACAAGCTCTGTTCTATCTGCCCCCCAGAGCTTAGCAGATCGCCTGCACACACTAACAAATCAGATATTTGTTAACTGATAGAATGAATAAATGTTTGAATGCATTCACAAATGGATAGAAGACAGGATTTCTAGAAGCTGGATGTTGAGGATTTCCTGGAGACAGGAGGGAAAATTCACTTTTTTCTTTTTCTATAATAATGTATAAGTATCTTCAAGGCTTAAAAAATTAGAAATTAATACATTTACAGAATTTTATATACTTTGGGGTGAAATTGAGTGAATTCACACTCTAGAGGCAGGCAACAGGTATCGTTAGATATAGGATTTGCTTTCTACATTGTTACTTCTACTGTGTGATGTGAATTCTGACTTCTGACTTAGAACCATCTCCACCTCCTTTCCTCAAGGTCAGCGCTCTTTTTCCAGACAGCTTTGTCTAAAACTACTGCAAATCTTCTAAAACCTCCAAGGAAGGAAAGTTCACAATTTCTTTTTTGTGACTAAGGAAGATTTGCCCTGAGCTAACATCTGTTTCCAATCCTCCTCTTTTTGCTTAAGGAAGACTTGCCCTAAGCAAACATCTGTGCCCATCTTCCTCTGTTTTGTATGTGGGTCACTGCTGCAACATGGCTGCCGACGAGTGGTGTGTGTCCACGCCTGGGAACCGAACCCAGGCCGCCAAAGTGGAACGCACTGAACTTAACCGCTAGGCCAGGGAGCTGGCCCCGGAAACTTCACAACTTCTTATTCTAAAGTTTCTCTTCCCTTTTTCTTTCATCTCACATTAATCAAGAGCTACAATTTAAGATCATTTCTATTTACTCTTCAACTGTGAATAGAGAACAACTCCTAATACAAATTTTTTGTTGTTTTCCTAACTACTGTTAAATGGTTCTCTTATATAACAATGTTACTTTAATGTCAAAATGAACTTGGTTCTTTAAAAATTCAATTTACCAAGCTGTCAGCCCAGCGTCAACTTGAGGAGTTTGAACTCAGCAAAATCTTTACAGTGTCTAAATGACATCTCAGAAGAAACCAGCTCAGAGAATGCTGGTTCTTCTCCACAGGACTTGGCAAGAATGGAGTCCAGGCCTGGTTGGGTCAGTGACGGAGGCTGCCAAGGGGTGGGGTCTGCAGCAGAGAAAGGAATGGAGGAATTGAGACAGAGAATGGATCAGCAGCCAGAGTCCATAGGAGGAAATGCCAGTGGTTATTCAAATACAAGAGCCAGAAAATCAGAGTCCTGGAATGAAACTGTTTTGGAGCATAAGGAGAGCTGGGTGTTTGTGCAGACAAGAGCAGAGGGGGCTCCAGTACCCTTCACCAAGATAAACCTCACCTTCCCAGGGCTGTGGTGAGACCAGCCTTCACTGATCTGCCAGTTCTGTGCAGGGAGACCCTGGTCCTGGGGCATCTCAAAGATGCCCAGCAGCTTCTGACAAGCAACAAGACACAGCTCAGTGATAGATGGGAAAATTGTTCTAAATAGGGAAATCTGCACCCAGAATAAGAGTCATAAAGGTAAGATTTCATTTCACTGAGGAATTTGGATTCAGACGGTTGGTGTTAAAAAAATTAAGCAGAAATGCCTAATTTTATCATTCTTGAGAAGTGACTAGGGAAGCAACATCAGCATGATATCATCAATGGAAAATTAGCTTTGGCTGGTGATGAGAAAAGGGGTTCAGAAAAACATAAGAATTTGTTAGAAAAGAGTAATATACCGCCTGAACTCACTCATATATGGAATATAAGTGAACACACGGACAGAGGGAACTGATTGGTGGTTACCAAGGGGAAGGGGGGGCACAAGGGGTGAAGGGTTACATCCACAAGGTGACGGACAAACAAAAAGGTACAACTAAAACCCCACAGTGTTATAAACTATTAAGACATCAATAAAAAAATGTGGTAAAAAAAATACATATATTTTTCTCTTTTGATCTGCACAACAGCTCTCTGCAACAGACAGAGATGCTGATATTAGTCACATTTTAGAGAAGAAGCTGAAACAGAGAGATCAAGGCTTTTTTTCATTCACAGCTTCTCAGAGACAATCGAGCAATGAGCTTGACTGAGTCCTGCTGGGAGCAAGTTATTGTCCCAGGCCTGGCTACATACCCTGCCCCAAGAGACTTTCCTCCAGACCCAGGAGACCAATGTTTTGAGGAGCTCAGTGTGGAGAGAGTGTTCCCATTGTCCTTCCCAATAGAAATGCCTTTCTGTTTCTCTTGCTTATGCTTTTGTTCTGTTGTTGACGTTCCTGGCACTACTTTGCTAATGGCAGCCAGAGATCACTGATTTCTTATTCCTGCTCAGACTCCAAAGTCTTGATTTTAGGAGCATTTCTCCCTAATATGATAATATAAAAAAAAAAAAAAAGAAAAGAAAAGAGTAATATAATGTGTTTACTTTTAAAAAATATTTTTTTGGGGCCAGGCCCATGGTGTAGTGGTTAGGTTTGGCGTGCTCCACTTTGGTAGCCTGGGTTCGCAGGTTTGGATCCCGGGCGTGCACCTACACCACACGTTAGCCATGTTATGGTGGTGACCCACATATAAAAAGTGGAGGAAGATTGGCACAGATGTAGGCACAGGGCTAATCTTCCTCAGCAAAAAGAGAAAAAAAATTTCTATATTTTGATATGGTTTTATTTATTATAGTATGATGTGTGAATTAATGTTATTTAAAATAATATTTTACATAAATAATATTGATATTGTATATTCCTAGAACCAAGATCTAAAAGGGTCATATCCAGAGATGATCTTTAAAATTCCATATTTAGCTACTTGAGAGGCATAGGCTTTGGCCAACAATGACACACCAGAACAGAGCCCAGCCTTGGTTCTTGAGCTGGCTTCTGGAAGCCTTCATCTGTGCTAGGCATTAACTCTTTATTGTTAGGGAGTTAGGAGAAGAGGTCTCAAGTGAGGAGCCAGGCTAAGGCAGCAGAAGGACACTATTTACCAATAGCTTACAGAGTATTTCAATATTTTAACAATGTATTTTACAGTGCACACTGATAATATCACTCTGGTTACAGCTCATGTGCTAACTCTGAACAGAGGTCTGAAAGCACGGTGGTGAAATGCATGGCCTCTGTAGCCAGACTGCTGGGATTGAATCCCAGACTCACCACTTACTATCTGTGTGACCTTGGGCAGGGTTATGTAATCTGTAAAAAATATTGATGTGAGGATTATAGGAGTTAATTCGTATAAAGTACTTAAAAGAGTGTCTGACACTTGGTAAATGCTCAATTGAACCAATATTATCTATTGATAGTGGTTATCCAGAACACTGTACAAAGCAGAAAAAAAAATGATTGTGATTGATTAACAATGCATTCCACAGGCTAGGGATAGGATAGTGGCAGTAGTAAGTGCCATAGGTTTACCAACTCTACTCTAGTCCAGCCCCAAAACCCAACCTTACGTAGGTATGTTGGCCATACTGCTTATCAGCAGCATCAGCACATCAGTGATAAACAGGAGGGAGGACTCTTACAGCCCCCGTAGTTAAGTCCCAATCGAAAATCACCGATGTAAACATCAGTCACTATTTTTCAATGTTGGCTGTGATGACTGACAATTTTAAGTCTTGTCAGGCCAGCATCCTTCAAAGAATAAACTTTGCTTTGGATCACCATCTGGAAACCTTACAAATTCTATTTTTTCCTCTGTCCCATCTTTGTATTCCCGAGAGTTGATTTGGGAGGTGAAATTTCCAAAAACTCCATCCACTGGAAGATGACAATCAGCAGGTCTGAAGACACAGATGGCTGAACTCTGATTGAGGGCCTGAGACCAGAGTTGTGAAAGCAACATCTGTGACTTGTCTTTGTTGACTGATGGGATCATCTCATACCATCTTAACCCCTCCCAGGCCAAATGTCTTCATCTGATATATATTCGCATTATAACCTAAATTCTTGTGCGTATCTTACAAGATGGTGCAACTTCACTAAAGACAAATTGGAATGTAAGTGGCCACTTTCATGAACTTTTAATATGAATAAAATTGTTTACCTTAGGGATAACAGAGCAAAAAGGCAAAACAGTTTCTAATATTCAATTCTTTGCCTTTTTTTCGTGGTAAGAAGCTTCTAACCAAAATTCTGACTTCAAAATAGCTTCATTAAAGGATCTTTTTGTCCAAAGCTAATTAAAAAATGTGAAAAAACTTAAGACCTTTTGGTCCCATTTAAATCTTGACATTTCCTACACCCCACCCTAACTCTTTTTCCTTTGAATACTGCCCCCAGCTGCCAACTTCTTCTATTTCTCGCTCTTTCCAGGATCCTCTTCCCTTTCCTCCCAAATCCCCTATCCTGACATATCCTTCTGCTCTACTTCCATCACCAATGTACAAGTTCTTCTAAAAATAAGTCTGCCAAAACAGGATGAGCAGCAGGTAGATTTTAAGCAAAAGGTTTTCCCCAAGTCCCTAGAGAAAAGATGAAAATTCACCAACAATTTACGATGCTACTGGGAGCCAGGAATCCCAGCCTCCCTGAACTAAATCAATTTGAACGCAGTAGGTTCAGTAGATGCTAAAATGTGGCTCTGAAATGTTGAGTGGAAGGTTCAGATGAGGATCTAGCTATTCTTCCTTCCGTCTAAAAGAACAGGGACAATAGAAAACAAGATGTGGGGACAAGGCTTATTTACTGGGGCCATACTTGTCACATTTCCAGTAAAGGCTGATTTGATATTAACCCAGTCTATAAGCAAAGAAAGGGTAAATCCATGGAAGATTTTTGAAAATCATCTTTTCGTTTCCTTCTGACAACATTCTGGATAGATCCACAGACAGTTGCTTCTGCTGCATTACCCTCATTTTTGTGCACGGCCTTAAGCTAGAAATAGGGGATTTGATTTATAAGCAAGAGCTAGAATTGAAAATTACTTCTTTAATACACCCACTGCATTTGGCCAAACATTTTGAGATGTTCTTCTAACAAAAGCAAAATGAGGTAATGACTTTGCAAATTAAGTAATGTAGCGCCTAACTTTTATTTTTTCTCTTAAACTTACTAGAATTATCATTAACTATTAAGGGTAAATTCACAGTTTTCTTATAGCTATGAGTACTACATTATTGATAATAAACCCTACTACTATGGTCACTCAAAATCAATCAAAGACCCCAGTATTTCTAACTGCCCTCAGACACCCTAGTCTCCCATATTATTAACTCTGCCCTCCAATCATGTAAATACTGCACCCTTACCCAAAACAGCAAAATACTGCAAAAATTACAGTGCTATCCCTGGGGCTAGGGACAACACAGAAGTAGGAATAAATATTGAGTCTATGTTTTCTGCACAACAGTTTTTCTACATAACATTTTGGAGAACGTGATCCTCAGAGAGTTTTTCAACTTTAGCAAGAACTTTGCCCT
The DNA here is from genome assembly GCA_031878705.1 of Tapirus indicus. Classification (NCBI taxonomy): domain Eukaryota; kingdom Metazoa; phylum Chordata; class Mammalia; order Perissodactyla; family Tapiridae; genus Tapirus; species Tapirus indicus. The sequence goes on from CM062918.1 coordinate 123,473,983, forward strand.
CCTCTAGGGACAAATAGCTGGCAAACTTCTGTCCTGTTAAGAACCCTGTATCCCTAACAGCGTCTATACCCATCCAGAGTATTATTTCTTATGTTGACACTAAGCCTTTACTTGTTTACCACACACAAACTGATTTATGACTATGGGGTAATTTTTGGAGACTTTCATGTATTCCAGATCCCTCCACCTTCTAGGGACCATATTTCATTGAAAAGTGTGTCCAGTAACTTGTAAATAAAGAATGAACTATACTCTGGATATTTACTCTTTTTTTATGCACACCATCCTACAGTGGAAGGTGATACAATTGGAAAAGTTGTCAAAGATAAATTATTTAACTTGGCCAAAGTTATAAAAGATAGTTCCACAGCTAAACAGATAGTATTGGACAACCTAACCACTTTCAATTTCCTGTTAGCTAACTTAGACAGTGTTTGTGCCATTGCTAACAACTTGTGATGTGCTGGTCAGGTAGAACAATCCATCTCTAAGCTAAGGGAGATGGTGTCTGGATCTCCAAGGTGAGACCCAAATGGACACTGGGAGAAGTGTTCTTGGCTTGCGTTCACTAGTTTGGGATTATGTCTTCAAAGCACTCTACAGAGACTAATCATCCCCCCGCCCTTACTCTTCATGTGTATTGCAGTTGCCTAGTGTGGACCCCCCAGAGTTTTAAGTGCTACCATACAGCCACTGTCATTTGACAAAAGGAGCAACAAGGCCAGATTCTGTTTTATCTCCAAACTCTCATTTTGAGATGATGGAATCATCTAGAAATCATGGCAGTAGTATAGATCTGCAGTGAGATTGCTCTTGTGGCCAACCTCAGGACAAGCCAGTGGATGGCTAAAAGGCGGCTCTGAGAACTACAATACCATCTCTATTAGTTACACAATTGCGGTCTCAGAATGTCTTGTGACTCACATAACACTTCCTTCTGCACTCAGAATCTCATCTTGCCTGTATTAATTCTTGCCTTGAGAAATTACCTAAAATGAAGACTCAGCCTGTTTCTGCTATCCTGCCCTAAGAACTTCTCAGCCAAACCCATAAGCAAATTAAGTCCTAAGTTAGTAGATAGAAAGAAATAATAAAGACAAGAGCCAAAATCAATAAAATAAATTCAATTGATTGAATTGAATTTATGATTAAAAACACTCTCATAAAGAAAACTCTAGGCCCAGAGGATTTCAGTAGTGAACTCTATCACATACTTATGGAAGACATAACAGCAGCACTGTATGAAATCTTTCAGAAAATGGAAGAGGAAGGAACACTTCTCAACTCTTCTCTAAGTCCAGGATTATGCTATTACCAATACCAGACAAAGGCATTACACGAGAAGAAAACTAGAGACCAAAATCCCACATGTACATGGATGCAAAAATCCCAAATAAAACATTTTTAAATCAGTTTTATCTGTATGTAAGAAAGTAAGATATCATGTTCATGTAATGTTTTTTCCAGAATGCAAGGTGGATTTAACATTAGAAATAAATCATCCCATTAAGGTAATTCACTATATTAACATAAAGGAAGAAAAATACGTCATCTCAAAGATGCAGAAGTATTTGAAAAGTTTAACACCAATTCAAGATAAGAAATTCTCAGTAAACTAGAAATAAAAGAGAACTTTTTCAACCTGATAAAGTGTGCCTATATAAAAAACTCTGGTTAGCATCATATTCAATGATTAATGATCATTTCCTTCCAAAGACTGGGCACAATTCATGGATGCTTTCTCTCACAATTTCTTTTTAACATTGTCTTATCCAGTGCAATAAGGCACAGAAAGAAGTGACATAAATATGCATTGGAAAGGAAGAAGTGAAAGTGTTTTTATTAGCAGATTACATAGTTTTGTATATAGAAAATCCTTAGGAACCTAGAAAAAGCTTCTAAAAAATAGTAAGTGAATTTAGCAAGATCACATTATAGAGAGCCAAATTTTTAAAAATTATTTCTAAAAAATGGCAACAAAAAATTGAGAAAGTAAATCAAGAAGAAAAATAATAGTTTCAATGACATCAAAAACCACGAAATACTTACGGATAAATTTTTCACAATATATTCCAGATGTGTAAAAACAAACAAACACACACTCAAAAAACCCCCAAAACACCCAGAAAACATTGCTGAGAGAAATTGAAAACCTAAATAAACGGAGATATATATCATGTTCATGTATCGGTAGATTCAACAGGCTAAAATGGTAATTCTTCACAAATTGATCAATAGGTTCAACATAATTTCAATCAAACTATCAGAAGACTTTCTTTTTTTGCAGGAGAGGTTAGGATTTGTCAAACTGATTCTAAAATTTTCAAGGAAATACAAAGGATTTAGAAAAATCAAACAATTTTGAAAAGACGAACAAAGTTGTAGCAATTCTACCACCTGAATTCAAGACTTATCATAAAGCAACAGTTATTAAGATGCAGTGTCATATTGGCCTATAGATAAATATATGCATCAGTGGAACAAACTACAGTCCAGAAATAGACCCAAATGTGTATGGTTAATTGATCTTTAACAAAAGTACTAAAGTCATTTAATGGGAAAAGATCGTCTTTTTAACAGATGGTGCTGGAAGAACCTGATATCCATAGGGAAGGAAAATGAACCTCAACACTTATTTTACACCATACACAAAAATCAATTTCAAATGGATCATAGACCCAAACATAAAGCTAAAAGTATAAAAGTCTAGAAGAAAACAAAAGAGAAAATCTTTGTGACCTTGGGTCATGTGAGGATTTCTTAGAACACAAAAAACATGAATCATGAAAGAAAAAAATTTGATAAATTAGACTTCATGAAAATTAAGAACTCTTGCTCTTTAGAAGACACATTGAAAAAACAAAGAGACCGGTTACAAACCGGAAGAAAATACTTTCGGCACGTATATTGACCAAGTACTTCTTCATAAAATACATAAGGAAGTTATAATAAGACAATCGATCCAATTAAAAGTTGGAAAATATATTTTAATACACATTTCACAAAAGAAAGTTTATGAATGGCCAATAAGTACATGGAAAATTGCTTAAAATTGCTGAGTCGTTAGAAAATGCGAATTAAAACCACAATGAGTTACCATAATACACTCACTTGAAAGGCTAAAATTAAAAAGTGTTTTATTAAGTGTGGCAAGAATATGGAGCACGTGAAGCTCTCATACATTGCTGATGGGAATGTAAAATGATGCAAACACTTTGGAAAATAGTTTGACAGTTTCTTATGAAAAATATGACCGAGCAATTCCACTCCTAGGTATTCACCCAACTGAAATGAAAATATATATTCACACAAAGATTTGACGCTAATATTCACAGCATCTTTGTAACAGACTCAAACTGGAAGCAATTCAAATATCTATCAATAGGTTAGTGGGTAAACAAATTGTGGTATGTTCATACAATTCAATATCATTCATCAATAAAAAGGAATGAAATACTGATAAATGCAACAATGTAGATGAATATCAAACATATTATTCTGAGTAAAAGAAGCTAGATACAAAAAGTACATACTTTATTATTCAATTTATATAAAGTTTTAGAAATGACAAACCTAGTCTATGATAATTGAAAAGTAAATCAGTGGCTGCCTAGGTGAGGTAGTGGGAATTAGGGATTAACTGGAAAGGGGCATAAGGAAATTTTTAGGCTAATGAAAGTGTTTTATATCTTGATTGTAGTGGTAGTTACACAGATGTGTACATTTGTCTTTGAACTCTACTCTTACAATGGGTGTATTTTATAGTATCTCAATAAAGTTAGTTTTAAAAATAATTATTTGACTGAACCATATGAAAAATTGCAGATATTCAGCCAATTTTGACCTATAAAAATGTCAACTTTACAGATGGTTTAATCTAATTTATGAATGAATGAAGATATTATCTGAAATTAACTCAAATCAAATTTTTAAAGAAGTTTTTACTCTTAGTAATATTTGTGTCATAATGGAGAGACTTTAAAAAATGACAAATATATGCACTTCTCCTTTAGAATCACTGCTAGAAGGCCATTATTTTTAAACTTTTTTTTTTTTGCAGAAGATTGGCCCGGCGCTAACATCTGTTGCTAATCTTCCTCTTTTTTCTTTTTTTCTCCCCAAAGCCCCAGTACATAGTTGTGTACCACAGTTGTAGAGTTGCACCTCTTCTGTGAGGGACACCGCCTCAGCATGGCTTGATGAGCAGTGAGTAGGTCCGCGCTCAGGATCCGAACTGGCAAACCCCAGGCGGCCGAAGCAGAATGCACGAACTTAACCGCTATGTGACTGGGCCGCCCCGAAAAAGGCCACCATTTTTGATGGGTAATTGAAACTGGCAAGAAAAAAATCATTGAATGCTATTTTTATTGTAAGTTTTAGGATCTCTTATGTCTAGTTACTTTTGATCAACTCTAATCAAGAATGATATAGCTCCACCTACCAGAGATTTAGCTCAACACACACAACACCCTCAAAAAGATGTTGGAAGATGGTTTAAAAAATAATAATTTCACAAGTCAAAAATTGTTTTTATTTTCTTTTAGTAGAAAACTAGAAATATTAATTTCTTAGGGTAAAGACAAATCTTCAGAAAACTTCTTAACAAGAGTTATAAAAAGCATTTAAAAATCAAATTCAAGATACCCTCCTTGACAGTACATGAAACAATGTCACTTCCCTACTTTAGAAATCTTATTTTTAAAAAAACCAAATTTTCAGACACAATTACAACAATGTAGTGAATTTCAAATATCAGCATGAAATTCTTGTTTCTCATATCATTTTGTCCTATATGTATTCTTGTTTCTACTTCAGAATGATTAATAAATTTACTGTAGTCAAGAAATCCTTCTGGGAAAAAAAAACCTATCAATGTGCATTATGACAAAAATAGAATAAAGAATAAAGAGCAGCAAATTGGCTGTGACAACCTCGAAAAGCAATGACAACATAGTTAGCCTTTGCTCTTTTTCAGTTCCTTCTTAATGTTTTCCTTGCTGACATCCAAATGGTTAGATCAATTGTCAAGAAATGGTTAGCTTCTAAAGGGCAAGCCAGGGTGTTTGATATGTACTGATGTAAAACATACACTAGAAGCACTTCAGGTGAAATTGGTCTCTTGGTAGGATTGCCAAATAAAATACAGTATAGCCAGTTACATTTGTATTTCGGGCAAAATTTTTTACTATAATTATGCCCCATGTAATCTTTATTATATTACAAATTATTTGTTATTTACTTGAAAATCAAATGTAACTGGGTGTCCTGTGTTTTTATTTGCTTTATCTATCAACACTGTCTCTTGCTCTTGTAATGATTAATACAATTCAATGGAATAATAGTTCATAATTCATTAGGGGTTTCCTAAATTAAAAGGAAATTGAACAAGCTGGCAGAGTTCCTTTCTTATCTTTCAAGTAAGTTATCAATGTTGTTTTCTGGATAATAAATGTTACTCAATTGTTGTATGGATAAAAAGTAAGTAAGTAATAAAACTCATTTGGATATGGAGAAATATTCAATATCCCATTACTTTAGTAAAGACTGTAATAATTCTGGACTGTGTATAGTCCAAATTCCAGAGAGGAGAGAATGGCTTCTCTGAGAAAGGTTGACAGGAAATACATTTTAATTTCCTTTGGAAAATTCCCCACGCATTTGGCTCTAACACTATCCTGTGTGTGTGTACAAATACACACACACTTTCTGTTTGTTTCTGTTGCAATAGAGTTCCATGTCATTTTTATCTGAACGAAGAAATTGGAAGGTAACATTCAGCCATGAAGATTTGGTGTTTATGTGGACTGTGCCTTAACATTTCCAACTTGTTGAGTGGTTTCCATGTTTCTCAGAGGCCTTCAACCCGTAAAAGCTGATGGATGGGCTGACAGAGCCTTCCAGGCTTCGTTTGGTGTAATGTGAGCTCAGTGCCTGGAAACAATAAAACAGCAATTTTCTGAGAGATTTACCTGCAAAAGAGCCAGGAACATAAAAGCCCTTTTCAGTTTCCCACCCTAAGCCTCTTCTTTTCTCTCAGTCCCTGGAGGGGTTTGGGAGGACTGTATCTTGTCAGGTTAATTGAGGGTGACATTCGATGTAATCTCAGCAGCAGCTGCTGTAATGGCTCCAAGGGAAAGACCACCGGAGCAGGAATCAGAAGAGCTGGGCTCTGGTCTGGCCAGAGTGGAGACTTCATGTCAGGAACAGCAGAAGCAGAGGCTGCCGGGGTTAGGAAATGTCAGATCTGTTCTCCTGAAAGGTGGACAGAGGCATCCAGTCATGATTTGACAAGCTATGGTTCTGGCTCCAGCAGCAGCTACGAACCAAGAGAAGGTTCCTCCCCAGTTAAGTCCACCAGAGCGGGGCCAGACTCTAAAATTCATCTTAGGGGGCTGTGCCTTGAAACTGGGTCTTTTTATATTACAAGACAAAAAGGGATGTGCTTCCTGGACTTAGTGCCCTAAAGAGAGATTCAGGGTAAGGAGGTCTGGACTAAAGTGATATGAGGGGCTACTCATGGCATCTGCTGGGGGTCTTGTTTCCCCAAGTCAGCTTCCCAACAGTAATCAGTTAACCTTAACCCTGAAGAAGCCTAGATTCTGAGTCCCCCATCCAAATTCACAGCCCATTGGATACTTTCTGATCTAAAATGCATCAAATTATGAGAGTTCTGCCTACCATTGCTATTTCTTATTTGGTAATCTAACAATCATGTAATAGTTTCACTTCCTGGTTCACCCAGCAATTCATAACTATTGCAAATGTTAAATAACTATAAATGCAAAATAAGGTTTCTAGATTGCCTGAAAAAATAATGTCTCTTTTAATGGACTTTTTGGCTCTCATGAAGAAGCAACCTATATTTTCAGGGTTTAAAAGCCTAAGGTGAGGTTACCTTTTATAATATTGTGCTTTGACAGAGAAATTGGCTGTGTCTTATTGCCCTACAGGGATAGGACCATCATTAGAGGTGGAAAAAGGTTATTAGTCCAGGAGGCCTGAGCTCTCTTTACCTGAGGGCAAGGTTAGGAGCCTGTATCACGCTCTTACTCAAGATGGCGAAGGAGAGGGCGTGAGAGGGAGGAGTGCAGCCAGACCCTGAGGAGAGATATGGGTTCTCCTGAGACTGGAGGAGTCAGAGGATTGAAATCAGGCCTTTTAAAATCACATGTTTTCACTGGTGGAAACTTATATTCTTCAACCCCACACAGCATCTCAGGAGGTCACAGCACAGTGAAGGGGTACATACAGATGCCAAAGAAATGAACTCAAAGTGCTATAGCCTTGAAAGCCTCAGCAGGTTCTGTGGCCAAGCTGTGAAGTGACAGAAGCAGCAGATGCGATGGGCAGCAGGACTGTGAATAGAACACACACCCATCTTAGCATGGCGGTATGGACGAGAGATGAAGACAACATTTTCTGATCCAAACAGCAACACTCGCCAATCTTCCATACTGATGTTGGACCCACACCTCTGGCTTGGCCCAGTTATTGCCTCAGAGGAACAGTGTTGGGTATTGTCAACTTTGTCTCGTTGAAAGCAATGATGGGAAACCCATCTGGAGCCATCTTTCCCAGCCAGAACTAGAAGTCAGAGGATAGGCTGGCCACCAGGCAGAAGCAGAGTGGACTTCAGAGGCTCTGGCTTGGTGTCAGGAGCTTTGGGAAGCACATGAATACTGGCCAAGTGTCCTGAGGTCTTTCCAGAAAGATGCTCTGATCACGCTGGCTCAGCCTCCCATCTCCTGTCTCACCTTCTTTTTGGCATCACCTCCAGGCCTTTGCTGGTGGTGGTGCTTTCTGGACTAATTGGTCCCATTAAATGAGTTTCAAATGGTGATTTTCTGTTTAAAGGATGAGAGAGCATTTCCATAGGGTGCATCTCATTTTACTAACATCACTAATTTCTCTGCTTTCTTGCATCCAATCAATCATTGCACTTCATCTGTGGATTTCATTAATAAGCCATTGACTCTCTTTTCCAGATCATTAGTGAAGATGTCAAATTCTGACTGGACCTAATACCAATTCCCATGGTTCAACGCTGGCTTCCCTGGGAGCTCCCCAGGGAGGCATTCATCACTCTCATACACGTGCCTTCATTATCCCAAACCAATTTTAACCTGTTTGCAAGAAATGCTTAGGATGTTATAAAAATTAATGCTTTCCCACGGAACTCCTAATTTTCACAGGATCAGAACAGATGGTCGCATGATCCAGCCACTAAATCCAGGCCCCCACTAACCAGATAGTGCAGGCTTATTTATCCATCCACTTCTTTCTCTGGAAGAACAGAAGGATTATATCCTTCTGCTATAATTCTCTATGCTTTTTATGCCTTTCCAGAATCACAATTTTCTGGTGATTTGCCTTTTCTATTTGACAGAAGCTTCTGATTTCGGTCTACCTTCTCGGTTACTCTTAGGATGCTTTGCCCAGATCGGCAGGTTACTGGATGGCTGTGAGGCTTATATGAGCAGCTGAAATTTAAGTTTAGAGAAGATGGTGTTCTCAATGGCTTGGAGAGGAGGCATCGCTTCCTGAACTTTCTTTACCCACTCCCAGTGTAAACCAGATTCTAATTATGTGCACTGAATTAAAGAAAACGATCTACTAGATGAGATCAAAACTTGCTTTTATTTTCATTTCCAAGGTGCTGGTTACACAGAGTATTCAAGTTTCAATGCCAACTTTTTCTTTTTTGCTTTGGAATTTCCTTTCTAAATTCAGGAAAAGAAGAGCACTTTTCTTTTCTCTATTAAAATATTTTTTGATGAAAAGAGAATATAAAGTTATATATCTCTACTATGACTATAACTTGCAAAAATATGCTTATGGAGGCATTCTGAAAAGAAAGCTATAAAATGAAATGTTTGGTTTGATGGAGTGACAAAATCGAAAATAAAGTTTTCTTTATTTTATCATAATTTTGTTTAGTATGATTAGTATAATATAATCTGTAATATACTCATATTTAGTCCTGTTGAGTGGATTCTGACTCCTAGTGGAACCCTGCCTGGTCTTTTTGCACCATCCTCTCACCCTCTGGTGCTATATCAGACAATGCTCTGCTGCTATTCATAGTGTTTTCATGCCAATTTTTTCAGAAGTGGGTGGCCAGGTCCTTCTTCCTAGTCTGTCTAGTCTGGAAGCTCCACTGAAACCTGTCCACTACAGGTGACCCTGCTGGTATTTGAAATATCACTGGCAGAGCTTTCAGCATCACAGCAACATGCAGCCACCACAGTATGACAACGACAGAAGGGTGGTGTGGTTCCCTGACCAAGAAATGAACTTGGGCCGCGACAGCGTGAGTGCCGATTCTTATCCACTAGACCACCAGAGACTCTGATATAGTCAGATAATAGTAAGTGTTTTCTCAGAGCTGTGAAGAGGAACAATGTTTAAAACCCTTGGGGAAATAGTCTTTTTCTGCTTGGAGTCCAAGCTGAAAGTGGAACTCCCATTAGCCAAGTCATGTGGCATTTCCTGAGCAACACTATTAAACATTTCCAGGCAACAGGATCTCTGATATTACTGTTTAGTCACTTCATGCCAAATAGCATGTGGGTTGTATCATGTAACTCAAAAACTATTCTAGAAGGTAAGATGCCACCAGATCTTTGGATGCACTTCCAAGTTTTAGTGAGGATTATTTGATTTTGTATTGTAATATACTATAGCATAGCGTAGCATTGTAGAGCAGATATATTGCGTAATAGTTAGAGCATTGACTTTGGAAACAACATAGGTTCAAATCCTTGTCCTGCCACATATTAGCTGTATGATCTTGGGGATATTATTTAATTTCTTTGAGCCCCAGTTTCACCATATGAAAATGCGATAATAATATCTACCAATTGTGAGGATTAAATGAGTGTGTCAGGATTCTCCAAAGAAACAGAAATATATATACATGTATATGTATATGGAGAGAGAGAGCAAACTAGAGAGAAACAGAGGTATATATAGAGAGAGAGAGAGAGAAAGAGAGAGAGATTACTGACTTAGTTTAAGAACTGGCTCATGTGATTGTGGAGGCTTGGACAGTCCAAAGTCTGATAGGGCAGGCTGGAGACTCAGGGAAGAGCTGTAGTTCAAATCCAAAGGCAGTCTGCTAGTAGAATTCCTTCTTTCTTGGGAGAGGTCAATCTTTGTGCTATTAAGGCCTCCAACTGATTGGATGAGGCCCATCCACATTATGGAGGGTAATCTGCTTTACTCAAAGTCTACAGATTTAGATGTTTTATTCAAAAAACACCTTCATAAAAACATCCAGAAGACTGTTTGAGCAAATATTTGGGCACTGTGGCCCAGCCAAGTTGACATATTAAGATGAACCATCTCAGTGAGGTAGGGTTTGTAAAGAGGGAGAGCAGACAGTAGTAGGGATTTAATAAAATCTTCTCATTATTGTATGTATCCCAGCAGCATAGGGATGAGGATGAAGTTGCTGGTTTTAAGAGAAGTTCTTTGCTGAAAGTTTCTGATAAGGATCGGCTAGTATATGGCTAAGGAGAGATGGAATGATTGTCAGTTCACTACTTAAGACTAGAGTTGTTTGTGACCCTGCAAATTTCACAAAGAAAGGAGAAGACCCTGGAAGGATGTGGAACTACAAACTCTCACACCACTATAAAACAAAAGAGAAGATTTTTAGGATGGCTTATCAATGATAAATAGCTGCACTCTCCAAGCTCTGGGGTAATGCAAGTCCAATACTGTAGTAAGAAATAAGTGCATACTCTTCATTTTGTATTTTTCTCTTCCAAACCATACACAAAGTGAAGAACCAAATGTTCTAAAAGATATGTCCCCCAAATAGTGCAAGTAGAGAATACTACAATAAAAATGTAAATATTCTGATTAATACTATGGGAAACAAACTTTTAAGACAAAGTTTTTGCAAGTTAATTCAACACAAACTTCATTCTGACTCGACTACTGATAATGACCCTTCCTGGATCTGATACGTTTTAGACTCAGCAAAGATACGTGCATCCTACACATGCCTCCCGCTCCTCAGAAAATAAAACCATCTATAAAAGTACAAACAGTGGTCAATGGTACACAGATAGTGGAAGTAAAAGAAACTACAGGTGTTATAAATGTAGGATCAATTTAAAAATTTTTTTCAATAAGCTTTAATGAAAAGTACACTGAAATGGAGACAGAATCAACAACTGGTTGGATGTTTTATTTTAGAAATGTTTTCCTCTTTTTACTGGGAATTGTTTTAAGCCAAGTTTCCTCTCTTATAACATAGAGAAAATAATATGACCTGTCCTACTTTCCAGAGGAGGTGTGATTGTCACAGACAGCAGGAGGATATATGAAAGCACTTTGAAAAATGAAATGATGTAAGTGGAGTTATTATTTTTAGTATTAAAAAGAAGAGAAGAGAGACTGTGGGAAAATGGAAAGGGTAAGAGCTTTAGAGTCAGCCAGTCTGGAGGCTGAATATCAACTCTGCCTCTCTCTACTTGTGTGACTGTGAGAAAGGCTCTTACTCTCTTTGAGCAAAAAATGTCAGGCTCTACATATGGAAGTTTCCAGGTGTGTGTATACTTATGAGTATGTATGTGAATCTGTATGCATGAATATGTAAGAAGAAGGCAGAGGTGAAATTGCTGCACTAAGAGTATATTGAATGGAAGCATATTATTTAACATAGGAGATGCTAAAAAGAAAGTTTTCATTTTTCGAGGCCAAGAATAAAATACTTTTGTGGAAGGGAGTTACAATGAGTCAGGAAAAGTGGGGAAAAGAATCAAGGAGAAAAGCTGAGATGGGCTGAGTTTAGACGAGAAGTGAAACTAGAAAGAGGTTTCAGGTAGCTAGCTCAAATCCGCAGCATTGAGCTCCCAGCATCTCAGTAGGAGACAGATCTCAGGGCAATGAAACCACATTAGTTGGAAGCATGATAATCTTTCTCAAACAAACCTCAGAACTAGAAAAATGAAACAAAACAGAGGTAAAATGACTCTTGAGACTCACTCTGGGATCCAACAGAAGACATGCTTGAGTCTAAACAACCCATAGGTGTGGTTCTTGGGTGCCTGTTTTTAAGCTATTGTCTCTTGGCTCCAAACCCACCCATCTATAGTCAGCCTTATGATGTTGGGTCTGGGACTCTGCAAGCCACGTCTCTGTTTTGCCAACTGATTCTATGTTAGGCTCTGTTTGCCAATAGTGGGCACTAGAGGGAGACTGGAAGTTTGAGGAGGAAGAAAGGATTGCTCCTTTCTGTTTGCTTCCCATGGGCTTCCTGCCAATTTTCCTGTTCCTGGGAGTATCACCCTCCAAATACTTCTTCACCTTAGTAGTGGCAGTTTCTTCTTGTAATTTCAGTAACACTTGCAGATCCGGACTCGTGATACTTTCTTGGAGACACCTGCACCAGGCAGTCAGTGCCCAGCCTCCTTACAGGTCTGTGTCCCAGCCCCCTTCTCTGAGCTCAGAGATACTAGACCTAACTAAACAATGTAGAGTGCACCCTCCTCAAAGGATGGCCACTCTTTCTACTTCTCTTCAGCATCGTACTGGAGGTCCTGGCCATTGCAATAAGGCTAAAAAATAGAATAAAAAAGAAATATAAAAGAAAAATGATCAGGAAGAGAAAAGTAAAACTCTCTCTCTCTGCATAGATAGCATGACTATTTCTATAGAAATTCCTAAAAGTCTGTAAAACAACTATCAGAACTAATAAATAAACTCGTCAAAGTCACAGGACCAAGGTTAGTATACTAAAATCAGTTGTATTTTTATATACTACAGCAAATGACATGAAAATTAAATTTTAAAATTACTACATACAATACCATCAAAACCCACAAAACCCTGAAAAGATATGATTCTGTCATATAGGATTTAGTACTTTTTTTTTTTTTTTTTGCTGAGGAAGATTCTCTCTGAGCTAACATCTGTGCCAATCTTCCTCTACGTTGTATGTGGGTCGCCACCACAGCACAGCTGAGGAGTGATATAGGTCCATGCCCAGGAACCGAACCTGCGAATCCAGGCCGCTGAAGCAGAGTGCGCCAAATCCAACCACCAGGCCACCAGGCCGGCCCCTAGTATATACTTTTGATTAGGTAACAGTAGATGGTGCTGTCTCTCCTGTTGCTAGAATACGTGGGCAGTCCAGGAATCAGTGGGTTGAAGCAGGAATAGCTCCTGTCATTATTAAACCAAATAACCCACTTGCAGTTTTTACATCCATGCATACAACTTTAAGTTCTTCTGTTTGGAGGTCTTGGTTTCTGAGAAAGAAATCCGTAGAACAATGGTTCCATGGAACTGGAGTTTGAGACTGCTATTTTGAGTTCCTTATACCACTAAGCCAATAGGCAAAGAAAGGGGTTGCTCTGCTGCGTGGTTGATCCTGATTACTGAGAGGAAATGGAATTGATGCCAGAAAATGTGAACAGGGAGGACTATTTCTGGAATCAAGGGGACTCTCTGTGATGACTCTACATCAACCATCAAAACTACATCAACCAATCAAGGAAAGAGCCATTGAAGATTCAGACTTTTAGATAAAGAACCCTCACCAGCTGAGGTCCTGGCTGATGGAAAAGGAAACATCGAAGGTGTAATGAAAGAGGAAAGTCATAAATATCAGCCACAGCCTTGTGATGAGTTACAGACATTGGTTCTGTAGCAGCTTCACATAGTTTCTTGTTTGTTTGCTATTGTTATGTGTGTATGTATATATTAACTATTTTATTCTTCTTTTTCCTTTCCTTCTTAATATGTTTAATTGAAGGTTAAATTTATGCTGTAATATTTAGGAAACAATATATGGATGGGACTGGGATTGAAAGGGGGGTATAATTAACATACTCCAGAGAGGACTAGAAATTATTTACTGTATGGATTTTACCCACCCTGTTGTGTGCAGAAGGAAACCATTACATATCTATTTATATTTATTTTGATCTTGTCCTTCTAAATTTCTATTTTGTAAGTATATTATGTATTAGTAAAACAATGCACATAATTTATAAATAGATAAATATACATACATCAGGGGGGCATGCTAAAAAAGCGTGATAGGAGTACGTGATCAAAAATTTGGAGATCATGAGGTTAGAGCATAGTGGTGTAGAGAGCAGGAATACAGCTTTGCTTCCTATGTGTGGGCTACGTAGTTCTGCAAACAGGGACACTCCATTCCAAAGTCAGGGGCCATGCTCACTCATCCATTCAATACCATCTGACACATGGCACCAGGTCAGAAATTGAAGGTGCCTTAGTGGAACACATCTTTGCTACTTAAACAATGGGTCCACATCATTAGCAACAGATCTGAAGGCCAGTGCTTACACATCCTGAATAAATGGGTCTATTGAGGTCACCCAACCTAGTTGGCAAGCTCCTAGAGGGCAGTGATCCAGTTTGTTGATAGTTAACTCTCACTCTACATTCTATCCGGCAGAAATATCTACAAATAACACTTCAGAGTTCCACCAGTATAGTGATGACTGATGTTCACAAAGGTCCTAAAAGATTACACAGTCATACTCTGCCTCCTCAACCAAACCATAAGACTGAAAATTATTCACATTGCTCATTTTTGTGTGTTCTTGGAACAGTGTAGCACCTCCTAGAAAACAATATTTCATTAACTTGAGTACTTCCTCTAGGAGGGCCTGACAAATTTTTCTGTATTTTTTTTGTTCCATCATCCATCCAATTCCTCCATCCATGTCCTCACTCACTGCACTTGTATTTACTGAACACCTACTGAGAGAACAGGCAAAGCTTTTACATGAATAGAATGTCAAATTCCTCACTTTCCTTATCCATATAATGAGGAAATCAACCTGGAGTGACCTCTGAAATTCTCTAAGATAGTTAGAGATCCGCATCAAATATTCATCCTAGGCATCCTAAGTTGCCTTCAGATTGATCAAGTTAGCTGAACTCCCAAATTAAAAAAAAAAAAAATGTAAAGCCCCCTTCCTCTCAACCCATTTTTTTCTTCCTGCCCAAATCTCCTCTTGTAATGTTACTGGATCCAGATCCTGAAATTGTCTAATGATCATTACCTATTAACGGCCAGGACACCCAGACAATGAGAAGCTGCTTTGTCTCCAGAGCTGACCACCAGCTGCCTGGCACAGCATGTCTGAGGTTGAAGGACCCCTTTTATTTCTGCAGACAAAATTTTTCTCTCTTAGAAATATTGTTGACAGGCTGCAGCTCCTAAAGGCACTATTCAGTAGGAAAGCTGTTAGGGGAAAAAGGAATTCATTTCTGGATGATTTGGATAACAGAGATCAGAAATTTTTAGGGAAATCAAAAAATGTTTCAGGTGACTCCAAATGATTGAGGCACTTTCCTTGTTAAGAAGAGGCACATTCACCTAAATGGCTGCCAGCACACAAACACATCCATGCAGAACTACATGCTCTAACACTTATCTTACTAATTAGACATCTCACATCCAAGAAGCCACTCAGAAGTGGAACATTTCCCAAGTCTTTTAAATAAATCTCACTTGCAAAGACTCCTTCTGTTTCATATTTCTGAAATAAAGAATGCTACTATATCTTTGTCATATATCCATTATTTTAATTAATTTTCAGTCTCCTAGTTCACCAGTTCCAGTATTCTTTCTGATCTCCAAGTCAGTTATAAAACCTCTTAAATCTCTTCATCTAATATTAGCACTGATACTGGTGACTAATCACTTAAATGTACTCCTGGATTAACCAGTACTTCCTTAAACCTTTACTCTTCCAAACACAGCAATTGCCCATGTGAAATTCTCGTGTATGTGCATATCTGTAGAAAGGCTATGGAGTTTCCTCACCTCATTCAAGAATCAGGAGAAAAGGGGATGGATTGTGGGGCAAAGCTATTTCAGCTGCTGTGCTTATAGTGGAGAGCTTTCACAGTGATTTTTTTTTTTAAGAGGAGGGTTGTTTTCTTTTCTTATTTGAAAAGAAAAAGAGTTTGGGTGGGATAAGATTTTAATGGATATTTATGGTTTATAGTTAAAATGGATTATGTCATCCTGAGACCCTCTTATCACCTTTTAACATGCAGTATGAGGACATTCTTTTAAACAGAAAGGAAAATAAATAGTTATGTGAGTATTGCCATCTGGGTAGGCTCAGGAGATAACTCTCAAACTCCTCTTAGCATCCTCAAAAGATACTTTAAATACATTCAGCTGGTTGTGAGTAAGTGCTGTGGGAGTTTAAAGGATTTCAGCAGTTCTTCCTCTCTCAGTCAGCAAGAATTTTCTGGTTAAGATCTCCAGTTACTTTAGGGCTTTGCAAACACTAGTGAATGAAAGCACATCAGCACTAGCCACAAGCAAGCTGCTTTCAGCAAACTTTCTCAGCTGGCACTGGGCTATTTGCTCACTGTAAGCGCAGTCTTGAAGGGTCAGAGATGGCTTTGATGGAAGTGAGCAGGAGAACTGGTACTAGAGTGGTTTTGGCTTCAGTCACTGACCCAAAGAGTTCAAAGATTGATTATGGAGATGTCACCTGAATGGGAAAGCAGCCAAATGCTTAATAGAGAGCTTTTGGTGATTAAAGATCTCTAAAAGCAACAGTAATTCCGCTTCACTTCACAAAATGAACCACTGAAATTCATTGGGGGATGCCCTGATTTAAGGTGCCAAGAAAGTTCTGAAGAATTAGGTCCTTTCATACACAGCTGGTAGGAGAGTAAATGGAACAACGA
Organism: Tapirus indicus; assembly: GCA_031878705.1. NCBI lineage: Eukaryota > Metazoa > Chordata > Mammalia > Perissodactyla > Tapiridae > Tapirus > Tapirus indicus. The sequence continues at coordinate 123,490,687 of CM062918.1, forward strand.
TTTTGATAAAAATGTTTCAAAAATTTAATTGTGCATGTCATTTGACTAAATAATTTCTCTTCTGGGAATTTGTCCTAGGAGTGTAATCAGAAAAGTATGCAGAGACATATATATAGAATTTTTTATTGTGATATTATCATTGGAAGCAACCTAAATGCTCATATGAGGTACTTTATTAAATAAATTATGGTACATATTTATAAGGGATTACCTCACCTTTAAAAATTGATAAGGCACTCACATGGAACAAGGTGTTCATCATACATTTTTAGGTGATAAAGGTAGATTATGTAATTATATGTACAGCTTCAGTCCATTTTTGAGTGAATGGATAAATAATTAAATGAGCTCTTCTTGGCTTCCCCACTCCTGGTATCAAATTCTGCATGATTCACAGTTGAACAAGAGAAGTAGAGTCAGTAGGATATATCTATATCAACGTTGATATCTATCTATCTATCATCATCCATAAATAAAGGAGTTCTTTACAGGGGATTGGTTTATGCAATTCTGGGGGTTGCTTATGCAGTCTCTGTAAGGCTGTGTACCTGTGCCAAGTGCTGGAGCTTGAAGTTCACAGGAAAGACAGTCAGGAAGGGAAGCTCACGAGCAGGCTGGAATCCCCCAAGAATGAACTGAAACCTGTGCCTCTTCTTGTTGCCTCTGTCCTTAGTGGTGAGGGAATCCTGCAGAAGCTGGGGCCTTTTGTCATGGAACTGAATACACACACCTTCAGAAAAACTGAAGGAAGATTCAAGGGAAGGAAGAGCCTCTACAGGCCCCACTACTGCCTTACTCGAATGAGTGGAGTCAACAGATTAGCAACAATGTGTGGCAACTACAAAATGGCTGCTGCCTCCCTTCTGCCTGCTAAAAATCTTGCCAGAATCTCCCTTGTGACCTTCCCTATCCAGAAGTATACAAGAAGAATTCTTGGAGATGGAGTTCAAATTGGCCAAGTTGACCCATTGCAAAGTGATCACAGAGGCCAAGTTGGGAATATAGCTTGGGTTAAGAACCCAAGGGCTGCCTGCTCACTGAACCCCTGATTTGGGCACACTTGTTCACCCAGCCCTGGGTAGGCAAGAAGTGCCCACAGAGTTTAAATGGTTTTCTCTCTGCCCATAACAAGACTGAGAATTCAGAAGTTAAAACATCTATGATGCTTGATAAGACTCCACTGTTTTTGAGAAAGACAATACAAATTACAATAAAACTGTGTGATTGTCCCAAGTGCTTTACATATATTCATTTAATTCTCACATCAAATTTATTTTAAAGATGAGGAAACTGAAACACAAATGGGCTAAGTAACTGGCCAGAAAGCAGCTGTTAAAGGGCAGAGTCAGGATTTCAAGCTGAGCACGTTGGTTCTAAATCCAAGGCGCTTAAACATTATGCTATACTTGTTTCTCCTAAATAGCGACATAACTGTGAACTGGTGTCTGTCATGAAAACCATAAGATGTTGCAAAATCCTTAAAAATCTAATAAAGTATACTACTTTCTATTTACTAAAGATAGAAAAACAGTTAATAGATTTTAAACAACTTATCCAGAGCAAAGTGGTGTTAAAGTATAATTTTCAAAATGGCCAGGTCATAATTCTCATGCAAATACAAAATAAACACGTTAAATATTTTATTTAATTCATTGATTAATGAGGAAACCAGTAAGAGATTAAAACTGAGTCAAATGAGAAATCGACTTACAGATATTTATATTCTCTAGTGGACAAAACCCATTTGTATCACTATGAACAGAAATCTTTTGCTTTGCTATGGACAAGAAATATTTGCATAACATCAGTTTTCTACATGAGTAGAACTATCGCTGCAGATTTGTGAATGGCCTTGTCAAAGACAATCAAAGTTCCACATCCCATATAATCAGATAATCTCTGGAAATTCTGCTGGACAGTCCCACATTCACTTAAAGGACATCTTGGTAATCTCTTTTGCTCATTTCCAAGGCTTTGACAACTTTTCCTGACAAATGAAATAAAACTTCTTTACTGAACTAAAATGAGCCATTCATAAAACTTTAGTTACTCCAAATTGTATTTTAACTGTCAAATTTTCTAAGGCTCCTTCCTATTCTAAAATTCTATGATTCTAAGAAAATGGATATTTCCTGAGTTAGATATTGTAAGAATAAGATGACAGTAATTTTATTTTCCTGTTTTAGATGGTATTATAATTTGGGGGGTAGTGGTGAAATTTTTTACCAACAGAGTTTTATCAGGGGAAATAAAAGAAGAATTAAGTTGAAGACTGAGAAAATAAGATAAGAAAGACAGATGAGTCAGGGAGTAAAAACAGATATATGGATGATATAAAAAAGTCATGTAGTGGACTGTGGGCTACAAGTGTTCCAAGAAGACACTGTAATTATATTTATTTCCTCACCAAGAGTCTCAAAACCATCAACTCAATGTTGCTGAGTCCTAACTAACTGAGCCAGTGAAGTTCACCCCCTCCTCTGGGGTCAGTGGGAAAGTCAACATTCTAAGATTTCAATTAGGCCACTTAAGAGGAATGCTTAGCTTTATGTAATTACAAAAAGGCAAAGAAGAAGAACACATTATGTGGAAAAAAAAGTTCCAGAAGGAAGAATCCCTCCACTAGATTCCTTCTGAATCTTCTGAAATGACACCCCTGACAGGTTGGGAGAAGCTGAATAGTTCAACACATGAGAAAGCAGCCTCCATCAGTGCAGTGGGACGTGCGCTTCTACATTTCATGATGACACTGGTTTCACAGGGGCCTGTGTGAACTAAGGAGACCAGAAACCCGATTGTCCCTCGGAGCCTCAGGAAGAGGGAAGAGCCCATTTGGAAGTGCTCGTCTGAGTACACTGAGCACCCTAACCATATTATCGCAGCTCTAGAATTGCCCAAGGAGTGTTAGATGATTATTTTAAAAAGACTTTCAACTCCTGGTAAGATGGTCATTAGAGAGGTATTAATCGTTTCAGGTCCTTTCATCTCTCTCATTATATGGAAAGCAGGAATTGAAAATGGTTTAGCCCACAAATTCATTTAACCTAATCTATAGCATAAAGCATCAGAATTCATTTCCACTTACCATTGTGGCAGTAGAGATGGTCAAAGCTTCTGGCTGAGTGCTGGGTTAATCACCAGAAGAGAGGCCATATCTTCAAGTTGATTAAATTTTAGTTAAACAGATACAACAAGTCTATACAGCAGAAGGCCGGTAGCTCAGGGAGTCGAGGCCAACTCTCTAGACGTGGATCTAGCACTGAGAAACTGTTGGGGCCCCAACAAGTCACCTCCCCAGTGTGATGCCCATATTTCTAAATCAGTAAGTAAGGGGATTAGCCAAGATGATTCCTGAGATCTCTTCCAGCCCCCAAATTATTTAATTCTGTTTTGTGAATATGAATTAAAAGAGAGTAAATAGAGCTGAAGGCATAAAAACCAAAGTCTTTAGGATGTTGTGGAGTAACAGGAAAGATTCAGTTGTAGAATTAGTAGTAGCAGTAATACAGTGACTAATGTTGATTGTGCCCTTACTATGGGTCAAACACTGAGCTTAACCCTTTAGAGCATATCTCATTTAAATGTTAAAATAATTCTGTGAAGCAGGTTATGTTGATAGGCTCATTTTACAGATAAAGAAACTGAGGCATGGAGGGGTAAAGTCCTCTCAATGGGTTACACAGAGTAGTGGGTCATGTATCTAGTAGAGATTTTGTGTGTGTGTGTGAGGAAGATTGGCCCTGAGCTAACGTCTGTTGCCAGTCCTCCTCTTTTTGCTGAGGAAGATTGGCTCTGAGTTAACATCTGTGCCCATCTTCCTCTAATTTTTTGTATGCGAGATGCCACCATGGCATGGCTTGATGAGCGATGTATAGGTCCCCGCCCAGGATCCGAACCCAGGAACCCCGGGCTGCTGAAGTGGAATGCGTGAACTTAACCACTACGCCACTGGGCCAGCCAGTGATTCTTTAAAGTGGAACTTGGAGGTAAAAGTTTTGGGAGACAATTGCTGAATGTCTGGAAAGTCACGTTCAGTAGGAATAGGGGATACACATCCCCTGAACAGATTGCAAAACTGATTATTTCATTCTAGCTCCACTGTCATCATCTCCTGCCAGGGCTCCGCACTAGCCCCAACAGACAACCCCATGGGGTCTCTTGCCACGACCACTCCAAGGCAATTTTCACACTGTAGCCAGTGTGGTCTTTCCAAAAGACAAGTCTGGTATCACCAATGCCTCGATAAATATTTGCTAAATGAAATCATGAAAAGTACAATGGAGTCCATCCACGTTGGAGAACTGATTGTTGGTAAAAAGAAGAAGGGAGAAAGAGAGAGAAAGAAAGAATAGTGAAGGCTGAGCCAGGAAATGACATGGTAAAAACTGTCTGAGGAAAAGTTCCAGAAATTGCGTGTGGAACACTTGGCAAAAAGGGAGACAGAGATGATGGCTGCCTTCTAGGGTGGGGCTGATGGGAGCTGCCAGGATGGAGCTGTCCATCTTGACAAAAGGGCTCAAGCAGCAACAGGGGAAAGAATCCAGGGATTTGAGGAAGGGCTGAATGAAAGGAAAAGGGAAATAGAAAGATTAACCATGATTTCAAGAGTTTTAGGTGCCATCATTGATGGGGGAGCAAAGCAAATAGGTCTTGATGTATTGTTTCTTTAGCATCTTAACTATCAGGAATTTCAAAAGAAATCTACTTGTGGCAAGCCCAATTTTATCAAGCTCTTCTACATTTATGATCTTTCTATTGTAAACCAAACTTTTATCTAGAAATCTTTTTCAGCAAACAAATTTTAAAGATAAAATTTCTAGAGTTCATTGAAGATAAAAATCTTTGAAGAATCCATTTATCAAATGTTTAATTATTTCAGTAACCTCAGGTTATATCCATCATTTTACATTTATATTATACATACCCTCAGGTTATAAATCTTTGCTTTTATTTAATCCTCATGATATAATATTTAACTATGCCAATATGAATAATCGCTTTGCCTTAACTTTAAACTGCTGAATTACAAGAAGTGTTGAAGAAATGTTTGTAATATATGAAGCATATTCTTTTAATTCCCAACTTACTGGGCTCAGAAAGGAAATGTGTAATATTTTGTTCACTACAGCTATCTATTTTAAGTCAGGAGATGGCTCAGAAAAGCAAATATCACTTGAATCTCATATCTGACTAGGCAAATCTACACTTTCCAATATGGATTATTTTTGGTTCATTGAATTTTGTTTCAATTCTTTCCCTGCTATGTCTAGTTTCACAATAATGATTAATAACTGAACTTTCCCTGTCTTCCCCACAGTTGCCCTGAGAATTTGCAGTACAGTATTAGACTTTTTCATTTACTATAAGGGCAAAACAAAGATGAAATCTTCAATGTAAATGTTGCTGTTAAAACATTCAGATATTCATCATTAACGATGTTTTAATTGTTTTTTGATGATAATACATAGAACAGTTCTATCTGGTACACACACTTTGTATCTATACTTTTGAGATAAAAATATTGCTTGTGAAAAGTATCAGATTAACATTACAAATTAAACCCCCTCTCTAGATTGAAGACACCAGAATGGTGGAATATGATCCTTTTTCTGATATGTAGTCTCGGTTCTCAGAGAGCCTACTCTAAAAATGAGAATAATTTTCACAGAGGAAAAAAAATATTAACTAGAACTTCAACCTTAAAACAGTGATTTATACAGTGAACATTGATAGTAAGTTGTTTCGAATGATCAACCTGAGAAAACACCAGACATTTCCCCTCTGAGTTCCCTTACAACCCACTGGAATCTTCTCTGAATCTTAAAGCATAGCTGCTTGTGGAAAGTCCTGACTCTTAACTCTGGTAGAGTTAGCGTTATTCAAAAACTCATTCTTGGGGGGCCTGCCTGGTGGCATAGTGGTTAAGTTCGAGTGCTCCACTTTGGCCCCTGGGGTTCACAGGTTCGGATTCCAGGCCCGGACCTATGCACCGCTCATCAAGCCATGCTGTGGCGGCATCCCATATATAAAGTAGAGGAAGATGGGCGCAGATGTTAGCTCAGGGCTAGTCTTCCTCACCAAAAAAAAAAAAAAACACAAAAAACCCAAAACAAAAGCTCATTCTTGCCATTCAAAACTACAGATCTGCTCAATAGGACTACACTGTCATTCTGAAACAAGAAATCCATTTCTTTCTGGCCTTTGGGACACCAGAAAATGGCAGTTTAGTCTAGATTCTTTACAAGCTGCCATGGGCTTTGGTGAGAGGTGTCAAGAGCCGGCATTGGCATCCAACAGGCCTAAATTCTAATCCTGGCTCAGTCACTTGTTGGCTCAGCTGGGCCCTCTCTCCTTCCAATACTACAATAAAATACACAGAACTTTTTTCATTTCCTTCATCAGCCATGTCCTCTCTCATTTCCAAGCTTGCAGACGTGTTTTTCAATGTATTTGCCTGGAATACACTTTCTGTCCCTTTTGAGCTGAGCCATACCTCTTGTCCTTCAAGTCTCAGTTAAAGATCACTTATTTCTTCAGCAAGGCTTCCTCTGCCCACCAGATTAGACTCTCTCTGATATATATTCCCATAGCTCCGTGGAATGTATATGTCCCCTGTATAACAAGCGTCATACCGTACTGTAATTCATTTCTTTAATGTCTTCATTCCCTTTGAGATTGTGAGCATTGCAAGGGCAGGGACTGCCTAACTCTGGCCTCATACAGTGCCTGGGCAGGGGTGGGGGGGTGGTGCTTCATAAATATCTTTTGAGTAAATGGATGAATGAAAGGTCATCTGTGTCATCTAAACCAGTTCCTCATCACTTTGAGACTTTGCCCTGACTATTCCAAGAATTAAAAGAGATGATGTAAGTAGAGTGTATAGCTCCAAAAATTACAAGCTTAACAAATGGAAGCTATCCTGAACAGAGTAGTTAACACACTTGGGGCCATGGTGTAAAAGATAACAGCAAGTCCAAGAAGCTGTTGGAGCCAAACAGAGGCCACCTCAGAATGCCCTAGCTCAGTCTTAAGTGCAGATTTTTCCAGGAAATGCCAAGCTCAATTGCCATGGCAACCAATGAAAATAAATGTTGCCTTATCATTTTTAGGAACACTTTCTAATGCTGTCTTTAGTGTAGAATCCTACTTTTCAGCTAAAAAATGTTAAGAAACACAAACCCAAACCTAAGGTCATAGGCTTTTTAGTATTGTTAAATAAATTTACCAAAATAATTTTGGCTTTCTAAAATAAACCTTCAGATTTTACCTGAAATTCAGGTGGTATTTCTAGGTATCTACTCACCATCTCCATTCAGATGCTCTGCCGTCTCCTAGAATTCAACATTTCTGAAGTAAAGTTTGTTATTCTCATCAACCCAAACCGGACTGGCTCCCTTCCCCACCACCTAATATATCCCAGTGTTTTCACTATTATTATAGAAACCTCAAAGATAGTTTTTAATTTCTTTTTGCTGAAATAATAGAGGTTTTATATCCAATCTATTATAAGATCATTAATTACTATCCGTTGTTTCAGGGCCTCATCTCAGGGCTCGATTGCTAACTTCCCAGATAAACATCTCCATGACCAATTTCCTCAGCATTGCAACTGTTACTCTTCTTAAATTCATTTTTGTGTCTGTCCCTTGGTCCCTATTCACTAATACACTCAGAACAGACTCCTCTGCCTGTTTCTTGGGGTTCCCATAGTCTGCCTCCAAGAATTTCTTCATCTCTATCCACTGTTTTCTTACTGCTCCAGTAGGATCCATTTGCATCCTGATTGTTTTCCTCTACCCCTCACATAAACACATAAGCCATGCTCCTTTCTGTAATGCCTTCTCTCCTCCTCCTCACTTAATCAAATCTTACTTAAATTGTCCTTGGAGGCCCATTTCTCACTGTTCTTCCTTTCTCTGAACTTGCATTGTAGTTATAGCCATCTCTCCATAATTTAGCAATTAAATATTCTCTGTTTTTTTAATACTCCTTCATTCAACATACACTTACAAATCCACATGTATGTGTGTCACTGTGCTGGACACTAGATGAATGCAGATGAATAAGATAAACAAGACAAAGGTCATGCTCTTAAGAAACACTGACATGGACACGTGCTGTATTATCTGCTGAGAATAATGTTCTCCTCACACACACCCCTTTTTCTGGGAAATGCCTCTTTACACATTGAACAACTCCAATGGAGGCACCATTTTCTTATGGAACCTGCTCTCTCATAGCCACTGCTGATTGTCCCTGGAGTACATAACAGATCCAAGTTGAGACAGTCACAGTAAAGAAGCCACAGTTAATTGGAACCGGTTGGAAGTCTTACTCAAGCTTGGTCAGTTGGAGTCCTTCTTGGATGTTTTGAATCTCACCATAGAGAACAACTTTCAGTCCATTCCGACCATGGTGTGTGATATAAGGCCACGTGCCACAAGCCATCAGCAGCCGTGTTTCTCAATGATGGAGAGTGTAGGCTGATCGAAGACTGTTATTTTCCTGGGTGTGTCCCCAGGATCAATTGTAGTTCTTGGTACATAGTATCCAATAAATGCCGAACGGATGATGCCTGATATTTACTTAATGTTCATCGTATGCAGGATACTACCTCAGGCATTGTGATAAGGAAACAGAAGAAACGGGCTGGAGATTAACATACAGTAACATATTTGATAATCATAGAGTGACTGTGTTCTCCATCTTCTGAGGAAGAAACAGAGGCGCAGATGGTTAAGTAACTGGCCTGAGTTTAACACAGGTGGTAAGTTGCAAAGCATGGAGCACGGACTCACACTCAGGTCTGCCTGGCTCCTACGTCTATGCTTTTTCCACCACACCATGGTTCCTGTTTTCTCAAAGCTTACAAATTTGGGGGGAGATGGAAACCACAAACATTAATTAACTAGAGAATTGGATATTCCCTCCGGATGTTTACTGATCAAACAGATGCCATTTAAGTGTAGGGTAAGTTGGCTTGAAAGTCAGCTTGTCCTAGGACCTACCACAATTGCAGACTGTAACTTGATCAGATCTGGGGTTAGATGATTGATTTTGGCAGTGCTAATTAATAAAGCCTGCCAAAAAAAATATAATTGTAAACAGAAACAACATTTGACTATAATACAAAAAAAAGTAATGTAAAATATCCCAGCATTCATTCAGAGTTTGGCTGTTTCTGTGATGGCCAGAAAAGTGATAATGAAGAGGTATTTGTTGTAGCCAGAGTTTCTGGCAAAACTGTCACCACATTTCTCTCTGGAACACATTACATTGTTTTTTGTCTCCTGTGGTCTATTCTTATTTCATTACCAACCTTTGTAGATAGCATATGTGTGCTAATTTTGTGTGTATGTCTAATTTTGTCTTATTTACAAATTTGGTTCAATTTACATTCAAATGATTTTCAGGCTTTCCCTTTTCTGCTGTGGCTTAAGCCACAACATATGGGAAAAGAGGGTGAGTAGTGGCTTGAAGAGAATCAGTATCAGATGAGAACAATTGCTTTAATACTAACATCGGAGGAAAAAGGGAGGATGTCCTCAGTGGTTGCTGTTCTCCAGACTTCTTTAAGGGAAGTAGAGGTTGGGATTGGGAGGATGAAGGAGGCTGGTCCACTTCTTGGCATGGTGTTTGTGTCAATCAGGGTTCTTTGGTTGCAAGCAACAGAACCAACTATGACTACTATGCAAGAAAGACATATATTGGTTGGACAGTGGGTAGCTCTTGGGATAACCAGAAAGGGGAGAAAGAGAGTCTTATGAAGGGCTAGGAGCCAAGAACCAGGACAACCCCAGGAGTCTAGTGCAGCAATGACTGAACATCAGCTGTGGTTTTGTTTCTGTTTTTGTTTTATGAGTCATTCTCCTACCCTTGGCTAGGTGAGGGCAGGGCACTTTTATTTAAAAGACCATTAGTGTTATCAAAAGAAGAAAATAGATGCTGCACAGCAGAAAGTGATAAATACCCACTACAACCCCTCTCTAACCCAGCCTTCCTAACAACCCAGCTCAGAGCTGCTGTTCCCAGAGGCGTCTCCCAGAGCCCAGAACCTATCAGGCCAAACCTGCAATTAGTAGCTCCTGCTCTGCCTTTTCCTCTGTACATAGATCTGAGAGGCCCTGAGGACCCCATATATCTCTCACCACCCCCTGGTTCTATGGAATAAAGGTAAGAGTTTCTGAATTTTTTCTGTCTCCCACAAGCAATGGAATTTACTCATTCTGTCAGTTGTAGATAGATAGTACAAATAGTGATTTCTAGTTTTCAATTCCATTCTCCTGCTATAGGAGACCTGCATGTGATGATCAGCAGCTGTGTACCTAGGACACATCCACTCAATCTGATAAAGGTGATAACTTTGAGTTGGTATTCACGATGTGCAATAATTATGACCTAATGGACTGAAGACAGGGATTAAAAGCTTCTCTCTGCAGATATCAGAGACATTCTACCAAATCTAATGTTTTCTTGGTGCTCAAATTCCTTGATGTTTCTGCAACATTTGGTATTGCTAACAATTTTCTCTTTGAAATTGTTTTCTCCCTTGGTTCTAATCTATCTTTCTCCTACCTTTCTGATTGGGTCTTTTCTGCCTTTTCCACTTATTCAAGCACTTAATATGCTCTACATAAAAGAGAAAAATAATTTCTAATTATGGTTTGAATATGATTCTCATTAGAAATAGTGAGTATCCCAGTAGGAAGGCAGAATATAGTTGTAGAACATTGGGGTTGGCTAATGTTCAGAAATCTTGGCAAGAAGGTGCTGACATCTCATAGTTTACCACGAGTACTTGGTCTTCTTTCACCAGAAGGAGGATCAGCAGAAAGGCTCCAATACCCCAGAAAGATCCTAGCAAGACACAGAGGCAGGAGAAGACTGAGGCTCTAGGCAAATTCCTGGAACAGGAAATAGAACCAAGGCAGGAAAACAAGTATCTTCTGGTGCATGAAGGACACTGGGTCATGGGCCTGAGGTCGGAGTCCAGAATGGGTAAGAGTGACTTGCCATCCAGCTCCAGAACGTGAGGTTGAAACAGCTTTTATGCCATCTGCCTCAAAACCCTCAGGTGAAGGAACTTGGTCAGAAGAGGGGTGGAAGGAAGGATTTGGAGGAAAATATCAGAAGAATTTGGTAACATCTGAAGTTGACACAAAGCTGCAAAGGACAGAGACTGATATAAGTCTCATGCACCTGAGTGAGGGGAATTTTGGTCCAAAGTGCCAATTGTCCAATTATGTGACTTCGTATGGCTAACAACAGCCCTCATGACAAAGACTTTGGGGATTTAATTCATGGTAAGCTCAATATAAATCAATATTATGTTTTGACTTTTCAAAAATGTTAATTCAACCACAGACTGCATTAATGAAAATAGAATATATTAGAGATTAGAGGTGATAATTCTGCTCTGCCCCACACTGGTCAAATCCCACTCAGAGTATTGCATTCAGTTCTGATTTGGAGTAATATAAGCAAACAAAACTGAGACATTCAAAGACAGTTAACAAGGAGAGTGAGATTTCTTATAATGATTTTGTATGAGAAACAGTCGAAGAAATTGGGGACTGTTAATCAAGAAAAGAGAAAATGTAGGGATAATAATAGCTGCCTTCAAATATTTGAGGGGTTATCTTATGGTAGAAGGATTACATTTCTTCTGTGTTGCTTGATCTATAAGTTAGAAGTGTATGGAATTTTCAGGGAGGCAGATTTCAGTTCAATTTCAGAAAGAATTTTCAAAGAAGCATAAATATCCAAACATGAAATGAGTTGTTCAAGAGGACAGTAATTTATGCTGTTCAACATAAATATTTGAGCATTTCATAGGTATATTAGGACTCTTTTGGTTGTGACAGAAAACCAAATCAGGCTAACTCAAGCGAAAAAGAAAACATGAACATATTAATTGTTTTAGTAAACATTTCTTGAGCTCCTACCAAGTACCAGGCATGGTTCTAAATACCGGGGATACAGTAGTTAACAAAACACACAAGAAAAGTCAAATATCTCTGATCTCATGGAGTATACATTCTTGTGGGGAAGCAGCCAATAAAAGATATAGGCTGATATATACATACACACACACACACACACACACACCTTGTATAGTTTGTGCAATGCCCAATAGAACCCAGATGAGAGGGCAAATGGGACTGAAATCAGATCTGAACCCCATAGCCAAGTCTTGAATCCCAGTGGGTTGCATTTTTAGCCCCTAAGAAAGGTAACTCTTCTGTAATTTGTAGCAAAGCACCAAATGCATCTTTTAAGACAAAAGAATAAAATATAGAGTATGTTAGATCACAACAGTGCTGTGAAGAAAGCTAAAGCATGAGGCAACATGGATGGCGTCTGGGTAAAGACCTGGAGGATGTGAAGTCAGAAAGGTAAGAGGCATGGGAGAGCAGCTGATCTAGGGCCCTCTGGACCACTGCGAAGCCTTCGGCTTTGACTCCAAGTATAAAGGGGAGACAACGCAGGAGTAATGTGATCTGAGTTACATTTTGAGAAGGTCGTCCTGGTGCTGGGCTGAGAACACAGTGAAGAGAGGCAATGGCAAAAGCAGGAAGTCCAGGCAACAGGCCGCCGAGGTAACCCAGGGCGATGGTTACGGACTGGACTAGCGAGCAGCAGTGCAGTGGTGACAAGGGGTTGGATTCTGGATATATTTTGAAAATAAATCTAACAGGATGTGTTGATGGATTAAATATGGAACTTGTTAAATTAGAAAGACCAGGAATAGGACAGACATCAGGCATGGTTCAGTCCAGGAGCTAAAATAATAAAGTCAGTCTGCATCTCTCTTCATTTCTCAGATGGCTCCTTATAAACAGCAAGCATCATGCTCACATGAAGCCCTACGTTCATATGCCGCCAGCTTAGAGAACGTCTTCTCCCACAGCTCTGCCAGAGAACCTTATGTCTGTGTCTTGTGTTTATCCCTGGGTCCATAACTATGGCCGAGTTTGCGTCATATGCGCACTCACTGCAAGGGTAGGAGGATGGGTGGGGACCGGCAGTGTCAGCCCCAACTGAACGTCAAGTGACACCAAAGTTTCCTGACTAGTCAAGAGCCAAGTCAATAGATGAGAGTAGATTATGGAAAAGTCTGTGTGGATAGGCAGGCAAGTGGCAGACATAGTATGCCCAGTATGGAATGAAGATGAATTAATCTATATAATTCCCTTTGAAGCTGTTTTTCATAAACAGGAGATTTTTTTTTTTTTGGAGAGACTGTGTTAAGGGCCTCTCTCTTAGTTTTCTATTGCTTCTATAACAAATCACCAAAAACTTAATGACTTAAAATAACACAAATTTATTATCTTATAGCTCTGGAGATCAGAAGTCTGACACGGTCTCACTGGGTTAAAATCAAGGTGTCAGCAAAGTTGTGTTCTTTCTGGAGGCTCTAGGGGAGAATCCATTACCTTGTCTTTTCCAGCTTCTAGAAGTGGCGTGCATTCCTTGGCTCATGGCCCCTCCCTCCATCCTCAAAGCCAGCAGGTAACATTTTTAAATCTCTTTCTCTGTCTCTCTCATTGGGCCCACTCAGATAATCCAGTAAAATCTCCCCATCCCCAAATCCTTAATCTAATCAAATCTGCAAGATCCCCTTTGCCATATAAAATAACATATTCATAAATTCTGGGAATTAGGACATGGACATCTTCAGGGGACATTCTTCTGCTCACCACAGCTTGCCATGCACTTAGCCTCATCTTTGAAGACAGTTGCCATATTCACAACTTTTTTGAGATTGTACGAGTATTCAGAGGTGGTTTTTATTGTACTGTAGCCACACCCACTCACCCAGGAATGGACCTCCTGAGGCAATTGTTGACCATCCAAAGGACTGCTTCTAGAGTTCTTCCCCGTGGAGACATTGTATCCAAGAGGGAGAGAGGTCAACCCAATCAATCTTATCCTTTGGGGTGCTTGCATTGCAGACATACAAAGAGTATGGCCTGTTGGTAGAGTGGTAAAGATGTAGAGCTACAGGATAGAAGGCAGTAAATAGAAGCCATGACTTTGAGAGACGAGTGGAGAGTCAGACACGGGTAGTTCAGAAGAAAAGCAAAGCAGGAGGGAGGACCAGGCACTCAAGAACTTGTCAGAGAGACAGTGGACTTCTATACCTTGGGTTAGATCCTTTCCATGCCCTGCCCCAAAGTGGCTGTTGGAAAATTAGATCTACCATTGCAAATAAACAAATCAACAGTTACAAATGAGGTTCTGGTTCCTATGTATGCAGCAGCTTAGATTTTTTTCCTTGTTATTTTCATCCATTGCCACGACCTATCCCCCTGAGAGCCCGACCATGTCTCTCTTCCCGGCAAGCGGGAGAAATCTAACGCAAGAGTAAGGTATGAAGTCTGCCCAGCAAAGACATTAAATGAGAGACACTTGGATCGGATCACAAACAGTATAGATTATCCCCTTAAAGGATGACCACTACTTCCCAATAAACTCCCTCTTTGGTGGCCTGATTCTATGAGAGAATTCTTAAACAATCACATGATAGTACCAAGCTTGCTTATGACTGTTTTTTAGGATGAAAACCCTACCACACCACAAACAGAATTAAAACAGAGGGGAAGCCAGTGAAATAAAAGAAGGTGGGGATTTTGTATATAAAGAAAAAAAAGAGAGAGAGAGAAAAGAGGATTTAGGACAAGTATAACAAATTTTATGTGTGCATATGTATCCTTATGTAGATTTTTTTTTAAGGCAGAATCTGAAGCCTATTGTCAGCCACAGAGGCCATGGAAGCAAGACAATGCGTCTGGAAAGAGGCCAGCAGAATTTGTAACCCCACCCTCTTAACCCAAAACAACACTGACAGGCATGAAATTACTATTTATGAGGTTATAAATCCTAAAAGGATACATTGTAAATACAAAGAAAAATGCCACCCACAGAGCTAATTCTTTTCCATGTCTGAATTTAGGCTGAGAAGCTCTGGGGTAAGAAAGCCAACCTTTTTGGTTTTCAAGTTGTTATTTAACATTTGGCCAGAGTTCAATACCGACCTTTTTATACAGTGGTTCTTAATCTTTTTTGAGTCATGGACTCTTTTGAATATTTTATGAAAACTACTGACCCTCTCCTCTGAAAAATGTACATACACCATTTTGCATAAAATTTCAAGGAGCTTATTGTGTCCCTGAATTGCCATGGACCCAAATTAACAAAACAGAACAAAAATTCCAGGATATGTATATACTGGAATATACATATTCACATAATACATAATACACATATGTATATATGTGTATACTGTGGGTGAGTCCACAGATACAACTTTCGCTGATTCTTGAATATTTTTTTTCATTTCCTAAAGCTGCTCATGAGCATTTATGGATCTTTGCATAATCTGTGCATTTTGGAGAGGTTTTCCAGAAGGATAGGAAGAGCCTGGCTCTAAATGATGGACAGAATTCTTCTTGTGCGGAGAGGCAGAGAAATGGCTGATGGAATTGAGTTAACAGCACTTTCCACATTTTTCCCTTTGTCGTCCTAACATAGAGGCTCTCTCAGTCTAGTTCTTCCTCTTTGCTTCATTTTAATAAAAGCATTGAAGTTTAGATATTTGAATCATCTATTTCAAAACTTCTCAAACTTTTGTGCCTCAGAATTATGCGGAAGCCTTGCTTAAATGCAGATTTTAGAGCTCCATGCCCATAATTTCTGATTCAGTGAGTATGGGGTATAGACCAAGAATCTGTATTTCTAATCAGCTCTCAGGTGGTCCTGATGTTACAAGTCCTAGGATTACATGAGAAAGGCACTGATTTCATCTATTTATAAAGATGAGGGACTGAGACCTGCTCAGATTTCCGCGACCTGTCCTCATTTCTACCCTAGAGATGGACGGGTCCACTTAACCTTTGCGCCCACCGCACACAACCGTCAGTACCAGGGAATGAGACAAGGTTGGCAAACGCATCAAGCTCATTCCTGCCTCAGGAGCTTGTACTTGCTCCTTCCTGAGTGGAAAAATGCTCTGCCCTTGTCATCACATGACTTTCTGCCTCACTTCATTCAGATCTCTGATCAAATTCTCTCTACTCTACCTTTCCCAGCTGGCCTGTATAACATAGATCCCATCACTCTCTGTCTTCTTACACCATCTGCATTTTATTTCCAGCATTCACTGCAATGTGATCCCGTGCTCATTGGTTCATTGTCTGTGGACACAGCTCCATGGGGACAGGACCACTGTGACTCCAGCTCCTAGAACTGGGTCTGCAATATGATCAGCTCCCAGTTAATATTTTTTGAATTAATGAATAAAAGCATTTTTATAGTATATTTTTATTCTGCTTTATGTGTTTATAGCCTTCCTTGAAATTATTAACTTTTTCTATAATTTTGGTATTTTCCAGACTTCTATTTCAGCAGTTATGATTGTAACAATAAAGTTGGGTAACAATGTTTAGACACAAGAGAGGTGAAAAAGTATTTATTTTAATTTCTTTAAAATAAATTAATTTAAAGAATGAATCAAATAACAAAGTAATTTATCTTAATGCAATGCAAATGCTGCTTGTTAGTCAATGTGATTGGGAGACTACAGTAGTCAAACAGAGAAGGCTGTAAGTGAGGGGGGTATCTTTTTAGAGAAGTAGGGGAAATTGGTATTCCATTTGATTGCTTTCATTCATTTTTGCAATAAATGTATATTTATGGATGACCTGCTACATGCCAAGTACTGTTCTAGGCTAGGGATACAGAAGATAATAAAATGGAAAAAAGAAAATCACTGCCCTCAGAAAGCTTTCTTAGTAGTGGAAGGAAGGTAGAGAAAAAGTATACAATAGAAATATATAGTATATTAGAAGGTAATAAGGCTTTGAGAGAAAAAGCATGGAAGGAGGGATAAGGAATGTGTGTGTATGCAATTTTAAGTAGGATAGTCAGGAAAGACCTCACAGAGAAGGTAACATTGAGACAAGACTTAACTGAGGGAAGGGAAAGAGCTATGTAGATGTCTCAGAGAAGGGTATTATCGGGAGAAAGTAAGAAGTGCAACGGCGCTGAGGCAGAACCATGCATAGCATGTTAGTGGAACATCAAATTGGCCAGAATAGCTGGGGCAGACTGGGTAACAGGGCAATAAATAGTAGGAGAAGGTCCAAATCATGTAGGGCCCTGTAGGCACTGTAAGGATGTATGGCCACTGGTGGGTTCTGAGGTAAGGCTCAGTTGTGATCTGCCTAAAATTGTGATTTTAACAGCATTACAGGGCTGCTGTGTTGAGAAGAGCACTTGTCTCATATCCAGGCTCTGGACTCCCCAAAGAGAGTCTGAGTCCAGAAATGATTGTTAAATACCTCATTGTTTCACATTTCTCTCTAATAAGTTCTGCCACAATACATTCTTTATTTAAAATATTTATTGATCATCTACTAAAAGCCAGGCATTGTGGGTAACACTTTGTTAATGTCGAAGGAGAAAGAAGTGAAAGCCATTATTTAGCGAGGTCCTTTTGAGTGCCGGCCAGGCCGGATGCCAGGTGCTCGGCCTCTGCTGTCTCAGACTGTGCTCTTCTAGAGCTTTGGGCTAGCAGAGATTGTAAACACTGTGTACCAAGAACAGCGAGTGGTCCATGAAAGGACCCCGAGCTTGCAGATGAAACACCACTGGCTTCGTGAGGCAGAACAGATCATTTCTGACGACGGCTCCGTCCAGTCTTCACCTAATGGCCAACACAAGGGAGAGAGAGCACTGCGCTGTGCGTCCCGGGCACCAGCAGGGAGTAACCAGTGGTCCAGGACAGCACAGAGGCAAATGTGGGGGCACCGAAGGGGAGGAGGGGATGACAGGAGGCCAGGGGAGTTAGCAGGATCTAGATCCTGACAGGGTCCTGCAGCCTTAGGGGTGGGCACCAAGAGCCACTGACGACGTCCAGAAAGGGACAGCACTACAAAGCCACAGATGCCAGCAGGTGGGAGGAAGAGGAGGCTCCTGGTTGGGGAAAAGCAGGAGAAGGAAGGATCGAGATGATGTCTGTGGGGAACTCTAGTCTGAAATGAACTTGTGTTGGGACAAAGCATTTCAGGCTAACTCTTAAGCATGTTAACTTTTAAGTTTCATCCGCATACGCCAACTTCTGTCTAGAAAGGGATTCCAAGTTGGAATTTTTGTATTGGCATTAAGGCTGTGATTAGGGGAAAATTCCTTAAGGCAGACAATGACGTCAGCATATTTTTCTAATTTATATTTTAAATAGTACAAGTGTTCCCAGAGGCCTGGTGACAGATGCAGCTTCTATAAATATATTAAAGTCAAACAATCTGCACACAACTGCCAGCCTGCTGAAGACTCCCACCCCCTTCCGGATTTAACCAATTTTTAAAGGCAATTACACTTGGAAATTTTAAACTTGCAGCTAATCAATCTAAGGAAAAACAGAGTTTACTCCAATAACATGGCAAAGGACCATTCCCCTCCCCCTTATTTCCTCAGCATTAGAGTCTGGGAGACCTGTTCACCAAGCACGTGGAAGAAAACATAGAGCGTGGTACGGGGCAGGCAGACAGGGTGGTGCAGGGTAATGGGGGGAGAGCAGGGTCTGCAGAGAGACCCAGCTACAAATCCAGATCCCAGTCCCACACCCTTACCACAGGTGTATACACACACACATACATATACATACATATATGTACACACACATACATACACTGTAACACATACATACATGTATTTTTTTCTATATGTATGCATCTTAAAAACTATGAGCTCATTCTGATATCTGTAATTTTAATCCTGCACCACAGGGTCTTACATTTTTTAATTTGTCACTTCTTTCTCTGATAGTGTGAAACCTGGCTCTCGTTATCCACAATATATTTACCTACTTTTTCAGTCCTCATGTACACATGAGTGATTTCTGAATTGCTAACCCACACTCCTTTGAGAAATCAATTTGCCAACTCAAGTACAATATTTATGTACAGTTCTAGTTCTTTTTGCTTTACAGTAAACAGTCAAAATACTGTTTTCCAAAGTTGCTTGGTTAGTTCTTTTTTTCCCATCCCTTTTAGTGTAGTTATGTTATTCATTTGTAATATGGATGTTTGATTTTTTACTGTTTGTATTCCATTTTGAGTTCTGCCATATCCTCGCTGATTTTAATGACATGTATTCTTTTAGTATGTGAAACATTGTCATGGTTCTAAGAGTCAGAGCTGTGTAGAAAGTTGTAATCAGAAAGGTGTCTCTCCCCCAGTCCCTACTGCCCTGTTCCCATTCCCCCAATCCTTCCACCCCATTCTCTCCTGTTCCCTGTGGGTAATCTCATTCATTTTCAGTTTACCCTTCCCGCATGTCTGTTGTATATGTGAGCAATTACATGTATAATTTCTTATAGCCCCTTTGTTCTTACATAAAGGGTAGCACACTAGGCACACTTTTTTTACTTTGGTCGATCTACTTTTGACAAGCTGCCAAGGTAATTCAACAGGAAAGGAATAGTCTTTTCAATACATGGTGCTAGAAAACTAGATATCCATTAGGAAATTCAACAGGTAATTCAACAGGAATTCCAAGGTAATTCAACAGGAAAGGAATAGTCTTTTCAATACATGGTGCTAGAAAACTAGATATCCATTAGGAAAATAAAAATGAACCTTGCCCTTTACCATACCATACCATTACCTCCCCCCTACACAAAAAATCAACTTAAAATGGATCATGGGTCTAAATATAAAAATGAAAACTATAAAACTTCCAGAAGAAACCATATGAGAAAATATTTGTGACCTCAGAGGAGACAAAAAATTCTCAGGCCACAAAATTTTTATGTAAACTGCTGAGGTTGAGGTAAGTTGTTATGGCAGCAACAGAAAACTAAAGCAGAGGGCATAGCAAACAAAGAAGTAAAAAAATCACCCCAAAAGTCCTGAAGAAGCTACTGGTCTTGTTTATGTTTTATTTGTGTTGGGATTTGAGGGGAACTGGTAAATTACAATCCTTTTCTCACTGGAGTTCCAAACTAATTGCAAGTTAGACATAGGAGTCAGGCAGATGGAAACTAAAAATATAAGGAGATGAAAATATTACTGTAACATATTACTTGTAAAGTAGGTATTGGAGAAAATGGCTTGGATCTGTGAGTCAAGTGAACTTGCTAATGCTCCCTGCTCTCTTCCTGAAACCTTGGAACAGCCCACCCAAAGAAAATTTTCTGCCCTTTATTCTTGTGCTGGCAGAAGAGGAAGTCAGAAAAGATGAGGCAGAAAGGGAAGTCAGAGAGATTGGAAACATGAGGAAGATTCAACATGCTAGCTCTGAGATGTAGGGACCACATGCAAGGACCAGAGAGGGGTCTCTGGAAGCTGAGGGTGGCCCCAGCTTTGCAGCCCTGAGGATAAGTGAACCACTGGCTAATGGAAAACTCAGTAAAACCTCTAATGAGAGATCACCGCTTAGATGTTTATGTGACTGAAAGCCAGGGCAATAAAATCAACCACAACTTGGAAAGGATTTTATTTTTAAGACTCATTTGAGTGAAGGTTATTAGTGACTATAGAGAAGATAGTGAAAAAAATACTACACTGTGTGAAAATAAAAGTGGTTTCAGAGTAGAAAATACTGGGTGATCTTTCTAACTTTGCTACTTGCTCCGGCTGTGAGAACGAGGGAGTCCTTTCTCTGAGTCTCCATCTTAAAATAGTAGTTACGTGCCTAAGCACAGGTTTTCTGCAATGATATAATGCAATAACAAATGTGAAAATGCTTGGAAAACTGGAGAATGTTATTTAAAGGTATCATTTTCCTTAACATTATTAAAGATAATATCCTACTATTATTAAGCTCTTGGGGCATGATGTAGGTACTTTAAACACATCTCAATTATTCACTGGCACTTGGGTATCATTTATCATATCTAGAAAGCAATTTTCTAAATGAGAGAGACTTTCTCTCTTCCCTGGTCACTGGCTGTGGCATGTCTACAAAGAACTCTATTTCATATGCAGAGTTGTTGTGAATAGTGCCTACGAAAATGAATGCGTCTTAGGGGGAATACACTGTCACATCCAAGGCCAAAATGAAATACAGCACAAAATCAGAATAGCTGTCTTAACTTCTACCTGTGAATCTATTGCAAACACATTAATAAGCTTGTAATGTTCATTTGCAAGTCTTGTCTTTCAAGCTCCTGAGAACATTGTGAGTTATAGACAGGGGTTCATAGGGGTTAGCAATTACTAATCTGCCAACTTTGAGGTGCAAAGTTGAGACACAGAGAGGTTGAGCTCAGTATAGCTAACTCGTTCTCACCAATGGTGTGGAAGACAGATTCTGCTCATTCTTATCAAGGGCTATTAAGGTATGGAAGGAGCGCACTAAAGTTTAGAACTAGAATTTCAAATTACATGTCTCATTTAAAGAAAATGCAGAGATAAAATTAGCTTCCTTCTCAACCAGTTGACCTTGAGTCTGGGAAGTTGGAGGGAGAAGATGTAAAAGAGTATACAAATGAAAGATGGATGAATGCTGGGCCTCCAGAGAGAAGGAGCTGACTAAGAGAGCACCATCAAGTTCAAGAACACAAAATCACTGAGTAGAGATGACAGACCCTTCCACCCTGGTCATCATTGCACCCTTTCTAGAACACTGCGTGATTCTTTACTTCACAAATAAGCAGAGAGTTCGGAAAGATGATTATAGTGTTGAGAATTAAAATTATGACAGAAAGATTGAAAGAAGTACTGAGACTCAGTCTAAAGTAGAGAGAGATGGATGGAAGATAATGGGAAATTAATACTCTTCGCATAAAGAAAGAACTCTTGCCTTTGAATAGTGCCTGGGTGTTTTTCATGGGAAAATCCTGAAAGAGAATGGTTTAAAATTTTTTTTAAAAGCAATTCAATAAGATATGTAATAAGGAAGGGTATAAATCTCACATGGTAAATGACAAACATTTATCAAGTGGCTAGAATGTGACAGAGCCTCTGACCCCTCCCTTCAAGGTGTTCACCATCTGTCCAGGGAGGTGGTGAGTACAGTGTGGTTAGTGCTGGGGGTGGACTGAACATTCTGCTATGGAAAGAAATGGGAAACACATCTGACCCAGGAAAGGTGCCACCTTAGCCAAATTTTGAAGGATGCGTGAGCCCAGGAAGGGCATTCCAGGCAGAGGGAACAGCATGAAGGCTTGAGATGACATGGTGTGTTTGTAGAACTACAAAATAACTCAAAGGTGCAGCTTTGTAGAATACAAAACAGGATAAAGTTAAAGTGGTATAATTTATTGTGTTGATTTGTATGACCTATGCTATTTACTTTTCTACATTATCTTGGTTAATCCCGTAATGACACTTGTGGAGTACTTTTGCTGGTCAAGGTTGATATACAAACCCTGAATGTTCTGTGGCTTAGCACAATAAAAGTCTATTTTCCATCTCATAAGATCCAATGTGAACCAGGCAGTCTACACATCTAGTAGCCATGACATCTGGAACATGGGGCCTCCAAGGCCACTGGAGCAGAGGACAACAAATAGAGAAGGTACTCTGGTTCCTGACTGCTTACAGTTACCTCTGCTCACAGTCTACGGGCCAGAACTAGTCATATATCCCCAACTTCACTGCAAGTGAGGCTGGGAAATACAGAGATGCACATGGATATTTGGTGGGCACTAGCTGTCCCTGCTCTGGGAAAGTACTTGTATGAATTATTTATCACTGCATAACAATTACCAACTTAGTGGCTTAAGACAAGACACATTTATTCTCTCACTTGCTGTGGGTCAGGAGTCCAGGCACGGTTTAGCTGGATCCTCTGTTTCCATGTCTCAGAAAGCAGCAATCAAGGTGTTAGCTGGGGCTGGAGTCTCATCTGAGTCTTCATTAGAGGAGGATCTGTTTCCAAGCTTGCATGGTTGTTGGTAGCATTCAGTTCCTTGAGGGCTATTGGACTGAGGTCCTCAATGTCTTGCTGACTGTCAACTAGAGGCCCCCCCTTAATTCCCTGAGCCTACCCAGCATAACAGCTTCCCTCCTCTAAGTGAGGAAGGGACAGTCTCCCAGAAGGGTAATGTTGCAGTCTTATGTAAGGTAATCATGGATGTGATATCCTATCACCTTTGCCACATTCTGTTGATTAGAAGTGTTAAAGTTCCCACCCATGTTCAAAGAGAGTAGATTACCCTAGGATGG
Organism: Tapirus indicus; assembly: GCA_031878705.1. Classification (NCBI taxonomy): domain Eukaryota; kingdom Metazoa; phylum Chordata; class Mammalia; order Perissodactyla; family Tapiridae; genus Tapirus; species Tapirus indicus. The sequence goes on from CM062918.1 coordinate 123,513,861, forward strand.
GAGTACCAGGAGGTGGGAACAATTGGAGCAATCTTAGAGTCTCTTCGTCATAGTACTATTATTATATCCCTATATCAGAAAAGGAAATTGCACCACAGGTAGGTTAAATGATGTGTCTAAGTCCTCACTAGTAAGGAGTAGAGTAGTGGTGGTCCACTGGATTCTAAAACCCATAATTTTAACCCATTACACTGTATTACCAGATTATGAAGAGCTTTCTGTTATGAGAAGAAAGTTGGATTTCATATCCTGTAGGTGATGGAAAATAACAGGATCAGATTTTCATTTCAGATGGATCAGTTGACTGTTGGGATTGGATTTGAGAAGGTAAGACTAATGGCAAGAGACAATTTAGGAGATTCTGACAACAGTTTAGATGAGAGATGATGAGGGCTTCAAATGGAACAATGATAAAAGGATTGAGTAGAAGGGACATATTTCAGAAATATTGGGCACGTGGGTAAAATTGGCAGGACTTGTTGATTCAGTGTTGGTTGTGAGGAAGAGGATGAATCCCCGGATACCAACAAGCTGGAATCATGATGTCACCTCTCATCCTCCTGCTGTACCACCCTCCTCCTTGTCCATTTCACTCCAAATATCTTGCCTTATTTCTGTTTTTAGGACCCATCAAGCTTATTCCACTTCATAGCCTTTGCACCTGCTGGTCTCACTTCCTGGACTACTCTTTTCCCAAATCTCATTGCTAACTACGCCTCCTCTCTGAGGCCTCCACATTGTCTCCACCACATCACTGAGTTTTATTGTTTGCATAGCATATATTATTAGCTAAAAATATCTTGGTATTTTAGTATTGGTTTATTTTCTTTCTTTCCTTTTTAGTAATGTAAACTCTTTGAGTACAGGCAACTTGTTTGTGTTGTTCGTCTCTGAGAGTCCAGTGCCAAGAACAGTGCCTGACATGTAATGAGGACTCAATGCATTAGACTAAATAAGTGGTTTACATTAGATTGAATAAATGAGTGACGGACTAGGCATAAGTGAAGAGAAAATATCACGGAGGCGTCTTAGAGGTCAAGTGGTAGATGGAAGGGGATGAGGGTGTAAGAGATCTGGGAGAATAAAATGTGGTAGACTGAGAGGGACCATTGGAATTCAAAGATTCAGAGGGAAGGATCTGGGAAATAAAAATGTCCACAGTGTGACCACAGGAGTGGAGAACTGACATGGAGCAGAGGTGAATATCACCAGAGTAAGAGAGACCAAGGGACTGAGAGGCCAGGCTATTGGCTCAGAGGCAGTATGACAGGCAAAGTATTATGGCAGGAGATGGGGAGCTGATAGGACTACAAACATGGTGCTCAAGACTCTGATGATTGAGAGAGAGGCACCTGGACCTGACTGAGGGAAAAGAAGAAAACAGTGATTGGGTGGAATGGTAATTGCTCCAAATGGGTAGGGGCTTTTCATGATGGTAGACATTCCAAATGCTTTTAACAGTAATCCTACAAGGTAGGCTCAGTTGTTATCTCTATCTACAGGTGAGGAAAGTGAAGGATGAAGGAGTAAAGTAACTTGCCCCAGGCGATAGAGCTGACAAATGGTGGGTCCTGGATTCAAGCCAGACAACCTGAGTCCGGAGACTACTTCTCTAACTACCATACAATTTGGCCCTGAGAGCCGATCTCAGTTCAGAACCCATGACTCTTGACTCCTAGATTTCTTTCAGAGAATCAAAAAATGATATAGCTCAGAGAGCAAGAAGACTCATCCACTCCTATAGTTCATTCATTCATTCCCAAATGGTTTTTGAGCTCCTGCTCTGCATCAGGTATTGCACTTATCATTTTACATTCATTACCCTTTTTAATCCTCTCAATCACCTTATTATCACCTAGGGCATTGTTGAGAAGTATTATTGTTCCCAATTTATAAAGAAAAAGCTATTTCAGCATCTCCCACAGTACTGGGTACATAGTGAATCTTTCATCAATTCTAGCTGAATTTACTTGACTTGAATCTCTTTATCCAATATCAAGATTGGTTGAATTGAAAGATGCTACCAGCAAAGGTCCCCAGCCTAAGGCCTTTGTTCCCTTAGCACTTTCTTCATTAATTCTGAGTGCTTCTATCTGAGCACCACCTCTGAAGAAGCTACAAAATTCATTTAGATAGAACCAAAAAAATCATGGTTCAGCAGCTTCTGGTCCAAAAAATTTACATTTCTCCACCCATCAGATTATGGAGGGACAGATGCCAAACTTTTATAGATTTTTAGTTCAGCCAAATTAGTTTCTCTTCTCTCTGCTTGCCAAATACAAGGCAGACTCTCTTTGTACCAACGAAAACTTTATTTTTACAGGAATCAGTCAACTCCTTGAAGATCCCCTGAAATCATTGTGATCTCAGCAACTCCTGTCCCCTGAACACCCTTTCTAGATTGATCCTGTGAAAGCACCTCATTGTCATCACTCCTCGAGCATCTGCAGCACCTTCTAGGCCATGTATAAGACACTGCACTGAGGCACAAAGCTCTCGAGCACAGGGACGAGGTAGCTCAATTCTATCACAACATTATTAGTGCCCAATTCCCAGTAGGACTGGAAGACATACTTGGAGCTTACCTATTCTTCATCCAATTGTTCTCCACGGGATAGGAGAAAAATGACCATGTAGGTAAGTGCTCCCAGCTTTTCTCTCTGCCAAATAAATTAGGCTCTGTTTTGCCACTGCTCATTTCTGCCCTCTCCACCTCCACCTGAGAAGGATTCACTGATTAGTCCTATGTTTGTTGTGAGCCAGAATCAGGATATGGGCTGAGGGATAAATACCCCATTCCTATGAAACAGTAATGAAAGGGAATGTGGAACTGTCTTTGAGGCCCTTGAGTCTGGGGAGCTGACACTTGGAAAGTGTGGAGGGATGTAATGATGATGAAGGGCTTGGGGCAAAGGATGGGAAGGGCAAGAGAGAGGGATGACTGGGAAGGGTCATGAGGATGAAGGAAAGAAGCAAGTGATAGGCCCCGGGAGATGTGGGGTGTTAAATCCCATGAGAGGAAGGGAATTATAGCAAGAGTGATCTTTGAGTTTTACCTTCTTCAAGAAACATGAATGAAGGTTTGAATTCCTATTGGACTTCCCTTCTTTGAATGTGGTGTCCCTCCCAAATAACCTATATGGATCAGGGTTATAACTCAGTGACATATGCAACAAGAATTTACTAGACTTGTCTGGTGATCCCAAACATTATTATGCAGGACAGGGGAATAAAAAGAAATAAGTGATAGTATTAGAGATACTCATAGTTTAGCTAAGGAATGAAATAATCATATTTGTACATTAGTTTATAGCTTACAAAATTGTTCTTTATTTATTGATAGAAGGGCTATGTAGCACTGGTCATATATAGATTATCTCTATTTTAGAGACAAGGAATTTGCATCTCAGAGAAGACTTGACAGAGGCTGTCATCAGGTGAGTAGCAGAAATAGAAATAGAGCTCATGTCTGGGCAGTACCATAGCTTGTCCCCTTTCTCCTTTCTCATCCTCTGTCTGGTCTGGGAGGGAAAATGGAACACTAGACAGACCTGATGCAGAGATCCAATATCTGATGTATAAGGTATTTTTTTATGATTACAAGAAAGAAAGGTGCCCAAGTTACCTTTGAGATAAGGGGTGTGATTCAGGGCATGTTAGGCTGCACAAGGTATTACCTCCTTCTTGGCTGTAGAGTCACATTTGGTCCCACATACCTCAGCACTTGGCTAGACAGCAGGCCCCATGGAGGGGATGAACAATATCTCTATGAGCTTTGGGATATACTCTGCATCCTTGTGCCCTCTAGGAATGCTTTTATAAGAAACAGGATCTGAGGGAGTCAGTTTGTCACTATTCCATATGGAGTGCTCGGAGGGGCAGTGTTTGGCCAAAGCCCATTGGAGGTTTCGGCCTTCCTCATGTCCAGCCTGCCCCATGGGTGACTCTGGTTTAGCGACAGTCCCTGGTCAATCAGTGGTGACCAGGATGGCAGGGTTGGTTCCACTCCCCAAACTCGGCTCAAGCTGTAGTAGCCTAGTGCACAGAGAACTGGGGCTGTTTCCTTCAGAAGAGGCTGGGAGTGCACCATGCGGATGGTCTCAGGGACCTTTCTCTAGGGGACATACCATTAAGGTGCAGAGAACGAAAGACTGTGACTCAGAGGCTGATGGGCCCCCAGGAGCCCTGCCACCATGCTATCCTTTACAAGATAATAAATGTGTTATCCTTAGCACTTACCCAGGCACAATAGAAACTCATGACCACATGTTCTTAGATTTTTTTCTCCTAAGCAGCACTTATTTTTAGTCTTTATTTCCATTTCTCTGTCCCTCCGTTTTGCTACTCACTACGTGTTGATGCCTATTCCATTTAATAATGGAAGAGAGATGTTTATGCTATTTAATTTTAAATGATTATAGATGCAATTGAAAAGCAGCACATAAAAATATATCACCATTAAGGAGTGACAAGTGTCCCTGAAAAAAAATGTGTAGAAACTTCCACCATTTGCCTCACCAGTGCATTATTTTATTTCCTATATTTTAGGTTTATATGAGAAAACACGAAGGAATCTGGTCTGTATCTCAAGATAAAATAAAAAATAAAAAATATGTTTAAAAAAATTAATACAGTATAAACAAGTGAACAGTCACTAGTACATTCAGAGTAATTTAATATAATTCAATTCAATTAAATATCATTGCTGTAAAGAGGGATTAAAGGCTCGACAGCTGCGCTCTAAGTATAGCAATTAATGTAGCTGGAATTCAGAAATCTAAAAACTACCCCATTATTTCACTAAATAAAAGGATCTGAAGAGCAGTTGTTGAATCATTATTGGATTAACAGAGGATTGTTGACGTTACGTCACTTAGATCATAGATCTTAATTCCTATAATAAAGTCAAGCCTTACAGTGTTTGCAAAGCAGAGCAAGACCCCAGGACTGGGGAGATCCATTTCAACCGCACTTTCCTGCTGCCATATTGACACCCGCTCACAGTGGTCCGTGGAATGTGTTAACAATGCATATGGCCGGGGATGTAGAGTTATTGGGGCCAGATTTAGAGGCAGAAAGTGAGCGGACAACTACTTAACTGTGATTTGAGAGATTCTGGAAAGCGTCTCTCGACCAAAATAATATCCTCTGCCCTTTGTCAGGAGGTCCGAAATCCAGTCACTGGGGTCATGGTCCTTTGGGCCTTAAGGATTTTCCAGACTTTCCAACATTTCTGTTGCTAACGAGACTGGTTGGTTTTTCTTTAAGGAACGAGACTTGCAGTTCTGACCATTGTCACTAGACAGATGGTGATTCAGCTAAGCATAGTCATGCAATGATTTCAGAGTGGATAACCCAGAGGTGTGATGAGGTTAACAATCCACATGTTTTTCCCACAATCGTATGATATTGAAAACTAGCTAAATGCAAGAGCTACTTCATTTAGCAAGATTTAATTGAATAACATGATACATTTTTACATTAAAATTTCTTATCAATTGCAATTTGACTTACTCTTGGCTTCCAAAATTAAGGTGAAATTTTTCTTAAGATTGCACAGCTCTGAAACTATATTTGTGAACCAATTTTTATGTAATTGCTTTTTGTCTGAGGGAGATTTTTTTTTTTTATTCTGCATTGAGGCTCAGAACCCAGTCTCCTTTGGTGCCTTTTATTCCCTTTCACAGGCTTAATAGCAAAGTTTCGGTGTGTTCTCTCTTTCTCTGCTCTTTTGACTTTTCTCACCATGATTAACTGAAGAAAATCACCAAGAAATCGTGATAATTTGGTACCAAATTTGGTCCTGTGAAAGTGTTTGCCCATTCATTCTCAATATTCAGTTTAGCCATGCCCATTCAATTCCTGCTACACCAGTCTGCTCCCACACCCTCAAGAAAACAGTTGACTGAGATGAACAGAAGTCAGTTGTAATATCTGCCTTAAACCTGAGGCCAAATTCGTTTTTCACATCTTGCTCTCAAAGATTGAAAACAGATTTTGAAGAGAACACAATGGCAGTTTTATTCTTCTTTTTTAAACACAGTTGTGGAACTTCTGGTAGGGACATGGTGTCAGCTTAATTTTGAATCTTGCTTCAACTCCTCTTGGAAACCACATAGAAAAGTTTTTGAAAAGTCATAAAATTTGTTTACAGTGAAGCCAGGAGGCAGAGAACCTGCTACCTCTGTTTACATTTAAGAGCTGCTAGGAAAAGCTGAGGCCAGCAAAAACTCTACAGAAAACCAGGTGGGAAGCATTGGGAAGAATGGGAAGTACAGAAGGGTTAGTGGTGGTGCATCTCAGAAATCTCCAGAAGATTACTACCTCAGAAGGGGAACGTTCCACCCCTACAAGGAATCTGCTGCAGGTGGGGGTTAGATCAAAGAAGTTAGAAGTACTGGGAAAGGATGAGAAGAGAGGTGTGGAAGGTTCCCGGGGGGATCCAGAGTTGGCGTATTTCAGAAAGCATCAACAGAATACACACTCAAGAAGTGTGGGGATCACCTTGGAAGGCAGGTTCCATCTCTTGGTTGCAGTAATGGGTGAAGGAACTAGGGGAGTGTAGGGCTGGCCAGAGAAGCTACCTCGAACCAGGATAAGTTCAGAGAGACACAGATGTGGCTACACAACAGTGTCCTAGTTAGAGGAAACATTCCTCACTATACCAAGAGAGGAGGTAGAGCTCATGAGTTGCTAAGCCAGGAAAGCTACCCTGGCCCTGACTCCTCCTCATCCTCCTCCTCTACCTCTAACCTCTTGCAAAAGCTGGCTCAGGACAATACAACAATAAAGAAAATTTTAAGGAAATGTAGAGTAGTCATCCAAAAATACTTTAGGAAAATATGTGGGAAAGAACAGCAAGACCTTCCTATAGCCAAAGAAAAGTTTTCAGGGAAAGTTGCTATAAAGCAGACAAAAATTATAACCAAACAAGCTATCTTTAATTTGAGAAAAATTAACTGAATCCCAAATATGAAAGCAAAGACAGATAAACTCAGGGAAGAGAGGAACGGACAACAGAAGGTGATGTCAGAACTTAGGAAAGAAGGCGAGAAGAAAAGTTACAGAAAAAAAAAAATTAGAACAGGCATGAGGGAGATTTGACAACAGTGAGACCACAGAAGGACACAGAGGATAGAAATGGGAAAATCATACAAAATAAAAGAGAAATAAGGAGAGAGGATTAGCAGCAAATCACAGCTATAGAAATGAAGTGAAGCAGAGCATAGCCCTTCTATGCTTAATTGGAATTCCAAAGAAGAAACCCAAAAGAAAGCAACAGAATGAATATTTTAACATATAGTTAAAGACAATTCAGGGCCCGTTGAACAACAGAGAACCATCAGACCCAGAACCGTCAATACTGAGTCACACTTTGGTGAAGTCATTGTCTTTCTATATCTTTAAAGGATTCCAAAAGGGATTTGTTCTATATCTATAAAGAATCTTTGCCCTTTGGGAAGCCAGGCAATAAGATGAACTCACTTTTAAGGGAAATAAAAACAGGACGGCATCAGATTTCTGTACAGAAACATTCAGTACTGAAGACAGTGAAGAAACATCTATAGTACACTCAAGAAAGGAAAGGGAGTCAAGAATTTCATATTCAGCCAAGCCTGACTTCAAGTAGAAAGGGAAATAATTTTATTTTATTTTGATGTCATCGTTAGAGAATTGGATTAATCAGAGTCCTTTTTATAGTCTCATCAAAGTTCAACATATTGTCTTATTTTATGTATGCATGCATGAGTGTATATATATATGTGTGTATGCATTATGAATGTGTTATCCATGTATGTTTCTATGTAGGTGGGTAGGTATTATTCATGTAATAATGTAATAAACTCAATGAACCCAACTATAAGAACCAAATTATAAGTAAGTTCTTATAACTTTAAATTATAAGTAACTTATGCCTACTTATGGATGTCTCCATCATGCCATATCTCTGCCTCCATACCAGAGGTAAGAACTATCCTAAGTTGCATATGTGTGTGTATGCCTAAAGTATATAGTTTTATTTATTTTTAACTTTGTGCAAAAGGTATTTTGCTGTAAATGAACTTCTGGGACCTCAAATCTGATAACCCATGAAATACAAGAGGTACAATTATTATGTACCATTGTATTAATCAGACAGAAACTACACCAGTTATTTGAGCAGAGGAATTTGATACAAAGCACTGGTACCAGGTTTATTTATTTTCCATTGAAAGGGTTAAAAGAGAATTCTAAGGTATCATGGAGGTAGAAACTGCAAGAAGAAGCTACCATCCCCTATGACTGAGAAAACTAAGGGACAAACTTAGAAAAGGGGCCCTATGGGGCTGACAGTGAGACCTCTGAGGAGGAAGCACTGCTCAGTCAGTGCAGCTGTCTCTGAGCCCAGAGGAGGGGGCTCCCTGGGGCTCTGACCCAAGCCCCGAGGAGGGGGTGGCTGCCTCTGATGAGGTGGTTTTACCAAAGTGATTCTGCAAGTAATGTAAAAACCACAAGCTGGATTCAGCTGCTGCTACGGGAATGAACTGCCACTGCTCCTGTGAAGAAAGGTTGCTGAGGGGGAGGCCACAGGGACAGAAAAAAGGAAGCCAACAGGAGGGGCAAGTCCCTTCTTCCTCCTCCAGCACTGAAGCCTCCTCTAGTGCCCCCAATTGACAAAGCTGTTAACAGAGCCAGCTGGCAAAGCACAGGTGTGATTTGCAGTCACAGCGCCTATATCACAAAGCAGATTATAGAAGAGTGGATTTGAAGCTAAGGGACAATATCTTAATAGCTGATATAGCCACTAATAAAAAAAAAAATTCTACAAAGTAAGCTAAGATTTCTGAGATGTTATAAGGAAAACTGCACAATTTAGAATAGATGAAATACAATACACTGCCGATTGGCTCATATTGTTGGATTTAGCTGTAGATCGTTCATTTTGACTACTATATAATATTCCATTGTGGAAATAAAACAATTCATCTATTCTTTTGTTGAAAAGCTTTTGCATTATTTCCAGGTTTTGCTACTGCAACAATACTGTTAGGAATGTTTATATGCATTTTCCTCTAATTATTTGTCAAAATTTTCTCCTGGATATAAATGCTGGTGTAGAATTGCTGGCTCTTAGAGTTTGTAAATGTTCAATCTTAAAATATGTTACCAAACTATTTTCCACAGTAGTTGCACCAATTTACATTGTAACCAGTGATTGATGGATCCTGTTGTTAGGCGTTCTTCCTGGGACTCGGTGTTACAGATAGTTTTGAACATGGAGGAACTCAGGGAATATTGTTCATATCAACATGGAACCCAATGGAAAAATTACTCTTTTCAAGGAAACTACAAGAGGACACACTCCAGCCAACAAATAGACAACTGGGGAAATTTTGGCAAAGGACAAATGGTGAGAACTCCAGTTTCATATATCTGATTGTCTACGTGACATCTAATAGACATCTCAAATTTTACATGGTTAAAAACGAATTCCTGCTATTCCCACCAAATCTGTGTCTCTGATTGTCTTCCCCATCTTAGTTCATGCTAACTTTATCTTCATAGTGCTAAGATGAAAACCCTTGGAGTCACCTTGAATCTTCTTTTGTTTTTCATATTCATTATCTAAATTATCAGCAAAACCTTTGGCATCTACCTTCAAAATGAGTCACGAGACCAATCACTTCTCATGATCTCCACAGCACTACCACACTGGTCCAAGCCAGCGTGACTTGCCACCACTTTATGGTGACAGCCTCCTAATCCTTCTCCCCGATTCTGTCTCTCCCTTCAGTCTTTTTCTCTACTGGGCAGCTTCAGTGATCCTTGCAATATCTAAACCAGGTCACGTTATTCCTCTGCACAAAATCCTCTGATGGATCACTCTGTAATTTAGATTAAATGTGAAAATCCTTCTAATCTCAGAGTACGTCCTTAAAATCTCCTACAGGGTCCCGTGTGAGCTGGTACCCCACTAACTTTCAACCTCATCTCCTTCTACTTTACCTCTTGCTCATTCCACTCCAGTCATATGACCTCCTTGCTTTTTCTCAAATAAGCCAGGCTCCTGTTTAGGGCCTTTGCATTGGCTGTTCACTCTGCCTGGAATGTTCTTTTCTTAGCTGTCTGCACAGCTCCATCTTTCTTCAAGTCTTATTTAAATGTCAATTTCTCGGTGGGCTTCCCTGCCCATCTTGATTCATATTTCAAACTGTCCTACTCAGTGGTATTCCCTATTCACCTTCCTATGTTTTAGTGTTCTCTAAAGCACTTATTACCATCTAATATAAAAATATTATATTTCCTCACATCTTAGAAACCATCACTTACAAGAAACACTATAATTTTGTGTACCACTAAGAAATTAATTACATTAAAAATTGCTGCCAATAAGACTGACACATTGCTTTCTTATTCTTTCAAAATTATTTTACACTCACTGAAAGAGCTATTTCAGACTTACCTAGACACTGGTTTTTATTATATATCACTATTGTGCAAACCCAAGAGGAAAATATCAGCCAAATAAATTGTTGAAGATATTCCTAAAATTCATCATATTCGGAGTTTGGCCGTTCTGGATCACGTGACTCAGACTTGCTGACATGGTTTCTCCACATAACACCGTACTTTGTGCTGTCCGGACATTTGGTGATGCAGCATTTCACAAGAGTGCTGTGCTGGTGTCCCCAGGATTTTGCCCCAAACTGCTGACTTCACTCTACAGTTTTGATACATGTGAACAGGCAGTAACAGTTACATCTGGATTGACACCAGGTCAATAGCAACTCTAAGACAGAAACAAATCTGTGAGGTGGTAATATATGCAAAAATGTGTACCTTAAAATAAATTAATCATGGTAATTTAGTTACTTGTTTATTGCCTATATCCTTGTACAAGAAGGTAAGTTTGAAAAGGGCAGGATTTCTGTCTATTGTGTTTCCTGCTGTAGCCCCAGGGCCCAGCACAACTCTGGTACTTAGTTGTTAATTTATTCTGCTGTTTTGAGAACCATTATGTTAGAATAATGAATCATGCTTTCTAGGCTCCACATAACCATTGTGAGATTATGTTGAATGAATGAATCCTCCCTGAGTTACTCCTTCTTTTTTAAAATTGGCCACAATTTACGACTCTTTCTTTAGACCTCTATGTTCTGATTCTGAATCAGACATTTTCCACTCATGCATTTTATAATTTCTAACAAGAATAGGAAAAGTTGTAGTAAAGCTAATGGATGGATGAATGTACTCTGAAATTGTATACCTTTGACAATGTTCTGTCTGAGAACACACCATTGCTAAAATGAGAGGATCAAAAACATTTATAAATAGAAACTATCGTTCATCAGATCTGGGGAAAAGGAGAAATATTGCTCAGATGAATCACTAGAAATTTTCTTGTGTTAGAATGAACCAAACAAAACTGACCTGATGTGATGTCCTCTGATTTTATTTTATTGTCAAATGAGCACCTACTCAAATGGCATCAATTTTACAATTTCTACAGGGAGACAATTTCTAGCCTGATTCCTTCGCTTGCTGTCTTTCACATCTTGATACATTTAATCAGCATTTATTGAGAACCCACAGGTCCATGACGCCTAAGAAATTATGGAGTAAAGGAAACAGAGCCCAGACAAAACCAGCATACCTAGAGGGAAGATCATTCTAGATGCATTAGTTAAGTCCCCATATACTGAGACCAGCTCCTTCTGCAAATGGTAGATGGGGCCTAATCTAGTACATAAGAAAACTTAATTCTGAACTTAAAAAAGCAAAAACTTTCATTTCCTAGTATAGTTGCACAATAATTATGGTGACTTCATTTTTATTTTTTCCATAAATTAAGCTTTAAAAAGATTTATTTTTTGGCAATTGTATCGTTGCCTTTCACTTGATTTGCAGAGTCTACCTGAAATTCGGAACCATACAAATTCTGTTGATTTCTCTCGTTATCAGTGAGCAGAGTTAAGAGGAGAGTGAAGTTCCAAAGGAATGAAAGCAATTTGACTTCTTACTCTTTAAGATGTTACCCTCGACAATTTTTGTCACCTGAAATAGTTAAATTAATAATAATAAAAAAGAAACTGTGTGGCAGTTCTAACATGCTCATCATGTACAAAACTCTTCCATCCTTTTACCCTCCAGTTTCTTTTTTTTTTTTTTTTTTTTTTTTGTGGGGAAGACCAGCCCTGAGCTAACATCTGTTGCCAATCCTCCCCTTTTTGCTGAGAGAGACTGGCCCTGGGCTAACATCGTGCCCATCTTCCTCCACTTTACATGGGACGCCGCCAGGGCATGGCTGACAGGCAGTGCGTCGGCGGGCGCCCGGGATCCGAACCTGCGAACCCCGGGCTGCCAAGCGCGGACTAAACCGCTGCGCCACCGGGCGGCCACCCCTCCAGTTTCTTTTCGTCTTCAAAAAGAGTGAGGAGCGTAAGGAATGGATGATGAAGTCAATTACATTTTTATGCCCTTCAGGGAAATAGAAATTACCACTTCTGTGGCTGTGTTCTGTAGCTGCTGAGAAAAGCAAACAGAATTGAAGACTCAGAAATCAGTGAGTACTGACTAAATACTTAGAATGTGTGCCCAGCCCAGTGCTAACATGTTGGAGTAGAGGATGGAGTGGGGGAGAGAAGACATATACATATATAAATGTCTGCTATGTATATATATACATATGCCTGCTGTGTATATATCTTAAAGACATGTATCTATGTCTTCAAGGTGCTTATCTATTGAATTCTCAGAATCAGTACCATTTTCCAATCCCTGAATATCCAATGTGATAAGTGATTATATAGAATAACATGACTGATTTTAGAACCAAAAACACGCACAACTTTGGAAACTATTTAAGTTATCATTTTTAAAGATTTTGACATTGCTCGTCATCTCCTAATGGTGTGTTCATAATTTTCACCATAACATCTTCATTTCAACACTTACTTTTCTCTCTTGATCTTTCCCTTGTTTTATATCTAAAGTGCAAATATTCAGAATGTATCAGATTAAGAAAGTTTCCACCTCTAAAAGTCTAATATGTTTAGTGAGTTTGGGACATATGGCTAGTCTGCTTGCTATTAATACTAATTAAGTTTTCAAATAGTGGAGTAAGTTGAAGAAAAGAGGTACCCAAAGATACCTTAGAAATATGAGGGGAAATAGATGATGATGAACTCTGAAGTCTTGCCAAAAATAGTGTTAATAGCCTTTACAATGGCATGGTGTCCCAGAGATACACTTGTTTTTATAGACAAGAGTGAACATAACAAGAGTTAGAGGCCCATCTAAAGTTTTACAGTGTAACAAGAAATATGTGCCAATAAAAATACTTTATTATGATTCTGGGGACAAGAAAGCTGCCTTCCTCTGCCTTCCTCTGAGTTGGTAACAGAATCTGAAGGTTGAAGGTGAGGGTGGTCCCTTCACTGCTCACCCACAGTGTGCACAGGCAAAGGGCAGAATCCAGCATGGCCAACCTCACTTCTATATTCTTATTTAATAAACTGCCCTTTCTTCCTTCATAAATGAATCTCTATCTCTGGGGATGTGTGTTCATTTTCACACATTTGAAAAGCAAGCAAGTTAAGCAAAAGTACATTCACTCCAACATCTTCCCTTATGACTTGATGTTTTTTGTTTAGTAAGCAAATATTTTAAAATCCAGTGCTTAAATTTTGCTGGAAGAGCAACATGGAGTTAAATACTTTCCCTTGGGATCACGTTTACAATCTTATGAAGGTGTGCAGTGGGAAAATAGAGCCATTATAAAGAATTGCACTTTATAGCATTTTCTCATCTATTCGAGTATTAAGGAACACAAGGTTATATGGAATCTAATTGAAAGCACAATCCATTATTCTAATTTAGTGGTTCTCTGCATGGCAGAATTAAATTAATGGTGTCACCAAATAACTATCACAAAGTGACAGTGCAATAAAAGACCTGGGGAGTCAAAAGCCTGGTTATTATTTTACAAAAACTATCTTCTGCTTATATTTAAACCCATAGCCTATTTTAAACCCAGACATTTATGAAAATTAGATTTCAAGTTGAATATAAACATGAGATGTTGAAAATAGAACCTAACGGTGGAAAGGCATGTCCAGACTTATGAATACTCTGGCATGATTCTGAGGAATAGTTTTGCAGTAATGCAAGTCCTTCATGCACATTAAATTGATCTACTGAGCAACTGTGTTTGCTCTGCATTTATAACCATTTGCAGTTACAAAACTCAATCACCTGTGGTAGTAGAGTTGACCCATTGAGTCAAGAACAAACACATCTAGTACTACAAAATGAACACATTAACAAGTATTAACTTGAGATAATGCCTGAAAATGTTTAAAAAAGAATCACCCATCGTTCCAAAGAGGACTTTATGGCCATATAAATACAACCTATAAATTTGATCATGCCTTCTCACTTGCAGAAAGTTTTGTGTTAAAAATACAGGTGACTTGGGGATGGCCCAGTGGTGTAGCATGGGGTCAGATCCTGGGCGTGGACCTACACACTGCTCATCAAGCCATGCTGTGGTGGCATCCCACATACAAACAAGAGGGAGATTGGCACAAATGTTAGCTCAGGGACAATCTTTCTCAACCAAAAAGGGGAAGATTGGCAACAGATGTTAGCTCAGGGCCAATCTTCCTCACCAACAAAAAAAAGTATATATGTACATATATATGTGATGACCAAAATATGTGGCAGGTTGGGGGAGAAGGATAGTCCCTGAAATCAAATGCCTAACAAATATAAACCTGAATCTGAGGTCTGTGAGTTCATGTCATTGCTATATTTAAGCATAATAGTTTGAAAATATACAAGTTACACCATTCTGGGAGAATTCAGTATCTTCGGAAGAGGAAGAACCTTGAAGATGATCTATTTCCTCCTCACGTCTGATGCTGACTTTTCCTCTCTCCTGCTCCTGTGTGGAAATACCTATCCTTTTATTAACAGCTCGGGGTTTGTATGTCTTTATTTATGTTTCAAAGCGTAGGGGAGATCATGTGACCCTAATTAAGAAGAAGGACACCATTTCAAGCAATGCAAGCTATCCATTCTGTCGTTCTCAAATAAGTAGAATGAAAAATAACACTCCTGTCTCACTTATCAAAATGAAAACCATGCTAGTCATCCATAGAATGTATAATTTATCATTTTTTGTTCAATTTCTGTTTCTAATGATCTTTGTCACACTTCCCTCTTTCAAAAGAAAATAATCTGACCCATTATGTTTCTCATATGGAAGCCTCCGTATTTCTCACCGATTTTCACACTTCCACAAATTACTGAAGAAAATGTTGAAACTTTCAGAATTTCACAAGATATTTTAAACAGTGCCACAGCTCATTACCACTGAATAGGAGTCCTTAAAGTGGGTCATTTCTAAAGGAAAATAAACAGCAGCGATAGCGGCAGAAACTTACCAGAAGGCATTTGGACTTTTGTTTTCTACAGATTTATATCCCAGGAAATGGGGGCTTGGGGGGACTAAGAAGGCAGTTTTCCTAAAGTTAGGTTCTAGGAAGCAGAGTTGCACAGGCTGACTGGTGCCCCAGCCGCCAGTATGACTCCTGCACCTCCGGGGACTGTGATATTAGCAGATTTTGAGAACTGTCTCCTCAGTCCCCACCCCCACTCCTCCCTCCCTGAGGTCACGGTTCACGGGGCAGTTGGAACATTAACTTCAGAGCAGCAGCTCCAATGCAGAAGACCGGATACAGTCTGAACTATGTGAACCTGGTGTCCTGTATTCCGTCTACACTGAGATGTAGTGCAAGAGAATCAACTTTGGAGCTGTTCCCACCACAGACTAGTTGCGTGATTTTATGTAAGAACCGTAACTTCTCTGAGCTTCTGTAAAACGGGAATAATAATGCTTAGTTTACACAATGAATGTCAGGAATTAAGCAGACGTGACAATATCTAAGAAAGTGCTTGTTTTTTGGTAGATCTTCAATAAATTCCAGGTATTCTTAAATTGTCAGATAGAACGGTCTCGGCAGTAAATAGTCTGCCCCAACTGAAAGAGAGTAGTTCGATCTTGTTCTTTGCTTTAAGCTTGGCATGCATAACAAATTGCTCCTCAGAACCACGAAAAGGCAGGAGAAAATGCTCCCGCCTTGGCTCATCTTAAATTGGGTTTATGAACAGAGAATAATAATTCATCTGGGACCACCCATCCAGGAGCAAAGTACTAGCTTGTTTCCTGTATCAGTTAGCATTCTTGATTGCAAGCAACAGAAACCACCTCTGGCTATTGTAAATAGAAAAGGAATTTATTAGAAAGACTTGAGATTTGCTCACAGAACTCAAAGGAAGGTGGAAAACCAGGTTTGGGAAATGTCAGGAAATAAGAGAGCTAGGCAGCAGGAACCAGCGTTGAAATTGTGCCCCAGGACACCCCTGGAGGCACTCCCTCCCCTGCTGCCATTGGACATAATTGCCACAGGCCCTTGATGCTGCCCAGCACTCAATACTGCCTTCTCTAGATTCTGCTGCTTGATTGCTGTTGCTGCTGCTGCCGCCATGAATAATTTCTAGTGAGTCTTGAATTTTTGATAAATTCTCTTGAGATTTAGATTTCCTGGTTGTCTAAATGGCAAATGTTAACTACATCCACTCAATGGCTTTCAAAGCAACAATTAGCAAAGTTTTGAAATACCAGTTTTAAGATCTCCTTGGATAAGGAGAAAGCAGAATCACTGCTGTCTCCTCTAGAGAGGAAAGTCACTTATTTAAATGATCAGCTCTGTCAGATTTCTCCAACTAGAACAACCACTCCTACTCCCAACCATGAGCCATGTCTGGACTTGTGAAGAATCCCTTTTTAACCCAAATACAGTGGTTCTCAAATCTGATTAGGTGGCAGAGCACCTGGATGTCAGCTCTCTGAATAGATAAAATGCTTCAAGGTAGGCACAACATCTGTTTAGTTCAAAATGGTACTTCCAGTGTCTAAACAGTGCTTAGCAAAGAGCAGAGACTCAATGAATATTTGTTGAATAATATACTAAATTTGAAATACAACAGGACATTTTGGGTACTTTAAGCAAGTACAACTCATGATAGATATTCAAAATGCAACTCTAATTTTATCTTCCCATGTCCCTTTAGCATTTATTTATCCCTTTCCATTGGATAAAATCTCTGACAGGCTCATCAACTATCCTGGTCACTCTTAAGTAGTAATAAATCACTTTCAACTTTAAGTTGCAAAACAAGATCTTGATTCAGAAATTAGAACATCTGGTCCAATGTATTAATCAGTACTTCAGACTTTATTTAAAGGCAAGACATCCCATCTTACCAAGACCTGTAGTATAATAGCCAAACAGAGGATACGTACTGGTGAGGAGAAATGGCGTGGCGGGTGGAATCATGAAAGAGCAGTAAGGGAAAGAGTGCCATCTTCAGTTGTGGCTGGTTTAGGACATCCCATATTCTGGATAGAAAGCTTGGGTAGAAAAAGGAGGCTCATACCCTTTTCAGGTGTAGACACACCTGAAAGTGTGTAGGTACTCTGTTCATTTCATTGTTTCTGCCTTCAGAAATGATGCACTGCCTCTTAATGATGAAGAGTTTTAAGGTCAACCGCAGCCCAGTTATAAGGCTGACCAACTGGGGAGTAGCCTGGGGCACCAACCAATAAGGAGTCTAAAATCTATTTTTTTCTTCACTTTGGAAATATGATGCTAGTTAACTCTGGTTTGCCTGGTTCGTTGAATTCTGTGTCCTTCACTACCTCCTTTTCTTTCCACTGTTTCATTACCTGTGAATGCTTCCTAAATTCCAGATCTTGGGAAGCACTTGTTCTTCTCTTATCCCCATTCTCCTCTGAAAGTCTCATAGTACCTACAGCTTCAGTATCACTCCTCCTCCAGGGACTCCCAAAATCAGTGCCCTTACGTCAAACCTTCCTCTAAGCCTACCCAACTTTTCCGTTTGGATAATTTATCTCAAACTCAACACATCTAAACTGAGGTTTAACATTTTATCCAAAAAATCCTCTTTTTCTCCCCATTTCCATCACTAGTTCTATCATTCTTCCAGTCAACAAATCAAAACCTTTTGCATCTTCAACAATGTCCTCCACATAATCATCCATCTTGATTTTTAAAATGTCTTCCTCCTATGTACTTCTTTCCATCAGCTGTGAATTCAACACCAAGGATAGGCCCTTATTAGCTCATTCCTCAATTAATAAAGTAACCACGCAGCTCTCGGCTCCTGAGTCTATCCTCTTTTAGCTCCTCTTGCATGTAATTGCCTGATGACATTCCTGGTAACACTCCCCTCAAGGAAAAACATTCCACAATACTCTCTTGGATATGGCATGTGGTCACCTTTCATCAGAATTTAAGCCTGCTATAGTCTGTGTTCAGATTACTTTTCCAAACCAATTCTATTTTATTCTTTTATAAGAACCCTTCCTTGGCTGACTACCTAAGGAGCATCTGAAATGTATTTTAAAAACTTGTGTTTTCAGGGCCAGCCCTGATGGACTAGCTGTTAAAGTTTGGTGTGCTCCACTTTGGCGGCCCAGGTTCAGTTGCCAAACCACACCACTCGTCTCTCAGCAGCCATGCTGTGGTGGCGGCTCACATAGAAGAACTAAGACTCATAAATAAAATATACAACTATGTACTGGGGTGTTGGGGAGAAAAAAAAAGAGAGGAAGATTGGCAACAGTTGTTAGCTCAGAGCGAATCTTTCCCAGCAAAACAAAAGAAAAAACAAAAATGTATTATCAGGCCTCAACCAAAACCTAAAAACTTTCTAGGTGATTCCAATGTTTGGAATCCACCATCTTATGACACAAACTCCTTAATCCCATATCCATATTTAAGCCTGTATTTTCTCCATGTTCTAGAATATACTTCCTTTTGCTTTCTGTCTTTAAAGTGTATCTGTCCTTCAGAAACTGGATTAAGGCTGACTTGTTCTCTAATCTTCCCCTAATCATCTGAGCCATAAAAATCTCTCTCAGCTTTTGATTCCTATAGTACATATTCTATGACATACAACATTATACTAAGCTTTCCTTGCTTTTTATAAAGCTCTTTTTCTTCTTCCTTCTTCTCCTCCTCATCCTCTTCTTCCTTCTCCTTCTCCTTTTTGTTTTGCTGAGGAAGATTTGCCCTGAGCTAATGTGCATGCTAATCTTCCTCTTTTTTCCCTTGAGGAAGATTATCCCTGAGCTAACATCTGTTGCCAATCTTTCTCTTTTTGCTTGAGGAAGATTGTCCCTGAGCTAACGTCTGTCCCAATCTTCCTCCATTTTGTATGTGGGACACTGCCACAGCATGGCTTGATGAGCTGTGTGTAGGTCTGTGCCCAGGATCTGACCCTGCGAACCCTGGGCTGCTGAAGTGAAGTGCGTAAACTTAACCATTACACCATGGGGCTGGCCCCTCTGTCTTTTTTAATAAACAAAACACAATACAGTGAGGATTTCTGTGTAACCACTTGGTTTAGGTTTACATGTATTTTTCCTTGGGTGTTCAGCTACTACTTTAGAGCAGGGATTAAATTCTGTCTTCTCTCTCATCTCCTCTGTGGTATATTGCAAAGAGTGGGTGCTCAATAAATATGTATTGAAAATATTTCATAATAAGATAATCTTGTGAGAAACAATTGAGACAGTAGAGAAGAAAGCCTCTAATATGACAGACACAGACTGAAACAAACAAATAGTGGGATCCTGGAGGAAACAGACAATTCAGGGAGAAAAAAGCCTTAAAACATCATTCACATCCTCAGAGAGAGAGGAGTAGATATTCCATCCATGAAACAAGAGGAGACAATATAAAGGAATTATCAGAGAACCAAGAAAACTTTGGATGTTAAAAATATACTAGCAAGAATTGAAAATTCAATATAATAACTGGAAGATAAATTTGAGGAAAATCTCCCAGAAATGACAACAACAACAGGAAGATAAAGACATGTAATATACATATGAAAATATAAGACATACAGTAAAGGTAAGTATCTAGTCAAATTCAGAATACTCCAATAATGTAATGTGGTGGTATACTTAAATCTAGTATAAAGGTTTAACCTTTATAAGTACATAAGTATTGAAAAGAACTATATCTACAATAATTTGTTAATAGATACACAATATTAAAAAGATGTAAATAGAGCAATCAGATAAGAAAAAGGAATAAAAGGCATCTAAATCATAAAGGAAGAAGTAAAATTGTCTCTGTTTGCAGATGACATGATTTTATATATATAGAAAACCCTAAAGACTTCACCAAAAAAATCTGTTAGAATTAATAAACAAATTCAGTAAAGTTGCAGTATACAAAATTAGCATACAAAAATTGGTTGCATTTCTATACACTAACAATGAACTATCTGAAAAAGAAATAAAGAAAACAATTACATGTACAAAGCATCAAAAACAATAAAATACTTAGGAATAAATTTGACCAAGGAGATGAAGGATCTATATACCAAAAAATATTAAGATATTGATGAAAGAAATTGAAGAAGACACATAAATGGAAAGATATCCTATGTTCATGGATCAGAAGGTTAATTTTGTTAAAATATCCATACTGTCCAAAGCCATCTATAGATTCAATGTAATCCCTATCAAAATTCCAATGGCATTTTTCACAAAATAGAAAACACAATCCTAAAATTTCTTTGGAACTACAAAAGACCCTGAAAGGTAAAAGCGATCTTGAGAAAGAACGAAGCTGGAGGCATCACACTTCTTGATTTCAAACTATATCATAAAGCTACAGTAATCAAATCAGTACAGTACTGGCATTAAAAATAGACATAGACAAATGGAACAGAATGGAGAGCCCAGACATAAACCCATGCACATATGGTCAACTAACATTTAACAAAGGAGTCAAGCATACTCAATGGGGAAATGATAATCTCTTCAATAAGTGGTGTTGGGAAAACTGGATATACACATGCAAAAGAATGAAACTATTTTACACTGCTCACAAAAATTAATTCAAATGGATCCAGGACTTAAATATAAGACCTGAAATTGTGAAACCCTTAGAAGAAAACGGAGGAAAAACTCCTTGACATTGATCTTGTTAATGACTTTTTGGATACAACACCGAAAGCATAAGTAACAAAAGTAAATACCAACAAGTTGGACTAGATCTAACTAAAAAGCTTCTGCATAGCAAAGGAAACAAGCAATACAATGAACAGAAACCTACGGAATGGGAGAAAATATTTTTCATCCATATTTCTGATAAGGGGTTAATATCCAAAACATAAAAAGAACTCATATAACTCAATAGCGTAAAAACAAATAATCCAATTAAAAAATGAGGAAAGAACCTAAATAAACATTTTCCCAAAGACACACAAATGGCCACCAGGTACATGAAAAGGTACTCAACATCACTAATCATCAGGAAAGTGCAAACCAAAATCTCAATGAGATATCACCTCACACCTGTTAGAATGGCTAATTATATAACTATTGTGCGTGAACCGATTGTGCCACTGGAGCTCCAGGAATGGCTATCATCAAAAAGACGACATAAAAAGTGCTGGTGAGGATGTGGAGAAATAGGAATCCTTGTGTAGTGTTGATGGGACTGTAAATTGGTGCAGCCACTATGGAAAATAGTATGGAGGTTACTCAAAAATTAAAAATAGAACTTCCATATGGTCCAGCAATCCCACTCCTGGGTATATATCTGATGGAAATGAAATCACTATGTTGAAGAGATATCTGCTCCCCCATGTTCATTGCAGCATTATTCACAATAGCCAAGACATGGAAACAACCCAAGTGTTCATTGATGGATGAATGGATAAAGAAAATACACACATACACGCACACACACGATGTAATATTATTCAGCCATAAAAAAGAAGGAAATTCTGCCATTTGCAACAACATGGATGAATGTCGAGGGCATTATGCTGAGTGAAATAAATGAGACAGAGAAAGTCAAATACTGTGTCTCCCTTATATGTGGAATCTAAAAAAAATGAACTCATGGAAACAGAGAGTTGTTTGATGGTTGCCAGGGGCGAGGGGGTGGAGGAAATGAGGTAATATTTGTCAAAGGTACAAACTGCCAGTTATAAGATGAATAAGTTCTGGGGACCTAGTGTATAGCATGGTGACTATAGTTAACAATGCTGTATTGTATACTTGAAAGTTGCTAACAGAGTAGATCTTGAATGTTCTCACCACCACCACCACAACAAAATGGTAATTGTGTGAGGTGAAGGAGGTGTTAACTACCCTTATTATGCTAATCATCAGCAATATATACATGTATCAAATCATCACACTGTACATCTTAAACTGACACAATGTTGTATGTCAATTATATCTCAATAAAGCTGGAAAAAAGACATGGTATATAGATATATATTCCATATGTATAAAAATTTAAAAATTTTAAAATATATTCTCTCTATAAAATATATATTCAGAAATGTTCCTTTGTATTCCCTCTCTCAGAAAACTACATAGGTGGCTTTGATGTCCATGTTTCCGTTATTGGTGGTGTAATTTGAGTATCCATCGAGGTGTTACTGGATGTCTCCAATATATAATTACTTTTTCTATCTGGTAACTAATAAGTCTGTGGAGAGACACTTAAAGACTACGGACATATTACACTTAGTGTCAAAAATTTCCCCTTGGTTTGACATCCGTTGATAATCCTTGCCTAATCCAAGCTTTACTATGATGGTTGCAAAATAATGCTTTTTTGAACTCTAGCACTCTTTTCATACTTACCATTGACATGTGGCGGTCTACTGTGAGCAAGAGTCCCCCATCCTCCTCTTCCTCCTCCTCCTCCTCTTCCTCCTTCTCTCTTAAGTATGGACTCATGAATTTTAATTTTCTTAATAGTTTATAACTCACTACTGTACCTAATTATTTTGATGTTCAAATTGTTCCATATTTGTTCAGTGAGAGCCCCTTTAAGATGGACCTTTTATACTTGCAACATTTCCCATCAATTTATTGCATATTTCTTTACTTTCTGGTGTAACAAAATGTTCCAGGCCTATCTTATACCTACCCTTCTCTAGTCTGGGATCAGCCACTTTTACAAGGAGCCCTGAGAGCCAATGGTGTTAGAAATTAAGATCTGAGAAAACCACTGTTGAATTTGGTGATTATGAAAACTTCCAAGAAAACAGTTCTAATAGAGGGTTGGAGAAGGGTCAAATTTCATGTAAATAAATAATGAGCAGGTGATTTTTCCCAAGTGACTGGTAAAGGCAATAAGAGCTATCAGTTCCAAAGAGAAAAAAATTATTGGGAATGGGTTCTCCAAGAAGGCTTATGGAGAAGGAATTTAAGCTAAGCCCACAGAATTGGAAGAACTTAGTGCCTCTTAGGCAGTGCAGATTATTATTGGGCGTCACTGTTCCCAGCCCTCACAGGGTTCATTCTAGTTTTCCCCATTTCCATATTTGTAACTCCTTTCCCCAACAGTGAAGAAGGTATGTTCTCTGTTGTCAAGGTGTAGGGTTTGATATGAATCGAAAAGATTTGTCCTATTAAGTTTTTTAGCTCTTTTATATCTATACTTATTTTTTATCACCTGACAAATGGTGTTTTCGAGTCTCCTATTATTAGTGCATGCATTCTGCATCTTTTCCTATTTCTCTAGTCAACATCTGCAGTAGTTACTACAGTTTAGCCCAGCAGTGAGTGGTATTACCTACTTATGTGAAGTATTTGTCTGACATATTCTTAGCTAAAGGAATCATAGCTTTGCTTGCTTTGCAAATTTGCCTTGCCAACCCAAAGGAGGAAGATCAAAATAAAGTCCGTTTACCCTCTCTATCTACTCTAATCTCATATAAAGGAACAATAATAATTCACTTCTCTGTCTTTGGAATAATGAAGTAGACTATATCAACTGATTGTTCAAATAACTAACATTTTCTCTTGAAGGCAAAAATTCTCCACATGTTTTTGAAACTTATTCATCTAAAGTTTATAAAAAAAGGTATAAAACCAAATTAACCTTCTATTCAAACAAAAAGACAATCAATTTTTCTGATTCTTTTAACTCCTTGTTCATATGTACATATTTTTTTCGTAAAGGTAAACATAATTTAATATTTTCTACTTTTTGATTAAAAGCATTTTCCCCTGGGGCCTTCCCAGTGGCGCAGCGGTTCAGTTCGGAGCACTCCACTTTGGTGGCCTGGGGTTCGCAGGTTCGGATCCCAGGAGTGGACATACACCACTCATCAAGCCATTCTGTGGCCCGTCCTGTGTGCAAAATAGACGAAGATGGGCACAGATGTTAGCTCAGGGCCACTGTTCCTCAAACAAAAAGAGGAAGATTGGCAACAGGTGTTAGTGCAGGGTCAATCTTCCTCACCAAAAACAAAAAAAAAACACCACATTTTCCCCACTTTACCACATGGGCTTTTTGATCATTTTAAACTACATAATATTGTAGTAGGCGAATACCAAATATTCTAGATAATTTCCTTATTATTAGTTCTTTTGACTGCTATAAACAATTTGCAACAAACATCTTCATATATGAAACTTGGAAAAACCATTATCACCTTATACTAAATCTCCCAGAATAGATACTAATATATTAGAGCTCGATTGTATTAGAAATCAAGAAAGGCTACAAAGCGAATGAGCTAAAAGTCCAACTCAGGAATTTAGAAGAACAATAGAATTAACTCAAAGAAATGAGAAATGAAGATGAGAAAAGAAACTATAAAATAGAAAAAATTACACAGTAGGATCAAACCAAAGGCTAGTCTTTTGAATCATGGTTAATGAAGACTAATGTTTTTTTCCAAAATAATTTTTAAAATGCAAAGGAAATCCAAATAAACAATATCAGGAATGAAGTCAGAGACATAGCTATAGATATAGTTTATGGTATAATATTTTTGGTGTAGAATTATGCTATTTTCTCCCCCAGATAACTATTTATTGGAGGAGAAACACGTGTGATTTTAAAAGCACTTTTGAAACATTAGAGAAGAAACAATATTCTAGTAATACTTGTAAGTTTAAACATTTCCATAAAGAATTAGTGGTACCAAGCTCTTTGATATTTCCTAGTGGCAAAGACATCTATTTATGCTTTTGGAGTTTCTCTTTGATATATTAGGATAATGGAAAACCTCGTATTAGAGTGGAATTTAGTTTACTTCTTAAGGGGCCCTAATAATATACTCCTGGCTCCATTAATATAGGATTAATATCATCCTTTTTCCCCACATCATTCTAAAGGTTCTGCAAAGACTATGGTTCTGGAGAATTGCAAGCACCTCCTCTTAGTAGTATTCCCCAAATGACTTACCCCTGGAGGATTTGCCATCTTTGAAATATTTCACTCCGTAAAGAATAGAGGCTCTGCCTCCATAGCCACCTAAGCTTTTGCATTTTTGGACAGAAACGATCTCAGAAATGGAATTACATCTCCCGTTTGCAAGAGCAGAGCAACATATGATGAGTAAAGCAGGAGCTAAATGAAGCATAAAACAGGCTAAAAGATTTTGCTTTCTTCCCCCCGTCCTCCTTTATCTTTTCTTGCATTTTATATTTTCTGCCATGAAAATGTAAATCTCTCAGCTCCAGGGTTATGGGCACATGTTCCAAAATATACCACCCTGAACTCATAATGAGAAGAAATTCTCATTGGTTTTGCCTCTCCTGATGTCCGAATTCAGTCTTCCACCTCTTTTTTTCTCATCTAGAGGCACCAGCCTTGTCTCATGGGATTGGATACAGGTGCTGCTATGTCTGACCCTTTTCTTGAATTTCCTGCAAGTGTTTTTTCTTAGGCGCTCCAGTTTGGCAAGATTTTCTTTTAGTAATTTGCTATCTGAAACCGATGGTAAGATTTTCTCATCATGACCCCTTGCAGTCCCCTGTGAGAGAAAAGGAAGAGAATAGTCATATTCTGATCCATCAGACTGCTCCCAGATTGGAATGGGGTAAACTAAGAAAACACTGCCTGGGTGAGTTATGTTATCCTTGCCACTTTATGTCTTGAAGAACTCATTGTTAGTTTTAAGTACCCGACCAGCTGGAGAATGTGAAGGAAAAGAGTTATACCACAAAGTTAAACAGCAGAAGAGCAGATTTTCAATTATGTTTATGAAAGGTATGAGGACATCAGTTGAACCTTCTGGAAGTAACAGCTGGGCTAATGTTTCATAGTGTTCTCATCAACTAGAGTCTTGGCTGGAGACTCATTATTATTGGAAGGAAGGAGAGAGGGAGGGAGGGTGAGAAGGGAGGGAAAAAGGAAGGAAGAAGAAAATGGTTTTCTGAAACCACAGGAGTGATGATGAAAGAGTTTAAGTGTATCATATCTACTGAGTGGAGTTATTCTAATCTTCAACTTAGAAATATGTACATATGACTAATGTTTACATAGTATAGTTTAAGTGAAAATAATAGTTTTTTAAAGTTAAAAGAACAGGCAAGAATAACATCAAATTTTCCCAGTCCCCAAGATGTGTGGCAGTACATATCTACTGGACACTTAATGCAAGAGGGAAGGTATGGTGTTCTAGCCCCACCTGTCCACCTCCTGACCTATTAAACACACTGTCCCCACCTCTGCTGACCCTACTTCTTTGGTTTAATGCCCCCTAACTAGTATCCTCAGGTCTGCCTGGTCCTAGGTCATTGACAATCAGTGCCAACTACTAATTTTCTGCAGGCCCTTTCCAGCTATAAATCCATTTTCTCCCTTAACTGCTCCACCCTCCTTTTGGATCCATTTCCTGCAAAGTCTCAGAGCTAACATCTTTTAGTTTTCCCTATTCCAAAAAAAATATGAGTTCTCTCCACTTTATTCTCTGTTTGAAGCTCACATATGGATGAGAAAGGTTTGCTTCCTATATTCACTAGTAGATTAAAACACTGTCTCTTGAAGTGGAAGTACTTTGTGCAGCTAAGGACTAACATTTACGGATGCCTGTAATGTTCCAAAGGAGGGACCAAATACAAAGGCCCGGAACAGAGCCTGACTCACAGTGTCACAGAGAAGAAGATTTGTCAAGGGTAGCTTTTACTATTAAACAAAGCAAGCTTCTTTGCCAGTAAAAGCAAGTATTCTGTATGTAAGAAATAGGAAGATATTATTTGACGTTAACACTTAAGACTTGACACTTAAGTCAGGCTGTGAAAAAAAGGAGTCACACTAATCACTGACACGTAGTTTCTCAACCTTGACCGTATTGATTTCGGGGGCTGGATAAGTCTTTTCTGTGGGGCCTGTCCTGTACATTTTAGGATGTTTAGCAGTGTCCCTGACCTCTGTCCACTAGAATTCAGTAGCACTTCCAAGCTGTACAACCCAAAATGTTGTACAACCAGTTGCACAAGCAGTAGCACAACCAAAAATGTCTCCAAAAATTGCTCAATATTCCCTGGGGCACAAAATCCCCCTATGTGGGAACCATTGCTCTAATAGGACTTTAGTTCAATAAAATGGAACTTAATTGATGTTCGATGATATTTGCCATAAGTACATATGAATCTCTTTATGATTAGTAAAATCATGGTACCCACTTTACGCAGGTGTATTAAAAACAAAACAAGACAAGGCAGTCATGATATTCAGTATTGTGTTAAAATAAGGCAAAACACAATCTGTATTAAATTTACCTTTTAGAAGTCTCTTTTTAAAAAAAATAATTCAAAGAGAAAATAACCCATTGCTTTCAATTATTTGAGAGAAGAGAGACATAAGGAGAAAAACCAGGAAAACGCAGTTCACATAAAAATTCTCTCTTTCTTATACCCTGGTGTTTTGGAGTCCACTCATGTGTGTTCAGGTCTGTGCTTGATCTTGGTTTATTTTCATGACTCCTTCATAGCTCTAAATAAATCTTTAAAAACATAAATATCTTCATGTCACAAAACTAGATCCCTCCAGGTTTGTAGAAAACATTCCCTTCACACATAGAATTTAAATGATGAATGCTATAATGGTCATCGTGGAACAAGCCACTACTAGCTCACACAATGACCCATTTTCTTTATATTATTTTCTGACGTTCCATGCACAGTGTAAGTTGCTGATTCCAAAGTGCAGGAAACTGAAATGTGTAATTTTCCTGCAGAGCTAACCTTGCGGATGAAAAGAGGCTGAAGATGCCTGCAGGGAATCCGGTTGATTTCTATTATAGTGCATCATTTCCCACTGGCCTTGACCTGATAGAAAACTGTGGTTTTCAGCTGTTTTCATTATAAGTGGAGTTGGTAATAAAAATTTCTTATTATCATAGAATCTCGGAGCAGTTGCCTAACCCAGCTCAGCACTCAATGAAGTCATGCCTTTTACGATATCACTGACACGGTTATCCAGTCTACGCTTAAATATCTCCATGTCCGGATGCTCGTTAATCTCCTTAGGAAGCCAATCTCACCGGCAGAGAGTTTTAATTACTAGAATATCTTTATTTTAAGCCACAATTTGCTACTTAATCTAGAGGAACACACAGTGAATTTCTCCCGCCATATGAAAGGTCTTCAAATGTTTGAAGTTTGTTATCGTTTCCTCTTAAATTTTTCTTTTTATCTGAAGAACAAACATTGTATTAATGCAATGTCTGTGAGGATTTTCTTTAAATTTTTTTTGTGTGATTTGCGGTAAAGAAATTCTCCCCAATTTTCCATTTTAATAGCATGATCACCATAAACATGTTAACTCAGATTAGAGAAAAAGGTTAATAGTTGTTCTCAATTAAATATGGGTTGTACATTTAGAAATTAGTAATACATTTTAAAGTTCTTTATTATTTTAATTATCAAAAATACAACTGAACAGATGGATCAATAAAAGAAAAACAAGTCTACCCTCTTTCACTTTAGTTTCATATAAAATAAGCAAATGAGAAAGCATTCTCTTTAGAGTAACTGTTAAAATAGTTGTGGATTTTATTCTTTATTTCTGGATTAACTAACACTGAACAGGGGTAGGAGTAGAGTATAGTAGGCAAAATCCTGGGTTGAAATCTTAGCTATGTCACTTTTTGTGTGACCTTGGACAAGTTACTTATCCATAAGTTGATTTTTCTCTAAGATGGGGTAAGAGCAATATCTATCTTAGAGGATTATTGTGAAGATTAAATTAATTAATGCATGTAAAAGTCTTAGAATAGTGCCTGATATGCAGTAAGTACTCAACACACTTTGTTACTAATAGCCCAATATTCTAATCGTTGTATATCTGTCCTCTACCTAATGATCATTAATACCTTTGTTTTCAAAGCAATGTATTATACATTTAGCAATATGTGTACATATACACGTATATATATGTATTTATAAAGAAAATTATGCTGTTGTAGAACATAAGAAGATGAGTGTTAAAAAGATTTTTCAAGTAAGGAATATTCAGATAATTTCTGTCAAGTCTGTCATGGTTTTCTGTGTTAAGGATTCAAGTTCAAATCCATTTCTCCAAATGTCTTTGTATTTGCTTTCAAACAATATTTTGAAATCAGTACTTAATTTTATGATACAGTTTTGTCATTTGGGATTTTACTTGTCCGTAATAAAATTGTATGTGCTTGTGACTTCAATAACTCCAACTAGTTGCTTTGCCAGAGAAAAAGGAAAAGGTATGGTGTTTTATGATATTTATATTTATATGTAAATGTCATGTTAATGTGCAAGCTGTGTGTGAACTTTATTTCAATGCTGTATAGGTTGAATGTTGAGCTACAAGATGCAAGACACAATGATGTAAACATAGAAAGAAGCAGTCTCTCTCCTCAAAGAACTTCCAGTCCTATTTAGGGGATTGCATACATTATATTAGGAGATTGAATATATATATATATATATAAATATATATACACACACATATATCTATTCCTGTTTATATGTTTATATATAGTCCTGTTTAGATTATATAGGTTAGGATCTTCTATCTACATTATATCTATATAATCTCCCAATATAGACAATAAATTCGTTGGCATGGTGTGTGAAATAAGTGCAGTGGGGTAAGAATCAAAACACTCCTATTGTTCCTGACTTTGTCATTGAGAAATAATGTGGTCCTGACAATTTCACAGATTTTCCATCTATCAGTTAGTGACAATGAAATGTCCCTGATTACCTTACCAGGAGGTCTTGGGATAAAGTTGAAAGAAAACCAGATCTAGGCTAGACTTCTTGTCCTGACCATGTGTCCACCTGGATCACTCCAACCACCTTCTCTCAGATCGTGGTGCCCACTCTGCCCCCAGCACCCACTGCCGCCAGCAGCCAGAGATCCCGTCAAAACACAAATCTGATCACATTTCTCTTCTTAAAACGCCAAAACTCTCCGTTATTCCCAGGATAACAAACAAACTACCTGACATGGCTCTGGGTTTGCATCTCACCTCACGCTCCTGCTCCCTCATTCTCATTTCCTCAGCTAAACCGTATTCTCTCCTTCGCATGGCCATTGTGTGTACTCTTTCTTTGCCCAGAAGGTTCTACTCCTGCCTCTGCTCTTTTGAGACCATGTCATTCTTCATGTCCTGACTGAGTACAGTTATAATTTTATGTAAGTTATGGTGTGATTGTTTGATTAATATATGTTCCCCATCTGGACAGGAAGTTCCATGAGGACAAGATCAGTGCCTCTTGTTCTGTTGCTGTAGTTAACACAGCTCTATTCCTACCGCCTCCCCCAATATCTAGCAAAGAGCCAGCGTTCAAGAAACATTTGTTGAATTAATTCATGAATTTAATGGTTGCATGACCTTTAAAGTGGAAATAATGATAATAGTGCTACACAGGGTGGTTCATCTGCCTCACAAGATATTTACAAGGAAAAAATGAGACACTGTATTAGGAAGAGCATGGAAAACAATAAAGCATACAAATACGAGAATTCCTTATAATAGAAATAGCTACAAACAAATGGAAATAACCCATAAAAATTTTACACCAAACATGAGCCAAGAAAATTTTATTTCAAGATGGAAGTCTAAGGAATTAAGTGGGTATCCGTGAAAGCGTCCATAAGATAGATATGCCAAGATAGATGATATCAAGACTGCTCAGGCTTTTAAATGTGCAGACTGGAGAATCATGCAGGTTCACCCCATTTTCTACTTGTGAATCCAAACAAGTCTGAACAGTGTCCTCTCTGCCTTGTCATGGAGCTCCTGCTTGCTGTAGATCGCTGACAACAGGTGATAGCATTCAAGGCAGCCGGTCTCCTCGGACACAATGTGGTTGGTCGTCTTTTCAGCTTCTTTTGTTTGACCCATCACAGCCAAAACCTGAGCCTGCAAAACCGCAATGACCTTGGCTTAGAAGACACTTTGTTATTAGCTTATCAGATAAAGCATCCCTGAATGGAGGCATTCCAGAAACACGCCTGACAAAAGTGCTCAGCATCTATTCGTGACTCACAGAGAGGGCCGAATTACCACAGTTTACAGTTTTGTGTGTGTGTGTGTGTGTGTGTGTGTGTGTGTGAGTGTGTGTCACTAGCAAGGATGCTCAAAGGAAACTCAGGGAAATAACTTGTGCTTTTTAATAACAAATTGACTAAATATGTCAAATCATGACTCAGAGCCACAGTGCTGAATGATTTCACATGCTTTAAAGAGAAGAGCATGCTTGTAGGAAAAAATTTCATTGCATATTTAATGAGAAGGAAGTGCATGAAACTGAAAGATGAGATAAAAAAGCAATTTTGGCGTCTATGATTTTGATGAATGGATCCAATACTGGTGTCACATCAATATTTGTAAAATAGATACATTACAGATATTCTGGTTCCAGCTTTGAGGTTCATCAAAGCCTTCCTATATTGCTAATCATACTCATTTTCCCAGCTTTATTGTCTATAGTTTTCTGCTCACCAGTGCCGGACAAAATCCCATGGGCTGCAACTTCCTAGTAAACCTGCAAACCGTTTTCATTTTGCCAGTGTTGTAACACAGTGCTCCCAAAGATAATATCACCCTTTATGTACCTCCTGCAATGCACTAAACTTTAAGAATCAATACTTTTCTTTCAAAAAGTATATCTAAATGCTGCTAGAGATTTGAGGAGGAGTATCCTTAGACTGAAACTATGCTTTAACATGATGTTTGAGTTTATATCAAGAAAAGAGTAAAAAATCAAATATTTGTTTCACTACCCTCTGGATATAAGGATGCCTCCCTCTGCTGAGATACTAACATGGAACCAAAGGTCATTCTGATCAATGGGGATAGATTTGTCTGCTAATGAACAGTCTTTCATCTACTTTCCATTTTAAAAATTGTTAGTTTTTGTTAGGGATGTAGAAAACAATGAGCATACATGAAATATAGAGAAACGGATTCCAATTTGAGCTTTATTAACACCATGTTGAAATCAGCAAGCTGGTCAGTCATTAATTAGGATAGTATTTACAGTGTTTTATTATTCTTTTTTGAGGAAGAGTCAATGCCACCTCAATGTTTGAAATTTGCTAGTACTTAAAGAGCTGGTTTCTTCCAACTAGCTAAAAAGTTAATGAGTAATAAGTAGGTTTCTGAGCAACTTGCAAAGTGAAGAAAAGGATCTTCACCACTTTTGGCCATGCCTTTCTCTCCCACTGGCCTGTAGTCTCCCCTGGTTCACCACAGTCACAGGATGACTTGAGCTAAATTTGATGACCCATTGATAATGGGCCAATGCCTTCTGTATCAGTGAACGTTCAGTAATACCAGAGCTTTCCTAATTATGAAACACTTAATTCTTCAATCTCTCTTCTGACTTACAGGAAGCTTTCTTGTTATTAGAGGGTCACATCATCAATTTCTTTTCCTTGCCGGTGCCTGACTTCAGACCATTCAGTATTTATTTCAATTATCATGGAACATTATAACAACAAAACTCATATTTCTTTATTTGTGGAAGTTTAATAAAAGTGTTTGCTTGTCAACATTCTAGCAAATATAATATTTTGAAATTACCAGTGGCTATTTATCTAAATCATTCTTGTCTTACATTAAGATAAATAACAGACTGTTACAGAAAGAAAATCATCCTGCAGCAAATTCTAAGAGTCTATTTCAGTTACCAAGTGGGGACATAGTAATTGATACATTGCTCTAAATAAGGGTATATCAATTGAAGCTTGAAATTTTCTTTTCCAATCATACATTTTTGTTTAGCGGGTGTTTACTTTTTAAGACTTTTAGCCATATAAAAGGCCATCTTGCATTTGTCTAGTGAAGTATATGGATTAAAAAACTCATTTGTGTGATCTCATATGATCCTCTGGTTTTTTGTTTTGTTTTGTTTTGTTTTTTAAACACTTAACTGCCTAGAATTCCTCTTGGGATTTAAGAAATTTAAAGAAATAGACAAATTAACCATTTTACAAATAAAGAAGCCAAAGCACAGAGAGGTTAAATGCCTTGACAGAGATCTCAGGGCAAGTGAGGTTCAGGGGAAGAAGAATCAGGTCTTTCTAGTTGAGATTACCTTCTCCAAAGTAGCATCCAAGTGAGATTAGATGTAGATCATTGAACTGGTAGACATTTTCCCTAGTGGAATGTTTATTCTCTACACAGTAATTGTTTCAGGCATGCCATTTTAGAATGCAAGTTTGACTACTAGATGACAGGAAACAAATCTATATACAGATACACAGCAGGTGACAGGGCAAGAGTCAGAACTTCGCAAGTATGAAAATACAAAGACAAGAAGAATATTGTCGGCAAGATCAGTAGAGCAGTTAGTAGACTGCTCTGGAGTTTGTTTGCTTGTTATTGAAGTAGAAGAGGGCTAAGTTAGTCATTCTCCTGAACTCTCTTCTGGTTTTTGTTAATGTGTTAATTTTGTCAATTTCTTAATGTGTCTAATTCCTAATTTGTATTATGTTGCTAATCGTCAACACATAGGAATACACAAGAATTTTAAATGTAAATTAATCAAACTTCTTAGGCAGATCAATATTAAATAAATCCAAGATACAAATTTATATTCTTGAAAACAAGAGAGCTTCCAATTTACCAGAAAATAAAAACCCTTATGTTTATTTCAGGTTGGAAAAATAATTAAAATAGAATTTTACTGCAGGGCAGGCAGCCTATTGGGCAATGATAATGATGTTATGTTTTTGCATTAAACCTAAAATTTTTCTTTTCATTATTTATAAACATTCATTATATGCCAAGAGTATATGTGGTTCTGCCCAGATCATAAAGAAAATAGAATCCTTTCTCCTATAGTGTTGCTTTAAATAAACTGCAGTAAGAGCATTTTATAGAGTGCCTGCTATACAAGAACATTCTACCAATTATAAGGGCTAGTAAATGTAGTCATATGATGTCTATTAAATAAGGAAGGAAACAACAGTACTGGAGGATTGTGTCATCTGTAGAAAACTAGTGTCTACACTGAGCTTATGTCTAGATTTAGATGAAGTTTCTGCATCACTGTAGAGAACATTTCCTCATCTTGGATTTATAAAAGCTTATAATAAATAATGTAAAAAGAAGTCTGCTATTCAATAAATCATCAGTACCACTTCCTGCAACCTGGAGAGTTTTCCTTAGAGATATGATTGTAAAAACTGGGCAGATTTTACTGAGCTGAACTTGGAGAGCTGGAGAAATCACAGTCCCAAGGTACAATGTGGCTACCAACATTTTGAGCTTCCTGCCAAGCTCAGTGAATTTTATTTCTGGGGCGTTATTTGGGTTACTGCCATTTATTTGATAGCTAGACCTGATCGGCATTATCTAATCTCAACAGAACAGGTTCTCCTTAGTCTCCCTTGCCAGTGTCAACTAAGAAACCCCAGAGTTGTGTACGTCTGAGCTCTCTAGACAATTCTGTATTCCAGTCTAATTCATTTTTTCATCTTCCTTAAATTTCTGTTTCAGAAAAGAAGAACAAAGAAAAATACATGAGAGATTTTAAAATATTAACACTATAATCTCCACTGAGGGGGAAGGAAAGGGGGAGGGTAACTTGGAAAAGAACTAACATTTACTGAGCATCTACTGTAAGCCAGGCACTATGATTCCCTCTTTAAATACTTGGATGCATTGATGTCAATGTTAATCATGCAAAAATATCTACAACTCGTATCCACGTTTATTTACTCCAGATTTAGTTGGTAAAACACTTAGGTGACTCCTGGTTTCACCTGGAAGATGTAGAGAGCTGGAAAGCACATCACTCCCATTCCTACAATGGGAAAAAGCTGGACAACCTGCAAATTAACGACTTTTCTTGAACCGATCAGATAACCGATAGGCAAACAACCTACCCAAGAGACAGACGCTTGCAGGGAGAAACGGGACCTGAACGTTTGCTGGTCCAGGGCAGAGGCTACCAAACGCCATATAAACCAGAAGTGTTAGCAAACTTGGTGAGGGCTAGTTGGAAGAGTGTGAAGCTCCTGGGGACCACAGACATTGGGGGATGCCTCATGTCCTTGCTGGATTTCCCACCAGGCTCAAGGGTGGCCAAATGTCCCATCCTGGTTTACCTGGGACTGAAGGGGACCCAGGATGTGGGATTTTCAGTTTTGTAACCAGGACAAGGTGGCGACCCTACTAAGATTTCACAGGAAAGATGGTGGAGAAATGCAAGCAAGCTTCTGTAAGCTGCTGCCAGCGGGGAGAAGAGCAGCAGCCACTGCCCATATCTGCCCAGACCATCTATGAGAAAGGAACTTAGACACCACCAAACTCCTCCAAGACCCGTCTTCCCTTCTCCCACACACTAATCCCAGCATCACGAGTAGTTAAATACCTATGTGCTTTAAAAAACCCGTGGACACTTTAGATCTCAAAAATACCCTCACAGGGGTCGCCCGGTGGCGCAGCGGTTTAGTCCGCGCTTGGCAGCCCGGGGTTTGCAGGTTCGGATCCTGGGCGCCCGCCGACGCACTGCCTGTCAGCCACGCCGTGGCGGCGTCCCATATAAAGTGGAGGAAGATGGGCACGGATGTTAGCCTAGGGCCAGTCTTCCTCAGCAAAAAAAGAGGAAGATTGGCAACAGATGTTAGCTCAGGGCTGGTCTTCCTCACAAAAAAAAAAAAAAAAAACCTCATAAAAAAAGTCAGGGGAAGTGTTTTTACTTACAAGGTAACTTCCTGCAACAGAATATAACAGTAAACAATAGTGCAATTACTATCTGACCTGAGTAATTTTACTTCCCTTCCTTTTTTGCTGCTCTAAAATAGTCAAAGAGAGCACAGTTTTTAATCTAAAACCTCTCCTTCCTATACTGGGTTACTCAGTTGGTTGCAACTAGAAATGCAAATTTTGAAGTCTAAAATTTTAACAAGAGAATTCAAATTAACACACTTCTCAAGATCATATGTCACCTCTAACTTCCTTAGCCCCAAAGAACAGTCTTATGATTCTGCTTCAATGGAAAATGTCCTCAATATTTGTCTTTTCTCTTCACTCATGACTCTAAATTTCAAGGAGGAATTAAGACTCAACCTTAAAAAATATGAAGAGAAATCACTACAGGAGGAAAATACATGACATGCTTGTTCTCTGTACAGGCAGCACATTTATCTTCAATGATAGTATTATCTATGTATTGAAGCTTAATTTCAGGCAATTCCTCTTCCATTAAATTTGCCAAGTTAGAAGCTCCTGAACTACGCCTGGCCATTCTTGGTCTCTACAGACATCATGAGTTCAGGAGGAAAAGAAGTTAAAATATTTACAAGTCACCTTTAATTAAAAATGCATGTGACATATAGAGAATGGTTTTGACGGTAATACTGATAATGGTGTGCTGGATTCAGTTGGGCACATCTCTTTCAACTTTGTGTTCAGTGACAGTCACACAGGCAGCTTGAAATTAACCACGTTGGGAGTACTTGCACCATGGAAATTGGCAAATGCTACACCCAGAAATGTTCACAGGTAAACATTGCTTAATGGATAATCTCTAATGACATATGCTTCCTGCCTAGAAGGGGGTAGGGTGGTGTTTCCAAGGCATGAAGGAGCTATAGAAAGGGAGCTGGACTTGGGGTGCCACTGCTGGAAAGCTGTTCCAGTGCTGAACCACTTTCTGGAAGTATTTTTCACCCTAGTTAATGATGAGTCATAAATTATCTCCCATAAACCAATTTCTTTTCTAAAATTGTAAACTAAGGACTGTAGTGGGTTAATTGTGTGCCCCCCAAAAGATTTGTCCACATCCAAATTTCTAAAATCTTTGAATATGTCTTTATTTGGATAAAGGGTCTTTGCAGATGTAATTGGTTAAGGAGCTTGGGATGAGATCATCCTGGATTACCTGGGTGAGCCCCAAATCCAATGACAAGTATCTTTACAAGAGACGGAAGAGAAGAAGACATAGAGGAGAAGTTAATGTGAAGACAGAGATGGAGCCAAGGAAACCAAAAAACGCCTGGAGCCATCAGAAGCTGGAAGAGGCAAGGAAGGATTCTCCCCCGGAGTCTCCCGTGGGAGTATGGCCCTGCTGACACTTTATTTCTGACTCTGGCCTCCAGAACTGTGCGAGAATAAATTTCTAAGCCACTGATTTGTAGTAATTTGTTGTGGCACCCACAGGAAACTAGGACAAGGACCAACAGGAATTAAGATTTATTCTAATTATTTCTTTAGGACACATACTATCAAGACCCACTAATTCAAAAGATACAATAGACATGCATCCTCTTTCATTCTCTACCTTTGTCCTCTACAAAACAGCTCTCACACTCATCTGTCATCAATATGGGCATTTTGTGAGCAATTCACTTTCCTATCCGCTCTCAGTTCATCTTTCACATAAGGCTGAAATGAATCATTTAATCTGGCATTCTCTCCACCCCCCTACTCAGCAAATGTTGGTTCTTTTCTAATCTTGGTTTTTTTCAGCAGCTAGCAGGGTGTGATCAATATCAAACTGTGACAATTTAAGAGACAAATATCACTTTAAAGAGGAAATGCCAAACATTATCAAATAAAAGCTAAAGAAAAAGTATGACAGGAGCCAGCAGCCACAGGATTGCAGCACTGTCAGGAGACCACGAAAAGGGAAAAAACAGAAACAACTTTCTATATTTTGCATACAGTTGCAGTTCCTGCTTCTCCAGACTCATCTCATGGCATTTTCACTCTCATTCTCTCTACTTCCAGGCTCAGTAACTGTTTGTATTCCTGGATACCTGCAGCTAAGAAGTAATTTAGATTGTCTTGGCCATTCATATAATGGTATGAGTGGCTGTGAAATTCCTCTTACCTTTTGACCCAGGAATTCTACTTGGAATCTGTCTTAAGACAACTATCCCAAATCCATGTTTTTTGTTTTTGGGGTTTTTTTGGTGAGGAAGATTAGACCTGAGCCAACATCTGTTGCCAATCCTCCCCTTTTTGCTGAGGAAGATTGGCCCTGTGCTAACATCCATGCCCATCTTCCTCTACTTTATATGTGGGATGCCTGCACAGCATGGCTTGATAAGTGGTGCGTAGGTCCGCATCCGGGATCTGAACCTGCAAAACCCGGAGCCACTGAAGCGGAGCACGTGAACTTAACCACTACACCACCAGGTAGCCCCCCAAATCCATTTTTAAGAAGTTATATGCATGATGATATTCATTTCCACAAAAAATAGGAATCTAAATGATGAACAATAGGGAAATTATTAAATAATCTCTAGCACATGAATTTGATAACTACCAAGCCACCACAAAGATAGTATTTATGAAAGCTATGTAGTAACATAAAAGATGTGCAACATTTTATATAATATAATGACAAGTGAATAGAGCAAGATATAAATCTGTAAACAATTTAATATTAGTTTTATATTGCACTGTGACTAATTAGCACAAATTTAGCCGTTTAAAATGACACTCACTTATTATCTCGCAGTTCTATAGGTCACAAGTCTGGGGCTCAACTGGGTTTTCTGGTTAGGGTCTCATGAGGCCAAAGTCAATATGTTGGCTCTGCCGGGTTCTCATTTAGGAGCTAGGGAGGAATTTGCTTACAAGCTCATTCGGGTTGTTGGCAGAATTTAGTTCTTTGGGTTTACAGGACTGATGTCCCCATTTCCTTGCTCTCTGCAGACCATTCACATTCCTTCTCATGTGACCCCTTCCATCTTCAAACAAGCGATGGTACATGGAGTACTTCTCATGTTCCAATCTCTTATTTTGCCTTTTGCCTTTCTCTTTTGCCTTTTACAGATCTCGTATGCTTCGATCAGGTTCATCTAATTTCTGTATTAAAGTCAACTGACTTGGGATTTTAATTAAATCTGCAAAGTCCCTTCACAGTAGCAGTACTTAGACTAGTGTTTGACTGAATACCAGTGGATGGGAATCTTAGCAAGGCCATCTTTAGAATTCTGCTATCATCTATCTATCTATCTATCTATCTATGATGGCTAATTTTATATGTCAACTTGACTAGGCTAAAGGATACCCAGATAGCCAGTTAAACATTATTTCTGGGTGTGTCTTTGAGGATGTTTCTGGGAGAGATTAGCATTTGAATTGGTGGACTGAGAAGATGGCCCTTGCCAATGTGGGTTGATATCACTCAATCCATTGAGGGCCTAAAGAGAACAAAAATGTGGAGGAAGGTTGAATTCACTCTCGCTCTCTCTCTCTGCCTGACTGAGCTGGAACATTGATCTCCTTCTGCCCTTGATGTTCCTGGTTCTCAGACCTTCAGACCTGGATTGGAATCTACACCATCAACTCTCTGGCTCCCAGGCCTTCCCATTATACCACTGGCTTCCTTGATCCCCCAGCCTGCAAAGGGCAGATCGTGGGACTTCTCAGCCTCCATAATCATGTGAACCAATACCTTATAGTAAATCTATTCATCTACAAATATCCTATTGGTTCTGTTTCTTTGGAGAACCACGGCTAATACTCTATCTTTCTATCTATATCTCCCCACAAAGGGAGGATGGACTCCTCATGCAAAATTTGATTGAGATGGCAAGACTAATGATACTACGTATATGCATATTCTGTAGGAAAGACACCAAAATAATAAATTTTATGTATGTATATTGTGGTTGGTGGGAGGATTATTTTTTTCACTTTCTCTCTTTTCAAATATTCCATTATATTTTTATATTACTTATGTAAATAAAAAATGAATCTGATTTTATTTCATCCTTTCCTAAAATCTTCCCTCTCCTCTGTGCCCCATCAGTGACATCAGTGGCTATGCTTCTTCTCAGTCCTCCAGTTGCTCTGTCCTAGGCTCTTTAATCTTCTATTTGTTTTACTCTTTCTTTCCTCACATTCAAACTGTCCCCAAGTGCAACCAAATCCTCTCCCATGATGGATTCTATCCATTCCAACACTGTCTTCCCAACTCCAGGCTTTCAGCCACTCTCACCAGAATGCATTTAACACACCCCACATAGTCTAAATATTTCCATTAGAGTCTTCTTTCTCACATGTTTCTTCAAAATTCCCTCCTTAAAACATACCTTTGCTTTTTGTTTTCTGCTAATTCAAATTTGGACTCCAGTGTGTGTCTTAATACCCCCTTTACATAATCTTTCTTTAATTTCTTACCTTATTTTAAAAATTTCCCCTTTTAAGATTCCCTACTTGGGCCAAGCAAGCTTTGTGGGGTTCATCTCCATCCTCTGTACACGTCCATCTGTCTGACTCCTCCCTCTTGCTCAAGCCTATCAATTTGATGATGCCTTTCTCCAGTACTTCTTGGTACTTATTTCCATGGAACTTCTAAAAATATTAGTAAGGATCAGTGGGAGAAGGTATTCGAAGATATGCAACTATTATGTAAGATATTGTTATAGATTATCATAATCATTAAAAATTATGGTTAATGGAAAGGTCCCAGAACAGTTAAACCTAATATTTTTCCCATTTTTAACAATTGGAAAAGCAAGTTCTAGAAATAACAGATTAGTGAACATAACATCAGTCACAGACAAAATACTAGAAGGGCTTATGACACCCATAGTTTGTCACTAAGAATAGGGAATATGATCAATAGAAGCAATAAGAACATCATTTGAAACTAGCCATATTTGTTTTCAGCTTTGTTGAGGTTTAACTGACAGAACTAACCATATTTTTGGTAGACTCCATTAGCCTCATTCAAAGGAATGCTTTCAGCAAGCTACCTTACCTACATCATTGTAGATGAGACTGAAAACTGTGAGCTGGATGAGAATAATGTAGGTAATTCACCACTAGTGGAATAACTGCATCCAAGAATCTTGATTCAGACAGAGGTCAACTTGAAGCGAAGGTCCTACAGATATGCCACAGGCGTAACATCAGTTCTGCTCTCGCTTAACACTTCCATCGATGATTTAAGTAAATGTTCAGAAGGTGTTCTTACCAAATTTGTCAATAAAATAGCTGGAAAAATTTATTAGGGGAATGAACAGCGGAAAAAAATCAAGAAGTCCCAGGAAATCTAAAATTTCAGGCTGATATCAAAAAGGTGAAACTAAATTCAGACAAATATGAATCCTTTTAGTCAGATTTATTTCACCATGGGTGGACATAACAAAAGTTCACAGTAAAAAAAAACAGTGAAAACAGAGATTTATGTTGACTAAATCACAAATCTAACCCATCAAATCATGTGAATGCAAAAAATATATATTATTTCGGGGTGGATTATAGATATATGGGGTCAATCCAGTACCAGGCAAGTAAATATTCTCTCTCTACCCTGAGCTTACTGAACTATAGTTTGAAAAGCCATTTCAGAATCTGAGTGCCATGTTTTAACAGGGGAAATAGATAATCTGACACTAGTTAAGGCCATGTTATCAGAAAGATAACTGAATGAAAACCCTGGGAAATGAAGGGCATGTTGAAAAAAATGGGGTGTTTGGCTTAGAAAAGACACGATTAGAGAATGAACATGGTAGCCATGGTCATACACTTAACAAGTTCTCAAATGGAAGGACAGGGCCCATCAGGTGCAAACTACCTGGAGGTCTATTTCAGCTCAATGTAGAGAAGACGTTCCTAACTATTCAACTGTCCCCCAATTAAAATGTGTCTTCTTGTGTAAGAGCAAGATGCTTCTTTCTGAAAGTTTTCAGGCAGATGCTGGATAATTCCCTTTGGGGTATGTTATTATACGGGGATTCCTGCATTTTGTAGGATGTTGGATTGAGAAAAGGGAGATAACAGCTAATGTGTGCAGCTGCTCATATAATCCTCTTTCCTCCCCGTAACCAGATATGTACATCTACAATAAGTGTGGGCCATGCATGAGGACAGACGGTGTCCCTGAAAAATGACAGGTGGTTGACAGAGGGTGTCACAAGTTGTGACAGACTGACAAAGATTTGTAGACAATGATTTCACATAGTGTGGGTGTCTGAAATGCTGAGATGATAAACAGTGCTATCACTACAAACAAAATTTGTTTGCTGTTAAAGATGTCAAGTGAGTTTTTTGTTAACAGAATCTCTGTGTTTTGCATGGGTATAAGAGCATTGTGCTATTAGTGAATTGTTATTATCAAGAACAATAATTGTATTATCTTGTTATAGAATTCAAAACACGATTATGAGATCAGAAAAGTCAGAGAGGGGTGGACAACCCTGAGTAATGCCCACCAACTACTCTGCCTCTTGGATGTTAAAATCAATTACCCAAAAAGCTGAAGGAAGAAACTTTCAAATCTTCAATTTATTTCTCAGATGTCATAGTATTTTAAAATTACATTTAATGTAAGAAAGACTGGCAAAGGATGTAACCTTTCAATATAGGACAAGATCGTGGTCTTACTAATACTTTGTTTTCCTTTAAAATAGCTCAAAACCTCAGGTATGTGAAATACAATAATGTCACATCATTTTACCCTTGAG
Organism: Tapirus indicus; assembly: GCA_031878705.1. Taxonomy (NCBI): domain Eukaryota; kingdom Metazoa; phylum Chordata; class Mammalia; order Perissodactyla; family Tapiridae; genus Tapirus; species Tapirus indicus. Next base: position 123,556,643 of record CM062918.1, read on the forward strand.
GTTCACTCAGATTAAATCTATCATTTTATTTATTCTAAAATATGACCACTGCCATTTCTTTAACATAAATGGAGACAAATATATATATTTGTTATCTTTTTAAACCTCAATCTTCTATAAAAACTGTCAATAGTAAGGATGAATGCAAAGATCAGCAGAAAGACACTAAAATCGATTTTTAGGTCATTAAACATTTAAAAATCGTAATTTTTCACCAATTTGGAGTTGACCTATTTAGAATCTGTAATCATTCCGAGGCTGAGTGTTCAATTAGAACTTCAGAGTGTTGTTAAATATAAACTCTATTTTAAAATATTAACACATTTGCATTGGGATAATAGTATTGATTACGGTGGCAATTTAAATTATTCATTGTAATATTGGTTAGTGGTTTATTGACATTGAAGGCAATGGTACTAGACACTCATGAAATTTTAGAACTAGAAAGATTATTTAGACTATTTTTTAGCCTTTAGATTTGGAAACTGAGACCCGGGGAGGTCTAGCCCCTGCCAAAGCCCATGCAGCTGGTTACTGTGGAGTGAGGGCCAGAACCCAGGACTCCCAGGTCACAGTCAAATGCTCTTTATATCACACAGAGGGTAAATGAAACCCAAAGAAAATAAGTCAAGAGATGCTGTAATGAGTGCCTGGTTTATACAATGAACTACACTAAGCCCTGTGGAAGAAGTAGGTTTATCAAAAAGTTTAGCACTTTTCTTAAAGAAATAGTCCTAGTTCGGGAGACAAGCCTGAAAACCTAAAAATCAACACAAGGTTTAAATCGTGGTTCAAGAGACTAATACAGGAAATAAAAGTACATGATTAGCTTGCTTGTCAATGTGTGCACTATAAGTGTTACAGGAACACTGGGGAAAGATGGGGAGGGGTAAGCATGCTCTTGAGAGAAAGTGGAAGCTGAATTGGATCTTGGAGAATGGTAGAATTTAAAGAGAAAACAGAGAAGATGACATTGCAGGAAGATGGAACAGTATGAGTAAATATAAATCACATTCATATCTGCGAAGTACTCCCCCAAAATAATGAATGTGCTTTCATTTGTATTAGGTCAGAGATACTGTCTCTAAGAGTGATTTTCATTTAGGAAGAGCAATTACATGTTTAATATCTATCCTGGTTGAGTTCAGGGGGAACAAACAAACTAGGAACTATTAATTCAATGCTTTATTTAGTTTTTACCCTTATGTCTTTCTTCCCACAAAGTAATTGAAGCAGCATGTGACAATACATACAAAAATCATATAAAATAAATTACTGAGGGAAAATAATAAACCCAGGTGTAAGAGGAAGACTAGCCAACAGAAAAGCACAGTATACAAGGCCAAATGGCTGTTCATCAGGGGCACAGATTTGACTAGCAAAGTTGCTTAATTAAAAAAGTTGCTCAATTAAAAATAAATCTGGGGCCCAGCCCCATGGCTGAGTGGTTAAAGTTCCTCGCACTCCACTTCAGCAGCCTGGGTTTGTGGGTTCGGATCTCTGGCGTGGACCTACTCCACTCACCAGCCAAGCTGTGGCAGTGTCCCACATATAAAGTAGAGGAAGACAGGCACAGATGTTAGCTCAGGGCTAATCTTCCTCAAACCGAAAAAAGTGGAATATTGGCAGGAGACGTTTGGTCAGGGCGAATCTTCCTCAGAAAAAATAGAAAGAATTTAAATTAAATTTTTTAAAAATCTGTAATTCAGGAGAGAAAATTTCCCCTTGTGTTTGCATAAAGAAGCCACCCGATGATGCATGTGTGATGGCCTTGACTCTATCTCCAAACCTATAATTATAAAGAATAATTTCACATGGTTGTCCTTATAATGTCCTTCAGTGTAGGACAAGAACATTATGTCGGGACACAACCTGCTAAAAGCAATTCTATGAGGGGCCTCAAATGGTATGCCCCAGATCTCTGGTGATTAGAACATTTTGATACTAGAGCATATTTCCAATACATACAGGAATGGATGAACTACATATTCTTCACTTAATACTCACTCAAGCATTCCACAGATTTTATTGAGCACTTATTATGTGACAGTCACTAGGCACATAGCAGTGAATACTATTCTTTTCAGGGAAAGCAGATAAAAAACTAAATAAACAAACAAGGTAAATGCTATGTCATAAATGCTATGGAAAAATCTAAACCAGGGGGAGGTGATAGAGAACATGAGGGGAGTGGACATTGCTTCACTAGAAAGAGTCCTCATGAAAAGAGTTTCTAATATGATAATATTTGAATAGAGACATGATTGAGATGAGGAAGGAAGTTACAGGGATATCTGGGAGAAAACTGGGCATAAGAAACAGTGCAAAAAACCTAAAATGACTGTCTGTTTAAATAATAGCAGGAAGACCAATAGGTTGACCTCTTCATAAGCATTATTTCTCAGAACTGGGCTTTGCTTAGAATTTGATAGAAGAGAGTTCCAAGGTTATAGTCTATGGTGAGAACGTACAGTGGAAATATGCTCAGTTCCAGGTTGAAGAATATTCATGTTCTTGATAATCAGCCAGGTGGAGGGCAGAGTGAGGGTCTCTTTTAAAAATGAAAGAGTGAGGGTTAGGTGGGCCTAGAGAATACTGATGGAAAGAGCAAGTATCCTCTTAAGAAAGAAGTCCCATGTCTGCTTCAATACATGGATGGATGGGTGGAGAGCTCCTGACGATGTACACCATAGAGCATGGCCAACATTATTTTGGTTAAAATACTAAAACCAAAAAACCCACATGCTTTAAAATCACATACAGCCATAGATAAAGCTCCTAGAATATCCAAAGACTGTCCCAGTTTTGCTTCCTGGTGAATCTTCCAGGATTCTGACCACAGATTGCAGCCCTCCATAACTGATCTGTAGGATAGAACAATTTACTGGAAATAAGCCGATTGAATGCTGTGGGGCTTCTGTCAAAAATATTGAGTTTGATTTTAAAGATATTCTCTGGCAAAAAAAAAAAATAGAGTACCTGTTTGTTTTGGATATTTCTAGGTATTAACAAAGCTATACAATTAATTTAGAGAAGACAATGTATATTTTAAATTTCAGTAGCAGGGAGCATGTATATAGGACATTGAAAAACAATATAAAATCATTTATATAAAAGTAAGAAAAGAAGGAGTAGGGGCAAACTATATCTGTGTTTTATGACAGTAGAAATACTCTCTCTAAAGGGGCCGTCATCACAACTGTCCTGGATCTTCTAAGAGGTATTAAGTTGTAGATTAGGTAAGATTATCAGTTATTGGATCAATTTGAGTTGTGACATAACCAATTCCTAAGCAAAGCCTGAAGAAAGATTAATAAAAGTTGCAAAACAGTCTTATATTGTTCATGAAATATTTTTCCCCAAGGAGATAGAGAATATAGCAATATAATGGATTATCCTTGCTTAAAACCTACTTACTCAACAGTAGCAAATATGTGTGTGTGTAAGAAACCTAGGTTTGTCATTTTTCACAAAAGAAAATAGTCATGGAGATAAGTCAATTATGAGTTTACAAATTAAAGCCATTCTATGAAAATGTGTGCAATCTTAGTTTATAAATTTGACAACGAATTAAAAAAATGTGGTCTGAAATTAAATGGAAACAATTACTTGCTCAGCCAATAAAGAAGGAAAGCTTGAATACCCATCTGCCAACCTGGACAATATTTAATGGAATCCTTCAGTAAGATGATAGCATCTTCTTTTTTTCTCCTGGGGTCTATAGATTATGAGAGGGGGAGAAAAAACACCTTTTAAAAACCCTTTGTCTAAATACTTTTTTAGGGGGGAGGAAGACCAGCCCTGAGCTAACATCCATTGCCAATCCTCCTCTTTTTTGTTGAGGAAGACTGGCCCTGGGCTAACATCCGTGCCCATCTTCCTCCACTTTTTATGGGACGCCGCCACAGCATGGCTGATAAGCAGTGCGTTGGTGGGCACCCAGGATCCGAACCCACGAACCCAGAGCGAGAACTAAACTGCTGCGCCACTGGTCCGGCCCCTAAATACTTTGATTAGATTTCAATATTTAATTTACTTTAGCAAAGATTAAGTGATCTACTCTAGATTTTTATTGAAAGTTGATTAAACCAGGCTTTCTCAAGGTGCCAATAGATTCTATGTCTCTGAATCCTCACTAGAAAGATCTGTTAAGATGTAAGTGGAGATGCAGGCAACTTTTTGGTTTTTCTGTCTGCATCCCTGCTACACTGCTTGAGAGTTTTGTTCAGTACTTTGCAAGTTGTTCACAAAACCTCCACTTGACCTTCAGCAGAGCAGAGTCCGGGGCAATACCGGTGGCTCAGGGGCTGGAGTCACAGTGATCTGGAGGATGACTTGGGTCTCTAAGGTACTGATCACACCACTGCAGGCTGTGTCGCAGGGTGGCTGAGCCACCTGCCTAGGACAGGCCCAACCGTATGTCAAAAGCAGGTGATTTTATACACAATTTATGTTGAAGGATGCGAAAGATCGGCAAAAAAGTTGAGCTATCCTAACACCATGTTTTCATTGGAAGGAGCTGGTTCTGTCTCCCACTCCAGCTCAAAGGAGCCTGGAAGTTTCCCAAGACTCAAAGTTACTGCTTTCTTGGTGAAGATTCTCTTTTATTGGTGCCACAGGGAGCTGTTGTCCAGGTATTACTGTCCTTACAGGCATCCATCTGCCCTGCTACTAACTGACCCAAACAAACGCTGCCTGAGCACCTGCTCAGTGCCGGACAGTGTCCTTGGCACCAAGCGGGATGAGGAGTGGAGCCCTCTGAATCACAGAGAGCACGTAACCTGTGCTTACCATTCAGAGTCAGCGAGCATTCACTGAGCAATGGCTATATATGGAGCACGCTTCCGCATTTTTATATTAAGTTATCCATTAATTCTCACAAGGATCCCATGAGGTAGGTGTTCTTGCCCTATTATTACTATTATATCCATTTTCCCCATGAGACAGTTTGGATTCAGAGAAGTCAAGTGATTCATCTGTGGTCACATAACCAACCAGCCTTCAGACTCCAGGTCTAGTGCCTTCCATCACCCTGTATCAGCTTATTTTGCCCAGGTATTCAGGAATCCCCTCTCTCTCTAGGACATTGCTACCCCAAGTGTGGCCCATGGACCCATCTCAGCATCACCTGGGAGACTGTTAGAAATACAGAGCCTCAGGCCCCACCCAGACCTACTGAATCAGACCCTGCGTTTTAACAAGCCCCCCGGACAGTCTGTCTGCACGCTGAGATCTCAACAGAACTGCTCCCTGAATCATCAAAGGCAGCTGAGAGCAGCTCCTGCTACAGAGCCCCTCCGGCTCCTGTCTCTGCAGGATGAAGTTCCGTAGAGCGAAAACTAATTTGACTCCATAAATTTTGGTTTGTAAGTGCCAGAGCAGCTTATTACAAGGCAATTTCACCTAGAAGGCAATTTCCTATCACAGACGTTGAAAGAAATTACATTTCCCACACAGACCTTGCATTCAATGGTTCAGTTTAGCAAACATTTATTGTCTGATATTTGCCAGGCACTGAGTGAGGTGCAGTCTTAGTGATTTCTCACGAGAGGTAGCTGTCCCAATAGCTACTCCTTGCTTATTGTGATTCAGCCAATTCCTGATTTTAAAGTTGCATGTTTATAATAACATTGCATCTGCAGCTCTTTTAATGCTACTTTCTTGTCGATTCATTCATTTAATCAACAAATATCTAAAGAGTGTGTGCAATACAGTGTAGAGGTCCATTACACTTACACATACTCAGCTTTTACACTAAAGTATCCCCTGAAGTAATTCCTTAATGGGCACATATTTTTTAAGCAAAGTTTTGTTATTGTTTTTAAAGCACTGGTAAATTTATCATGGATTTTATGGCTGATAGAGTTCTTCTAGTTTAAGGATTTTAAAACTTTTTGCCAATTTTTTCCTTGGAAATCTGTCCCAAGGAGTAGACTTTGGAAACAAAGTTTGAAAATTCCTAGGATTTATTGTCTCCATAATAATAAATTTGTATGCTTTTCAAAATCAGCAGAAAGAAAGAAAAGACAGTAATTTGACAGTAAAGATTTAATACCATTTAATTTATTTGATTTTATCCCAGGACTGATCTTTTATATAACAACTTTATTAGAGTACCTGGCACTAAACACAGACGATGAAGTTAAATATTTCAGGTCCCTCTTTCACATTCATTTGCCAAATCAAAGGTGTCACTCTAGTCATTTACTGGAAACTCTGCTCCTTTATGGGAAGTTATACCTCTAAAAATCCCATGAGGGACTGACCCGCCACAAAGAAAAGCATCTTATCACATAATTTAATTTAGTATGTGTATTAGTCAGCATTTTACAGAGAAAGAAACCAAGAGGATGTGTATATATAAGGAAAGAAATTTATTATAAGGAATTGGCTCATCAGTTATGAGGCTGGCAAGTCCAAAATCAGCAGGGTGGGCTAGAAACTGGAGACCCAAGAGAGCTGATGTTCCAGTTCAAGTCCAAGGTAGTCTGCTGGAGAATTCTCTCTTGCTCGGGAGAGGCTGGTCTTCTTGTTCAATTCAGTCCTTGAACTGATTGGATGAGACCCATCCACATTATGAAAGGCAATTGACTTTACTCAAAGTTCACCAACTTAAATGTTAATCTCATCCAAAAATACCCTCCAAGTTGACACAAAATTAACTATCACAGTATAGGAATATTACAAGATGCAAAGCCTTGAGACACAGAATATTTCCTCTAAGCTCTGCACTGCAGGGTGGCTCTACTTTTGCTTGGAAACTAGTGGAGAGTCTAGATGCTGAAGACAGGCCAACAAGTTTGGTTTATGCTGCTTTGAAAGGTATTTAAAGTAACTTTTATTAAAAGAAGATCATCAAGAGCAAGAAGTTTGCAAGAGGTAATTGGTTATTCTTTAAATCAGATGTGTTTAGGTAATTTACATACAAATAATTGCAACTAAGTATACAGTTCAATGAGTTTGGATAAGTGTATATACCCATGTAACCATCACCTCAATTGTTTCCATCTCTCCAGAAAGTTCCTTATTTATTGACCATTTTCTTTCCGCCAGGTATCATATTTAGTGATGCATGTTTTAATTATCATTAAACATTTTGATATAGGCAATATTATTCCCATTATAAAATAAAAAAGGAAATGTTTAGGAGGTCACAGCATTTGCCCAGTCACCCAACTACTTAGTCAGTGATAATGGTGGAATTTGAACCAGGGCATGCCTGACTCCAATTCCTTAACTACTGCAAGGCATTAACTCCCTAAGTACTTCAGCACCACAATTCTCATTTGCAACATCAAATCTAGCCAGTTCCGTGGGCGGACCACACTCAGCATTCCCCTTCCTCCCTTTACTCTCTTATGTAGTTATGCACTAGTCTGTGATCTTTAGTAGGTTATAAGCTCTGACAAGGGTGAGATCTGTATCTTATTAATATCTTCTACCTCCTTGACCCCAGACAGTACTCCAGTGATCTAAACAGTGGCAATTCAATAGATATTTGCTAAATAAATCACAGTGTTAGAATTTTGTATATTTCTAGCTTTTTGTAAATCTCCCTATATAAGTTTTCCTGTTTTCAAATGATATTGAGAAGCATTTTAATTACTCTTTTCATGTGTCTGAGTTGGTGCAGCACTGCAAATCATAGAGATATGTTCCTAAGGAAAACAGAATAATCCCAAGCCTTGCTTGGAATAATAAGAAAATAACAACTAGAACCTCCAATTATTGGGCATTACTACCTAACAGGCTCTGCTAAGTAATTTATTTGCCTAATCCCATTTAGTGTTCAAAAGCATAGTCTCTAAAATCAGACTTCATGGGTTCAAATCCTACCTCTACTTCTTATTAGCTGTGTTTCTTGAGAAAATTATTTTATATGCATGTGTTTCAGTTTCTTCATCTTTGAAATGGGGTAATAATAGTACCTACATAATTCATAAGAATTAAACAACTGAAAATGCTTAGAAAAATGCTTGGCACATACAAGGCAATTTTTTGTTGTTATTATTATCTCATTTAAATTTTAAAAAATCAACAATTAAAACCTAGCTCATCCTTTTATTAATGAATTTATAAAATCATGGAGAATATTGTGACTTATATTATCCCACAGAAAATTTAATAAGACTTTAGAATGATTTTTCCCTGAAGAGACTTTTGACAGAATCACCATATCATATCCACATACAAAATACATCTCTGAACTACAGAGCTGCACTAAATGTAAAATAATGCTACTAATAGAGTCATTAACTTTGGAAACCTTATTCTTAGGCACACATTGAGGTGAGGAAGGCTGAATGGCAGACCAATAGTTAAGAATCCATTCAGTTGATATTAGGGACAAACAAAGCAGTGGATATGCATTTTGTGAGGTTATTACTAAAGATGAATGTTTAGCTACAAAAAAAACAGGATGATGAAAGACTGAATGCTTTTCCCCTAAGATCAGTAAGAAGACAATGATGTCAGCTCTCATCACTTCTATTCAACATTTTACTAGAGATGGTAGCCAGGACAATTAGGAAAGAAAATGAAATAAAAGCATCCATATTGGAAAGGAAGAGGTAAAACTATCTCTATTTTAAATCAACATGATCTTGTACACAGAAAATCCTAAGGTATCTACCAAAAACTATTAGAACTAAAAAATGAGTTCAGCAAGTTTGCAGGATACCAAAATCAATGTATAAAAATCAATTCTATTTCTACACAATAGCAATGAGCAAGCTGAAAATGAAATTAAGAAAACAATACCATTTAAAATGGCATAAAAAAGAATAAAATAGATAGGAATAAGTTTTACAAAAGAAGTGCTAAATTTATACTTTGAAAATTCCAAAATATTGTTGAAAAAAATTAAAGAAGATCTAAATAAATGAAAAGATATCCCATGTTCATGGATCAGAAGATTCAATATTGTTACAGTTAATTGATTTTCAACAAAGGTACCAAGACAAGTAAATGGGGAAAGAATCATCTTTTCATCAAGTGATGCTGGGTCAACTGGATAGCCATATGCAAAAGAATGAAGTTGGACCCTTACCTCACACCATATACAAAAATTAACTCAAAATAGATTTTAAAAATTGGGGGGAAAAAGTGGATCAAAGGCCTAAATGTAAAAGCTAAAACTACAGGGGCCGCCCGGTGGCGCAGCAGTTAAGTTCACGCTTGACAGCCCAGGGTTCACGGGTTCAGATCCCGGGTGCCTGCCGATGCACTGCTTGTCAGCCCCACCGTGGCAGTGTCCCATATAAAGTAGAGGAAGATGGGCACAGATGTTAGCCCAGGGCCAGTCTTCCTCAGCAAAAAGAGGAGGATTGGCAGTGGATGTTAGCTCAGGGCTGGTCTTCCTTGCAAAAAAAAAAAGAGTTAAAAAAAAAAGCTAAAACTACAAAACTCTTCAACAAACAAAGATATAAATCTTCATGATCTTGGATTTGGCAATGATTTCTTAGATATGACACCAAAAGCATAAGCACAGAAGAAATCATGGATAAATTGGACTTTACCAAAATTAAAACTTTTGTGCTTCAAAGAATACCATCAAGAAAGTAAAAAGGCAACTAATTGAATGGGAGAAAGTTTTTGCAAAACATACCTATAAGGGACTTTTATGTAGCATATATGAAGACCTCTTACAACTCAATAATAAAAAGACAGAGAACCCAATTAAAAATGGACAAAGGATATGAATAGATATTTTTCCAAAGAAGATATACAAGTCGGCAATAAGCACATAAAAGGATGCCCAACATCATTAGTCAACAGGGCAATGCAAATCAACACTATAATGAGATACCACTTCATACCCCCTAAGATCGTTATAATGAATAAGTCAGATAATGACAACTGTTTTTAAGGATATGGAGAAATCAAATTCATACCCTGTTGCTGGGAATATAAAATGGTGCAGCCACTTTGAAAAATAGTCCAACAGTTTCTAAAACAGTTAAATATAGTTATCATTTGACCCAGCAGTTCTACTCCTAGGTATATACCAAAGAGAAATAAAAACATACATCCACACAAAAACTTGTCCATGAATACTCATAGAAGCATTATTCATAATAGCCAAAAGTGTAAAAAACCCAAATATCTGGTATACCCATACAATGGAATACAATTTTGCAATAAAAAGAAATAGAGTGTCAGTATACACACTACAACATGAATGACACTGAAAACATGATGCTAAGTGAAAGAAGCCAGTCACCAAGTACGACTTATTGTAAGATTACATTAATATGAAATGTCCAGAATAGGCAAATCTACAGAAACGGAAAGTAGATGAGTGGTTGCCTAAGGCTAGGAAGGATGGGGTCAATGGAGGGTGATAGCCAAAGAACATAGGGTTTCTTTCTGGGGTAATGAAAATATTCTAAAATAGCTTATGGTTATAGTTGCACAACTCTGTGAATATACTAAAATTATTGACTTTCATACTTTAAATGAGTGAATTATATGGTATGTAAATTATATCTCAATAAGACTGTTATAAAAATCAGAAATATAAGGACATAGAAAGTTTGAAAGTAAAAGAATAGAAAAATATATTTCTTATAAATATGAACGAAAGGAAAGGTATACCAGAATCAGGCAAAGTAGACTTTAAAGCAAGATGTGTTACTAGAGGTAAAGAAGGACATTTAAATATGATGAAGGGCTCAATCTTCCTGATGATACCACAATTTTAATCCATATGCAACCAGTAATACAGCTTCAAAATATGTAAAGGAAACACGGATAAAAGTGAAAGGAGAAATAGACACTCCACATCAAAATGAGACTTCAACACACTTCTCTCAATAGCTGATAGAACACGCTTACACGCACACTATCAGTAAGAATATAAATAATCATAATAACATATTAACAAATTTACCAAACTGCCATTATAGTACACAGTGACCAACAATTCTTTTCAAGTACACATTAGAACATTTACAAAACTATCCATATGCCAGGCCATAATGCAAGCATCAACAAATTTCAAAAAATTGACACGATTTAGAGTATTTTTTCTGATCCCAATGGAATTAAGATAGATATCATTAACAGAACCATAACTGGAAATGTCCAACTGATTGGAAATTAATCATACACATCTAAATATCACTATTGGTTCAAATAAGAATTGTACTGGGAATTAGCAAATATTCTGACGTAAGCGAAAATGAAGGTATGACATATAAAAAAGTTAAGGTTAAAGAAGTGTTTAGAGGGAATTTTAGCTTTAAACTCACATGTCTGAAAAGGAGAAAGACTGAAAATTGGTGGTTTTAATTTTCATCTGAAGAAAATGAAAAAGGTACAGCAAATCAAGCCCAAAGAAAATAAACATAAGGAAATAATAAAAATGCCTGCATCCTAAAAATGTCATAAGTATTAAAAAAGAATGAATGTAAAACGTTTGGCTCAGTGCCAGAAACATAGTTAAGATGCAAATAAGCATTAGTTATTTGTTTTTATTGTTAGCACGGGGTCAAGAAGAACTGGAACATCCATCCCATTTCTCTTCAGGAGCAACGTTTGCATTTGACAATGTCTGTCTTCTTTGTAATAGACTCCTCCTTTTGGGGGTGAAAATCAGCTAGTGGCGCTTCTGGTAGGAATTCCAGATGGGAATCCAGTTGGAGAGTGGGGAAGGAGCAAGGAGGGCTAACATTTACTGCATCGTCCCATGTGCCAGACACTCTGCCAAGCGCACTGCCGGTATGCTCTATTCCACACTTACAGGAACCCGGAGAGGTAGAGATTAATGTGCACATATCACATATTTGCCACCGAGGCTCATGGAGGTGGAGCATCTAACCCAAGTCATACAGCTGGTGAGGGCAGAGACAGGATTTAGACAGCAAGCAGCCGGAGCCTACAACCAGGGACGTGCATTCAACTGCGTCATCAAAGTGACTCTTATCTATGGGTTACATGAATCCTGGCTAAATCAGGATATTCTCAGCTGCCTTCTCCACATCCCAACCTGGAAGCATGGTTTCCATGCTTTCCTTCAAATCAGGGAAGGGCTTAGCATAAATATTTCCCTGCACTTTGAGGTGATGCTGGGTTGGGACTATTCCCCCCTCCCAGCCCACCTCCGTGCACTCGTGGCACAGAACTGGCTCCACACATGCGGGATCAAGGCCATCGTGGGGCAACCCTGCCTGTGTTCAGGGCCGTGACCTCACCGAGCTGATGATAAAGATATCAGAGCTGTTCCAAAGGAGTGAAGGAGGAGGGGACTCAGGATGAACATTTCCTCAAGACCTACTCTGTGCCAGCCCCTGTGTGAGGTCTTTGTGTGAGCTGTGTCTCCATCTCTGCCGCTCTGTGCTAGACAGCATCAGAACTTTCCATCATTCCATGCCTCAGGTTTCAGCTGGGGAGAGAGATGTTACAGCTTGACTACTCACACCACCTAGGGTGGGCACCCCAACTGCCTCCCATCGTTGCCACAGAGACCTGAATCTGATACTGCAGCCCACCATGGGGGTGCAGGTGGTCTGCTCTCTTAATGCTAACCATAGTGAATATGGTTTTGAGCTGAAAAAAAATTTCAATCTTCACCACCACATAATATGAATCTCCAGACAGCTCTGGGTGGCTTTGTAAAAAATCAAGCAGAAAAACTAGGGTGAACGCCAATAAAGTAGATGCTATATTTCCATTGCATCGCCCAGAAATGTATTCGGTAAACTTGAACCTGAAGGAAGCTACACAGAATATTATCCAATTTTCCCCTTTCTGCATGGGAGAACATATTCAGTCTGAGTGGTAGAGTTATAGAAAAACGGATGCTTTAAAAAAGATATTCTTTGTCAGACTATTTAGAATTCAATTCTCAAAATTTGATATTTTAGAAAAGCTGTAATGTCTAATTTTATATATAACTTAGCCTGTAGACAAAAGAAAACAATAAACTTTTTCAATTTTGAGATCCAACCAGAAAAAAATCAAGCAAGGCATAGTAATTAAGGGGGTTCCCAGGACACCATGATCACCACTGCTAAGAGGATCACCAAAGCCCTTTATTTCTGCTACTGGCTCTTCTTAAATTCTCCCCAAATGTCAATATTTTTACCAAACAAGCATCTGCATTCACTTTAAATAAATACGTCAAAAACTTAGCCAGAAAACTAAAAAGTTGATCTAAATTGATCAACTAACAAGTCCTTAATTATTGAAAGAAAGTGTGGTGAAGTTTTATTTGCTTTTGCTAACTGTCTTGTCTTTAAGATAGAGTCAGCAAACTGAGACGGTGCAAATACTTTTATTCAACACATGGGAAGAAGTGTCAGTGCTGAGAACCAAAGGGAAAATTCCCTCTGAAACCATAAATGCATACTGGGAAATGTGCACTCTTTGAACATGATCTAACTGCTGGTAAATGTCACTCTTAAAAAAATCTATCATGAAGTTGTTCCTGGTCCCAGTGTCCTTCTTTCAGAGATATGACCTTTGGGAGGTTCTTGGGAGAAATGTGGTGAGTGGGATGTGCTTATGAAACACTGGGAAGTTTTGCTCAAGTTGGATCCACAGGAGCTAGGGCCTGGTTGTTTCTCACTTGATTCAAAGTGGACAATCAGAACAGAATTTTTATAAGAGAAACTTCTCTTGTCATTGCAACATTTCCCAGTGCCATCCCACCGCCATGCAACATTTCCCAGTGCCATCCCACCGCCAGCCTTCTCCCCTCACCAGGTAACCACACTTATTATTATGATCGTGGAAAGTGAGCCAGCCACTGTGACCTTGGCTCAGATTGCCCCAGGGCAGTCTTCTATTTTGATTAGTATGCTCTTAACATCTTGATACATTTAGTCTGATATCAAGCATTAAGTGATCAGGAAAATCCCACATGCGAGTGTTTCTTAAAATGTAGCCTAAAGGCCACTTGCATCAGCATCACCTATGGTGCCTATTATGAATGCTGATTCCTGGGGCCTGCCCCAGGCCCACTATATCTTTGAAGGGCCTAGGGCTGTGCATTGTAATAAGTACTCTAAGTAGTACTTATTGACATTAAAGAGGCTGAAAGTTCAAGATGAGAGTGCCAACGTGGTCTGGTGAGGGCCCTCGTCTGAGTGGGAGACTTCTCATTGTATCCTCACATGGTTGAAGGGGCAGGGGAGCTCTCTTGGGCCTCTTTTATAAGGACATTAATCTCATTCATGACCTAATCACCTCCCAAAGGCTCCATCTACTAATACCATCATATAGAGCATTAGACTTTCAACACAGGAATTTCAGGGGCACACAGACATTCAGACCATAGCAACTAGAATTCCCTGGTTCCATCCAGTGCCAACTGCACACCCTTAACAGAAGTTCTGAGAGTCATTAGTGTGTTGCCCTCAATATCACATGATTTTCAAAAGGGATTCAGGCATTCTTTTCTCTCACTTCAGACTAGAGGGGACCCATGGCTAATTGGGCAGAATATGTACCGAAGTGTGATCTACTTACACGGCTGATTCAGCTATTTTTATTTTATCCATTTGTTCAATGCATCTGACCTAGGGATTTCAGGCTTTGTCAATCTAATATGGAAAAAGAGCCTGCAGACTTCGTTACATATGACACTAGCCTGACCAATTCAGAGGGAATTTTATTTTACTAATTATTTTTCCTTTCTGAATATACCTGTCAATTCAGTCCAAGTGGTTAACATGATGCTCCTTTATAGATGGGGCCTAAGTAAATACTTGGCTTCTGGTTGCCTTAAATTATTTATTTCACAGTTAAAATAAATGCATCAGAAGTTTTAATATTGTCTGATGCCATCTGGGGGTAATCTGTATTGTCAGAGTAAATAGGTCATTCATATTAAGAAATGGCATGATAACTGTCGGAATTTCCTGTGTGTCTTTTTAGTATCCTCTCCTGTTTTTACATTTAAGTAACTCCTGAAAAAACTAATCATCTAAGAATCTTGCTTGTCTTTCTAAAATGGAAGTTTCATGTGTTTTCTTTTTCTTTCTTTCTTTTAAGCGTTTAGTGTGTGTGTGTGGTGAGAACATTTAAGACCTACTTTCTTAGCAAATTTCAAGTATCTAATACAGTATTGTTAACTACAGTCACCATGCTGTACATTAGATTTATAAAATGTGTTCATCTTATGACCAAAAGTTTGTACACTTTGACCAGCATCTCCCCAGTTCCCTCACTTGCAGCCCCAGTAATCACCATTCTACTCTCTGTTTCTATGAGTTTGATTTTTTTAGACTTCACATATAAGTGAGATCATACAGTATTTGTCTTTCTCTATCTGTCTTATTTCACTTAGCATAATTCCCTCAAGGTTCATCCATGTTGTCTCAAATGCAAGATTTCCTGTTTTATGGCTAAATAATATTCTATTGTATGTATATACATATATTTGTGTGGGTATGTATATATACACCACATTTTCTTTATCCATTGACCCACCAATGGATGCTTAGATTGTTTGCTGCATCCCTTAAGTTTGTGTGGTCCCTGGGTGGATGGGACTGCCCCCAGTACCTTGTTCAGTAGGGTTGCACTGGGACAAAGATCCACTTCAGGGTCCACAGTTGGATCCTCAGAGAGTGGGCCTGTTACCAGGTGTGTAGCTGGTGTAGCTCCCACCAGGTCTCTGGGAGGGCTCCTGATGGGTCACTGGGTAGGTCCTTAGGTGGGCAGAATTAGTCCTGGACCATGTCTGAGAGGTGCTGGAACTGAGTCTTAGGGCTATTTCAGGGTCCACAGTCAAGACTGAGGTCTGCAGACCTCGCTCTGGAGGCATGAATGGGTGTGTCTCCCACCAGGTCCCTGGGTGGGCTGGACTGCTCCCTTACCATGGCTGGAGGGACTGGAGCAGAGTGTAGTGTTGTTTTAGGATCTCCTGAGGCGCAGACAGGAGTGTCTCCTGCCAGGTCGCTGTGCTGGTAGGACTGCTCACAGACTGCAGCTGGAAGGGGTTAGAGCTGAGTAAAGTGCCCATTCAGAATCTCTGGGGGTGCAGATGGGGGTGCATCTCCTGCTGAGCCCCTGTGCCAGCAGGGCTGTCCATGGACTGTGGCTGGGAGGGACTGGAGTCCAGTTACAAGTCACTTTCAGAATCTACAGTCAAACTGAGTTTGGTGGGCTTACTTCAAGGGGCTCCCAGACTACAGCCAAGAGGGACTGGAGCCAATTCGTGGGACAGTTCAGAATCCATAGCAAAGACTGAGATCTGAGTGCCTATTACTTGAGTGAGTATGACTCCTTCCAGATTCCTTGGTGTATGGTGTTGGTGTCAGAACCAAGCCAAATGGAGCTGCAGCCGAGTCCTCAGGGATATGGAGCTGCTTCTATTTCTGTAGCTGGGACCACAGTCAGTGCCTCAGTTGCCTGGGCGAGGTCCTGCCCTCTTAAAATAGCTCCCCTTGGTCTTGGACTCCACAGGAGTTTTACAATCTCCTCCCTGGATCCCAAAACTCCCACAAAGGCACTTTTGTCTGTCAATGGCTGCCAAATTATCGTTGCTGAAGAGGGATACGATCAGGGGACCTTCTATTCAGCCATCTTGCTGGCCCTTTTTCTTTTTTTAAATGGCTTTATTGAGATATAATTCACATACCATATAACTCACCCATTGAAAGTGCATAATTCAATGGCTAGCAGCATATTTACAGAATTGTGCAACTATCACCACAATTTTAGAATATTTCCATTACCCCCCCCAAAACACCCCCAGACTTCCTAGAGATCATACCCCAATTCTCCATCCCCCACAGCCCTAGACAACCACTAACTTACTTTCTGTCTCTACAGATTTGCCTATTCTGGACATTTCATGTAAATGGAATCTTTCAATATATGGTCCTTTGTGACTGGTTTCTTTCAGTCAGCATCATGTTTTCAGTGTTCACCCAGGTTGTAGCTTATATACTGATACTCCATTTCTTTTTACTGTTGAATCATATTCCATTGCATGGATATACCACATATGACTTATCCGTACATCAATTGATGGACATTTGGGGTGTTTCCATGTTTTGGCTACTATGAATAATGCTTCTATGTGCATTTGTGGACAAGTTTTTGTGTGAACGTATGGGATAATAGGTAAGTATTCTCATTCTTGTATAGATAGTTCAGGTTGAGAGAGGAATCTGAATATGAGTAAATAAAAAATTTAAATAGAAACACATTTTAAGTGAACCAGAAGAGTTCTCATTGTAAAGAAACCCTTAGATGATTTCCTTTGTAGAATTCCCTCAAGTTGTATTTTGGTAGATTTGAGTTTTCCATCCACTGCCAAATGTTTAGTTTGGCTAGAGGACTGGGTTTATACGGTGTAGGAGAGAGTGAAAAAATAGCTGTGGAAAGTGTCTGGATTATTGAAAGCCCTTTGTAAATGCTAAGGCTTTCTATGAATATAGACAACGGTTAATCACGGATTATCTCTGACGCCCCGGAACGTAGAGGGGGTAGAGGAAGAGTAGCCACCAGATTCAGAGGTTGCAGAACAATATACCACAGACACAAAGTAAGAGGGAACTTCAAAGAGAAGGGAATTCAACAGTGTCACACTCTCCATTCCAGAAAAATCAAGGATGCTGAGGGCTGAAAGAACTTAGGAATTCACAGATGATGTCCAAGAGAGCGACTTGAACTGAACAGGTGGGAGGAAGGAGAAGCAACAAGTGCTGGCCCCTCTTTATGTCAAGATGGCAACTTGAGAATGTCTTGAACATTTTAAAGGTAGGAAGGAGGACAACCTGAAGACATAAGAAAGAGAGCAACCACAATAGATGGAGGGGTTGCGGGGAGAAATAGAATAAAGAACACAGGTGGAAGTACAGCCTTGGAAAGGTCAGTCAATTTGTCTTCCCAAAGAAGAGCAAAAGAAGAAAGAATATTAAAAATAGGGACACTTTGAGGCAGAGTAATGGCAAAATGTAATTATTCAGTTTGGATGACCTCAGTCAAAGCTAAGGATGATTCCTTCTTCTGCTCCACGTATATATATGGGACAGCGGGAAGGGGAAGGAGAAACATACATTAGTATGCTGAACACTATTTAGTAGGTATTATAATAAGCCCACAAAATGTGAATTGATGAGTCCTAAACCAAATTCTTTAAAAAAATTTTTTTTCAGGGCATTATAAAGATCCCATTCACCTCAAATTTGTGATTTCTCTTCCTCGATACTTGGCAGCTTGGGTGAGCACTTAAGACAAGCAGAAAGCAAGCAGTGGGATACCCCACTAGAGTTGGGGACTGTAAAGCTGTTACAAGGACGGGTATGATCCAGTCCAGGGGGACACCACGTGCATGCATTACTCAATGGCTAGTAAGGTTAGAGATGGACCTGGAGGTTGTGAACATAAAGAAAAGTTGAGACCAGAGGTCTAGATGATTGAAAAGAGCACAGTAAAAAGCAGGGGTGATGGAGTGAGGGGGAAAAGCTCTGTTGTTTCAGGAAGGAAGGGAGAGAGTAGAGGGCTAGGGTCTGGGGAGAGAAAAAATGACCACAGAGCAGTTTGGAGCATGCAGATCTTTGTGTGTGTGTGTGTGTGTGTGTGTGTGTGTGTGTGTGTGTTTTGATAGTAATTTATTAAATTTGCCTGTCAATTGATACACTCTATATGGAGCCTTTGAAACGATCCTTTGAGAGTTTATTTACAATCATTGAAAGCAGATGGTTCTATAAATTATATTGTAGTAATTATAGGCTCCTTAAACTCACAATGTACATGTATTTCAACATTTAAATAGATGCCCATTTTCTTCAAAAGTAATTTTCTACTACTTTCTCATAAAAATATAAAAAAGACAATATTCATAGTTTCAAAAATCTATAGTTAAATCAATATTTTTCTACAAATGATACCTCTTTCCAAAAAGTTTAAAAGACATCACAGAATAATATAATGTTAAACCAAATAATCTCACCCCAACAGAAATATTGTGCAGTATTTCTTTTTAACATTTCATACTACATTGCAACCAGTTATATGCTATGTAAACATACCAGATTAATCCAAGTCATTCACATTTGTGCAGTGGACTGTCCTATATGACCAGTTACCACATAAACTATTGTTCTATAATTGCAAAAATGGCAAAAGGCAATCTTTATGAAAGCTTAAAAAAATTTTAATAAAAGGCAACCAACATTGCTCTAAATTTCCATGAAAATTACTTCTCTTCCTCCTGCCTTCTTTTTCCCTTTGAACAGTACCTTTTATAGCATGTTAACACAAAGATTTTTATATCACTTTTACTTGTTAGGCTTTCACATGACTTTTCTTTTCTGATACCCTGAATTTATCAAAAGTCACCAAGACTCTTAAGTAGTAGTTTCAGATATTTTGTTCCTTTTTAGGTTCCTCTAGAATGATTTTCCTCAGAAAAGGGTAACTCTAAGAGCCAGAATAAAATGAATGATACAACACAGCAGCTTGAAACTTGTACCCTCCAAAAGCGTCTTTGAACTTTTAATTTAGGGCAGGAAGCCAGAATGACTTTCTGAACATAAACATAACAGCACATTTATTAACAGTAGAAAAACTCCTAAACTTATAGTAACAGTGTATTAAATCTTATGTAATAACAGATAGCCAAACACATTAGAAATTCACCGCCAGATATTCTGATGCATTACCCTGAAAATATGTCTGATGCATACCACTATCATATAACAAAGTGTGGCATGTATTTCACAAGGAGAAAAGATTACAAGTTTCATCACAAAAACAGATTTACTACTGGATTTCTGCTTTGATTAAGTTCTAAAGATATATTTTAAAGATAAAAAATAAAAATAAGATTCACCCTAAAAATAAAATCTTCACATATACATTATCCATTATTAATACACTTTATGCTCTTACAATGTAAAACATTTTGAAACTTTTGAACTCTAGAAATTTTGACCAGTTAACCTATTTGGCCTTCACATATTCTAAATTCCCTTTTGAGAATCACATTAATGTTGTCTGCCCATCAGTCCAACAAGGATGGAGCAATCCTACTTTTTCTTCTTCTTTGGTGGTTCATTCTCAAGGCTGCTCTCTGTGCTGGTGCTGCTGCTACTGGAAGAGCTGGAATTGGAGTCTGAATTAGAGGAGAAGGAAGAATTTGTGGAGGAAGCTGAAGATGATGAACTAGAGGAACTTTTATCAGTGTCACTGTCCTCTGAGGAGGATGAGGCAGATCTTTCTTCACTCTGATGAAGAATCACTAATTCAGCTGTCACTGCCATTGTTCCTGGAACTGGCTACACTCTTAGGCCTTCTTCTCTTGGTCTTTCTACATTAGTTTCTCCAATGCTTCAATGTAAAAATAATCTGTTTTCTTTTTCTTTTAAAACTTTCTTTAGTTCTGCTGTTCTGAAAGGCCTATGTAAGTATTCTTTTTCCTGAGCATTCTTAAGTTCAACGTCCAAATTCCAAGCATTTCTGACATCTTACACATTGCTTATTTGCTTCAGCTTATCTCAGGGCTATGAGCTGATGCACAGGAGTTGCCAGCTGAACACCACTGAGGCCTGCCGGGCTGGTGGAGGATGCAGGTCTTAATCATGACCCCTCCAAAGATCAGGGTCAATAGGGGAGAAAGAGCCAGGAAAAGGAAGGAGTGCAAGAGGTAAGTGGTTAAGGTCAGAGAAGAACATTTCAATATTCAGGTAGTAAAGGAAGAAAAGATCTCCGTGATGAAGTGGTCAGTTGTATGGCCATGCTGGTGAGTCCTGGAAGTAGAATAGAAATGAAATGCCCCATAGTGCAGACTTGCTGGGAGACCAGGACTGACAGTCATTAAGGACAACAGCATTAGACGGATAGCAACAGAAAACCATGGTCCTGGTGCTCAAGTGCTTGAGGATATGGAAGAAAGTTCCTGACACTGCAAGACAACATTGATGAGGATGGTGGGTGTGCTCTGAGGGGCTGGACTGCTCTTCAAAAACTTGGAGGAAGAGCCCTGGAAAGGGCCACGTTTAACTTGGACAAGGAAGAGATGAGAAGAACATAAGGAGGGTGAGACAAAGGATAAAGAAGATTGGAGGTAACCTGAATATTAATGTGTCACCATCTAGGGGGCGGTGTGTGTGCAGAACTTGCCAACCCCTGAGATCTAACTGGAATATCGACATTACAGTGTGGTCATATCCATTGGGCCTGGAGTTTTAGATTCTTTGGGACATCAAGAAGAGAGCCAGGAAGGTGAGTTATCTTGAGTCTCTGAACTTCTATTTTTGAAATGAAAGGTTGTGTGGTTATTTCCAAAGTTATAAAGAAATAATTCCCCCAAATACTTAAATTGATTTAAAAAATAATGATTGTCATTATTTTCTTAACCCTTTGTTCTCTTGAAAATCAACTTGCCAAAGAATGAGATTGTTGTTAGTGCCACTGAGTGATTCCAACTCCTAGCGACTCTGTGCACAGCAGAGCAGAACCCTGCCTGGTCTTTTTACACCATTGTTTCACCTTCCAGCGCTGTATCAGACAACGCTCCACTGCTCTTCATAGGGTTTTCATGGCCAATTCTTTTGGATGTGGGCGGCCAGGTCCTTCTTCCTAGTCTGTCTAGTCTGCAAGCTCTGCTGAAACCTGTCCACCATGGGTGACCCTGCTGGTATTTGAAATACCAGTGGCACAGCTTTCCGCATCACAGCAACATGCAGCTGCCACAGAGTGACAACCAACAGATGGGAGGTGTGGTTCCCTGACCGAGAAACGAACCAGAGCTGTGGTGGTGAGAGCTGAATCTTAACCCCTAGGCCACCAGGGCTCGTGGAATGAGATTAAGAAACATTAAATACATTTCATTATCAAATCAATTTTCTATACTTCTCAATTATTAAACTACTACATCTTCTGAGTTTTGGTTCTAAGCTTTACTATTACAACTACCTTTTATGTAGTGAAAAGGTAGTTTGGGGATGGGGAAAGATATGATTCTATCATGAGCTCTTTTCATCTTTGGTTTCAAAAATAAACATCAACAAACACTTTATCCAAGTATCCACAGCAATACTTTTATAATGTCCCAAATTTAAATATTCTATTACATTGACCTAGGCCTTTATGGACTTCTGCTCATCCATAAAAACTAATTCTAATTTTGTCTATATTCAGGAAAAGATAATTTCTTTATATTTTAATTTCTAAACAAAGACAGTGGTAATTAATATAAATTAAGAATATCAACATGAAATCTATTCTTTATGAATCTCTCGTATTGGGACTGTGCTGTACAGAATCTTGACTGATTTCCTTCTAGGTTCATGGAAGAATACAAATGTTTATGGAAGAAGTCAAAGTATTACGATAATATTCAGAGAGTTCTTTTGCTGTGGAAAGACTCAAATATAGTGAACTGTCATATGGTTCCAAGGACACAAATAAAATGTGTCCCCTGCACAGTAGCATTTTTCCCACAGGAATGGAATGTTCTGATAGGTCGTCATTTTTAGAGCTTCTGCACTGGTCAGAACCTCACATTTATTTCAATAAAAGTCCTTAATAAAGGGTTCTGGGGTATATCCCAGCTTTGAGGTGGCCCCAGGAAAGCAGTGACATGTGGTGAAAGGTGTGAGCTCCCAGAGAGAACAGATCTAGGTTCTAATCTCAGGTCTTCTTCCTGGGACCTCAGAGCATAGTTTCCTTATTTATAAAATAAGAGTAAGAACAGTCTCTACCTTGTAGAGCTGCCCAAATCTAATCTAAGGTGCTCACATCAGAAGAGCTAACTTTGGTTCTTGAAATGAACCTTAAGTTTCAAAAAATAAAAAAGGACAATAATTTTAAAGGACATTTTAAAGAAAAAAATAATATGCTCTTATAAGACAGAGAGACAAAAAAAAATCAAGTCAAAATCAAATTTAAAATATTGTTTTCTGCTTCCAGATTTTGACCCACTGCTACTTGGAAGTATAAATGTCTTACGGAAAGTAGAAATAAAGCTCCAAGTTATCTAAATATGGATTGATCCTGCTGTTTTCTGGGTCACCTCTCTCTGCGCTCAGAGATACTGACTCAGGGGAATGTAAATGAAATTTAATATCTCCTTCAGAAAGACACAGGAGGGTGCTTTTCTCCAAAGAGGAAAACACAAATCATTGAATTTGAACACTAAAAATTTTTAGATTGGAAAGTTATTTGGGCAGCATGGGTAATGGAAAGTGCACAGAACAGGAGTCCAAGGGCAGGGATTCAATCCTGGGTCTGCCACAGCCTAGGCCAAGGTCCCATGAGATCTCTGAACCTTGGTTTCCTCATCTGCAAAATAGGGATGAGGATGATAAAAATGAGCATGGCTAATGTTACCCTAAAAATTAAATAAGATAAAGAACAGGAAATAACTCTGTAAAGTGGAAAGTATTATACAGGGGTAACTATTATCATTATTCTAAACTACTGAGTTGAATTATCCACACTGAATACAACCATTCTGCTTGCAAAAAATCAGACTGTAAACCAGGGTGACGGTCCAGATCCTGTCATCAATTAGTTGTGTGACCTTCTACAAGTCACTTCATCTCTCAGGGCCTCGGTTTCTCTTCATCCTGATCTACTTTGCACACTCATTGTGAGGTTCTCATGAAATAAAGAAAAGACCACACTTTGAACACTACAAAGTACTTTATAGATGTAGGGCATAGTCATTAACTGGGATAGTTTATAGGAGTTGACACTACTGCAGTGGAATTAGAGAAAATAATTCCTATGTTGGTTTTTCTTGAACCCCTTTTCTTGTGAAAAGGAGCCATTTCCATTCTTCAAAACAAATATTTTTCTAAATTGAACTCATATGTACTAATTCAAGAAAACAGTTACTGGCAATTTATGTGAATTGAAAAGGAAAGATTATAGTATCGATCTCTTGCTTAGGTCTTGGCAAAATGAAATTTAAAGAATCTCTGCCACCCTTCTTGTGTGGAGCCACATTTAACACAATGTTATCACATAACTGCAGGGTATCTTTCATAAGAATGAAATGTCATTTCTTAGCCAGGCCATTAAAGCTGGTTTTCTTTAAAAGAATTAGCCAAGAAAAAAAATCCATCCAATACTTGAAATCATTTTTTCATTGTATTATATGATCCAGGGGCCCAAAAAAGTATAAGAAGGAATTTTTCCAGCTTTTCTGTGATTTGGGCTTTAAGTAGAACATATTGAGAAACAGCAGTAACTTAAAAACATGAATCCTTAAGGGGGCCGGCCCGGTGGTGTAGTGGTTAAGTTCATGCGCTCCACTTTGGCGGCCCTGGGTTCGCAGGTTCGTATCCCAGGCACGGACAGATGCACCACTTGTCAAGCCATGCTGTGGCGACGTCCCATATAAAGTAGAGGAAGATGGGCACGGATGTTAGCCCAGGGCCAGTCTTCCTCAGCAAAAAAGAGGAGGATTGACAACAGATGTTAGCTCAGGGCTAGTCTTCCTCACACACAAAAAAAATGAATCTTCAGAACTACACATAGAGCAATAAGTGGCCATAAAATCTAAAAGTAGTAGAATAAAATAACAAGCATCATATAGTCCTGTATTCTAAATAAATGCTATAATAATTGCACTCATTTTTCTTTCATCTTTTGATTTTCTTAAGGAGCTCCTTGGTGCTAAAATGGCAGTTCTGCCTCGGTATGCACTCCTTCAATCATCCTCAGCGTTCATCCTTTTCACTTTCTATCAAATAGTATCTGGTTTTCAAGTTAAGTTCTTTTAAAAATTTACTGATTTAGACTTTTAAACCTTCTTTAATCGTACAATAATGGCATTTATTTTGGGAGTTGAATGTCCCATTCATTTTGTATTCCATCATGAGATCGAAGGCCCCAGACTTTTTTGTGTGTGTGTGAGGAAGATTAGCCCTGAGATAAAGTCTGTTGCTAATCCTCCTCTTTTTGCTGAGGAAGACTGGCCCTGGGCTAACATCCGTGTCCATCTTCCTCTACTTTATATGGGACGCCGCCACGGCATGGCTGACAAGTGGTGCATCGGTCCATGCCTGGGATCCAAATCTGCGAACCCTGGCCGCCGAAGCAGAGTGCACGCATTTAACTGCTATGCCACCAGACCAGCCCTCGAAGGCCATATTTGAACACACATGTTACTTCACACCCACGGTGAATGTTATCACCATATACTATATTAAAATTATTCCATAATTGACCAATACCAATGCTTCCATTTGATGGGACTAAAGAAAAACATGAACACACACACACGTATAAAAGCACAAGTCTCTCTGTGAATATGACCCCAAGATTCAGGGGTAAACAGGCAGGTGCATTATGTTGCAGGTAGCAAGGCAGTTATGTCAGTCTGTCATGGAAAGGCTAGAAGAACACAAGCAGCCCATTAACTTGAAGGGCAGTCTGGTGGTACTCCATGACAAAGCATTAATGAGAGACGGGACCAAAGGTGACCATGTTAGTCAATGTATATGTATGTTCAGCTGGGCAACCATGACTTTACAAGAAGGAATGAGATAAGATTATGTCTATTCAGAATAACCAGAATTTTTAGAATAATTATTCATTCTGATGGGACAAAGACATTTGTAAACAAAAAATAAAACTAGGGGCCAGCCTAGTGGCATAGCAGTTAAATTTGCGTGCTCTGCTTTGGAGGCCTGGGGTTCATAGGTTGTGATCCCGGGTGCAAACCAACACACCGCTTATCAAGCTATGCTGTGGTGGCGTCCCATATAAAGTAGAGGAAGACGGGCACGGACATTAGCCCAGGGCCAGTCTTCCTCACAAATAAATAAATAAAAGCTAGTCTTATTGCCTCATTAAAATTTGTTTAGTAAATTTCAAATTTTAAAAGAAAACCCCTCAAAGACTTTTATTTTTATTTCTGGAGATTTAAACTCAAAATACTTTTATTTGTGGTTAATTTTAGTTTTTCATCTTTGTAGATAAAGGAGGACATCCCAATAGCGTGTTGTGTGATGACTGAATTTCTGATGAGTTACTTTAATTCAGTTAAAAGCATCATCGATTATCTATTAAATACAAGGGGCCGGGAGAAGCACTGTAGGACGTACGAATATGAATAAGCATATTCTTTGCCCTCCAGAAGTTTATAAGTATAGAAACTATTTCATTATTTATGTAAATTCTCAGCTTCTCAAAAGACATATACAAATATTTCATTACTTTTCTTTGATCCCAACCATTTTTTTTTAATGTTTCTATTTTTTTCTTGTTGTTTTCATTCTGACTAGTTTGGAAGTAAAACGTCACCACCGCCACTACCATCACTGACAACATCACGTACATGTCTAAAGTTTATATTAGTAAATATACAAGATTCATCCAATTCTAATCCAGTCTTAATGACCTAATTGCATTATCAACTCATAACATGGCAGTAAGCAAGAACCAAATATTATTCATAAGATCAAGGGTTACCACTACTGATCCTAGCCCCCTTTTATCTTATTTATAGCATAAACTAGGCATTATAACTGAGCTATAATCCTGCGTGTTTCTCCCCAAATTGCATTCCTTGGAATACTGGTCTTGAGAAGTGTTTTTCCCTGAAAATCATTCCTTGGGCAATGCTGTATCCATATTTCCTTCTTACAGTTTCTCAGGATACATTAGTATATTAAAAGCTCCTGCAATAAAGAGATCTATCTTTGCCTAACCCAGCATTTCCTAAGTTTATTTGACCAGGAAACTCCCTGCTCCCACCTCGCTCATTTAACAGCTATGGACAGCCCTCAGAACTAGTATTTTCAGGAAATCACTTTGAGAAATATTGACTGGCAAGGGAAAGAATTAATTTAGATGGATATTACATCCTCCTAAAGCGCGAAAACCCTAATTATTCTGCCCCAGGAAGAGGCTGTGTTACGGTAACTAAAACAGTGTTTAAATTACAGTGCACCTTAATGTTCTACTTTCTTAAAAGATATTTTCAAGATTTAAAATGGCCCAGTTATGCAGTGGATCTAGCTGGAGAGCCCTCTGATAACACATCTTTTCCTCTGCTGTAAAAAAGTGAAAATATTAAGTCATTTGATTGTACCAAAAGCTCTAAGTTAGTATAGTTTGCTTGTTCTTTTGTCCCCAGATATTCCACTATCAAAACCAACACTAGTAAATTTTCCCTCAATAAGAAAACCACTGACAAATAGTATTTAAAAAAATAACCACCCAGAATGCATGATTTGGAGCTACTAGGCAAAAGCTACCAGCATTAAATAAATTTTAGCTCACTTGGGGCTAAAATTACTTTTAAGTTCTTGCATTAGAAAACCCTTGCCTGTGGTACACAGTTTCTGGCCCAGTGGGGCTGCTGGCCACCTGCTCATACAGTGCTCTCTGTTTGCACAAGATGGCGGAAATTCCTTGGGTAGAGGATCTACATTATGAAGAAAGGAAAGTATACAAAATTTCTGGCAAAATGGTTCTTTCTCTTGATTTCCTTCTCTGTTTTGTTTCATTTCTCTCTTCTTCTGCCACTAAACTCTGCCTGTTATGTTATATATTTTTAGCATTGAAATCTGAAAACACTATTAAAAAGATTTAAGCTATGCACAATTATGTGGAAAACAAAATAAAACGAAAACCAGGCCAACATTCCTGGTGTTCAGGAGCAGATGCAGAGGAGGACTGGCTGTATGAAGTTCAGTAAACCAAGTCTGCACCAGCTAAGGAAGCAAGAGAATTAGCTTATTTCCTTAACTCAAAACTATAAAGAAGCCATATCAGAACCCCTACTTGACTTAGCTGTTTTTGCTACATTTAGAGTAGATATATTTGGCATTTAGTATGTTCTCTCCATCTCTGTCACCCAAGGTACTAGAAATAAGCTTATGGCACTGGCTTTTAATGTAGAAAAGCCAAGATAATGCCCAAGTAATAAAAACAGGATCAGTGCTTGTCAAGTCTCTGGGCAATTAAATGCCAAGATGTCTCCCCTGTATTATCCCTTCTAAGAAGATCAATTTAATATGGGGCAGAGCAGTTTCTATTGAAAGGCCAAGAAAGACAAGTCGAGTTAGCTTAAAAGGCCCATATAAGAGCTTAAGAAGCTGTTTTGAGAGACATACGAGAGGCAGCTGGACAAGGAAAACACACTGAGCCTCAGAATGCCCCCATTGCTTCTCTCTGGACATTTTTAATTGGCAAAGACAGTTCAAGGGCCTTCTTATCCCCAGAACCACACTGTAGGCAGTAACCAGGGGACAGCAAATCCCAGGCGCCATCTC
Organism: Tapirus indicus; assembly: GCA_031878705.1. Taxonomy (NCBI): domain Eukaryota; kingdom Metazoa; phylum Chordata; class Mammalia; order Perissodactyla; family Tapiridae; genus Tapirus; species Tapirus indicus. The sequence continues at coordinate 123,584,836 of CM062918.1, forward strand.
TGAGAGGCAACTGGTGGCTATCATAGCTATGGCTGCAGCATAAAATACTCTTGTGCCTACCCACTCAGGCCTTACCCTAGAAACTCTCCTGGTCAACTGTGTCTATGAATTACTTTGCTGCTTCTTGGAAGTTGTTACAAGAGCACATCACAGCCAGGACTGTAATTCAGTTTGTTTTATCTATCTGTCTAACTACCTATGTAAGCTAAGCCCTCTGACCACTGACAGACTTAAGAAATGTCCAGTGAACACGGTGAGGCATTTCCCATGCTGTTGTTTCCTTGATGACAAGCAGTCATAGAAAGCATACCTGGGATCTTTTCCTCCCTTCAACACAGAAGTAATTTCTTAAAGTCCAATCCTTTCCTTAGGAGAGAGAAACAAGTATAAATTCTGTGAGCAGAGAAGGCCTTCCATATACCCTCTGCACAAAGATTGTCTGCAGCTGCAGAATCATGAATTTTCCAGGGAGAGGACTTCAGCCTAGCCACAATCAAAGCTGGGACTTGTCTTTAAGAAATGGCCCCAAACTGTCAAAGAATGGGATTGCCAGTGTTTATAGCAACTGACTGATTCTGTTACCAAGTGTAGCCCTCCATATGGATAATATGCAGATATTTTTTTTCCTGGTAATAGCAAATGTCTGGAAGCAATATCCTCTCTTACCAGGTATCTGATTAGGTGAAAATTCCTTTGGGGTTCATCTCATCACATGCAGGCATTGCATTCATTATGAAACAAAGCTCAATTTCATTACAGGATTCTTCAACCATCAGGTCAGGGCAAGTATCACGTTTTATTTTAATTTTCTATAAAATCAATGCTTCCTTAAAACATATACATATATTTTTTATTTGCCACAGACTAATGCAGAAACAATATACACTTTATGTATTTCCCCGTTAAACTTGTGTTTGAACTAGATTGGGGCTTGAGGTCTCTAGAAGAGTGAAGTACGAGTATTTTCTTTAGGAAAGATGAATAATTCAAGAGATGTCTGTCTGAATAAATTTCAGCTCATCCTAAATTTGACTTCTACAGGTGTGTCATACAAAACTTCTGTTGGTAATTGTTCCCTACTCCATCTCAAAAAAACAGAGTTTCATTGACATAACTCAGCAAAAGTTTCACCAAACTGGAACAGAATTTTGATTTACAGGCCCTCTTTTGAAGACCAGTGTGAATAGACACTGTATTTTCCTTCTCACAGTCTATTCAACGTTTGCATTGTTTATGGAGACTATGGTGCTATTGCTTTTTCATTTTTTCTGTGAATTGAATTTTTAGAATTCATTATAAGGTACTGTGTTTGATGTTTTAAGTAGTTCTGAGGTGAAAGAAAGTTTATTTTCATTTAAAAGACAAAATAAATGCAGAAATACAGTTTAATGTGCTGAAGAGCAAAGGAAAAAATTAGTTGCCATGGAAATAATCTCTAATCCACTGAGACTGTTAACCCTTTTAATTAAAACATTAGAAAACAAGTGCTTAATAAAGACAACAGCTATTTGATTGTTTAATGGGCTCCTAATTTCTGTCTAACAGCATTTCCTTAATCACAACTAGTAAAATTGGTAGGCAAGGACATGTTATTCTCTCCACCCTAACAATTGTATCTGTGACATGTGACTAGGACATAGTCTTTGGGAGGGAGGATGTGCCTAAAGGAAAAAAGGAGGGCAGGAACAACAACAAAAAAAGGTCCAGATAACCTATATTAATAGAGTTGATACTTGGTATTTGTATTATATTTTATAGGATATAAAGTGTTTTCCATTCATTAGATCATGTAGTCTTCACAATTATTTATGGTAAAATTATTATTGTCCCTACTTTACAACTGAGGGAACCACAGCTGGAAGAAATTAACTATTGATTATTAAAAAATATATAAATAATTATTACTTCAATCATATTAAGAACTGATGTTCTTAAAAGAAAATGCAACGCCAATGTCTCTTGTCAATCTATGAGCTTTCAAAAAAGACAATTCAATTAAACTTTCAGGGTAATAGCCCACTAAGAAAATGGTAAATGTGTAGCTAATTAAATCTTCCATTGGGATAATCACTTCGTTTAGTTTCACTGGCCAATCTATCCAGCTATTAGGAACCAGTTTTCAAAGATAGAAGTCAAACTCAACTTTTAGAAACCTGAGCTACTAAGACTTCTTTTTTTAAAGAATAATTTGTTCCCTATTATACAAAATGACCATTACATTCTTGAAAAGTATGGCATTATGGAAAGCTGATTTAAAATAGATACCATTCAAAAAGTGTATAAAACTTAGCTTCCAAGTTGTATAGAAAAATATAAATTAAAATATAACGTGCGTTCAGTTCTACTATTCTTAACTTCAACCAAAGGTCCACCAGGTGAAGTCTGGAAAGCAATAAAATGGGACTGTAATCCAGGCAATACACAAAGATTACTTGTTGATGAAAGTTATATGATTAAATCTTAATTTTATATTTGATTTCAGTCATTTCCTTTAGATTTTATTATAGTCTGTTCAAAATTCAAAGATTTGGGCCAATGTTTTATTATTTCATTTTCTTACTGTAGCGTGTGCATTTCTTTGCAATTTTCTTTCTGAGTGTAAACACCATTATTATTTGTCAGATCGCCAATCCCACACATTAACTTACTTGAAGTTAACTACACTAAAGGTAAGATATTTATTTTCTATTTTCTATTTAGAAAAGATTCAAAAGGAAAATATGACCAGAAATTCATGAACCTGACTTTCACAGGACTAAAAAAATGCCCAGAGAAACTATTTCACTCATGTTAGTCTCTGCCATTCATTAAGTGCCTAGATCTTTCCTTATCCCTGGGAAGCATTTGGTCTGTGATTTTAACCTGAACTTAATTCCTGTCATTACATTTGAATTCCCATGTCAATAAATTGCCATTGATAAAAGTAGCTAATCCAACTGGCCTGCTTCTTTCACTATTTGAGATTGTTATGAACAATCCAGACAGTCACTTTCTGCTCTAATTGTACTGCTTCTGGTTCATAATGGATAGATCTGAAAAAACTCTAAGGTGATTTAGGAAAATGTGACATATTCTCAAATGAGGGGTCTACTATGTAACCTGACCTCACACAAGGAGTACAGGTGACTTCCAGGAATGACCTAGACGAACTCTGCCTTGTTTGTTTTCCAAGTCAGTTTATAGTGAGACCATTGTGTCTGTTTCCTCAGGAAATGAGTCTTGGTAAATAACTGAATTGGCCTGATAGCTGAGGGGTTAATCCTTTAATTGCCAGTGGGTAGGGGTTTTATTGAATGAAATTCTTTCTAAATTGCACTATAACACTTCTCTGCTCTTTTAAACAGATGACAGTGACCATAATTTAACCTTTTCTTGGTGGCTTGGGATGAGGATAATGAGCCTCATGTTTTGTGACAGTGTGGATGGGAAACTGCTTTGGTGAAATGGAAGTAGAACTGGATTTGGCTTCAGAAGCCCTAAGTGACTTTTCTGACTATGACAGTTTGTAGCTGCATGATTTTGGATTTGTGTCTGTGTTTTAGTCTCTTTCCCTGAAAAATAGGACCAATAACATCTTACTGGGCTGCTATGTGAAAAAATCAAATGATTTGTGTAAAACCACACATGACCACACATTTACAGTATGTGCACAAAATGTGGTTTTCTCCATTCTGAACTTACCTCCCGGGGGGAGGACCCTTGGCTCTGTCATCTAGAGATGCAGTGGAGCCTTGCAATTGCAGGACCTCTGGGCAGTGCTACTCAGCTGGCTTCGCAGCCTGAATGGACCCATGCCAGGCCGAAGCACCTGGCTCTGCTTCTCTCCTCTTCTTTTTTATCTTCCTCAAAACCATCTTCTCCACAGCTGTCAACAGCCTTCTACTTGCTCCCATTAGTCAAGATATCTGTTATTTCTCCCTCACTAAGCCAGTGACACTCAAGACAACTTTCTCTTACACTGAGTGCTTTTGGGTGTGAAGGATGAGTGACTGTCTCTCTCTATTACAAGACTGTAAGAAAGTGCGTGTTGAGAGCTCACTCCAAAGTTTGTCAATCCTTCATTATCCAGAGCAGATGATCTTGTAGATACCTGAGCAGTTTTTCTTGAAACCTCTCTGAAATGCCAACGTCAAGTGGAATTCCAGACAAGCTCAATTTACAAGTCTACATCTCAGGCTATAACAATATTCAAAGTCCTGTGAGGTGCCTGTGTGACAGATCAATGTACTCATAGAATCTCTGTTGCTATAATGCTTTGTAGCATGAATAGCACTCTAGTCAGTGGAGAGACTCAGGGAAGAGACAGTTGTGTCAGGAAAAGTGTGTACCTATTTGATAACTGTCCTCTGAGGAGATTGGGGGAAGGGCACATGTCTTGCATTCCCTCTCTAGGAATTTGGACAGGACATGGATTCCATTTGTAGGGGGCAACATTAGGTCTCCTGTGAGGGACTCCAACTAGACAGATTAGAGTAGCCACTTATAATCCTCACTGAAACCTCGAGTTCTGGAAATTTCTTTTATAGAAAAACAAAGGATGAAAGAAAGAAGTCTTTGTACATCCAATTACCTTTATAAGAAACATGAATATTATAACATCTTTGGCTATTTTGGGATTATAACATTTTCAATCACCAAATGTTATCCTATGTGAGACCCCAGAGTGTTAGAACGTAGAAGAACATGCAGCCTTTTCCTATTTTTCTTACATTCTGGAGAACTTGATTCACTGGCAGGCAGACATTGGCTAAAACCATACTAAAGCGGACTGGTTCTAAGGAGTTAGACTCTGTTAAGAAACTTTCTGGAAAACTCAGATTTTTTTTTGCATTCACAGTCACATTTGTTTTCGTCAATGCTCTGTGTGAATTTGAAATGCCAAAACGACCCTTCCCAAAGTTAATATGCCCAAATTAACCATAATCCTTTTGTCCTTTCAAGAAACCAACAGATAGAAATCAGGAACTCTCTTGAGATCCACTCACAGAGAATATGGTCTGGGTCAATAGTTCTCAAAAAACGTACTTAAGAATCTCTTAGAAAGCTTGTTCAAGTGTCCAGAGGCCCCATTCTTGGAGCTAGTCAAGTAATGGGTCTGGGGTGGCATCTAGGAATCTGTTCTTAAAAAGGACTCCAACTACAGTCTGGATTTCACTCTTCTGTGAGCTCTGATTTTGATTCAGTTTTGGGGGCTGTATCAAACTCCAGTGACTCAAAATCAGCAAAGCACAATCACAGGTGTCTTTTCTGAGACTGGACATTATAAAGGTAATATGTGCTAATAGTTAACTGATTCAGCAACAGTTTAATGCCCTCATCTGTTTCTAGCAAAGATCCACATTTCTTATTTAAGCATTGGCCTTTTGATTTTCAGTAGAACAGTGGGAGCCATACAATCAGATAGCTTTAATGAGAGGCCGAGTTGTCTTTGGTTTCCCAAGTATTTCCACTGTGGAGACGACTGCACCACCTACAATCTTAGCCCAGAGATTCCCAGCACAAGGCAAGCTGTCTCCATAAGAAGCATCTAGAAATATGTGTGTAAGTGTTGGGGGGGGTGTTTCTGGTTGTTACAGTGAGTGGGGGCACCAATGGAATAGAAAGGGTGCTAGCCATCCTGCGATGCATAGGACAGTCCACCAAACAAAGATGTTCCACCAGAAATGCCAACAGTTCTCCCATTGAGAAAGTCTGCTTAACACCAGGTTGTCCTCTGTCCTTAGGGCTCTGTAGGCCTTATGCATTCATGTTCCATCAATCTTTCTTTCAATAAACAATTATTAAGCACCTACAAACTGGCAGGCCCTCAGCAAAGTGCAGAGGACACAGAGAGAAAGAGAATGCCGTCCTCGTTTTCAAGAAGCTTCCATGGTGGAAGACAGACAAGAAAATTGATTTATTTCAATACAGTGTGATGAGGGCTGAGACAGAGAGGAGCAGGGGATGACAGGAGCACATGGCAGGACCAGGCACTTACTGAGGTCTTTGCAGAAGAGATGAAACTTGAGCAGGAGAGGCAGAATGATTGGGGTCTGGGGCAGGGGCTGGGGCTAAAAGAAGAGGAGGGAAGTCTTTCCAAAGAGATAAAGCAACACCCAAACAAACCTTGGGCGCCTGAAAACATTTCACTCTGATGAGGCACAGGGTAGGCGTGAGGAGAATAAAGGACAAGGAGCAGGCTTCAGAGAGAAGATGATGAGCTTAGTTTTAGATATTCTGAGGTTGAGGTGCCGAGGGCAAATTGTGGAAATGTCCTGTAGGTAGTTGGGTAGATGACACTGACATTTGCTAAGATACGGGGTGAAAATATAAATTTGAGAGTTGGCACATGGATTGTAACTGAAGCTGTTGAAACTAAGGAGATCTCTTAAGAAAAAGTAAGATTGAGAGGAATGGTTTTAGAGCAGAAGAGGAGGATTTACAGAGCATCTGAGAAAGAGGGTTAAGAGTAGTTGAAGAGACTGAGCTGTATCTTAAGCCAAGAGAAGAGAGAGTTTGAAGGAGGAGAGAGTGGTCAAATGCTGCTGAGAGGTCAAGAAGGATAATGCCTAAGTGTCGTCAACTGGATTCAGCCACTAGGAGGTAGCTGGTGCTCATGAGAAGAACAGTGTCAATGATGGCGTGGGAACAGGAGTGAGACTGCAGATAGCTAAGCAGTGAGAGAGACACAAAGAAAAGGACACTGCAACTCTTTCAAGAAAGAGTGGACCATCACTGAAAGGTGGACAAGACATAGGAAAGGAGATGTCATCGACTAGGTGCCTCGAGAGACTCAAAGGTGGGTTTGGAAGCAATTAACTGTTTTTCCAAGTTGTTTCTTTTCTTTTCCTATGTTAAGGAGATGTAACCACCAACCATCCTGAAACTGACCAAGCCTCACCACAAGAGCTTCGCCAGTGACCTCTGCCTTATTTTTAATGCAAAGATCTCTCCAGGAGGAGCTTAGCCCTCATTATGTGGAAGCATGTTCTCCAACTGAGCCTGTACAGGCAAATACTCTCCACTCCCTTTTGAATATTCATTTCCCAACTGAAATAAAAGTTCCTGCTTCCCTTTGTTCAGGGACGCCATGACTTTGGAAATGATTCCTCATGGCCTCCTATTTGCTGCAAATATACTTTACTTTGTCAGACAACTTCCACTGGTGTAGAGTCTTATTTAACTCACCAGGAGGCGAGCCCACTTGGTTGGGTAACAGAGCGGGTGGACGAGAAGCTGGTGGGGAGAAAGAGGTGCAAGGAGGGGTGTATATTTGTTCATTTAAAAATGAGAGAAACTTGAGAGCATTTAAATACTAATGGCACAGAGCCATTAGATTTTAAACTAGGGAGTACAAATATTGAAGGTCCCTAAGAACCCAGAAGCTTGGAATCCCAAACACAGGAGGGAGGGGGGAAGGACAGTAGTGACAACTGGTCCCTTTATGGAATTGCTGTAAGGGAGTTGAGGATTTCCTCCTACAATGACTTTGATTTCCTTTCACCTCAGTTACATACTTTTTATTTCAGGCAATTTATACGTTAAAAAAAAACACACAGCATGAATAGTGTGTGTATACATGCAGCATTCATTCATTCAACAAATATTTTATTGTAGTCCTGCCACGTGCCTGATTCTGTTGTGTGTGCCAAAGACATAAACAAAAATATCTGCTCTTCTAGTGGAGGGAGACAGACAATTAATAAAACACTAAGTAAATCTATCAGAGGGTGGTGAGGGCAGTGGAGCAAAACAAATCAGACAAGTGGGAGAGGAAGTGCTGGAGGTGGGGGTGTTGCGATTTTATGTAGGGTGGTCACGGAAGGCCTCGTGGAGGAGACAGATGACCGGAAGGAAGTGCGGAGGTGAGCCACGCAGATATGAGGGGAGAAGCACTCTGGACCTGGCAACCTCAAGGGCAAAAGCCCAGACACAGGGCTGTGCCTGCCCAGCTCCAGGAGTAGCAAGGAACCCAATGGAGCTGAAGCTGAGGGAGCAAGAAGCCAGCAGTAGGCGATGGGGACACACTGGAGGTCTGAGCAGAGGAGTGACTTTAACCGAGGATCCACGAATCCGAGGCTGCCCAGGAGAGAATTGATGGGCCAGAGTCAAAAGTGGAGTCGGAAGACCAGTGGAACTTATGGCAGGGATCCAGGCTAGAGATAATGGCTGCTCCAGTGGGGACCGGGGTGGGGTAGCAGTGGAGTGCAGCGAGGTGGTTGGATTCTGGGTATAGTAAAAGCTAACACTTGTGCAACGTTTAGTAGTGCCAGTGACTCTTCTGAGAGCTACACACGAATTAACTCATTTAATTCTCACAATGACTAGGAGATAGGTACCACTACTAACTCCATTCTAACAATCTAAAGAATATCCTGCCCAAACTGCCATATTGACTCATATAATAGAATATCAATTAAACTATTTTTGAAGTTTAAGAGAGGTATGAAGCCAAAAACAAAACAATGCCCATTTTGAATAAAAAATATTGTGGTTTGATTTTGAAATTTAGTTTACAAGTATGACCACTATGAACTAAAACTCTAATACATTTTTAAAATTAAATAATATCTAATTTCTTCGATTTAATGAACATGCGTTAGTTTCTTTGCCAGACTTAACACAGCACATATGGTGAGAATGTAATTTTATTAACAGGAAGAGACAAATAATTTCAAGTTTCTAATTGTGATATCAAATGGATATTTGGGGGCCTCTACAGGAAAGTCCCAAAATAGTAACACCACTCCAAGAGAAGAACCTCTCTCAGCCTGTTAAACTCGGGTAGCAAATGGCACCGGTATTTTAATCCTTCCAGAAATACACAGCAGCTGGTATCCAAGGCCACCTGTAGCATGAGAGAGCTATTTTAAATGTTCTTTCAAATAAGCGATGTAAAGAAGTGTGCTTTTTATAATAGTCAGTGAATTCTAATTTTTTAATTTTAAATTTTACTGACTACACTCCTCATTTGGAATTATAATAAAAGCATCTTATTACATGACATCACAAGTTATCATTGAAAAAAAGGTTAATTTAAAACTGAGATTAGATTCTTTTGGGGTTTCATTACAACGCAAACAATATGGCATTTCTTCAATATCCATTCATTTGTTACTTTGTTTACTCAGTCTACATTTATCAGAGTCTAATGGAATTTCCATACAGGAGGGATGACAAAGTAGTATATTAGTGACACCATTCTCATGTCAAGTCTCCACTTTATGTATTACATGAATTTTAATTAAAACTATTTGAATCCTTTCCTTTCCCTTATGTTAGCAGATTAAAAATTGAGTGAGGATCCCTTTTGTACAGGAGCATTACAGACACATTACTTCCTTTTAGTTTACCAATAGAAAGTCAAGGACTTCAAACTCTTTGAACATGTGTTCTTTCAGTTTGTATTTTCTATTCAAAAAGTCAGTAACAGATACATTGGGAATTGACCAGACATTTCCAGAAGTCCTACGACTGTGTAAGTACGTTTGAATTTCCTTCAGGATGTGGCAACATATCTCTTGTTTGTCCACAACAGCAGGGAGAAAATAAATCTTATGTGATTTATACATTTTTACACTGAAACCAACACTTTTGCAGAAGAAAATGGCCTTCAAGTTTAACTGAGGATCACAGCCCTTTTATCAGGTTGGAATCCTGTACACAGCTGAGAACCAAACAACTGGGGCACATCAGCAAACCCTAGCCTGCTAGGTGCAGCAGGGCCTTATGGGAGTGGAGTTTGAGAGGGCATCTAGGTGAACAAATGTTCAGTGGAACATGAGCAATTTTCTGACAACAGCACTGAGACCTTCCAAATCACCAGGCAATAGAGAATTTTATTTTACATTCTTAGATGCAGGGTTTTTGATGACCAGCCACCTTAATCAACCAATAATTGAGTCATGCAAGGGGTTTGAATAATAGTAATATTCACAGTTGGTACTAATTTACCTATGACAGATATATTTCACCTATGGCAGAAACTCTTTTAAAACAATCTCCACTTCATCATGTCACCAGATTAATAGACATCCCCCATTTCCTCTGTAAAACATATTGGTGGATGCCCATAACCTAATAAACACTCTCTGGTAAGCCTGTGCATTTCTGCTCCCTTTGTATTGCATTGCACGACTGCTAAGAGTCAGCTGAGTTTATCCCCAAATTTATGCCATTGTACTTTTTATCAAAATTGCATAAATGAAAGTATCTGTAAATTGATAAAATATAAGTATAAGAAGGACTCGTTGCTATTTTTATGAAAATTGTGTAAGTGATGTGGAAAGATAATGTCATGATAAGGAAGTTGCTCAAATAGCTATTGAATAAGATATGGGTGAGACAACTGGAAGAGACTAGAAGAAAATATGAAAATCTCTAATTCTCTACACAGATGGATATGCACCTGTGTTTAAGTTTTCATTCCACTTCAAAGCTATCAAGATTGATAATCATTGGTTATCATTATCGGTGGGTTTACAAAAGAAAGTTGAAATGATATTTCAGTCAGGGGGCTCTTACTCAAATAAAAGCCCTTGGTCTGACATTAAAACATTGGTGAACGAGGGGCCGGCCCGGTGGTGTAGTGGTTAAGTTCACGCACTCCACTTCAGGGCCTGAGATTTGCAGGTTCGGATCCCAGGCGTCAGCCGATGCACTGCCTGTCAGCCATGCTGTGGCGGCATCCCATATAAAGTAGAGGAAGACGGGCACGAATGTTGGCCCAGGGCCAGTCTGCCTCAGCAAAAAGGAGGAGGATTGGCAACAGATGTTAGCTCAGAGCTGGTCTTCCTCACACACACACAAAAAACAAACAAATAAAACATTGGTGAGTGAATGCATATTTGCTCGTTTTAGGTTAAAATGAAATATATAAGATTATATGTATAATTTGTTTTATGATTCCTCATTTTGAACTGACTTTTAAAATTAATCAGCCAACTCTTGGCCAAGTACTCCTTCACTTAGAGGGTTCCTTCTGTACTTTATTCTGGTAGGTTCACTGTATGTTTTCATGGAAGTTCTTGTGTGGGAGTAGATTTTGGATGGTCACTGGAGGAGGAAAATGTGTATAACTTGTTATTGCGTCCACTGCAATGGAATGGTAGAAACATTCGTCCGGTTAACTGGGGTTTATTGTTAGAAAATGGCTCCAGATGAGTCACTCCTTCCTGATTTCCACCCTTGGGTACCAGCCTCCAATATTAATGTCATCTGAAATAGAGAGTCTAAATCAAGGTTAAATGAAGGGGTTTCTGCAGTGATCACAGTGAGGAAGTTGAGTCCAGGGAAACAGTCCAGCAGAGCATGCTGAGGAACTGCTCCAAGGTCTACAGATCTGAGTGTAGTTTATATGCTTTTTTTTTAAACAAAGCAGTGTCCATGCAGGAAAGGGCTTATAGAGCTAACAGTCATACACTTCAAAGAGAACATAAATAAGAGCTTTTTGGTTATACATCAAAGAAGGCTTGGAGTGCTGGTGTTATGTACGTGTCGGGGGGAGGCAAGAACCAGAGTGGTCACTTTTTCCCCCCATCTCTAAGAAATGTGGCTGGGAAATGTGAGAGCATGGTGCCCTTTATCTTTTTCTGTTGTGGATCTGTCCAGCTGGTGTCTTCAGCCATGAGGTGTGGGGTTGCAAGGTCGTTCTAACACAGATGTAGGGTGGCCTGCACGGCTGCTTCACAGTACATCATGGATTTTTGTATTGACTTGAAGCCTATGCAGATTGATTGCTAGACTCGCCCACCAGACCAGTGAGAGCGGTCCCAGTCTCGTTCACATTAATTTCTCAGACTGACACAATATGGCGAAAGTGATGCTGTACAACTACTGGGCCTTGGCCTTAAGAAGTCTCAACCTTTTTTACTTTTGTTGTCTCGCTGCCACAAGAGGCCGTGCAAGGAAGCGCAAGCCAGCCTTGTAAAGAGAGGCCCTGGAAGAAAAAAGACCACTTCGAAGAAAGAGAGGCCAAATCAGAACCTAACTGTTTCAGCCAACATAGGGGCGCAAAACATATGAATAAATCCATCTTGGATGCTCCAGACCCAGTCATGACACCGGCTGACTGCAGACACGTGAGTTTGCCCAGCTCATAGCACATGGAGCAGACACAGCTGTCCAGCTGAGCCGAGCCTATTTGCAGAAGTGGGAGCACATAAATGATGGTGATTTTAGGTCACTCACTTTGGGGGGTAGTTTGTTACACAATAGTAAGTACGTGTTACAAAACTGAATGGTTGCAAAGCTTTGGAAGCCTGTGGCAGCTGTTCCAGTGGTTCTCTGATGTCTGGAAATATGTAATCACAAGCTTTAATGCACCAGCAATAGTAAAAATAAGAAAGCTGCCTCACACAAAAAAGGAAAGCTAGCACTCCTGCTTGTTGAAGCTTTAAGAAAAGGATTCTGACAGTTTTCTTTGATTCAGGTTTTAAATGAAATCCATAACCTTAGAAGCAGCATTTTCCAGGCATGATTTTGCTCATACTGCAGAAATAAAATATGCTATGCTAAAAAGAGAAAGGGCAGTGGTCATTGTATAATATTTTAAAAATAAAATAAAAAGTTGAAGAAGCAGAACAGTCATGTAGTCTATGAATACCAATTTAACCTTGTGCTAATTTGAAAAATAGAAGCCAGTCAAGACAGATTGGTTGTTACAGAGAAATGTAACCCGGATGATAAATGTAACTATTGTCTTTGGAATCAATGTGTTCATTGCAGCAGTAACAGACCATTGTTAGAGCTGATTTCTGGTACTATCACCTTATTCCTGCATTTCCCCAACTATTCTCCTCCCCGCTGTGTACAAATATGGAGAACATTAGAAATTTTGCACTTAGAGCGAGATCCGGACATATGAGAGAGGAGGAATCCCTCAGGAACTTCTACAGTCTCAAAGTAAAAACAACCTCCCAATCACTTGTGTAAATAATCGTTAAAATGACGAATCATCCTTCCATTTTCTCCTCTCTCTCCAGCGCACATTAAAAAGTGACAATTAATTTCAAAAGTGACCAACACCATTTGAATATTGGCAACAGGGGGCTCCACGAAAACATGATAATATTTTTAAAGCAGAAAGTATTTTCAGCCTGGTATGAGAAGATAAAATATTTCAAAAATTACTATGCGGTATATGTGTAGTGGGTTCTTTTTCATTTCTCAAGAGACACGTTTCTTCCAGAAGCACAGTTGATAAAACATGATTTATTTGTATAATTTCACCAGAAAGAAGCTGAAAATACCTACCCAGCTTCAATAATCCTGTAAAATTAACTGCCAGTGATTTTTGCTTATTTTATGTCCTTATTCTGAGCTTTGCTTTAAGGACTGCTTTATGTTTCTGTTTGAATCTGACAGAAAAGTAGGCTTTTTGAATAAAAAGAAATTACTAAAATATTTCTTTCCATCCTATAGTTTTCAGATAAACTTAGTGCTCTTTTTCTTCACTCTGGAATAACACCATCTAGAAATTACTAAATGTTAGTTAATTGTTAAAGTCAACATGACCTCATCTGTGTGTCCTTTCAGTTGAAAATGACATTTTCCAATAGCTGAGGTAATAAGACATTCATTATAGAACATTTAGCAAAGAAAAAAATCTGAAGAATAAAATAAAAATCAAGTATAATCTCATGACCCCAAGATAATCACTGTAAATTTTGGTAAACTGGCTCCGAGTGAAGGAATAGGAATGTTTACTCAATCTCAAATATGTCTTCTACTCCTCAATAAAACATAAAGCTTTGGTCTGATTTTCCCTTTGTAGTTTACATTTCTCATGATCTTTGGGAAAGTTTTTGATGGACACTGTTTTAAATTATTTGCCAGGCTGAATATTAAGTGAGATGAACAATACCCAGGTGCAGAGTATGGTGGAAAAGGGTAATTCTTTATACATTCATGTAACCTCGACACAATCAAGACGTAAAATGTTTCCATCACCCCTATAAATTCCTTTGTGCTCTTTTGTAGCCAATCGCCTCTGCTTATCCATGGCACCAGGTAATAATTGATCTGCTTTCTATTACTACAGCTTTGCCTTTTCTAGATTTTCACATAAATGGCATCATGCAGTATATGATCTTTTATGTCTGGCTTCTTTCATTTAACATAATGGTTTTGAGATTTATCCATATTGTTGCATGGAGCGGTGCAATGTTATTTTCATTACTAAGTAGTAGTCCATTATACGGTCATACAATTATGTGGTTATACAATTCAGTTTGGCTGGATTGTAGAGAGGAGTCTAAAAGTGGAGCTATCCTGAAGGGGCCTGGTGGGTCACATTAGAGAATTTGAGCTTCATTTTAAGAGCAGCAGAGAGTCACTGGAAGGTGTTAAATAGATAAGTGAGGCCAATTATATAGCATTTTAGAAAGACAGCTCAGATGGCAGAACAGAAATGGATTGGAAGGAGGCAAGACTGGAAGTCATATCAGAGTTTGTTTCAGTAACCTAGGAAAGAGAGAGATTGTCCAGAACCACAGCACTGCTGCTATAAAGAATTACTGCAAATGTAGTGGCTCAAAACAGCACAAATTTATTATCTTACAATTCTGGAGGTCTGAAGTTCAAGATTGGTCTCACTGGGCTATCATCAAGGAGTAGGCAGGGCTGTGTGCCTTCCTGGAGGCTCAAGGGAAGAATCCATTTCCTTGACTTTTCTGGCTTCTAGAGGCTGACATATTCCTTGTCTCATGGCCCCCTTCCTCCATCTTCAAAGCCAGCAATGGCTGGTCAACTCTTTCTCATGAGGTCATCTCTCTGGTTCTGAATCTTCTGTCTCCTTCTTCCCCGTGTAAGGGCCATGGTGATTACATTGGACCTACCGGGATAATCTAGGAAAATCTCTTATTTTAATCAGCTGATTAGCAACCTTAATTCCATCTTTAGCCTTAATTGTCCCTTGCTGTGTTCTTGCCATGTAACAACAAGAGATTGGGAATTAGGGTGTTGACATCTTTGCGGGGCATTATCCTGCCTCTTACAGAGGGTATTGAGAGAAGTGGAAGGATTCAGGAGATATTCAGGAAGTAGACATAACAACACTTAGTGACATATGATTTTTTGGAGAGCAACCCTGCCTGCTCAGTCGATTCAATTTGTTCCTCTCTTCTTTCCTTCATTAACTTATAGCCTTGCATTATTTGGGGGAAAAAATAATCTAAGTGGCTGACAAAAGCAAATCATTACAATAGGGGAAATACAGAAGAAGAGGTCAGAGCAAACATGGCTCAGTGAAAAATCTGAGGGGCCAGTCCAGTGGTGTAGTGGTTGCGTTCACATGCTCTGCTTCGGTGGCCTGGTGTTCATGGGTTCAGATCCTGGGTGTTTGACCACTCATCAAGACATGCTGTGGCAGCGTCTCACATGCAAAGTGGAGGAAGATGGGCACAGATGCTAGCTCAGGGCCAATCTTCCTCACCACAAAAAAAAAACCCACAGTAAATGGCCAAGATTTACCTCTAGAAATAGTTTTGAGATTGCCAACACACCAACAAAGGATTTCTGCACTTTACTCACAGTCATGAAGATTTTACTCTGCAAAATGTTCAGGGAAGCATTACCACTCACCTTTGATAGCTCTTTAGAAAAATCTCAATAATTACCCAGAAAACATCTAGTTTTAAACAATATAACTGCCCGGTGTTATCTCCAAGATAAATTACCACATTTCCTCAATTCTAAAATGTGTATTTCCCCACATTATGTTCCTGAACTCAGGATAGATGTGGACATTGAACTTAGTGTTTATTCTTTTTTTTTTCCTCTCCAAAGCTGTTTTCAGCTGATGAAGTCTTTTACAACTAAGAGTATGTGGTAGTTGTGTAATGTCCTTCTAAATAACTAACAAATTGTTCTGCTATACTGGATTGTTGGTTATATGAGGGTTTCTGTCAACACTGAATATAATTATTTTAGTTAATTGATCTAGAGACAGTTATAATAGGCTGAATAATAGCCCACAAAGACATCAGGTCCCGTCCACTAGAACCTGTGAATGTTACTTTAAGTTGCAAAATCTTTGCAGATGTGATTAAGTTAAAGGTCTTGGGACAGGGAGACTATCCTGGATTATCAGGGTGGGGCCTAAATGCAATCCCGTGTATTCTTATAAGAGGAAGATTTGTCATACACAGAGGAGGAGGTGATGTGAAGACGGAACAGAGAGAGATTTGAAGATGCTGACCTTGAAGGTGAGAGTGATGCAGCCACTGGCCAAGGAATGCCAGCAGCCACCAGAAGTTGAAAAATGCAAGAAACAGATTCTCTCCTTGAGCTTCCGGAGGGAGTGTGGCTCTGCTGACAACCTTGATTCGGCCCAGTGATACTGATTTTGATAATTTCTAGTCTACAGAACTATGAGGGAATAAACTTCTGTTGTTCTAAGCCACTAAATTTGGGATAATTTGTTACAGGAGCCACAGGAAACTAATAGAACAGTTTTTCTGGCAGTCATTATGCAGCAAAACCAGCTGTTTGTTCAGGACCATCCTTTCTCGATCTTGTGACAATAAACAATTCCATGGTAGCCTAGGAGAATGTTTTTCTGTTCAATCTTAATTAAGCAAATTCTACTTTTTTTTTTTTTTTAATGTTTCGGTGATTACAGTGAACTCTCTGGTTGTCTCTCTAGCAAATGTCCACTGTTCCTCATGATGTAATAGGCATGTAATCTGGGCAGGAAAATGGACCTCACTCCCAAATCTAGGGTGGGCTCTGCTCAATCTAGCCAGATTAAAAACCCATTTCTCCAAACACAGTGATTGTCCTACTAAGACAGACAATGTTGATAAGCAAATGGCATTCCCTTTGCCATAGACATAGCTATAGGCCCAAATCAGACCAATGAGTTGTGAGGAGATGTTTGAGAAAGATGGTTCCTCACTCTTCTGGGAGAGAAATTAGGAGGCAGGTCTTTTCCTACTGGATATGAACAAGGAAGAAGCTAACAACGTGGTAGGCAGAATAGAGAGATGCAAAGATATGGATTCTAGATGACAATGTTGATATGCCAAATTCTTTACTGAGCATCCATTATGAGCTAGAAGCTATTTTATGATTTATGAAGCTACTTTGCATGATTAATTTATTTAATCCCATAACAATCCTGTGAGGTATGTTACCAATCTTGAATTCTGTTACATAAACCAACAAATTCCTTCTGTTATTTGAGTTAGTTTGAGTTTTTTGTCACCTACAATCACACACATTCACATTGACACAGCTAGATAGCTTTATCTGGGGTAGCCATGGGGAGGTACATAACACTGCATAAAACCACCAAACACTGAAATCACACACTGTAGCATGAGACTGCTACACTGATTTTTGACAGCACAAGCCTGACCAGTCCCCAACTCTGAATCAGCCCAACTTTCTGCTTTCTCCTGGGTTGTGAAACATCATTGGTGAAAACTACATAATTGAATAGCATGACATTCCATAATCCCAAGTTTCCCATTTCATTTTAGACATCAGTGCTGCTTAGGTATTCCTTCACTTGTTACTTAGCTATCTTTTGAATTCTCCAATGGAATAATTCCAAGCGTGTATTGTTTTCCTCTTGGCCCCTAACTCACCTCATTTTCCTGCTCTCAGCAGCAGACCTTGCTTATCCTGTCATTGTGATGGGGGACATCACCTGTAAACATCCTCAACTACTCCACCCCATCCTCATTTTTCACTCCTTCATGGGTTACACCTGGATTCAGCTGCACCACACTCTCCAGCTAAAGATGAGTTCCCATGGCTGTCTATTAGCCCCACCTCCAGACATCGTGCTGGGACCATGCACTTAACAGGGGAAAACTGAACTCATTAACGCCCTCTTCTCCCCATCAAAATCTTGCTTTTCTCCCTGTATTCTATATTATTGTGGTAATTAGAACATGAAGGAAAATGGAAGTGGGAGTGGATGGAGGTAGGGAGCAAAGCTTTGACACAGCTAAATCAAAATTTTCTGTCTTGCAAGCCTCAGGAAGATATGGTATTGGACTAATTTCTCCAACTGCATTAGGAAGGACTTGATGTAGACAAGGTCACTGACAGAGCCAAGTCAGCTCCCTCATTGACATCTAATATAATTGGAAATTATTATGGGTGGACTCAGAAGTCTATAATCTTGTACATGCTTAGAAACACTTCTGAGCACGACACAGGAAACCCCCCAACTGTGCTGAGATAAGTAAATAATAACAGGTTGCCAACAGCTTTGTACTGAGAGTGTCAAGAAACAACAAGAAGGCAGGCATCACATATTTTTTACAGTCCCCTAACTTGGGAATCTCCCTTATAGTCTTCCCTCTCCTGAGGCCGTATCCACTGGTTACCTTCCCCAGAATCATCACCCAACCACTTCTCCTCCTCTGCATGCTACCAGAGATGGTAGTCTCAACAGCCCTGTGGTAGCTGGTAGTACCTTCTCCCAACTCCAGCTGATGAAATCCTGCTCATCTTTCAAAGCCCAATTCAAACATTATTTCCTCTGTGACTACTACAATGACCTCTCTTTTCTGCTTGTCCTGTCAGAGATGGTTGCTCATCCTGGTCTCTGGCCCAATGCTCATACTCCCAATATATCTTTGCATGAATAGTCATGTATTGGCAGATGACCCTATTCAACTTTGTGCTCTATGGCAGTGAGGGGGATGCGGGGTGGAGAACAGAGACATGATATCTTTTTCATCTTTATATTCTCTGCTCCCAACACTGCTGTTGACGCTATTTGGTTGAACTGAATTTCCAGAATACAAAAATACATGTATAGACACATTGCTATAAAGGCATAATTCCCAGGAAACACAGCAAGTATAGGCTCTGGGATTGTTGTGTTGCATAATTCCAAATTGCAATGCATTTTGGGGTGGGGGAAGTTGTGAGTGGGGAAAGGCAGAGGTGCCACACATTCCTGTCTAAAGAAACTGCACAAGTCCTGCAATAGCCCTATTGCAATCCCTTCAAGTCAGTTCTGAAATGACCTGGGATAAGAGCTCCAGACAGACAGAGTTGTAAATTGGCTCATCTCTGCTGTGGACCAGGAGTGCAGTGGGCTGAGACAGACGCATGAAAAGGACATAGAGATGATTACTTTTCAAAGGGATATAAAACACCTGCATGGTGTAATACATGAATATTTCAGTATCACTAAATTCCTCACTGCATTAGAATCTGTCATCCATACAGAAATAGATGGTTTTGAACTTATCACCCTCCTATTTCCAAACCAGCAAATGTAAAAATGGTTCTGCATGCTTGTTTGGACAAAACTTTGCAAGCAACAGCACAGATTGTATTGTTTGTAGACTGTTGATAAGTTTTATGTGAAAGGTTGGAAATTACCTCCTTTTAGTGTCACTTCCCATGTGCCAGGCACTGTGCCAAGCACTTGTCTAAAAGCAGGTATGATTATCTCTTGAGTTGCGGGTAAGGAAAGGGAGGTTTCTCTCAGAGTGGTTTAATGACTTATTCAAGATCACCATCCAGCAACTGAGAGACCAGGATTGGAACCTCAATCTGATGGACTTCAAAGCCCAGGCACTTAACTACTAGGAAGAGCATAATGCTCTCTAATCAGGTGCAGGAGGTACAGACACCCAAATGCCACCAGAGGCTGCTGCTAGCAGAAGGGGGATATGGAGCTCTCCCCAGGTGAAGGAACCCCTCTTCTCCAGGCCTCCTCATGTCATATAGAACCAACTGTTACATTTTTGTCTCATCTCCTGTGGAATTTTTTCATCAGGAAGGACACCAAGAGGTGGAACAGAAATAGGAAGCTAAAGGTTTTTCTCTCCGCTCCTCCATGCTGAGGCCATCTGCCTAGGGACTCTAATCTTTGAAGGCAACACAGGGAGGCCTGTTGGTCATTTAGGGCTACTTTGGCTTGGAGGACCCCATTGGCCTCTTCCTGTGCATCAAGCCATAGAATTTGTACTTCCCGGGATGTGCCCTCCACATCCCTCTCATTGTCTCCAATGTCACCTCCCTGAAGCTGTGCCCTTCCATAGCTTCCTGTCCTTACCCTGGTCAGTCTCTACACTGTATCCAAGTCTCTGGTTTGTTTGTCTCCCTCAATAGACCGGAAGCTCCTTGGGGACATCAACTCTATCTTCTCCACTCTTCTGTCTCTAGCAGAGTGCCTGGCACTTAGTAGGAGCTCTACAAATAATCTTTGCTCACTGAATGAATGATTCTTTCATATTACCTGTTATCAGCTATTAAGGATCTGAGGAACTGAGGACCAGAACTGTTGGTCTTATTTTATGGGACAGGGTGAGGACAGTGATGAGGGAAGATTCAGGACGCAAGTTACTATTAAGGCAAGGGTCAAGGAGGGGCATTGGATGGGGCTAGGTTAGAGTAGGGTTGGGGCCCCGTTAGTGCATGGATGGGGTGTTCCCCATCACCATAGGATACCAGGCACCTGCTGTGATGGGGAGGAAGCAGCATGGAAAGGGCAGAGGACAGAAAGGGAGAAGAAAATACTAGCAAGAAGTTTGTCAGTTCTCAGTGTTGCCTTCAGCCAATCTTGGGGCCCTTCTTTGGGTTTTAGAAAATGATAAGAAAAGGGAAGTTTTAAAATTTTAAATCAGGGACTTTCATTTGGCCTAGTTATGTTGTTTGGGAGCCTTGCACATTTCAGAAATTTTATTTAACTCAATAATTAATGAAGGTACCAGTAAGATGTTAAAACTATTTCAAAGGAGAATTCAGTGAACACACACACATATACACATACAATCAAGAATGATGAAATATATTTACTAATCGATGCAAAAGTGGTTGATACCATATAGGGCAGAAAAACATAATGTTTTGAGGTCATCTTTCCACAGGGTAGAAATCAATTATATCTCCACAAGACAAAATTTCATTCCTTTTTTTATGACAAAGATCATTTGCATTATTATCAATTTCCTGTAACTTCTATCCAAGGCAGTTGTAAAATGGTCTAATCAATGCAAAGACTATCAAAGGTGTCCACAGCTATAGAATCAGGGAATCCCTGGAGGTCCTCTGGACAAGACACCCGCACTCCACTGAAAGACAGCCAGCAAACTGTTTTTTCCCATTTTTAAGTCTTGGATAATTTTCCTAACAAAATAAGTTGAAAATGAAAATGACTATGAGTAGGTAATTAATTTAATAGGACTGTAGTTCTTAGGCCTTCTCTAATAGGCTAAGAACAGTAGCATCTTGTATGTGCTATGCATAATTCTAAGTACTTTTTATGTAGTATCTATCTTTTTTAATCTCTATAACCCTGTGAACTATGTATTATCATTCTCAAATTACAGATTGAAAACCGAGCACAGAGAGATTAAGTTATTTGACTGAGGTCACACAGCCAGTAAGCGGCAGAGCCGGATTTCCAACCCAAGGAGTTTGGTTCTTCAGTCTGTTCTCCGGCCTGAACTGAGGTAGTGACAGTGGGGAAACATAAAAGTAGATGCTTTTGAGAGCTATTTTGGAGGAAACAGCTTGGAACTGCTGTTGATTAGATGGGGCCAGGGGGTGGAGTGATGTGCAAGGTGAAGAAGGCAGCCAGGAGGGAAGGAGAGGTGATAAAGGAAAGAATTGAGGATGTTTTATTTCGTGTTTAGCCAGTATTTTGAGGATTGGAGAAAAGTTTATCAAATTATATTGTTATGGTGTTATTTTACTGCAAACCAATGTAAGGTAGTATAAACTATAATTGTCCCCGGCTTGAGACAGAGCCATCACTCTTTCCAGGAGATAACACTGTTCTCATTAATAGAAATTAGATTTCCTTGCAGCTATAATTATAAACTCCTCTTTTCACTTACATTGGGCATAGATTAGGTTGGAAAATGCACTCCTCTCCCAAACAGAAAAGTAGTGAAGTTGAACATCTTTTAGCTTTTAAATCAGATGTGGGTTCAAATCTTGGCTTCTTGCTTTACTAGCTTTGTTATTTTGGCCATATTAGTTGCCCTCATTGATTAAACACAACATATAAATCATTGAGTACAATGCTGGCATGCAGTCTGCACCCCCATAAGTGGTGTCAATCATTAGCATTACCCAACTGGATGAAACCCACGTGCTGTGTTCTTGTGGTGTTCATGGATCTTGCCAATGGTGGCGCATGACTCACAAAGCTGAGAAGACCTTGTATCTATCTCCTGAAAATGCATCAGACAGTGGGATCTCTTTCGTACAAAGAAGCTCGTTTGAAAAAGGCTGGAACTTGATCAAAATTTGGATTTTCTCCAACACAAAGGCCTATGCTAAGGTATTCTGTAAGATGGCTTCTAGTACAGAACCATCCTAGATGCAAAATCAATGAGATATCATTTCATTATTGGGATCTTCTGTGGAAGGTTTGAACACCAGCCCTTAATCCTTGAAATAAACTGCTGTCTACCAAAGATCCAGTCCCCAAGGCATGGTTGTGGGTACCTTTAATCAGGTAAGAGCCTACCACAAGACAGAACCATCTTGAAAGTTTCTTATAAAACATCAACATTTAAAAGAAGGAAGGAAAAATTAAGCAGAGGCTAAGAGGAAGTTTAAGTACTGAATGTCAGTGCACCTGTGTTTACTGGGTGACCTTGGTACTGGGTAGTCTGAGGAAACGAGGCCATTGAAGTCTGTGAGGACTGTGCTGAATGGGGGCCTACAGGATGATAGAGACTGAACAGAACCCACAGTGAAGGGCTGGGTGAGTTGTCTTGGATGATGTGCTCATCCCAGCACATATCACACTGCTTCCCCCACTGCCTTCCTAAAGTCTCCATCCACAAAATCTGGCATCTGACAATGCAGGGCTGAAAGAAGGAGATGGTTTCCCACCCATTTCAGAGAAATGGCTACATGCCACGTATGGCAGAAGACAATGATGATGACAATAATGACGATGATGGTGACTAGTTGAGTGCTTACTAGGTGTCAGTCACTGCTTAGCACATCTGACTCTCAACATTTGTGGGGTCTAGGGTAAGAGTACAAATGGAGGTCATATGCCCTATGTTTGCATATTTAAAAATTATTAATCAAACTAAACACTTAAATAAAATACGTCTGCTCTCCTATTTGACAAATGTTCCTTCATAACAATCCGGGAGCCATGTGTCTGAGAATTTGGCATTCTCAGACTCCTCAACATTCTGTGAAGGCAAGTGGAAGCCCAGGAAAAGGCAGCCCCCAGCTCATTCTCTTCTCTTCCCCCTCACTCTGTGTGACTTTGCAAGGGGCCACAGGCGTGCACACGAGAACATCCTGAAACCGAGGATGAAGGAGTTAAAGTTTTCCTGGGTGAGGATGAAACTGTGTCAGTACCCACAAGGTTAGTGTGGGAAACAAAGTAACCAAGGTTTCTGAGCTTGCCTTGCAGAACCGCAGGAGGACCGCTGAGGAACTTGCTGACAGCCCTCCGCCTTACCAAGCATCATGCAGGAGCATTGAGAAGCTAAAATGACTGATTGTAAGCTTCACCCATCATAAGAAATATGAGAGACAGTCACCCCTGTGCAAAAGACTCTTAGAACTTCAGTCCCCAAGGCCACACGCTCCCCTCCCCGTCTTATTCTCACAATGTACTTCGGAAAAACGCTTACAACTGCATGTAAGCAAACTAATCTGTGACCAGTGGAAAGAATAACTTGTTAGCAGAAAATCTATGTCCTCTGCGCTAACTATTCCTTCTGTCCCAGATGAAGAAGTAACTGAGGTTTTCTTAGATTCCTCAGGAGTGTCGCATTCAGCAGATCTGCTATGGAGAGGAGCCCAACGTTCTGCGGTCATCCATCACCTGACATTTCTGAGCCCCCTCCCCAATCCTGTTTGCCTTATGTAAACCATTTCCAAATCAGTTCCCCTTTAAGATGTTTGGGTTTTTTTTAGGACGATAGTCCACTATCTTCCGATATACTAGCTGATCACTTATTACGGTTCTTTCTCTACCACCGCCTGCTTGGCCTTTTATCTTGCAATTAGCAGATCAAGCACTTGCTTGGTATCAATCCCAGACCACAAATCCAAGCTCCCCCAGCAGCCTCGCTAACTGCCACCTCCTGGCCACCCCTCAAGAGGGGAGATGTTCATACTGGTGGATGGGGGGGGCGGGGGTCTGCTTTCAGGAGAGTGGATATAGAAAAGAAGTCTGTAAAGGCCCTGCAAGTGGACTAGGGGACATCTGGGGGGATCTGGAGTTCCTAGTGGCCAGAACTTGTTCTAGAAGGGGTTGCAGAAACTGGGAGACCAGGGCGGTGGTGGTGGTGAACACTTCCTTGCCACCCCTCGACCCTTCTGGATTCCTTGCTTTGTAGGAAAGAACACTGCTATAGGAGGGCCAGAGTAGAATCTCTGAAGTCCAGGGCCCAGGATGGAAATCTCATCTGTGAGTCTGAGGTATACTGGCTTTAAATGCATCATCTAATTCAAAGTTTTTGTTGTGGTTAGTGCCATTGAGTAGATTCCAGCTCCTAGCGCCCCTGTGGACAGCAGAGCGGAACCCTGCCCAGTCTTTTTGCACCCTCCTCTCACCTTCCGGCACTATATCAGACAATGCTCCACTGCTCTTCATAGGATTTTCATGGCCAATTTTTTCAGAAGTGGGTGGCCAGGTCCTTCTTCCTAGTCTTTCTTCATCTGGAAGCTCCACTGAAACCTGGCCACCATGGGTGACACTGCTGGTATTTGAAATACCAGTGGCACAGCTTTCAGCCTTACAGCAACATGCAGCTGCCATAGTGGGACAGGTGGTGCAGTTGCCTGACTGGGAAATGAGCTTGGGCTGCGGAGATGAGAGTGCTGAATTTTAACCACTAGACCACCATGGCTGGCTAATTCAAAATTTTACAGCTCCTAAAATCCCAGGAAGTCACTACTATTACAATCCTCTTTTACAGATGAGGAAACTGAGACTTAGAGGGTTCAATAATGTGAAAATTAACAAAGGGAAACCTCACTTAAAATGGAGTCAGAAGGCCAGAAGGGGGAGCTCCCATGTAGTACTACTGGAAGGCCAATTACAGGAAAGATTGTCGATTACACGTGCCAACAGAAAGAAGTCCTTAACAGGAAGATAGTCAATTACAGACCCAATGGAAATCCTCAACAGGAAGGAATCTTCAATTACAAGAAGAAATGTACATTGCATATCAAACAGAAATTGACTACCCCAGCAACTCAGCAGATGAGAAACCATCCCCACCCCGAACTTTTGTTTTTCTCTAGTGGACTTTCATTCAAAACAGCCCCTCCCAATTTTTCCCTTTTTCTCTATAAAATAATGTTCCTCTCCCTTGTTTGTTGGATTTGCCTGTAGTCCACCATAGCATGCACATTCCCAATTGCAATTTTTGGCTATTCCTGAATAAACTCATTTTGCTGGTAAAATAACTGGCTGTTTTATTTTTTAGGTTGACAGTAACTTGCCCACTAGTGATGGAATGCAACCAGGGCAGTCTTGCCTCCAGATCTTGCCCCTTACGTGATTCAATAACCAAAGATGTCTATATGAAATAAAACTGAGATAATTTTTTGAAAACCAGTGAAATGAAATATGGTTTAAAGAAGTCATAAATCACCTAAAATAATCTCTACTCAGGTTTGAAACTATCTTGACAAGTGCCACATTCGTTAAAATCCTAATACAAATATTACAGAGTAAGATGCTTCTCCAATACAAAAGATCTTTCAATGTCTGATTTAATCCAGACCGCATCAATCTGAGTATTGAAAGAAACGCTCTCTCTCCATCTCTAGGAGCAGAGCAAGGCCACGTTTTGAAAATGGAAATTCAACCGAATAAGAAACAATGTGCTTTTCTTGTTCTCCAGGGAGATGAAATCAGAGTTCAGCTGGTCCTGGTGGTGAGGAAAATCTGGGCTCTGATGGGAGATGTCTATACAGAGCACAAAGGAGCCAGTGCAAGCCACTGACATGTGAGAACCAAAGATAAACACTGGTTGCAAAAGTTTGGTTTTGTTCCATACTAAGAATATGCATTTAAGATTCATTTTCAAAGCATGTCTGAGAAACACCACTACAATCTCAAGGAATGGAGAACATCTCAGGAAATGGAGCACCCTGGCATCTAAAGGTGATCATTCATTTGCAGGCTAATGTTACCTCCAATTTGGAACCTGATTTTATTGACAGGTTGTTCAGAATACAGCACTTAAGTAAAGATACGGTGCTTCTCTCACTGACACTTTTATGGTGTGTGTCCGAAGGAGATTTATCAGGACAGGCAAATTAGCAATATTTGACTGTTCAAGTTAGAATAAAACAAGTTTTCTAGCTAAGCTTTAAAACCTGTCATTGTAGAACCTTGTGAGCATTTGATTTCTGTGTAAATTGTACAAATGCATTTTCATTAATCAATCCCAGAACCTTTTAAGTGATAAAAGAACAATACTTTCCATTCTAACTCACATAAACAACTTTCTTATTTTGGGTCAGGCGTTTTACGGTTTTTATGGTGTTGCTGTGGCTTTACTTTTTGATTTAAATACATACTGCTTAAAGATTCCCTTTTTCTACTACAGAGTATACAAATCCTACCTTTTCGCGTGTTAATAAGTTCACAATCTGTTGAGAGTACCTATAAATAACATTAATGATATGAGACAGATACTGTTTTACCATTTTATTGTTTTAAAAAATCACAATTAGGAGCTGTTTCAGATTGAAGGAGACTATAAAGAGATTCTAAAAATACATGCTATACTTGATGCTATACTGAATGGAGGGGGAAAATGCTATAAAGGACATTATTAGGTCAGTTGACAAAATTGGAGTACAGGCATCATGTTAAGTTATTCAGTGTGTGTAGAGAAAGAGAGAACATGCAAATGATAAAGAAAATAAAGTGTTAAGTGTTGGCAAGAGGTGAATCTGGGGAAGGGGTATATGGGTTTTCCTTTTACTATTCTTATTTTTGAAACCTTTTTGTAAGTTGGCGATTATTTCCCAATAAAAAGTTTTTAAAATGGCATGTTACAAAAAGAAAAAAACGTCTCTTTAGAACTTTTTTCCCCTGGAAAATTCTTTTGTGCATTATTCACAAGCTTAGCTGTGTAACCATAAGTAAATATTTAATATTTACTTTCCTTGCCTTATTACAATTCTATTGGTTCCAGCTGAGTCTGGGTAAGCCTGGCTAAGAGTCATTGTGGCAGCAGGACAGAGCTAGAGACGTCAAGGAGAAGCTGTGCTTGGGGAGAAAGAGGCCAGGCCATGGCCTCCCCTTCTTCCTGGAGCTGTTCCTCCCAGCAGATGCCCTGGAAGTCCTAAGTCTTCCTGTACTGTGAGGTGCTAAGTGGCTGGCACTAGGCCAGCGCTCCTATGTAAATGAATGAGTGAGCAAATAAATGAACAACTGCAAGGAGTATGATGGATCTTTTCAATATTTTCATGTAAAATGTAGGCAGTTGACTTCCACTTCTGGGAAAATGGAATATACGTACTTTTCCCTACTCCACCTGCTAAGTACAACTCAAAATCCTGGACATTATAAATAAAATAAACGTAAGAAGACTCTGAAAGGTGGTGAGAAGAAGGCAGACTGGCTAGGGACTTTGGGGCCCAAGGAATGACACGGTCGTGGGTTCTCTGGCCCTTCTCTTCGCCTTATTTATCCCAGATTTGGAACTGGGGAAGCCAGCAACTCAAAAATGCCTACAGGTGCAGACAAAAAAAGGCCCATTGAAACCTGCTCTCTCTAGCCAAAGGGCTAGGAAAGGGGCAGCCTAGGAAGACAGGAAACTTTCAGTGACTGCTCTACTCCAGCCAAACTCCACAGAAAACACTATGGCCCCATTCTCACTATGCCAGCAAATGCACAGCGGGGAGCTAGACTTCCCGGTTGTAACAAAGTGCCTCGATTCTCCTCCTCCCCCATTGGGGCAGTGTCAGATGAGGCCAAGTAGGGAGCCGGGACTTTTACCTCAATGGGGTGGTAACAAACCATGCAGCTCCCTCCACCCAGTGTCGGTGGAGACCACCTGGAGAGCCTATCCTTCCACCCCCACCCAGCAGTAATAAGGCATCCCTCTCTTCCCCATCAGGGGGTATAAAAGGAGGCCCACTGGAGCATCAGGACTTTCACCATCCCCTAGGGTTATGAGATAGCCCTCACTCACTTGGTGTCAGTGGGTGTCATGGATGTCACAGAGAAGCAGTAACCACACACCACTATCCCTTCACTAGGGAAGTGTTAGTGGAGGCCTAGCAGGGAACTGGAAGTCCCACTCCTTGGTTACTCCAGCAGTAACCAAGAGCCCAAGCACCACCCTGGTGTCAACAGAAGCCATCGGGTGAACCTGGAAGTCTAATCCCACCTGGCGGTAACAAGGTAGGACTCCATTGCCTTTGCCAGAGGCGTCAAAGAGAGACAGTTAAACCAAAAGGTTTAAATAAGATCCAGAGTCTCACAACACAATGCCCCAAATATCTAGTTTCAGTTGAAAATCACACGTCATACCAAGAACTGGGAAAATCTCAAAATGAATGAAAAATGAAAATCAATAGATGCCAACACTGAAAGAGGAGGGATATTAGAAATATCTGACAAAAATTTTAAAGCAGCCATCATTAAAATGCTTCAATGAGCAATTATGAACATGCTCAGAACAAATGAAAAAATAGAAAATCTCAGCAAAGAAATAGAGGGTTTCAGAAAGGAAATAAAAGGATATAAAAAGAACCAAATCAGAGGCCAGCCCCATGGCATAGTGGTTAAGTCTGAGGTGCTCTGCTTCAGCAGCCCCAGTTCACAGGTTTGGATTCCAGGTGTGGACCTATACCACTTGTCAGCCATGCTGTGGCAGAGACCCACATACAAAATAGAGGAAGATTGGCACAGATGTTAGCTCAGGGCAAATCTTCTTCACCCCCCCAAAAAAAGAAAAGAACCAAATGGAAATTTTAGACCTGAGAAATACAATAACCAAAATGAAAAAAATCAGTGGATGGGCTCAATCCAGAACAGAGGGGACAGAGGAGTCAATGAACTGGAAGATAGAATAATATAAATTATCAAATTTGAACAACAGGGAGAAAATAGACTGAAAAAAGATGAACAGAGCCTCAGTGATCTGGACTATAACAAAACATCTAACAGTCATGTCACTGGAGTCCCAGAAGGAGAGGAGAAAGAGGGCCTGGCTGAAAAAGTATTAGAAGAAATTCTGGCTGAAAACTTTCCAAATTTGGCAAAAGATATAAACTTACAGATTCAAAAGCTGAGCAAATGTCTAACAGGATAATTCCCCCCAAAACCCACATCAAATTTAGAAAACTAAAGACAAAGAAAAAACTCTTGAAAGCAGCCAGAGAGAAATGATGCATTACCTATAGGGAGAAAACAATCTGAATGACAGTGGATTTCCCATCAAAATCCATAGAGGCCAGAAGGAAATGACAAAACATTTTGTCACTGAAAAATGCTGAAAGAAAGGACTGCCAATCAAGAATTCTATATCCAGTGAAAATATCCTTCAGGAATAAAGGGGAAATCAAGACATCCTCAGATGAAGAAAACCTAAGAGAATTTGTCACCAGCAGACCTACCCTGGAAGAGTGACTAAAGGAAGTTTTCTAAACAGAAAGGAAATGATTGAAGAAAGAAACTTAGAACATCAAGAAGAAAGAAAGAACCCAGTAAGCAAAAAATATGTGTAAATAAACAGGCTTGCCTTTTCCTCCTGAGTTTTCTAAATTATGTTTGACAGTTGAAGTAAAAATTATAACACTGTCTGATTTGGTTTCAAATACAGTCATGGGCTGCATAACGACATTTCAGTCAACAATGGACTGCAATGTCCAACTGTGGTCCCATAAGAGTAGTACCATGTAGCCTAGGTTTGTGGTAGGCTATACCACCTAGGTTTGTGTAAGTGCACTCTATGATGTTCACACGACAACGAAATCGCCCAGTGATACATTTTTCAGAATGTGTTCCCATTATTAAGCAATGCATGACCGTATATGTGGCCTTAAGACGTATGGCTTATCAGCATCTATGCAGGAGAAAAGTAGAGGGAAGCATTAAGGAGTCTGACGAACTTGAAAACAGAAATAAGATAAAAAAATAGTTTCAGGCGTGAAGATTAAACTGAAAGGGATGCATGGCAAATGTGTTTAGAACCAAGAAATAACGAATGGATGACTTTTATAATTTAGCCATACACATACACATGGGCAGCACAGACACAGAGTTCAGAATTATGAAAAATGTATATCAAGTTATTCACTGGTGTGCCTAGCAGAAGGGCTTTTTGACAAGCTCAGGTTGCTTTTTCTGTCCCTTTAATGAATGGTACTGTGAGATGTAAGATAAAGGCATCTGCCTGATACCCGGGCTCTATACAATTCCTGTGGCCTGGCTTCTTTTAAATCCAGAACTACTTGAGTCATAGCAACAGGTCCAATCCTGTCCAGTCCCCACCAAGTTTATCTTACACAGAAGAACTTAAGTTGTCTGACTCAACGCTCTGGATGGCACCAGTCATCCGTGTGGGCTGTCTTGCTCAGACCTCGAACCTCTGCGTAGATATTTGATTTCAGCTCAGTTCGAGTCCCACCTCATGCACTCAGGCGGATAAGCAAACATCTGACTGTTCTCATGGGCTGCAAGCTCTCTTGGTAAGCCGCCTGTACTCTTGCCCTTGAAGAGCCGAGTCTGGCACTGTTCTTGTCACCCCATTTCAGTGGCCAGTGCCCCATTTTCCCCTGACACACATTCCTTGTTGCTGTTTGCCCACGTGAATATCTAAGCATCACCGGTTCCTGCCACTCATGGGGACACCCCGTTACCTCATAGAGAAGTCCCTGCACCAGTGCCTCCAGACCACTTCCTAGTGAAGATGGCAGATGCACTTCTTCCCTTTTCTGCCTCACCCCAGGGGCTCCATAAGATTCTAGATCCATGCCTTTCCCTTCAGGGTCCATCCTGCTGAATCTAACCAAATATGGGCAGACATATCCCAATATATGAAAAGAAAAAAAGAAGAAACATTGTATAAAGGTTTAAGGGGGACCCCCCCACACACACGTATTCTCTACAGCATTATGTTGGATCTCACACACACACACACACACACACATACACACAAACACACACCAAACTGTGGAGATGGAAGGGGCCTTAGAAATTATGCAAAATAGTGGTTCCCAGATTTTCCAAATGACTAGAATATTTTTAAAAAGTGAGACAAGGAGGGAGAATTTGGTTTGCCCTAAAAGAGACATCTGCTTTCACCATTATTTAATAAGAGAAAGGGCATTTTGACAACAATAATATAGGACAAAGAGTCACAGAGTTTAAAAATGACATAGATAAGCTTTATAAAAAATGATATTGTCTTTTTCCTCTTCTTTTTTTGTTTTACAGTCTCATAGTCGTGGAAACTTTTTCACAGGCTGACAGTGTCAGTCTAACTAGTATTCAGGAATCACTGAGAAGGGCCAAGCCTCCTGTTTTACAGATGAGAAAATAATTCATTTATCCAAAGTTACTAATCAATCAGTGGCACACTGGGGCATACTGATTTCCAGTTCAACGTTCTTTTTATTACACTTGCTAAGTTAAGTTTCTGACCATGTTAAATGATTTCCTTGTTGGTGGTAATATTGGCAACAACTATATTTAATGTCAATTAAGCATCCCTTTCCTCCAGCAACTCTGAAGAATCAGAAGTTCATATTCATACGTGTCTCACCAGAAGGGATCTTGTATGTCAGATAACAAAAGTGGTTTGACTTCGATGGTAACATCCTTGAATTTGTATTCCAAGAAATAAATACTGCAGCATTGCTTCAGTAGAGATTCTTATTTGGTAAAAATTTTCTTTTTAAGTTGATTGCCATGATTTGAAGATTTTACTCAAAACTGAAAATAACAGAGGTCTCTCTTTTCAAATTTTTCCATGTCTCAAGTGTGCATAAGCTTAGGGATTGAGCAAACAGCATCTCTTTGTAAGTTTAGAGCTATTTTTAATTTTCTCTTTCCCTGACAACATTATCCAATTTCTACTCCCAAATTCTGTGTTATTTTGAATCAGTTCTATCCAAAGATATTAATTCAGCTTTTCTCATTCCAGTCTATTCTTCCACACTCATCTCATTCATGTTTTCCTAAAGTAGTTTAGGAATTTGCTCTTTGGCACTAAAGTGAATAAATCACCCTTAATCTGGCAAGTGAATGAATATCCGAGTACATTCTATGACTTTATTTTGAAAGCTCTCATCAACTATTTCTGCTTCACTAATCCTAAGAAATTTTGGACATGTGACTCATTCTAATGAGGGTTTTATAAAAGACAAAAAAGGAGCGTAAAGGTATATGTTTCTCTTGGATAAGAATAAGAGATCAAAAGCTTTAGAAAGAATAACTCAAACCACAAAGGCTCCTGCCTATTCAAAAGGGGCACAATCTCTGCTCTTTTGTCTGCCTTTTTTTTCCCACAAACTATTTTCCCAGTTCCAGAAACTCTAGATGAGAAAACACCTTGTTCACTCACAAACCTTTGCCACACAAAACCAGACAATTTGGGATTTTGTTCACAGGATTCTCAGAAATATCAAATTTTCATCACTTAATAGAATTGGAAGAAATGAAATATTTTACTAAGTTTTAGCACTTTAACTATTAGGTATAAATATAGTTTAGAAATTAAGAAATTTGGCATTAAACAACAATCAACACACCAACTCTGCTGCTTAAGAGCTGTGTGACTGGGCAAGTGACTTTACTATTCAAACACACTTGTCTCTGCTGTGTTACCTACCTAATAGAGCTGTCAGAGACAATAATCATTCTAAATAGTTAATATTTATAGAATATCACTATTCCAGATGTTGTGTTAAGTATTTTACATGATTATATTATTTAATCCTTAAAGCCTCAATACAGTGAGGCTTGAGGTCATCACAGCTAGTGGGTAAGCCCGAATTCAAATCTAGAACCTCTGACTGTGGAGGCCAGGCTGAAAAACATGCCTTAAAACGAGTCCTGCACGAGACAATGAAGATATAGCGCGTAGCACATCTGACATATTGTAAGGGCTCAGTAAAAGTTTGCTGTTATTTTTTGTTAACATCCAAAGAATGTTTCAATTAATATAAAAGAGAATAAAATAACATTTTAAGGGATATTATAGCTTATTGAGTGTTCTGGGTAAGTGCTGACACTGACAGCCACTAGATTCCTTGAGGACATGCACTGAGTAAAATTTACTTCTTTTGCTGAGATTCTAATACTAAGCACCTACAAAAGAGTAGGTGGTCTATAAATGTCAGTTGAATGAAAAGGTGTTTAGAATGGTCATGAATATTTAATAAAGTCCTTATTTAATCTACCACAATATCCAAAACTCCCAACGAAGACCTAGCAACTGGCCCAGAACAAAGGTCCCTGCTTCCTTTTGCCCGTCTGTAATATGGGTACAGCATCAGACTGTTATTTCAAGACCTAGTCAAGATGCAAAGAACTTTGTCCTATTTGGCCCTTATTGAATAGTATTTATGAAGTAACCATCTGCTTCTCAAATTGTAATGAAGTCATATAAAGCAAGCTAAAGGCTGATTGCTCCCTTAATCAATTCCAAATAAGATCCTGAAATGTCTTGAGAAAGCTTGAATAATTCCTTGCTGGGAAATAAAAGATTTTGAAGAGCATTTCCAAGTAAAATATATGGTTTTGATCATTTCTAATTACTAGTTCAACATCAGAAGAAAAAAAGATTATTTCTTCATATTATTTTGTCTTATTATACTCTCTTGCAGTAAATGTCATTCTTATATATGATTCATAGAGTAAATAATTTTAGAGATTGTTTCGTCAAATGCCTCCATTTTACAAATGAGGTACAAACAAGTTTTGCACCTTGTTTATGGTCATACAACTGATTAGTGGCAGAACCAAGACTCTGTCTCCTGATATAGGGATTTTTCCAGGCATCTGAAAAGAAACATGGCCTCAGAATGATGCAGGTTGAGTAAGACAAAAGGCAAGCTTCAGAACAGTTCAAATATCCAAAAATTAAGTGGTATTATGTAATCACAAATATCTGAATACAGTTAAAATTTTTAAACTTTACATTTTTTTTCCTCAAGGCCAAATTCTTATGAGATTTTCCTTATCTTTAATTTTTTTTAAAAAAAGGAAAAGGCTAATTAAAACTAAGCTACTTAATTAAACACAATTAATTAATGATTTTATGCAAATCAACACATTTCTAGACAACTACTTTAATTACATTCCAGAAAACATAGACGTTTGATCAAAGACTTTGGGCTAACTTGTTGCTGTCAGAAACCTATGGAGGGCCAGCCCTAGTGGCCTAGTGGTTAAGTGTGATGTGCTCTGCTTCAGCAGCCTGGGTTCGGTTCCCAGGTGCAGACCTACACCACTCGTGTGTTAGTGGCTATGCTGTGGTGGCAGCTCACATACAAAAAAAGGAGAAAGATTGGCAGTGGATGTGAGCTCAGGGCAAATCTTCCTCAGCAAAAAAAACCAAAAACAAAAGCAAAACAAAACAAAAAATCTATCTATACGCAAATCCATATTTCTGATTTCCTGTAAATCTTTCAATTGTACACAAAGCATTATAAACTAAATTGGACAGGCCTGAATTTCATCTTGTACAATAGTTTGTGAGGTTGTTTTTAAAACTGTTGTAATGAAAGACTTGGGTCCACGTGGATCTAATTGTTTTATGCATAAAAGTTTTTCTCTCTGGACAAATAGATGTTGATGATTGAGGGCAGGTCTCATTAAAAAAGAAACCAGGGGCCGCCCGGTGGCGCAGCGGTTTAGTCCTCGCTTGGCAGCCCGGGGTTTGCGAGTTCGGATCCCTGGCGCCCGCCGACGCACTGCTTGTCAGCCATGCCGTGGCGGCGTCCCATATAAAGTGGAGGAAGATGGGCACGGATGTTAGCCCAGGGCCAGTCTTCCTCAGCAAAAACGGGAAGATTGGCAACAGATGTTAGCTCAGGGCTGGTCTTCCCCACAAAAAAAAAAG
Organism: Tapirus indicus; assembly: GCA_031878705.1. Taxonomy (NCBI): domain Eukaryota; kingdom Metazoa; phylum Chordata; class Mammalia; order Perissodactyla; family Tapiridae; genus Tapirus; species Tapirus indicus. The sequence goes on from CM062918.1 coordinate 123,619,818, forward strand.
AAACCAAATACAATAATTACTTAGGCATGTAAAAAACTTTCTTGGCCACCACAATACCCACCCTTAAGAGGAGTTTGCTGGCTGGAATGAGTGGGAAAACCAGGAATAACAAGTCGATTATAATTTCTTTATGCTCCAATGTAATAGATTGTATTTTCCAAAAATGGCCATAGCAGTATTTCTGGTCCCACATGTTCCTTCTTGAGTCTGAACAGGGCTTTGCAGCTGCTGGGATGAATGGCATGTGGTGGAAATGATTCTGCATAATTTCTTAGGCTAGGTCATAAAGGAGATGCGGCTCCTGCCTGACTCCCTTTCTCAGGACGCTCGCCTTAGGTCCCAGCTGCCACGTTGTGAGGAAGCACAGGCCACCGGAAGAGGCTACCTGTGGGTAATCCGGTTGACAGCTCCAGCTGAGCTCTCAGACTACAGCCGCCATCATCCGCCTGACACGTGAGTGAAGGAGCCTTCAGTTAATTCAACCCCAGCCTTTGAGCTGCCCCTGCCGATGCCAAGTGGAGCAGAGATGAGCGAGCCCACTGAGCCCAGCCCAAACTGCAGATTCCTGAGCAAAATAAGTGTCATTGTAAGCCACTGCTTTTGTGGCCTGCTACTCAACAAGAGATAACTAGAACATCCAGTTTTTGAAAGGTACAATCATGAAGTACAAATGAATTTTCATTTACTTCTATTCTATTGGCTTTTAACCATCTCTCTCATTTTCAAATTTTCATTGAAGGAATGAACAAATTAGACCAGTGTAAACATTTTCATCAGCGTGCTGAATTTAACAGGGAAAGCCCACAGGCAAGAACTTGACACATCAAAACATTCACATGTTGTACCTCTGATGCTCAGTTTCCATCCAGAAACATCTGAGAGTTGTATGGTGTGATCACTGGGCTCGGTCTAAGCAAAACTCTAACCAGAGGAGACTTCCTTCAGCAGCCTCTGTTCTCTCCTTCCTGCCCCTTACAGCATTCCTGTTGCCCGAGTACCTAGTCCCCTGGGCAGCAAAGCTGCTGGAAAACTCCATCACACTAAGTTATCAATGGAATTTTAAGTTATTGTCTTCTCAGAGATGAATTATCAGAGGAAAAAGCAAAGCTGACTCTAAAGGGAATTAATGGCTGTGTTTTAGGTGCCCATGTGAGAGGTTGTTTGAGCAAGTTTTCTTGGCGCCTCTCAAATTACACCAGTAGCTGGAAGCCTTCTAGGCAGAAGGCACCGAAGGTGCAAAGACAGGAAGATGTGAAACGCCACAGTGTATTTACGAGCCATCCCCTATTTCTTGAGTGTAGAGTGGCAGGAGAGGAATGGCAGTAAATCAGACCAGACATGTGGCAGGAGACAGAAGGTGATGGTCTCGCATGCCCTGCTGTGGAGTCACATCACCTAGAAGTCATCGGGAAGCTACTGAAGAGTCCCCATGTACACAGGAGGAAATGCCTGGATCGGGAGTCAGCAGGCCTGGAATCAGGTCGTGGCTTTTTCTGTCTTTAGGTGCCTGATAAGGCTCAGGACTCAGTGGGGCTGAGAGATTGCAAAGATTCTAAGGCTCTGAAAGTTCACGTTATCTGAGTTATGTAACCCTGAAACAGGAGGCCATCATGGGTTGAGGAAGGCGGAGATCCCACAGCAGGAGCTGTGAGCTATGGAGGCACCACTCTACTTCTTCCAGGGCACCGGCCTGAAGAGGCCAGAAGGGGATCTGCGCTTTTCTTTATTTTTAAAACATTCAGTTAAAGACCATGACAAGATACCCACACTCCGTGGGGTTAATATTGAAAACAATAATATTCACCAAGCCTTCTTTAACTTCAAATTCTACTGCTCGTAAGACTGTTTCCCCAATCAGCCAAGTTGGATTTAAAACATCTAAGACGATATTTCTTTAAATTTCATGTGCATCTGCCAAGTAGAAAGTTGAAAAGTTAGGCAAAAATATGTCACTGAGATAGGTCTGAATTTCCAAGGACGAGAAAGACTGGGAGAGGAGCCCAATTTTGAAACTAGGGGTCAAAAATTGGCTAAACATTTTTATAGTTTATTTGACAAAATTGCCTAAAAAAATTATAGCTGATTTCAGCCGAATAAATTTAGATCAAACTCAAACACAATGCGAGGACCAGAAAGAAGGCATTTGAGGCATTTTCCAAAGTAAACATAGTGCATTTGTGTCTGGGAAATGAAGCCAATGGAAAGGTACATGTTCCTAATTATGCAAGGAACTGAAGAGACTTGAAAATTAAAGCAGCTAATGGTACAGCCATCGATAACACATAGTATTTCTGCCACTGATCAACTATGTGACTTAAGACTTTTCTATACTTTAATCTGTTACATATGTGTAAAAAAGGTGACAGCTGCAGTCTACCCTACCTCGTGGCAAGCCTGTAAAACAGTTGGTGGGATATTAATAGATTCCCCGCAGCAGATACTACTGAGCTTGAATTTCATTTTCTGGCTTGGGTCAGTCTTCCTGAGCTGCAAGGAGATAAATATCTTTTCTCAACACTCCTGTTAGAGTCTCCGAGGTGACTGAGTGTAAGACCAGATTGTCACTTAATTGCTATCGACACCGTCACACGTCTGGCCAGGCAACTAATGGAATAGCAGTGGCCTTTCCCAGTGCTGTCACTTACCACAGAGGAAATCCAGCCAGGGGCTCAAGTGTAACCTGGAAGTTCAGCTTCCAGAACACAGGGCACAGGGGGGAAACACACACACACACAAGGGCAGTCAGACACACAGACATATGTGTATGTCCACAAATGTACCCAATGACACACACAGATATATTCACACAGTCCTTCACACATATACACAGACAGGACAGATGTAGACAGTCAGACAGACAGACAGACACAGATATACCCACACACCCCCACATGTATATGGAGACAATACACACATACATGCACATGCCCACACATGTACACAAAGATAGACACACACAAATAGACACAGATGCACACACACACATGAACAAGACAGACATGGACATTCAGACAAACACATACACATGTACGTACACACCCACATGTGTACACAAATACACACATGCCCACGTACTCCTACCCAAAAACAGAGGCAGACACACACAAATCCACATATACACCCACACTACCCACTCTCCCTAGAAACACACATTGTGGCTGGCAGTGTGGGGGTGAGTGTGCATGAGAGGAAGAGTCCCCCCTGCCCATACAGCACAGACTCCATCCACTGTAGGCTATTGCCTTCCCATGGAGGCAGAAAATAGTCCTCATGGTATTAATTATTATTATCATTTCTAATATAACATGTTCTAACTCTAAACAGGATCCTGATGTGTTTGGGGTGTTTAGGTATTTCTCAGAGCTCTACGTTCAGCAGTTATATTTCAGTCCTAAAGATCTATTTGGCAGCCCTAGGCTCTAGCTGTCTGCATCCAATTTATCAATCTTCGGGGGAAGATGATGACAGTCAAGCTTCCTCCTTCAGCCCCGGATTAAGACACTTGCCAAGCTGACAACTGGCGTGGCTGCATCTCTGCTTACTAGACTCCCTACTGGATTCACGTTAAAGGCCACATGCTCTGAAAATTCATAATCTTTCCCACCAACAAATATTAGACACAGCCGTCCAGAACAGGGCTGCCCACCAGATATGAGGCAAACCGTGGTCAACAGCCAAGTGTGCAGTTAGGGGGCCCCAGCATCCCCGTTTAGGGTTTCTTCTCCTTTCTGCCTGTCCTCTTGGAGTAAAGATACTGCTTCTTTCCTCCATGCTTTCAACTACAATCCAGAGAGTGGAACTCAGGAGATAGAGATCTAAACATCCAGTTGTTTTTCTCTCAGTGGGTCTGTTTAAGCTGTAGGAAGACAGCTGATTTTGAGTAGATAAATCATGGGCATTTTAGATCTCCTAGTCATCCTTTAAGACTCCATTTCTCTTCTCCAAGAAACCTTCTTTGACTACTCCACACACCTCCCTCTCCATGGTCCAGGTTAGGTGTCCCTCTCCTGGCTACTTCCAACACCCTCTACAAGTGTCTCTCATGGCCCTTCACTCATTGTTTTGTATCCGTTTATGTGCCTATTTTCTCCATTACACAGTGAATTCCTTAGGGGTATGCACAATATATTCAAATTTGTCATCTAGGGACCAGGCACGTACAGAATAGGTAGTCAATGAAAATACGATGTGTTAGGAAAAATTCACAATTAGGACTGCATATTTATCACTGGGATTTATCACAGGCACTCGTGTGACTTAATGGGATCTTCCCCAAAGGTAATTTATCTCTGACAACCCACTGACACACAGTGGATGCGACATGAAGTTCATGAAGATGGCAAGTTCTCAGGCCTTGAGCGCGCGAGTGTCTCCTGGTTGTCTGACAGAATTGCCGCTTGCAGGAGATATTTTTCATCAGGATACAACGTTTGCCGTCTGAAATTCTTCAATTGTATTCATTGCTTTTTGTTACTATTTCTTCTCTGATGACCATAATAACTTTCTGGCTTGGAGGAATCAACATGTTTCAGAGGCATTTATTGTTTTCATTATTAAAGAAGAAATTTTAAATGAAGAATGCTAAGTATTTTTAATCAACTGAAGCCCATCGTGCTTCATCTGATTGCACAATTCTTCTTTGACATTCCTGAGAAATATGTTCAGAATTCAGTTACATGAGGGGGGGCGCTGGGCCTTCAGATAGAGTATTCACAAGTTAAATGCCTCCCGTGTATGAATCTTGCAGCGCGGCAATCTAAATTTCTGCCAGGTACAATAAAATGCTCGTTTTATCCTCATAGCAATGTGATGGAGGTATTATTTTCTCCATTCAAAATTGGTGTATATCTTAGACCTTTGGGTCCCTCACAAATAATTTTCATCTCAAACGTTAAGTCTGCAAATGTGAAGACTCTACAGGTCTGAAAGTGTCAGAACTCAGGAGCTGTTGTTTGCTGGTTAAGAATTTCTGCAGCCCAATGCCTCTACTGTTGACCACAGAAAATGAAATGGGGAGTTTTTAATGGAGTAAATCAGAGGGCCGTGTTTACGTAAATCGTCACAGAACTTTGAATCCAGGAAAACTCATCCTTGTTAACACTACCGATGGTGATGCGCATTAGGATTACAAACAGCCATTACAATTTTACAGATTCTACAATTTACAAATTTTACAACTTGGCCTTTTGAAAAGCCAGTTTCTTCTGCAACAGGCACTGCCAGATGGAATAATGATCAGGGAGCTGAAGGCAGAGAAAAATTCAGAGTGTTCATATGCTGGCATTTTACATTTCTGGTTTTTGAGTTCTGAACTAGATCTTCTGCATCTCCCTTTCGGTTTCATTTTGTTTTGTCTTTAATCAATATCCTTAAACTTCTCACAAACTAGATCAAGAGTTTCAAATTCCTTATCTCATAAAAATTATGACCAGTGCGTTTTATTGTGTGTAAATTACATCTAAAATAAAAAAAAAAAACTCTTTCACAAGAACAAAAATTACTTTTCTGGGTTAAGTGGGGTAGGATATTGCAGCTCTATGATTTTCTTTTTACTATAAACATGAATGAACAAATTCATAGCTCTATTTAGAAATATGAGATACATTCTACTTAAATGTTTTCAAATGTTCCAAGGGAAATAAGACAAAGCCCTTTTAAAAATCACTTCTCTAGGGGCCGGCCCGGTGGCGTAGTGGTTAAGTTCACATGCTCTGCTTCTGCGGCCCGGGGTTCGCAGGTTTGGATCCCGGGTGTGGACTGATGCACCACTTGTCAGGCCATGCTGTGGCAGCATCCCATATAAAGGAGAGGAAGATGAGCACAGATGTTAGCCCAGAGCCAGTCTTCCTCAGCAAAAAGAGGAGGATTGGCAGTGGATGTTAGCTCAGGGCTAGTCTTCACCAAAAACAAAAAAGATCACTTCTCTAGAAAAGGCAAGATGAGAAAAGGACAGGGTCTAGCACTTAAACTCAATACATGGTTTGAGTTAAGCAATTGCTAGGGAGGAGGAGGGTTTTAGTGAATTATGAACATGAATAAATCTTTTTCCAATTGGAAAGAAGCCCCTACAGGGCTTTATGGAGATCTGGGGAGTATCCAATAATGTGAACTTTCTTCATCATCTATGGCTGTGACAAGAAATGAGAAAGGAAGTAGAAAACTCTGTGTGTGTATTTTAAGAGTAAAGTGGAGAGCCAGCCCTGATGGCCTAGTGGTTAAAGTTCAGCGTGCTCCACTTTAGATGCCCAAGCTCACTTCCCAGACACGGACCTACACCACTGGTCTGTCAGTAGCCATGCTGTGGTGGTGGCTCAAATAGAAAAACTAGAAGAACTTACAACTATACACAACTATGTACCGGGACTTTGTGGGGAGGGGGGAAGGAAGAAAAAAGGAGGAAGATTGGCAACAGATGTTATATTAGAGTGAATCTTCCCCTGCAAAAAAAAGAAAACTGAGCAAACCAATATTTAAAAAAAAAAAAAAGGGTAAAGTGGAAAAAGAAGATAGAAGGAAGGGGTTGGCCTAGATGACCTATAAGAACTTTCCAAATTATAAACTCTATGTGTACTATGAGAGGTAGACATGTCAAAGGGAAAACAAACAAAAAAACCCCAAACACCTAATAAGCAGAAAATGAGGGAGAGGAGGAGAAAAATGATCATCTCTCAAGTATTGACTACATGCCAGATGAACCCTCATGGCAACCCTACCAGGCAAGTACAATCATTCCTATGTTAAAGATGAAGAAATGACAGCTCAGAGAGATTTCATAACTTAGCCAAGTTCATCCAAACAGTGAGAGGCAAGGCCAGGTTTCAGTCTGACACTTGGCTGACTCCAAAGCCTGTCCTCTTCCTGCAGCTCATCTGGCTTTGGACCCCAAATCCATTCTCAAATATGGGAAGTAACTCCAGCCTGTCCACTGCTTGACTCCTATGCAGTCTGCCAGCAGATGAGATGCAGTAATCTGAGGCTGCCGGATCAGACCCCCATGGCATTTTAGGAATATCTCAGCCCTGTGGGTCTCTAGCATGGGGCATCACTGCTTCACTTTGCCAGCTGCATGGAGACACAGCTATTCTATAACTTAGAGAGCTGCAACTCCAGCATAGGAGAAACCTATTAGTCTGTCCCATTATTTTATGTGGACCTCCTGCTTATGGTAGCACTCAGCATCTGGAAGAATAGACTCATGATGTACACTAGCCACAATATTTTACCTTACAAATAAAAAATTATAGAACCAGCTTTGATGGCCTAGCAGTTAAAGTTCAGTACACTCGCCTTCACCAACCCAGGTTTGCTTCCTGGGCGTGGAACCACACCACTCATCTGTCAGTAGCCATGCTGTGGTGGCAGCTCACATAGAAGAACCAGAAGAACTTACAACTATACCCAAGTATGTACTGGGGCTTTAGGGGTGGAAAGGAAAGAAAAAGGAGGAAGATTGGCAATAGATGTTAGCTTAGGGTGAAACTTCCCCTGCAAAAAAAAAAAAAAAAAATCAGGATAGTATTATTTTAAAAAAAATTATATACTAATATCATTCTCTCCCTGTTTATTTTAACATAAGCATTCAAATGCTCTGTGGAAATTGCCCTTGTCAGTAAGAAAAGCCAGAGAGGGATGGAGAACATTAACATTTCAGGGACCACAGAGGGCCCATGAACCAACAGCACAGTTGAAAATCAGCCAGGTGGAACAAAGGTCCTAAACTCTAAGCCCATACATAGTCTATTCCTTGTCATCACAACCACGATGTTTCTCTTTAATACACAATTCTTTACTCCATAAAATTTTCTGTTAACTTCCCAGTAATGTAATTTTTTCATGACCTCTCAACCTTGTAACATATTTGCTACAGGAAATTATATTTTTCACTAAAGTAATACCATATTTGCTATAGGATTCTGACTTTGTTGAGATTAAGTGGCACATAAACTCACAAGCCTTGTGTTAATTATTCTACTATTATATAGAAAATTCATTCACTTATTCATTCTCTCAACAAATACTTTCCAAACATCTAGTATGTGCAAGTCTTTGTCCTGGTACCAGGGATAGAGCGGTGAATAAGGCAAAGTCCATGGACTTCACATGCTAGTGGAGAGCTAGGCAACAAAGAAATTAATGCATGCATAATAAAATGTCAGGTAGTTGTAAGTGCTATAAAAAAAAGATCAGTTAAGGTAAGGCTATGCAGAGTGATGGAGCATTTTATTTTAAACAGTGGTTGGGAGAGGCTTCTTTGAGAAGGGGCATTTGAGTATAGACCTAAATCAAAATGTGGGAATAATCCCTACAACTTTCAGGGGAAGAGCATTCCAGGCAGAGGGAACAGCAGCTGCAAAGGCCTGAGGCCTTTGGTTAGAAGGCTTTTTGGCTGACTCTTTCCCATGACTGTACACAATAAAATTGTTTATTATCACTCTGATCCAAAGTCAACATGAAGCCTCATTTTTCCCAGAGTAGATACATGTATATATACAGAGGCAAATATAAACACATACATTTATAATAGTGTTGCAGTTTGAGGTACTACAACACAAGGCAGTGTATTAGCAGGGTTCTCCAGAGAAGCAGAACCAATAGGATGTGTATATATACAGAAGGAGATTTATTATAAGGAATTGGCTCATACAATTATGGAGGCTGGTGAGTCCAAATCTGCAGTATAGGCTGGCAGGCTCAAGACCCAGGATAGCCAATGGTGCAGTTCCAGTCCAAAGGCCAGGAGGCAGAGACCCAACAGGAGAGCCAATGATGCAGATGAAGTCCAAAGACAGTGTTCTGGAGAATACCCTCTTGCTTGGGGAGGCTGGTCTTTTTGTTCTATTCAGGCCTTCAACAGATTAGGTAAAGCCCATCCACGTTATGGAGGACAATCAGCTTTACTCAAAGTTCACCAATTTAATCTCACCCCAAAACACTCTCCAAGTTGACATATAAAATTAACCATCACAGGCAGTGTGGTTCCCAAGGCAACAGGAAGGTGCTGTGGGAAGGCAGGATGGGCTGAGACCAGAGAGATGTGAGGAGGGATATCCACTCAGCTACAAACTCTCACTTGGGTGAAGGTGGCTGGGTTTTCAGTCCCACTTTCAGAGCATTCAGTGCTGGGTATTCACTCAGGTGGAAAGAGTCGGAAAATCTAAGCAGTGGTAGTGCCTCTAAGAGAGATGAGTTTGTATGGCAGGACCAAAGCCAGTTGGGTAAACTAAGCGTCAAGCAGGAGACTGGGTGAAGTATCAGGATCCCCATCAGACCCACCTGGCTTCAGGGAAGGCTATAGAATGGGGACGGGCACTAGGTAGGGCACCAGAAGGGCAACCTGTGAGAACTAAGGAGAGAAAACCTAAGTAAAACCCCACTTCTGTGCTGAGAGCCAACCCACAACTGAGAGGGAAGAGGAGGGCGTGCAACAGTTCAAGGGCTGCTCAGAGGCCCAGCCTTGCATCTCGTTCACCACACCTCAGTCCTGGTTGGAGAGGAGTGTGGCTCAGGTAAGGTCTGGGCCATGGAGTCCTGGGTCCAGAAGACTTCAACTAGCAAGTGAAGTCATCGATGAAGTCAGCTTTGATGAAGTGGAGAAAACAGAGGTGGAGAAAATGAGAAGGTAGCTACCATATATCTGTGTAAATTAGACGTATGCATTTATAGTTTTGTCTCTACAGAAATGTATATACCTGGACAAATAGCCTTCTACCATGGCTTAGCACTGCTTTAGGAAAACATTTGTCAACCAAAATCTTCCGCGTCATCCTGCCTCAAGGAATGCTTCTCATTCATCTGTCACTAAATTTTGACACACGAAAAGTGGTGCCTTCATTCTCTAATCCAAAATAAACAAAAAGAAAGCCAAAAATTCCACAGTTTTACTCACTTAGTGAAGATCCAAATAGCTTAGAGCAACATTTCCTAAAGGCAGATAAGAATTCACCATGGTTTATCAAACAAACTGGCAGAGAAATTCTTGGCTTACTTCAAGGCCACATTATATGAAAGGAGTGATAAATCTAGTAAGCATCTATTTTAGCAGCTAAAAAAGATGTAAGAGGTTTATTTGTATAACGGAGCTTTGGGGGAAGCTCCTATTAATAGTGTAGTTGATTCCAGTTATCAATCAATGTATTCATCCCAAAGCAAAATATCATCTAAATCAAAATATAGTGTATCTTTTTGGACAAGATCCACTTTCCTACGTCCAAGTAGGTGATAAAGCATGATGGATTATTTAGCTTTTTAAGGGGTGGTTAAAAAGCTATTTTTAGAGAAAACTCACTTGATTGAATAGTCCCCTTTCTCTACTTTCAACTGTGCAAACACCTACCTTTCATAGCTTAAAAGGGAAATGTTAGTGGGGTAATAAAATGTAGTAAAGGTCCTACATTCTAAAATTGTTCAAATATCTGTATTTTTCTGAATTCAAACACTCATACACCTATCTGCACTGTCATGGTAAGGAAAATGCATTCTTAAAAGGACTATTTTCCATCAACCTACATCTCTTAAGTGCATATAAAAAAGAGGAAGATTTGTATGACTCACATGAGGCTTAAAATTACATTAAAGATAAGAGTAAAAATCCGACACATTAATTATTAATTGAGAGCTATTTCTTCCCTACAAAATTCCATTAAGAATTTTAAGAATGTCAAAGGGAGAAAAGAAGAGTAAAATTGTTTCTCCAATAACTCTTGGCATTCAATTATTCCTACATGAAGACATTATCATAGTGAAGACCTAAATCTGTAGGAGACAGAAGGCTAGAGTTCATTGGCCAAAGTCACTTAAATCAAAAAAGGACTGTAGTTGACTGGAATGGAGAGGCAATCCCAGTGTTCTTCTCAATGGATTGCTTTTTAATATTGAATTCCACAATCCTCCCACTGTGAACTAAGCTAAGCCAATTTGGCCCTCTAAAAACAGCCAGAGCCTTTGTAAGAGCCCCCAGTGATAAGAGCCAGATGGGATATGACAATGAAGCAAGTGTTAGACAAAATTCTGCAGAAATACAAACTTTTTTTATTGAGATATAATTGACTTACAACATTGTGTAAGTTTAAGGTGTACATGTTGGTTTGATAGATTTATATATTGCAATATGACTACTACAGTAGCATTAGCTAACACCTTTATCACGTCACATATTTATCATTTTTGTGTTGAGAACAGTTAAGATTTAGTCTATTAGCAACTTTGAAGTTTGTAATACAGTACTGTTGACTGTAATCACTATGTTGTGAATTAGATCTCCAGAACTTATTTATCTACTAGTTGTAAGCTTGTACCATTAAACAACATCTTCCCAATTCCCCCACATCCTGGCCCCTGGCAACCACCATTCTTCTCTCTGTTTTTTTAGATTCCCCATATAAATGATATCATACAGCATTTGTCCTTCTCCGTCTGACTCATCTCACTTAGCACAATGCCTTCAAGATCCATGTGGTTACAAATGGCAGGATTTCCTTCTTTCTCATGGCTGAATAATGTTCCATTATATATATACACATATATATACCACAACTTCTTTATCCATTTATCTATTAATGGACACTTAGGTTGTTTCCATATCTTGGCAATTGTGATTATTGCTGCAAAATGAACACAGTGTGCAGATTTCTTTTCAAGATACTGATTTCAATTCCTTCAGATATATACCCAGGAATGGAATTGCTGGATCATATGATCATTCAATTTTCAATTTTTTGAGGAACTCCCATACTGTTTTCCATAATGGCTGTACCAATTTACATTCCCACCAACTGTGTAAAGGTCCCTTTTCTCCACATTCTCACCAACATCTACCTCTTGCCTTTTTGATAAAAGCCATCCTAACAGGTGTGAGGTGATAACTTATTGTGGTTTTGATTTGTGGAAGCAAACATTTATGAGTAAGTAGATGCAAAGGGCCTATATCACCTGCTCTTGGAAACTCAGGAAATCTTCCTCTGTCTTTGGGCCCTCTGAAGAGAACTCTACATGACAGAGTGACTCTGAGGATGTTGACCAATACTCTGAAGCAGGATCAGCTCAACTAGTCAGCGCAGTGGACAGATTCTTTTCTGCAGGGACACACAACCAGACAGAGCTGGGGTTCTAGCTTCATAAGGCTGCTGCGCTTGTCAGAGTTGGACCTTTTTCACCTGAAGGCATTAGTACCTGTAAACTCTTTCTGGCCAGACACTTGGTTTGATCACTACTTATTTCAACAATATAAGATTACTTTCTAACAACCCTTGTACTGAAGAACAAACCTCTGGTATAGATTTTGACGACAATATTGGAAGTGCTTATATAGACTCTGTGATGGTTAGTTTTGTGCCAGCTTGGCTAAGCCATGGTGTCCAGTTGCTTGGTTAAAAACCAGTCTAGAGGTTGCTGTGAAGTTATGTTTTTAGATGTGATTAACATTTGCAATCAGAGACTTTAAGTAAAGGAGATTACCCCCCATAATGTGGGTGGGCCTCATCCTACCAGGTGAAGGCCTTATGAGCAAAGACTGAGGTTTCCTGAGGAAGAGATAATTCTGCCTCAAGATGGCAACATAAAAACCCTGCCTGTTTAGTTTCCAGTCTGCCCTGCAAATTTCAAACTTGCCAGCTCCCATGATTGCATGAGCCAATTCCTTAAAATGAATATCTCTCATATGTATGTGTGTGTGTGTGTGTATATATATATACACACATATGCTGTTTCTCTGGACAACTCTAACTAATCTAGATCCCTAAGGAGCACAGACTCCTGATTTGGGTACTTCAAATGCTAACCAACCTCCTCTAGAGTGTACATTAAATTTCACTTAATCTCACACACATTCAGCCCAATGTTAAAGTAAATTACCACCCAAACAATACATCACCTCATTCTGTGGGTCCCTTCCCTCACTGTCCCTTATATTTCTTTCTTTCTTTCTTTATTTTTTGTCTCATTTCAAATTAACAGTAAAGTAGACGCAGAGATAACTTCTCCAGTACATCTTTCCAGTTGTGTATATGTTGCTCCTGAAAGATTCATTCAAGACCTTCAGAACTTCCTACAGTAAGTACAAGTATGTGAAGAGTTATCTCAGGTGATCCTTTCGCTTTCCCTGAGGAAGCTGTCATGTAAAATAGTGGTGAGTAAGCTATTCTAGGTGCAATTCTCCTCCCCAAATTATACCATCTCATGACCGGTATACTTACCTCTCATTTCACTAGGAGGCTTCAGAGTCGCATTCATCACTGTAGCAAAAACCAACAAGCACAATTATAATTATAGCCTCTGCCTCTACTGTTAGTATCAAAAATAGCATGTTCAGAAACGAGAATGAGGATTAAGATTCCATGAATCTATTTCTGGTTCTGAACACTCATTGCTGTCACTCCACTGTGGCTCACTGAACAATATCTAAAACTATAATAGAAACTGTTTCAAAGGAATCTGTATTGAGGTGGTTTTTAAAAAATGATATCTCTGTGGAGATTTTCTTGTTGTTTTTAAAAGTAAGAATGTGGCAAGTGAGAAGTTTTTCAACGTTGCACGAAAGTCCTCTTAATTTATATGCCACTTGCAAATATATGAATCAGTATATCTCCAAAAAAGTAACACAGAACATGATCCTAAAAAAAGCCTCTAAAAAATTGGGTTAAATGATCAAATAAATTTTAGAAATGCATTTTACTATACATGCCCTACTCTCCACAAGAAACTCACAAAGCACAGAGCAGAGTAAAGGCCCATGAAACCCTTTAGTAAAGAACTATGTTTAATTTTGTTAAACCTAGTGTTTCTGAAATGCATTTGATAACAAAATCTTTATTTTGAGTAACTTTCCTTAGAGTCCATAAGATGCTAGGACATACTTTGAAAAATGTTGATATAAACTATTCCAGACAGAATGAGGTTAAAAAGAAAAGTTTCCACATTAAGAGATTCCATAACTTCTCTCAGGGAGTCATCTCAGTGTCTGGCAAACAGAAATCTTTCTGTATCTGAGATAAATCCTCCATGCTACATTTTAAACATTTCCTGCTGTTGTATACTCAGTGGAGAAGAAGAACAGCTGGTCATCATTTTCCATGCAAGAAATCATGATCCATTTAGAGAACTGTATTAGGACATCCATCTACGTTCCTTGCCACAACAGGAATAAGTACAATGATTAAATCTTTCTTAGATATTCGTCTTCCATAAGTTAACTATCTTTGTGGCTCTACTTGAAATTATCTACTTTTTTCCCATTACCTTTTTAAGTTATAAAGACCATAAATTTAGCTACTCTCTTAGAAATATGATCTGTACTTAGTACTGTGATGCTTATAGATTAGCATGGAGTAATACCTTGTGTGAGAGCTGGGCTCGAAAGTTAGCAAATGAAGCAAAATCATGTAGAGTTAAAATTACTCTTGAAAACCTATTAGGAAGGCTTGGTGGTAGAGGGGAGCATGCCATCTCTAAAGATGCCCCAAAGAGATGGATTTCCCTCTAGATCTGGGACAGATGGATGTACCAAATAAAGAAGCTGGCTTCATCTCAGAGGCCATGTTATATGGAAAATGCATATCTTTAAACACTGGAATCCTGTTACCACAGCAAGATGCCCACCCCAAGAGGCCTCACAGGGACTGGACTGAAACTGACTGAAAGAAGGACAAATCTGTATCTTTCATCTCCTGCTTGCTCCTGGGACTGTGCTCAGTGAGGGAAATAGCAAGAAATTTGTCCACATTATTTAAGTTGTTGTTTTCACTCTCTCTTTCTCTTTTTATTTTTGTTTTTGATTTTTTTAAAAATGATCTAGCATAGCTGAATTTGTGTAAATGTACCTATGATGCAAATAACTATATGTCAAATGTGTTTGATTATCATTGTAGTTAAATTCTTTAAAAATCTATTCAATTTTTTCTAAGTACAAGGGAAGAGGAATCATTATTTTTTATTTAGTTTCGATAAACATTCAATAAACAATTGCTACATGCAAAAAGTGAAGGAACTGTTGGGCAAAAAGGTAAATGTGACCCAATCCCTGGTCTCAGACTTCATATTTGATGGAGATAAGTATAAACAAAACTGAAATCCAAATGGGATTGTATTAAGTATCATAATAGTATAGGAAGGGAAGAAATTCATTCTGCTTATTTGTGGAAGAATGTTCACCGAGAAGTGACCTTGGAGGCAGGCCTTGTACAATGAGCAGGATTTTAGTAAATACAGAAAGGTGTGTGTGTGCCTGTGTGTGTTCATGTGTGTAAATGTATAGTGTGTGGGGCGGGGGGAATGGGCAAATTTTATACCAATGGAGCAAGAGAAAAGACAAATAGACCTGAAATGAAAGAAAGAGCCCACAACCTGGAACTCTGCTCCTTGTGTTTCTGGAAGGTTGGACAAATAAGGGGAAACAAGAACCAAAACTGGAAAGGCGGCTGGGGCCAAGCTGTGAAGGACCCTGACTGCTCTGCTAAGGAATATGGACTTAATAGAGAACAAAGAGACCACGATGATTTCTTGGCAGAGGAGTGGCGTGTTTAGATCACATCCATGGTGGAGTGAATGAAATGGAAGTAAGGCAAGCCAAGCTCCTCAAGGCAGCTATTAGGTCTTATTCTATTTTTATTTGCCATTCTCAGCATAATATCAAGTATTTTGTCTTATACTTTACCACTGTTTTTCTTTTTCCTGCAAAAACATTGCCATGCATATATATACATATCCCTCTTACTCCCATAAAAGCTATTCTGCTCTACTTGAATACTTTGCCAGTTTTGTAGTAATTTTTCTTTTCCATCGAGTTCTCCAAGTGAGGATCCCCACATGGTTCAGGACTTATAGCTATACTCAGAGCTGCTAACCGCAACTAGTCATGCTACTTGACACCTGGCCTCTAAGAGAGACACAGAAAGCACCAGGGGCAGATGGATGATGAGGGGAAATGATGGAGAAAACCCTTCCACTTCACTTCTTTTATGTGAGTCCTCTTGAAAACTTTCCCATTCTCAGCAATGGTGCTCCTAGGAATAAAGGGCTAATGATCATTCATTCTTCCAACCAATATGCATCCAGTACCAAACGAAAGCCAGGTTCTATTCTAGGTTCTCTGGGCTAAATCAATGAGCAAAACAGAGACAAATTCCATGCCAGCATTCTAGTTGGGGAGGGATATTGTCAGAGAAACAGATAATAAGCAATAAATATGGTAAGTGAGTTATGTGTTATGTTAGAAGGTAAGTGCTATGAACAAAGATAGAGATTGAGCAGATAAAGAGTATCTGGAGAGTAACACAGGCAAAGATAAGTTGCAATTAAACGTGATGGTCAACCTGCTCAACATCATTCATTATAATGCAAATTAAAATTAAAATCACAATAATACACCACTTCATGCCTCCTAGACTGGCTAAAATGAAAAGGACTGATAAGAGTAAATATTGGGTAGGAAACTGGAGCTCTCATACATTGCTGTGGAAATGTAAAAGGGATCGACCATTTTAGAAAACTGTCTCAGGCAATGATAGTGACTGGAATTAGGGTGGTAGTGGTGGAGGTTGAAGATTGAATGCAGTTTAAGGAAAGAGTCAACAGGATTTATGATAGATTAAATGTATTATGTAAGAGAAAGAGGAGTCTACGATAATCCAGGATTTTTGGTCTGAAAAATTAGAAAAATGGGCTTGGTAATTGCTAGATGAGAAAAAATTCAAGAAGTGCAGTTTGGGGGTTTGGTAATCAGAAGTTCAGTGCTGGACATATTAAATCTGAGGGTATATCTTATATTCAATAGAAGATGTAATTTAGACAATTGTGTATGAGTCAGGAGTTTGGAGAAGTCCAAGCGGAAGATGCAAATGTTGAGGTTGACACTGTACAGATGGTATTTAAAGCCAAGAGACTAATGAGATCATCATAGATATAGAGCTAGGGGAGGTAATTTAGAGGCTATAAGTAGTCCCCAGATCAGTCCTGGGGTGTTATGACATTTAGAAGTAAGGGAAATGAGGAGGAGACTGAGAAAAGTTGTCCAGTGAGGCAAAAGGAAACCTAAATGAGAGTGAAGACAAGTGAAGGAAGAGTTTTGGGGAGGAAGGACAAATGAACTAAGTTGAATGAAAGGTCAAGATGAGGCTGAGAATTGACTACTGGATTTGAAAATGAGATCCTTGGTCATCTCAGTAAGAGTTACTTTTCATGGAGTGGTAAAAACAGAAGGCTCCTGGAGAGCATTCAAGAAAGAAAAGAGAGGTATAAAGGCAATGTGTATATATAGTGATTATGAAGTTATTCTATAAAAGGGGAATTTAGGAATGAGGTGGTAGTTGAAGGGAAATGTGAGGTCAAGGGAGGATTTTTACAAGTATAAGATATTATTGCATGTTTGTATGATAATAGTAATAATTCATTAAAGTGCAAGAAAAGTGATGATGCCTGACATTTGAGTAAGTGAGAGGAAATGGGCTCTAGAGCACAAGAGCTAAGTAAGAGTGAATGGTCCAGATATAGGTGAGCTGGGATACATGGTTGTAAAAGTTTGTGAAAGTCTTATTCTGATTGTTTATATTTTTTAGTGAAAAAGAAAGCAATATCATCAGTTAAGAGTAATATGTGTTAGAAATTAAAGGAGAGAGGAGAAGGTATAAAATGTTTGTCTAAAAATGAAGGAGAGTGAGTAGACCAGGGTAATGGACCAGGATATCATGGTAGCACCAAGGGCCCACTTGAAGTCTTTGGTCATGAATTTAAAGTGAGACTACCAAAGGAAAAAATAGTGACTGGAGATAAGTGACAATTTGCATCACGTAGCAAAAGCAATGACATAAACACTATCTGGGTTGGGGTAGTGGTGTTAAATCTTTAAACACACTTTATTTTAAGATAAGGTACAAATCCATGTTCTGTTTTTCCCAACACTGTGTCAAACTTTCACCAAATACATGATTTAAAATAATCTCAGCTTTGGAGTTTGCCATAACTACTGAATAGGAGAATGTGTCAATAAAACAGCAGAAAGTTATCATGTAAGTGGTAGGTTGACAGGTGGAGATGCCAACTCAATCTGGTCCAGGTAGAAGGAAACAGCAGTGAGCTGGCTAAGCATAAAACCAAGACACCTCATTGAAGGCTAATCTGGACACAAAGTGATGATGGCCATGCCCAACGCAATGGTGGTCATGGATGAATGGACCACAGCAACTTATGGTCATTGCCTTCTATATGATTGCAGCTCAGAACACCCTGATATGGGTGGTATATGGACTATAAAGGCTAGACTTATAATACCATGAAAATAGCTTTTGTTAACTGATGTCACATGATAAAAAGTGTGGTTCTTGGATAGTGAGGGAGCTGACAAGCAATGTAGGCTAGAACAGGAAACACAATCAACTTTGTAATGCAATCATCACTACAAAATGTACTCGTTCTCATTTCCTAGGCAGGATTTGCTTTTTCCTTAAAATATATTTATTCTGTCAAGTTTCATGATGGCTTCTTCTGGAATTTAGAAGAAGTATTCCAAAGTAAGCTATGTGCCATAAAAAGTTACAAACCTTTTATATACCTGATCCAGATACAAGGTGACTTCCTGGCAACATCAAGTATGATCAGTTTTGTCCCATAGGTCTTTGGATTTACAATGGTCTATTCTATTATTCTATAGGCATTTCTCTAACCTACTCCAAATCCATTCTGCAATGAGGTGTGAATATAAATAGAGAGGTAAATAATATTACATTACTTCTTTCTCATGCATGTGTGTGTTCATGTACGTGTGTGTTGAGAGAGATGTTTGACAATCTCTGTGTGTCTATCAGATGTCTGCTCTTTTGGAGAGGAAATTGCTGGAAGGATGTGACATGGATGAGCATGGAGGCTAATCAAGAGCAAGGCTGAAAACAGATATGAGGGAGATCCCTGAGATGAATGCAGCCACCTCCCTAAATGAGGAGATGCATTAGCCTTACCTCCATCACAACACTTCATTTCCACCAAGTTGTCATTGGTGGTCACCTCCATTGGTCAGGCTGCAGATTGATCCCCACATGGACCTGAAAAATTGGCCTGTTTCCAGTTCCCAGAGCTGTCACCTATGATTTGTGTTGGTTGTGAAGAGAATGATGTAAGAAAAGATGGATGGATGGAGCTGGGTGGATGGAAATGGATAGTTGGATGGATTAGGACAGCTAGTTACCTCTACTGGAAAAGAAAGCCTTTAAATCACCCTTCCAACGGGGGTTCCAGTGCCTCATACCGTGAGCAAAGGGCATATCATTTTTGGTCATTATTTAGGCAAGTCAGATCTTTTCTCACACCCCCGACCCTACTCAAAGTTCTCCACTTACAAGTACGCCACATAAATGTAAAATGCACAATAAAAATAACCCTAAACCTCAAGACACCTGCAAGAGTGTAATGAAGAACCAATACCAAATAAATTACTCATAAATAAAATTCATAATATTATAATAATATTTCTTCTTGCTATGCAGGGAAGCCATATTAGAAGACATAAGAAAAAGAGAACTGTAAAAAACATATCCAACGACATTAATTCTGTCAATCAAAATTAGACTGGCTATTTTCTTGATTTATGTCACTATTTATTGCAAACCTACATGCTTAGTCCAGCTTAAATCTGCAAGAGTCATAAAGAAAACCCTAGTGCATTTTCAGACTATGGTCCTCCTGGGGTATAACATTAACTATTCATAGAAGAAAATGGAATAATCAGCCTTCATAGTTTTAATTCCCTTTATCTCTACTGTACATACATTCCAATGGGGTGATTATTCTAATCATAATGGTCAACAACAAATTAGTTCATTTTAAAATTTATTACTAACAAAGGACTCAATCTAACACTAAATTCCTAAATCATTGTTTATGTGTTGTAATATATGTTCAAATTCAATCTTAGTCTTAGCATGTAGAATGGGAGCAGGAAGAAGATATGATGGAAAGGCACAGAATAGGCCAAGTTCTATATACCAATTCTCAGTGTGATTCCCTTTAAAGGGCACAGTCCTCAGCAACTGTGGACTTTTTGATAAATAAGAGCTTTTTGATAAATAAGAAGCTAAGCATGAGGTCTTAAATTTCTAATGCTATGAAAAATTAACATCAATTTGGAACAATCCCTATATCTGTAAATATTCTAGAGAAAAGCCAACATATCTGAGCTCTTCTACCCAATTCTGGACAGTATCTTGTAAAATTCAAATATCTACTCTTTGGGTCTCCTACCTATGCTAACCCTTCAACTAGTTTATGGGAAGTTAAAGAAAATGAGGAGACTTGATCTGTATCTCTCTGTATGTTCCCATATCCCTCTGACTTCATTTAGTACCGCTCTACCCCTGATAGACTCTACTCTAGCCCATTGCCTCCCTGCTGGTCTTGAATATGTCAGCCATGCTTCTTCCTCAGGGCACCAGCACCTAACCTCCCTCTGCCTGGAATGCTCTTCCTTCAAATATCTAAGTGGCTCACTCCCTCACTTCCTTTTGGACTTGTGCCAAGTGTCATCTTACTTGAAATCTCTGTCTTGATGTCCACACAACATTTATCGACACTTATTTCTGATACAGACAGAGTTTTGTTTATTTAATTATTCCTCTCTACTATAGTCTAACTCCATGAGGTCAGAACCTTTGTCTTGTTCACTACTCAGTCCCAGGACTAGACAAGTACCTCGCCTGTACTAGGCACTCAACAAATAGTATGTGAATGAAGGAAGAAGAAGAAAGACTAGAAAGAGGGGCTGCCCTCCTTTTACTGGCCAATTATACCAATTAGTATAACTGAGAATCCAAGAAATATTTTTCCTGATCCTCTGGACTCTGTGCGTGTGCTTTCTCATCCAATAAAAGATACTCTGGTAGTGGACTTCCCACCCTCTCAAAATTTAAGAATGTAGTTAGGAGTTATAAGATAAGTTTAACCTAATGTTTACTGAATACGGTGAACATGTTACTGAAAACATTTCTAGGTCAGCAGAGTTGTGCTTATTTTGCACACATCTCATTCATTGTTCTTTTTTAACACGGAAGAACGTCCATAAGAGCAAGACCTCTGTTTCCTCTAAGTTCACCGCTACTGGATGGTAGACAGAGTCAGAGTCTCTAAGATCACTGTCTTAGTAACTAGTCATTGCACATGAAAAGTAGGATTGTTGGAAATAACAATTGAGGCAGGAAATAACCTGCCTCAAGAGGTTACTAAGCAGCAGGAGAATCTGACTTTTTAGGCCTGGTTCCCATCTTCCTTTCAGTGCATAAACAGACCAAAAAGGAGAGAGGCCAGGCCACAATAACAGGAGATAGAAGCCAAACCTCTGTCTCCAACCTCTAAAAGAACAAAATGTAGAGAGTATAAGTTGCCTCCAAGGATTGCCTGAGGCATTAGTTAATGTTTGCAAAGAATTTTCGGGATGAAAGCCACTGTAGAAGGACTAAATCTTATTATCTCAATAAGTGGAATACTGTTTTATTTTTCTTGCTGCATTAGCGAATCTTTGAAAAAGACTTCACCAAAAGAAAAGCCTTAATAGCCTTCCAATAGGGAAGTTTCCATTCATTCATCATGTTAACAAAGACACTCTGGGGAGGGCTAAGGGTCATGGTATATGAGTCTACTGCCATAATGAAGGGCCATATTTAATACACCTGAAGGAAATGACAGCCTGTGGGGACTCAGCACTCTCTTTAATTCATTGGGAGAGAGTCAAGGAAACCACTTGCTGACATACCAATCCTATGTTCCACTGCATTTGCTCCTGCAGGTTAATTACAATATAGCAGAAGTACTAAGCAATGAGCTATGGCCAGACGCTAGTAATTCATATCCATCCCCAACATGTCATGATGCTATTGAGTTTTGGTTTCTGTAGAGCAGTGTTTTTCAAAGTGTTTCCTCTACCACCAACATCCACAAGATCTGGGAACTCATTAGAAATGCAAATTCTCAGGCCTCAGGCCAGATCTACAGAATCCAAAATCTGAGGGGTGGAGTTCAACAATCTGTGCTGTTACAAGCCCTCCAAGTGATTCTGATGCATTACTTTATAAATTATATTTAGTTTACATAAAAAAGAAAAGGTCTGGCTATCAAAATCCAGTTGGACAGAATAATTGACTTATGACTAGTTTATGTATTTAGCCAATGTATATGAAGTGCCCATCATGTGATCAGCATTGCTCTGGAGGCTGGAGATCCCACAGTGAACAAAACAGACACGAACCCTGACCTCATGGAGCTTACATTTTAGTTGAAAAAGGAAAATGAGCGAAATAAGCAAATTATATGATATTTCAGAAAATGGTAAAAGAGTTGTGGAAGAAACAAAGCAATGAAAGGAAGATGGGGCATTGAAGAGAAGGGGCATGAACGTGTTTTAAATAAGGTGGTCAGAGTCTGAGTTACTGAGAAGGTAAAATTTGAGCTTAGGGTCATTATAACTAATTGGTATGTTACAGTGCATTAGAGGATGGCTGTTTTTACATCATTTTGAAAAGACTTATTTATAAATTGATTTACAGAGATATTTATGTCAGGGTTCCTTTTAAGTGTGTTTTAAGTACTTTACAAAAATTTTCAGAAATACACATTATGTTTTGTATTCAATTCTTAGTTCTAAATTTATCCCTGCTTTTACTCCATCTGTATGTGTTTAACCTTTTTTTTTTTTTTTTTAGTGCTTAAAACTATCTCATTTCACCATTATATTAAATCAATTGTTTAAAAAAAAAATCACAGAGCGGGCCGGCCTGGTGGTGTAGTGGTTAAGTTTGCATGCTCTGCTTCGGCAGCCCAGGGTTCACGGGTGTGGATCCCGGGCGTGGACCTGCATAGCACTCATCAAGCCACGCTATGGCAGCATCCCATATACAAAATAGAGGAAGATGGGCATAGATGTTAGCTCATGGCCAATCTTCCTCACCTAATCACAGAAAAAAACAATTCGTATCTGCTAATTTCAAACTTTTGATCCAATTCTCCCAGAGTTGCTAGGAAGAGGAATGCCATAGTTAAGGTGGCCATGATCTTTTAACCCCTAATAGAGCTTTTAAGATATAAGTCACCTGTCAGTGAGGATTAAAAGGAAACAAACAGTTTTCTAGTTAGTGGAGTAGATTCAGTCTAGACCTAGACCCCTGGGAAAAGTGTTACTATGTTGTTATGGATTAAATTGTGTCCCCTCAGAGGTTGAAGCCCTAACTCCCAATGGGACTGCATTTGGAGATGGGTTCTTTTAGGAGGTAATTAAGGTTAAATCAGGTTATAAGAGTGGGGCCATAATCCAATAGGACTGGTGTCATTATAAGAAGAGGAAAAGACACCAGAAATCTCTCTTTCTGCATGCCCCGAGGAAAAGCCATGGGATGACACAGTGAGAAGGTGGCCGTCTGCAAGCCAGGAAAAGGGGTCTCACCAGAAACCAACCCTCTCAGCACCTTGATCTTGGACTCCCAGCCTCCAGTACTGTGAGAAAATAAAATACTGTTGTTTAAGCGACCCAGTCCGTGGTATTCTGTCATGGCAGCCCGAGCAGACTAATACATGAGTAAAAGCATCTCCTTTTAAATACAGAGAGTTCATTTGCATTTTGAGAAAATCTCCAGGAAGACTGCTAAGCAATGCAGGCTCCCAAGGCCATTAAGACCACCAGAAGAAAGGTGACTAAATTCCACGTGTCCTTTATGGTCTCTCCCGGAGGAATGCTGACCGTCTGTCAGTAGTATCATAGAATGTTGGGTGTGAAAAGTAGCCACAAGTGGAAGGCCAGGAGGCAGAAATAAGGTAAAGAATAACTGAAGCACAACTCGTGATCGCCTCCTTTATATTAAATAACATTTAATAAGATAAAGGAGGACAGAATTCATGAAATGGATTCATTTAAGTTCATCATTAAATTCATCACTTTTTGATGCATCATTGATCATTCATTGGTATATTTATATGGACTAGTTACTATATTCGGTGCTGACTATTCAATGGTACACAAAAAGAAGACACAGGGATTTTTTTAACATATGTTAAATAATACACATACAAACAAATATGTTACAAAGATAATTGCTATGAAGAAAAAAAGTGCTGTTAGAGTATCTGATGGGTTCCTGCCTTGGTGGGATAAGACTTTCCTAAGAAAGAGACATTTGAGCTGAACAGTCAAATAACATTCTAAGTAGAGGTGAGCGAATTCTAAAGTAGGTGGAGGGCAGGAAGCTCTGTGTGAGATGAGATTGAAGAGTCAGGCCAGGGCAGATCATGCAATGACCTGATTATTCAAGAAATATAAGAGACAGAGCAAGATGTTAAGTCAAAACATGGGAATACAATCAGCAAAATCCAGATTGTGAGAAAATCTACAGGAAGAAATGACCAGTTTCTCCAACAAATGTGTTGCAAGGAAAAAAAAAGGAGTGGAAACCTACAACTAAAAGGGATGTCAGTGACCTATTCACCAATTACAATATGTGGACCCTGTTTAGATCCTGATTTGAATAACTGTACTATAAAAACTATATGAGACAAAACAGAGAATTTGAGTTGGATATTTGATGAAGGAAATAGTCTCAATTTTTTTTAGATGTGGTCATCATATTAAAGTTTTTTTTTTAAGGAATCATAACTTAGAGATCATGCTAAAATATTGACACATGAAATGACTTGAATGTCTGGAATTTGCTTCAAAATAATTCAGTGTAGAGGAAAGGAGAAAATCAGTAGGACTATAGATGAAACAAGACTGGTTGTTAGTTGATGCTCCTGGAAGCTGAGTACTGGGTACTTGGAGGTATACTGTGCTGCTTTCTCTTCTTTTGTGTACTTTTGAAATTATCCATAATAAAAATTTTCAAAAGGAAAAGAAATAATAAAACTAAGGGAAAGGGCAAAAGAGCTGCAAGTGCACTGGGAAGAATCAAGACTATGCATTTATCCAAACCGGTGCCTCCTTTCAATCCGTGTATATTGTGCTCAGAAAATTCAAGACACTACCTACATTCGATGCATTTGAAATCAGATCAATGCTGCTAATAAACTTTCTCAATGCTATTTGAAATATTGACACAGCATTGGGAAATTCTGCAAATTTAAGCAGAAAGAATCCATTTGGAAGCACTCCAAAAGTGAATTACATTTTAGGGGGTCTATTTGAGCTCGCTGTAATCTGCAACTCAAGTGTTTTTTTTAACTCATTGACTATGAATTACATTTCAAACTAATCATCTCATTTATTTCACTAAAATTTCAGAAACTAAGTGAAAAGCTTAAAATTTCTGATCTGCCAGGTCTCTTTTTTAAATCAAAAGCAATTTTCTACCGTAAATTCTGCTAATGGGAGGAAAGCCATTAAAATATCTTGCCAACAAAATAGAATATACAACAAAAGTAGGCCAGAAATTAAGCTTAAACAACTTAGTCATGCATTTTTGTTGGTTAATCAGGAAAGAGTGAAGGAATTTGTAGCAAGAACATATGAACAGGAAAGGGAAGATGAGACTTTGGGGCAATTGGCATCCATCAACTGGCACTGAATTAAATTGTGTGGCCCTTTAAATTCAAATTGTCATTTTAATAAAGAAAATTTTAAAACTTTCCAGAATGCATTAAGTTCAACAAGATAATCAGAGCTCTATTCTTTGTCTTTGAGGAGCCTTTTCAGGGAAGAAATAACAGGAACCCAAAACACTTCCTCGGCGTGGGAATATGCCTGTGATGGGTATATATGAAAATTAAAACAAAACAAAACAAAAACCAAGCAGCATTTTTTGTCCTATATCAGAATGTTACTACTCAAAACCAAAGGATCCCTCTGAATCTTTCACTTAAAAAACCCTCGTTTCCATAAAGACACAGTAGGTTGGTCTGTTTCATAGACTGGACTCCCTCTTGGGAAAGAGCATTGTCTGACTTTCCCAAGGACACCAGTCTCAATATCAAACACCTTTAAGACCAGCACGTGGCACTTCACCCTGCCCCAACTCCTTCTCTCCTATTTACCAGGTATTGATGATCTGACCTGCTTCCCAAAGCTGTCCCCTCTTTTTGCCCTCAACAGTCCTGAGTTAGCAATGATGCTTCAAAGGGCCTCTAGGTCTTATCTAGCACCAGCTACAATAGATCTATGCAGGTATCATCTGCTGTCTGCTCTTGAACATACCTAGCATCTCATTCCCTTGTCAATTACCTTTTCCAGGATAAACCAAAGAAAGTTACTATCAGTACCTCTCTTCTCAGTGGAACCACAGCTCCCGTTTAAATTCCATAGATGTGCGGAACGTGCCCTCCATTGGCTTAGGCTTGTACTCCGATGGTAATAACCACATATACATACACACTTACATCGCTTGGTTGAATGGTTTATGTGTCACCATTCGAGCATCAATGGAGTTCAAGAAATGAGAGATTAATGAAGAAGAGAGGAATATGGGAAGATCTGTCAATTTTCTAGGTAGAATTTAGATAGTTGGAATGGTGGGACAGGGTCAGCTCCAGCAGGGGCCACTGAGTAAAAGGCTTCACTTTATGAGCAAATGTGACATTTTTCTGAGAGTAGTAAAAATACAGCTCAGACTGTGTACTACATAGTAGCAATAATTATGAAATTAGGTTGGAGAGGTTGCCATTTTTAGCAAGCTGTAAAGAGCCTTAATTTCCAGATGGTATAATAAAACTTGTTTTTGCAGTTTTCTCTGGAGAAGATTTTGAACAGAAAAGGAGAGATCTGACAAAGTCAATGAGCTAGAAAGATCGATCTGATGTGAAATTTATTAATAGAGCACAAAATAATGAAGGTCTTGATGGGAGGAGATGGTGACAGAAAAAAAGGAAGAGGAGAAAAGCTGTTGCAAAGAATCAAAATAAATGAAAACAAAACCAAACCAGGATTCCAATACTAACATACAAAAAAGAAAAGGGAATGATCAAAGATGGCTCCTGCATCGCAAAACCAGGATTCCAAGACCAAAACACAAGAAAGAAAAGGGAATGGTCAAAGATGAGTCCTGTGTCTGGCTTAGGTGACTGGACAATGGTAGTGCGTTGCCAGAATAGAATCTATGGGAAGGGAAGTCACGTCTATAGAATAGAGCATGAGAGAAGAGAATAAGTTCACTCACTGGCAAGCTCAGTTTAAAATTATGAAATTATGGACAGAAGCTTGCGGCTCAAGGATATCGTAGTGAAAATATTTGTTTCACACAATGTGGTGGACTAGGCTAGATGGTCCCCAGGGTCCTGCCTAACTCTTGTATTTCTAGCCAAGTAAATGGTGTGTGTGGAGTTAAAGAAGTTGTTTTTCTGATTATCTCAGGAGTTTGAGTCACTTCAAGAGCCAGAAGACATGGGTTCCACCATTGGCTAATTCTGTATCACCTCCAGGCTCTAAAATCTGCCAAATATGGATAATCAAATCACAATTTCAGTTGGGTAGGGGTTCCCCTGTTTGCAAACAATGGGATTTTATTTCAATCCTGTTCTCACTGGGCGTTTCCATTAGCCTCACTGTGGGAGTCTTCCTCCTGGCTGACATCACGTCTATCCATCCATCCATTCCCCACTCACTGACATTATCATACATCTTGCAGTGACCAATAACCATTACCTTTCTGCTCAACTCTACTTTTAGGGGAAAAAAAAAACAGAAACAAAAGTGACATTTTATATATTGGAGAATTTTTATTCTAATAACCTCAATCAACCGACGTGCAAAGGTTAAACTGGGAAAATAGTGATTTTCAGATTTGGTCCCCTAGTGACTTTGTAATGGTTATACGGCAATATTGTTGCAACAATGGCACCATGAGAGGGGCTGGCAAGCATAGTTCAAGTTCAGGTGGAGTCATGGTAGATTCCAGTAACTAGACATCAAGACCAACAGCACAGACCATAGTGCTTGAAAACACTGGGAGCTCAATGAGAGTGTGCAACAAAGGAGCCTCGTTTAAGGAAAGTGGTATAAACCAAGGTTGAACCGACTGGGAACAAAGCCAAACCCCAGGTCACAGGCCTAGCAGTAGGAAACCACAGGCAATTCCCAGTCGGTTGATAGGATTGAGGGTAGTGCTCCTCAGTAACTTGTTCCTCCAGAAGGGCACAGAAGAGTCTCTGGAACCCATGGGAGCAGAGGAGAAGGTCCAGACAAAAGGTGTGGCTCTCCCATGAGGGTATTCTGGGTTTTTGACTCAACAGGAGCCCTGAAGCCCATTGCTTCAGCACCTGGAATGGAGAAGGCAAGACTGTTTCTAAAAAGACACCAGCAGACTCTCTGGGTGGTTTCCCACCAAGTCAAACAAATTCTGGCTCATAAAGCACAAAGACCCATTTAAGCTAGTTCAAGCAAAGATGAGGTTGCTTTGAGAATACAGGAATCTCACAGAAGCCAAGAACAGGAAATAATAGTCACACCAGGCATCTTGGAAATAGGACTGGGCAGCCACCCAGAAGCAAGGGAGCACCCACTCTCTGGGCCATAGGTCTCCTTCTTGGCCACCCTGCTTCACTCTGCACAATTGATCCACCTCCTCTCTCTGCTCACGGGCTTTCTCACGCGTGTTCATAACTGAGGCTGGAACATGGTCATCCGGGCTTCCCAGCCGCTCCTTTTCTCTCGCTTTCATGCGCCTGTCACTGCAGTCTTCACAGCTCACTCTCAGGTTTCAGATTCCTGAGAGTAGTACCTGACTAACTTACCTCATCTTCTGGAATCAAGTCTCACAGGTCGCTGAACTCCAACTCCCCCTGACCCTTCCAGTCCCAGTGTAGATGTCACTTCCTGACAAACCTTCCCTGTCACAGCCTCGTCCCCAGGCCAGGCTGGTGTCCCTCCTATGAGCTCCCACAGCCTTGGGGCTTAGCACACTGCCCTGTAACTGTCTGTTAATGTGTCTGTCTTCCCACAAAAACAGAAGCTCCTTGGGGACAGGGACAGTTTCTTGTGTATAGTTATTTCCCTAGCACCCTGTTCTTTAAATAAATGAACATGGACTTGACGGGTTTTAATAAAAGACCTTATATGAAAATAATGCCTATAAATATGGAAATACTTCAAGTCTGCACTTTTTGCCCTTGCTGAGGCTGCCTTATGCACTTTTACTTTTCTGTAAAAGCACCTGCTATCCTTCCAGTTGTTCAAGAATCTAGCTGAAGGCACGCACTGAAGATCTGCTTCCTTTGTGTAACCCTTAGTATCTGTGAAATCAACCAGTGAGCAGTGATTGAGAATGCAGTCCCCTTTACACACTACAGAAATGTCAAGAAATAAACAAAGTTATACCAGATTCTTTTTTATTTTCCATTGAACAGTAACACAGTTTAAATGAGAGTTTTCCTTACCCTGAATAAATCTAAAGTAGATTCAAAATGTCATTAACACTCTCTGAATTTTCTAATATGTGTTAATATAGGTATCTTATTAACAGAAATAGGGGTTTAAAAAAGTAAATTTCTACATCTAAGACTGCTAGCAACAAATTCTAAACGACATACTCGCAAAACAGCAAACGAACCCTTCTGCAAAATGTACACTTGGTTCATTTCTTATCTATAGTCTAACTCTGCTCTATAAAGCATTTAATATATTTATTTTAAATGAATATATTTTCTTTCTCTCAGTTTCATTCGACAAATATGTACAGATTGCATTCTCTGCACCAGGCACATGTCTCCAGACTTCCAGACAAGAATCTTGCTTATCCACTGATGAACACATTAGCAAACACACAATGCTTTCTGGTTTGTGAGGCACTTTCGTATAAGAATCATCTGACACCAACAAAACTCCTTCAATCTTAGGCGCAGGAAACAGCCTAAAGAGGTTGTTGTGACTCTCAAGGTCACTCCAAGTACACAGCAGAGTCCCACGTGACACTAGGTTGTCTGGCTCCAAATCCCATTCTCAGCTGCATCATGTGGCTTCTCCTTCCCACTTCTTTATTAATGTGGAGAATGAACAGGGGAACAGGTTGTGTCAACTGTTGCTGTCAAATAGTGTTTCTGTGGAAGCACTTGTCTGAGACCCAGACTGCTCAGCAGTGAGTCCAGGTGAACTCGAGCTTCCATGTGACTAAAGGTCTGACACAAGCTTACAATGAGTATGTAATCTCTTCTAACAGCACAGCCAATAGATGACTGCATGACTGAAAATTTTCGTTAGAGCATCACACAGCCAGAAATAAAATCGCAAATTAAAAGCTTTACACAGTGTTCACTAGAGCCTGGCATTTTTGTCATTATGAAAACTATTTTTGCCATTATGTTCCAATTTTTCAAGAAAAGGATTGTTCCCTTAACTTTCTTTGGTTTCTCAGCAACTGATAATTTTAGTGGAAATATTAATATGTAGGATTATGTAGTTTTCTCCAAGATGTAAAAAGCCAATTGTTAGACTGGATCAGTATTTTCCTACCGCTGATCCATTATCCAGAGGCAGATTTTGTCACCTCCTACAGCTCCCTCCTCAGACACCAACTCTAGAGACAACGTGGGATGTTCTACTCTCTTCTTCATCCTACTTCATACTGTTTCCTTTCATTCCTAAGTCTGAAATTAGAAAAAAAAATTAAATATTTTACCCAACTGTTGTGCCATTTGAGTTTTGAAAACCAAACTAGCAAACTAGATGATCTTTTCTATATTTTTATTGCATTTTATTGAGGTCACATTGGTTTATAACATTGTGTAAATTTCAGGTGCACACCATTATATTTCGGCTTCTGTATAGACTGCATCGTCTGTATCAAAAAGTAGTTTCCATCCATCACCATACATATGTGCTCCTTTACCTCTTTCGCCCTCCTCCCACCCTATTCCCCTCTGGTAACCACCAATCTGTTCTCCTTATCTATGTGTTTGTTTGTTTATCTTCCACATATGATCTCTTCTAAACCCAAGAATCTATTATTCTGTGAATAAAGTGACCCACAGAAATCCCGGAAACACTTCGATGCCTTCTTGAATACACAGATTCCCAGGCCCAAGCCCAGATGTACTGAATCAGAATTTCTGACAGTGAAGTCTAGAAATCCATATTTTTAACATGCTTCCTTGGGTGATTTTGATGTTCACCCTGCTTTAGGAAGCATTATTTAAACCAGTGGTACTCAAAGTGTGGTCCCTTGGCCGGCAGTGTCAGCATCACCTGGCAACATTTTAGAAATGAGAATTCTCTGGTCTTGCCCCAGACCTAGTGAATCAGAGACTCTAGGGGTAGACCCCCAGAAAGCTGTTTTATCAAGTCCCCCAGGTGGTTTTTGTGCAGAGCGAAGTTTGAGAAACAATGATTTAAACAAGAAAATAGTTACATTTCAATCCCCCCAAAAAACAAATACTAACAGCCTCCTGAATAAAGTCCCTGGGTTAGTTGCTGCAGGGAAAAGGACCAGCTCATTTTGTACTATATTATTTTTAAAATATGTGTTTCTTCAGACATGAATTGAGAATTCACTATGTGCTAAGCACTCTGGTAGAAGCTTCTTAGGATACAGGTATTAGAAGGATACAGGTCCTGGACTCAAGGAGCTTACAATTTACTAGACTAACGTTTTCTATAAAGGGCCAGAGAGTATGTGTTTTAGGCTTTGTGGGCCACGGGGCCTCTGGATAGCTGCTCAGTCCTGCCATTGTAAGAGCAGCCACAGATAATGTGTAAATGATCGAGGTTGGCTGTGTTCCAACAAAACTTCATTTATGGATACTAACATTTGGATTTCACATAGTTTTCACATGCCATGAAATATTATTCCTCTTTAGAGTTTTTTCAAACCATTTAAAAAATGTAAAAACAATTTGGGGTGCCTTACAAAAACAGGTGTGGGCCAGATTTGTCTGTGGGTAGTGGATCACTCTAACATAAAGTCAGTAAGGCAGTAACAAAATCTCAGGGCTTCAGTCTCTGTGATGTCATCAATAGAAATTGAAAGGTCAGGAGAAAGAGCTTTTTTGGAAAGAAAAATGTTGAATTCTGTCTTAAATAAATAGCCTTTCTGTCATTTCCTATCCTGTTGTTTTCCTAAAGTAGCACATGCCTTTTCTTACATTTCTCCATAGCAGAAACAGACCTGTCCACTTAAGTAAATCTATTTCATCTCCTCATCCATACCACAGCTCATGAAAATAACATGATGCTGACAGGAGGTCCTTATGTTCTTTCCTTATGGGTCCAATTTTATCCATTTATGCAGCTATGGAAGCCAAGATTTTCAATATCATAAAGGCAAAATATCTTCAACCAAGTACACACGACATTACTTCTCTCCAAGTACTAGGATGCGGAGATTGGAGAGAGTTTGGGCAACATTTAGTCTGCCTCGAAAATTGCCAGCTTGCATTGTCTACCGCAGGCTCCAACCCTTTGGAGAATTATAATTAACTCAGGCTTTTTGTTTGTTTGTTTTTAATCCCAGAATTCCATAATTAACTGCTAAGTATCCAATTTCTGAAGATTAATATTCACAGAAATATAAATGACACCACTCTGACAGAACACATTACATATCAATCTATGACATCAGTTCCCAAATTCAAGTCCACTGAGTGTGTTAAATCAGAAGCTCTGGGCACAGCACCCAGAGCTTTAACTGCTCCCCTGGTGTCCTTGATGTCCAGCCAGGTTTGGGAACAACTCTCTACATTACAGTGGCTACAAAGTGAACCAGACAGCCCCAAGGGGCTCCTGCCAGGACCTGCTATTGGATGGTCGTACTCAGGAAGTGTCGTAGTACTGGGTCATGGAGGAAACATTTCAGCTGGAACTCAAATTCTAAGTTGTTCATCACAACAAAAGTAGAAATGAAACCCAAACCTCCCACCACTCAGCATGAGCTGAGCAAAACATGGGTTGACAGATTACAGAACATCCAAATCAGAGGGAGACAGAGGCTGTGGAGTGCACAGTGTCTTCTCCCTCTGGCCTTTACGCCTGCCCAACCCTTCCACCTTTCAAGCTCCTGCAGCTCATAAAGTCAAGCCAAGAGCCCCAGAGCTTGTTCTAGACAATCACCCCAGCCCTCAAACCCATCTTCCTTTGTCCTTCTAACACAGCCCTGTTCTCATCTTTCTGGTTCACAATTACTGACTCTGTACTCACCCTCAATAGCTGGTTTGCACCTCCTTCCACTCCCAAGAGTCCCCAAATCAACATCCTGGCTTTTTGTCCCTCAGTTTTGCTGCATAGCTTTTGCCTCTACTTACTTCCTTTGTTTTTGGTGAAAACTTCTGTTCTAGCACCTGCTCCAATAGAAATTCCTGTTGAGGTAGGAGGGATACAGGACTTTGGACATATGAAAGCTAAACTTTCTTAATTAGGAAAAAAAGTGACTTACTAGCTAACTATTGAAGAACTACATACAAAAATATAGAGAAATTTCAGAGGTTAATATAAACATGTTGTTATACAAAAGCAGCTTCAGCTTTTCAGACTTTCAAGGTGAGAGAACTGTGTAGGACACATTTGGCATTTGGTGAGTATCGGAGAACCAACCTGACAAAGGCAGAAAGCAAGACAGATGGGGTCAGCCAAAGGGGGGGTCACCAACTGCCTAGGGAGTTTATATTTTGTTTTATATGAAATTATGCTTAAATTAACTAGAAAGTCACGTTTTTCCTTCCACTCTATGAGTTCAGGGACTCTCAAAGAAACCTACATGTGTACAAATTTCTGTAGAAATATTTTAACACAGAAAACCAGACAAGGGATGTGACATGAAATTTTAAATTATAGTCAAAATTCTGATGCAGCATGGAATCTGAGGTGGACGGTACTCCTTCAGAAGGGACATCAACAAGTCTCACTCCTGTCTTGTGATCAGTGTATCACAAGCGTCCTCATTCCTTCATTCCACCATGTACAGAGTTTAGTTGGAGCCAGGTCAGCTAAAATATTTCAATCATCCAAAGCCAATAAATAAGCTGAGAAATTTTGGGTGCCATCAGTGCTGTGGCCATTCCCAGGAATATAAGAAAAACCAGGCAAGATATAGGGCTATCACTTGCACACTCTCCCACCTAACTTACTGACATCATGTCTGTGAATGGGTGGTCCCTCTTCTTGACTTCAAGACTTGCATTCCTCAGGGCATATGCCCGCCCCAGACCTCTCACCACATTACCTATGTCTAGACCTGCTCTCCCAGAGAGGGCTCACACTGCAAAGTACCAGGCAGAACACCCACTCGCTCAGGGACCAGATTCTGGCTGTGCTTCAAAAAGAAAGCAATCTAATTGAAATAATTCATAGTCTGGCACACATAACTAGTACATTTAAGCAATTAGGAAGTGAAAGTTCACTGTGAGTTTTACATCAGGAAAACCTTTCTCTGAAAGAGGTTAAGACTTAAATTGGTCCTTTATGAATGGGTGAAACTTTTGGGCAGGAATCAGAACGGAATACCTATGGGTTAAGTAAACAATGTGTGTCCCTTTGTCTGTCCGAAGATTCTGAAATGTCCTGTGCCAGTAGTTAATGACAGTGGCATTGCTCAACATGCTTGAGAACCTCTATTGATATATAAATGCAAGAGAAGAAAAAAATGCTAGAAAAGAAACAAAGTTGGCTCAGGAATTTATCTACTCTTAGGTTGTGTTCATCAAGTCCTGCTTCATAATGCTTTTCTGGTTACACAAAAAGACGCATTTCCCAGCATCTTTGCATTTAGTTGGAGCCATGTGTTGAGTTTTGGCCAACATATGTGAACAGAAATGTTATATGTCATTTCTTGGCTAAAATACCAAAGAGCTGGTGGAGCTAACTGAATATTTGATGATATTAGAAAATTGTGTCATCTTTTAGGTGTCATAATAGTATTGTGATAGTGCTTTTAGAAGGAATCCATATCTTTTAAAGGTACGTACTGAAATATTTACAGAGGAAATTTCTAGGACCAGTTTCAAAATAGTCCAGTGAGAGTAGTCAGGATGAGGGGGGATACAAGTGAAGCAAAATTGGCCCTGAATTGATTATTGTTGTACATTATTAAAATTTACTATTATAAGAAGTTTTTAAAAGATGAACTGGTTTGAGACCTCTCACTTTCCCCTCCTGCAATAGGGACCCAAAAGCCACCTATTTCAGAGGTAATGCTGTAGGACACCACAGTGTAGAATCCCAGGTCACTGCCTAGAAGAGAGTTACCTTGAAGACCCAAAGCAGACCTTGTGTGAACAAGACAGAAATCTTTGTGTTAAGCCACTGAGATTTGGGGGTTGCTTAATACCTCAGTGTAGCTTAGCCCAACTTGAATAATACAGACATAGAGTTAATTCTGAAGATGGTTTAGCCTGGAATAGCCTATATGGTCTGGAGCTAGACAAAGACATAATTTATAAGATAACTGCATAAGAAACTGGCAGGACTTGGGAAGGTGTAGCACAGAGAAGGGAAGAGAGGACAAGAGGGAAAGGGCAGGCAGCATAGTGAAGGCAAGGGGCTTGCAGAAAAAAAATCAAACAACAAGAAATCACCTGTGGCAGAGTGGTTAGAGGACTTTAAAAAATGGCAACATCTAACAAATTGGATAATCTAAAAGAAATGAATAAATTCTTAGAAACATAAAACCAACCAAGACTGAATCATGAAGAAATAGAAAATCTGAACAGATAAATAATGAGTAAGGAGATTGAATCAGTAATTTAAAATCTCCCAAGAAAGAAAAGCCCAGGACCAGATGGCTTCATGGTGAATTCTATCAAATGTTTAAAGTAGAATTAATACCAATCCTTCTCAAAACTCTTCCAAAAAATTGAAGAGGGGAGAACACTCTCAAATTCATTTTACAAGGCCAGCATTATCCTGATGACAAAACCAGGTAAGGATACTACAAGAAAAGAAAACCACAGGCCAATATTCCTGATGAATATCATTGTAAAAATCCACAACAAAATACTAGAAAACTGAATTAAACAGCACGCTGAAAGGACCATACACTATGGACAAGGGTGATTTATCCCTGGATGCAAGGATGATTCAACATACAGAAGTTTAATGAGTGATACACCATGCTGACAGAATGAAGGATAAAATTAGGGGACCATCTCAATAGATGCAGAAAAAGCATCTGACAAAATTCAGCATGGTTTCATGACAAAAAACTCTCAACAATTTAGAAATGGAAGGAATGTACCTCAACATAATAAAGGCCATATATGACAAGCCCACAGCTAATATCCTCCAGCAATCCCACTTCTGGTTATATATCTAAAGTAGATGAAATCTGTATCTTGAAGAGATATCTGCACTTCCATGTTCATTGCAGCATTACTCACAATAGCCAAGACATGGAAACAACCAAAGTGTCCATCAATGGATGAATGGATAAAGAAGATATGTACGTACACACAAGCATGCATGCGCGTGCGTGCGCGCGCACACATACACACACACACTGGAATATTATTCAGGCATAAAAAAGAAGGAAATTGTGCCATGTGCAATAACATGGGTGAACCTCAAGGACATTATGCTAAGGGAAATAAGCCAGACAAAGAAAGACAAATACTATATGATCTAACTTTCATGTGGCATCTGAAAAGAAAAGTCAAACTCATAAAAACAGAAAGTAGAATGGAGATTAGTAGGAGAAATGGGGAATGTTGGTCAAAGGGTACACACTTTCAGTTATAAGGTGAATAAATTCTGGAATCTAATGTACAGCATGGTGACTGTAGTTAATAATATTGTATTATATACTTGAAATTTGCTAAGACAGCAGATCTTAAGTGTTTGCACCACACACACAAAATGACAACTATGTGAGGTGATGGATGTGTTAATTAGCTTGATTGTGGTAATCACTTCACAATGTTGTATGCTCTAAATATATATAATTTTATTTGTCAAGCATACCTCAATAAAGCTGGGGGGAAAAACACTTACTGTAGGTCTATTGTGGGTTCAACACTGTACAATCTGCTGGAGATACAAAGGAAGGCATGGTCCCAGCCCTCAAGGACCTCACATCGAAGTGGAGAAAAGCCATCAGCAAATAAGCAATAATTCTACCTAGTGTAATAAGATAGAAGTATAGGGCGTTGGGATATAAGACATAACAAACACTGGGGATAAGAAAGTTCAGGCAAGAAGTCCTAGAAGCAACTCAGAAGCAACAACAGCTAAGGATAAAGGAAAGGGCGTTCCAGGAACAGGAAGAAGCTCCTAAGAATGCTGTGAGTCAAATGGAACTTGGTATATTTGGGAAGCGGAGAGTAATTTAGGATGGATAATGCCTAATGTTAAAGAGGAAGGGCATGGTAGGTGTCAAGAGATGAGGCTGAAACGATCAGCGAGGGCCAGATCACAAAATTATGCCTTGCCAACACATATTAGTCTCCACCCTAAAGGTTGCCGGAAACCACTTACTATTTTAAGATAATTAGAAAGATCAACTGCCAGCAGTATGGAGAATGGATCTGAAGAGGTCCAAAACTCAGGGCAGGGAGACCAATTAGGAGGCTATTTGCAGTAATCCAGGTGAGATATGATGAGGGCCTTAACCAAGGTGGTGGCAGTGGGGATGGAGATAAGTGGTCAAATTCTGGAGAAATTGATCAAAACCACAGGCCCTGATGACTGCTTGACTGTGACAGGTGAAGGAGAAGCAGTAGACAAAATGATTGCCAGGTGTTTTGGCCTGAACAACTAGTAAGATGATTGAACCCTGAGGGGCTTTTCCAGGCAGGAGGAAGTTGCTCAGAGACTGCGTCTCACTCCTTTTAGGTTGCTAATACATAGGCTGCCTTTCACTTTCCTTCCAATCAAAATACAATGACTCTTTTATCTTCTAACTTTTAATTACAGCTTTCTACACAACTTGAAAGCAGACACATTTACAATTCAATGTCATGCCATTCAATTGATCAATGTACTCTATTCACCACAGGTTGGAAAAGTTATTGATCAAACACACAGAAGTGCTGACAGCCTACAATTGGCCACTTGAGATAAAATAGAAATGTGAAAGATTAAAGAGTTCCTGTCACTAGCATGCCTTGAATAATGACTCTGATTAGTAATGGTCACCTGTGTGATTTGACAGGCCAACTGATCAAAATTAAGAAGTCAAGTTCTAAAAGGCACCCAAACTTTTGGTAACATAAACTATTTCTCAGTCATGCTCTTTTTAGGTAGGGCTTACTGCTGATCTTCAGTGTATCCTCCTCTTCATAAGCAGCATGACAAGTTACCAGCATGACTTCAGCGGGTCAGAAAGTCCTGATAGACTAACATTATCTCTTACTGGACTAAGACAGAATCTTTTCTGCTTAGTTGACAGTCCTAGCATTAATTTAGAAATTAGGATGTTAGAAAGACTTCAAGCTTTATAGCCAAAATATATAAGTTCATGGTCTGACCATGCTGGGTGACCAAGAGCAAGTCACTGAACCTCTCTGAGACTAAGTTTACTCATTTGTAAATTTGGAAAATATTTGCCCATCCTACTTACCACCGAAGGGCTTTTAAGGTCATAAAATAGGTAACAATTGGGAAAGTACTCTACAGTTGCATAATTTTTAATTGTTGACAAATTGTCACAATACTATTGCCATTATTATTATCTCAACTCTTTTGGTTAAGTCATATGGCAGAAGAGGTTATTCTAGAAGCTACTATGTAAATGCATATGAGATGACCATGAAGGAAAGATTAATTGGGTGGGGAGAACTCTCTGCCTTCTCACATAAGCATGAAACAACGTTTGGTGTTTTTTCTCTTCAGTTGAGTTAAAGCCGAAGAAACAACGTTCTGGGAAAGATGGACAAACAAATGACAGGGTTCTTCCTCTTAGCTAAATTCAGAAGAGATAATCCAAAAAAGAAGGAAACTTAGAGAGAAACTCACAAGAAGATAATATTTGAGAGAGGAAAATGTAATAACAAATGTCAACAAGTTAAGCACAGAACACAAATAAGACGTTTGAAAACCCGGGTTTACTAGTAGGGCAACTGCTAAAGGAACAGGAAGCTAGGAAAAGCACCCATCATCTGAAAACTGCTTTACATGATTGTAGTGCAATTTACTCTCACTACTTTAAAAGAAGAGATCATTATGACCAAAACAAGGTGCAAAGATACCATTAAAAGTTGTGTGAAATTTATAAATCCTATAAAAGAAGTCAAGCATCAGAGGAGACCATTAGGAACAGAACTGACATTCAGAATGAAGAATCTGTGATAATACAAACAGACTAAGTGAAAGCACAGCGAAGTTAGACAATGACGAAGAAAGAGAAATCTAAACCAGAGAACAAACCAAGGATATTCAATTTGAGAATAAGTGTACCAAAGGACACACAAATGCAAGCAAGGCAGGAATCTTACCTAGGGAAAATATTAAAGATAATTTTACAGACTGTCAATATATCAAATTTTAATACAGATAGCTTGAAGGAATATGAAAAGCCAGTTGGGAACACATTCTCTGAAATATACCTGGGTACCTACTTGTCACATTTTTAAAGCTTGAAACACATGAATAAAATAATATGAGGTTTTGAGAAGAAAGGAGTGAAAGAAAATGAGGATATGATAAATGGGATATTTTGTTTGCACACTATGGATTATATAGACTGAGTACAGACACTTGGATAGACTCATACAGAGAAGTCATGGATCAAATTTCCACCAGAACCCTCTTCTAAGGAGTATTATTACTTTTATAATGTGTATACATCTGGATTCTTGGGACTTGAAGGCAGGGCCTGGTAAGTGAATGACCTGGGGGATTGATTTTGCATAAGATCCACCAAAGAAAGGGAAGAATTTTTTTCAGACCACCAGATGGGAAGAAGCCAGAACGCACCTCTTTGGCAGCTAAGACGGCACAGTTTGGAGAGCAGAAGTTGGAGATCAAAGGAGCGTAGGGCAAGTACTTCCTTACTGATGACAGAACATATGATAGAAATCATTGTTCGGTGAGTTGAGAGCAGTCTGGTGTGATGGATTACACCCACTGTTGCCCATCTGTCTCTTTTGACCATGCATCTTTGTTTTCTAGAGAGTGGGAGCCTCAAGGAACAGGCTCCGTCTTACCACAAGGTTAGAACACCGTGATGCTCAGACCTGAGGCACAAGGCAGGCTCCAAAGGAAATCAACCCAAAGCTAAGGGAAAAGGAGGCATTATAAAAAAATACAATCCAGCAGATACATTTTTCTCTTTGAAGACAAAAGACAGCTTTTGACAGTTATAGAAAACCTGAAAAAAATTATCAATGAAGTCTCACAGCTAAAACTATTTCAACAAGGAGAAATGAAGATATAAAAATAATGAGAGATAATGAGGACTGGTGAATTGCAAGGTTAATAAAAGGAATGGTTAGAAATACCATGTGAAAGAGTTAAACCACATTTTGAGAAGCATAAAATATAAATAATATTTTATAAAGTATTCCAGACTATGCCAAATGGGAAAGCCAGTATAGAATTTAGATATCCTATCACCTTTAAAAGGATATTGAAGATTAACTTATTTAATTGAAATGCATATTAAAAGTAATGATAACAACTGTGTCAAAATGCATTGTTGTTAAAAATATGTAATCAGATTGGTCGATAATCTTTTCAATGAGAAATAAAAAGTTTAAAATCAGCTACAGAAACATTATAATAAAATGGAATAAAAGAAGGCATCAAGAAGTAAAAACTTACAGGGCAAAAAATTAGTAGAAAGCTATCAATTAAAATGTATAAGGCAAATGAACTAAACTCCAATATGAAGCATAGGCATAAAAACAAAATCCAACAATCTGATGTCTATAAGAGATACACTTAAAATTAAAATATAAGTGGGCTAAAAGCTAAGGGATAATTTAAAGTCTATCACGTCTGTGCATAACAGAAAGAAAAAGAATGGAGGCTTCTATTATGGCCAAAACTTAGGACAGATTAAGAAGGTTACTATTATATTAAACAAATTTATATACAAAGTTATATTAAACAAGAGAATACCTAACCATATTGCACGTGTATGTTCCAAACAACATGGCAATAACATATTCTGAAGAAAAATAGATTAAAAATGGGAAATATAATTGTACCTGAAAGCCTCATCATTTTACAATGTCAAGTTTAGTAGCCATGAAATTAAGGATAAAGATACAATACAATTTTAAAAACTGTATCAAATAATGAACGACATAAAAATAACTCTGTAAAAGTGCAAACTTAATGACAAGACAGAAGAACCATTTTTTATTAAGTCCATATAGGTTATTTTTTAGGATTGCTTAGATAAGAAAAAAACATAATAAATATCAGAAAGGTAGAAAATCTATATATCCTATATTTTTACCTTGTAAGGTGAGGTTGTTACCTTGTAACAAAAGCAGACTCTAAAACTGCTCAACTATGTGAAGATTTTTAAATTATTCCCTTAATGCCTAAATCATGAAGAAAATCCAGATTACAATAATATATTATTTAAAGGATATATATATAATTATTATTTATATATAGAATAATAAACATACTACTAGGTATATATTAATACTATGGAATATGATATCATCATAGGATAGTAAATGCTAAGGAGCTATAAATAGAATCTAATGTTCATTAAGTTTTATTTTTTTCTATAGAGCTGCTTAAGCTTATTAAAAATCACAGAGAGTATACCCCTGTGGAAGCAAGATCTGGAGAAGGCAAATTTCTTTGCTGTGAGTGTGTGTGTGTATGAGAGGGAGTATGTGTTTCACAAAGAGTTTTATCAAGGCCTCGTAGACAAAAAATATTAAAAATATAATAATAAAAAGTAACAATAAAAACTCTCATACATGGAACACTTATTCTAGAGCGGTTACTGTGCTCAGCACTTTTCATTCTTATCTCATTAACCTCCAGCTCTCCACCATCTACACTGCTTCTCAACCTCAGCTTCCACCAAGTCACAGAGGACAGAAATCGGCCTATCGAGTAGAGTAAAGGTAGAGGACTAGCATGACATTGCTGGGGGCTTCTGTTGAAGGTCTAATTTGTAAGTAAATTTTGATAAAACAGAAAACAGCATGTAAATCATTCTAAGGCAGCTAAAACAAAGATCAAAAGAAGCTATTACCACTGGTTGGTTTTAAGATAAACGGGAGAGAATTTGAGATGTGAACATTTTATCAAACATGACGTCATATTATTTATATTAGACATCATGTTTTTATAAACAATTCCAATGGTGTCGAAGTTAAGAAGATGTTGATACTCATTAATATTTCACTTTCTCAAATAAAATCCAACTCTGCTTTAGTCTCACTCTTTCAAATAACTGCCTCTAGGTCTCCAGATGCTATTCAGAATTGATTTTAGAGGTTTTGAAAGAACACAAATGAGTTTATTGAATGCCTTTAAATACCTTTTTTCATGATTATCATTATAATCATCATTGACGGCATGGTGACAGTCAATAAATAGCCTCCAAAAAAATCTCCCTCATGAACGAAACTCTTTTTTTTTTTTTTCTTTTTCTTTTTCTTTTTTTTGTGAGGAAGACCAGCCCTGAGCTAACATCCATTGCCAATCCTCTTTTTGCTGAGGAAGACTGGCCCTGGGCTAACATCCGTGCCCATCTTCCTCCACTTTATATGGGACGCCGCCACGGCGTGGCTGACAAGCAGTGCGTCGGCAGGTGCCTGGGATCCGAACCCGCGAACCCCGGGCTGCCAAGTGCGAACTAAACCGCTGCGCCACCGGGCGGCCCCCATGAATGAAACTCTTAAGTGCCTATTTTTAAAAGGTAGACCTCAAAGTGAGGTTGAATGTAAAAGAATAAAAAGTACTCCCAAATAAACTAAGTTAGCATTATTTATACAGCTTCCCATATAAATACCATATGGCATATATACCATATAATAGAATATTTAAATAGCCTCTTAATCAAACCAACAATGCCATAAACTTCTGTGAAAGCCTACCATCGAATCAGATTCATTGATCAACATTACCCCTTGTCCTACTACTTCTAGAACTCTTGCAGACAAATGGTGACCTAATTGAATGTATCTTCGCAAAAATAGCTATCCATTTCTATTTGCCACTCTAACCTCTTCACACCGTGAATAGATGTGACTGTTCTTTCCTCAAAGCACAAAATCAAAATATAACATTAGCAGATTATTAAAAACTATCCAACAAATACCTTGATGAGGTTTCAAAAATGTTATTTCTACTGAGTTGGCAAAAATGTAAGGCAAGGATGAAACTGGATTCTCTCACCCTGAAAAGAGTAGCACAGACCCTTCTGTTATCCACAGGCAGAAACACAGCACAAGCACCATCACTCCAAAGAACGAAAAAATTGGTGAGCAAATAATCACTCAGTAGAGTGATAAGCCTTTCTAGACGACATCTCAAGACACTTTACAAACATGTCTTATGGTGAGCATTTGTATCCTGGTGATGAACTGAGCAGGAAAAGTGGAAGCAGCTGGGTAAAAGAAGAGTGAGTAATGGAAGTGATGAGGTAAAGGCAAAGCTGGGCAAAGGTAACAGCTGCCAATTAATGTGCCTTTCCGTCATTGTGCTAAATGCTTTACATTTCATTTTATCCTCACAACAATTCTAGGAGGCAGATACCATTGTCCCGCCCTTTACAGGCAGGTTGAGGCTTAGAGAAGTTAAGTAATCTGTCCAGGGTCACACAGCTAGAACATTGCAAAAGCCGGACTTTAAAACCCAAAGCCCAAGCTCTTAACCATTCTGCTCACACCGTCTTCTGAAAGTTATTTTCAATGTAATTCATAACATTGTAGTTTCTTGCATGAAGACAATTAGAACAATGCCAATTCTTGAATGTCCCGAGACAAAACACTAGCAAAAGTTTATTTCAAAAGACCCCAAGGAAAGGTTTTTCTTTTCTTTCTTTTCATCCCATTGACTAGTGGGACCCTGTAGCTAGGTTGGGCAAAGGCTAAAGTGATACTGCTGTTGTGATGAATTTTGTTCATAGGCGAGTCTGGACATTCTTCTCATTTCAGTTAGGACCAATTACATTGTCTCTGTTGAAGTCCCTGGGCATTCTTTGCTTGAAAAAAAGATAAAGAATTATATTTTGAAGTAGTCATGGCTGGATGTTTAAAAATGAATATCATGGACTTATTTGTAGAAGTGGTCAAAATCCAAAAACTAGGATAAACTATAAATGATAAACTAATAAATGGCATCAGTCTAATATATCTCATCAGTGTGACAGTGGATATGCAATAATTTCATGTCATCTCAATTTCACACTTACATAATGTTGTCTTTTAGGGTGGATCAAGGTAATTGGCAAATTTCCAGACTAAATTTAAATTCTTAAGGACATTTAGGGCAATGGCAACTGTAAAACTGGTAGGAAAAGTATCTTCAAAGAATTTGATTTTACTGAAAATAGTGTGAAAAGAAATTTGATGATGGAAACAAAAATAATGACTAGAAAATAGTAAAGTGAGCTTTTGAGAAGTAAATTATTCAAATTACAGATGGATTGAAATTGGACAATTTTC
Source organism: Tapirus indicus (assembly GCA_031878705.1). Classification (NCBI taxonomy): domain Eukaryota; kingdom Metazoa; phylum Chordata; class Mammalia; order Perissodactyla; family Tapiridae; genus Tapirus; species Tapirus indicus. Next base: position 123,664,260 of record CM062918.1, read on the forward strand.
ATCATAGTAACACACACACTATTCCCAGATAACACACACACAAACACAAGTAAAGACTTTTAGGGCCAGCAGTGCCATCTTAATTCTATGTAAGGTGCTATAGAATATTCTCTAGATGCATGTTCCTGCCTCTTTTTTGAAAACTAATCTCCATTTTATTCCATTTTTAGGATAATCCTTTTTTCCCACAAGTACGTTTTTATGTTGGGTGAATAATCACATTATGTTAGTGGTTAACATTAAAAATAAGCAGAAAGACATTTTTATATACAACTTTTGATAGGAAATTTATGAGAAAGAGCAACATCACACAAGACTGGCCTCCTAAACTGACTGATTAAGAGAGGCCAACAGCCCAAGAGAACAATGAGGTTTGTGGGACCATTTATTGAGACTCAGCAACTTGAAGTGGATGACTATCCGTTGTTATTAGATTATGTTATTAGACTCCAGTTCAGAGACTATTAAATATCCTAGGTCACGTGTCTGAGCCAAATTAAAGTAAAAACATTCCTTGTTAGACAGCCCAAAAACACATATGTACTTACATAGCTTACGACCAAAAGTCCTTTTAAAAAATGGTCTCGTGGAAGAAGAAATGTCTATTGATGCTTTTAGCCATATACCTGAAACTGGAAGGAAAAATATTTCCCCCCAATGTTAAGAATCTACCGCATATATAACGTTCCTCTTTCAAAAGGCATATGCTCTAGTTTTGAAAAATGTTATATTCAACCCGCATTGATTGCAGATAGCTGGAAAGGACCTGAACGAAGAGCACGGCCTCTGGAGCCAGACCACCTGGGTTTCAACCCCCCAGCTCTGCTTCTTACTGCCTGGGAGACCTTGGGCAAGTTTCTTAAACTCTCTGCACTTCTGTATTCTTCTCCATTACAAAATGGGGAAAATAATAGTGTCTACTTCATAGTTCTGTTCTGAAGAACAAATGAGTTATTTTACATTATAGTATTTTTTATATTATTATGTTATTGTATTTATGTATATTATTGAAACAGATCTATTTCTTATACTAAAAAAAGAGGGGATACCCTGGTTGGGTGAGGTTACATGATCTCCCCAAAGTCACAAAGTTAATAAGCATCAAAGGTGGACTCGGTGGCTACCTGCTTTACATCATGGGTCATTATTTTCTCTGTGATCTTCAGAACCACAATTTTAAATTATATGATTATTTACTTTCTATTCAATGTCAAATTTTGCATAAATTCTTTGGTTATATCCAGAGGTAATTACTATGTGTGAACTTCATGCATATTAACTACATATTAAAGGGCAGAGAGGAGACAAAAAGAGTTGCATCTAATCCTAAAATCCTGCAACCATTTCCTTCACCCTTACTGTCCACACATTTTTTCTTTTTCCCTGCCCTTTTACTATTTTTTTAATCCAATTTTTTCTCAGAGGATTTCTACTCACTTCCCTCAAAATTTTGCACTTGAATGAGATCTCTCTGGGAAAATCCTTCTGTAAGGCCTGACTACCAGAGTGAATTAGTACCTCCAAAAGAAATTTCTATTTTGATATTTAGAAAATACATGTGGCCTCATAGATTTTATAACAGTTAAATGTACCCAAATGTCACAGAGAGGAAATGTCCAACTCACTCAGATCATGTGCCTTCTTGTCCCATTCTTCCTCCCTTTCTCTCTTCATACCAGGTCTCCTGCTACTATACCAAGAATCCTGGCAGAAGTGGTACGTACCTAGAAAACTGACTGCCCAAGTATTTAGGGAATGGAGAAAATGAGAAGAATCTGGAAAACACTAAACTGAGTCCCTTTCAGCAAGCCCTGGACTGGATTCTCCTCTAGGCACCACATTTATTATTTTTCTTCCTCTCTTCTCTGTTAGCTCCTAACAGTGGGCTTGGTAAGGAGGAAGCCCAGAGACCCTGGGCTCTGCCTAAACAGATACAGTTCCTGTCCCAAGATGGGCTTAAGGGAGTCCACAATCCTTAAAGTTATAGGTAGCATTTTGCATATATTTGCATTCATGCATTTTTCTGAGGTAAAAGCCTACCTTTGATTTTCAATCTCAACATGGTCTGTGATCCCACATTCCTAAAGCCCTGCTAACCATCCTCCTCTCAGCTCTGGCTCCCTTGTGGGTATTGTTTTCAGCTCAATACCACACAGACCAAACTCTGGATACTTCTGCAAATTCTTTACAGTTTTAAAATAAATAGTAGTAGGAAGGGAAAGAGAATGATTCTGTGAGAAAAAGTGCTCGGGAGTGCTGGAGGTGAATATAAAACTGCTTCTGAAGGCTCATTTTCTCAACTTCTTTTGTTATTTTGTTTTAACACAGCAGATGAAATTAGAAGTGGTTCTCCCTTTCTGAAATAATAAACTTCACGTTTGGGAATTTCTTTTAAAATGTTATTTTGAGATAAATTTCTCATATCTTGGTTCTCTGCAAACATGCTGGGCTTGTCATTTCGATGAGTTTTATGTATGAGGCTCTCCCTTGTGTGGTAATTCTTCCTCCGTGAAGAATTCCATTTCATCAAGAAGTGAATCTAAAGGGACCAAATAATTTACTCTTAATTAAAAGTTAGCACCCCATAGCAACGAAGGAGTAGAATGATCAGTGGCTGAAGAAATGACCTCTATTTTAAGGTTTCTATTTCTCTTTGTCAACGCATAATAAAATAGAAAATAAGCCAAAAATAATTTGGCCTTTCCTCCACTCGAAATCAGAGGCTGAAATTCATAAATTCATACAGAGAACACTCCAGAGGTTGAGCTCTCTAAACTCTTCGCTCTCCCCCTCACCCCGATGCAATTACCCTGTGGGAATTTCCTCATCAGTCCATTATACACAGTCTGCAGAACTGGAACTCAAGAACAACAAAACCTAAAATAGTCATGGGGAACAATGTGTATGTGCCCGACACTGTTGTGATTTGAATATATTAGTTCATGCAATATCAGTCCAGGGGCAAATCATTATAATCCCCATTTTAGAGATGAGAAGAACAAAGAACTAGAAATAATACTTAATTGTTACCTCAGATATTCTCAGCTACTTAATTTAATCATGAGATAAAGAACCTGAATGTGCTGTGTAAACATAGGTACTATTTAAACTTCATTAGTTACTTTTCAATTTCAGTCAAGTTCTCCAAAGTTTGCTGACGCAAAGACAGCCAACAATAAAAACACCTCAAATTCTCTGAGCATCCACCATCTCAGCTGATCTGGTTCAAAATGTCAGAGCCAGAAATTGCTTCTTCCTAAAGTTCACCCTCCATAGTTCATCAGTCCTACCTCCTATTGATTCTGCCTTCGCAAAGACTCTTCAGCCTGTGTGCTCCCTTTTCTATTTGCCCTGGAAGTTCCTTAGTTCAGGTACCTGTTATCTCTCCCCTTGATTACCTCAAAGGCCCCCCTCCCTGGTCTTCCCAACTCTAGTCTTCTTCCTCAATGCCATTCACTCCAAGGAGAGTTTCCTTCTTAAAAAACAGGTCTAACCAGGCCCTCTACTCAGCACCTTCGGTAGCACTCACCACAATCAGAGGTGGCGTCTTGGACAAGATGTTTGTCTAGGTAAAAGGATTTGAGACTCAGTTCTAATTCTCCTACTTACTGGTGCTGTGGTCTTGAATGTGTTATTCAACCTCTTTGAAGCTAAATTTCTTCCTGTATGTAATGAGATTACATAATATTTGCCCAACCTACCTCACAGGCTATAAAGACTTTTTTTTAAATATGTGAGTAGTCTCTTTGAAAACTATGAAATTCTTTTCAAATATGTAGCTCTTACTAAAGTCAAAGTCCAAATTTCTTGACCTGGCATTGAAAGCCTCCAAAACTTGACCGTGAGCTGCAGATTCAGACGATCTCCCACTACAGACACACCTAAATCCCCACCAGTGCTTTGTCGGTCTTCCTTCTCTGTACTTTGAACCTCTGAAAATACAGCTTCTTCTAACCAGAATATCTTTCCCTTCCATGGCCCCTATCAGAGACCTGTTTGTCATTTAAGACCAAAATAAAATCTCACCTTCTCCAAGAGGGTGTCTACAGTCCCCCAGTAGGACTTAATCTCTCCCTTCTCTGGTCTTTCATATCACTTAGTTACCACTTCACAAACTCTTACTACATGCTTGACGCTGTACCAATGCATATGGGTGTCTATGCATATAATCCTCTGTGCCCATAACCCTCACAGTGACCCTTACAGGTAGACATTATTATCTCCATTTATAAGTGAGGAAACTGTGTCTTTAGAACAGTCAATACCTTGGCCAAGGCTACATAAAATGTAAAGAGTAGAGCTTGACTTGTCCAGGTCTGTCTTCTTTGGGAACCTCTGCTCTCAACTCTGTGTACACTCATCCTTGATAAAATAGCCCTTATCAGAATCAGCCTGGTAGTAGTCAAAATGCATTCATCCATCTCTCTCATAAGTTTGTGAGGTCCTAGATAATGAAGGGACTTTCTTTCTTATTCATTTGTACCATCAAATGACTACTATATCCCTTACATATAGCAAGATGATCAATAAGTATTTACTGAGCTGAAATGAACTTATAAAATCTTATTGCTCTTCCAATTAGAACTTTCTCTCCCTACTCCTGCTATCTCTCTCACTCTTTCTCACTCTCTTGCTCTCCCTTTTTGTTTTCTTACCATCCAGTGCTAAATCAAGGTGAAAAGTAAGAATGTTTATAGCTTGGGATATGGACAGCAGGATGGAGGAGAAGAACCACTTGTAAAGTATTGTTTACCCATCTTATTTCTGATGTTTTAAATGAAAATATTGTATTAGAGTCTCAAGCCCTTCACAGAATATATAAACACTTGGTAACTTTTGCCTCAATACTGGTTCTGGTAACCAACATCTCACTGCAAACAGTTGTTACTGTTTTACATTATACCATTGCAAAGAGTTTTATATAAAGTTTCTTCTAAAATATCAATCACGTTAATATAATTTTCCTTGTTTTTTGAAGCAATAAAGGAAAAGAAGACTCACATTTTCTAACAAGAAAAAACTTGAATTCAACATTTTTAGAATAAAAATTCAGAAATCCTATTTCCTTTTAAACAATAGGAAAAAAGATTTCTCAACCAACCAAAGCAGTTAAGACACAGCTCACATGAGGAAAGATTACAGTTTAACAAAAGCAACAAAGAGAATTTAAGTGTCTAGGGTTCTCTGGAATGTACTCCCTTGAACAGATGAAGTGCTTCATCTAAACCTTAATAACCAATGGCATGCTACAGAGGAGCAGAACAACCTTTGATGTCTCCTTTGGTATTCAAAGTCAGATTCTGAAGGGAAGAAGCTGTCCAACCAGTCAAAGAAGGTACTAAAAAATGTCTCCACTGAACCAAAGCTCAAATTAACCTTCGATATCCTGTTCTACAGCTACAATAAATTTTTCTTCCTAAAACATTAAACTCTAATACCAGCATGTTACTTACAAAGAAAGGATTGTGTACAAGAAGGTATTTCCTGTTATCATACTAGGAAATGTAGACTAGGAGATATGAGAGACATATGGGAATATAATTTCAATTCTCTAAACCAGTTTGCAAATCATTAAAAAGATGACAAAGTTCTAGTATCCTATAATTAGAAGGGACCATATGAGCTCCTGTAGTTTTGCAAATGAGAAAAATGAAGTCACAGATATCAAATGACTTGCATAAAGTTATACAGTCATGTAGTGTCAAAGTGTCCAAGGTCAACTGGAGTTCAGGACTTTTTATGCTTACTTCAGTGTTTTTCTCAATACACCCCACCACTAAGTTAGTCAGAGACTTCAAAATGATAATTTCTATTCCCTCTCCAATTAATAGCTTTAATCAGTTTTGGTACTGTCAGCTACTTCTGTGGTTAGCAGTCTCAGAGAAGTTTCAATATAATAACAAAATCTATTTAGTGCATTTAATACATACTGGTCCCTGTGAAAAGCACATTGCATTCTTTTTTTTTTTTTTTTTTTTTTTTTTTTTGTGGGGAAGACAAGCCCTGAGCTAACATCTGTTGCCAATCCTCCCCTTTTTGCTGAGGAAGACTGGCCCTGAGCTAACATCGTGCCCATCTTCCTCCACTTTATATGGGACGCCGCCACGGCATGGCTAACAGGCAGTGCGTCGGCGGGCGCCCGGGATCCGAACTCGCGAACCCCGGGCTGCCAAGCGCGGACTAAACCGCTGCGCCACCGGGCGGCCCCCTGCATTCTTTATCTTATCTAATCCTCACAATATCCAGCTGAGTCAGAACTCTTCCCTGACTTGCAGATAAGGCTTAAAGAGGGTCTTCTCCAGGAGCCCAGAGCCAGTAAGTGGTAGAGGAAGGACCCAAATCCAAATCCAAAGCCATCAACTAATCCAGACCCTATAAAAGTCAGTTTATCCTGCATATTTTCAACATAATATCTTTTTTCACTTGTATTTCTGAGGGTCTATAATACAATAATTATTGGTTTTTATCAAAAAACAACAACCTCATTCATGATCTTTGATGTCTCCATAAGTTAGAACAGTCCCTGGCACATAGATGGTACAAAATAAACATTTGTCAAAAAATGAACTTGGGCAGTGTGCAATCCTGAAAAGCCTTCTACAAAATATTTTAAAAGATAAATGTCCATAGCAGATACTGCAAGATAAACAGAACCCCATGTCGAACAGGCTGATTCAGAAACCCTAAGTGAAAAACAGCTGACCAGAGAGAGAGAGTGCACACCTTAGGTGAGAGGGCAAATCCTAGACCAGCTCACTGCACTGCAGTTTCTGAGATCGACCAGTCAACTGGCCCCAGGAATGCAGATCTGCATCCCAGGCTGAGAAACGCTGCAAGCAGAAGCTGAGAGTGGGTCAGGGACAAATGCCCTGAAATTATGACACTGAAGCTAGCACGTGAAGGATGATGAAGAATTCATGAGATGACTGAAGATAATTTAGAGGGAAGAGTATATGCGAAAGCTTAGGGTTGGAAGAGAGCAAGGCATGTGGGGAGGAGATGAAGGAAATTCAAGATGGCAGGAGTATCAACTACTGTGGTTGAGTGGTGAGAGGTGAGGCTGGAGAGTGAGGGAGTGCTCAGAAGCAAATGGGCTTTTGAAGCCTGTTAAGGAATCTGACCTTTATTGTGAGGGCAATGGGGAGTCTGGGAAGGGCTTTAAGCAGACGGCATGATCAAATTTCGAGTAAGGCAGCATCTGCTGCATGTAACATTTGTACAGTGCCACTTGGGTCCATGGCAGAAAGCATCACCATGGACTAGGGTAACGGGTGGCGAGGCAAGGCCCAGGACCAGAGGGCAACACCAGTGATGGGAGACGGAATAAGAGGTTGACCACAGCACTTTGGGAGAACATCTGAGATATAATGAGAGGAACTTTTAGAAATATCGAGGAGGCTCTAGTGGTAGGAAGTAAAAAATTTTTAAATCATGGATAAGGATGAGTGAGAAAAGCATCTTCTATGTATATGCCCATATGATTTAGGTGCTAAGTATTTTCTCAATGCATTTCAATCTTCTGCTAATTGGTCATTATGTGTGAGAATTCTCTATTATCTGAACATTTAATTTGCCAGAATATCAACCACTCATGCAAACCTATACATTATGCATTTATTTATCATTTCATAGGTTACATCAGGTTTTCCCATCCATTTTCTTATTTAATCCTTAAAAGATCCTCATGAACTGGCAGGACACAAGCACTGTCCCCATATTATGCACGAGGCTCACAGACGTGAAGTGGTCAGAGCCAATGAACAATGAACCAGAATTTGAGTCTTCTGAAGTTCAGTGTTCTCTTAGCTACATGATCACAAGTGTATAGAATTTAGTGTGTTTTTTCTTCTATCTCCACCTGTCCAAACTTGTTGCACAGCAGAGGCTCCAAGGAATCCAGGCAAACAAAATCACTGCTACTTGCAGCACATACTGATGCAGGTGCATAAATCAGCTTAATGCTAAGAAGATTAAAAAGAGCCAGTGCTGCTGTAATCATATTTTCTGAATCTCTAATTGGGATACATGAACCAATAAATTTTAGCACAATTAAGCTAGTGAAGCAGAATATTTGACATCAGGACTGTCTTGGAAAATTGGGGATATATCACCTTACAATAACAATAACAAATAATGTTTACTGAATGCTCACCTTGTGCAAGGGCCATCTTTTTTTTTTTCTTTGCTGAGGAAGATTCACCCTGAGCTAACAACGGTGCCAATCTTCCTCTATTTTGTATATGGGTTGCTGCCACAGCATGGCCACCAATGAGTGGTGTAGGTCCATGCCCAGGAGCCAAACCCAGGCCACTGAAGCAGAAAGCACCAAACTTAACCACCAGGCCATGGGGCCGGCCCCTGCAAGGAACTTTTCTCAGTGCTTTACTTGCATTAACGTATCATTCCTCAGTATAATTCAACAACATGGGTACTTTTATTTTCTATATTTTTCAGAGGGGAAACTGGGGCAATGAATGGTCAGTATCTTGCCCAAGTTCCCACAGCCAGTAAGTAGAGTTAGATTTAAACCTAGGCCATGCTGAACCAGAGCCCACGCCCTTAACCATTGATGCTCTGCTACCTCTCACATTATCACCAGCAAAATCTCTGTCTTTACCTTTTCAGGAGGATACTTGAACTTCAAATACTATTCCCAGAAATACAAATACATCAATGATATATGTTGCAAAGCATGATAATGCAGGATAAGAGGATATTGCTGCTTAATATGGGAAACCAACAAAAGAACAGCTATAACTTCACCACTACAAAAATGATGAACAATTCAGACATCAATATTCAATTTGAAAAGTAAATATTGAGCAGCTACATCTGCCTAGCCCTGTGGTGGACCAAGAGGTAACACAAAAGATAGAAAACATACCTGTGACTCTGACCTCCAGGAACATCTAGGCAAGCCTGAACAAAATGCACATGTTAAATATCTTAATAACAATAGCTAAAATTTACTGAATGCACACTGGGGCCAGACACTGTTCTAAACACACGTATTAACTTTTTCAACCCTCATAACAACCCTAGGAAGCAGGTGCTAATGTTATCCCCATTTTATAGAAGAAAAAACTGACACAGAGAGGTAAATTAACTTGTCCAGGGCCACAGGACCAGTAATGAGCTGAACTGAGACTTGGACCTGTGCGGTCTGGTTCTGAGTCCATGCTCTCAACACCAGCTCTCTTCCTCTTTATACTAATTTTGTACTTGCAATTGGGTGAATAATTTAAGCTGGAGCCAGATCTACAATCACAGACACTTCATGTTTAAGGCAGCAGGAGAAGAAGCCTCATTTAAGCCTTAAGCCCAAACAAATTTCATCAACGCAGCCTTCAAGAGAAGGCTCTGAACCAGGGATAGTTAACAGCATTCTGATTTCTAGTCTGGTATTGTTCTTTGTAGTCACCTTCATTAACCAAGAATCCTACCTAGAGGAAGAGTAAGCAGAAGGTCAGGGAAGCATCTGCCTTCCTATGATTCCTCCTCTGGATATGTCAAACCCAGAAACAATCCAAACACTCATCAGCAAGTGAACAAATAAACTGTGGAGTATTTCCAAACTCAGCAGTAAAAGAAAAGAACTACTGATACAACAACATGGATGAATTGCCAAGTAATTATGCTGAACACAAAGAGCTAGATGCAGAAGAGTATACAGTCATGCACTGCATAGTGATGTTTTGGTCAATGATGGACCGCAAGTATGACAGGGGTCCCATAAGATTAGTACCATATAGCCTAGGTGTGTAGTAAGCTACATCATCTAGGTTTGTGTAAGTATACTTTATGATGTTTGCACAACAGCGAAATCGCCTGACACATTTCTCAGAACATATCCCTGTCATTAAGTGATGCATGACTGTACTCTATAGGATTCCACCTATTTGAAATACTAGAAAAGACAAATCTCATCTACAGTGACAGAAAGCAAGCCAGTGGCTGCCAGGGCTGCAAGTGGATGGAGGACTGACTAGGAAAGGGCCCAATGAACTTGTGGGGTATTGGAAGGGTAAGGGATTCTTTTGGGAGCAGTAAAAATCTTTTATACATTAATTTAGAAGGTAGTTACATGGTGTATAAATTTTTCAAAACTCATTGAAATGTACACTTAAGATGGGTGCATTTTTATGTGGAGTTCTGAGTTGGATCTTGAAGCAGAAAAAGGACATCAGTGGGAACCATGGTAAGTTTTGACTAAGATCTATAGATTACTTAATAATATTGTATCAGTGCTAATTTCTTAGTATTATTTTTGCAATCTTTCTCTAAGTCTAAAATAATTTCAAAACCAAGAGTTTAAAAAAATTTAAAGTCCAGGGGTTTCTTGAGGTGAGTTCACACAGCGGCCAAAGATATTTTGCAGCCTTAGCTTCCGGCAGACCACAGCTCCTCCTCAAATAGATCACCTCACAGATGTGGTCAAAGCCTTGCAGCAGAGGAAGTGGCCCTAATAAAACACAGCACAGTTCAAAGGGCATAAATAACATTGACAACAAGACAAAAGAAATCTTTTCTTAGCCCAAACAAAACTCATCCAAAGAACTGGTCCCATCCCCACTCCCGCTCTCAACATGGCTTTATAGTTAAAGTATGAGGATTTGACTATCATTGCAGATGGGGCTAGAAAGTGGGAAATAAGTCATTCTCTGCACAATCTTGGCAAATACCTTTAAATTTCATTTTTGCTACAAAAAAAAAAAAAAACCATGCAAAACATCAGGCAATGAGGGCCAGTGCCCCCTGAGAGACAGAAACAATTGTCCCAGCTAACTGGCCTGGAGACAGTTTCCAGGCCACAGTGCAGGGTGGAGGCCTGAGGACTCCTGGGTTGGACTGGGAGTCCCAGCAGGCCACAGTGGCCAGAGATCAAAGGGCATGGAGAGGAGAGAGCTGTCTGGAAAAAGAGCTCCGTAGATCTGCAGTTGGAACTCTGGTTATTTTTATCTTGAAGAAGAAGGTCTGTGTTATGTTAAAAACAGCCTGTGGATTTTTTTTAAGGCTTCACTTCTAGAATATTTGATGTGTATTTGATTTTTTATTTTGAGTTTTCACTCACATGGAAAGCTAGCTCCTTAGGGAAAAGCCAGCAATAAGATTTTAGAGTAGATGTGAGAACCTTGTTGACCCTAGCAGAAAGTATTCAAGACATATACAGACATCATTCATTTCAGGATTTTAAAGTTTGATTAACATGTCTATCAGTGTTATAGAAGCAACGTATACAACATAATCATGTTTTATATAAAAATGAAATATATGCTTCTTTTGGTTTTATAATTTTTGAAACCTTCTCCTAGTCTCTCCATAGGCCTAGAATCTATATTTAAGACAAAGAAAAGAAGTTTCAGTTAGAAAGTTGCTAAAGAAACTAGAGGTTCTGGTCTGTCCTATCATGCAATATGTATGTATATTTGCTTGTAATTTAATATTTTTAATCAAACCAACCAAAGTATAAGGTACTTCCAATGTAAAAATCAGAAATCAATCAAAATACCCCAGTTTGTTCAGTTGTTTATAGATCCATACCTATGATGCATCCTGAGAATGAGGAAGTCTGTCTGCAGAGCCCGGCTCACCTACGCTGGTCCTTAGGTGGTCTGGCTGTGGGAACGGATAGTAATTACATGGCCACACAGCCAGAGGGGAGTCACTAAAACACAAATAAGTAGGCAAAAATAAACAAAACAAAAACCAAATTTATCCCCAAAACTTCTTTCTGCCCTTACCAAAAATAGGTATTCTGTGTTCTTTTCTCTTTATTTTTTATTCAGACATTGCCTCTGGGTTCCTGTATTACCAATACAGAAAATAATAGTAGTGATTATATATTGGTGGCCTCACATAATCTTCACTCTAACCAAGTAGAAGCTATTATTGTCATCATCACGCACTTTGGTCACACAGCCCAAAGTCACACAGCAAGCAAATGATAGACCTGGGATGTCACTCGGGCCCATATGATTCCACTAGCCCAAACTTTTCTCCATGGCACTGATCCACCTCCTTGTGGCCCCTAAATAGTAACTATAAACTGATCCAAGCTACTCACTGACTGGGCTTCCTGACAATGGCTGTTGTTCTGAGTCTTAAAATCCTTTCATCAGGACCCTTCTCGCCTTGGTAAACTCTTTAGTTTCAGCTCTGGGACTTGGGCAAGTTCCTGAACTTTCTGAAAAGCCTTCTGGGCCTCTCTGTCTAGAATGATCTCTAATGATTCCTCTCATTCTAAGCTCTCAGAAAAAGGTGGCCTCCTTTCTACAGGGCATCTGGGTGTGGCGAATCCACCACAGCCCAGAGAGGAAGACAGACCTGTGTGCATCCTGGCTCAGGCAGTGATGAGCTGGGCGACTGGGCAAGTCATTTAACCTCCCCAGGTCTCAGGTGCCCCAGGTGTAGAATGGTCAACATCATTTCTACCTGACAAGATTATTGAAAGGATTTCAATGAAATAAGGCATGAGAGTAGCTCAAGACAGTGCCCAGCACATAAAGTCACCCAAAGTAGCCTTTATTAGAACAGTGAGCACAACTCAGCTGAACATACTAAAACACTATGGCCTGTGCCTTCTGGGGCCACACACAAATAGGAAACAATTGCTCCCTTAGTCCAGGAGTAAAGGAATTCAACTTAGGATAAGGACAGAAACAGGACAGTCAAAAAGTCTATGTCTCCTCTTTCCCAGAAGGAAAAGGAAAATGTGACACAGTGTCATCCTAAAAGATAAGACTGTAATTTGACTTTCAACATTCTCCTTAATAATTCACCTTGGATACTGAGGTCAGGCCACTACAGTGCAGTAGTGCAAGGGACCTGGCTGAGGTGGCAAACAGTGACAGAAACAACACATGTGCTCAGGCTGGAGACAGCATCTATTCTGGGAAAGGGAAGCCCTCCTACTTATGTACAAAAGTGCCCTCTGCACACTAAATGATGGGCTCTGTGCTCACACCTCGTTCTGATGCACACACAGGGGCCCTGACTCCACTGCTATTTAGCACATATGGACTAGACAGCGTCATATTGCTAATGACCTTCACAGAGACTTGCTTAGTCCAATGTTTCCATTTTATTAGCCACCAACTTCATTTCCTCCCTGATGTACTATCACACTATTGCTGTATTTCCAATCACCAAACCATGTGTAAATTAACTTTCAAACAAAAAAGTCATTTAGTTTTTCTAAGTATGTTGGAACAATGAGCGTCTTACCCTTCTGTGTTTCTCCTGCCATCCCAACACAGGGCTTTGCACAGTAAGCCTCTAATTTATCCAGTTGAATTTACGAAAGAAAGATTCCGTTTGTCCCTCTCTTTTAAAAATCTGACTAATAGCATGGTCATATTTAAAACTGTTATTTTTAACAATACACTTTTTGGCCTAAATCTGAACTCATGCCCAAATCAAACTCCTCTGAAAATTTTCCACCATAAAGTTGTAGATTTTAGAGCTATACACATGAGACTAAGTCGCCATCCTCCAGCAAGTTGGTACAAGGCAAAAGAATAAAGACTAAACAAAAAAGCAAAGAAAAAAACACTTCCTTCATCTTGCCCTGAATATATCTCTGGAATCCATAACTCATTTGTTACGAAAAGTACACAAAAGCAAGTGTTTCTCCAGTGGAAAATAAATACTAACTGATTTCAGCTCATTCATTCTGAAAAGAGAACTACAATTTTCTCATCCACGCTTTATGGCTGTCAGACAAATTCTTTCACTGGATTGAAATCAGCCAATGTAACATTTTTTGCACTTTCATTTTATTAAAATCACAAGAAGAAAAAGAAGAGATTGGAGGAACGAGAGTTTAATAACTTCTAAGACTATTTGGAATGAACCAGTATGTACAAACTAATGGGTTTTCAAGATTTTATTTAGTGAACTGAAAAGCTGCTTGGTTACTTTCAGTGGAGGTTCATATTTAAAGAGCTGAACTCAAATATAGCATACACCATGGACTAAAAGGATTTTACCATTATTTTTAATTATATTATACCTACCTATATTGGACACTGTGCTATCCATAACATTAATCCAATTTTAACAAGACAAAACTCTAAAGTTTGTATATATATTGTGTTTTTTTACTTTTTGAACCAACTTTATTGGGTATAATTTATATGAAATAAAATGCACACATTTTATGTATGATAAATACATACTTAGATACATTTTGGCAGATGTATACATTTGTATCTCCTTCAGAATTTCCCTCTTCCTCCTATGCAGTCATTCCCCACCTAACCCTTCATGAGGCAGTCATGTATCTGCTCTTTGTCACTGTAGGTTAGGCTTGACTGTTCTAGAAATTCATACCGCATATACTCTTTTGGATCTGGCTTCCTTTGCTCAGCATTATGTTCTTAAGATGAATCCATGTTGTTGTGTATCCGTAATTCATAGCTTTTTATTGCTGAGTAGTATTCTATGGATAGGATACAGATTATTCTATGGCTATAGTACAAATATGCCACAATTTGTTTATACATTCACTTGATGGGCATTTGGGTTGTCTCCATTTGGGGTATTAGGAATAAATCTTCTATAAATATTCATGTACAAGTCTTTCTGTGGACAAGTGTTTTCATTTCTTTTGGATAAGGAGTGCCATTGCTGAGTCTTATGCCAAGTGTATGTTTAACTTTATTAAAAATTACCAATTATTTTTCAGAGTTGTACTATTTTACAGTTTATTGGAAATGTATGGGAGTTCCAGTCGCCTCACATCTCCATACTTGGTATTGTGAGTCTTTCATTTTGACCATTCTAGTGAGCAAATTGTGCCCTCAAGGTGGTTTTAATTTGTATTTCCTTGATGATTCATGATGTCAAGCACCTTTTATGTGCTTATTGCCCATTTATAGATCTAGTTTTGTGAAATGCCTGTTCAAAATCTTATCCCATCTTTTCAATTTGGTTATTTGGCTTATTATTGTGCTGTAAACTTTCTTTGAACATTTTGAACATAAGTCCTATGTCAGATATATGCACTGTGGGATTTTCTTCCAGTCTAAGGTTTACCTTTTCATTTTTATTTTCTTAATGATGCTTTACACTTTGATGAGGAACAATTTATGTTTTTCCCTTTATGCTTAGTGCCTTATCTCTCCTATCTAAAAAATCTTTGCCTACCACAAGGTCACAAAGATATTATTTTTGTTTCTTCTAAAAGTTTTACAGATTTTGCTTTTACATTTATGCCTATGATCCATTTAGGATTAATTTCTAATATGATGTGAGGGAAGGGTTGAGGTTGGATTTTTTTCCCTATAAGGATATTCAATTTTCCCAACACTACTGACAAATCTACCCTTTCTCCATAAATTACCTTGGTATATCAATTGACAGATCATGCGTGGGTCTGCTCCTGGACTCTATTCTGCTGCATTGATCTATATGTCTGTCATAGACCAAAATCACACTGTATTGATTCCCATATCTTTATAGTAAATTTTGAAATCACCTAGCATAAGTTCTGCAACTTTTCATTAAAATTGTTCTAACTATCCAAAGCCCTTTGAATTCTCAAAATTTGCATTTTAAAATTTAAAGATAAATTTTTGGAGGCAAGCCTGGCAGAACTGTAATTAGAATGATGTTGAATCTTTAGACCAATTTGAAGTGAATTGACATCTTAACCATAATGAATGTTTTGGGTCATGAACATGGTATATCTCTCCATTTATTTTGTCTTCGTTGATTTTTCTCCACAATGTTTTATAAATTTCAGTGTACAGCTCTGGTACATATTTTGATAAAATTATCCCCAAAGGATTTCATGGTTTTGGCTATTGCAAATGATATTATTTTAATTTCATTTTGCAGCTGTTGATTGCTAGTATATGGAAATAGTATTGATCGTTACATACTAACTTTGTATCTTGTTACCTTCCTAAACTCACTTATTAGTTGTAGTGGCTTTTTCACATAGAGATTTTTTTAGAATGTCTAAGTTCATGATCATGTTGTCTATGAGTAAATCCAATTTTACTTCTTCCTTTCCAATTTGTATGCATTTTAATTTTTTCTTACCCTGTTACTCATGTTAAGACCTCTAGTACAATGTCAAATACAAGTGGTGAGGGCAATCATTCCTATCTTTTGTCTAACTTTGTTTAGACTTTCTCCACTAAGTAAGACATAAGTTGTAGACTTTCTTGTAGATGTCTTTCATCAGGTTGAAGAATTTTCCTTTAATTTCTAATTTGCTGAGAGTTTTTAAAATCATTAATGGATGTAGAATTTTGTCATATGTGTTTCTGCATCTATTAAGATGATCATATGAGTATTTTCTTTATTTTTATCTTATTATGTTAATATGGTAATTAATAGATAAACCAAGTATGTGTGTGTGTGTGTGTGTGTGTGTGTATATTTACCAAACTTGCACTGTTGAGATAAACCCCTTAGTTCATGATGGTGTATTATCTTTATACATATGATTGGATTCAATTTGCTAATACTTTGTTATCCATGACGACTATAATTTTCTATTTATCCCACTTCAAGTCATGTTCACATCTTCTCATTCATCATCTCCATTCAACTGAAACTGCTTGTTCTAGTCACTGATGCCCTCCAAATAACTAGGTGCAATTACCTTAATTATTTTCAGTTCTTAGTCTCATTAACTTTCCTGTAATAATCAATAGTGTTGGTCATCTTCTCCTTCCTGAAATTTCCATTCTTTTCTTTCCTGATCTTGTATTATACATCTCATTGCTCTCTCATTTCCTTTGATTCTTCTATGGATTTCCTTTTTCCTCCTAGTCTTTCAGCACTTGGCATAGCATCTATCCTGATATGTCTTCTGCCTTTATATGAACATGTCTTGCCACTCTAGATTCTATTGTAAGCCTCTCTTTGCATTGCCAGTGTCCACTGTGGCATCTTCTCACAACAGATATTCAGAAAGTACTTGTGGATGACAGCAATAGTGGATTGTGAAGACTTCCCTAACATTTCTAAGGGGTTTGATCTCCAAAGAATATATCTCTACAATAACTTATATTACATTCGTTCTGGAGACATTTATAAATAAACTATCTCTTCATTCTCATGGTTTATATAGAACTTCACAGAAAATCCTAGAAGAAACTTTTCTTCTGTAGCTGCTCCAGTATCTCATTTGGTTGACTTCCCAAAACAGTCACACTTCAACACTGACACTCTTGCCTTAAACACTGACACTCACACAGACCTCTGATATCAATAGTTACCATATCGTTAAATCCAAATCAATATCTCATAGTCTTTCCAGAGTAGGAATAGAATATCACTGTGTTGAAAATCTGAATACTATCTCTGTTACTCATCCTTGGAGCCCAACTCCTATCCATAAAGTCAAGAGGGAAATGGGGAAGGAGAGGGTTAAAAATCTCATCACGGGAACCAACTGGACCCTCCAGCGGTGAATAATTAGGCTTATCAGCATTCCCTCCAGGAAAGTCCTGCCGCTTTATTAGGATGAATGGGAAACAGAATATTGACTTTTTGATAGATGGGGTTATAAATCTACCATCAAGACTGAAGAGGACAAGCCAACTTTATGTGCACAAGTAGAATTTTTAACTGTGGACTCTACAAGATGCTCAACTTAGGAATGTCCTATTTGTTCCAAGATAGGAGTGGGAGGAGATGGAGGAACTGGATCTGGACTAATGAATTATTTCCTTTTAACCAAATTTCACAGTAGGGAGGTAATAGCTGCACAGAGCAAGATCTGTGAATTTCCTTAGTGTGTCAACCAAAGAATCTTTGCTCTTGTGAAATTCGTCCTTTTACATGTCTAGAGAAGATTTTATTACTTTCATTGAATTTTACATCATTTTTTTTAAACATTCTCTTACATGAAAATGAGTACTTCAACTCTTGGAAAAGAACACAGTAAAGATGAAGAAAGCAAATAGAATTTTAGTGTCTTATTAATAAAACAAAATCCTACATGAAAGAACAAAAAAGTTCTATTAAACCATAAAATAGTTTTAACTCCTTTTAAATGCCTATGTTTAACTGCTTAGGCAAATATAGCTTCTCATTGCACATAAGTTTAACAAAAATGCATACAGTTATAACCAATATTTGCTTTCAAAATTCATTCCTTTTCAAAAGCCAAGAAGTCCCTAGTTATTTTAATTCATCTTTGGTGTGCATGACCAAAAGCTTTTAATCTGGTAAAGTATTCAGCCAGAAATATTCCCAGTTCCCCAACGGGTGGTCAAGATACCTATTCTTAAAGAGTTCTATTTAAAGATATTATCTTAAATATCTGATGGTCTTTTTTTTGATCTCCCTATATCCAAACTTGCTCTGACACATCTCTAGTCTGCCCTTATTTCTCATAATCCTCCCAGAAAAATCTTTCTAGAACATAAATCATTCTTATTACTTCCTTGCTTACCATCCTCAACATTTCCCCGTAGAATTCAGAATAAAATTCAAATACCTTACCATGGCATACACAGTCCTTGATGATCTGATTCTAACCTCATTTCTACCCCCCTACATCTATATAAGCCAGCCCTAGTGGTCCAGTGGTTAAGAGTTGGCACTCTCACTGCTGCAGCCTGGGTTTGTTTCCCTATCAGGGAGCCACATCACACCACCTGTCTGTCAGTTGTCATGCTGTGGTGGCTGCATGTTGCTGTGATGCTGAAAACTATGCCACCAGTATTTCAAATACCAACAGGGTCATCCATAGTGGACAGGTTTCAGTGGAGCTTCCAGACTAAGACAGACTAGGAAGAAGGACCTGGCACCCACTCCAAAAAAATTGGCCATGAAAACCCTATGAATAGCTGCAGAGCATTGTCTGATATAGCACTGGAAGGTGAGAGGATGGTGCAAAAAGACCTGGCAGGGTTCTGCTCTACTGTACATAGGGTTGCTAGGAGTCGGAATCCACTCAACAGCACTAACAACCACATCTATAGAAGCAGGATCTCTGTGAGAGCAAGAACTCCATCTATGATATTTTTTATTTCTGTATCACAACACCTTGCTCTAACACTTAATGCTTCTAAATGAGTGGATGGATAAATGAATGAATGAATGAATGAATGATTTTGTGTCTTCCAGGCCTACATTCATTGATAGTGCTCCCATTAGAAACAGTTCATGTGATGTTTATGAAGAAAATTACATGCTTCTAGATAGGATCCTGGGACGTCTGATGTGTTTGCATATCTATTAAATTACAATAACATTTTGGATAAGAGCAAGGGTTTCAGATTAATTTTTTGATTTCTCACAGAGCTCTATATAAAATAATTCCTCAAACAATGTTTGTTGAACAAAACCGAATGTTCCTCATGTTCTCTATATATCCTCTTCCTATGCTTTCTAGAAATAAAATGAACCTATTGAGGCTGTTTTGTGTGTGGCCCTACCACAAAGAGAGGGAGAGAGAACTGTGACATGAAACACATGACTGAGTTTTTGGTGCCCAAACAACAACGCCACCAGTTCTCAGAGAAAGACGCATCTGGTGGTCCAGAAGAGCTTCATGGAGAGGCTGAAATCTCATCTGACACCCGCAGGAGGAGAAAGGTTGAGATGGGGAGGAAGGTGTGCATGAGCTGGAGCAGCCAGGAACATGAAGGCAGAGACAAGAGCAAAAGTAACACAATCCCACACAGTTCCCCATGCTATTCCTTTTGTGGGCTTTTTTTTTTTTTTCCTTTGGTGAGCAAGTTTAGCCCTGAGCTAACATCTATAGCCAATCCTCCTCTTTTTTGCTGAGGAAGATTGGCCCTGGGCTAACGTCTGTGCCCATCTTCCTCTACTTTATATGTGGGACACCTGCCACATATGGCTTGATAAGTGGTGCACAGGTCTGTGCACGGGATCCGAACCTGCAAACCTGGGCCACCAAAGTGGAGCGCACGAACTTAACCACTATGTCACTGGGCTGGCCCCTATTCCCTTTATGTTGAGACATCAGTATAATAGGACTACATATTCCTTCTGCCCAACAATTCCATTTTAATTTTATTGCCATTCTAAAGTCATTAAAAATACGCTCTGACTCCTCAATGAGCCACAACGCTAATGAAGTAGCACCATTAGCAACAGGATTTAGTCTGAAGTAATTACTTCTAGCTACATTTTGGCTTCTTCACTGAAATGCGGGAATGTGAACAAGTGATTCTGGAAGCACTTTAATGGGGTTTAGAACAGATGCTTTCATCTGGAACACAGGCCCTGGGAATCATCAACCACTTGGGAACAGTCATCTATAAAAATAATTATTTCTGTTGAAAACGAATGACTAGAATCAGATTCCCAGTTCCCAGGATTTTATTGTTGACACTGCTGATGACACTCTCTGAGGGAATTTTTGGTAAACTCTTTTCTGTGCTGTGGTTTCTCACTCTACAAAGCCCTCCTCTCTCTCTCTCTTCTTTTTTAAGTTGATGGAGTTGCTGTTATTCTTGTTTTGTTTTTTAAACTGTGACAAAAGAAAGAGAAATGACACCTATAGAATAGGCTTTATTGTTGATATGTGATGTGGGGGGAGGAGCAGTGAAAAGAGAAAATAATAAACTGCTAGCAGAAAAATAAATTTCATTATTTGTGGAAAGCATGTAATTAGGATTGTGGTGGATGAAGCTGTCAGTATTCCTGACCTTGAGAGGATGAATCAGTTACGTCTGGGGCTCCCTTGGGTCTTATGAGGCAGACCTGCTGGGAGCTTAGAGAGAAACAATTACTGGGCAGAAGGCTAAAGGTCCCAAAATAGATACAAAGTGGATGCTTGGGATTATGCTGGGATGTCTTGGTGTTAGAGCCACACTGGAGGATGGACCACCTATGCAGGTCACCCTACCCGGAAAGGCACCTCTGCAGTGACGGGCACAGTGATGCTCCTCCCTTGGCTTGGCTTCTGCCCTGACCATCCTCATTCTCATTCTCATGAGGTCCATGTGACACCTAGGTGCTGCTTGGCTCATAGATATTCCATCTCCTTCTACAACAGGGCTTGCTCAGCTGCTATTATGCAGTTCCTTTTAGCATCGTGCCCTTGTGCTTCCACACAAGTCTTACCCTCCTCCGCCCTCCAACCTGTGGCGTCCTCTGCTCAGGCTATCTTTCAGAGTCCTGCTATTTCTTCCAAGGCTGCCCTTTCTCCTTTTCGAAAACCGTTTTCCCCATCACTAATTTCCAACAGCCCCCTAGCCTGGCCGGAGCTGCAGCCCTTCTCTCCTGACTTTAGGCAAAGCACTTATTTCTAGTGCCTGAGGAGAGACAGAGACAGCAGCACATCTGGGAGAATTCCGCACTCTTATGGTATCCTTGCATTGGTCCCTGCATCACGTGGTCTTCCTCGTCTTTCTTGCCAATCCTGCTCTTCAGCTGACCTTAACATGTTCTCTCCTCACAAATCCTTCCCCACATCAGGTCTCCACTGAGAAGACTTCCTTTCTAGCTGCCCACTCTCCTTCCCCTTCTCATCCCTCCCACAGCACTTCACTGAGAGCTATGGGTTGGAGACTTCCTTTTCCTCTGCTGAACTGTAAGCTCCCCGAGGTACGGATCACGTTGTATTTCTTCTCTTTTCTACCTCTCCAGCACTCCATGGGGATTACTTGCTTTTAACAGGTATAAAATGAGTCTCAGTGAGATACTAGGCACTGTAAGGGGACAGAGATATATTCATTCAATGATTTTTTGAGATTCTGTTGTGCGTCAGGCAGTGTGCCCAAAATTGAGGGACCCTGGCCTTCTGCAGTTTTCAGTCCAGTGAG
Organism: Tapirus indicus; assembly: GCA_031878705.1. Taxonomy (NCBI): domain Eukaryota; kingdom Metazoa; phylum Chordata; class Mammalia; order Perissodactyla; family Tapiridae; genus Tapirus; species Tapirus indicus. Next base: position 123,686,021 of record CM062918.1, read on the forward strand.
GGAGACATCTTACAAATATTTAATTTGCCAACGAGTGATAAAATTACCATGGAGAACTGCAGAAGACATAATGAGTTTATAATAGGGGGATCTTACTGAGTTTGAGTGGGCATGGTTTTGCTGTTGCACAGTGTGAATTCAATAAATGAATGAGTGAAGGAATGAATTCAGCTAAAAGGAGGAGATAATATGTGCAAGGAAGCTCCCAACAAACTTAATACACTTTATTTGTGAAATAAATCCATATGAAATACAAAAAAAAACCTACAAATCATAATCAGTGGAAATCATAAAACAAATAATTTGACTGGAAGTAACTTTACAGATCATCCATAGCTGTGCTGTTAACATTTCCAAGACCCCCTGGAACTCTGAAACAACAAGTGTTTGCAGACTATTGCAATGGGACCCTCTAAAGCTCATGAATGCCTTGAGAAGGACTCCTACTCTAAATACATTTTTCTCACGATACTTTTAGATATATGACATCATGTACAGTCAGGATATATTCGAATTTTTCAACCAGAGCTACAGTATACCCAGAATAGCAGGTCCTCTGAAAAATTTTGATTTGTTGGATAAATTCCAAAATAAAGATGCTTTCCTTGAAAACAAATCCACAGGAGTTCAAACACAAGTCTAGAATACCTTCTCTTAAACCTTGTTTTTTGGGACATGCAAAAAAGGAGAAGTAGTCCATAAAAAAGACAGATGCAAGATGTTTAGAACCTTTGCAAATCAAATCCAGATCTTAAATAGGAGCCAAAACAAAATGTTACCTCAGTTCTCTTTTGAGTAAATCAAGCTATTTTGTTTCTCTTCTAAACATGGGGATAGAAGAAAGTGCTGTTTCTGCTAAGTGTACATGCTTCCAGACTAGTTCTTTCTCGTAGGAGAAACATCAGCAAGAAAGGATACTGAACAAGTGTAGAACAGCAAAATGAGGAAGAGAAGAAATCATTGCTTTTGTTTCTTTTTACACAATATAACAAAAAATGTATGTTTCAAATTCAGAGAAAAGTTTCAGAGTTTAGGGATGCCATTTTATACAGTGATTTTAAAAACAGAGTCTATGGGGCCAGCCCTGATGGCCTCGTGGTCGAAGTTCCACGCTCTCTGCTTTGGTGGCCAAGGTTCAGTTCCCAGTCATGGAACCACACCACCCAGCTGTCAGTTGCCACACTGTGGTGGAGGCTCACACAGAAGAACTAGAAGGACTTACAACTAGATACACAGTCATGCACTGGGGCTGTGAGGGAGAAGGAACAAAAAAAAACCCCAACATAGTCTATGCAGCCAAACTGCTGGATACAAATGAATCTGAATCCTTTTTGAATGATTGACCTTGGTCTATGCATCTAACCTTCCAGAGCCAGTTTCCTCTTCTGCCAAATGGGAGATATAATAATAATAATATAAACAATAGTAATAATAATAGCCTCATAGGGCTGTGTAAACATTAAATAAGATAATCCATGTAAAATGTTTAGAACAATACTTGGCACATTAAAAAAAATGCAGGAAAGAAAGTGGAAAAGATAAAAGGAGAACGAAAAAAATATTTCCACATTAAAGAGAGTTGAGTAAAAACAGAATAATATGTTTCCATGTACAACTACCATCTTTTAAAATACTTTTAAAATACAATACCAGAAACAAAAGTTTTGAGGGAAAGAAATTTCCCAGACGTCCAAAAGAAAGAAGCGAGACCTGGAAAAGAAATCAGAGAACCCCCTCGGCTGAGCCTGTTTATCCATCCTCTGCTGTTCTTTCAGAACTCAACTCCCAGATGGTAATGGAGCAATCATGACTGGAGAACATTCTTCCAGCTCTATGTCTGCTTTAAGAACTTTGCTTTAAAATCAAAGTATGCCTTTATGTTTCCATTTTTTTTAAATGATTTTAATAGCTTCACTCAATGTTTATTGACGCTGACCTGTAAGATAGGCTTATAACATACATAGACGTACATAAAACACAATGAAAAGCAAAAAATTCTATCCAAATGCCTCACCATCATACGGAAATACATGTGAAGAAAATTATGCACAGAAAGATAGGCACTCACAGCATGAGGCAAGTTATCTTGAACAACTATGAAATGGTTAATTTGCTAAGAGAAGGACAAACATTAGGGTAGAATTAGGCCAAAGGAGGTTTTTCTGACACCTTTGCACTAAATAAGACAGGCCCCTCACTGCTGTGCATGAACATACTTTGTCCCTCCTCAGAGAAGCAAGCAGAGTTTATGGTTAATTTCTGTTCCCATTGATTCTACTGAACAACATGCTTCAATCAAGCAGCTGCCACACTGCTAAGTAGCTTCCAGACGGAGCACCAAAGGCAGCCCGCACCACCTTGCCAGGGTCTACGGAAAATCTTTAGGCCTGTTAGGACACAGTGGATCCCTTGTAAGTCGTCTGGCTGCTCGTGCTCCCTGCACATGCCAATTAGCCTGTGGGCTGCTATTTCTCTGCAGCCGTTGGAACCACACTCCTATTTGGGAACCACGTGTCTGAAGAACCGAATGGTGATGGTACCCAATGTTTGTCATCAACCGGGGCCTCAAATGTCCTTGGCAAAAGCTCGAACACTTGAAGACCATTATCAGAGTAGGAAATATGAAAGTCAAGTATTTTACAAGGTAAGAAGGGAAAGTATTTACACAGGAACTAGTTTTATGTGATGATTTGGAAGGAGGGAAATAAAGCAGCATTCAAGGTACACAGATTTCTGTTTCTTAACTCAAAATGTTGCTTTTCTATTCTCTCCAACCTACTGAAAAGCTCTGCATTGTCCCGTAAGTTCTAATGCAAAATAATTAAATGCATTGAGCTAGGACTTGGTGACTTTTTTTTAACTCAAGCTGTAAACTGCAAATAACAGTGTATTTCTAACACAACTACGAGAGGGAGGTTAATGGAGTAGTTGGCGCATACATGGAAAATGCTCAGGGATATGGAGTCCAGAGGCAGGGCATGAGAAAACATTGTGGAACTTCTGCAGGCACTTGTCAAAATGCTCCCAAAGCTGCCTTACCAAGCTGCCCTGTATCCACTGGCTCATCTCAGATACTCTTTCCACGAGGCTCCACCACTCTCAAATGTATGATGGCTTTCCCTGAAAAAAATAAAGAGAAACTACATGGCAGAGAATCCTATGAATACTATTTTCAGACCATTCATCTTACAACAGACAGAAAACACACGAAGAGTATCATGTTGTGCAGAAAGACAAATACCATACGATCTCATTTATATGTGGAATCTAAAAAGGTCGAGTTTAGGGGCCACCGGTGGTGCAGCAGTTTAGTCGGTGCTTGGCAGCCCGGGGTTCGCGGGTTCGGATCCCGGGAGCCCGCCGACGCACTGCCTGTCAGCCATGCCGTGGCAGCGTCCCATATAAAGTAGAGGGAGATGGGCATGGATGTTAGCCCAGGGCCAGTCTTCCTCACGGAAAAAAAAAAAAAAGAGGTCGAGTTCATAGAAACAGAGAGTAGAATGGGGCTGGGGGTGGGAGATGTTGGTCAAAGGGTACAGACTTCCAGTTATAAGGTGAATAAGTTCTGGGGATCTGATGTACAGCGTGGTGACTATAGTTAGGAATACCGTATTGTATACTTGAAATTTGCTAAGAAAATAGATCTTAAGTGTTCTCACCACAAAAAAGAATGGTAACTATGTGAGGCGATGAATGTAACAAGCTTGATTGTGGTAATCATTTGACGATGTATATTTACATCAAATCACCACATTGTATACTTTAAATATACAAAATTTTTATTTGTCAACTATACTTCAATAAAGCTGGGGAAAAAACATTAGGGGAAGGTGGGTGAAAGGTACATGGGAACACTCTGTACTATCGTCGCAACTTTTCTGTAAATCTAAATTATTCCAAAATTTAAAAAATTTAAGATCACAAAAAAAGAGAAATATACTGTATGAATACTTAGAAAAATCAGAATCTTCCTTTTAGGCTGATAATAAGATGATGGGTGACTTTTTTACTATATTTTAATTTTTTTCTGTAATGTAATATTGTCTCTATCATTTTAAAAAAATCCAAAGAATATGCACACAAGAAAGAGTATCGTTTTGCGTAAGAAGCTATTTTTTATGCAAAAATGTCCAAACAGGTTAAGCTCTGAAGACAAAATTTAACTTTAACCTAGAATATGTGCTCAACCATAACAATTCTTTTCTTTCCACCTTCACTTCCTCTTGTTAACTAATAGGCTACTGTAATACCCACACCCAATGGGGACAAGAACAGAGAATTCACATTGGTGGATGCTGGGCATGACATGTTCTACTGGTTCAAACACCCGGCAGAAAAGAGTCAGTCGGCTCTTTAAACCTGAGCCCTTGTCAGGCCACACACACAGTCTTTCCACACATTTTCTTTCCTTAGATTTCCTGAGAAGGCCAGCAGTCCACATAGTGCACTGTTTCTCTTTCCCGGTAGCTATTTCCACCACTTTATAGAGGGAAGGCAAACCTGTCCCCGTCCCAGAATATGGCAAAGGTCCACAGTCCTACAGGATGGAAAATCTGCTGAGGCACCAAATGGAGGTGTAATCCCCAAAACTGGTGTCATGGTTGCAAAGGAAAATGACCCGAAAGACAGAGGAAAAAATTTTTGCAAGTCAAGTGGTCTCCAAATCCTTGCTTTCAATAAAATTGAACCAGGTCATCCAGTGAAGGGTCAATTAAAAATATTTGATGAAAAAATGGTAAGTGATATTTTTGCATGTAACTCGAATTGAGTGATTTTGTTATACATTAAGAAATAAAAAAGCACCCTTCTTTCATTCCCATCTACTGATTTATGTGAAAAAGCTTCTCTTTGTAAGGTTACAATGGAAAATAGGGATAACACTGATGTGAGCAATAACTGATATTCATCATACATCTCCAATAAAATTTTACCTTCTGTGTATGAGCATCAACATAAAAATAATAACACATATATATATGGTATTTACTATGGACCTTAAGTGCTATATATTTTTAAATCATTGAACTCCTTCAGGATCCCTATGAGCTAGATATTATTTTTGCCCCATTTTACAGCTGAGACAATGGATGCACAGAGAAGTTAAGAAACTTTTCCAAGGCTACACAGCTGGGCAGAGCTGGGTTTTGAATCTAGGCAGTCTGACTCTAGAGCATGTGTTCCTAACCACACACTATGTTGTCCAATGCATTTATAACAAGTATATTTAGGTTGTTTGCATTCATAACCAAATCCATAAACATATGTAATATACAGAATCTTATAGTCATAGTTAATTTAAAATTTGAAAATGTATATACAAATTTTTATTGCAGAGAAATATGATAGAGTAGTCAATGAAAGCCATTTGATTTTAGAGTACTATATTAGGATAAAATATTATAATGGAAGTGGAATGAAAATACAAGTGTAAGGAGAAAAAGAGAAGACATAAAATTTGAATTGTTCAAGGAAAAGAGTCTTCATGTATTTTTTTTAAGAATTTTATGGTTAACATCCATAAACCCACCACACAGACTCGCCATTAATATTTTATTGTACTTGTTTTATCACAAATCCATCCATCTATTCATCCATACATCCTCCCAATTTGTTTTTAAAAGCTTTATTGAGTTATAATTTACTTACCATAAAATTTTCCCATTTTAAATGGACAATATGAGGATTTCTACTAAATTTGTAACAACTCTGCAACCATCTTCATAATCCAGTTTTAAAATACTTCCGTCATCCCCCAAAAGTTCCCATGTGCCATCTGCAATCAATCCCCAGTTCCACCCGCAGCCCCTGGCAATCCCTGACTTGATTTCTATCGCAATAGCTCCTTTTCTAGAAATTTCTTATAAATTTGAATTATCTATTATGTGTCTTTTGTGGCTGGTGGCTGATTTCTTTCACTTAGCATAATGTTTGAATTTCATTCATATTGTCGCACGTTCAGTGGTCCATTCTTTTTTATCGCTGAGGAGGACTCCACGGTGGGCGTATTCCGTACCTTGTGTATCCAGTCACCAATTGATGGATATCTGGTTTGTCTCCAGTTTTTGGCTGGGAACAATGAATAATGCTGCTCTAAACATTTATATGCAAGTCTTCTGTGAACATATGTTTCCATTTCTCTGCAGTAGGTACCTAGGAGTGGAATGGCTGGGTAAAATGAGAAATGTTATGTTCATCTTTTTAAGAAACTGCATGCCTATTTTCCAAAGTGGCTGTAGCATTTTACATTCCCACCAGTAACGTAGGAGAGTTTCTCCACATTCCTGCCAAAATTTGGTACTGATAAACTTTTTAATTTTAGCCATTCTAATATGTGTGGTAGTATCTCATTATGGTTTTAATTTGCATTTCCCTAATGACTCATGATGCTAGGTATCTTTTCATGTGCTTACTAGCCAGTCATATTCTTTCTTTGGTCTATTATCACCTTTGGCCCATTTTTAATGGATTGTTTTATCCTCTTTCTTTTTTTTTTTGCTGAGGAAGATTCACCCTGAGCTAACATCTGTTGCCAATCTTCCTTTCGTGTGTGTGTGTGTGAGGAAGACCAGCCCTGAGCTAATATCCGTTGCCAATCCTCCTCTTTTTGCTGAGGAAGATTGGCCCTTGGCCAACATCTGTGCCCATCTTCCTCTACTTTATATAGGACACCACCACAGCATGGCTTGACAAGCGGTACGTCAGTCCACGCCCAGGATCCGAACCTGTGAAACCCAGGCAGCCAAAGCAGAGCGCATGAACTTAACCACTACGCCACCAGGCCAGCCCCCCTTTTTTTTAAGTAAGGCGCTGCCACAGCATGGCCACTAACAGATGATGGTGTGGTTCTGCACCCGGGAACTGAACCCAGGTCGCCAAAGCAGAGCACGCTGAACGTTAACCACTAGGCCATTGGGGCTGGCCCTTTTGTCCCCTTCTTAGAGAGTTATGAGTTCTTTATCTATTCTGGAGTCCTTTATCAACTATATAATTTGTCAATATTTTCTCCCAGTCTTTGGCCTGTCTTCACTTTCTTAATGGTGAATGGCTTCATTTTCTTAAACTTAAAGAGTAAAAATTTTTAATTCTGATGAAGTCCAATTTATCGGATTTTTCTTTCATGTATCATGCTTTTGATATCATATCTAAGAAATCTTTGCCTACTTGAGATCACAAAGATTTCTTTCCCTATGTTTCTTGTACAAAATTTATAGTTTTAGCTCTTATATTTTGGGCTATGATCCATTTTGAATTGACTGTATGTATGGGGTAAGGTAAGGAAGTATCTAAATTCTTTTTGGAAGGGAGGAGTAGAGATGTTTACCCAATTATACATCTGCAACATTTGTTGAAAAAGTTCTCCTTTCCCAATGGAAATGCTTTTGCACCTTTGTCACAAATCAATTCAGCATAAATATGTAGGGTTTTTCTCTGGACTCTCCATTTGTTTCTTGATCATCTATCCTTATACCAATAACACACTGTCTTGATTACTGTACTGTCATAAAGTAAGGTGTAAATCAGGTAGGCTTTCAATAGTTTGAATATATGTATTTGGGTGTGATCTCTTTCCATTTTTTTTAACATGGGGTTCTTTGGATCTATAGATTTATACTTTTCATCAAATTTGAGAAACATTCAACTATTAATATTTAATTTTTTTTGTCTCTTTCTCTCTCTCCTCTCTTTCTGGAATTCCATGAAACATATACTGATAGACACAACAGTTTTTTAAAGGTCCCTGAGGCTTCATTCATTTTTTTCAATCTTTTTTTCTCACGACCTTTGGAGTGAACAATTCCTGTTGATCTGTCTTCAAGTACACTGATTCTTTTTTTCTTCCACCATCTCAAATATGCTATTGAGACCATCTAAAGAATATTTCATTTCAGTTATTGGTTTTTCTTTTTAAACTCTAGAATTTTCTTTTGGCTCCTTTTATAGCTTCTATTTCTCTAGTGATATTCCCTATTTGTTGAGTTATTGTCATCATATTTTAATTCTTGGAACATAGTTCCCTTTGATTTTTAGAACATATTTGTAAGTGCTGCTTTGAAGTTTTTGTCTGATAAATCCAACATTTGGGCCCTCTCAGTGTTATTTCCTTTTTTTCCTGAATATGAGCCACACTTTACTGCTTTTTTTGCAGGTCTCCTAAATCTTGGTTGAAAACTGGACATTTCAGATAATATATTGTAGAAATTGTGAGCTCTATTTTATTTTTCCAAGAGTTTTGTTGTTATAATTTTCCTGGACTTAAATTTTGGAATCTATCTTCCCTATAATATGTAGCCTCTGATGTCTCTGCTCAATTTTTTATTCTTATCTTTATTTTTTGGCTTGAGTTCCTAGGGGGTGCTTCTGGGTCTGCATTCCTTAGAAGTTAGCTAATGATTTGGGCAGACAGTGCCTAACCACCTTGAGCTATACGCTTTCCATCTTCTGTGAGTCAATCTGTGTGTGGTTTGGGGAGCACATTCAAAATTACAGCCAGTTCTGAGGTCTGTCTTGCCTTTCACTCTTCGCTTGGGGGGGTGGGGTTCCAGTCTACCCAGCATGAGTGTGGAGCTCATCACAGCCTTCTACGACATCTCATTTGCAGAATCTCACTGTTGATTTTCTGGCTGATCCGTAGCTCGCCTCAAACAGGAACATGACACTGGACTATCACAGTTTCCAGCGAGTTTATAAGTTTTAGTTGACAAAACAGTGATTTTGCTCCTCACCCTAAATTGCTTGCCCCCCTCTAGGAGGGTTTGTTTGTTTGTTTGTTTTGTATCCCTCTCTACTCTGGTGAGCTGGAAAAACTACAGCTGGAAAGGGTGGCTGGGAGCTGCCCCAGGCAGGAAGGCTGCAGATATCTTGATGTTATATCTGAAACTCTAGAAGTTTTTCAGTAACAAATGCTTCTTAATTTTTTGTCTGCCTTTATTCAGTTTGCACAGCCCTGAAGTGGTTGTTTTTGACAATTTTGTGCAGTTTTGTGGAGAGATTTCTGCAAACTTTTCTCTTTGCTGTAACTGGAAATCCTCCTTATCCATGTATTTTTAAAATAGATGCTGATGGATAACAAATCGCTTCAGCATTCAGATTTTATTGGTTATATTTAAAAGAGAGATAAAACAGTTTTGTTTTAAATCATCAACATTTACAGTATATGGGAAATGACATACTTTTGTAAACTCTTAACATGATTAAAAATTGAAGATATCAACTTAAAAGTGTGTGAGGGCAGTTTGTAAAAATTTAGTAGATACATAAACCAAAAGTTCAAAAGTTTAAACTCTCAATCCTAGGGGATGGGAAACTTTCAAGATCCAACTCCTGTCCTATAAAAGTTTGAAATATACCAGGTCTGAATTGAATCAAGCCTGCCGACCTTGCCTAGAATGGCTCAGTTTTAGTAAAAATGACTCTATTCTCTATCCCATTACATCCTGTTTAAGTTTTACCACATACAAAATAAGTACTAAATACATTTAACAATTTCTAAGGGTTAAAATTAGGCTAACAACTGCATGATTTAGTTTCAATGCTTCATATTAGGTTTAAGATTATTCCTGTATATATATATCATGCAACACTCACTTATAATTAGAAAATAGCAAATAACAGTCATTTAGTAATTATTCTAAACTCTCAAAATTTTATGGTGTTATGGGTTTATAATTCTTTCCAAAAAATTATGCATTTTATTATAATCTAACAGACCAATAACTGTACTTTAGTTAGGCAAGTTGCTTTCCAGAGATTTGTGATAAAGCAAAGACAGGCACTTACCAAAAATAAATACTCTACAAAACATTGCAGATCACTGACAATGAATTAAGCCTCTCAAAATGAACATTATTGTACCAGTTACTGTGCATGAGATATGTAAACATATCAAAAAAAGTAGAGGGCAATAATTTCAAAGCAACCAAAAAACTAAGCATCTAAGAGGGACAAATGTATTTCACAAAGTAGTGAATTTCTTCTTTCTACGTCCCAGTGTATCCCATAACATGGTCTCAGTGGCTCTCTCAATGGAGGGAAATGGTAGTTGGAGGACAGGAGGCAAGGGAGGGACTCACTGTTCACTTATGACTTTTTTGGACATTTAGAATTTGAATTGTAATGCCACATGCATGTATTACCTATCCCCAAAAATAAATAAATAATTTTAAAGTATAAAACCATGGAAAATATCTTCTACCTATTATGTAAGACATGTTTCTTATTAACTCAACTATTACATTTCTAATGAAATTACCCAACTTTCTTTGAATACACATTAGTAAATCAAACATAAGGAAAACAAGAGACAAGTAATTGGAATCAGCAGAACCAAAGGAAAAACAAGGATGATGAGGAAAAAAAAGACAAGCTTAGGGTAGAGACAGTAAGTACAATAGAAAATTAAAGAATGGAAATGTGGTATTCAGGGGAAATCTGGGTTTTTATTCACTGTTTACATCACTTTCTACTTTGAGATTATATGGCAGGCTGACTAGAAAAATTTGGTGATTTCAGAGCTAAAAGATGCAATTTAATTCTCTGTAGTACCAATTTTTTTTTTTCCTGAGGAAGATTCACCCTGAGCTAACATCTGTGCCAATCTTCCTCTGTTTTGTATGTGGGATGCCACCACAGCATGGCCACTGAGGAGTGGTGTAGGTCCACGCCTGGAAACTGAACCTGGGCTACCAAAGCAGAGCACACTGAACTTAACAACTAGGCCGTGGGGCTGGCACTACTATAGCACCAACTTTTCCCAGATGGTTATCTTGCAAGAGAAGCAAGTGTAAAGGCTAAGAACACTGGCTGTAAAGTTCAAATTAAGTCTCTGCCACTTATTATTAAGTAACCTTGGGTACAGTATTTAACTCTCCTCATCTCGACTTCCATATCAGGAAAATAGGCTAATGACAGTAACTGCCTAATATGGTGGTTTCAAGGAGCAGTGAGGCAGCACATGTAAAATGCAGAACAGCCCTGGCACACAGTAAGCAGTCGATAGATGTCCGCTGTCGTTGTTAGTATTAACAGTGTTGACGTGACTCCCAAGGCTTAAAAACCAGTGATACAATTTGTCACTGTGCAAAAGGCCTTCAGCTGTTCCATTATTATTTTTGTGTATTTGGTTAAACTTGACAAATATGAGTTAATTGATAAGATTAGAAGGCAATAGATTGGAGAATGTTTATGACGCGCCGCTCAGGATAAAGGCTACCACGCCGCCGTGGCGTCTGTGTGCATGCTCCACGATGCCCAAATCAAAAGACTAAGAAAACAAACACACATGGTGAAGTTAAGGAAAAGAAAATTGGAAAATTCAAGATGAAAGAAAACTCAATGGAGAAGTTACCTTATTCCAAAAATAAAAAGTTTCACTGTGAGAAAGACACTTACTCTGCAGTGCATAGACATCCGGACACCTCAATGACTTGTTAGCTGCATATTGAACAATGAGGCCAAAAACAGAGAATGCTTTTGAAGGCAGCAGGACAAAGGGGATCCTGAAATACCTCGTCAACAACCAGAGCACGTAGTTGGGATTCATTTCCAGGCAATCAATCAGCTTGCTGAGTTACCAAAATGGGACTGTTGCTTAAGTTATGCATGCCTGGTTCAAGAGCCATTGACTTCTGTCACTTAAAACAGTACAAGTCTCAGCCTACCTTAGCTCTGGAGGTGAAGAAAGACTATCTTAATGATATCAAGTCTCCTAAAATTGATCTATAAATTCAATATGATTTTAATCAAAATCTTATAAATTTGGAACCATTAATATCCAAGAATGGCTAAGAATCTATAGAAAAAATAGAAAATAATAAACTAGTTGAGAGTAGCTATTTTACCAAATGTCAAGAATATTATAAGGCTATAATATTTAAAACTATGTGGTATTAGCACAGGGAAAGTAAAAACACACTCACAGATATATGGAAACTTCTTTGGGGAAAGGTTGGACTTTTTATTCTAAATCATATTCTGATTATTGGTTTTTCATAGAGTGAAAGAAAAACTGTACCACCAGGTTACACTATATACACTAAAAAACATCAATTACAGGTTCTTTAAAGACTTAAATATGAAAAAGCAAAACTAAAAACTTTTAGGAACAGAATATAGGAGGATATTTTCATGAATTTGGAATGAAGAAGGATTTCTTAAATAAGACACAATAAGTGCAAACTGTTGAGGAAGTTATTAAAATTAATACCTGTATTCATCTGCTCAGCCTGCCATAACAAAGTGCCACAGACTGGGTTGTTTAAACAACAGAAATTTATTTTCTCACAGTTCTGGATACTAGAAGTCTAAATCCAAGTGTTGGAAGGATCGGCTTCTTCTGAGGCCTCTCTCTTTGGTTTACCGATGGCCATCTTCTCCCTGTGTCTTCACATTATCTTCCCTCTGTACTTGTCAGTGTCCACATTTCCTCTTCTTATTAGGACACTAGTTGTATTGGATTAGGCCCCACTTTAACAACTTCAACGTTAACTTAACCACCTCTTTTAAGATCACATTTTCAAATACAGTCACATACTGAAGTACTGGGGGTAGGACTTCAGCACACGAATTTTGGGTGTCACAATTCAGCCTATAACAACAACCCAATAGAAAAAGAGTAAAGACTTAAAATGGGCACCGCACAGACAAGGAAACCCCTATGGCCAATAGTACACGATGAAAATATGCTAAATCTCATTTGTTTCCATAGAAAAACAAGTTAAAAACCAGAGTGACATACCATTTCACACCCACCGGATTGATCAGAATTTTAAAGTCTTACAGTATCAAGTATTGGCAATGATGTGGATCAATTGGATTGCATATACTTGGCTGATGGGACCGAACATTTATTTAATGACCTTAGAAAAAATTTTGGTTCACCCAACAATGTTAATTGTCTCCATGCCCTAAGATTCAGAAATGTCCATCCTAGGAATATTAACTAGAGACAGTCTTGTACATTTACACCAATAAGCATGTAAAAATTGTTTATACCAGGACTGTTTGTGGTAGCAAAATAGCAGAAAACCAAATGTCTATCAATAGCATTATGGATCTATACTAGTACAGTCCTGTAATGAAATATTCTACAGCCATTGTAAGGAACCAGTTACAGCTAAAAACAAAAATATAAATGAATCTCATGAACATAAAAGTGAGTGAAAAAGCAATTTCAAAAATAATATCTACAGAATAATGACTTGATTTACACGAATTTCAAAAACATGAAAAACTAAAAAGTATATTTTCAGGGATACAAACATATGTGGTAAAACCATGAAGAAAAAAAGCAAACTATACATAAAATTCTGGATAATAGACCTCTGAGGCAGTTGAAAGGGAATGGGTTGGGGAAGGGGTACACAATACAGAGATATTAATGGAATTCATTCAAAACTCTAAACTTTATCAGATCTTTTATTACAATTTTTGTTATATATTCAATTCTTTGTTATATATTAAATACAAAAATATTTTAAAGTAAAAAAATTAGAATACATAAAAGTTCATGAAAGAATGTGAGATAAAAATGCTATAGACAGTTTTTTTTATTAGAAATGAACAATCTAAAAAAATCTATATTTAATCTATGTATAATTCATCTCTGCCAAGTTCTAAGCATTGTCATTTGTTATTTTAAATCATAAGATCACCATGTAATAAAAGCACAATTGGAAGACTGTTATCAAATAATTTTGTTTATAAAACACTGCATCCAGATAAATGCCAATAAAAGCATTATTTTCCCACAAGTCTTAATTATTTGAATGGTCTCTGAAGACAAGATGTTACAGTATTAAATTTTTGTCATATTTAAAAAGATATTCATTTGATCTATTTCACAATAGCCTATTACGTGAAAGTATATTCCATTTTTTGTCTATAACATTTCAAAGTCATCAGAACTACACTGGAATTGATTTGGGGGGAAGGGAACAGTGTACATGTGTCCCAATTTTTAAACCAAATATTCAAATTCAAAATGCATGCAGGTGTATAAACATGCAAGTGATATTTCACGAAGGGAATCTGAATCCGAATAATAGGCTATCTGGCAGAGAGAGACAAATTCCATTATGGACTCCTACTTTTTTGCAAGACCCAAGCCTTCAAATACAGAGCCGCTACCTAGACCCAGGATTCCGTGGCCGGACTTAGTTACCAAATATGGGCCCAAAAGGAAGAGAAAAGCCATACACCGTGTTCTGGTTCATCTAACGCAGCTCCAGAAAACACAGTGCAGTCTCAGGGGACACCACCCAACCCCACAAGCCTGGGAGAGCTGCTATCTGCACCCCAGGTCTGCTAGGCTAGGGATAGGTCAAATATAGGAGGTGAAGCCTGGGGAGGAGCAGCCTGTCTTGTGAAATCGCCCAGGTTTCTGTCTTAACCTCAGCCTGTTCAATACATGCTTTTGATATTTTTACTATAATTCAAAAGCAATTAACACGAAAGCTGCTTTCAGAGACATAGGGAATATTTGAACACAATATTTACTTTGCTAGTAATAAGGACTCCACCATCTTTCCAATCTTAAGAAAATCCCAAAGAAGTGTTTCCTAGATTTTTATAGCTCTCTTCCATCTATTCTAGATCTTCAGCTCAAGTGGAAATGGAGCACTTGGCCAAGACAGACATATGGACAGAGATACAGACCAACTGTGTTTCTCTATGAAGGTTTTTGGAACCATCATCCCTCTCTTATCACTCATCACAAGCTTTATAACAATTTCTGATACTCTGTACATTTTATCCTTTTAACAATCCTAAAAATCCCATCCCTGGTTAACTACTGGGCATACTAATCCTAAACCATGGCTGGAATAATCACTGAGTATCAATGGCACACAATAAAAATGTTCCTAACCACAGATTAGGAAAAATTAGGAAGCCAAGTCATTCAACACCTCCAATATAGAGATCGTTCTAAAGATGGACAGGCTTGTTTCTATTTGGAAATAAATTGTACGTTTAAAAGATTACCCTGTCCAAACATCTTCATGACTTGTAATTAGCCCTGGATGTAGGTAAAAGATAATAAATTACAGATACATGGTAACAGGACAGCAAACACCCTTTTCCACAACCTTCCAGAAGGCACTGCTGAGCACAGCAGGGGGTTAACACTGCTGCTCTGGCCTGGTTAGGCTGAGAGCATCATCACATGCAATTAAATTGCAAAAAACGTCAAAATGAAGCAAGGAAACCATAACACGTAATGTTACATAAGTTCCGCATCTGGAGAAATTCTTTGCATAATTTATTGAGTGTGTGCTATAGCACTGCATGATCAAAACAAAAGGCAGGAAAAGAAGAAAGGCCCCATACTGTGGACCCAGACTGATCATCTGAAACACAAATCTGTGATTTGCATAGTGAATGGAGCACTGTGGATTACAGTACAACAGACCCCTAATCACGGGGACAATGCTTGGAGATTTAAGGAAACATAACAATGAAAAGTTCTTTGAAGCCTAAGTTATAAGCGAGTTTATCACTTTCTATTCAAGGTCCTCACAGCTATTATAAAAGCAAAAGTAGCCCCAAAATTATGAGGTTTAAGCATAGCATTGGCTTGCCATGCTGAGAGTTAGGTATCTTCTGTTAGTCTGATAGTAGAAGCCTCTTTAGAAGAAGAAGGAGACATTAAGATGCTAGTGGTTTCTTCACAGGAATATTACAGTTGGGGGCTGAAATTACAAGACACAGCATAAATGATACAACGTGGTACCCTGAGTATCAGGTTCCATTTTTAGATCCAGCCCCCTAATCAGCTGTGACAGGGAATCAGAATCCACGAGGCAAAAGAGAGCAGCACCAGATGCTGGGAGACCTCCCAGTTTTGGAAGGAAACAGCTGATAACAGAGCAGCCCCGGTCCATCCAGAAGCTCAAATGTTGTCATCTGAATTCAGCCCAGAGGGAGGAGGAGGTTGCCCACACCAGCTCCCCTTTCTAGGGCCTTCTAGACAGTCCTGACCAGGAGAACTGCACCAATGACAACTGAAAGGAGTCTCCCACCTCTGAAATCGAGGGGGTGCAGGGTTTTGCAAGCTTGGCTGGGCCTTAAAAATCACGCAACCTGCTCATTTCACACATCAGGAGCAAGGAATAGCAAAGAGATTAATCGAATTGAGCTACCCAGAGTCTTATCCTTAAGACTTGGACTCCACGTTTCTAATTCCAGGTCCTCGACCCCTTGCTACACAAAGCAGATCAACAGCATTTGGTAGAAACGCAGATTCTCAGGACCCATCACAGGATCTATTGAACCAGGAATTATTTTTAAACAAAATCCCCCAAAGATTCCTATGCACATTAAAGTTTGAAAAGAAAGTGCCACTCTACACCACACTGTTTGAACTCTTCAATCTGGCGAAGCAGATCTAGAGACAAATTTCCTGGGTTCCAATCTCGACTCCTTCACTTACTAGCTAGGCAAATTCCTTAAATTCTCTTTCTCTCAATTCCTTCTGCAAAATCATCACAATGTTTACCTTATAGGGTTCTTGTGAGGAGCACACAAATGATTGTTTGGAAAGTATTTAGCGTGAGGCCTGGCATAAAGTAAATTCTACATATGTTTTAGCAATTATTATTGTAATGTTACTTTGTTTATGATGATTTGAAGAGGAAAACATTAGAAAAGTTATCAACATCAAATTTTGTGTCTTTATAACGCTGCTTAAAAATATGGATTTTGCAAGGGTTTTAAGGCTTGATGTAGTGACTCCCTGGTGTCTTCAATGAACAAAGAAACTTCCAGGCTCAGTATAAAAGGACTGCTTAGTGTCTTGTCTCTGCTTTCTACTCCAGTCTCATCTTTTGCCCCAATGCCTACAGAGTTCTGGATTATCCAGTAGGTCAACTAAGCATGTTTAGGACACCCACAAAGTGAGCCACATTTCCACCCTAGCCCACAAAAATTTGGAACAGCACAGATCTATTGTAATTTTGCAATCAGAAAATGCAGGAAGAAGCTATTTTAATTTTTGCATACAGGTAAGTTTTGGGTTATTTCAAAATGTAAAATCTTTCTCCAATTTCCAATCTTTCCTCATTTCTTTTCCTCACCTAATTACACAAGCTAGGAAATAGTCAAATTTATTTTTGATTACTGACATAGGGGCGTGTTACAGCCTCTCCTGGACTTAGATAGCTCCAACCATTGTGAACTCTTGTAATTTTTCCAATGTATCAGATTCTCTCCATTCTATGCATTTTTACATGCTGCATCATTAGCCTAAAATGTCCTTTCTTGATTTAAACCAGTGTTAATACCTTCCAGCTAAAAACTACCAGGAACATACCAATGGTGGAACAAGTTGTGTTCCTACTCATTGCAGAGAGGGATAATGCCCACCTTGGGGAGCTCTGGGATGCCTTATTAAGAGGGTTTAGAAAGAATGTGTTATAGGATTGGGGCTAGTATTAGGTGCACATGGGTAGGAAGGAAGAGCTTTGCTCAGGATTGGCAGCTGTCTATGATTGAGTGTCTTAATAAATCTTATCAATAAGGTGGAAGAAATGAAGCAAAGCTAAATCTGTAACTTGTAAAGAAGGAGTAGTCATTCAAATTATCCAGGACACAGGAATATTTGACCATTTTTGTGGTTTGGACAATGTCCAAGCTTTAGTCTATGTTCAGATGTGATTTCAGAGTACTTTGGTTTTGACTTGATCTATCCGAGCACAGATCCATCAACATTTTCTGATGTTGATGTTCTGTGAAATTATTTATGTGCAACAGAATACCTCGGCCTCACTTTGGGTGCTAGGTCAATTCCTAGCTGTCAGCAGATAGTTTTCTCACTGGGAAGACTCTTCATCATTCAAAATCCAGGAATGCCTCCTGTAAATCCCTCCAACCCCTCTCTGAGTTAGATATCTGTCCTTAGTGCTCCAGTTACATGCTGTGTGTACCACTTTTGGAGCACGTGTTGAACCTGGCTGTCCATGTCTTTTTACTCCTCAGTCTCCCTAGATCGGGAGCTCTTAATGGCAAGACATTTTATCTGTATTTGCTAAATGCCTCCTGATTCTTCCTGAGATCTTCTCTCCACCTGCTCCACTCTGTTCTATCCAGAAGCCTACCCTATATGATCTACAACTTGCTCCCATGTCCTCTGCCTTCTAGTTGGATTTCAGTGGCCAGCCTGACAGGACATGGGAGGAAGGGAGAAATGGGAGGTCAAGGTATTAGTCTTGTGGCACTGGCTCTGCCAGGTTCGCTCAAGATGGATGTGTCATTCCTTGCAAGTCTTAAGGGAACTTTCCACAAGATTCTTTCCTGCTGGGTTTGAGTAACTGTTCTCTTCCCTTCTCCTTTCAGTCCGAGGGGTGATTACAGTAACTCTGCTCTTACTAGATTAGAGTATCACACCGTCCCCTGTGGGGCCCTATACCTGCCTTTGGGAACAAACCCTCCTCTAATTATCCTATCTTGAGTGTGTCTTCTTTTCCTGTTGTGATTGTAACCCATACAGTGTGTCTCTGTCCAGTTATGTGTGTACTTCTGTGCCATACATGAGTCTATTGTTGAGAAGAAGACCCCAACCTCATGAGTTTATATTCTGAACCTAGCCCAGTGCCTAGCACTCATCTGCATGGATGCATATATTTACTCTTCAAACTAAATGCTTCCCTTTTTTCTGTATTAAGAGCGCTTTCCAGGTGGGTGGGAAAGAGATCATTGGTTATGTGTGGCAGACTCTCCTGAAAGGACTCAGGGCAAGATGGGGAATAAGCCATACAAGGGGAATATTCCTGGAATCAGTGGTGGAGGTGGAGGTGGGGGTAGATGTGGGGGGGCCCACAAAGGGTGCTATAAATTGAAACAAAATGTATAATTATTTCCATTAAATCCACTTATTCTTATTAATAAATTCAAAGACACTTAAAATATTTTACCTGAGTAAGACACTTTAAAATGAACATAGAAAGGAGGTATTAGGAGTTTGGCTATCAGATCCAATGACCGCTTACAGCTTCCCAAGAATTATCCCACACACAAAGTTCCAAGGTGGCTTTTTCAAAATGCATTTTGTAGAACACTGCCACATTTCTTTCATAAGGGGCAGATGGATTACATTAAATGTATTATTAGTAACATACGCCACTTACAATTCTGGGCTTGAGTGCCTCACAAAACCATCTTCCACATCTGTCTACAATTTCAACAAAATAATACTCATACCTGGAAATGAGGAGATGCTATCCTGTCCTTCCTTCCACTTATCCTTTAAAATAAAGTCAGATTTGCTGCAAGCAAGCAGAGATACTACATTTAGAGCCATTTCTGAAAAAGATCATCAGAGAGTGACAGCACTGCCATCTGCAACAGTGAGTGCTGGGTGTTAGCACGTGGATGATTTAATTATTTCTCGATGTCAACAGAGGTTTCACCTGATTGTTCTCCAGCTGTTCCATATTAAAATAAACTGCACACATTTAAAAGAGCCAGTAAACCGGGTAATAATGATTCATATATTCTCGCATCTTGATAGTTAACTTTGCACAAAATTACTTTGGATATAAACAAGGCAAAAAACACATTGAGAAATTATACTCAATATTGATCCAAAAAGGAGAAAAAGCCTCTTTGAGAATGATATTTTGTAATTCCCTGTTTTATGCAAGGTAATATAACAATGATATAAAATAGCTACATTCTGTCCTCTAAAAACAACCTGAAGGCAAAATGGGAAGATATTCACAAAAGAGAAAAGTCATGGAATATTAGGAGATCTCAGATTATCTTACAAATATCATCTCTGTTAGTATATAAAATAGGAACAGATTCTACATATTCCTAAGGAAGGTTTGGAGAAAGGAATGAGAAGCAAAACAAAACTAACCATGAAAATCTGATTTTTGCAATATCCTCAGTGAACTAAAGCTCCTACTAGAAAAGATTTAATTCAGCAGATACACAAATGGGTTTAATAGCGGCCTAAATGTCTAGCAAAGCAGATATGTATTTAAAACACACACACTGAACGCAAAACAACATGATGGTAAAATATCAGAGGATAAATATTAAGTTCTTAAAAGAAAAAAAATTTTTTTTCATGAGGAAGATTGGCCCTGAGTTAATGTCTGTGCCAATCTTCCTCTGTTTTGTATGTGGGTCCCTGCCACAGCATGGCTTGATGAGTGGTGTAGGTCCACACCCAGGGTCCAAACCCACGAACCCAGGCCGTGGGAGTGGTGTGCCAAACTTAACCACTACGCCATCAGGCTGGCCCCAAGAAAAAGTTTATAAACCAGATACCTATGTAAACTACAGAAATTGCTTGCTCCTTGTGCAGCCAAATACTGGAAAAAGACAATAAAAATTTCTAAATTTAATACCAGTTTGCTTCTAAATCATCTATCTCTCATTTATGTGAATGAAGTCAGATAATTATGTAATAATATCATGATATATAAAAAATTTTGTTTAGTATGAAGGCTATTAAAAAAACGCATGAGAGAAACAAAATGCTACTTAATAGCTGTATGTGATATAGATTTTTCCTGTCACATTAGCTGCTGCTTTTTATTACACATTCAAGGATTTGGGATTGTTGACCACACAGTATTCCAAATCAGTGTGTAAATTCCAACACCACCCTGGTATGTTCCATCCACTTTTTGCCATTTTGTTACAGTTTTTTCCTTGGCTGTGATTTTCTGCATTCATTCACTTTCTTTCCATTGGAATAATCAATATGAAGGCTCTTTATTCTAATATCCATAAGCTATGACTTGTGCTAGGATTTTATAATAGATTTGTTTTCTTTAATGTTTTAAAATTATCTCTCTTGATGAGTATATTATTTTCCTGAAATTAGTGAATTAGTTGATATTTATTAGTTAGGTGATGTGCAAAGTAAGGATTTCTAGGGGTTAAAAAAAGAAGACATGGACCTCAAGGGCTTGGTAATTTGTTTGAAAAGAAAGGCACAGACATATGAAAGGCTAACTAAGAATACAAACTAGCAAATGATAATTGCTGAATAAGTAAATCAATAATAAGTGCTATGGGTTTTCACATAATGTGAAATTGAACTGGGCAGAGCGTTCAAGAAAAGATATCAAAAGAATTGCTTCATGCCAAAAGAAATTATGGGGGAAGATGTAGAGGTGCACAACCATAGTGGAAAACCACGGCAATCAGAAAACACAAGGTACATTTCCTGGCCGCGAGGAGGGGGATTTGGTGAAAGCAAACTTCTTTGCAAAAACAGTGGAAGATGAGGCCAGAAACGTGGACATGAGGCCAATCAGCCTACAGCTGCAAAGACAGTCCAGGGGGGTGTTAAGTCATGGGCTCTGAGACCAGACAGACGCCCTTTCCAGTTCTGATTCTGCCACCTACCAACCCCATTTCCTCATCTGCAAAATGGAGATGATAATAATAACTACCTCAGAGAATTCCTGTTGGCATTAAATGGGGAAACTCCTTTCACATATAGCACATATCAAGGGATCAACAAAGTATGAGTTCCTATTACCGGTCACACTGAGGGGTCTGGGTCTTGTTGTGTCACCATTAAAAGGGTCTTGGTATAGAATGACATGATGAATCATCCTATTGTAATCAGTGGTCTCCAGAACCAAGCCTTTTGCCTCTGTGCTCAGCTGTCAGTCCCCAATTACACTCCATATCTGCTCTTTTATGTGCTAAGCATCGCAGCACAGTTAACATGGACTTGGATCAAGAAAGACCTAGATTTAAATAGTGACTACTTGTGTTACTCTTGACAAGTTATTCTCTCTGAGCTCAATTCTCTCAAACATAAAAAAAGGTAAACAATAAAAGCAAATTGTGTCTGTTGTTATGAGGCATAAATAACTAAAGCAAAAGCATCATACCAAAAGAGAGCCAGACACACTATAAAGGTGACAATACCAGCAAACACATTCAGAGACCCAATTCATGCTCAGCACTGGGTTTTATCTAGTTTAATCATCCTAACTGCCCTATAAGAGAGATGTTGTTATTAGTCCCAGTTTACCTATGAGGAAACTGAGGTTTAGAAAGGTTAAGTAACTTGCCAAGTCACAGACAGCATGGGTGACAGAGCTGCATCTGAACCAGTCAGTCTGACCGCAGAGACACCATAACACCCTCTCCTTCCTACCTTCTCAGAACCCAGAGAGGGTAAATATGTGGGCCAGTGTCAGCGCCCCCAGGCCCAGGGCCTCCTGACCTCACTGACTCACATATAAGAATGCCTTTGGTTGACATAAAAGCCATCATCAAAGGGAAATCCTTTGTTTCCTTTAGGAAGTCATTGCTTATTATCCTGCATTTTATCCCGAAAGACAGCCATTGCCAGTGTCTGGAGAGGCTGCAAGATTCAGTTGAGGTCTCAGCTGTTCACCCATCACAGCTCTTTTCCTTCCAGGGGAATACATTTTGGTCAAAATTATCATCGTCTGAACACAGCCAGCCTTCCCCTCTCCTAGCTGCGACCTGACAAAATTTGCAGTCATGTTGACTTCATGCCTCGGCATCCGCCTGAACTGCTTATGAGCTTCTCTATTCAAGCCCTTGCTCCTTATCAATCTTCCCCTCAGTTTCTCTGCCAACAGTAATTTTTCCGTACTCAACACCTCCTGCTTTCCTTAACCTGCTTCAATATCACTCTGCTCGCTATATTGTTTATCTTGAGGAGCTTCCCATCTCTTTGCTTTGACAACACAAGGCCTGTTTTTTTTTAAGTCAATTTCCATAGAATATAAATATACCTGTGATCGTTCACTTACATTTCTTTGAAGACCTACATCCAGCACTTTACTGGGGAAAATAAATATAACTTACTTCTAAGAATAGGGTTCAAGTCTTTTTACCTTTTTATAGTACGATGATCAACCACTCTCTTTTACTCTCTTAAATGTATGATGCATCTTAAAATATATGCTGAAGCATCTGTTGCCTCACCAAGCAGCAGCCAAAAGCTACCTGTTTAAACTACAGTTCACTCCTTTCTGATAGGGGATGACATTCTGCCTTTCACTCTTCCACCTGCTGCTCATTCTTGGGGAGAGAGAAAGTTCAGTGCCCATCAGGATGATGTATTTCTTCTCGAACATCCAGCTAAGTCCGCCTCTCTCTAATAAGGCCACATGCCTTAGCTGACCTGAAGAAGAGGTGGCCTGATCTGATTTTGCACTTGGTTCTAGGAGATACATCATATTTTTGAACAAACCCCTAACCTCTATCTAAGACACCAACACTTCTTAAGTTCCCCTCTCAGTTTCCAAGTCCTTTTTTCGGGATGCCTCAGTAAGCAGATGGATGACTTGCATCCATAAACTGGAAGGTCACAAATTATTTTGAGAGTTCTACAAACCAAACAGAAAAAAAAAATATTTTGAACAGCTGAAGAATCCATCTTTTGGAATGTGCCACATTCCCCATGCTATTTGTTGGACCGCCATTATCAATTTTTTGTGAAGCTCGATTTTACTTAACCTTATTTTACTTCAATTTCAGTAGTTGGTAATTGCATTTCTATTTTGATTTGTTTTGCTTTTTACAAACGAAACAGTTATAAGAGAGATTTCCAGCAATCACAGACCCTCCTGCCTCGAGGCAGTTAGTGGTTTAGTCAACAACCACTTTAAGCCTTACCGTGATTATGGAGATTACCTGGGACCTCTGGGGCTATTTCAATTCTGTGTAAGTGTTGTCAGAACATAATTCAGTGGATCTCTGGGTGTGAACTTTGATTCTCGACAGTCCTTGGCTTCTGTCGCAATCATTAGCCTATTCCAGGTTAGTCAAAAAATGTGTGACAGTTAAATCACCGGTCATATCAAAACTGTAGTCTCATGAGATGCAGAACCAGGCTGAGCCTCATCAGGTGGGCGGAGGTAAAGCCCATGACAGAAGGAGAGAGCAACACCCACTTAGAAGGCTGGTCCCTTGCAAATGGCGTAGAACCCTCAATGTCGGCCACGGCAGTACCATCTTCAAGGTAAAAATCCTGTCCACTTGTGAAGTTATGAGATTTCCAACCATCGCTAGCTTTCTCTTTACATAAGGTGAGAAGGTGAATGGTTAAGAGCAGGGACTAAAGAGCCAAGCTGTAGAGGTTTGATTTCCAGCTTCACCACCTACCGGCTGCGTGATCTTGAGCAAGTTATTTCTGTTTACTGTGCCTCCGCGTTTTCATCTGTAAAATGCAGATAATAGTAATACCAAACACACAGGATTGTTGCAAGTGTTAAACAAGCATGAAGGTATTGAGACCAGTGCCTGAATACAGTAAAGACTCAAGAAACATTAGTTAATGTGATGGTTAGTTTTATGTGTCAACTTGGCTAGACTATAGCACCCAGTTATTCAAGCAAACACTAACCTAGTATTCCTGTGAAGGTATTTTTGTAGATGACGTTAACAGCTACAATCAGTTGACTTTAAGTAAAAAGGATAAGTCTCCATAATCTGGGAGAGATTCATCCAATCAGTGGAAAAGACCTTAAGAGCAAAATGTAGGTTTCCCTGAAGAAGAAGACATTATGCCTCTGGGCTGCATTGCCAGCCCCTGCCCAAGAGTTTCCAGCTGGCTGACCTGCCCTACAGGTTTCATACTTGCCTAGCCAGACCCCACAATCAGGTACACCAATACAACTCCTTGACGAGAACTCAATTCTCATTATTCACAGTAGTTGTATTCTACAAAGTTGCCACAAACACTGAATTAGTGAATATGGAACCATTACTCCTCAGGGAAATACAGGGTTAGGTTCCCGCGAGCCTCTGGTCACAATATTTTTGTCAACAAATCAATACGTATGAAGGGTTTCGCATTTTCCTGGCCCTGGATAACATGACCTTAAATTTCTTTGGCTTTCAGCCTTGCAACATTGCTGTCTACTGTGCTTTTTTAAATTGGTCATTGTCTCAGGAAGCCACAAATTTAGCCACTTTTCCATCTCTTCCATAGCTTCATCACACACTATAGTTCTTACTTTAGCAAGAGCAGCCTCACATAGAGAGAGGTGAATTTGTTCTTCTTTTTTTCTGTTTATACCCTATTGTTGATTCATTAGCATTGAACTCATAGGCCAACAGCGCTACAATTCATGCCTGAATGAAGCTTATCTAGTACACGTATTTTCTCCACGAGGCACGTCACAGCCTTATGCTTAGGAACACTGGCCAGCACTTCGGCACTGCATTTGGGGGACACTTTAAACAGCAAAATCACCAACAAAAAGAATAAAAATATGAAATATGTGTCACTAAATAGACCACGGAAAGGATACTTGTTTACAGTATGAGAGCTGAAACAAAAAAGCAGGGTGTCTCCTTGTTCAGCTTCAGCTGGGAATATGTGTATCAGGCAGTTCAAACTTTTGCCCCTCTGTGCCCATCGGTGAGTGGCCACGAAGCACTATGAACATTGATTTTGGGGTAACAAAAAACTTTAGCAAGTTGGTGAATTTGCAAATATGAATCCACAAATAGTGAGGATCAACTATAGATATATATCTATATATAGTATAGATAATTATTGAAAAGTATCTAAAAATGCATGTGCCTTTATGCTGTTTGCTATGGCTTTTTCATTTGCAGAGTTATTCTCTACGGCTCTTGTTCTCAATTTTTTATTGTCAAATTTATTGTTAAACCTGTACCTATATTGTGGAGAAACCATGTAAATGTTTATTTTCCTGGAAAACCACCACAGATCATTTTTCTTTTTTTGTTTTATCTTCAAAAGGATCATTCCTCTTTGATGCAAGACACTATGTTTTTCCTTTGGAAAGACCCTGAGAGTACGACCCTTTATGAAACCCCCTACTGGTTTTGTTTCTCTGGCAGAACTCTGATTGACACAGCCAGTACTATTAATTATTCTCGATATGTATAAAATCCCTGGGGGACTTTTTATTGAACTCAGAATTGCATCTGATTAGTAAGTGTTAAACAAATATGAATAAATATTTGTATAATTAAACTGGCAGAACCAACAATGTTTCATAAAACATTCTGTCCTCAAATGTGATGGCAATGAAGGAAAGTTAACCCACGTACAACTCAAGTGCCCACTTCCCAAGGTGAGGTGTCTCACTGAGTGACAGTGGCCTTACTCAGGTGGGTGTTCCAGGCCAGCATGAACAGGAGAGTGGTGTCCACCCAGCCAGACTGCATGCCAGCTGTGCAATATGCATTGTCTCAGGAGATAAGATAGGAGAAAAGAAAACCAAACCATCTGAAAGGGAAACAGTATCATAGGACATCACTAATCAACATAACATAATTGAGAAGTAAAGCAACGCACATGGGCTAAAATGGCAAAGTAGAGGAAAATGTATCACAGCTTAGAGGGAAGGAGATTTTGAGCTAAGAGGAATTAAGGGAAGGGTCTTATAGGGATGTGACCCTCAGGGTCATTCTAAAGGGAGAACACAGTTGCTTGTAGCAAAAAGAAATGATCATTCTGGAGATAACTAAAAAAAAACAAAAAACAAAAAACGGGCTATGGTGGTTTGCCAGGAAAAGAAACATTTAAATATTTTCTCCACAATATAAATCCAGATTTGACAATAAAAAATTGAGAGCCAGAACTGTAGAGAATAACTCTGCAAATGCAAAAGCCATAGCAAACAGCATAAAGTTACATGCACTTTTTTTCACACAAGAAGCCTTAAACCTGTAGCACCCAAAGGCATAATTACCTATAATTGAAATTGCAACATTCTTAAAATGTAAGCAAATTTGCCTAAATACCAAGAGCAGTAAAGAGAATTCTTACAACAGAACACATAAAAGGAAGGACAGATATTGAGTATGAAGAAGTCAATATTTGCCTCACAGAGGAAAAGAAAATGTCTTTTTGGTTGTCTTCTCTGGACTAGAACACATCAAAGAATTGTCAAACTAAATAGTTCCTAGATAATTCTTTCCCCTTGTGATAGCCTAAATACTCTAGGGGTTATTCAATCCAAATGATACCAAGAAGGGTCCCTTAGTGAATGGCCAGTTAACAACTACTCATTTTTTCATTCAGTGAACATTCATTGAGCCTTTCATGTGAGCCAGGCACTATTGCAGGAGCTGGGAATACAGTAATGAACAAGAGTCTTGAGGCCTCTGCATTTATGGAGCTTACATTCTACCGAGGGATCTGAACAACAAACAGACAAAGAAGCAAGAAATGGCAAGTGGTGATAAGTGTTATGAGGAAAACAATGCAGGGTGATGTGATAGAAAATGACCTGGAGCTGCTTTAGATTGGACAGTCAGTTCTCAGTTCAGCTTCCTCTGAGGAAGCTGAACATTTAAGCTGAGACCTGAATGACAGGAAAGAGCTGACCACTCCAAGATGCAGAGCAAGAGCATCTCAGAGTGAAAGCCTGCACAAAAAGCCCTGCAGTGGGATGCACTTGGTGTGATCCAAGATCAGAAGGCAAGCAAGTATGGATGGAATGTTGTAAGCAAGGGAAGAAGTGAGAGAAAATGGGTTCTGAGAGGTATGCAGGTGTCGTTCATGGCAGGCCTTTTAGGTAGGGTGAGGAAGAGGGATTTCATTCTAAGTGGAATGGGAAGCTGATAGAGGTATTTAAGCGTGGGTAAGACATAATATTGATCTTTCTTAAAGATCACTCTGATTGATGGCTGAATAATGGATTTCAGAAATGGAAGGCCAATTAGGAGCTTTTGATTTAGGCTAGATAAGAAATAATGATAGCTTGGATTAACAGAGGTGGAACAAAGTAGACAAATTTGGGATATGGTTTGAAGGCATTGTTAAGAATTTCATCAAGAAAAGGGAAAATTTAAGCTTACTCTCAGATTTCTGGCTTGAGTGACTGAACAGATGCTGATGCCACGTATTGAGATGAGAAAGCTTGGGAAATATTTGAGAAGGAAGTTTGAACCTATTTGACATCTAACTGAAAATATCAAGTGGGCATTTGAATGTTTGGATCTAGTGTTCAGGGGTAGAGATAAACTTGAGTGTCAACAGCTTATCTATGACATATAAAGCCACAAGACTGGATGAGAACACTAAGGGAGAGAGTGTAGATATAGAAGAAAAGAAACCTCTCTTCAGAGGCCTAGGGAATGCCAACATTTAGGAGTCAGGCTGATGTGTGGTGATAACCAGCCTCTAAGATGGCCTCCAATGATCTTCGACTCCTGGTGTCTATGCCCTTGTATAGTCCCTCCCTCACAATGAATCAGAGCTAGCATGTGTGACAGGTAGAATCCTGTAGAAGTAATGGTGTATGACTTTCAAGGTTTGGTCATAAAAGGAGGTACAGCATCTGCCCAGCTCTTTTTGTCTGTCACTCAAAGGAAAGCCAGTCACCATGTTGTGGAGACACTCAAGCAGCACCACAGAGAAGTCACACGAGTGAGCCAGTCCACATTAAGCCTTCAGATGACTGCAGTCCCTACTGACATCTGACTGCAACCTCATGAGATCCCAGGCCACTCCCAAATTCCTGACCCAGAGAAACTGAGAAAGATAATTAAAAATTATTGTTGTTTTAAGCCACTCAGTTTTGAGGTAATTTGTCAGGTAGAACTATTACAGGTATTGATAGGGGAACAAGCAAAGGAGACAAAGGGGAAAAAGCCAAAGTATTAGAAAGATAGCCAGGAAAACCAAGGCAATAGAGGAGGAGTCATAGGTTTGAAGACAGAAAAGATATGTAACGATCATTTTGGGGTATGGGAAAGAGAACAGACAAGAAAGCTGTGTAGGACTGAGAGGCAACATTGAGTCCTCATTTGAGATTTAGATTCATACATCTGTAATTCATGTGATTTTCTCTGTGAAAACTTAGTTGTTTGGATTCTAGAATAGTAAGTAGGAAATTGGGGTTAGGTTGAGTTTGCCAGATGACTATGAAGAAGAAAAAGAGAAACAGGGGAGTTAATGTTGCGTGAGAGGGACTATGAAGATGGACTGTAGACTATAACATGACGAAGAAAGATAGAGATGTTGTGGAGGGTGACTGAGAGTGAAAGGCAGTAGGATCTGAAGCTGGGAGACCACGGTGGAACAGAAGAAATGCTGGAGAGGAAAGATCGGAAGAAGGGAGCTGGAAGGAAAGGAGGCAGGGGTTAGACATTAGTTTGCTTGAAACTGAGATTTTAGATACACTATGGTCATTGATGGAGATAAGCATAAGGAAATGATAATTTTTGTTGTTGTTGTTGTTGTTCTGTAATAGCAGCTTTCGATTTTTTTTTTACCTTTTTTTTTATTAATGTCTTAATAGTTTATAACACTGTGGGGTTTTAGTTGTACATTTTTGTTTGTCTGTCACCATGTGGATGTAACCCTTCACCCCTTGCACCCACCCCCCACCCCCCTTCCCCTTGGTAACCACCAATCAGTTCTCTCTGTCCGTGTGTTCACTTATATTCCATATATGAGTGAGTTCATGCAGTGTCTGTCCTTCTCTCTCTGTCCTATTTCACTTAACATAATACCCTCTAGGTCCATCCATGTTGTTGCAAATGGGACAATTGTGTCTTTTCTTATGGCTGAGTAGTATTCCATTGTATGTATATACCACATCTTCTTTAGCCAATCATCAGTCGAGGGACACTTGGGTTGCTTCCACTTCTTGGCTATAGTGAATAATGCTGCAATGAACATAGGGGTGCATACGCCTCTTGTGATGGTTGATTTCATGTCCATTGGGTAGATGCCCAAGAGTGGGATTGCTGGATCATACGGTATTTCTATTTTTAATTTTTTGAGGACTCTCCATACTGTTTTCCATAGAGGCTGCACCAGTTTGCATTCCCACCAGCAGTGAATGAGGGTCCCCATTTCTCCACAACCTCTCCAGCATTTGTTGTTATTTGTCTTTGTGATTAGAGCCATTCTAACCGGTGTAAGGTGATATCTTAGTGTAGTTTTGATTTGCATTTCCCTGATGATTAGTGATGTTGAACATCTTTTCATGTGGCTATTGGCCATCTGTATCTCTTCCTTGGAAAAATGTCTGTTCATATCCTCTGCCCATTTTTTGATCGGGTTGTTTGTTTTTTTGTTGCTCAGTTGTATGAGATCTTTGTATATTACTGAGATTAATCCCTTGTCAGACAAACGATTTGCAAATATTTTCTCCCAG
The DNA here is from genome assembly GCA_031878705.1 of Tapirus indicus. Lineage (NCBI taxonomy): Eukaryota > Metazoa > Chordata > Mammalia > Perissodactyla > Tapiridae > Tapirus > Tapirus indicus. The sequence continues at coordinate 123,716,116 of CM062918.1, forward strand.
CTGGTGGGTTGTTTATTCATTTTGATCCTGGTTTCATTTGCCTTGTAGAAGCTCTTTAGTCTGATGAGGTCCCACTTGTTTATTTTTTCTTTTGTTTCCCTTGTCCGAGTAGACATGGAATCTGAAAGGATCCCTTTATGTCCAATCTCAATTAGTGTACTGCCTATATTTTCTTCCAGGAGTTTTATAGTTTCAGGTCTCACTTTCAGGTCCTTGATCCATTTTGAATTGATTTTTGTATATGGCGATAGGAGATGGATAATTATTTTTAAATATAATGTCGCACATTTATTAACCATGTGCTATGTGTCAGACATCATTTTAAGAATGTTTCATTTATTATCATTTCTCCTCACAACAACCTTCATTTAACAGACAAAGAAACTGAAAAACAGAAATTAAACAGCATGCCCAAAGTCATGCAGTTAACAAGTCGTAACATTGGAATTCAAACCTAGGCAGTCTGACTCTGGAACACGCATTCTTAACCAGTCTGCCACAATGACTAAATGAGTGGGTAGACAACAACAGCAACAGAAAGAAGTTTGTGGGGTGCTTCTCTTTTTGAAGGAAGATGGAGGAGAGGCAATGAGTCGCAAGCATAGGATGTCTAGTCCATATCTACTCGCTGAGGTCTGTTACTGGAGAGAAAAAATATGGCCTCTACTCAAGGGGACTACAATGTCAAGAGGGGAAATTTAGGTTTCACTTAGTCAAAGTAGGTGAAGAGAATGTGGATATAGAGGAACTTGCTAAAGACAGTTCTTGGGTGAACAATGGAAGTGTTTGGGAAGGCATGAAGAGGTAACAGGAGAGGTCAGATTAGGAGATATGTAGAACAAGACTTAGAATGTGAGTGTTGACACAGAACCTGGGAGGTTTGGGATTCTGGTAGCAATGGAGGCAAAAAGGAATGAGAGGCATGAAATGAATGGGTCTTGTCATTCTATTCAATCAAGAGGGTCTGGGGCCACTGGGCAACTCTTCTCACTTGTAGTTCCCAGTGGAATGGTGACCCAGGGATGAATGAATGCCATCCAGTGATCAGATGTTAGGGACTCTGACAGGATAAAATCTAGGAATTTCTTCCGTGTTATCCTTGCATGAAGATGCTAAGAGGAGCTAGAAGTTTAGGGATGAGTTTAAGGACTCTAAGGCTCTTATAATCTCAGTGTCATCCTGGAAACAACTTCCTAGTCTGAGCCAATTATTAAGAATTCAGGGCTACTCCAGCAGAGATTTCTCTGGGTCATTTGACAGCCAAAGAAATTGGTCACATAATACCTTAAAGATTTAGGGGACCAAGAAAGGATAAAATCTGGGGAGTCCTAAAGTGTGTTTTGCTTCACTTTCAATCCATTGTCTCTGAGGGAACTGACTGTATGGCCTGATTAACCAGAGGTTGACACAGTTTCCTGAAGAATTTAGAAAAGATAGGCAAGTTCTCAGAAATGCAGCCTATGAGTGGAAGTCTACACACCAAACTCACCATAGTTGTTGCCCCTGAGAAGAGGGGGAAAGAGTATGATTTTATTTTATTTTATTATTACTATTATTATTTTTGGTGAGGAAGACCAGCCCTGAGCTAACATCTGCTGCCAATCCTCCACTTTTCTGGCTGAGGAAGATTGGCCCTGGGCTAACATCCGTGCCCACCTTCCTCTACCTTATACGGGATGCTGCCACAGCATGGGTTGATAAGCAGTGCATAGGTCCGTGCCTGGGATCTGAACCCATAAACCCCAGGACGCCGAAGTGGAGCACGCAAACCCAACCACTATGCCACCAGGCCAGCCCCAGGATTTTATTTTTTTTAACATAGTTAAGGGAGACGTTAGATGCATCTACAATGTTTCATTTCCTGGAGAGTCTGGAAGAATCATAAATATTCAAAGTTTTCTTTCTGGGGCAATAAGACTATGGGTGCTTGTGTTATTTTTCTATACACTTTTTTCTCATTTTTTAACTTTTCAGAAAAAAATGAACAGGAAAAGCAGTCTATGAAAGAATTACTAAAAAATATGCTTGAATAAGAAATAGAATATTCTAGATAAGGAATCGAAAATATAAACATAAAAATTAAAATTACAAGACATTTCATTTCAAATAGGAGGCACACTAGACCAGGTTTGCCTTTTCCTCTTTCTTAAATTAACTGCCTCACTTTCTTTTCAAGAAACAAATGACTCGCTAGTGCACAACCATAACCAATTACAGTGAAACATTGCTTTAGCATGCCTACAGTGGATGCTTGCACAGACATGCATTTGTTTTGAAAAGACCTAGCCAAAAGCCTATAAAAGTAATTATGACCTTGCTAAAAAAAAATCTGTCCCCCAAAAATGTTACACATAAAGTACAGAACTTTATGGAACAGAACAATCCAACAAAAAACCCATCAGATATAATAATCAGGGCCCAGGTTTTCACTCTATCAGTGAGCTGGCTATCACTTTACAGCCCTTCAAAAATGCATTAAAAGGCTGCTTAGAGATGGAGTATGACACATCTCATATTTTACTTCAAGATGAATAAGGTCCTTCTGAAAAATGTTGAGCCCAAGGCCCTGGACAGTGAAATCCTACTTATCTGCAGTGTGATGATGACATGGATAAGAGTAAAACAGATTATCATTGTCCAGTGTGTGTAAAATATAGGCTAAATACACTTGAGAGTCACTGGGTAAGGAGAAAAATAGATTAGAACAATGCCCTCCGTGTCTACTGAATGTTTCCAGCTGTCTAAGAAGACACCGTGGGGACTCAACCTCTAGAACTTGGGGCAGCCTACAGAGTGGAGGCAGGCAGATCTGGGTTCAAATCCTGGATCTTCCCCTTTCTATCTATGCAATGTTGTGCAAATTATACAACCTCCTTGAGCCTTGCCTTTCACGCCTTTCATGTGTAAGTGTGGCAAAAAGAACTACTTCATAGGGACACGGTGACAGCTAAATGTATTAATTTCCTGGCTTGTAGTAGGCACTCCATGGCGTTTCCCTTTTCCTTCCCAATGGCAGAGCAGTAGTGAAAAATTAATCCAAAACTCTCAAGAAATTGAAAAGTAGCATCATAGATGCATTGGACGGGAAGCTTCTCTGATCTGACACTCTATTCTCCCATTTCAAATTTCAGAAAAACTAGTCAACTCCATAAGGATTATCATATAATAATAATAACAACAACAACATCAATGAATATCTATTGAATCCTTTAAGTTGTGCTCGGTCTGACATTAAATTATATCTATACTTAATCCTGTTTAAATTTTACAACTACCTCATGAGGCTGTATTACCATTATTTCCATTTTTGGAGTGAGGAAACAACCTAAGTTCATACTACTACTAATTAATAAAGCTGAGACTTGAACCCAGTACTTCTGACTCCAGAGCCTAGCTGTGTACCTAACCACTAGACTATGCTACTCAATCATTATTAAAGATAAACAAAAAGGGAAATTCCAGAATGATTTCTGGGGGAAAACAGTACACCAGTACAGCCCTTCAAGTCATGATGCAATTTTCCTCATGTAAAACCTAAACTTTGTTTCTTACTATTCAAGCCCTAATTCTAAGAGCTTTGATACTGCAGGCTTAGTGATATAATCTTGATCAGAGTGAATTCCTGACAATAGCTGCAGTCTCATGTTGGGCTACACTTGCCATGTCACTTACGAAAACACAGTCAACATTCGGTTACAGAGCTTCCTAATGATCAAACCAGAAAAATATATTTATCTTACATCTGTTTATTTTTTTTCAAGTAAATAAACTATCATCTGCTCTAGTACAAAGTTTACCAGCTGCCTGGATGCAACAACCATAAGTTAAATTCCAAGCCAAACCACATAATTAGTTGAGCTTTACATATCTACCAGGTACACAAGAATAATCCAGATGAAAGTGTGTTTAATAAATGGCCTTTATTTTAATTTTCACTGGCAGACCACAAATGAAATACATTCTCAACTCTTTTTCCCTATTCTTCAAGGGAATTTAGATGTACCTCTATCAACATAAACTAGCTGCCATTCATTATTATAACAACATTATTAAAACCAGATATAACAAACTTTGGAAATGAGGCTATGAATCTTTAATGTGTTTGTAATAACAAGAAAACAAGACATTACTACCAATGTATTCATTTTATTTCCAATTATCAATTTTATGGGGATTTATTTCTCCTCTTCCAACCAAGGTCTCAAATCTCACTGGCCAGTAGACCGCTCCCATTTTACCCAACTATATCCAACTGTAAGTGTTGAGAAATGATGAAATTAATTAGAATCTAGAAATCAAATTATAAACTTAGCATATTGGATAAATAATTTAAAAGTTCCCATTAGCTTTTATGTTTTTTTGGAGGAAAATCAAATTTTTCAGAAGCTCAAGTCAATTAACAGGTATGAATAATGGCATAGTTTCTCCATCCTGTGGGATAAATCTCACCCTGAAGGCTCCTAATACCATTTTTTAATATGAAAATTCTTTCAGACTACATACAGGTATAAAGAAAATTTTATTTAAGAGATAACCAATATTGAGCTTTCACAAATGTGCAGAATTCAATATGGTAAAAAAAAATCTGAGAACTATTGCTTTGTCATTCTCAACAATTAATTGTCATTGTCAATTAATTGTTAAAAAACAATTAATATCAAGGGGCTTGAACACTTTTAACCTTCACATTTAGATAATACATTACTTCTGGCTTTTGACGACTTTTCCTGCCACGTAGGAATCTAACTCAAAGATGGCCATGCCGCTGCACTTGTTGCCAGGGACGGGAGTCCCCTTGGCATCTCCCTCGACTTCCTCCGTGACAGGGCTCCTGGCTACCTCCCCAGCCTCATCCTGCCCACTATGCAAGTCCTGAGCTGTTTGCTGTCACACGCACACATTTCGCAGTCGCCCACTTCTCATACTGATCATGCTGCACTTTCTGCCTAGAGACTTTCCCACCTTTCCTCAGCTCACTGTCTGTTAGGGCACAGGTCCAGCTAAACATCCCACGTTGGGTAGGATGCTCCATCCTGTGGCCCCATAGCACCTTGTACATTCATCTGTCATTGCACTTTTTCATTTATATGACTTTCCCACTAGAGTGTAAGCAGACATCTAACCCATGCTGGGACAATCAGTGTCTTTTTTGAGAACCTGGAATCAGGACGCAGTAATTCTAGTTCATCTCTTTTCAAGACAAACTGAGACACTATACAAAGCTGGAATGGAGGCAGCTCTGCACTCACCAAATTAGGGAAAGCCAATCTTTGAAGAGAGGAGGAAAAAAAGACCACATGGACCAAAAGCAAAAAGGAAACCACAAATCCCTGAAGAGGTGAAAGATAAATCAGTTTGATTTACCATTTCCTGTGTCCAGAAACCGGGATCACATAGGCAACCCTGGGTTCTGTGAGATTCTCATGTATCCTTCCAATAAAGTCTCCATTTTTGCTTAAACAATTTTGAAAGTGCTTCTGTTTTTAACAAGAAACGAATGATCCTTAAGACACTTACATACTGTAAGGGATGAATATATCTCTGTTAACTGAGTGAGCCAATGACTGCATTTTAATGTATTAGGTCAGAACAAGGATTCCCTCTCAGCCTCCAACACCCTCTAGAACCTCCAATTTTGCATCCATCACTGAAAGAATAGCAGTTTTAGAAAAGAAGAAAAATGGCAATACAGTTTTATAAGATTCGGGATATAGAAGAATCTTAGAAGGTATTCAAAAACTTGAACCTCCTCCAATTGCACTATTTTAAAGATGAGAAAATGGAGAGCCAGAGAAGTGAAATAACCAGCCCAAGATCATGTAGCAAGTCAGAATCACAATAGAGCCCAGGTTTCCTATCAGGCAAAGAAATTTCTCCTCTCCTACCTAACATGCTTCCTTATCCCTTTGACTCAAGCACAACCAGGCAAACATCTATGCTGTGACGGGAGCTTTCAGAACAGCAAAACCAGTCAGTGGTTTTACATCCTGCAGATTTTTCAAAAGTAACAATGAGGGTCAATGATAAGCGTTCAAGTATTTAAGGCATTCTGTTCTCAACCATGATAACACCTTGAAGAAGGACCAGAGAGGATCTCCATCTTGGCTGGAAATTAGATTTCATGAAGAATCATTGGAGATATGAGACCATCTCTCATTTTCTTTGCATAACAATCAAAATTACACTTATCAAATTAAATAAACAACCATTTTACCCAATAATATATGTTCCTCATATTTGAAGTATATGTCATAATTTCTTTCACAGTCACAAATAAAAATTACTTAAAGCTAAATGCAAAATATAAAAGAAAAATCTATGACAAAGGCGTAGCTATCAGCTCCATAAAGCTCCATCAATCAATAACTAAAGTGCATTGATTATGCATTATAGTAGGTGCAGACAGACGACAGCCCTTAACCTCAACACAGACATTATCCTTTTGCCCACCCAACTCTGGATGGTTATTTGAGTTTATTTTACTTTTTTTCAAATTATGATAAATTAATTGCTTTCATCCCCTAGAAATCCAGATTTATGTTCTCTTTAAATACTTCACCAATACTTTTGGCGGTTAAATCTTTACAGGCAAACCCTTAATGTCAGTTTCCTCATAGAGACTGCTGCTTAAAATGATTTCAAAATCGATATGCATTTTCTAGTTTATATATAAATAATGATGGCCATTATTTACGTAAGGCAAACAGTATTAATATTTGTAATATCAACATACAGAAAACATGGCTTCCTATGTGAAAATAAAGTTTACCTAAAAATTGGCAAACTATGTCTTTGTTTATTTCTTGTGTTTCCACCTAATGATTTGTTTATTTAACTAATGCGGCTTTAGTCAGCAGAGACTCTAAAAATGTCAAAAGGGTATTTATTCTTGACTAATTGTTAGTCACAGAAAAATAAATAATAAACACAAGCAGTTCTTTTCAACCAATTTCTAACGAGGATGGCATTCTTCAGTTAAATAAATACACCCTTCTGTTAGGAATGAGTGTTAACTCAAGCATTCTGTGAGCATTCTAAACATTGATGAACTTTACAGCATGACCCCAGAATACTTCTTATTTTCTATTTCTTTATCCTCTGTTTTTGTTCCCTTCAAATGTTACAAGCTCATAAAAAGAGAGCTAATAACATATCATAAATATGTCAAATCAAGATGTGTTCCCTAATGAACCTAAGAGAGAATGAGGGAAGATTGTAGAAAGAATTTGGTTCTCAACAATAATTCTTCAACGTTGATTTGGCACAAAATAAACATGGGGAAATCCTAGCATTACCACTCATAAGCTGCCTCTATGTATCAGATTGTTTTGTTTGTTTGTTTTTTGTGAGGAAGACTAGCCTTGAGCTAACATCTGTTGCCAATACTCCTCTTTTTTGCTGAAGAAGACTGGCCCTGGGCTAACATCCGTGCCCATCTTCCTCTACTTTATATGGGACGCAGCCACAGCATGCTTGACAAGCGGTGTGTCTGTCTGCGCCCAGGCTACAAACCTGCGAAACCCCGGGCTACCCAAGCTGAGCACGTGAACTTAACCACTACGCCACTGGGCTGGCCCCTGTATCGGATTGTTTTAAACCTTTTCATATATTATCTCATTTATTCCTCACAACAACCTTTTGGGTACTAGTATTTTTGCCATCGTACACATGAGGAGCCTGAAGCACAAAAAGTTTAAGAAATTTGCACAAGATCGTACACCTGACAAATAGTGGAGCAGAATAAGAACCCAGGCACTCTGGCAAGAATCCATGCTCTTCACCACTCTGTATATTGCATACTTCACATGCTTTTGCAATAGTAAAATTTTTAAATATATTTAAAACAATTAGCATAGGTCCTGCCTTTTAGTAAGTACCCAGCTGAGGGTAACGACAGCGGTCGCTGTAACGGTTACTGGGTTGATAGTCATGATCATGAATCACTATGCTTGTTACTGGATTATAAAACAATTTTTATATTCTAAGTTACTTTTATGTCTACAATCCCATTTTCTTCTGCTGAAAAAAATTGGCCCTCTAAATTCTTCATGATTTTTGTGTGTGTGTGTGTGTGAGGAAGATTAGCCATGAGCTAACACTTATTCCCAATCCTCCTCTTTTGGCTGAGGAAGATTGGCCCTGGGCTAACATCCATGCCCATCTTCCTCTACTTTATATGTGGGACACCTGCCACAGCATGGCTTGATAAGCAGTGCTTAGGTCCATGCCTGGGATCTGAACCGGCAAACTCTGGGCCACTGAAGTTGAGCACGTGAATTTAACAACTACGCCACCGGGCCGGTCCCTTTATCACATTTTTTAATGTTTCAAACATGTATTTCTGGCATTCTGTTACAAGCATTCTACAAAACATAGCATTACTCAGTGCTCAAAGCATGTGACACATGATTTTCAGAGAAAAAAAACATTGGAGTTTTTAACCAAATAACTTGAGATCACAAGGATTGGCTGCTGATCTAAAATTATGTTCTAATGAAAGAACTAGCACTATATCTTCTGAATTTTTATAATGTAAAGATAAACTGAGATTGCTTTTATTATAATCACAACCTTTCAGCAGGCTACATTAAAAGGAAGGAGTGAAGAATGGAGGAAGGCAAGGAAAGAGAAAGAGAGAGAGACAGAGAGAAGAGCTAAATTTGTATTTTGCAAAAGAACAGAGAGATGTTTGGTGATCTTGGAAACACGGCTCTTAACCAAAAGTAGAGAAGTCCATATGGTGACTGTTTAGTGGAAAAGCTTGAGACCTGGGATACTCTACCAAGAAGCCACAATGACAGTGACAGAATTGCCTGTCAACCAGAAACACCTATATTCTGATAGTGTCTCTTTCAATATATAATCCTGGGCATTTATGAGAAAGTAGATGCCTAAATTTGATTAGTTTCAACTGAGAGAAGGAAGAATTTATCTTCTATTGAGTGAAATTCACATGATTGATCAAAAATTGCCAAGCGACAGTACCCAGTTAACATTAAGCAAAATGAACCAAGGACAGCAGTAGCTAGAACCTCTACCGAATGCTATCCATAAAGAAATTTTGTCCCCTTAGCATGTGATTTATTTGGAAGAAGCTTTTAGTGCTAATTTCTGAATGAAGCCAAGACGCATTTTATTGAAATGAACCACTTTAGTGTTGAGTTCACTTCAAGTACCAACACAGTTTCCAATAATCTTTCAAATGAACACATCAACGTATTTCTTGTTTTACTACATATTCTGGGGACTTGATTAGAAGATATACATACATAATATATACTATGTAATACGTATATAATGCACTCTCTGCATTTCACTATAAAGGAATTTGAAAGTCCAGCTTCCGTAAATCAACCAATCCAAAGAACAATAAAGGCAGAACTCTTCACAACGAAATCCTCTCTGCTAATGACAATCCCCAAAGGAAGTTAGCTCATAATTTAGAAAATTAGGTATACCAGTCTAATAAGGTTTCTTTTATAAATTTCTCAATGGCTCCCATCACTTCTGTTTCTCCTATGATAAAGTGAGGTTATCTGGGCATGTTCCCAGTTAAATATTTCCTTCCTTACTTAAGGACATTTACCTGGGCATCGATTTTACCCAACTACCTCACCAGTGGCTTAACACGCACTAAGAACATCTCTACCTCAGGGTACTCGGTGTTAACAAAAATCTATGGACAGTTTATTATATTTTCAAAATAAAATATATTTTTTAAACAATATAAAATCTTTTATGCAATTGGAAAAGGTCATAGAGGTATCTGAATTATTAAATTCAGGTAATAAGATATGTAGTGAAGCAATTTTTTTTTAATAATTATTTTAAAGCAACCAGGTTACACTGAAATCCAAAGAGTGACAAGCTCCTCAGAGAAGGAATGGGACACACAAATTGTTTCACTTTTGGCATAGTATGAGAGGAAGAGATCAGCACCATAAAAGTAAGAAAAAAATACATGAAATTTTAACAAATTCTTAAATGGTGAGTATGGACCAGCCTCAGTTTAGATCTCTGGGAGACCCAGACTTAAGGAGAGTCTGTGCTCATTTACCGGCTTTTATGCAGGGGCCTCTACTGGGTGCTCCCAAGATGGGACAGAGATGCTACCTAGAATAGCCCGCCTCAGTGGAACACATCTCATATGAAGCAAAATCTAGAAGACACTGGGGGTGGGCAGGAAACTTTCCTGCCCCTGCTCTCAGGCAAAGGTATACACTGCAGGGGACTTAGCAGCAACAGCTGGGAGGGGGTGGGACAGCTGCTTGAGCCCGGGCCCCTAAAGTGATACAAAGCAGAGGCCTACTATCACTGCAAGAGGGTAGGACACAGGCCCTGACTCAAGAGTTCCCTTCAAGACCACTCACTGACATAGGGTAGACTATGGCTATGTAGCAGTGTGGGGTGGGGGGACTGTGCGGAGGACAGAGGTCTGAAGCACTAAGAAATCTCCACCCCCAAAATGTAGATGAACAAAGCCTTCCTAAGACTGAGGCTAGTTCAGGAGAACCAAGAACCCTACCAGCCCTCACCACGAGCTGCCACCAAATAACCAGCAATAGCAGTCTGCTGCTCAGGAAGGAACAAGAGCATGGGAAAGTATCCACTTGTAGCTCAGGTATGCAGGTCCTGCTGGTAGCTGAGAGCAGAATAGAACCCTGAAAAAAGCCCTACAGTAACTCAGGCCTCATGCTAAGCACAAGTGTCAGCAACCCACCACTGGAGGAATTTGAAGACTGGGCCGCTGAAGGTACCTATAGCAATAACAACAACACACTCATTTCAACTACTGATAATTACTCAGGGTCTGTCAAGAGAAGCAATATGCCAATTTCAGCTGTGCCTCAACACATAAAATATCCAGTATTTGATGAAAAGAATGACACACAAAAAAGAAAAAAAAAAGACACACTATCAAGTAACAAAGCAGTCAACAGAACCAAATCTAGAAATGACTCAGATGTTAAAACTATCAGTTAGACAGGGACTTTAAAATAATTATAATTAATGTGTTAAAAGATTTAATGAAAAAGGTGGACAACATGCATTCACCAATGGAAAATTTCAGCAGAGAGATGGAAACTATAAAAAAAGAATCAGGGGCCAGCCTGGTGGCGTAGCGGTTACGTTCACGCTCTCTGCTTTGGCGGCCTGGGGTTCACAGGTTCAGATCCCAGGTGCGGACTGATGCATCACTTGTCAAGCCATGCCGTGGCAGCATCACATATAAAGTAGAGGAAGAGGGGCATGGATGTTAGCCCAGGGCCAGTCTTCCTCAGCAAAAAAGAGGAGGATTGGCAACAGATGTTAGCTAAGGGCTAATCTTCCTCACACACACACACAAAAGAACCAAATGGATATTCTAAAATATACATACATATGTAGATACATGCATATATATGTAGATACATATATACATACACATACATGAAAAAAAAGAGATCATCCAAGAAATGTGGGACAACATCAAATAGTCTAGTATACATGTACTTGGAGTAAAGGATAAAAGAGAACAGGACAGAAAGAGTATTTGAAGAGAGAATTTTCAAAATTAACAAAATAACAAATCACAGATCCAAGAAGTTCAGAGAGCCCAAGCAGTACAAATACCAAGAAAAATCCACTGAGGCAAGCCATAGTCAAATTGCTGGAACACAAAGATAAAGGGAAAATATTGATGGTAGCCAGAGAAAAAGAAACATTTTCTATCAGAGGCACAAAGATAGGAAATCAAACAGATTTCTTGGCAGAAATTAGGCAAGCAGAAGACAATGGGGTCACATCTTTAAAGAACTGAAAGAAAAAAGTTGGTTAAGCCAAAATTCTATATCTGGTGAAAACAACTTTCAAAAATGAGGGCAAAGGAAAGATTTTTCCAGACAAACAAAAGCTGAGAGAATTAATCGCCAGCAGACCTGCACAAGAAATGTTAAAGGATGTTCTTCAGGCAGAAAGAATATGATACAAAGAAATTTGTATCTACACAAAGAAATAAACAGCATGGGAAAAGGAAAAATATGGGTAAATATGAGTTTTTTTAGATTTTACTCTCTTTAAAGATAATTGTCTGAAGTATAAATCCTTAAAAGACACTGTATGTTTCAGAAAATACCTTGAAGTAAAATGTATGAGAACAGTAATGCGAAGGATAAGAGGGAGGTAATGGAAGTATACTACAGTAAGGTTCTTACACAACACAGGAAGTACCATAATATTATTTGAAAGTAAACTGTTGTTAAGTTAGAGATAAGTATTGAAAAACCCTAGAACAACCAAAAAAATTATAAAGATGTGTAACTAATAAGCTAATAGGAGAGATAAAATGGAATCATAAAAAATACTCACTCCAAAAGAAGATGATAAAAGAGAAACAAAGGAGCCAAGAACAAATGAGACGGATAGAAAAGAACTAGAACTAGATAGAAAAGATGGTAGACTTAAATACAAACACAATGATCATTACATTAATGGTATAAACACTTCAATTAAAGGCAAAGATTTTCCGATTATACACTTTTAAAGGTAAATGACTGTAACTACAAAGACTTAGATAAGTTAAAAGAATGGGAAAATATACCATGCAAATACTAGTCAGAAGAAAGCTAGTGTGCCTGTATTAATATCAGACTAATTGGGACCTCTGAACAAGGAATGTTACTATTTATAAAAAGAGAGACATTCTGTAATGATAAACAGATTAATTCAGCAACAAGACATAGCAATCCTAAATGTGTATGCACTTAGAGTTCAAATATACAAATAATAAATGATGTTACAATAGTTTTCTTAGTTGGTTTGGTTTATACCAGTCACAAATGCTGTAGCCAAGTTTCTGCTCCCTTAGTGCCCACCACCACCCCCTTCTTGCTTTACCAAGTTAAGTGATAATGGTCGTGATGTAGCCAAGGTAAGGTCTGTAACTAAAGACTGGAGTATTTCTATCTTCTAGAAAGATAAAAATTTTCATAGCAACTTATGTCCTAAGTTATCTTCAAACAAAGAAATATACGAAAATGAACAGAAGGAAGTGAAAAGAAATTAGTAGTGACACATAAAGAAGTTGGGAGGGAAAAATGACTTTTCAAAAAATCAAAAATTAGATCCCCTTTCAGGGCATTGCTTGTTTTCGGAATTAAGAACATTTATTTATTAATTAGGCTTAAACTTTTATCAAGAGCCTTTAAAATGAAGAGATTAATGTATTAAGCAAACATGATTTCACAAACACCACGTTAACTGTGTATATAGACTCATTGTTTAACTTCACACCTTGTTCATTCCATTATTTATTTTTGACAGGGAGCAGCTAAATAAAGTCAAGAACTACTCATCTGAGCTCAGTCAACAAGGAAACGTGATTAAAATGGGGGAAAGAGGAATAATGGATGAACAACAATTTCCTTCCGAAGAAAATGTCATCATTTATTAACAACACATGACTTAGTTACAGGGTTTTTTTCTATCACTTACAAATCTCACTGCCCTAGCTCATCATGTTTCTCTCAGACCAGTATGATGCTGTTAATAATAATCTGAAACACATTTAACCTCTCATAGCATCATGTGTATAGAATAAAACCTTAACAGTCCACCTCAGGAAATTAAATAATAAGATAATATATACAGTGTTTTCTACTTTGGGGGAAAAGAACAAAGCACAGTCTATGAAAATAAAATTAAAATGACACAAGAGTTTGGTTACTACATTGGAATGAATGTTTGTTTCCCCCAAAAATTCATATGTTGAAGTCTAAATCCCCAATGTGATGGTGTCTGGAGGTGGGGCATTTGGGAGGTAATAGGTCATGAGGGTGGAGCCCTCATGAATGGGATTCATGTCCTTATAAGGGGCTGAAGAGACAAGAGTTTCCCCCGCCCACCATGTGAGGACACAGGGAGGAGATGACCATCTATGAACCAGGAAAGGGGCTTGCACCAGACATTAAATCTGCCAACACCCTCATCTTGGACTCACAGCCTCCAGAACTATGAGAAATAAATTTCTGTTGTTTATAAGCCACTCAGTCTATGGTATTCTATTATAGCAGCCTGAACAGACCAAGACAGTTACGCATTCCAACAGTACCAATTAAAATATTTATAGGCTCCTTATATCCCTTAATTTTACATACCCTACAATTTCACTTTAATGTCAAACATGAAACTAAATCCAATCTTGTCTCAATAATTTGATTTACATGCTTTTGTGCAAGGTAATTAAAATAAAGAGTTTTAAGATTCACTGAGTGGAAATCTAACCAATGTTTCATTCACAAAAGGTAGAAAATGAGCCATTTTTATCAAAACACCATGGTCATCAATCAGCTAAGTTCCATGAGGACAAGATTGCGTTTCATTGACTGCCACATCCCCAAACACCTGGAATAATGCCTGACACATGAAAGATACTCAATAAAAATTGTTATATTAATGAGGGAATACAAGAGGCCCTGCAGCACAGGCTACTGCAGAGGAGAAAATAAATACCCATGAATCCACTAAGCCAAGAACTGTCTCAATGGATAGTGTCACCATCATCAAAATGTGACACACACACTCACACATGTATCAGAAATAAGGAAAATAAAGATAAGACTTCATATGCAAATCTCAGCTTTCTAATGTTAAAGGAAAAAGTTGTGTGTGTTAATTTGTCATGGTAGTAGGGTGAGGAAATAGTATTTAAATACAAAACACTTCTCATTTCACAAGTAGCAATTCAGGAAAAAGATAATAGTAAATTAACTTCTTCTGATCCAAAGCTGTATATACCCACAGTCCAGGATTTCCAATACAATAAATTCTATTTTAAGCCAATCAACACAAAAAAATAAAATTAGGCAACTAAATAAATGAAATGACAAGGAAAGGATTTTCCCTCATGCTTGGTGACATCTGTAACCCATATTTTATTTACCAGATAAAGTGTTTAGCCAGATTTGTGTCAGCCTCAGAGTAATGAGTTCAATATAATTTCACCCTAGGGTTTTGCTCAGAAACAGCTCTCACAAATGAACTAAACAAGAATGGCAACAACAACAAACTCACACAACTTTATTACTTCATTCCTCAACTGTGTATCTCAGAATCTCAGATCCTCCATTTCTCACAATGCGTTCATGCTTTGCTATGGACTGAAGTGCATGCCCCCAAAATTCATATGTTGAAGCCCTAACTTCTAATATGATGGTATTTGGTGGTGGGACCTTTGGGAGGTAATTAGATTTAGATGAGGTCATGAGCATGGGGCCTTCATGACAGGATTAGTGCCTCTAAAAGAAGAGACACCAGAAAGCTTGCCTTCCCTCTCTCTCTCTGCCATGTGAGGACACAGTGAGAAGGTGGCTGTCTGCAAGCCAGGAACGGAGCCCTCACCAGAGGACTGAGTCTGCCAGCACCTTGATCTTGGACCTCCCAGCCTCCAGAACTGTGAGAAATAAATTCCTGTTGTTTAAGCCACCCAGTCAATGGAATTCTGTTATAGCAGCCCAAGGTAACTAAGACATGCTTACAGGAAAATAATAGGAATGATAATAAAACAAAGATAATGCTGGTCCCATTGTCAAATAGTTATCCCTGTATTAGGAGTTTAGATATGCTCTGTCATATTTAGTCCTCACAATCTCTCCTGAGGAAGGTATTATTGTCATCATCATTTTCCATGTGAAGAAACTGAGGGTCAGAGAGATTAAACAAATAGCCCAGAAAGCACCAGAATCGTGATTTAAACAAAGACCCTCTGCCTGCAGGGTCACAGCTCTTAAGTCCTAGACATATCACCTCTTGAGACTTTTTATTAAGCTCAATTAATCCACTTCCTGATACAAAAGAACAAATAAAAAGATTCCAAAAATTACGTTAATACTTTGACAAGATACACAAAACTACGACAGCTTTCTTTTCGAAAAAAGGAAGTTGCTTTCCTTGCTCACAAACATCACAACATGTAAACCCCTCCCAGTTTCAATAGTGCTGTGTATTTCGGTCCTATGATCTCATTCTCTAAAATTGCTGATGTTTGGGGTTAAACACGAAGATAACCTCAAAAACCCACCACCTGACTCTTCATCTGTGCTAACTTCTTGCCAGGACTACTAACTCCAACTTGCCTACAAAACACCTAATGGTCAAAGCACAGGTTCTGGACACATGGGTTCATGCTACCACTTACTCATTTTAGAACTTCAGTTAGTGATTTTACCTCTCAGACCCTCAGTCACCTCATGTGTAAATTGAGAATGATAATGTCTATCTCAAATGGCTAGTGTAACGGTTACATGGGAAATTAAATGAAGAGCCTAGCACACCCCCTGGCACTGAGGAGACTGTACCACATGCTTGTTCTCCCCCTCCTCCTTCTCCTCCTCTACACCCTGCTCATCCCTCACTCTCATCCCCTCCTCTAGGACCTCCTTCCATCAGTTACCCTCCCAGTCTGCATTTTCATCAGTCCTCCCTGGGGGGTTCCTCCCTGTGACTATAACCATCCTCAGGAATCCCTTGTCCATTAAATGTAAAACAAATATAAAACCTTCCACTGCTCCAGCTGTATCCTCTTTCTCCCCATATCTTCATTGCCAAACTTACTGAAAGTGTTCTACATTCAATTCCAACACTGCCTTACCTCCTGCTCATTTGTTTATTCATTTCACAAATATGTGAGCACCTACCATTTGCCAGGCGCTAGGTGTCAGCACATACTTTCAGTGTTCACCTTCCCCTTGAGATCTGACTTCTGTCCCACCATTCTGCCGAAATCACCACACTGACAGTCACCAACACTCTCCTAACGCCTCATTTATCTCCTCCATCATCCTTTTAAACAAATTAATAAATCCCTTTTCTCTCTGCCTCAGGGATCTCACACCTTCCTGTGACTATATCCTCCCCTAAACACCTACACCCAGCAAATTCCTCCTCTGGTCTTTGTATCTCAGTAGAGAGCTTCCCCATCCACCAAATTGTTCAAGCCAGAAACGCAGGAATTCCTGATTCTCCCTCTCCTCCCTCATCCCATCCATTAGCAGATCCTGTTGACTCTATATTCAAAACATATCCCTCAACTATCCACATCCATTCACTTCTCACTTGACAAAGTAACAGCCTCATAATTGGGTTCCCTGCTTCACTCCAGCCCCCCACAGCCAATTTGTCACACAGCAATCACAGTGATCTTTAAAGCAAATCCAATCATGTCACCCCCATACTTTTAAAAGTTTTTAAAATACAAATTCCAAAGTCTCCCCATTCTGCTCAGAATAAAATCCAAGTTGCTTCTACAATAAAATGGCCCTACATTATCAGGGCCCTGCCCACCCCCGAACTCACCCCCTTCTACTCCCACTTGCTCATCACTCTCAAGCCTGGGACCCTCTGACCCTCCCCCTCGTTCAGGTCTCAGCTCAGACCTCACCTGCTCAGGGAGGCCGACCCATCACTGTCCATCACAGCCTGTTTCCCTCTCTTCATAGCGCTGACATTGTTCCCTCATTGTTGGTTATTTAGCGTCTGTCTTCCTCTACTGGAAGGGAAGCTACACAGGGGCAAGGATCTTGTCTTCCTTATTTACCATGACATCTCTGGTGCCTGGAACATGGCAGGCACATGGTAGATGCTCAATAAATATTTGTTGAATGAATGGCCAATGAGATGAAAGAATGAATGGATAGAAACAGGCAAAGAAGAAAATAACCAGGAACAGAGACCCTGAAAAGAGGGAGTTTCTGGAACACAGAAGACGTAATTTGAAGTGGCAAAGTATTAACACTATAAATAGAACTTTCATATTTATTAGAATTCTTACTTGTCCATTAGAAGCAGCCTATTTTAATGAGCACCCGTGCTGGTAAGTCTACGTCAATCTTCACAGCTGGATCAAAGAAGACAACAAAACTACAAAGGCTTTGGAAAATCCTGTGCCCTAAAAGCATTTTTCTGCCGCTTCGCAAACATATCTCAGAAGCAGAGTCCCCTGGGCTTCCTCTCATACTTGTGCTGTAATAAATTCCTTTCTAATACAAAGAGCAGGGAGAGACAGCAGGGGGAAGGTAGTCTGCTCTCTTTCCTCAGGAAATGGAGGGCCCCTGTTCTCTGATGCTGGGGGCTCTTCCACCAAGGAAGCAGCAAAATGTTTGCTCTTCTTAATTGAGGCTTCACAGACCCACACCTCACCTCGCCCTGTTCCTAAATGAGGGCAGACAGCTGGGCTTCTGCTTGCTTCTCTTGCTCCATTTCCACCACTCCTTTCTTTCTGTAATCTAATATAGAAAAAGAAGGAAGGAAGGGAGGGAGAGGAGGGAAGTCACAAAGAACTGCCTCACTTCCCCGGTCATCACAGGCTCACTAGATGATGCTGAACATCAAAATTCACACAGATGAGGAGCCCAGCCCAGTGCCCCATGGTGGACCACACATGGGGAATCCACTGCTCTTGGGTTCCAGTGGCAATGGCGAATGGCAGCCATCTTAAGCTCCTCTGTGAGGAAATTGCTGCTACTTCCAGTTTTCTGGAAAGGGTGCGCTGGCTATGAGGAGGGACTGGGGGCCCCATGCTACTGTGGACCATGCTGATGGATGACCCTAGTGCCCCCTATTGCTCATGGAATTGAGGGGAAACAAAGTCGAACAGAATGACAAGGTTTGCAGCAAGAAACACAGTCTCCTGGCCCACCCATTACTGTCTCAAGTCCTGCTCCCTAGAAGCAAACATTTTCATATCTTTTCATTCCTTTGTTTTTTTTCTAGCATTTACCTCGGTGATTTAAATAATACAAGTATTACTACTAGTACGTGATTTTTCCATTTTCAGCATTATGACATTGACCTCTTCCTATCAAAACTAGGATTTGGCCACCTTACATCATCATCACCATCAACCGCCCTCACACATGTATGCACACGTGTGCACACATATGAACACACACTCCCTTCCCCTGCATCCTCCGAAGACTACTCTCACAATACCCATTGTATTTTTGTATTTTATTATTATGGCCATGTAAATATCGTTCTTTGTTGATCCACAGTTTACTACAACTACATTTTCTTTTTTGAAACTTACTGGGATATAACTTCATGCCTATCAGATTGTCAAAAATTAAAAATCTGAAATCACAAAGTATTGGTGAGAACGAAGCACAAAGGGAATTCTCACACAACATTGCTATGAGTATGAATGGCTACACCCCGACTGTGTGACTCTCGGGAGGTTACTTTCTGTGCCTCTGTTTCTCCCTCCGTAAAAGAGGATGACAGGCTGATTATGAGCCTTCAATGATTTCATACCTGTAACGGCATGGCACTGTCCCTGGTACATGGCCAGGACTCAAGAAATACCGTCATTGGCCAGGTCTCCCTGTTACATGCTCTCATTCTGCAGACTTCTTTCACAACAATTATCACAATTGTAATCGTGTTCATATAATTATTTATGTAATGCCCATCTCCCCACCAGATTATAAGCTCTTCAAGGACAAGAACCACACCTGCTTTATTCTCAGCTCTACCCTTAATGCTAGCAGAGTGACATGCACAAAACACATATACGTTGAATGAATGGATGAGGGAAGAATGAGTGGATGAGTACCCCTACTAGTGCAGAGATGCTGAATGTCAGTGCTAAAAGTTTCTTTTAAAGTACAGAATTGGACACTCTGAGCTATGAGGCTCCTAAGCTACATATCACCAGTGTAATTCCTTCCACAGACTTGATAGTTTGTTGTGATGAAGGTCAAGGGTGGTTCATAGAACAGAAGGAAGAATTATCCCCTTTGAAAAAACAAGCCTGGCTCTATAGAGCTGGGATGAAAAAGAGTAAGAAGTGTAGGTGACAGTTGGCTGGAGAGTTGCAAGACCATAGGAGACACTAATTCACAGATAAAATTAAAACAGCTCTGGACTGGACCAGATGAAAGAGTGTTTGCAGTCAGTTGTCACATCCATTTGCTGTCTGAAGTGAAGGGGAAGGAAGTTGGGAGGCAGCTTTGGAGTGCATTTGAGAAGAAAGAAAAGCAAGGGAGATCAGTGGCTTGGTCTCTGATCAGTAAGGCCGGCCTGCCAATTTCTACATGATATTACTTTACAATTGTTGCATCCTTTAGGGGGAAAGAAAACCTAATATGAGCCCAAGGGACGTCCTCAGGCTCATGTCATTTGGATACTAGGGCATTTGGCATAAAATCCATGCTCAAGATGAGCTTGGGTTAGAGCGATAACTGGGCTCCTTGCCTTTTACAAACGGCTGGCAGTTACAGAGAGCCAACAGAGCAGCAGGCTCTATTAAATGGTCTCCAATTATCAACTTCACAGGTAGGAAGGTGATTAAAATTTAATGACATATCCCAGCGTGTTGCCATTCAATAGAGCTGCTGTCATCTTCCTGTCAAGGAGAATAAAGAAGTGGGAAACGTTGAAAAGGAAAAAAAATATTTTTAAGGTAAAATTCCTCATTTGACAAGGTAGGAGAATAAATAGCCATGTAAAGAAAAAGATCAAAAGTGATTTTGCCTTATAATTACTGACTTAGAGTCTGCATGTCAAATGGCTGCTATTTATGGATTTAATAAGGAAAGAAATTCTCAGTATGTGCTTCAACTTTGAATATGCTTAGTCAGAACATTCTTATCAATACTTCACACATTAAAATGCCTGTGCTTTACAGTTATTTTAAATGGACTACTAAATAAAGATACGCTTTAGTTTGAGTGTGATGTAAGACAATAAAGTAACAACATGCTTATGTGGTTCAGACCGACCCTCTGCAGAATTGCAATAGGCAACTCTCAAAACTGTTAGGGGTAGTTTTTTCCAGCAGCATCACCAGACGAAGTAAACAGGCTCCAAGGTCAGCAGTACCCCTTGTCAGACATCACCCACTTGGATGCATTAGTCACAGCCAAAGTACCCGCCCGGGGACTCCATTGGGAAGGCGTAGGGGGCTCTAAGTAAAGACAATATATGTCAGACCTGGAGAAGGGCAGGGATATGGGCACATGGCATAAAGAGCTAGAAGCAAAGGATGTGTGTGTAGCAACATTTCATTGGTGATCTTAAGCTATAAATTCCATCAATGTGATTTTGACCTATGACAAACATAGTAGCTTTCCTTGTATGATCAATTGCCTAAAAGCAATTTGCAATGAAGTAAATCATGCAGGCTATAAGATGGACCTTTGAAAGTCTTGATTATGACTAATCTTCATGCTAAGTTATCACAGAGACAGATCTCACGGCAGCGTCTACCCGCTGGGAGCCAGCACCAGCCAGGCTGGTAGTCCTGGGGCCGGCATATTCACCCACCCCGTGTGGTCCCAGACTGATGCGCCAGTCAACAGGAGTACCTGTGTTTCTCTTTCCCACCCTCAATCTCTCTTCCTTTCTACTCATATATCAATCAGCTGTTAGTGACACCTACAGGTACAGCCTAGGTGTCACTCAACCAAACTTAGGAGCTAGCGGTTTAGGAAGAAGAGCGGTGCCCTCGGAAAGCTCGGAAAGAGGACCACAGAGCTATTCAGTATAGGCACTGATAACGAGTTACCATGGTGGTCACTCTGATGCACATGCAGATCCCCTTTCAATAAAAGCCTTGTTGTCCCAGCTGCCGGGAGTACTGATGGCCTCTTTAGAGATTGCTACAGTGGCAGAGCTGTCTCACCCAAGGTCCCGTCCCTTCCCAGAGTGGCCAACAACAAATGACTGATCAATGAGATAGTATTAAGGTGTTGATCTCAAAGGCACTTTTCCAAAAACATCTTGCATGTGAAATTCCATTTCAGAATCTTCTCTCTGGGACCCAGTCTACAACACTTGGTACCATAAATGATCCACGAAAAAAAAGTAAAGGTGCTAAGGGGGTCGCCCGGTGGCGCAGCGGTTTAGTCCGCGCTTGGCAGCCCGGGGTTCGCGAGTTCGGATCCCGGGCGCCCGCCGACGCACTGCCTGTCAGCCACGCCGTGGCGGCGTCCCATATAAAGTGGAGGAAGATGGGCACAGATGTTCTCCCAGGGCCAGCCTTCCTCAGCAAAAAAGGGGAGGATTGGTGACGGATGTTAGCTCAGGGCTGGTCTTCCCCACAAAAAAATAAATAAATAAATAAAGGTGCTAAGATGGGGTTTTGGAGCTGGATCGTGGATCATCCCTTGCCCAGCTAACAACCAGGACCCTCTCTTCCACTGTAGGTAAAGCACAGATAACCCCTGGCATAGGGTAGCAGTTCAATTTTTAAAACTTTTGGCAGAGGTCAATTGGAATGGTATACTAGTAGCAGTGAGTGCATTAGATGGTATCTGAGATATATAGAGGAAGGAGCAGCTAGAGGATAATGGAATTAGCTGTGATTGTTATGCTAGATATTACAGAGGAGGTGGCAGGGGCAGAGACAGATAATGAGTAGCTGAGAGATTAATTGCCAGTTAAAAGCTACGCATGACATCCTCCTTGGTAGCCTACAAAGAGACTTTCCCCGCTTGCAGAGAGCAGAGAAGGCTGAGGACCAGATCCACCACTTAATTGTCAGAGTAGCTGAGCTCCAAAGAAAGTTAAACTTCCATCTAAACCAGGTCTACTATGCCAAAGTCAGGTCCCTGGTTGGAGAAGAATGGGACTCTAAATGGACGAAACATCTGGGTTGATGCCCACGATAAATTTTGAATCTCCAGATAAGAGCCCCCAGAACCCTCTGAAGGCCACAGAAGTGGCCCACGTCTCCCTGTCAAGAGCTAACACTCATCCTATCCTTGCCTGAAGATGAGGGAGAAGCCTCTTCCCTCTGGAAGATGATACATTTCCCCTCAGGAAAGGAACTGTGTTAAGGCCACAAGGAATAAACTAGTGAGAGGGTCATCAATGTCTCTCCTCTATGGGCCAGGACTGATATCAAGAGAGGCCATTACAGGGTGGGAGGCTCACTGATTGCAATGTAGAAGATAAGATCTCAAAGTAATGGAGCCTACTTAGCACAGCGTAACTGTCAAAATCCAGGTGACGGCAATTACCATAATGAACAGCTACGTTGAAGCCAGAGGAACCTGAGCCGCAGAGAGGTCTTGAGATGGTTAATGAGAAGGCAGTGTTCTAGGGGCCACATAGAAGGGCAGCCAACAACGATACTACTCGGTTTGTACCACCAAAATAAATCAAGCATGGATTATCAGGAGTCTGAGAGGAATGTCTCCAATAAAAAGTTAGAATCCCTTGCAGGGTTTCCAGACACGAGCAAGGTTTTATAAATGAGCATTGACTGAGGAAGAGGGCAATTCCCCAGAAGGAGGAAACTCTCCAATACCTTCTAACACCATAGCCAAGTAAACATGGAAATGATTGCCTTGGTCCTTCCCCAAAGGAACCTATGGCCATTTACTTGGGTAACTGTGCACTGGGAAAATATCCAAACATTTTTGAGGACCATTGGATCCGGGTCTGAACTGACACTGATATTGGAGTCCTGAAGCATAGTCATAGCCAGTCTCTTAGAGTGGGAGTACATGAAATTCAGGTAATAAATGGAATCTTGGCTAAGATTCTGCTTACGGTGGATTCACAAGGCCCATAGACCCACTTGGTGATCATTTCCCAAATCCCTGAATATATAATTAGAATAAACATACTTAGTAGGTGTCACAACACCCACATTAAGTCCTTGGCCAATGATGTTAATGCTCTCATGATGGGGAACACCAAATGGAAAACAGTTTCAGAAGATGTCCCCAACCCCATAAACAGCAGCTTTACTTCAGCCTCACTCAGGAGTACCCTTGAAAAATAATGACAAGAGAAAATCCTCCCAATGGCAGAGCTTTGAGTAGCGCACCTGGTCTTCTATTTTGTGTTGAAGAGAAATGTCCCCACATTGGAATATAGATGGAATTATGGATAGCGGAAAATGGCTTGGTTGGTCATGAGCTTAGAAGGAGAAAAAATGGAAAATCAGGGACATTGATGTCTTTGGTAGGGGTATGTGGGTAGACATATGGAAGTGGGTATGAAGTGTGATCTTCATTTGCATGCTAATGACCACCAGAGAGCACTAGACTACCAAGTACAAAAATAAATAACCCAAGCTGACATCAGTGAACCTCTGTATCAGTTAGCTCAGTGCTAATATGACGGACATAGGAGAGAAGTAGCCTCGGCAACAGGAGTGGAGGCTATGTCTGGGTCAACAACATGGGCCCAATGGGCCAACCAAGGCCAATCTAGCTACAGCCATTGGCATATATTCAACGTACCAGCAATAGAGACCAATACTAAGTGGCAAAGTGATATTGGATCCTTTCTACTCTAGAAAGTTAAGAAATTCATTCTGAGCTTTCTTTCCCACAGGGCCTCAGCCAGCACCACTATTTGAGGGCTAATAGAGTATCTGATTTGCTGGCACAGGATCCTACATATTATTCTATCAGACCAAGGGACACACTTTACAATAAAGGAGATGTGAAAGAGGACCCATGACCATGGGATCCACTGGATGTATCACACATCACAGCAACCAGAAGCTGCCAGCCTGATAAAACAATGGAATAGCCTATTAAAGGCACAGCTGAAGCAGTACTTTGGGATGTAATACTCTGCAGGGATGGGACTTCATCCTCCAGGATGCAGAACACGTGTTGAATCAAAGACTTTTATATGGTGCTGTGTCTCCAAAAGGAAGAATATGTGAGTCCAGGCCCCAAGGGCTGGAAGCCCACTTTCCATCACTCCCAGTGACCCACTTGAGAAATGTGTGTTTCTCTCCCATGACTATGGACTCTACAGGTTTAGAGATTCTGGTTCCTAAACAGAGATCACTTCTGTCAAAGAATACACAAAGAATCTCATTGACTTATAAGCTATGATTGTTGCCTGGGCATTCCAGGTTTCTTGTGCTAAGGGACCAACAGGCAGAAGAAGAGTCATTATTCTAAGCAGGAGTAATTGTCTTTACTTGAGGCCCAACAGAAATAGAAAGGAATAAATACAGTGTCCAGCAATCCACAAGGGTGCCTTTTGGAACTCCCTTGCCCAATTTTTATTGTGATTGAACAAGTGTAACAACCTGGACCTTGGAAAAGCATGGAGAGAGGGGCTCAGACTCCAGGGTGATAAAGCTCTGATTCCTGCCACCATATAAGCCACTAAGACCATCAGAGGCACTAGCTGAATGTAAGAGGAATCTAGAGTGGGTACCAGGGAAGGGACATGAGTAGCAATTGTAGCCCTAGACCAGCTCCAGCAGTGAGGCTATAGTTTCATCCCACTGATCTTCCTCTTCGGAGCTCCCTCCCAGGAAGAGGTCCACTGGGATCCTGGAAGAGCCAGTCCCAGAACAAATAGGAAAAACTGGCTTCAAGCAGCATGAGGAATGGGCCACCCAAATCTTCCTCCAGTAAATAACTTGCCTGATGCTGAGGGTGTGTCAGCAGACAGCCTTTAGCTGTCACACTGTTCAGGGATTGCTTTAGCAGCAGAGCGCTGCCTCATCCAAGGTCAAGTCCCTTTCCAGAGTGGCCCACATCCAACAACTGACTGATGCAGGGGTATGAAAGCCTGGCCATCTCAACCCAACTCAAGACAACTCCGAACCGCCATCCTAGCCAGAGAGCTCTCCATGGGGTCAGCTAAGCTGCCACTGGGCCTGCATCACGTGCCAAAATTTCCCACTGCCCAATCCTGCTTCCTGCCCCTCCCTTCCCCAGATATTAATCCCAAGGACACTCCTTAATAAACATCCTGCATACTAAATTCTATCTCAGAGTCTGTGTCCCAGAAACCAACCAGCAAAAGTCATCTAACCTCAGTGTCCTCAACTCTAAAATAGGGAAAATACCTGCCCTGTTCATTTCACAGGGAAACAGCCAAATGGTACAATCTATATGAAGCACTTTTAAAACCACGAAGAGTTAGACAATGACAATGTTGTGATTACTATTGTCATTATCTAAATAATCATGCCCTCAATTCTTCTATTCCCTACATTTTTCTAGTGTTATCCAGTTTTTGATAATGCTAAAACTTGAAAACTATTATGTGGTTCTAGCTCTAGGGTGGATTTGCTACCCTGAAAAGGCAAAAAGTGTTCTGACTATAAACATAAATCTTATTTCTCCTTCACAAATTAAAAAGCTATCTAGTACCAGCACTTTTTTTTCTTTTTCTTTTTTTTCAGTTATGGGCTTCTATCATGTTGCCTATGCATTGCTATGGAAGCAGAGAGAAAAAACATTTATCTACCTTCACAGATTTTAAAAATAAGCAAAACAAAGTATTAACCAAAACAAAACCATGGGTCTCCATCAGGCTGTTCTTCGCCATCAGTGCAACCCAATGAAGCGGGAGCGGTCACCACCTGTTCTCTCCCTGGGGGTGAGCAAACAGTCCAGCTCTGCTCTATTAATTAACTTATGGGCAGGAAACAGGCTAGCATCTCACCACTGTGGTCTTGTAGTCTAAAAAGGTAGCCTACTCATTTGCAAATGGGTCCAGCTGCCTAAATCTATTGTGGTTGCTTTGGTTAGACGATGAGGCAAGAACTTTCTGGAAGAGCTAACTACTCTCAAAATATCCAATGGTCCAATTGATCTCCTGTGAAGATGGCATCACCCTACCCTTCCCGTTTGATTTAACTGTCATTTGCTTCATGCTAGACCCTGAGGTCACAGATACTTTCCCTAAATTTCAGCAGCTCATAATTAAGTGAGAGTAGGGACTCAAACACGATTTACCCATCTGCTGGGCCACTTGATATTGAAACTCCCCTGAAAACATCCTCATCAATACTTTCCCATCCCCTGCATCACAGATCACAGTTTGGCATCTGGGATGACAAACTCTAGTCATCACCCTCTCTCATCTACACAATACGGAGTAGCAGCCCGCAGTGGAGAACAGCAGCTGATGGGAAGATGTTCCTTAGTTCACCAGTACCCAGCACGGAGCCTGAATCACAGCAAGGATGCACACGACAACTTTCCACTGAAGGCGAACAGTCCCACCTCCATCCCCTGACCCCAGACCCTCTCTAACATCTTGGACACTTAGTAAAATGGAACTAGTAATTGCATTAAATACTGAGAGCAAGCTGAAATTCTTAGTAGCTCATTAACTAGACTTGGAAAAATTGGAATCAGGTGCAAATAAATTTTTGGTAAGTAATGTTAACATTTTAAGTCAAAAGTTTTTAAACTGCGTTCTGTAAAAACTTTAAATTCTTTGAATGTGCTCTAGACATTCCACACATTTTTAAGAATATATTTTTCAGTTTAAAAAATGGTAATAAGAAAACAAAAAATGCACTCAAATGTGTCATATGCCAAAGGAGGTCATCAACACTGATAAACTCAGGGGCTGCTAGGTCAGGAAAATTCCCCACACCTTCCCTGGATAAATCTGAACTTTTATAAATGTGTCATTAATTTAGAAGCTATACTTTGCCTATATCTTTTTGAAATTCTGACCTGCCCATATCAACTTGTGAAAAATTGCACAAGCAGGTGCACAATTACACTCACGTGCTCAGCTCAAATAAATAAGACATAAGGCTTAGTGGCCCCCTCTACTGTTATAAGTAGTTGTCGTTATTGTAAGTTTTCAGTACTTGTTAGCTACATGGCCATGGGTACAATTTTACTTAAACTCTCTGAGCTCGTGGACCAATGAGCTTTTGCTGAATAATAAACCACCCCAACATTTAGTGGCTTAAAATTTTTTATTTAGCACAGGACTGTATTGGTCAGCAATTTGGA
Source organism: Tapirus indicus (assembly GCA_031878705.1). Lineage (NCBI taxonomy): Eukaryota > Metazoa > Chordata > Mammalia > Perissodactyla > Tapiridae > Tapirus > Tapirus indicus. The sequence continues at coordinate 123,743,841 of CM062918.1, forward strand.
TGGTTCAGCTGGGTGGTTCTTCTGTCTCTTCTGGGCCCACTCATGCATCTGCGGTCCACCATTGCATCGGTACTGCTGATTTTGGCTGGCCGTTCTCATGTGTCTGGGGCCTCAGCTGGGACAGGTCATCTTTGCTCCATGTGGTCTCTCCTCCCCACATCCCCCAGTGGGTGACCTGGGCTTGGTCACATGGTGCTGACAGAATTCAAAGAGAGAATAGGTGTGTGCAAAACCTCTTGTGGCCCACACTCAGAATCTCCCTCTTCATGGTAGGGGAAGAATTTGTGGTCATTTTTGCAATCACCTACTTGGTTTTCTTCTCTGTAAATATAAGAAACCTCATATAGCTGTTGTAGTAAATTGGATAACATGAAAATCACAGGGTACGCTGGAAGTGCTCAGTAAATATCAGTGCCTTTCTCCTCTCCCTTTCCATTCAGAGTAAAGACGTGGGGCCACAAACCAATGAGACATATCTTCTTGTGCAGCTTGTGGACATCATCTTATTAATTTAAGGTTTAAATGAATGCTGGTTTTGGTCAACTTTATTAGATTATCTAATAAATCTATTAATTACAAATCTATATAAAATTAACTTGATTATACATGCACATATGTCTTGATACCAAGTCACACATACAGTGAAACTCTATCCCAACCTATACTAGTGAGAAAGCTTATCTCCAAAGAGACCCCAGTGAACCAACTCCTCTCAGTATTCAATCCTTGAACATGGACTGGCCCATGACTCACTTATGACCAACTGAGTATGATGAAAATAGTGCCAGTTTCCAGGTACAGACCTTAAGAGACTGGTGGCTTCCATTTCCTATGTCTTGAAACACTAACTCTTAGAGCCCTGGACCTCCATGCAAGAAGTCCTGCTGTGCTCCACCACCTCTGGTTGTTCTGGCCCTCAGCTATTTGAAGCATCACAGATGAGTCTCCAAGCAGCATGGAGCAGAGATGTATCATCCCTCCTGTGCCCTGAATTCCTGACCCACAGAATCATAGATACAGTATTATTAATAAAATATCTTTATGCCACTTAAGTTTTCGGGTAATTTTTAATGCAGCAATAGATAATTGGAACAATCAAAAAACTCTGGACATAGCTGCGTGTTTTCATCGGGAGCAGAGAGCTGAAAGCTGCTACCACGGTGCTGCTGCTAGAACACACACAGTCCGTTGATCCATGAATCTGAGAGGAACTAGGAAATCAGGAAGGCTGGCATGATTCGAAGGGGCAGGCAAGGGGAGTGTGGTGTCACCATGGTGTCAAGACCCAGCTCCAACTCACAGTCTGGAAGGCAATGAATGAGCAGAGCAGCCGGGAGGCCCAGATCTACTCCGTCTACACACGGCTCCTTGCAGCATCGCCTGCAAGGCCTCCTGAAGGTTAAACAGAGAACCAGGCTCAACAGCGACGAGGGCCTGGAGCAAAGCCAGGTACTTGGGTCTGGGTGAACGCCCATCACCGCACATGTGGCTAACATAAAGCACAGACAACACCATGACCTGTAGGTGCTCCTGGGGGGGCGGCAAGCTGGAATGAGGCAATCATGAGTTAGATGAGCATGGCTCACGCTTTTGTGACGCCCTGAAGCCCTGCTTCCCACCCCATAGTCCAGCTAGGTGCTACTGGGAAGCCTCAGCAGCAGCAGAATGTGCCAGCCCAATGTGCCCTGCCATAAAGAACGTAGCATCCCTTGGAACAGAGACTCAGACAGGAAAATAGTGTCAGAGCTGCTAATACTGATTCCAGATTGAAAACCAATCACCATGTGAGTGAACACACTGAGAAGGGGCTGTTCATCTGGCCTCTTCAGCCCGCTCTGTACACTCAGATACAAGTACCAAGCATTTATTGAACACTTACCTTGTGTCCCACGTTCTTCTGGGGTCTCTAAGAGGGTGGGATCAAATTTCTGAAAAACAAGGTGCTAGCAACCAATCACTATATGTCTACAGGAGGCATACACTCTGATTCGATTAGTGAACTCCACCAGATTCAACATTCAAGTGGTTTATTCCAGCAAGTAAGTACTTTTTAAGTACCTCCTAGTTGTCAGATACTGTGTAAGGAGTTTAAGATCTGATGGGGGCATCAAGACACTTGGAAATTGCACACATCATAAAGGGAACTAAGTGTCATGGGAAGACCCAGAGGGAAGGGAATAATTTTGACTAGAGGATCTGGGAAGGCTTTGTGGAAGAGCTGGCCTGTGAACTTAGACTTAAGGACAGATGAGGAGGATTTCAGGAAATGGAAGTCAAGGAAACGTGCATTCAAGGCCAGAAAGGAAAAGATGCATTCCAGGCAGAGTAAGCAAGAGGAACAAAGGAGCAGGGGTCTAAAACAATACGGGGAGTTTCTGGAAGGGGAAACATAAAGTGACAAGAGAATGAAGTGAATGAAAGGAGTGAGGGAGGGTAGTTGAAGGTATAGCTGGAAGGGAAGTTGGGGCTACACTATGGTAAAAGCCTTGAATGTCATGCTAAGACAGGTGGAATTAATTGTAGTATAAAGAAATGCTAAATTGCGAGGTGCTAGGAAGTACAAAAAGACCAATTCAAAATAATCGAAAAATGCACGCAAATGGGCAAAAAGTATTTCTGCCTTGAACTGCAAGCTACTACCACCAGGGAGAACTTCACATGTCCTTCACGTCATCAGCACCACCAGGAGGGAGAGGACTGTGTCCATCAGTCACTGCTGCATCCCAGCTCCTCCTAGCGCTGCCATGCAGTGTGGACGTGAATATTTGCAAAGAGAAGGAGTAAATGAATTTTTCCCAAGTTGAAAATTGTTTCTCTTGTTTGTATCACAACATATTGCTTGTTCCACTAGCCATTTATATGCTTTTGTGTTTTTCTTTGAAACTTTAAGGAATTTATGGGCAGAGACCAAGCTATGTCGATTCATATACCTGCTAACACCTAGCAGAGTGCCTTGCAGAGAGCAGTCACTCATTATTTGTTGAGTGTACAAATAATATGGAAGATAAAATAGCCTAATTACATCCCATCAACATATTAATCTAGAACAAAAAGAAAACTATCTAAATTTGCCGTTCCACTTCTGGGAATATATCCGAAAGAAATGAAATCACTATCTCAAAGAGATGTCTGCACCCCCATGTTCATTGCAGCATTATTTACAATAGCCAAGACATGGAAACAACCTAAGTGCCCATCAATGGAGAAGTGGATAAAGAAAATATATATATACACTATACACACACATACAATGGAATATTACTCAGCCATCAGAAGGAAGGAAATCCTACCATTTGCAACAACATGGATGGACCATGAGGGCATTATGCAAAGTGAGATAAATCAGACAGAGAAAGACAAATACTGTATGTTTTCACCTATATGTGGAATCTAAAAAAAACAAACTCATGGATGCAGAGAGCAGATTGATGGCTACCAAGGGCAGGGGTGGGAGGTGGGGAAAAATAGATGAAGGTAGTCAAGAGGTACAAACTTCCAGTTACAAAATAAATAAGTCATGGGAATGTAATGTACAGCACGGGGACTATAGTTAACAATACTGTATTGTATATTTGAAAGTTGCTAAGAGAATAAATCTTAAAAGTTCTCATCACAAGAAAAAAATTGTGAGGTGATGTATGTTAACTTTTTTATTGTGGTAATCATTTTGCAGTATATACGTATATCAAATCATCATGGTGTACACCTAAAACTAATACAATGTGATATGTCAATATCTCAAAACTGGAAGTAAATAAATAAATTTGTAGTCACTTATGATCTTTGTTTTTCGTTCAACACTTAACAATCAAGAGATTCTTCCCATCACTCCCCTTCTGCCTATAATCTTTGTGTGTGTGTGTGTGTACACCTGTATGTTTTTCTATCCCTTTGTCAGCTACAAAATGCTTTTTTTTCCCCCTATTTTATGTTCTCCTTAGAAAGCTGAACTGGGGTCTACTTAAATGAGTCTTGTTTCCTAGTGTAACTTGATTCCTCTGACAAATCTCCCCTCCTTCCTATTCCTCTGCCTTCTTCTTGGGAAGGCAAACAGCCTTCTCTAACGCTTTTTTTCCTAAATCAATGTCCAACCCTCCAATTACTTTGCTCTTCTACCTTGTTTCCATGGATTCTTTTCAATTAGCGCCAAAGTGGGTTGAAGCCTTTTTAAAAGGTCATTTTACTAACAGGAGATTCGCCTTTTCTGAGTCTCTGACCTAAATTCTATCAGCTTGTGATCATATTGCCCAAGCTTCCCTACGGTTTAGTGCACTCCTTCCCTCTCTGCAAGCTTTGAACTAGGAGACTTCCCTGCCCTACTCATTTGTTCTTTCTTCCAATAATTGTCCCCACACTACTATTAGCACAGATTTTTAACTGGATTAAAAGCAAATTTAAAAACTTGCAAGAGGTATAATACTACTGTCTATGGGCCACACTGTAAAAAAAGGAAGACACTGCCTACAGAGAATGTCATGGGACATTCTATAGAACTTAGAATAGTGGTCTTTGGACTTTTTCCCTCATGCATTTCCTAAAATGTTTTCTTTTTGTGTGTGTGAGGAAGATTAACCCTGAGCTAACATCAGTCGCCAATCTTCCTCTTTTTGCTGAGGAAGACTGGCCCTGGGCTAACATCCGTGCCCATCTTCCTCTACTTTATATGGGACGCCGCCACGGCATGGCTGACAAGCAGTGCGTTGGCGGGCGCCCGGGATCCGAACTCGCGAACCCTGGGCTGCCAAGCGCGGACTAAACCGCTGCGCCACCGGGCGGCCCCCTACTGTAACATATTCTTATATGTGAAATTCTTTTGTTGATTGTCCAATTCCTCTGCATCAAAATATGCACATAATTTAAATTTTCCCTTTTGACCATAAGGCTTTATGTTAATTATTTTGGATTAAGTTGTCATGACAGTTATTATCAATACACGATAAACATAATTATATTATAATCTTTTATAAATAAGTATTAAATATAAAATATGCACCTCTTAAAAAGATGGATGTGGCCATTTTGAGTGTTTGGGATTTTGTTTGTTAATTCTTGTGTCTGAGATTACCATTACTTGTTGCTAGAAGGATAGAGTGTGCAGCATCAACTCTACTTCTCGTTTTTGTCTTTGGAGATTGTTCACATGAACTAGTGAAAGTGGAAGGAGGAGTTGTGTTATAGCAATGACTCCATTCTTTACAGAAACAGGAATATAGCAGGGGAACACAAAGCTCTATGTTGGGCTGTTGGCACCTTAACAGAAGGAGAGTTTGCTGACACCAATATTTCAGACGTGTGCTTGTTTGGGGCCTCAGCAGTTCTGTGGCACAATCCCACTCTGGGTGAGAGGTATGCCTTGTATATGTAAATTGAGACAAAGATAATTGTGGAAGGGAGGAGAGAAAAGACAACTAGTTTGATGTCATGATCGCAGGTACATGTTGAGGTAATTTTAGGAAAATGGATGTTGAGGTACTAGAAATCCATTCTGTCACAGCTGTGTCCCATTGTCCCTGTAAAGTCTTTGTGTCCCCTCAGCAATACCTGTGCCCCAGCTGGCTGGGTGTAAATTAGCTGTGGGTACAGTGAGAGAAAAAAAGTGGACTATAATGCCATCTTTGTGCTTGGTCAAAGGAAGGTCATTGAGCCAGAATATCTATGCTTTCTAAACAAATAACCTTGTGTCATTGCCCACAACATAACTGTACTTAAATTTCAATAACTTCAAATACAACGTATAGGTCATATAATTCTGTCTTTCTAATCTGAAGAATGTCATGCTAATTTTCATTAGTGATTACAGAGCATTCACAGTTCTGCATTAAAAATACTGTAAATGTAAAGGACGAGTGAGGAAAAACTGCATAAATTTAAAACAGGAATAATAATTCAGCATGATAGGAGACTCACAGGATGCTTGCTGCTTAAAACACCTAGGATCTTGACATTTCTGCAATAAAAACTGTGGCCCTATTCTTACTTATAATGATAATGGTGGTTAATTAGAAAAGCACTCGGTCCTGGAGGTACAATGGAGGCAGTTTTGAATACTAATAAAAGGAAGCTGTCAAGCAGATCCAGCTAATGATTTACAAAGATAAAGAAGCTACTTCAGTGGAGGATTCTTTTCCCCCATGCTCATCACATATTATTTCAATTCAAGTGGTACATTTGATTTTGAGAGGGAAAAAGAAAAGATCAATTTAGCTTTTACTTTATTTTTGGCCTATTATTTCATATTTCAATTATACTGACCACTTCACTATGAACAGAGTACACAACAATAAGCAACACCATAACAAGGACAGTCCACGATTTTTGCAACCAGTTCTGCCACAGTTCTGGACATCAACACAAGAGTCACTGGGCAGTAAAATGATATTTATATCACAAAAATACATTAGCTAAAAAGAGAATATGTGATCCTTACATTCAAAGAATGCCAAAAAAAAAAAAATACCATGAGGAAAGCAGAGGGAATCTGTTATTTATAAAGACAAAGCTATTCAATTAATGAGTTAGAAATTATTCCCAACATCTGTTATTCTGTATATTTGAGTAAATGTCACTTTTTTTCCTAAACAAAATTGCGGGGAACAATTGCAAATGCAGTGCAATACTATTTCAAGAAATTTTGCTTTTGCATAAACAGCAAGTAGCGGATGCTGACCCAGTTCGTCCCCTCACCTCCCCTCCGCCCCCGATGCAATCCAAGCCCCTCCTTCTCCTGAGCCGCACGTCAGGCTCTTCCTAAACTGCTAAATATTCACAGAGTCCTGCAGTGTTTGGGACAGAGTGCCAGAGACCAGAGAAGAGGTGGAAATCACCGAGCTTATCCTTCTGTGATCATACCTGCAACTGGGACAAACCAGGCATGAACGTGTCCCCTACCTCGGGGTGCCATTAGGAACTAACTTTCCAGATTATGCATCTGTAAACATCATCTAATTACTGCCCCACAAGGGAATCCTCAGGGCATCAAAAGACTTATCAGTAGCTGCAGTTGAGATTTAAAAGGATAGACAAAACCAGAACTATTTGGAATTTTTATTAAAAGCCTGCCAGTATAAATTCCTACTGACCTGACTAGCTGAATTTTAAGATGACAAATAAACTAAAGGAAAAGAGAAAAAGAAGAAAAATCCATTGTTCACTCTCTTAAAAAAAAAATTCCCTGAGATAAAAATGTAGACGAGAGAGACTTCTAAAGCTTGTCAGACTTTTTTTTAACAGGATATAGTAGCCCCAACTGAGAAATGTACATGCAGATGGTGGGGGTAGGGAGCAGGAAGTGGGAGGAGAGAATATACATTCTCATTAAAGTTGCCTCTACTGTCTACACTCCAAACCATTTTACCAAAACAATAGTTTCATGTCTTTATTCTCATGCCTTTGACTCACTTCTCTTTTGCAAACACTTCCTCTTTGCTAAATGATTTGAGAATGTGAAAGTCTAGAGTTTACATATGCCATATGCTTATACTAAATACCTGATAATGCATACTTTATAGCCTACAGAATTTTGAACATTCCAGATTATAGTTTGACAGATCAATCTAATGGGAATGGAAGAGATGTTGTCCACTCCATTTCCATTCCCACTGGAATAAACTGAAGTAATCGTGTGCCCACCAAAGGCCAGAAAAATTAAATGTTGGATGGGATCTAACACCAGTGCTCTGCAGTGAGACTTGACCCAATTGTGTACTGGCACACCCTCTGTGAAACAACTTTCTTAAGAGCCTGATGTGAAATAGCTCACTTCATAGGTCCCACCCACAGGAAATGAGGAAAGAGCTGGGAACAACTAGAAAGTCCAATTAAGACATGCGGAGAGCATCACACTGTAAATTGGAATAGTGGGAGCGCGGCTGGAAATCAGAAAGCACGAAGAAAATAAAGTTGTGAGAGAAGAGCAAGGTGGAGGAGGTCCTGGTCATAAGAGAACCGGCTCGGCTCCCTCAGAGCCCGTCTCCCTGTGGCTGCCTTTACACAATTTCCCTCTTCATCAGGCTGAGCTTTCCAGAACCATGGAGTCATTTATTTAAAATTCATTCACACTTATCACAAGGAGAGGAAATAGGCAATTTCATACCATTGGTGGATGTCCAGGTTGGAGGAAGATACAGCAATACATACCAAAAGTTTTAAAAAGTACGTTTGAACAATTTCACCTCCAGGATTCTGATAAAAGGAAATAACCAGGGAAGTGCACAAAGATATATATGTACAGGAATGCTCCTCATCACATTAATTATAGAAGCAAAATGTTGAAAAATAAAAAATTAAATGTCCAACCATAGGGAAATGATCAAATTAATTTTGGTAGCATCATACCATGAACTATTATGGGCAATTAAAAATGATAATGGGAAACTATCTTGACATGGACATATATTTTCATTATGTAAGTTTTTTAAAAGGAGATTATAAAACAGTGTAGTGGGTTCACATTTTGTTTTTAAAAGACATGAATTCATGGAGAAAGTCTCAAAGGTCTTACCTGTATAACAAAATAAGTTATAAACAACTGTAGAAGAAAATCTTGATTAACGATTGTTAACTTTAAAAACAATTGCAGAACAGTATTACATTATGAGGCCAAGTTAAATAAAATAATCATATATACATGCATATATACAGTGTGTGTTCATTAAATATATATAATATATAATATGCAATATATATAAAATGTGTGTGTGTGTGTGTGTGTGTGTGTGTATATATATATATATATATAAAGAATGGGAGAATATACACCAAAATGTTAACAGTGGTAGGATTGCACATGGTTTTTATTTTCGTTTTTGTACATATTTGGATTTTCCTAATTTTCTACAAATACTTATTTTTCATGATCAGAAAAAGCAGTGATTCTTTAACGCTTATTTATAACATTCCTGTTCATTCCCTTGCAGATAAAAGCCACAAAGAGCCAGTACTAGCTTCCCAGTTCATGACATCTAAGCACTGGTCATTTCACATTTTCTTTTTGGTATTGAAAGCCTAGGTATGAAGGAGGGGGACAAGGTAAGATATCCATTAGGTCAAATCCTTAATGGATATGACTGATTCCACAGATACAATAATTAAGACCAAACATTTAGATTATACAACATAACACTTTTATTTAAAAGGGACAAAGAACTTATCATATTCCTGAAAAACAAAAAACATCTTGAGAGATGATGTTATTATTCTACTACTACACTTTTATGGGTTACATGAAATGATATTAAATGGAAGGTATGCATCATGTTTGGTGGTCTACGTGCATCCTATCTAAAAACCTGCACATATGATCTACATGATTTTTTTTTTTTCTGAAATAGATTAGGAGAGAGTGCCTGGTGTTTGAAGTGTGTTCATTACATTTCAGAATATCAAACAGAATTGCCAAATATGGAGCAACTGCAGTAATGAGGTAACTATGTGAAATACCTTCTCATAGAGCTTGAGACACTGACGAACTTAGTATATAAGAACTCACCAAGAAATAAAGAGGAGCCAGAAACCCGGAGTTCAAAAACTTTCCTAATTTTCTAAAATATGGCCAGTAGACTCTAAAACTACAGACGAGTGAGCTTAACATCAAAGGATAAAACATTCTGGAGTAGATTACTAAACAAATGATTTGTGAGCACTTAGACAAGGATCTCTGATTAGACTGGAAGCCAATATGTGTTCAGAAAAAATAAGGACTTAACTAATTAACCTCATGTTTTAAATAGGTTCATTAATCTGGGGGTGCTATAAATATGTTTGCATATTTAGGTTTGAAAAGACATGTATCAAAATATCTTATAAAATCTCTGCATACGAGACGGAGAAATGTGAACTGGAGGAAAGGCCAGTAAGGTGGAGTGTTAAGAGTCACAAGGAGCAGTGATTATGAGTCCCTGTCATCGTGAATGGAAGCCTCCAGTGTGTGGGTATGTGCTCATATGTGTGTGAGGGTACGTGTGTAGGTGTTCTTATGCATGAATGCTGAGTGGGCTTAATGGAGATCTACCACACACACACACACACACACACACACACACACACACATATAGATACACACATTACATTGCATTGCAAATTTTCCTCATTTCCTCTCTTTTCCTTACGCCACACATTAATGCTTCATCGGATTCTTTTAAGGTCTCCAAAGTATGCATCCAATTTGTCTGCTTCTTACCATTTCTATTACTACCACTTGGCTAAAGCCACCACCACCTCTCACCTGGACCACAGCAAACACTTCCTAACCAGTTGTCTATTTTGACTCTCACTCCCTACAATTCATTTTCCATAAAGCTAGAGTGAGCTTTTTTTTTCTTTTGGTGAGGAAGATTGGTTCTGAGCTAACATCTGTTGCCAGTCTTCCTCTTTTTTGAACGACGAAGATTAGCCCCGAGCTAACACCTGTGCCAATCTTTCATCTTTTTTGTATGTGGGTCACCACCACAGCATGACTGATGAGTGTGTAGGTCTGCATGGAGGATCCAAACCTGCAAACTAGGGCACGATGAGAGAGCACCAAACCTGACCACTATGCCACCTGGTGGGCATTAGAGTGAGTTTTTAAAACTTAAATTAGATCACTCTACTCTTCTGTTTAAAATCCTCCAACTTACTAGAATCAAATGAAAACTCCCTCCCTGGCAAACAAAGCTCCCCATCTGGCCGCCTCTCCCCCTCAACAGCCAGGTAATTGTAACACTCTCTCCCCTCCTCTTGCACTCCAGCTGCTCCTGCCTTAATGCCTTTGAACTAGCTACACCCTTTGCCTGGAATGTCTCCTCCCTCACCCAACTTCTTTTTGTCTTTGAGATTTTAGTTTAAATGTCACCGCTATAGAGAGGCCTTCCCTGACCAACCACTTTTAAGTAGTCGTCCAGAGTTTGACATCAAATGATAAAACATTCTGGAATAGATTACTAAACAAATGGTTTGTGAGCACTTAGAAAAGAATATCTGATTAGATTGGAAGCCAAAATGGGTCAATTTCATATGGTTCAATCTAACAGATTATTAAATTCCTGTGGACAGGAACTTCATTTGTCTTGCTCAATAGTTTATGTCCAATGCCAAGATCAGTGTTCATTAAATGTTTGTGAACTAATAAATTATTGAATTCCTGATGAAGTTTTTAAACATTAAAATGTAAAGAACATAATTTCACCTTTCCTTGATCTAAAAAATACTTCAAAACCTTGCCTCATTAATTATTATTATACTATGATACAGTGTGACAGTTAAAAGATGTACAGAATTGGGGGCCGCCTGGTGGCGCAGCGGTTGAGTCCGCGCTTGGCAGCCCGGGGTTCGCGAGTTCGGATCCCGAGCGCCCGCCGACGCACTGCCTGTCAGCCATGCCGTGGTGGCGTCCCATATAAAGTGGAGGAAGATGGGCACGGATGTTAGCCCAGGGCCAGTCTTCCTCAGCAAAAAGAGGAGGATTAGCAACGGATGTTAGCTCAGGGCTGGTCTTCCTCACACAAAAAAAAAAAGATGTACAGAATTGATGATTAACAGAACACCAAATAATATAAAGTTGATGGTATAAGATTCACAGTTTAAAGGATACTAACCTGAAAAGACATATAAAATACTTCCTGGAGGTCCAGTCTGTCAAGCCTGGAGTTAAAGTTCTTTTGCAGGCGGGCAATCTCAGCCTAATTTGGGGGAAAGCAACAAAAACCCTCATGAAAGCTTCTCCTTGTTTCAATTGCAGAAGCCACTTATCAAAATTCAAGCTCTCTCAGCCTTTTACTGTCAAAATAAATGACAAATCCAGGATTTTTCCATGCAAAGTTGGTTTCACTACATGCTCACACACATTTCAGACACAGAGAGCCTTGAATTCTCATTTGCCTCAGTTTAAAAACAAAAAGAAAAAATTCAACAATAAATTTTCACATATTGAGGTATGGAGTAACTATTTGGGTTCAAAGCTGATTGGACTCAAAAAGCCTGACTTTTGGCCTCTCAAACATACCTTGCACATCTGCTTTAACCATTAAAGTAAGGAATGCACTCTCTTAAGATAAGAATGCATACCTCCCCTCCTACCCCTATTGCTAATGCCCCTATTAGTCCCTTTCCCAACATCAAGGTCATGTTGACCTGCTAATTTGCAACTGAATACTTCTTTGAAACTTTGATAAATATGTATCCTGGGCGTGTTTGATGTATGTTCTTTGTTCTAAAAAGATATAAGACTGTACTGAAAACCATGCTTCTCAGGAATGCTTTCTTCCTTTGTACAAACTGCCTTCCCAGGTTATAACCCTCACCCTGCCTCAAGTGAAACTCACCTTATCTCTCTTAACTATAGAATGGTTATTGGTTATTTTGCATCAACAAGATGAATTCACCTTTGATAGAAGGGGAGTGTAAACCATTTCCCCTGGTTGTTCCACCCCATGAAACTGACAGGATTTCAAAGTTAACTGTCCTCAAAGAGGCCACCTGGTGTGGTGAAGAGCATGGAGTTAGGAGCCAGACTGCCAGGTGAGGGACAATCCCGGCTCTGACACTTCTTGGTTATGTCATTTGGGCAAGTCACTTAACCTCTCTGTGCCTCAGTTTCCTCATGTTTACTTAAACAATAATAGAACACAATTCATAGGGTAGCTGTGAGGATTAAACTGAGTTAATGCAAGTAAAATACTTAAAACTATAAATGCTAATACACCCCATGGTTCCTAAGTTTCTAAGAATCCCCTGGAGTGCATCCAACAACTGCTGATTCCCAAAACTCAACTCCACAAATTCTAATTCATTATGTCTGGACAGGGGCCCAGAGATCTGCCTACTTACTAGCCATCTCAGGTAAATAAAGGCAGGCAATTCCAAGACAATAAGAAACACAAGTCTACAAACTTAAGAGCAAGGAACAGTGAGCTAACTGCCACACTTCCCAGCCAAAACCAGCTCTCTCTGGTATTTCATTGACACAGTCACTACCATTTAAGCTAAAATCTAGGAAAGAAAAAAACTAAAATATGCTCCTTTATCATCTGTGTGTCTGAAATGATCAGTTCTACAACACTTTCCCGTGAGTTTCCACAGCCCAACACTAAACACACAGCACATTCTCCTGTCTTCCTCTAAAGCCCCTGGTCTTTCATCTTCCCCATCTCTTGCCATCATCACAGCTCAAATGCTTATAAGTGGTTTCCATAGTCTTCTTAGATCATCAACCAATACAAAATGTCGACGCAAAATAACCAAAAACAATTCTATAGATAAGAGAAGTAAGGTGAGTTTACTTGAGCCAGAGTGGGGATTATAACCTAGGAAGACCTTAGGAAGTGTTCCAGAGAAGCATGGTATTGAGTACAGACTTATATCTTTTTAGAACAAAGAACATACATTAAACACGCCCAGGATACATTTTCAAAGTTTCAAAGAGGTATTTGGTTGCAAATTAGCAGGTCAACATGACCCTGATGTCGAGAAAGGGGCTAATAAGGGTGTTACCAATAGGGTGCAGGAGGAGAAGTATGCATTCCTATCTTAAGAAAGTACATTCTTTACTTTAATGGTTAAAGCAGATGTACAATGTATGTTTGATAGGCCATAAGTAAGACTTCTTTAGTTCAAGCTGAATCAGTTTCGAACCTGAATAGTTACTCCATATAACTTAATATGTGAAAATCTCTTGTCAGGTGGCAAGTCTCAGAAGAAAATCCTTAGAAAAGGAAGTCACCAAAAACACAAATGAGATCAGAAAAACATTAAGTATCTTCTTTAAAAATCATTGCTCTGTTGATGGTTTTTAGCAAGGGTTTCCTTTCTTTTAAAGGTCTGTGATTGGTGGCATGGGGGATCAGAATTGGCCACCTCAAAATACGTCTCTTTACCTTGATTATTTTAAAAAACAAAAGACTCTAAAAGAAACTTTGACACACACACACACACACACACACACACACACACACACACACGCTAACTGCCTAAAAGAGTTTAAGATAGAAGACCTGTCTCCAGGACAAGCCATCACCACAGAAAACTCTGGGTATGGATAGACTGTGAGGGTCCTTGACAAGCCCATTCTTATCAAAGCTCCCGAGTAAAAGTAGAAATTATCCTTTGTAAGAGAAATTTACATTTATAAGGGCAATCTCCATTTGTAAAGGTGTCTCCCTCTTTGTAACAGAAAGAAAGGGGGATGACCTTATCTCTAGAAACTCTTATCAGTGCGGAAGGCAAGGACTTACATCTGCATATTAACCTTACTCTTGTTTACTGTGGTTTTCTGGTAATCTCCCTTGGCTGACTACCCCCACCCCCAACATCCTCCTTTGTCTTTACCTGAAGATAGTATTTAAGATGAGAACCTCCACCATTTTGTTGAGTTACCCAGTTTCCCCGGGTCTCTCCCATGTATACATGTTATAAAGCTTTGTTTGATTTTCTCCTGCTATTCAGCCTCCTGTCCATTTAAGTTGTAGCCCAGCCAGAAAGGACCCAGAGTGGGTAGAGGGTAATCTTCTTCCCCTTCAGTGGAGTGATGAAGGGAGCAGAGAATCAAGTTAATTACTTTGAAGAGAAGCTATTTTTAGGTCCTTGTACTTGATTTATTCCAGGTGGGAAAAAAATTCCATGGCTTCCTGCTTGTTGACTGAAAAAGAAAAAAAAATCACCCTCCTCAGGAAAGCAAGTTACCAACATGGCAGGAATTTAGTTCTGACTTAGTGGGGTAGGACGAGAACTCCCTGAAGTTCTGGGTTTCCCCTCAGGGTATTTACAGACTTGAACTTGACAGCAAGATCCACCAACACTCATGCTTCAACATGTCCTGGAGGAAGTGCTAAAGGTCCTCATCCTCCCAGATAGTCACAGCTTCAGCAGGTTGTGGCCAAGAGTCACAAGAGCCCCCCTGAGAATCAGAGTGGCTCCTTAACTCCCAGCAACCAGGACCTCTGCTATGTCCTAACATCCTAGTTAGTAAATAAGGCCAAGGAAATTTTATACCCGCATTAAAAAAAAAAAAAAAAAAGTAGAAACAACCTTATGAATTATACGGAAGAATTCCTAACCTCTCACAAAAATGATCATTCATTCACTAACATTTATTGAGTGTTGACTTTGTGTGCAATGAACAGTTCTAGGGACTAGGGATAAGCCTCCTAGAATTTACACTGTATTGGAGGCAAACCTGGAGACTATGTGGCAAAAGAGAGTTCTAGGAAGGAAAAGCAGAAAGTGCAGAAGCCCTGAAGGGGCGGTGTGCTTGGATTGCACAAGGATCAAGGGTTCTAGGATGCAGCAAGAGTGTGGAGTGAGCAAGCTGGAGATGCATAGAAGATTACATCCCAAAAGTAACCAGGGGTCAGATCAAACAGAGCCTTGTGAACAGAAACTACCTATTATCATGTGTGCGTATGGGGGACGGGGAGGATGCCATGACTTTGGCATAATTGTGTGTTTCCTTTTTTTTTTTAAGTGGAATAACTGAGCACTCAAAGTTACGAAAAGTATGAATATTGCTCCAAAAGAAGTCAGAAAATAAATTAGTTGATAAAAATAGGCTGCTTCAGAAGATATTTATTCATTGCCTTCAATCATGTTTTACCCGAGCCAGATCACTGGAGACCCTTACCCCCAGTGGTTGGAAGAATCACTGCACATAAAGGTTATGTTATAAATATTTGTTGAATGATTGAATGAACAGTTTATTTGGCCATCTGTAACATGGAGATGTTGTTCCTTGGGCCTAATAAGATTTCTCTAAGAGTTAAAGACAATCTATAGGTATTTAAGGCAAACAACCTAAAGACCCCCAGTTGCTCTATAATTCTTTCTTGCAGAGAAAGACTTCCACTTGCTCATTGGTAGATAATGGCACTGCTAACAGTCCAGCAAGAATTTCTTACCAAGGTGCTGGGGTAAAAGCTAAACATGTTTTAAACAATGGGTCCTTTCGAAGGGGGGGGTGTAGAACTAAACTAAAATGGAGTCACTTATGTCAGAGAAAAAAATGGAGAATATCAACACAGTTGCATAAGGGAAACAAACTAACCTTACAGGTATTTACAGTTCTTCTCAGAAATCAGCAGAAGACACCAGCCAATCCTCAAACGCCAAGTCTGTTCATACCATCTTTAGTAGAAGACCACTAGGCAACCAATCAGCTGAAAAAGACAAATAACTTCCAGATTTACCCAATAAGAGTCCCTTAGTCTGTGAGCAACTCCGAACTCATTGCTCCCGTAGCCTTGAATTTCCCAGCTTGCAGGTTGAAAGCCTGGCAAGAAACTCATCCTTCTGCTTTGCTTTATTCGGTATGGAGAATTTGGTTTTTGACAGAGGAAATAGCCATCACGATTCCTCTATGCACTTATAATAAATAAGTCACACCAGAAACGATGAATCAGGACAACAGAAATGCTGAAATAAAATAAACAAAAGCTATTTCAGTTGGGAGGTCAGGAATGGAAAGTTCGCACGCCTCTGTGTTCCTTTACTTTACATCTTTTCAAGACTCGACAGGAAACGTTTTTTGACAGATTGCTGAGGCTCCGTGAGCACCGATGGGTCCGGATCCTCTCTTTTCTCCCAAGATCCTCCTCCTCATCTGCAAAGCTGCCCACGAATCTGCTAAAGATTCCCAACTTGGAAGCAGCGCCCCAACACCCATCCGAGGCCGCTGAGTCCGAGCGGGTCGTCCTTTGCCGTGGTCTGCCAGGTCTAGTCGGTGGGGTGGGAATGTGCCCCAGCCCCGCACCAATGGAAAAGCCGCCCGAGAGCGCAGACAATAGGGAGGCGCCCTTCCAATTTCCCAGCCCGCGGCTGTAGGACAGCGCCAGGTAGGGCTGCTAGATTTAGCAAATAAAAACACAGGATGCCCTGGGTTTTATCTAGCAAACCTAGCCCTACAAGCCCTGAGAGGCAGGCGCGAGGACCACACGGGAGAGTGGCGTGGGCAGCAAGGTATGGAGGGAAGAGTGGAAAGAGGATGGGGAAAAAAAAAAAAAGGCAGTCCCATAACTTCTCTAGACCCAGGGGGCCGACTGCGACCGCGCGGTGAGGGACTCGTTGGAAGGTGAGGACGCAGAGCGGCCGTAGGATTTGTGGCTGGTGTTCTTGGCCATGCCTTGACCCAGAAGTCGTTGGTGAAGATGCCCCAGCACAGCGGGGCGCCGGGTCGCACGTCGGGGTTGTTCACGATCGCCCATACGTCGTCGTGCACGAACTCGCCCTCCAGGGAGCGGCCGTAGCCTGGCAGCTCGCCCCCAGCAGAGCCGCAGGGCCGGGCGGCCACACCTTCTCCGCCCCACTGCGCGCGCCCGGATCGCGCTCCGCCACCGCCACCCCCGCCCCCGCCCCCACCCTAATGCACACACCCGCAAAAAAAATGGGCAACTTACGCTGGTTCCGCCCGGCTCCCCGCCGCGCTCAGCCCGCGGGCGCCTGCGTCCCCCCGGCGGCCGAGTCCGCGCGCAGGTGGAGCGGAGGGCGCCGCGCGGGGCTGCCCCGAGGGGCGGAGAAGGGGCGCCCGGGGTCCGCTCTGCTGTGCCCGGCCATGCTCACCGCCTCCCCCCGCCAACCCCTGAACGGGGCTGGGGAGGGTCTCATCTGGCGGGCACCTCCGGGCCCGGGGCCAGGACCGGCTTAGCGGGTGCGCACCCTGAACCCCCCCGCCCCACGCTCCGAGAGAGGAAAGTGGCCGCTGCTTCCCGGGAAGTTCCCGGCTTTTCAGCACCCGGGACAAGAGCAGCGGCGTCGCCCGGGACTCGCTCTCCTCCCGGCACCCGCGCTCGCGTCCCCTCGTCCTCCCCGCCGTCTCCTTCCCGGGCCTTTCTGTCCCCCACCCGCCCTGCGAGCTTCCAAAGCAGCTTTCCGACAGCCGAGAGGAAGGGCCTCCCGGCCGAGGGCTTCCTGCCCGCCCTGCCGTGTGTTCAGAGGCGCCCAGGCTGTTTCCTTCACCGCTCAGCGCTCTGCGCGCGCTTGTGTCCCGGGTTAGATGTTTGGTCTGGGTCTGGGGGCTAAGTTGATTTCTGAAACATTTCTCACCATTTTATTTTTTATTTAAACTCTGGAGGCAATCTGGGAGATATCAAGCAAATTACTCTTCCTTCTCATCCAAGTGGATCACTTGGGTCTGATTATTATTTTCTCGGCTTTGCACATGTTTGAACTGTTCCTGCTAATAGGCAAAGAACCGCCAAGGTCCCTGGCTTTCACTCCTAAACTTCCCGATCTTCTTCAAGGTCCTTTTTCTTTTTAAAATAGTAGTTATAATAGATCAATAATTAGATATCCCAGAATGCTGCTCACTAGATGTGTCTCTGTGTTTGAAAGTCTGTTAACTCTTTCAGGCCTCTTGTAAGTAAAATATAGTTGCATGTTAATGAAACTGAGAACCAAGAGGTTAAAATCTTCCCTAGAGCAAAAACTTGGAGATAAGTTTTGCTAACTACAGCTGTGCATGATTTTGAACAACTCAACTGTTGTTCTAAACTAACCAGGTCTTTCTGTCTTAGTATATGAGTGAACTGTCTTTGCCGAGAAGTCAGGGTCCAGATGTCAAGATTCAGCCTCACAAGGCCAAACACAGGCTGAAGATGAAAAGTGCAGACAGTCAAGGAAAAAGAAATTCAGTCTTCAATGCCAAACGCAGGCTGGTGGGAAGGCACCAACCAGCAAGGCCACACGCTCTCCCTCCCCTCCCTAAACCCTAGATAAAAACCCCTACCTTTTTTTCCTTTCAAGGAGGTTGATATGAGTTTTAACTTCCATTTCCTGGTCTGGCTGCCTTTCGATAATAAACCTCTTTCCTTGCCACAAGCCTGGTGTTCCAGTTATTGGCCCTCCTGTGCAGCGGATAAACAAACCTGTGTTTGTGTTTGGTGATATTAATAGTAGTGGACCTCTGATGAGCCTTCCAGATCCTCCTTCAGGACTAAAGGACTTATTCCCTCAATTCCTGGGAGTGTTGCAGGTAGGGAACTGTCAAATGTCAGTTCTCTTAAGAATTGCCTTGGTTGAAAAGGGTCATCGCTACCAAGGTTGCCTCCAGTTTCCGGGAATAGCATGTATCCAATGACTGATGGATGTTAGGTTATGAAGGCCAACTTGACCCCCTTGCCCTAACTAGGAACAGCTTTGATGAACCATTCCAGCTTCAGGTCTCCCCAGGGGCCTTCGTTGAGGCCCAGCTTCTCCCTTTGTCCAATCCTGATTTCTACCCCAAGACAATTTGGGCACCCCTGAGGACCTGTTCCCACTTTACTTCTGGCCACTGAGGCTGGAGACCTTGGTAAGACACATGCCCTCCTGAGAGTGGGAGAAAAATGCCACAGAGATTCAGAGACCCGTCACATCAGTAAAGTATTTAGGCATCAAGTAGCCAGGACAGTCCCTCCAAACTGAAAGACAAATCACTGCGTCTTGCACCTTCCATCCCCCAAAAGGAAGCACAGTGCCCAGTAGGCCTCTACTGGTTCTGGAAGCAGAATATTCCACACCTAGGAATACTATTTCAGCCAAATACTGGGCCCCAAAAGACTGCTAGCTTAGAGAGGTCCAAAGCAGGAAAACACTGTGCAGCAGGTCCAAGCAGCAGTGCAAGCTGCCCTCGCCCTTGGGCCATGCATCTGACAGACAGACGCACATTATGTTATAGGTTAGTGGTGGGGAAAGACACTACGTGAAGTGTTTGGCAAGGCCCTGAGGGAGAATCACAATGCACACCCATAGGATTCTGGGGCAAGTCCATCCCATCTGCAGTGGGGAACTATACACTCAAAAACAGCTCCTGGTGTCTTACTGGGCCCTGGTAGAGATCAAGTGCAGGACTCATGGGCATCAAGTGACCAAAACGGCCCATGGTGATCTGGATTCTGCCAGACCCACCAACTCATAGGCTGGACAGACATAAAAGCATCCTGGCATATGATGGAAGTGGTGCATCTGGGCTCAAGCACAAGTAGGGACAGAGGTAGCACAGCTGGCATGTACCAGCTCATAGAGCCAGTTGTTAAATTTCCAGGAATTTTGCAAGCACAACCATTATTAAGAATTATATTATATATGCTTATGATTAAATGTTATACTTAAAACAAAGGCAAGAAATACTCAAAGTTTATTACTTCCTAATTATTTTGCTCCATTTTACTATTACTTATGCTGTTGGATTATTTATGTCTTTTACATCAATATCGTGGAAATCCTCTCTAACAGTGTGCTCAGCACCTCTTTTCACAACTCCACATTCAGAAATGTCATGTTGGTAGTGTGAAATTGGCCACTTTGGAAGTATTTCTACTATGTGAATTGTCAAGTGCTAGAGAAAAGAGCTTGATTTATTGTTTTATTGATTGTCTACACAGAATGTAATAGGGAAAATCTTAATAATGTAGATTAAGTATAAAAGTGTGTCATTTCTATAGCCATTACATTGTGAATAGCACACAAAAAAAATGAGGAAGTATTATTCCAGTGTAAGAAAACTATCACCCCATTCAGCCAATAAGTCAGTCACATCATTAGCAAAGGAGTCAAGTTCTAACATAATCTTTCTTGTTTCACTTTTGCCTTTCTCATTCAAGTAAACAAAAATATTAATCAACATTCATATTGAAACTATATTAATTTGCCAGTTACAACCATAGGTTGGCTATGGATGCAAGAATTTGACACAAATCAACAAAAACATTCTGTAAGAATCATTTGGCTATATGGAATTTAAAATAAAGAGTATTGTTTATTTTATTATCTGCAAATTGGGTGCTACACATCCTTCATATTAGTAAAATTTATAATAAATCTATTTATGTGTATTTCTGTAAGCTGAATGTTTGTAGCCCCCCAAATTTATATGTTGAAACTTAATTCTCACTGTGATGATATTTGGAAGCGGGGCCTTTGGGAGGTGATTAGGTCATAAGGATGGAGTGGGATTATGAGATTAGTGTCCTCATGAATGAGATTAGTGTCCTTATAAAAGAGACCCCAGAGAGTTCCCTTGCCCCATCCACTGTTGGGGGACACAGTGAGAAGACAGCCATCTGTGAACCAGGAAGTGGGCCCTCACCAGACACTGAATCTGCTGGCACCTTGATCTCAGACTCCCCAGCCTCCAAAGCTGTGAAAAATAAATCTCTGTTGTTTATAAGCTACCCAATATTCTGTTATAGCAGCCCGAATTGACTAAGACACACACACACACACACACACACACACACACACACACTCACATAAATATATTTTTTGAGAGCCAGAACTTGCTAGAGAAAGCAGAGACCTCAATGTCATCTACCAATTTTGCACCAGTGCTCTACCTCCATCTCACACCTATAGACACATGGGGATTCCTTTTCACCATCTGACTGGAGAGAAAACACTCAGAGCTTGCTTCATTCTGAATCTGCTTGGTAGACAGGTGTAAGCATTACAGTGCCACTCAGGAATGGCTACAAATGGGCCCAACAGGGTGGGCTCCAACTAGTGAAGGCTGCTCTAGCTACTGCCACCTCTGAATATGCAATCTTACAGCAATAAAGACCCAATATAGCACTATTCCTCTAGGACACCAACTGGCCCCTTGGTGGCAAGTTTTCTACGTCAGGCCCCTTCTACCCTGGAAGGGCCAGTGGTTTCTTCTCACAGGAATAGACAGCTCTTCCTATGTTTTTTGCCTTCCTGTGTGTCTGCCTTTGCTGCCCACAGACCCTCAGCCAGCATCACTACTCAAAGGCTTACAGAATGCCCGATTCCACACAACACAGCATCCAGCCAGGGATTCCACTTCAGCAAAAAAGGTGTGGAAGCGAACCCATGTCATGGGGTGCACTGGTTGTATGACATGCCACACCATCCAGAAGCAGCCAGTCTGATAGAGCATTGGATGATCCTGCTGAAAGTGTAGCCGAAGTACCAGCTCAGAGGCAATTCCCTTCAGGTACGAAGTGCTGTCATCCGAAGACTTCCGTATGGTGCTGTGACCTAACAGGAAGAACACGTGGATTCAGGAAACAAAGACTGGAAGCAGGAATAGCCCCACTAACCATGAGTCTCCCTACCCCTGGGGAATATTGTGCTTTCTGTCCCCTGAATCCTGGGCTTGGCATGCTTAGAGGTTTTCATTTTCAAAAGGGGGCTACTCTTCAGAGGACAAAGCAAGGGACCCATTGACCTATCACTGCTGCCTAGCACTTTGGACTCCTTGTGTCCAGGGACCATCAGGTGAGAAGTGAGCTAGCATCTTGGCTGGAGTAATTGACCCTGATCAGCAGGATGAGGTAAGGCTGCTCTTACATAATAAGGCAGAGTGGACTAGGTGTGAAAGTCAGGTGATCCACTTGGGTGCCTCTTGGTATTTCCTTGCCCAGATGTAACTGTAAATGGACAT
The DNA here is from genome assembly GCA_031878705.1 of Tapirus indicus. Classification (NCBI taxonomy): domain Eukaryota; kingdom Metazoa; phylum Chordata; class Mammalia; order Perissodactyla; family Tapiridae; genus Tapirus; species Tapirus indicus. The sequence goes on from CM062918.1 coordinate 123,766,186, forward strand.
GCACAGCAACCCTGGCCTGAGAAGGGGGTGGTTACTGAGGGCTCAGATGCCTCAGAAATGAGGGCTTGAGCACATTACCAGGTTGTAAGATAAAAACTCCTCTTTTTCCACATTCTACTCTCTACTATTACCACACTCACACTTCTGGCCACCAAATTGTGTAAGGTTTTCCCATACCAAGCAATTCTCTGACACAGCTGGGTGTCCTATAACAGAACTCAATTCTAACACTATCTACCTGGAGACAGTGTCAAATCCCACAGATTTGGGGCTCAGTCCCACTTCACATGCCCACTTCACATGCTAATCTCAAGTCTGGGTTGTCATCTATGCTTCTGAGATAAAGGCTATAAATCGGGAGGTTCCCATGACCCCCCTCCTCTGGTTCAATAATTTGCTAGAATGGCTCACAGAACTCAGGAAAACAGTTCACTTACTAGATTACCGGTTTATTATAAAAGGATACAACTCAGAAACATCCAGATGTAAGAGATGCATAGGTCAAGGTATGGGGGAAGGGGCTTGGAGCTTCCATGCCCTTTCCAGGTGCATCACCCACAGCTTCCATGTGCTCACCAACCTGGAAGCTCTCTGCACTCCTTCACTCAGGGTTTTTATGGAAGCTTTATTACATAGGCATGATTGTTTAACTCCTTGGCCACTGAGGATTAATTCAACCTCCAACCCTCTGCCCCTCCCTGGAGGTCAAGAGGGTGGAAGTGAAATTTCCAACCTTCTAATCGCGCGGTCAGTTCCCCTGGCGACCAGCTCCCCATCCTTACGGGTTTTGCAAAAGTCATCTCACTAACATAAACTCATGTGTGTTTGAAAGGGTTGTTATGAATAACAAAAGATACCCCTTTTACCTTTATCCCTCTTATCACTAAGGAAATTCCAAGGGTTTTAGGAGCTTGGTGCCAGGAACAGGGATGAAGACCAAATATATGTTTCCTATTATAAATCACACAGGTAAACCATCAAGACCTGCAGAAGTGAGAGCCAAGGGTGAGAAGAATTTAGAATGGATAACAGAGGAGTAGAGACAACGAGGACCGATTACAGCACTGAGAACTGCAAAAATGAGAGTTCTTGTTCATCCAACGAACCTTCCTGTTTCTGTTTCCTCTCAGGAAGAGAGGCCAATGGGAACCATGTAGTCTGCACATGCGTGAGAAGTGAATCTGTCTGGTGCAGGTGGTGGCCTGTGGAAGCCATGCAGGCGTATTGCCCAGATCTCCCTTCAGGCAGGAAACTGCTCCAGGAGTGCACCACTGCAATGCCTTAGGGATCCGCTGTAGCTTTCCAATGGAGGGCACATTCTTCCTGGGAAGCTTTAGCCAATGACTGAGCACACCGAGAGTCCTAGGATCTGGCCCTTTCTGTCCAATGCAGCACAGTTCTAACGGTAATCTTTGCTCTGAAGCTCTCCATTGAACTGGTCAAGACATTCTCATAACTGCATTGCTGTCTGAGTTTCTTGCTAGGCATTCCTCCTTCTTTTCCTCTCTCCTTTCCTAGGTGTCAGATTTTCACTGATAGGAAGACTTTTCTTGCCTATTCCTACACCTTCTCCCATTTATCTTTCTTTGTCTTTTACCTCCCATAAACCTCTTGTACTTCTGATTCCATCTAGGCATCTGCTTCCCAAGACAACCAAAACTGACTGGTATGGTCATTTAGTTTATGACAAAGATACCCCTGCAGCATAGCAGGAAAATGACCACTTGTTAAACAAATGGCACTGAGCAAATGAAACATGGGGAAAACTTGGCTCTTGACTCCTACTCCACTCTAGTCACAGAAATCAATTCTAGATGGATTTTAGACCTAAACATTAAGAGAAATAAATGAGTTTTTTTCAAAGAGGACCCAAAAACACCAATCATAAATGAAAAGTTGGATAAATGATAAATTGGATTTCATTAAAATTAAGAACTTCTGATCATGAAATGACAGCATTCAGAAAGAAAAAGGCAAGCCTCTAAATGAAAGAAAATATTTTCAATTTATATATCCTAAAGAGATCTCATGTCCAGAATCTATAACAAACTCCTTTAAATTAATAAGAAAAGGATAACACAATTTTTGGAGAGGGAGTGTATTAGTTTCCTATGGCTGCTGTAACCAATTACCACAAACAGTGACTTAAAACAACAGAAGTTTATTCTCTCACAGAAGTCTGAAATCATGATCACTGGGCTGAAATCAAGGTGTTGGAAGGGTTGCACTCTCTCCAGAGACTGTAGAGCAGAATCCATTCCTTGCCTCTTCCAGCTTCTGGTGACTGCTGGCATTCCTTGGTTTGTGGTCACATCACTCTAGTTTCTGCCTTTGTGGTCACATTGCCTCTTCTCTTCTGTCTACCATCTATTCTGTCTGCATTAAATCTCCTTCTGCCTCTCTTATAAGAATACATGTGATTGCATTTAGAGCTCAGCCAGATAAACCAGAATTATCTCGCTATCACGAGATCCTTAACTTAATCACATCTGCAAAACCACTTTTTCCAAATAAGATAACATTTACAGATTCTAGGGATATCTTTGGGGGCCATAATTCAAGCTACTTCAGGGGACAAAGGGTTTGAGCAGACACTTGATGAGAAGGATATCCAGACGGCTGCCAAACTCTCTCACATCACTTCTAATTCTAAAATTCTAGCATTCTATGAAAATCAGTATTCTTAAAGTTAGATATTATAAGAACAATATGACAGTCTTTTACTATTATGTTATTTTACTTTTATAGTTATTATTGTTTGGGAGATAATTTAGAACGTTTTAACAACAAAGTTTATTGTTAAAAACTGAAGTGAGGAAATGAAATAAAAACATAGACACTGAGAATATGGACTCAGAGGAGTAAGAAAAAGGAGACACATGAATATAAAAAACTGTTTACAGCATGAGCTGAGGACTACAAGTTTCCTAAGATGGCAACCACGAATAAATGTATTTCCCTGTGGAAAGTCTCAAAACCGTCACCTCTGTGTGACTGAATCCTAAGTAGCTGAACCAGCAAATTTAATCTCTGAGAGTAAACATTCTACTGATCCCAATTGGGCCACTTATAAGGAACGCTCAGTTTTATATGATCACAAAAAACAAAGAACGTACTATGTAAGATTTTTTAACACAAGAATCCAGAGGAATAAACCTCCCCCTACCTCTCTGTTTCTATCTCTATCTCCCTCTCTCCATCTCTCATTGTTGTCACACCACTGACTTAGGAACTTGACCAGTTAAACCCTCAGCAAGAGGTTGCACGGGCATCTTTCCACCTAGGCAATGGAAAACTGCATCTGTGTTTTCTAATTGCGGGCCCTGATTTCACAGCAGGCTGTGAGAACTAAGGAGACAATGAACAGGTTTCTCCCTCAGGACCTAGTAAACTGGAAGAGCAAGTTTGCGAGTGCTTACCTGAGTAGACTCAGTTATACTAACAGCTCCAGAAGCGCCTCACTTCCTCCAGGAGAGCAGTTCAAGTATTTGATCATTAGGGAGTATTAGATCTACTAATAATTTAGAAAATATTCCTGGTAAAATGGTTATTAAATAAAGTATTACTCATTTAAGTGGCTTTAATCTTTCCCATTATGTGGCAAGTAGGAACTGAAAACGGTTTCGACTATAAACCCATTTAATCTAATTTGTAACATAAGGCATCAGATTTCATTTTCACATTTCAGCAGGCCTTTTGGTGCAAGGCTTCTAGCTGAGCACTGGGCCAGTCGCCACAGGAGGGGCCACACTCTCGAGGTGCTTAAGTTTTACTTGAGATAAAATACACACTGATGTACAGAAAAAGTTCTGTGGGCCAGGGCAAAAAGACGTTGACCTTGGAGATGAGGAGCCCAGACTCTGGTTCTGGTACTAGCCCTGATGAACTGTCACCTCTCCTACCTTGTGCCTACATTTCTAAATCTGTAAATGAGAGAATATGATAGGCTAGTTTCTAAGATGTCTTTTAGTTCTAAGATCAAGTGACTCTGTTTTATGAATGTAAATCAAATGCTGTAGATTAATCAAGAAAGACGTAGTAGCAATACTAGTAGCTAACTTTTATGGATGTATTACTATGTGCCAGGCATTGAGCTAAAATCTTTACAAGCTTTGAACCATTTAAGCCTTAAGACAACTATTAAGGGCAGGTATTACTGTATTCCTTTTAGAAATGGAAAGAAGTAAAAACAAAAAAACCTTTCCAAGATCACACAGCTAGAGTGGTTGGTCACACGGCTTGAAGAAGTGGCTATTCAAGTGAGATTTGAAGGTAAAAGGAATGGTAGAAAATTTAGGGACAATGTGTTTTTTGGTGAGCATGAGGGATACACATCTCCTAAACTGGTTGCAAAACCATTTATTTCACTCCGTCTCCACTGCCAAGATCTTGCTTTAAGCCATCATTATCTCCCATCAGGACTCCTGCAAAGGCCCCCAACAGATCACCCCCATGGCTTCTCTTGGCACACCCAGCCCCTGATCCGGGGTAATCTTTCCAAAACACTAATCTGATATTGCCTTTTCCTCAATAAATATTTGCTGAATGAATCCATGAAACTTTTAGATCATTCACGCTAAAAGATAAGAACTGATTGTTAGTGAAAAGAAGAAGGTAGTGGTGGTCCTGAAGGCAGGTTTGGATTTATGTAGTAAAACAAAGGGAGCCTCTAGATTTTCGACCCAGGAAGTGCCATGATAAACACCATTTGAGGAAATTAGTTCTACCAATGGGTACAGAACACACTAACAAAAGGGGAAAAGACCAGTCAAGGTGCTGTGGAACTGTAGTCATGACAAAATAAACTTGATTTTTCTCAAGCTTTTCTCCATTTATGATGTTTGTAACAACCCAAATTGGTAACTAGAAATCCTTTCTAGCAACAAAAAGAAACTTTAAAGAAAAAGTTTTTATCAAATTGATGCTCACTGATGATGAACATCCTTAAATAATCTATTCCTCTAACATTTTACTACCCAGTCTTGGTGGTCTAGTGATTAAGATTCCACAGCCCTGGTTCATTTCCTGGTTGGGAAACCACACCACCCATCGGTTGGTTGTCATACTGTGGTGGCTGCATGTTGCTGTGATGCTGAAAGCTATGCCACCAGTATTTCAAATACCAGCAGGGTCTCCCATGGTGGACAGGTTTTAGCAGAGCTTCCAGACTAAGACAGACTAGGAAGAAGGACCTGGACACCCAATTCTCAAAAAATTGGCATGAAAACCCTGTGAACAGCAGAGGAGCATTATCTGACACAGCGCCAGAAGGTGACGAGATGGTGCAAAAGGACTGGGCAGAGTTCTGCTCTCTGTGCGTAGGGTCACTAGAAGTTGGAATTGACTTGGCACTCATGACAAAAAAATGTTTTACTACTTCAATAGTGTCAGGTTACACCTGACATTTGATTTTTATATTACACATATTCTTGGAGTAAACATTTTGTTGGAATTAAGCCAAAGACCCAATTCTCAGTCTCCACCTATATTTTAACCTCCATAGTATTATAATAATACCAATGTGAGTGATAACCTTATCTTAATTTTTAAAATAACTCCAACATATAAAACATATTCTCTTAATCCCTAGCCTGTTCATTCTGAGAAGAAAGTTATAATGTTTTCTTCATCGTTGCTCTATCTTCTAGGTCAGGACACAGTCCAGAAACACAAACATTGCTTGAATCTCATATTGGACCAGGCAATCTGTACACTTTCCAATATGTGTTATTTTGGTTCAGTGAGTTTCATTTCAATGCTTTTTCTGCTGTGTCTAGTTTCACAATATGATTAATGACCCAACTTGTCTTGGTCTCCCCACAATTGCCTTGAGAATTTGCAATACTAGATTTATTCACTTACTATAAATGCAAAACAGAGATCCAATTTTCAATGTAAATGTTGCCCTTAAAATACACAGATATTTATCATAGACCGTTTGGTAATCAATTTTTTGGTTTTTGCACACAGAAGTGTTCTATGTGGTAACCATTAACTTTTAAAAATAAAATATTGCCTGTGAAAAGTATCAGATTAACAACATTGCAAATTAAACTCCTTTATCTAAAGGTAGCATAATGGTAGAAGCCATTCCTCTTGCTGCATGTGTCCTCTGAATTCTACCTCAGAAGGACCACCTTTAAGACCAAGAATTATTTTCTCATGAGGGAAAAATATTAAATAGAATTTTAATAATAAAGGAATTTATAAAGTGACTGTTGTAAATAAATTGATATCATGTTATTCCAGTGATCAACCCCAGAAACCACTGGGCTTTTTTCCTCTCTGAGTTGTCTTACCAATCCACTAGAATTCAGCCCTCTAATCTTCATACATAGGTGCCTGTGGAACATCACTGCCATTCCAGAGTGAGCAATATTCTGCAGGCCTCCACAGTGATTCTGATCACAGCTCAGACACAGCTTGGCTCAGCTAGCCCCTCTCTGGTTCCAACTCTGGATTTCGAAAACTTTTATCAATTCCCCCTACCTACCAGGACCTTTCTCATCTCCAAGCCTGCATGCAGGTCGTTCACATTGAAACACTTTTAGTCCCTTTTCTGGCTTGACTAACTCTACTTGTCTTCCAAGTCCCTGCAGAAAGATTACTTCTTCAGCAGGGTCTTAGCTGCCCGTCAGATTAGATTAGGTCCCCCTGATAAACGTTCTCATTGCTCCCTGTCTTAGCATAACGAGGCTCATATTCTCATTAATGTCTGATTTCTTCTTTAGACTATAAGCTCCATGAGAGCTGATAGTCATTAGGTGTTCAATAAGACATGATTTGCAGAAATATTTCAAGGATTAAATGAGATAAGGTATAGCATGCTTAGCCACACAGAGTAAGGGTTTAATATATAGAATCTATTTTTATTATAGCAGTTTACATGCTTGGTGCCAAAATGTTAATATGATAGCAATTTTATAAAGCCATTGGAGCCAAACAAATGTCACCTCGAAGTACCCAGCTTAGGAAGACTGGAGTGGTCATATCCCTAGAAAATCATCAAAGCCAAGCTCAACTTCCATGGCATCCTATTGACCCAAATTTTGCAGCTTCAATGGTTTTTCAAGAACACTCTACAAAACCTATCTTACTGTACTTTTCCACCTTTCAGTTAGAAAGTAGTAAAAAAATATGATCAAAACAAGGTTGATGAACTACAAGATAATTCTGAAATAATTTGTATGTTTCATAGGATAAAAAAAATGAGTCAATATATCAACGTCAATGGTAAAAAGTATTTTCACCATGAGAAGACAGAGACTGTTTACAGCAATAAAGTAGAACCAACCGCTAACAAACGTAATGGTGTGGATGAATCTTAAAAACATTATGCAGAGTGAAAGAAAATAGACACAGAGTACATGATACACCATTCCATTTGTATGAATTTCTAGATGAGATAAAACTGATCTATGGTGACAGAAAGCTGACTAGTGATTATTTGGGACAAGGAGAGTAGGATAGAATGTAAACAAGCATTAGGCACCATTTTGGGGTGACACAAACCTTCTATATCTTCATTGGAGTGGAGTTCACATGGAAGTATACATTTGTCAAAACTTATTGAACTGTATACTTAAAGAGGTACATTTTATCATATGTAAATTGAGCAACAAAAAGTCAAAAATTATTTTTGCTAAAGAGAATATGTTGCTGAAAGAATTAGAAAGATACTATCACTTGTTTTTTTAACAACATAGAGGTAGTACTAACTTGTATCTTTTAAATGTTTACATTGATCACTGTGGAAAGTTTCACACATGTGTGTTTGTGTGCGTATGTGCATGTGTGTGTATGTGTTTCGGTTTGCTGTTATTCCTGAACTGCAAAACCCCTGCATCTTATTAGTAATTAAAAATGAATTATCTTAACTAGGCCAATGTGACTCTGGGGCCACACTCTCAGCCACTATTTTGTACTACCTCAGCTTTTACTGTCTGAATGCCCGAAAACTTCATATTATATGAAAATTTAGCAGCTCAGTAATATAATATGTTGGAGGTAAGTGCTCTCCTGATTGAGTCCAGGTCCTAACTTGTATGTGTAGATCACAGAAATGTACAGGAACCAGAATCCTGTAGGCATAGGCAGCTTTCCATGTTGCCTTTCCCATATACCACATTTTGGCAGCATAAAAAAATAGATCCATTATATGTGAAAAATATAGTAATAATCTCTGAAAAGCTGGGAAATATTTCAAAGCTTGTCAAACCAAAGCCTGCAGCAAATCCTTCTTTGACATCACATAACTACAGATGTCCCAACATGTCTGCCTCCATTGTGTTCAATAAGAGCGATGTGGATCGTGGCACGCCATATGCTGGGGAAGCATACTGGCTTCCAAATGGCATTGAGTCTTCCTTGTCACTTACCCCTCGAGTGCAGATGCGACAGTCATACAAAAAGTAGTGAGTGTCCTAGATCTATTGAGAGAATTGTTACAAGAGGGAAACTCTCCTTAGCTTGATATGATAAAAATCAAATGTGATGTTTTTCTATTCACGTAAGTAGAGTTTCCATTGCAATCCATGACTGAGAGATTGGAACAGATAACAGTTACACAGAAGTTTGGCTTTGCTGGAACTGAGATCTGCCAAAAGGGATGCTACCCATCCAGTGCCTCATTCTAAGTCTGTTCCAGAGGTTCTTGGTGCAAACTGGAAGACCAAAGAATCATCATCATCATCACCATCATCTCAGTAGGAAGCAGACGGGTGACTTTGCTGACTTAGTTCCAGTCACTGGAAGAGTTGCAAACCTTCAGAGTGCTCTTAAATATGTTTGGTTTGCTTAGGAAGTCTAAAGCTGTTTGACTCTCACTAGCATCTTCCCTTTTTTTTTTTAACACTAGAAAACTTGATCTGTAGAAAAGGAAGAGTGCATTTGAAGCTTAGTTGAAATGTAGCTGCAGAAAAATTGTTCAACAGAAGAGAAAAAGCCTCTAAAATACTCTAAGCTTTCTTAGTGTTTCTTATTGTTAGATTGTAGGATATATTTCATTGTTCTTATGGGAGCTATACTCCTCATAATCTGAGTCAAAACAGTTATTTTTAACAGTCTTGGGTTCTTAAAATTTCCAAAACAATTTGTTAAATAATCTGATCAAGAGATTTCCAGCAGGAATTCTACATCTGCAGGAATGTGGCTCAATAAACTTGGGCCAGTCACTGGGCCTCTTCAAATTTAAGTGCTTCTCTGATCAAGAAATTAGGCCTGACACATTCAGGGGCATGCGGCATGGCTGAAAAACAGCAAACAAAAATATCTATGAGTTTACACACCTTATCGCTCTCAATCCTTAAAACAACTATGAGGTAGTGCTTATTAAATTCATTTTTACAAATGAGGAGACTGAGGCAGAGAAAGGTTAAGTGACTTTCCTGTGGCCTCACAGCTACTAAGAGAAGGGGCAGAGTTGCTATGAAACACAGGCCTGTCTGTTTCCAAAACTCTTCCCACTTTCTCCCCCTGCTTCTCTCCTCTTCTTTTCAATAAGTACGAGGAGCCCAACAAACGGCATTTTCATTTTTCAAAGTAGTCTCCCATTCATTCTCATTTGATAACCACAACTCCTCTGCATGACAGGAAAGGGCAATAATACGTTCCCTGTAACAGAGGTGTGGAAACAGCAACTTAGAAACTTTCCCAAGGTCACGACCCTAGGAAATGTCAAATTAGGCATTGAATTCAGTCTTCTTATCCATTTCAAGGTTGACATTACATCTCCCTTTTAAAAATTAAGTTGACCCTAAATTTATAACACCTGCATTTCTCTTTTACTCCCATAGTCTGCGCATTCTTGAGCCCCATGTGCTCCTTTAGAGATGGTTTTCTTCTCAGTGGGGACACACAGATTCTTATATATAAAGATACAAATGTCTTTGTCAAGCAATTCCAAATCTGAAACACATCAGAGCCAGCCAGGGGCATGGTTGTTATTAGTAAAGTCTAAAAGAAATTTGTGTCAAATTTATTTTTATACACTTGAATGTCTCGAACATTTGACTCCCACAGTATCTTCCACTGGGCTTTCATTTTGATCCTGGTCCTCCACATCCCCTGCTTTCACTATTCTGAGGAGCAAATCTTTTGGATCTTTTCCTCCTGGATGTTTTTGGAAGAGAAAACTACCAAGGAAAACGTATGTACTTGTTCACGGTGTTAGCATTTCTTTTCCCAAGATACAGAGGACTGCAGCTGTTTATCATTTGTGACTCGTTCTAAAAACCCTTTGCTGGGGCTGGCCTGGTGGCGCAGCGGTTTAGTTCGCACTTTGCAGCCCGGGGTTCGCGGGTTTGGATCCCGGGCGCTGGCTGATGCACTGTTTGTCAGCCATGCTGTGGCGGCGTCCCATATAAAGTAGAGGAAGATGGGCACGGATGTTAGCCCAGGGCCAGTCTTCCTCAGAAGAAAGGGGGGGATTGGCAACAGATGTTAGCTCAGGGCTGGTCTTCCTCATAAATAAATAAAAATACCCTTCGTTCCTGCTTTCATCAGTAGTGCTGAGATTTAATAGCGTCATATCCTTCCAGGGTGATCTCATATCTTTGTGAAATAGAGTAAGTGATTGGAAGGTTCACTTAGGACACTAGTTTTGAGAAGTAAATACAAAACTACCCAACCACTCCTAAGTCATGTCCTAGCCAATCCTTATTAGACGCTTTTAGCAAAGCACTTTCACCACTCATTCCAGTCAGTGAGATACATAAATTAGAGTGTTTTTTGAGGGCTTATGAACTGTCAGTGCTTACTCCTTATGTACATTAATTCGTGGTCCTCACAACAACTTAATCCTCACAACTCATGGTAAGTATTTTTAACCCTCATTTTTCAGACAATGAAACTGAGGCTCAGAGATATTAAGTAATATGCCCAAGATCATATGTCTAGTGTGTGGTAGGACCACAATTTGAAACTAGGCCTGTCATTCCAAAGTCATTGTTCTGACTACTATGCTATATAGATGCTATGCAGCTCTGGACTATGCTGTACTATACTATACTACTCTAGATTATTCCATTTTATACTTTTCCACTCTATACCATATCAGTCTACACTATACTATATTACACTATGCTAGACTATATGGCATGCTATACTATATCACATCACAATGTTATACTCTAGTATAACATACTGCACTAAAATATAATATACAATATAACATACTATACCACAATATACTATCCACGTAAGCTGTGCTATACTCCACTACATTACACTATGCTATACTATTTAGCATAAACTAATTTAACAATTTCATTTAAATAAGCATCATTGTAACTGGAACATGCATACAAGGTCACCATGGGAGAGACACCTAACGTTCTGGAATGGTTTACTGATCATACAGAATAGCCCACATGACACTCAGAATGAAGTGGTAAAGCTGCAGCATTGGAGACTCTTTGCCTGGGAAACGTTTAATGGTTTTGCTCAGGAAATGCCATAGGATGTGGCTAATGGGAGATCCATTTTCACTTTGGGCTTAAAACTGAAAGATTTGGGGAAAAATCTTTCCCTAAAGAGATTTTAAACACCTTTGATTTTCATAGTTTTGGAAGAACATATCCTAACCTGGAATATATGAGTATACTGCACAAATACCTCTTTTATAATGTTAATGGAAATTATTCTAAAGTAAAGAATAATTTATCCAGAATTATGCAACCTCGGAAAATCAAGCTTTTCTTTCAGCTTGTGTCCAAACGCATATTTTCACTCGTAAAAATGATAGCACTAATATAATTTTATATTCAGTTTTCATTCTACCAACCTTAAAAAAAATATTTCAGTAGAAAAAAGAAAGGTGTTGCCAGTGGTCATGTCAAAGATGAAAAAGCTGGTGATGAGGCTCACCTGGAACTTGAATGCATTCTGTATCTAGCAACCTAGAAATACAAAGAAAAGAAAATCAACCTCATCTGATGAATTATTTCTTTTGAGTCAAGCCACAAATTTACAACCATATTTATACTGAGAGTGAATGAAAACAGGCAAGTAATTCCTGCTCTTCTGGTCATGAAACCTTTGGCTTGTCCAAAGTTAAACGTTACCCACCTGTGTAAGATTCACAGCCATCCAATAACCTAACATTCAGGAAATATCCTGAGAACTAGCCAAGATGGTACCGAAATCAGAAGCTTCTGTCAAGTAGAAAAGGCACATCAATAGGCAAGTGTGAGTGCCGGAACGGCATAAATAGCAGGGAGGATTATAGCCCAAGGGTGTAATCCTTTTTTCTGTTCTTTAGGCAAAAGTGAATGAATAAGTGAACCTGCACATGTACTTAGTGGAGGCAGGAATTTCATGGTTATGTATGTTGTGCTGCATATCATGTGACCATCTGTGCCTTCATCCCCCAAATAGGAGCTTCTTGGGTAAACATTAATATCTATGTGTTTAAAAGTGAGTGTTTAAAAGTGTTTAAAAGTGAGTCAACAAAAAGTGTGCTAAAACTGGCTTGGAATAATGAAGGCACGTGTATGAGAGTGATGAATGCCTCCCCGGGGAGCTCCCAGGGAAGCCAGCATTGAACCATGAGAATTGGTATTAGGTCCAGTCAGAATCTGACATCTTCACTAACGATCTGGAAAAGGGAGTGAATGGCTCATTAATAATATGCGGCTGAAGTGCAATGATTGATTGGATGCAAGAAAGGGCAAAAATTAGTGATGTTAGTAAAATGAGACGCAACTTAGGGAAATGCTCACTCATCTGTTTAGACAGAAAATCACCATCTGAAACCCATTTAATGGGAGCAATCAGTCCAGAAAGCACCGTTGCCAGCAGAGGCCTGGAGGTGACGCCTGGAAGGTTAGACAGGAGACGGGAGGCCCAGCCAGCACTATCAGAGAATCTTCCTAGAAAGACCTCACAACAGCTGGCCAGTGTTCATGTGCTTCCCACAGCTCCTGACACCAAGCCAGAGCCTCTGAAGTCCACTCTGCTTCTGCCTGGTGGCCAGCCTGTCGTCTAACTTCTAGTTCTGGCTGGGAAAGATGGCTCCAGATGGGTTTCCCATCATTGTTTTGCCCAAGAGAAGTTGATGGTGTCCAACACTTTGCTGCTTTGAGGCCAGTATCTAGGCCAAGGGCAGAGGTGTGGGTCCAGACCCAGGATTGAAGGTTAGGAGTATTTCTGGGTAGACCTGGAAATTGTGTCTTAATCTCTGGCCTATAGCTGATGACAAGTTTTCTGAGGTAAAGTTGAAACCAAGACTCAAACCACTTTTCATTCTAGCATTTGGAGGAAGTGGATCATGGACTACCTGCTATTTGCTACTGTGTATCACATCCATCAGCTTAGAGGCTAACCCTACTTATTCTGGATAAAATTTGCATTTGGAACTTATACTTGCCTTATAGCTCTATGCTGACCTTGCTCCCATTAGTTCTCTTACTAGTGGTCCCTCCTGCTGAGCTCTGCAGTGATTGCTGCTCCTTAGTTAAGAAACAGCCATTCTAGCTATAGGGTGAGAAAGTGGAACAAAACCACTAGCTCCTCATTAGTATGTACAAATTCTCCCTCCAATGCATGGGTGCAAGATTCATTGCATTTCTTAATTTTTCCAAATCAAGTTAAATCTGCGTGCATTGAGAGGTTATTTAATGTCTTAATTGACAAGAAACTTGAGGGACATAGTCAATACAGAAAAACTGAAGGAGAGCCTCTGGAAGTCCATCATGATTGCTGCTCAGAGGATCACTTGATGTACAAGTTCACGTCCTCCCTCAAAGGCAGGTGTCATTGCTATTCAGAGTCCTGCTATACATGGCACTCAGCGCTTCTGTGACCATGTGGTTTGGCCCTTGGTCCTACTGAGACTTTCAAGGCTGCAGACTGTGGGTTCATGCCCCAGGCATCCATAGACCATGCTGTCAAAGTCCTGTACCTTCTGGGATTGGGCAGACAGGTCTCTACCAGTCAAAACCTAGAATTAGAAAAAAAGGGAAAATAACTGGTTTGCTCTCTCTCTTTCACCTTCTTGAACCCAAGTTTTAAAAAGACTTCTAACTCTTCTGCCCCAAGATAAGGAGACTTTGTGCCTCTGGACCAACAGCCCACTCACCCCCTTGAGCGGGGAAGGGAAAGTTCCCCCTCTCTCATTGTTTGCTGAATGTCTTTATTGTATTATCCTGCCACAGGGAATTTCTTGTTTGGTTGTTTTTTTGTTTTTCAGGGAAGGAGTCACCGTGAACTAACATTTGTGGCCAATCTTCATCTTTTTTTTTTCTCCCCAAAGCCCCAGCGCATGGTTGTATATTTTAATTGTAAGTCCTTCTAGTTCTTCTAATACGAGCCACTGCCACAGCATGGCAACCAACAGATAGGTGGTGTGGTTGTGACCAGGTAACAAACCCACCCTGACGAAGGAGTGAGAACGCCGAACTTTAACCACTAGGCCATCAGGTCTGGCTCAGGAATTTCTTATGTTATCCTGCCACATGGCCACATATGTTGACCATGACTTTAGGCTTATGATTTTTAAGCCCTGAAAAAAAAATAGATGGTTTTAGGGTAAGATCTGGTCCATTATTTAACCAAAATTCCATTGAAGAAAATTATTTTATCGTTATTTTCTGAAGTCATCCAGATAGCTTATTTTAAGTTTATGGTTATTTAACATTTGGAAGAGGTAGGGATTACTATGTGAACATGAATATAAAATACTACATGTCAGAGCTTAGTTTGCCAAAGAAGAAATGGCAGTGGTAGGCAGAATTGACATAGTTCTATGCATTTTAAATCAGAAAGTATCCAACAGGCTGTGGACTTGGATGGGGCACTTCAGGGTTAAGGTTAAGATTAATTGATTACTGTTACAAAACCGACTGGGGGAGCCAAGACCCCAGGGGTAGCCCCTCGCATCACTCGAGTCCAAACACCCTTACCCTGAATCTCTCTTTAGGGTACTGAGCGCAGGATGCATATGCCTTCTTATCCTGTAATATATTTTCATAGTTTTTTTTTTTTTTTTTTTTTTTTGTGGGGAAGACCAGCCCTGAGCTAACATCCGTCCAATCCTCCCCTTTTTACTGAGGAAGACCGGCCCTGGGCTAACATCCGTGCCCATCTTCCTCCACTTTATATGGGACGCCGCCACGGCATGGCTGACAGGCAGTGCGTCGGCGGGCGCCCGGGATCCGAACCCGCGAACCCCGGGCTGCCAAGCGCGGACTAAACCGCTGCGCCACCGGGCAGACCCCTTATCCTGTAATATAAAAAGACCCAGATCCAAGGCCCAGCCCTGTGAGAATGCAGGGTTGTGGACAAAGCCCAAGATGAACTTTAGAGTCTGGCCCCGCTCTGGTGGACTTAACTGGGGAGGAGCCTTCTCTTGGTTCGTAGCTGCTGCTGGAGCCAGAACCATTGCTTGTCACATCATGACTGGATGCCTCTGTCCACCTTTCAGGAGAACAGATCTGACATTTCCTAAGCCCGGCAGCCTCTGCTTCTGCTGTTCCTGACATGAAGTCTCCACTCTGGCCAGACCAGAGCCCAGCTCTTCTGATTCCTGCTCCGGTGGTCTTTCCCTTGGAGCCATTACAGCAGCTGCCGCCGAGATTACATCGAATGTCACCCTCAATTAACTTGACAAGATACAGTCCTCCCAAACCCCTCCAGGGACTGAGAGAAAAGAAGAGGCTTAGGGTGGGAAACTGAAAAAGGCTTTTATGTTCCTGGCTTTTCCTGCAGGTAAATCTCTCAGAAAATTGCTGTTTTATTGTTTCCAGGCACTTGGCTCATATTATACCAACACAAGTCTGGAAGGCTCTGTCAGCCCATCCATCAGCTTTCACAGGATGAGGACCTCTGGGAAATGTGAAAACAACTCAACAAATTGGACACGTTAATGACACGGTCCAAGTAAACACCAAATCTCGGACATTTCCTTCCTGTCCCTTCCCCCAGTTAAAAATGACACGGAACACTATCGTGAAGGAAACATTTTAAAATGTGAGAATGCACGCGTTTGTGTGCTCCAGGGGGAGAACCAAGCCAAAGTCGTGGGGAATTTCAGAAGGAAATGAACCTTCCTCAGAGAAGCATCCTTTTGTCTCTGGAAATTGGACTATACACAACCCAGAATTATTACAATCTTCCCTGCAGCAATGGGTTGTCAGATAGTTCCCCCTTTATAAATCAGTCTTATTATTTAATCACTTACCAGTTTTCTCCACATATCTAAGTAATGTGAGTTGTCCAGAAAACAACACTGACAATTTAGCTTTAGAAAAATAAACCTCTAATTTTGGAATATGTTGAGCATTTTTACAAATAGTTAATGGACAATGGACTATTATTTTCCTGAATAATATCCACCATCACAAGGTAGCCAGACCAACTTCACCTAAACTGCTTCTGGTATATGTTGCAGCTCAGCAGCTGTAAAATGCCCTGGTTTGGTATTTAGAAATTAAACTGCTCCTTGACAGGTAATCCGATGCCTTGGGTTCCACTGAGGAACATGGCAGGGAAAGGCCGAATGGTGACTATGTTCTCACTGTTCTTCCAAGTTGTCGCAGTCACTTTTGCTGCTTTTATTCCGGTAAACACAAACATTATCCCAGTCCTGTAATGATGTGCCTAAATATGTTTTGTTCCTGTAAGACTCCCTGTCCAGAGCAGGCACAATAAACCTCTTAATTGCGCCAATGCAGCCACAGTGCGCACGTGGCAGAAAAATATAAGAAATGAGAATTTCACGCCAACATTTGGAATTGACTCCAGCTGTTGTAATTGTGACTAAACACTAGTTGTTTTTTAAATGTTATCTAAATTAAGTGAGTGACATTACTGTTTCATACATTGTTAGGAAGGGTACCTTGAGTTTGATTTTGAAGTTTATATTCACACTGTTCTTGGGAAGTTTTCAGCAGATTGTAGACCTAAAGAAATCTGTATGTTTTATTTCCACTCAGAAGGAAAGAAAAAACATACTTTTTATTTGTAAAATTATTATTAAAATCAGGTTCTAAGAAGTTTCTGAGGATATTTTACTCAGAATATGTGGGACATATGTGGTAGGAATAAAGAACTACCAGGTGATAAAGATCTAAAAGCTACTATAGACATGGTATTCAAAGACTTTTTTCCAGTTCCAAGGACCCATCAGTAATTTGCAAGGGGGACAGGGTACTACAGGGGAATGAATATATCTGTAGTTTCAAAATGTTCTTCCTGTTAAGATCCAAATTTTACTGAAGACGTTGGTAAACAACCTCTTTCAAAAATGAAGGAATTACAGGTAACATCTTCGTTTGTTTATTAGGTTAAAACTTATCAAACTGATATTTTCAAAGGTCAAAATCGATCAAATATGGGAAATTTTTCATTTGTTCAACCTAATATTTTCTTCATTTATCATTATGTATATCCTTGCTCAATGTCAGTATTTGATGTGGGTTTATAGTAAAAGACAGATATAATAAATCCATTTGCACAAAGGACAAAGGAACAGGGCTATGTAACAACATGGGAGGGATAATCATTTTGGAAATTCAGTCTAAGGACAACTACCACAATTGAACGGACTCTAAGAATTTCCTGGAAGCCAAAACAAAACTGGAACAAAAGTTACATAGATCTTGCCTAATAAAGAAATACATAGATATTCACAGATGAAAGTCAAATTTTTCCTAGATATTAAGAGAAATATATCAAGTGAGCTTTCATATTAGAGGTATTTCTAAAGTTAATACCTCATATTTATGTAATGTTATATAGTTTATAAATCTTTCTCTTGTGAGTGATTTGATTGAAATTAATGTATCGGTTGAAAAGAGAAACGTGGAGAGAAACTGGAAGCAGTGCATCCCCGTAACTGGATGAAGACAAGAGTACTTCCCCCAAAGAGGGCTTTTTCTCTAGACATCCTCGGATTTCAAGTATTCTCCAAGCTGATGTCATTTCCAAAGTATGGTTCCGTATTGGAAAGTTATTTTATATTGTGAGGTGTAAAATTGATTTTCAGATTAAAATTAAACTAATGTGCATTGGGCCAGTTAAGATGGAGGTTTCTTCCCTAAGACTCTGGACAAACTGACATCAAATTTTCAGATTTGTTGAGTTGAGAGACCAAACTTGGGAATGCAGGAAGGTAAAAGCAAACCTGGGAAATTTTTTAGATATATTTACTTTTCTAGACATCCTCCCACCCCCATACAATTTCAATATGCAGTAAAGAGAATGATTTCCTTATTTTTTCCCAGCTTTATGGAGATATAATTGACACAAAACATTGCGTAAGTTTAAGGTGTATAATGTGGTGATTTGATACACTTATGTATTACAAAATGATTACCACCATAGCATTAGCTAACACCTGTATCACATCACATAATTACCCATTTCTTTTTTATGATGAGAACATTTAAGATTTACTCTCTTGGCAACTTTCAAGCGTATAATACAGTATTATTAACTCTAATCACTATGCTTTATGTTAGATTCCCCAGAACTTATTCCTCTTTTAACTGGAAGTTTGTGCTCTCTGACCAACACCTCTCTTTTAACCCAATCCCCAGCCCCTGGCAATCACCATTTGAGTCTCAGTTTCTATGAGTTTAGCTTTTTTAGATTCCATGTATAAGTGATATCACACAGGATTTATTTTTCTCTGTCTGACTCTTTTCACATAGAATAATGCTCTCAAGGTCCATCCATGTCTCAAATGGCAGAATTTTCTTCTTTCTCATGGTTGAATAATATTCCATTGTATATTTATGCACACCAATTCTTCTTTATCCATTCATCTGTTGATGGACATTTAAGTTGTTTCCATATGTTGGCTATTGTGAACAATGTTTCAATGAACATGGGAATGCAGACATCTCTTCCATGTCCCCTTTTCATTTCCTTTGGATATATACCCAGAAGTGAGATTGCTGACTTATATGATAATTCTACTTTAAATTTTTTGTGAAACCTCCATACTGTTTTCCGCAGTGGCTGCACCAATTTACATTCCCACCAAGAGTACAAAAGTGCTCCCTTTTCTCCACATCCTCATCAACACTTGTTATTTCTTGTTTTCTTAATGATAGTCATTCTAATAGGTGTGAGGTGATATCTCATTGTGGTTTTGATTTGCATTTCCCTGATTATTATTATTATTATTTTGCTGAGGAAGATTCCCCCTGAGCTAACATCTGTGCACATCTTCCTTATTTTGTATGCGGTTGCCACCACAACATGGCTTGATGAGTGGTGTAGGCCCACACCTGGGATCCAAACCCAGGAACCTGGGCCATCAAAGCAGAGTGTGCTGAACTTAACCACTACACCACCAGGCCAGCCCCTCCCTGATGATTACTGACGTTGAGGAAATTTTCATGTACCTGTTGGCCATTTGCATGTCTTCTTTCGAAAAAGGTCGATTCAGTTCCTCTGCCCACTTTTAAATCAGATTGTTTTTTACTATTGAGTTGTATGAGTTCTTTATATATTTTGGATATTAACCTCTCATCAGATATATGATTCGCAAATATTTTCTCCCATTCCATAGTTTGTCTTTTCATTTTGTTTATGGTTTCCTTGCTGTGCAAAAGTTTTTTAATTTGATGTAGTCCCACTTGTTTATTTTTGCTTTTGTTGCCTGTGCTTTTGGTGTTACAGCAGAGCAGCTGTCAATCTCTAGCCTAGGGAAAGATGCTTATCCTCAAGGAAATACCAATGTGGGGGAAGTACATCTTTCTTTATCTTAAAGGGCACTGTTCTTGTCTTTGCAACACAGAAAATACTTAACGTAGATATACAATGCATGCTCAACAGTCATGTCAGGCCCTTTTGGAAAAACAAGGTCAAGCCAAATTAGTTTTACACCAAATGGCTTCCTCATATACCCCAATATATCCTATTGCTTGACATTTATTTATTATATATATTATAAGGAATTGGTCACCTGATGTGGAGGGTGAGAAGTCCCACAATCTATCATTTACAAGCTGGAGACCCAGGAAAACCAATGGTGTAGCTCCAGTCCAAGACAGAAGGCCTGAGGACCAGGAAACCAATGGTGTAAGTCACAGTCAAGGTTAGGAGAAGACCAACATCCTAGCTCAAGCTTCAAGTGAATTCTCCCTTCTTCCCTTTCTTCTTTTTTGTTCTATTCAAGCCCTAAATAGATTAGATGATGCCCACCCACACTGGAGGGGGTGGCAATCTGCTTTACTCAGTCTACTGATTAAAATGCTATATCATCCAGAAACATCCTCACAGACACACTCTGAAATAACATTTAACCAAATATTTGGGCACTCCTTGATCCTGTGAAGTTAACACCTAAAATTAACCATCAAAGAAATGAAAGTTTGGCACTACATCTGTTTTTTGTTTTTTAATTTGCAAAGCCATAACTTGTTTTGGATCTTACTTTTGTTCTGAGAAACTTCTCAAATTTTGGCCAAATGCTATAAATCTGTTAGGGAAGCTATTTCCCATTCAAAAGTCTTTATTATTCAATAAAATCTCCTATTTTTCATTTAAGGCCGTTCACCAGAAAAAAAAATGAGAATAGCACAGCAAACCATCTGCCTGTGGCTTTATTCCAAAATGTGGCTTGATTTGACTCTCTTAGTGGTTGCTTTTCATGACTAGAAGTTCGTAATTTTATTGAAGCCCAATGTATCAATATTTTTAAGTTAGTGTTTCTGAGTCTTTTAAAGCAATATTTGCCTACCTAAGGCCATGAAAACAATCTCCTTTGTTGTCATATAGATGTTTTAATATTTTACCTTTCACGTTTAGGTCTGATCCATCTAGAAGGGATTTTTGTGTAAGATATGAGGTAACAGTCAAGATTCCTTTTTTTTTTTTTTCCATATTGATATCTAATTGACCCAGCATCATTTACTTAAAAAAAAACAGTCTTTTCTCCATACTGCAGTGGCACCTTGGCAATAGATAACTGTGTATACAGGAATAGGTCGGTTTCTGGACTCTATTCTGTTCCACTGTTTTATTTGTCTGTCTATGCACTAACACGATACTGCCTTAATTATTGTCTAGGGAGGGAAAAAAAAAAAAACAGATGACATGGGAATAAGGGCTAAGGAGAAGATATATTACTATCTTGAATCTTAGGAGCTTACATGTTGGACAAAGACCAAAGATGGGGGGCTGGGGAGTGAGACAGGATAGGATTTATAACTTCCTGGTATGTATTGGAACTCTGATGTCAGACTCTGGTGGGTACAGTTAAAATAGAGAGAGAGGACGCCACACTTGGGCTTGCTTAGGTTGAGGGCAGACTTGGCCTTGTCAGCAGTGGAGCCCTATGGAGTAAATATAAAAATTGAAACTCAAGATTGTAATGTGCTCTTGGACAATAATTCCTAGGAAAGAATTCATATCAGATAAATTTCCATCAAAATATAGGATAAATGCATACTATAACTGTGAGAAAAACTGAATTAGTACAATTTCTTGGGTTTGATATTTGACATGTTTTTTTATATAACAAAGGCAAACTAAATGCAACTTAAATAGTCAAGAAAAATGTGATTGGTTAGCTTAATTGTGATTCATCCATATGATGTTATACTGCACAACTGTTAGATATCATTTTATAACAGAATAACTAATCGCATGAAAAAATTATTATCTATTAAGTTTAAAAAAGCTTTTTATAGAATAGCACATTTAGCATAATCCCAATTTACATTAAAGAAAATGTATTTCTATGGATCAATAAAAGACTAGAATAAATATACCTAAGTATTTGCAGTGGTTATTTCTGGGTGATACGATAAGGATATTTTTATTTTTTTATATCCTTCTGTATTTCTTCAAGAACTAGTAATATTTTAATTATTATAGGAAAAATAATTGCTTTTCTTCCCTTGTAGATTCTACATTCATCCTGTTAGCCTTTATGACACTGGGCTAAAATATGTACCAGTGATATTAGACATATCTGAACTGTGTATATAATTGTGCAGAAAAAGCACAAAAGGCAATAATTGAATAAAATGATAATAGAACAAATTTCATAAAACTTTCTTGCCCTTGATTTATTTTAGCCCCATTCTAATTCCTTTCAGGAATATAGTTCTTCCTCATTTGCATGAGTGACTTAATCTGGGTGAAGCTCAGAGAGGCGCTTCGGTAATAACTGTTTTAAATTTCTGTGGGTGGACAAAAGGTGTCTCAGAAAGTAGTAGTACAATAACAATAAATGCTTTAAATATTAGCAGAGACTAAATAACAAGGCTGAAATCCTATTCCTGTGCAGTCCCTTTTGTAGCCAAACGAAGTTTCCCACACTTTAGGAGAGAAGCAGACAACTTGATGGGCTGGCATAGCAGTGTATACCTTCTCTCTCAGACATTAACATTTACACTATGTCTCTTAACACAGAGCAGTATTGAATCAAGGAAAGATGAAGATGCAAGAAAAAAACCAAACTTTAATGTTTTAAAATATTTATTTATTGCTTTGTCTGTAAGAAGATGTCAGGTAGCTTAATATTTTAAATAAAATTAATCTCAAACGCATCATCTGAACCGGATAGACTATAGATGCCACTGAAAGAGTAAAAGCTTAGAGGAAAGTTTAATGAAATACCGAGTACTCAGAGACCTGGAATCAAGCTTGGAAGTTTCTTTTCTCCCTACTCCTTTTGGTCACCTCTCTGGAACCCCAGCTGTGTGCACTTGAACACCGTTCTCCACTTTTTCCATTGTCAAGGAAACTCATCTTGGTTTCCTCTGAAAAAGGAGACAACTCGTAGAAGAAGCGAATAGGTAGGGTTGGCTTTGATGGTGATTTGAGGAAGAAGAAAAGGCCTGCTCTCTATAGAAAACTATTATCAGAATCACTCTTTCAGGATAACACTTTGCCACTGCAAAGCTCCTGTAAAAAACATAACTATGTTTCTTGGGAAACTTAACATATCAACCTATTACACCTACTGACAAGGACAATTTCACTATTCTATTTAGCTGTTAACTTAGAAATTGTGATGGTTAATTGTATGTGTCAACTTGACTGGGCCATGGGGTGCCTAGATATTTGGTCAAAGATTATTCTGGATTGTTTCTGTGAGGGCATTTTTGGATCAGTTTAACATTTAATTTGATAGACTGAGTAAAGCAGATTGCTCTCTCTTATGTCGGTGGGCCTCATCCAATCCGTTGAAGGCCTGAATAGAACAAAAAGACTGACCCTCTCCCTGAATAAGAGGAAATTCCTCCTGCCTGACTGCCTTCAGATTCAGACTGAAACATCAACTCTCCTTGGGTCTCAAGCCTCCAGCCTTTGGATTGGAATTCCATCATTGCCTTTCCTGAGTCTCCAGTTTTTCTGTGTCTTGCCAGCCTCCACAACTAAGTGAGCCAATTCCTTATTCTATATAGATATAGATATAGATATGAATGATATATATATAGTGACCCATAGATGAATGGCCTTAAATGAAAAATAGATATCGTATTGGTTCTGTTTCTCTGGAGAACTCTAATATAGATATCTAGAATATTATGGAATTGATTTCATGCACACATACCAACTTTGTGCAGGTTTGGTCATCCAGCCCAGTCCATTGTGCATTTTAACACAGATTATGCCCACAGTATAAGTGTATCGTCTGATGCACAGGAGGGGTGGCTGCAGTGTAGGCTGCCTGGGAGGAAGCAGGGTCCTGTGACTGGAGACAGACTCAGCCCAAGGAAGAGCTAAAGCTACCAGAATGTAAAATAATTTTGATGAAAACATTCACGCTGTGAATTTTCAATCTCATTTCTCACTCAGTAATTTTTAGGTCACCAAAAATGACCAGAAAATGGATAAAATGTAGCCTGTCTTGGAACATTTTTGTTCCAGGTGACTGTGCCACTCCATTCAGTGAGTGTTCAACTACTCAAATATTTTGCCTCAAATTCCTTTTTTATTATTCAGTTTATTTAAACTAAAAAAAAAATTCACCCAAATTCGAATTCTTTTGTATGGAACAAATTTGGGTAGTAAAAAGCCAACAATGAAGAATTAGGCATTTTAAGTTTTTCTATTTGGATGTGCCAAATTCCACGTGACTGAACACAATAACATACAGCAATAGGAAGTTTCAAAGGGCCTGAAAGAGTTAACAGATTTGCAAACCTCCAGATAAATCACGTAATCAGCACCCTGGGATATCTAATTTGTTTACATATAATAATTAATATTTTAAAATACAAAACAATCTTTCAGACAAGGAAATTTAGAAGCCAAAGCCAGAGGACTCCCGCAGTTCTTTGCGTATTGTTAGCAGGAACAGTTCAAACACGTGCAAAGTCCAGAAAATAATCATCAGACCCAAGTGATCCACTTGGGTGAGAAGAAAGGAATTTGCTCGGCATCTTCTGTATTATCTCAAGAGTTTACACAGAAAATAAAATGGTGAGAAATGTTTCAGAAATCAACTTAGCCCCCAGCCCCAAACCAAACATCGAACCCGGGACTTGTCACAAGCGCGCGCAGAGCGCTGAGCGGTGAAGGAAACAGCCTGGGCGCCTCTGAACACACGGCAGGGCGGGCAGGAAGCCCTCAGCCGGGGAGGCCCTTCCTCTCGGCTTTCGGAAAGCTGCTTTGGAAGCTCCCTTTCCCCGCGGTTCCTCCACCCGGAGGCCGCGACTGCGGGACGCAGGGCGGGTGGGGGACAGAAAGGCCCGGGAAGGAGACGGCGGGGAGGACGAGGGGACGCGAGCGCGGGTGCCGGGAGGAGAGCGAGTCCCGGGCGACGCCGCTGCTCTTGTCCCGGGTGCTGAAAAGCCGGGAACTTCCCGGGAAGCAGCGGCCACTTTCCTCTCTCCGAGCGTGGGGCGGGGGGGTTCAGGGTGCGCACCCGCTAAGCCCGTCCTGGCCCCGGGCCCGGAGGTGCCGGCCAGATGAGACCCTCCCCAGCCCCGTTCGGGGGTGGGGGGCGGTGAGCATGGCCGGGCACAGCAGAGCGGACCCCGGGCGCCCCCTCCCCGCCCCTCGGGGCAGCCCCGCGCGGCGCCCTCCGCTCCACCTGCGCGCGGACTCCGCCCCCGGGGGAACGCAGGCGCCCCCGGGCTGAGCGCGGCGGGGAGCCGGGCGGGGCGGAGGCGCTGGGGCGCGGGGGAGAGAGCGGCCCGAGTCCCGGGATTGGGGGGTGGAGGCGAGAGCGAGCGGGGCATGCGCAGTTGGGCGGAGGAGGTGGCGATGGCCGGGGGAGGCGAGGGGACTGCTGTTTATTTGCAGCTGGGCCAACTCGGCGGAGCGCGGGGCGCCGGCGGCGGGTCCAGCTGCTGCCGCACCATGCCCGAGTACCCCTCCGGGCAGCCGCCGCGCGTCGCCAGGGTCCCGGCCGGGGAGGATGCCAGACGCCCGGGAGAGGCCAGGGCAGCGGTGGCGGCGGCGGCGCGATGGTGGTGACCCGCTCTGCCCGAGGCGGCGGCGGGGACCGCGCGCCCTCCCGGTGGCGGGGCTGCGGACTCGCGCCGGCCGGGGCGAGCTGCCTGTGCTACGGCCGCTCCCTGCAGGGAGAGTTCGTGCACGACGACGTGTGGGCGATCGTGAACAACCCCGACGTGCGGCCCGGCGCCCCGCTGCGCTGGGGCATCTTCACCAACGACTTCTGGGGCAAGGGCATGGCCGAGAACACCAGCCACAAGTCCTACCGGCCGCTCTGCGTCCTCACCTTCGAATGCGCCCGTGCCCGGAGAAGTTACGAAACTGGACTGAGGAGAGTTTCTATATCTTGCCGCCCCTTTCCCTCCACGCCTCCCTCCTCTCCCGCTGTCCACGCCACTCTGCTCCACGGTCCTGCGACCCGCTTCTCTAAATTCTGGAGCGGCTCCAGAGGCGCGGGTTGGGGAGTTGGGAGAGTTTTCCCAAGTGTCTGCGCTCTCGGCGGATTGTTCTCTCTGGAGAGACCTGAGAGCAAGGTGAAGGAGCCTCATCCTCACTTGCCTTCCCTCACCCCGCCCCCGCCCCTTAGTGACCAGGTGAAGCAGCCCTAGTACAGCTGCCTCCTGAGTGGTGTGTGGGAGGGGGCGCGGGGGTGGGACGCTGCTTCCAGGGGAGTAATTTCTGAGAATCTTGTGGGCAACTTTGCAGATGGGCAGACTGTCTGAGCCCCTGTTAGGTCGTGTTTAATCACAAGAGGAGGTAGCTGGGATCTGCCTGCTGCCTGGGTGTGGGGGGAAAGCAGAGGAGGTGTCAAAAAATGTAAAGGATCTGAGATTTTACCTTGCTTAAAAGCAATTAGCTTGCCACACTTTTATAGATGCTAGCAGAGGCCAGAAGAAGCCTGGGTCGGAAATAAAAAGTACCGTATCATTTTATTACTCATGTTCAGTAATTTATTACTCAGCTTCATGTTCAGTTGCTTCCCCTCACCCCCAAAGTCCCATGGGAGTGATGCAGAGGAGGGCCTAGGTGGATATTTCACCCACAGCGGGTCTGTGTCACAGTCAGTGAACCCCAATATTTTAAAGGGGCTCTTAGCAATTCCCCCACCCCAAACTTTTCCCTAGAGGAGACATTATCTTTATTATGCTGGTCAGGAAACAAATCTGGCCTCTCTTCCAAAGGGAGACACTGTCTCAAATAGCCTTGAAAAGGTAGTCTGGGACAAGAGCTGTAACAAGAGGTGTAGAAATGACATGGAGAATTTCTCCCTAACAGGAAGCAGGAGTGGACCCCACCGCACCCTTGGCTGCTCCCCCAAACTCCAAACTGACAAAAACCGCCAGCAACTAAGACCTTCTGGAATCCTGGCCAAATTGGTTTTTCCTTTATAAACTTAGAGTTACTATTCAGCAATCCTGATGTTTCATATGTGAACAATTTGTAGTGTAAGGGGGAAGCAAAGGTTCTTATAGTGGAGCATTCGATTTAGATGAGGGCTAGCTCTAGATTTTTTTTATTTTACAGAGAACATAAAAAACGGCCCTTGAAAATTATCTGCAAAACATATTTTATCTTAGTTATCTAGAGAAGAGAGGGTTAGGAAGAAAGGGAGTCTGATAAATCATGCTTTAGAGAGAGTCTGAGTCAGGGTGGAGATAACAGAGAAAGGTCAGATTCCAAGGGGTTTTGTATATATCATGTAGATGAGTTCATGAATGGAATCAGGGGAGACGTCTAATGAAGAAATCTCTTGTAACCAATAAATTCTTCTTATCTTCCTTCGGAGCCACTTGCATGTTTTTCCTACCCTTGAGGAACCAGTTATCCCACTTTTAAAGAAGGAATGTTTGATGATGCCAAAGTAATGACATTGTTTTTCTAACGACAATAGGTGTTTTCTGTTCTAAAATGTCCTGTATACATATAGTCTGACCCCTGGCTACATCTTCACTTCATCTCCACGTCACACATTCACTCCAAACCAACCCTCGAGATCCCTTGTTGTTCTTTGTGCACACTTAACCCACTGCCACCTCAGGGCCTTTGACGGGCTGTTTTTCTTCCTGGAAAGTTCTTCCTGCAAGCCTGGCTTGTTCAGGCTTTGCTTAAAGGTCTTGTCATCAGAGAACCCTTCCCTGATTATTGTATCTCAAACAGTGCTCTACATCCATACTTTTTTACCTTGCTTTGTCTTCAGTGGCATTCATCACTACCTGGTATATTTATTTGTTTATTCCTACCCTGCCCCTGCCCCTGCTTACACTACAGTCTAAGCTCCGTGAAGGCTACCCCTGCTATCTAGAACAATTTCTGCCACAAAGTAGGTACTCAATGTATGAATAATTTGGGGAATGTTCAGCAACTTTCCAGATAATTTTTAAGACAGGGCTATCTTTTTTTTTTTAATATGAGAATAAAGTCTCCTTGGTCTTATTTCTTGGCTATCTCTTTCTTACTGCAAAAGAAAGTGGAGGCGGCCTAGGAGTTCCCTGGACACACCCTGAGGATTTGGGTGCATCCTGATTATTGGCAGTTCTGGTTCTGAAAGCACCTCTGATTCTGTGTCTCTCAGCTGCAACCTGCTGGCTGTGACTCTCTGGGGAAGAAGAGCATCTTCGGCACGTTCAGATCTTCCTCCTCCGGACGGCATAGTGAAGCATAAGAGCTTGTGTGTAGTGGGGGGGATCCTTCCTAAATGTGCAAGGCTGTAGTGGCTGTGCATCCTAAGGTCAAATCCACAACCACAGGGTTCTATCCATGCCCTTGTGTCAGCACGGTGCCTTCCATTCATGCTGGTGTCCAGTTTTCTCTGAGGAGAGGTCACTTTTGTTTCAGACAAAAAGACGTATCCATGAAATACTGTTTTCTAACAGATTGAATGGACTAAAAGGACCTGAAAATACCCTGTCCTCATAGGAATAACATGCCCATCTCCTCCCCTCAGCACTCCAGCAAATACACACCTCTAAAGGACAACCAGGTTATTGCTAAAACAAATCACTCAGCAACCAGTGACAAAGAAGATATTTGGTGTTGATATGATCTAATTTTTTAATATTTGCTGACTGCCTTTTCTGGGGGCTTTCTTCTGGGACTTGCCACCTTCTACATGTGGTTAGTGACCTTCCTTGTCCTCAGTTCCCACACCCTTTCTTTGGAGTGGTTGTAACTGAATACTAAGTTAACAATAGTGACATTAACTACTCCTTAACTTGGTCATGTGTGTGGGCTTCTCTTGATCAGCTTTCCTCCCACTCTCTCCGTGCTGCCTCCCTTCCCTTTCCCTTAAGGCCCTGTGAGGACGTCCCATCCCACGTTAAACTTGCATCACAACGTGAACTTTGCTCTCACCTCCAAGGGCAGTGTTGTGTGTGCATTGGTGCCTGTGAATCACATCCTCTGGGACTTCAGAGACATGACGTGGTGATGATTTGCTGGTTGTTCCTGGTACTGGAGGGAATGCAGAAGAAGAGCAACCAAAAGGATTTGGGGCCAGAGAGACTCACCTTAGAGTTGTGAACGACGCCATGAGTGGAGCCATATTAAAACAGAGCCAGAGCAACCATTTCAGAGGAATGGCCTTGCACATTTTGTTTTCTTTATCTTCCCAACTGGACCAAGCCGCCAACACTCCAAGAAGTCAGTAAGGACAAGAATATCCTGTTTGCAAGGACTGATAAAACTGGACTTTGCTGATGACTGAATAGCTAACCACTCAGTGAAGTACAAATCTAGTCTTACCTCATCTAGCACCAATGAACTCTTCTTTAACACACTTACCTCATCCTCCCTTTTTCCCCATAAAACCCTTAAGCCCCTCTCCTGTAATCAGAGCATGTTTTGGGTTTCTGCCTGTCTGAATCTATGTCTCCTGAACGGCAATTCTAATTGCCCAAGTTAATACCTGCTGTTTAAATTGATGAGGAAGAGATGAGGAAGAAGAAAGACCAGTGGCTTTAGAGGAAGACGGGAGAGTGTTCTGTGTGTTTAGTGTTGGGCCATGGAAACTCACAGGAAAGTGTTGTAGAACCCATCATTTCGGACACACAGATGATAAAGGAGCATATTTTAGTTTTTTCTTCCCTGGATTTTAGCTTAAATGGTAGTGACTGTGTCAACGAGTGACCAGAGAGAGCTGGATTTGGCTGGAAAGTGGGGTAGTTAGCTCTTCATACCCTGCCCTGTGCAGATCTCTGGTCCCCTTCCAGCTCTTTAAATTACAATTTATAGAGGGCAGCTCAGAGAGTCTGCTTCGTACCAAGCACACTGGGTGAGTCTTAGATACTCAAAAGTCAGGAACCCCTGGTTATGATAATAGCTAACATTTATTTATGAAGGATTTACTAGGTGCAGCATTTACTATTTCAAATATTTAGTCGTTTTAATCCTCATCACAGCCTCAAGAATTAGGTATTATTGCTACAGTTTTACAGATAAAGGAAACTGAGGCACAGAGAGGTTAAGTGACTTGCCCAACTGATGAAGGTAAGAAGTGTCAGAGCCAGGATTGTCCCTCACCTGGCAGTCTAGCTCCTAACTCCATGCTCTTCACCACCACACTAGGTGGCCTCTCAGAGGACAGTTAACTTTGAAATCCTGTCGGCCTCCTGGGATGGAACAGCCAGGGGAGATAGTTTATAATGCACTTTTATCATTCTTTTTGTTTTTAAACAGAGGTGAGTGAGTGATTTAAGGTCCTGTGTGCGCATGTGAAATATTTGCTTGCATGTAGTGATTGGAAGACCCTAGATTTGTCTTCTGATAACTTGGTCATAGGGCTTATGTCTTTTTGTTTGGACAGTTAAGGCTGGGAGAGATTTAATTTCAAAAAGCAGCTTCTTGATTTGAAATAGCAAAAAGCTTTCATGAGAATTTTTATTGCTCTTCAAAAAATTAGGTTGAGATTGCCTGCCTGCAAAAGGACTTCAATTCCAGGCTTAAAAGACTGGACCTCCAAGAAGCATTTTATGCAAGTCTTTCCAAATTGCTGTTCTTTAAATCGTGACACTCATATTGTAAACATTCTGGATTATTTGGGGGAGTTTTTTGTTGGTTTTGTGACATTTTTTGGGTGGCATTTTATTAACCAGATTCTTCTTTCAACCATTATGTCCATATTTTTCAACTCATACTATATACCATAGAATAAAAATATTTATAATGATGAACAGAGGCACTGCAAGATGGTGAATTATTTTCTACATTATCACAAATGAGGACTCTGCTCACCAGGAGCATATATTCTAGTAGTGGGAGGCAAAGAATAGGCAAATTATAAATAAACGGTCATAAGACACTATTGGGCTACTCCTCCAGACAACAGACAGAATGGAGAGAATAGTCAATATCCTAGAAAAACATTAAAAGAAAGAGCATGCAGAGCAAGTTTCTTGAACTGAGCGAATAAACAACATAATGTAGGAAAACATAATATAGCATCAAGACAGCGTTGAGCAATTTGACCCTCACGCAGGAATATCCACCCCAGTGCTTCTTTCCTGGAATCTTGTATCACAGCTTCCCAGGAACATGCCTGCCCTGTGTCTGGTTTTGACCTTTTTGATTCCCACTCTGGGCTGTTTCTCTCTCTCAAACTGGGCAGAGATTCTCTAATCATCCACAAAAGCATTAAAACTCTACTCAGTTTATTTATGTCCTCTTTCCAGGGAAGGAAAGATTTCCCTGTTGATTGGGATCATTAGAAATTCCCCTGGGAGACATGGACACGTTGTGGTCTTCCTGTGTGTTAATGTGGATTTACCAGAAGCCCCAGGGAGCCATGTGCTTAAATGCACAGTTCCTGTTCTAGGAGAGTAACTGTCTGCAGTGTTTACAGTATACAGGCCCTTTGGAAATGGTCTCAAGTGATTTTAAATAAATAGAAGTGAGTTAGATGCAGTGTTGCTGAAGCATGTTATTTATTCTGGGTAGGCTCCCTGGAGAAGGCTGAATTAATGCTATGTTGACCTCCCTCCTCCCAAGGAGAAAGTTTTCTGGAGACTCTTGGTGAAAGGCAGGGCAAGGAGGGTGGGACAGAGAAGGGCTTCTTTGGCCACTGGGGGTGTGTCACTGTCTGTAAAACAGGCTGGGGACACGGATGGGCTTTTACAAACCTTCCAAAGCCTGCTGTTGAAAGTTAGGAACGGTTTCTTAGGAACATCCGGGTGATGTGGAACATTAAAGTGAAGAGAACTTCAGAGTATTTCAAGCAGAGTGGAAGAAAAAATATTCTACTCTACTCTTTACTGTAAGAAAGGCTTCTTAACTTGGGCTTTGGGGTTTGGCCTGGGAGGGAAGCAATCTTTGAGTTCTTGAAAATATAGGCAAAATGTTGTTCATGTGAGCACGAGTGCATTTTTCTGGGGAGAGCGTTCTTAGCTTTCACCACACAAAGGAATCTGTAAGAAACCATCTTGGTCTTTTCTTATCCCCTTAGGAGCAGCTGCTTTTAGATTCCCTTCGAGAGAATTTTTATATTCCCTTATATTCTCTTCCAGGGTTACAGTCCTTGTTTTTTTTGTAAATCTGAGCTGTTTTTCAAAAAGGATTAAAAGAGAAAGATGTACTTTATCTAAAACACCAGGTTTCTGAGTGCATGAAGGAGACAATACATGTCTCTTCTCCTCTTTCCTTTCACACACTGTTCCCATGACTTTCCTTGCTTTCCAGAATGTGTGCCCCCGGACCTTTCCCAGAAAGTGGCGCCCTCTCCCAGGAATGATGCCCTGTGCTATCAGTGAGCTCATTGCTGCCCCTGCTTCCTGGACTGTTTTCCAAGGAGGAATACAGAATTTTACATGGAGCCAAGGTCATTTGCATTCATATTTGCCACAGTCTGGAAGGCTCTCCATCTGCAAGAGATTGCTATCAAGATTATTTCAAGAAGAAAAATTGTTTTCTTTTCCTATTACCTGGCCTATTTTTTGGTGAGGAATGAAGACTAAACCAAATACAGAGACTCACAGAACTGAGAGACCATCATTTCCAACTTCCTACTCAGTAGAATAATTATTCATTCATTCAATAAACTTTCATTTAGAGCCTCCTCCGTGATGAGTGCAGAGGATGCAATGATGAACAAGACAAAGTATGAAAAATTACTCATGATCTATTAAAAAGGACAGCTAGGGAGTTTTAAAAATTGGTTAGATGCTGTAATGAAGGTACTTTCTGGGTGATGTGGGACCTGAGATACTTTCCTTTTTGGATGTTATTTCAGGTGGACTGTTGTCAAGTTTTGCTTGGACAGTTTTGGTTACCCAAGCACCTGTCCCAGTTTTTAAACATCAATTCTTTCTTTGACTGAGCTGAAATTGCCTCTTGGTTGCTAGTATATTGAGTATAAATACCCAAAGGGTCAGGCTGGTGTACTAATTGCATGAATGAGCTGACTGTTGGATTATATACTTTTGATTTAGGCATTTTGCATATTAAACACATGAAAATACTTTCCTCTCTTAAAGGAAATATACTTCCTTCTATTTCTCTTCTTGAGATAAGCAGTCATTTTGGCCTGTCTTGATTTCCGATGTTTAATAGTAACACAGGCCCCCAAAATATTCCACTCTTCTCTTTACTGTAAGAAGAACAATAATGTGTGTGTAATGATAAATGATAGCTTCCAGTTGGGAACACAAAAGGATATACAGGGACTACGGCAAGTTGTGAACAATGCCTATTCTAAATGAGTGGCCAAATAATCTATCCAAGCCGGCCCAGTGTTACCAGTTCTTCTGCTATTTCAAGAGAAGCCAGAAATAAGATTTTTTTTTAAATGTAAAGTCTGACTTTTAGATGTTGGCATATTAAACATATAACAGCTAATCAAAATAAGTTTACAGACTAGGCCTAGCCCTAGGGCAGCCTATTTGCCACATCTGAATAGACAGTGCTCTTAGTAACTCCAAAGAGGAAATGTCCCCTTTGGGGGTTACTCAGAACAAATACGTTCCTTCAGTATTTCATTCATTCACTCATTTATTCATTCATACTTCCATCCACATACTTATGCCAATATATATATATATTTTATATATATATATATATATTAATTTTGGTGAAAAAGATTGATCCTGAGCTAACACCTGTTGCCAATCTTCCTCTTTTTGCTTGAGGAAGAGTGGCCCTGAGCGAACATGCATGTCTGTCTTCCTCTGTTTTGTATGTGGGGCACCACCACAGCGTAGTTTGATGAGTGGTGTAGTTCTACGTCCAGGATCCAATCCCACGAACCCCAGGCCACCGAAGAGAGTGCACCAAACTTAACTACTAGGCCACCAGGCTGGCCCCTACTCATGCCAATATTTACTGAGTGCATACTATGAGCCAAGCACTGTGCTGGGCACTGGGTTATAGCAGAAAATATGGTAAAGACACTGTCCCCCAAGGAATTTCCTTTTATTTTCATCTTTCATCTTCTCTATGCTGAGCCTTTTACCACAAACTTGAGCTTTTGAGGATGCCTGTTTCCTCTTGTCATCGCCTGATTTTAAGTGAATGGCTTAGTTGGATTGGAAGACTCAGCCTGAAGAAGTGTAAAACAGTGTCAATTACCTCAGTTACCCTGAGGAAACTGAGCATAAATTCTCTCTTCTCTGAGAACAGGGACCTTGGTCATGTCCTTCTCTCCAGCGTTTTTGTGACTTTTGAAGCCATCCCACCACACACGGCCCCTCCGGATAAGGAGTGTGGAGGTTTTAGTTGCTCCTCCCAGTAGTCCAGTCCAGGGCCCTTTCCTTATTTCCTCTGGGTGGGCCACAGAGCAAGTGGATTATTTCACACCAGGGCCCAGTCTGCGTAAAGTCTCACTTCAGGGCAGATCCTACCCAACATTTCAATTTTCTAGCCTTTGGTGGAAACAGAATTACTTCAATTTATTCCAGCGGGAGTGAAAATTGAGTGGACAACAAGATCTCTTTTCTGTTCCATTTAGACTGATCTGTCAGGCTATAACTCAGGCTGTTTAAAATTCTGTAGATTGTAAGTTATGTAAGTAATCAGATATTGGGAATTCTGTAAGGTCTGGACCAAAATGGCAGCCACTAACTGCATGTGACTACTGAACCCTTGAAATGTAGCTAGTCCAAACTGAGATGTGTTGTAAGTATAAAACATATTGGATTTTGAAGACTTTGAACAAAAACAAAAGAGTATGAAATATCTCATTAATGATTTTTGATATTGATTACAGGCTGAAATAATAATATTTTGGACATATTGGCTTAATTAAAATATATTATTAAAATTAATCTCAATGGTCTATTTTTCCTTTTTTTAACATGGCTACTAAAACATTTAAAATTACGTATGTGGCATGCATTATATTTCTGTTGTACAGTGCCAATCTAGACTTTCTCTTTCTCAGCTGATTTACCAAAGAAGAGGTATTTGCATAACAGAAGCAAGTCAAGGCACAAGGATGAAGACTGGACTAGTGTTTTGGTAAAATGCTTTAGTGTGTAGACATTAATAGATAATATCTGTTCAGGTGTATGGCCCTCCTCTGACCATGCTCTCTACGTGTGCATTTTTCCCTACAACAACATTGATTCTGTTGGTAATGGTATGACTTCTTAGTCATTTTAAGGCAAAATTCAGAAGTCTCTTTTGTCTGCATTGCTAGCTCAGGAAATTTTTTCAGAGATTAAATAATATGTTCCTTCTCTTTCTTTTTGGGAGTAGAGAGTTCTTTTTTAGTTTAACTATAGTGATCTTATAATTCAGGGTCTCAGATGAATGGGAATTTTGGTAAGAGGGTTTTTAGTAAAAATTCTAAAAGTTATGTTTTTGCTCATCCTGTTTATTTCAGCTGCAACAATGAATAAGCCGTCTCCTGCCATTCCATGTACAGCTACCTATACATCTCAGGCGAGACAAAGACTTCTCCAGGGGTACATGGGCATGACATTGTTTAGGGAATCAGTTCCCAGAGTCCCTTGTGAGGTAGTAACTAATTGTGCTTCCAGATGCATAGCTGGGAGGTTGGTTCCTAGTGGCACCGTGGTGAGAAAAAAACATTTACACCTGATTTTTCCCAACTCTGGATATGATCACAAGAGAAGTTGTCTCTGGCGGCTGAGACGCTCACCTCCAGCCCTGCAGGACTCCCCTTTGGACCATCATCTGCTCAAGAAGAGCCCAGTGGTGAGAGAGTAGAGGTAGTTCGCGTTTGGATTGCATTGCATGTGAAGAGAGAACAACCTCTGTCTTCCTGCTTTTTCCATGACACCAAAATTTCTTGAAATATAAATGTGCTGTATTTGCAGAGTGATACATACTCAAATGTTTAGAACAACTGGATGTTGGGAATAATTTTTAACCAATCGATCGAATAGATTGTCTTTATAAATGATAGAGTTTTCTCTTGGAATTTTAATACTATCATAATCTCTTTATAGCTAATGCAGATTCATTATTTTGGGGTTTTTTTTTCCCCTGGCTAAACATTTTTTTGACAGGCATGAACCCATTCTATTTCCATGCAGTAAATATAATTTCACACTGCCTCATGGCTCTTGAGCTGATTTATACCTGTGACAAATCTGTCTTCAAGTCGTGGACTTGCTTTTGTTACATATTGCTTTTTGCTGTGTACTCTATTCATGCTGAGGAACTCAATGAAATAATGGATGAAAAAATAAGTACAAGCTAAATTGATTTTTTCTCCATGCTTGAATTCAAATAATAACTGGTGAACAGGAATAAAAAAAGCCACTAAAATATTTTCTTTATCTTTATAAATATACTATCTATCTGCATGCATTTTTCCCTTTGTGATCACAATTGCCTTTATTGAACATCCAAGATGAACAGGGTATTTTTAAAATTATTAAATACCATTATCATTCAAACCATGAAAAAAGACCATAGTCTTTTATTGCAGAAAATTGATACCCAACGTGTTTTAAGCAGCAAGCATCATTTGAGGTGCCTACTACCAGGCTGACTCATTATTCTTGTCTAAATTTATATTTTACCTTTTCCTCACCCTGCCTTTTTATTCATAATATTTATGATGCAGAACTGTGCATTCTCTGAGAGGACCATAAAAATGTTACCATGGCATTCTTCAAGTTAGAATGACAGACTATGTGACCTAGAAATTATATTGCAAATTATTTCATAAGAAGTCCAGTTATACCGTGGGAACAAAAATAAAGTTATTGATTTATAAGGTAGAGTATTCTGGCTCCACAAGCCTCTTGGTGATGCACTGAATTGGAACTGTCTGGGCCCCTGTGCCCATCACAATAATCATAGGCAATCCACTCTAAACCTGCTGGAATAGCGACCTATACATCTCAGGCGAGATAAAGACTTCCCCGGGGGCACATGGGCATCACATTGTCTAGGGAATCACTTCCCAGAGCCTTAACTTCCATCCTCACACTCTCCTAAAACTGATCTGCCTGAGACTGTATCTGTGGTCATGGCACCACGATGATTCTCTTTCCCTCGTACCTGTTCACACTGAGTCTTCCTTCTTTACAAACATAAGTCATCATTCTCACTCATCCAGAGTCCTCTTACAACTCTTATGTAAAAATCTGAGGCACAAGCCAAAGGACGATTTGCACTACTGGGATCAACCAAACATCCTTTAATCAAGGCTCCACCAAACCAAAGTAAACTTCATCTCTTTCTCCCAGTCTCTTGCTCAACAGGGTAAAGCCTGGCATTAGAAATAGGGTATTTTGGCCTGTGTTGGGATGTTCTTAACCCAGAAGGGAGATGGTTCTCATGGGAATGGGTATCATAGGTTTATGTGAATGTAAAACATGAATCCAGACTTAGTAACAGAAAGCACATCTGATTTGCAATTGGTTTGATAATAAGACTGGCTTTGTCCATTAAGATGGTAGATATCTTTCATAAACTGAATGACTTAAATCTCCACATTTTGATGAAAATAGTTAAAACATAATATTTGTATTACATGCAAATATATAGTAAATATATAATACAGGTATTATATTTTAAAATATTTTATTTATTTCTAAAGCATGATTTTGGCAAAAGTGTGGTATAAGTAACAGTATTTCCATTTTACAGCCCATTCTAAGTTTGTTGGACTAAGCAGGTATCTCTAAGTGAAAGAGTAATAAATATAAGTAAAAGCTCATTTGATAAGGGTAAAGCCTCATGGAGTACAGGAGTCCCCCCTCATTCACAGGGGATATGTTCCAAAACCCCCAGTAGATGCCTGAAATCACAGATAGTACAAACCCTATATATATTATGTTTTTTCCTATACATCCATAGCTATAATAAAGTTTAATTTTTAAATTAGGCACAGTAAGAGATTAACAACAATAACTAATAATAAAATAGAACTATAACAATATATTGTAATAAAAATTATGTGAATGTAGTCTCTTTCTCAAAATACCTCATTGTACAAATTTAATGCCTTTTCCATCGTAACTAAACACTTATCAAGCACTATGGCCATAACTTTTACAGTTTGAGGTACAACAGCAAAACGAGCAAGACTCTTTTTCCTTAAAAGAAAGATCCATTTCAAAAGAAAGGTAAAAGATCCATTCTTACCACAGATCTTAGCAACCTCAGTATACGATTTTTTTTTCTTTCCTTATTAAATCGAAAACTTTCACCTTTTCACTTAAAGGAAGCACTTTACTGCTTCTCTTCGGCATATCCAAATTGCCAGCATCACTACTCTCGTGCTTTGGGGTCATTATTAAGTAAAATAGAGTTGGTTACTTGAACACAAGCATGGGATACCATGACAGTTGATCTGATAACTGAGGCAGCTAAGTGATTAATGGGCGGGTAGCATATACAGTGTGGATATGCTGGACAAAGGGATGATTCACGTCCCAGGTGGGAGGGAGCAGGATGGCGAGAGATTTCATCACGCTACTTAGAACAGCCCGGATTTAAAACTTATGAATTGTTTATTTCTGGAATTTTCCATTTACTATTTTTGGATCGTGGTTGACTGGAGGCAACTGAAATTGGGGAAAGCAAAGCCAGGAGGAGACTATTGTATTCCTAGAAACTAGGCAAATAAGTGACTCTAATGGCAGAGTTACAAATCATTTTGTGACAGGTGGGTTCCAGTATCTGCTTTCAACAGAGGAATTGAGTTGTCAGCTGCTACAACGTTAAAAACAGTTTTCAACGATAAATCACTATGTGAATTTGGGCATTCTGCGAGTTCAAAGAACTGAGTCATTGCTGGAACACAACTCTTCCCGTTCTCATATACATGAACAATATATAAAGAAAAAATTGGGAATACTGTTGATGCTGCCCACTGTTTTGTTCTAGAATTAAATAATATTCACCCACAGACACAAGAACAACACCCCCCAAAGTGCATTATTACATTTAATATTTAATTATCAAAATTTGTTATGCGTGAGTATGTATAAGTGTGTGTGGTTGATCAACTCTGTGTAAATAACAAAGGTAATGACAAGTTAATCCCAATTAAACTTTTTTAACACTTAAAGCCTTATAGCTACAGGAAATTAAATTTTTTAAATTTATATACATACTGATGATGTTGAGAGATGAAGTAATTAATAAGAGATTTTCCAGCATAAATATGTATTAAAGCGAGCTAAAATGCTGCAGGAGAAATGGAATAGAAATGTTTCTTTCAGGAGAAAAGGAAGAACGTAAAATATCCCAGCTCTTAAAGAAGAGCTTCTTCAAATTTGTATAAATGAAAGATGACAGAGCTTCACTTCAACATGGCATTTAGATTCCACTGGGTACATTTCACACAGTGATATTAAGGTTTTATTTTAAAATGTCAGAAACACAATGAACTGAAAATCCTTTCTATTTAAAATTATGATGCAAATTTAAATATTTACCTAAATGATGAGAGAGGATACGTAGTTTTTTAA
The DNA here is from genome assembly GCA_031878705.1 of Tapirus indicus. NCBI lineage: Eukaryota > Metazoa > Chordata > Mammalia > Perissodactyla > Tapiridae > Tapirus > Tapirus indicus. The sequence continues at coordinate 123,805,431 of CM062918.1, forward strand.
AATTCTTTTATAAGGCAAAAAAAGTAAAGCGCTTCAGCTGTAAACTATAGAATTTCTGACAGTGAGTCACTGGCGATATGTCGCATTTTTTTAAATGCCAGCATTACACTTCTGGCGAATGATTTTATTTTAGTCCATTTGAAAATCCACATCTAGAGTAGTTTGGAGACAATTATTAGAAGAAGTAACCAATAAGTAGGGCGGGTAACCATCTTAATTCAATGCCTGCAGAGAGGGCATGCATGAAACTGTGGTAACCTTGGACAGAGTGATCACAAGCTAATAGAGTGTGGGTTGGATTATAAGGAAAAAAGAAAATTCTATTAGTAAAATAACCTTTAAAAAGTTTCAGCAGGCTTTAGTGCTAAATGAAAAGAATCCACGGGAACAGGATAAAAGGGGTGAAGGAGACTGGGAGCAGATACTCATTTAGGAAAGGATGTTAGAGGCGGCCATTCGCATTCACAAGGTGGGAGAGGAGGAGGAAGAAGTCAAGGAAATTGTTTGACAAATTACACTGGGAAATGAAAACAAGAGATTCATTTTTAAAAGCAAACTTCGGGTCAGGTTTCTAAGGAGGAAGAGAGAGAAAAAGGAAAAGAGATGTACTTTGTACAAAATATAAGGATAAATTATATTTAAAACAATTAAAGATCATGCAGGGAAAAAGGAGTAAAGAGAAATAGCTCCCCTTTGTTGAATTAGGAACAAAAAGTAGACTGTAACTGTTAAAAGGAAGGATGGGAAAATTAAAAAAAAAAAAACACCTTTTTTTGGTATTCATGTGACTTCACTAGAGTATTTCATCTGCCATATTAATTAGACACTCAACAACTGTTCAATAAATGCCGACTGGGTACAAGTCACTCTCTAGGTACTGGGAGGGTGCGTGGACAGGCACAGACTGGTCCCTGCCCATGAGCTGTTTAGAGTCTCGAAGGAAAGTAAAAGAACATAAAAATAACTACAAGAATTAGCAGTTTGTTATGATACAAGCCAGAACTTCAGCATGGAGAGAAACTGATTCCAACTCGGGTAGGCAGGAAGAATTTATTCATTTATCCATTCTTTCCATAAATATTCATGCACGTGTTTCGTACCAGCATAGACTGCTCCGTGCAGCAGGTGCCCTGTCCCTGCCCACACGTCAGGCCTAGTGATGCAAGGAGCAAGTTTACTGAAAGTTCTGATGGCATGTGAAGTTCGCCCAGCTCAATCCACCTCCCTGGACATGGCAGCCGGCCATTTGAGGCAGAAATATATATTGCCCAATTGCATGCATTTTTCTTTGACCGTGGGTTGTTGACCATGTCCCTTTTTTATTCCTCAGTATCCCACAATTTAGCATTTCATTATAGTGGAATTAGGTCCACCTGTCTTAGTGTGGCATTCAAGCCTTTTCATTTACTAGCCCCAATTTCTCTTCCAGCTTTACCTCCCATCACCCTCCCCCTACACTTTCATTTACTCCATGCTCTTGTCACCTTATGCCTCTCCTTCTGGACATACCCCATGTTGTTTTAGACCCCTATGTCTTTGCTCCTCTTGTTTCCTCTGCCAGGAATGCATCTTTCTCTTTCTGGCCTGGAATGCAGGTTTCCTTCACTTCTGCTTCCTGAAATCCTCCTCGTCTGTCCTTAAGTCTCCATTCATAGGCCAGCTCTTCCAGGAAGACTTCCCAAGTCCTTCAGTCTAAATTACTCCTATTCTCCTGTGGCAATTATTTCTTCCCTTAATGGCATGTGCAGTTTCCTGGTATCATATTTTATACCCGCTTTTGACTCCTCTCCAGAGGCAAACTCCTTGAGGCTGGTTGTATCCCTCTCATTGGCTCAGCACCTGACAAATAGGAGGAATCTGGAAAAAGTTTGTTGACTGGAATAAAACACACAGCTATTGGACATGGTGATGCTCAATAGTGTGGGTCTAGTATAGACTGACATTAGTTGATTACAAACACAGAATTTTTCAGAGCTCTAATTTCCCTATAATTCCCAGCACAAGCTGGGACATAGGGTAGATGCTCCCTGAATGCTTGGTGCTTGTATCTGAGTATGCAGAGGTGGCTGAGGAGGCCAGATGAACAGCCCCTTCTCAGTGTGTCCACTCACATGGTAACTAGTTTTCGATCTGGCGTCAGTGTTAGCAGCTCTGACACTTTATTTTCCTCTCCAAACCTCTGGTATATGGGAAACTACAGCCTTTTTTTCTTTTCTTTTCTTTCTTTTTTTTTTTGGTGAAGAAGATTAGCCCTGAGCTAACATCTGTTGCCAATCCTCCTCTTTTTGCTCAGGAAGACTGGTCGTGGGCTAACATCTGTGCCCGTCTTCTTCTACTTTATATGTGGGACACCTGACACAGCATGGCTTGACAAGCGATGCATAGGTCCACCCCCAGGATCCAAACCTGCAAACCCTGGGCCACCAAAGCAGAGCACGAGAATTTAACCACTACGCCACCGGGTTGCTCCAGGACACTACATTCTTTCTGGCAGGGGCATTGGGCTGGCAGATTCTGCTGCTGCTGAGGCTCCTCAGTAGCAACTAGCTGGACTATGGGGTGGGAAGCAGGGCTTCAGGGTGTCATGAAAGCGTGAGCCACGCTCGCCCAACTCATGAGTGCCTCCTTCCAACTTGCCCCCGCCCCAGGAGAACCTGCAGGTCGTGGTGGTGTCTGTGTTTTGTGTTATCCTCATGTGCGGTGATGGGCGTTCACCCAGACCCAAGCCCCTGGCTTTGCTTCAGGCCCTCGTCGATGTTGAGCCTGGTTCTCTGTTTAACCTTCAGGAGGCCTTGCAGGCGATGCTGCAAGGAGCCGTGTGTAGACGGAGTAGATCTGGGCCTCCCGGCTGCTCTGCTCATTCATTGCCTTCCAGACTGTGAGTTGGAGCTGGGTCTTGACACCATGGTGACACCACACTCCCCTTGCCTGCCCCTTCGAATCATGCCAGCCTTCCTGATTTCCTAGTGCCTCTCAGATTCATGGATCAACGGACTGTGTGTGTTCTAGCAGCAGCACCGTGGTAGCAGCTTTCAGCACTCTGCTCCCAGTGAAAATGCTCGTCTGTGTTCAGGGTTTTTTCCATGTAAGCCAGTAGAGAATTTCTTTTTACGTGTGACTTGGTGTCAATCTATATGTATGCATGCAACTGAATTCCTTTTTATTTAAATTTATACTAGGTTTATTACGCTATGTAATAGTTAATTTAAAGCAACATCCATGTGAACTTTAAACTAATAACATAATTTCCTCAAACCCTCAATGAAGCAGGTTTAATGTTTTGTGGCCTCAGCCTCTTTCTCTGAAGTGGAAAGGAAAAGAGAGCCATTGAGGTTTACGGAGCATCTACGTTGTGTATGTTCTCTCGTTAAATACAGCAATCATGTGAGGTTGGACGTGTTCTGCTCATTTTAAGATGACAAACTGCGGTTCAGAAAGTTTAAGAAGCAACTTGTCCATGTTTAGACAACTAGCAGCTGAAGGAAGGTGGATTCAAATCTTGGATGATCTAGCTCCAACACCCACGCTCATTAAACTGCTTCTCATTTATAACTGCAAAGTGGGCTTATCTTATGAGGATAATTGCCGATGTATTTCCCAGAAAATTATTATCTGCTATTAATTGATAAGTAATTCTCCATTCTTGCTCTTTTCTCTGCTCGAAAAGTCACCCCTGCTCCTTCCTTTAGTGAACTCCAGCTCACCCTTTAAGAGCGAGCTCAAAATGTGGCTTCACCTTTGAAGCACTCCCCAAACCACATTCCGTCTCCACTTTTGGCAGAATTATTTTGTTTTTCCATTATGTAGTTCTTTACAAATGCACCTTAATTTTAGGACTGTGTAATGGTTACTGATTTGTGCCTCTCTCTTCTCCACCACTTATTTTAATCACCCTGATACCCCAGAGTGCAGCATCGTGACTGCACCCAGCGTTAGCTCAAAAAATGCTTTTGAAAAAATAATTCATGAATGAATTTTGATGATATAAATTGACTCCTCATAGGGGGAAGTTAAAATTAAATTAAAAATCATAATCCTGCACCGTCCTTCCACAACTCTGTGTAAAGTTATTGTTAAGTTTATGTGACCATGAGTGTCTGCCCAAGTCAAGGGTACAGCTCCTCTGCAGGGAAAAGCTCAGGGAGCTCCTAGGGACCAGGGACAAGGACACCCGAGCAAATGATGGTGATGTGCTTCCTGGAGGGGCGGCTGATTCCACTTTGTGACCCTTGATCTTTGGCTCAGTTTATTGACCTGCATCTGTACAATATATTTTCACAAACAACCCAGTGTCTCTGTTTGAGACACACTGTTCTAAACCAATGTAGACCTTGTGATATCCCGTTATGTTCCCGATTATATCAAGTGATGCTGTGGACATCTTAAATCAAGATAAGCCTACAGTCCCTGATTACAAAAGAGAATCAATCTCCACTCTTTAGTTTGACCTTGTTCCTTCAGGCTTTTCCAGTAGGTGGTTATTATGTTCTAGGAGGTACCACGATGCCTAGGGTGTCCAGATCTGTCCAGTAACAAGCTATGTTATTGCAAATGTCTATTTTGTGTGCCATCCTCACTTTTAGAAGTGAAGGCATTTCTAAAGGAGCTGATTAACTTTTTCACTGAAACTGTGGAATGTCTCCCTAGAAAACTGCATATCTGTCCAACATTATGAATGTAATTTTAGGGATGTAAGGAACTGTAGCAGGTAAGATGTCCCAAGTGCAGATCTATTGACCTTCACTTCACAACAAGAGGAGCAGACGAGTGTGGCCCCTGCTGAAGGGAACAGCCCCATTTCTTGATATGGAAACAATTTTATTTTCAAAGTAAAAGAAAGTTCTTGCAGCCCTGAAGAGATTTTAGAGCTATCTCTTTGAAAATATACTTAGAAATATAAATTTTACCAAACTAATAAGGATTCACTGAAAAAAATTAGAAAATACAGATAAATCATCCCAAAATCAAATTATCTATAGTCTCAAAGCAAAGAGAACTGCTGTTAATATTTTATTACGTGTCTTGACTGACTTTTTCTATGTACATACATATTTTTACTAAAATAACTATAGTGATAATAATTACTGATAATAACTGAGCATTTAATATGCTCTAAGCATGTTAGATGCATTACCTTAGTTAAACCCCAAACAACCTTATTAGGTAGTTTCTATTATTTGATCTGTTTTACACATGGTGGAATTGAGGCACAGAAAGGTAAAGTAATTTCCTTAGAGTACACAGCTAGAAAATGCCAGAACTGTGATTTGAACCCTGGGAGCCTGACACCAGAGACCACGTTCTCATGGTCTGAATACTATTTGGAAATCTGCTTATTCACTTAAAAACTGATTTTGAACATCTTCCCATGTCACTAGAAATTATATACATACATCATTCTAAGACAACTGTGAAGGGTTTATTTATAAGCATGTATCATAATTTATTTATCCAATGCCCTGCCACAGGGTATTCAACTATTTCAACTTGGAAATAGTAAATAATTCGTCATGTACATCTTGAAGCTAAATCTTTGTTCATCTACTTAATTATTAGGTTAGAACAGAGTTAAATTGCTAGTAGACCTTATATTTACAACTTGCTATTTCTTAGCAACCCATATTTCTTCTTAGATTAAAAGAATCTCGAACCTGGGGGCCGGCCTGGTGGCATAGTGGATAAGTTCGCGCACTCCACTTCGGCAGCCCGAGGTTCTAAGGTTCAGATCCCTGGCATGGACTGACAGACTGCTTGTCAAGCCATGCTGTGGCAGGCATCCCACATATAAAGTAGAGGAAGATGGGCACGGATGTTAGCCCAGGGCCAATCTTCCTCAGCAAAAAGAGGAGGATTGGCGATGGATGTTAGCACAGGGCTAATCTTCCTCACCAAAAAAAAAGGAATCTCGAACCTGTTTTTCAGGAGTGTGGACCAGTGTCGTGTTGGGGAATGTTTCCCTCCCGCAGCTTCTCCCTTCCTCTGATGCTCAGTTTGTTTCTGGGGACCTGTGCAACGCGGGTGAAAGAGACAGGCATCATGGTGTTCGGAGTATGCTTAGTCCATTATCTCTATTCCTTATCTCAAAGCAAGAGAAAATTTTGAGTTATTTTCCTGTTTGGATATCAAGTAGCAGAGAAATTTTCTGAAAACACTTGTTTTCAAATTTCATTAAAAATATAGTAACAGAACTTTTTTTCAAATGTAGTCTCACAGGAGATACCATCATAATAAATAATATTTATATTACTAGTGTAAATTTAGTTTATAAACTCAAACTTTTAACATTTACTTATTATAAAATCAAAAAGAACTACATAGACTTTTTTGTTGAACAAAAACTTTTTGGAATTGAAAAACACCTGTTAGCTGCAAAGTTATGTCTGTATCAGTTTATTTCAGTTTTTGTTTTGGTTACATAGTATTGAAAAAACTCTTGATCCACACAGGTAAGTGCTGGTAAAAGTTTTTTATAGCTTACCATGAATTTCTGAATAGTCTTCAGTTAAACAGATCCAGACATTTGAAAAAAGATTAAATAAAAAATTTTGGTTTCAGAGTTGTGTCCTCAAACATAAATGACAACTGTTTGCATTACTTATTACAGAACTAATGGTAGAAAGCCCCAAACATTTATAATAATCGCTACAACTATTTGTAATAAAATATTATCAAAATATATCTTAATTCACTTGATTGTGGTGATCACAATTTACATGTATACCAAAACATCAAGTTAATGTAGCTTAAATATATATAATTTTTATTTGTCCATTATACCTCAATAAAGCCAAAAAAATTTATCAAAATGTGTCATGCTAATTTATTTGGTTATTGCAAAACTAACTAGGCTGTCAGCAATATAAGCATTCGCGGAGTAGATGTGTCTAATTTCACCTGTCATTTGAGTCCCGCACAAGCGTGCTGTGGAGCATACTTGCCTGATTAACTTGACATGGACCATCCTCAGTTGCGAAAAGACAGAGCCAGAACTCTACCTTCCTCATCAGGGACACATTTTCATTTAGAGTTTACATGAGGACACTGAGGCTCATTGAGTTTAAGTGACTTGAGTTAGACAGCAGCCTTGTAGGAGTGGATCTCTGTCATTACACTTTGAGTCCTGGGCTCATTATACCTCTTTACGGCTTCTCCATGTTGTCCCTGCCACTTGTTGACTGGTCATTCGTGGCAGCCGACCCAGGGCCTGTGTGGCCCCCTCTCTGAGCACCCCTAAAACCGCTAGCTCCAGAGTGAGCAGCCTCCTAAGTGTGGTTATCAGCGAGCCTTGCCTGGGTCCACAGGTGTTGCTAACAGCTGGGTTGCACAGGCATAAGAAGAGAGGAGAAAAGAAAGAGGTAGTGGGAAAGAGAATTCGAAGCTGGTGACACTGACAGGAGCAGTGAGTTGGGATCACATGGATGGGCAAGGATGATGCCCCAGGGCTACCCAGACTGGTGATGCTGGCTCCCAAGAGATGGATACAGCCCCAAGACCTTTTTTGTGTGGTAATTTGGTATCACTATTAGGGGTAACCACGTCTTTCAAAGATCCATCTTGTATCCTGTGTGATTTGGCTTCAGGCAAGTGATCACAGAAGGAAAGCTCTCATGTTTGTCACACGCCATAGTCACATGGATACATTTTATAGCTGGAGATATACTCATGAGAAGCCACACATCCTTTGCCCTAAGCTCTTTTTCCTCGTTCCCAGACCCTTGCCCCATCTCCAGGTGCAACATCTGACCTATTTTTTCTTTACAGCCTTTTTAGACCCTCCGACTCCTCTCCAGTGTGGAGCCCCCGGGCAGGTACCTCTGGGATGACTAGAAGGCAGTGAGGCACATTGTTGTTAATATCAAAGACACCAGTCATTAAGCCTGTTAGAACAAATGACACCAGAAACGAAGCCTATTAGAATTCTACAAACCATACGGGAAGATCAGTGGATACTTTTTAGTCACATGTTATATTCAAATAACCTTATTCAGTAGCCTATTTTCATTTTTAAAAATTAAGCTTATGCAATTTGTGTGTGTGTGTGTGTGTGAGGAAGATCAGCCCTGAGCTAACATCTGTTGCCAATCTTCCTCTTTTTGCTGAGGAAGATTGGCCCTGGGCTAACATCAGGGCCAATCTTCCTCCATTTTATATGTGGCAGTCCTGCCACAGCATGGCTTGATGAGCGGTGCTTAGGTCCACACCGGGGATCCAAACCTGTGAACCCCAGGCCACTGAAGTGGAGCACCCGAACTTAACCACTATGACACCGGGCTGGCCCCAAACTTATGCATTATTACCTGTGAATTATTGATGATAAGAATGGCTAACGCATATTCAAAGTTTAAGCACATCCTGTAATTTTCTTCCTCTACTAAATCCATAAATAGCAGCCATTTGACATTCAGACTTTTAAGTTTTTTGTTTTTTTTTTTTTTTTTTGGTGAGGAAGACCAGCCCTGAGCTAACATCCGTTGCTAATCCTCCCCTTTTTGCTGAGGAAGACTGGCCCTGGGCTAACATCGTGCCCATCTTCCTCCACTTTATATGGGACGCCGCCACGGCATGGCTGACAGGCAGTGTGTCGGCGGGCGCCTGGGATCCGAACCGGCGAACCCCGGGCTGCCAAGCGCGGACTAAACCGCTGCGCCACCGGGCCGGCCCCCAGACTTTTAAGTTTTTAATGGCAGTAATTATAAGGCCTTATCTCTTTTGAACTTTTCCTTTTTTGCAGCTAATTTATTCTCCTGCCTTGTGAGGTGAAGAATTTTATCTGGAAAAAAAGAAACTGTTTTTTTTTTTTAATTTCCTATGTCTTTATTCTCCTTGACATGAAGATGACAGAAGCGCTATTGAGTGGCAACAAGCTGGGACAAGTCGTTACGTTCTGATCACTTTCCTGCCTGGGCATGTGATCCTAGGAGACAGTTTAATAGCCTGGCGCTCTGTCATCTCTGTGTAAATCCCAGAGGGTGAAACAGGCAAGGAGCCCCGTTATCACTTTGACCCAAGCTCATGCCAACCATGCATTTGACTGCAAAGACCCAATGGTGCCCTGAAAGCCTAGAGTCAGAGGACCTCCCCTTGGCTTATAAGAGAATGCCTTTCCTCTTTCCTCTCAACCAATGGGAGTAATTGCATTGCCAGCCTTACTTTTTAGAGAGTGACTATCAATCCCTCTTGCTTCCCACTTTTTTCTTGCATCCACCTTGTCTCTGCCTCCTAATTCCTTTCTGCTTTGCCTCACTGACAGCAAAAGTATATGACAATTGACTACAGATAGGCTCTCTCATTTGGTCCAGTCCAGAGCTATTTTAATGTCCCCATTGAAGTCTTGTCTCTTCTGGTCTCAGAACTCTCCAGCCGACTGTTACCCACACTCCTTTCTTTCCTCTTCATTCTGTCACTGTGGAGCCAGGCCTTTCTCAAAGGGGATAATTGTCTCTTTTGCTCTCTGCATAATCCTTCTTGACTTTCTTCATAATAAACTAGCAGAAGTTTTATGAAAGGAATAATACTGCTGATATGTAGCTTAGAAGGCCCATAACTCATAGTTTCAAATTCCATGCTTTTCAATATTTTAACACTAGCACCCAGCAACTCTGCGTATGTGGAAGCATTCATTCATTCAATATGTACCTTGTGTGTCTGGTGCTCTGCTAAGTATTAAGGATAAAGCCAAATACAAGGCAGATATGATTCCAGCCCTCAAACAGCTTATAGTCTGATGGGGAAGGCTGACACCATGTAGTGGTTACAGGATAATTGATTACAACTGTGATAAGTACTACAAAGGGAAAGCTCAGAATGCCATGAAAGTATATAACAGGGGGACTGGCCAATAACAGTTATTGATTCTTCAGTGCTGACCATGCACCACCCAAGCTCATGGCAACCCTGTGAGATAAGGGCTGTTACTATTTTCATTTTACAGAGGAGGAAACTGAGGCTTAAAGAATAACCAGCCCAAAGTGAAGCAGCTAGTGAGGGATGTAACCAGGGTTTGGATCCAAGTTTGTGTGACTCTAAAGACTATGTCACCAATCTGTGTGCACCCCTGCCTCCCATGAAGGGTACAGAGGACAAGAGTCAGGAGACCTCCTAGCATGTCAAGGCCTGGGCTTACATTTGCACCATGAAACAGTTCTGCCAGATCAAGTGTTCTTAGTGTTAGGGGGGTCGTCGGCCCTGGGCATGGGTGGTCACAAACTCTTAGATATTCCTCTCATGGAGAGGGGGGTCTATGTTTCCTCCCAGTGAATCTAGCCCAACAGAACAAGTTTTACTATGTTCATTTCTACGCCCAGATGTTAAAAGACCGGCAGCTTCTACTTCCTGTCTGTTGAAATGCTTATTCTGAGGGAAGTCAAACACCAGGTAAGAGGTCCGACCACCCTGAGACTGATATCTGTGTGGAAAGGCTGTGTTGAGGGAGATACCAGCCTGCCTTAGCTGTGACAGCCGTCACAGCCCAAGCACCAGGAAAGAGTGAAGAGACTATTTTGGTTATTCCAGGCCCACCAGATTCAACAAGGAGAAAAGTTGAGGAAACAAGCTGACAGCCAGAACCAAGGCCCCAGACATATACAGCGTGTACAGCTATTCAAGCCAGTCCAGTTGAAGTTCCAGTCATCATGGGATGAACACAACTCATTCCCTCTGTGTGCTGCCTGAATGCATGATTCGGCATTGCGGGCCTAATAAAATAGTTGCTGTTTTATTCCACTAGATTCGGGGGTAGTCTGTTATGCAGCAGACCCTTTGGTAATCTAATGTAAGCAATGGACCCTCTTCCCAGAATGACGCTCATACGTCACACAAATACACAGAATCTTAGTGTCCACACAGCCCCAAATTATCTGCTGATTCTAGACAAGATGCCTTGTCACTGGACAATTTCTGAGGCCTTTTGTTTTGTGATTCAGCCCATAAGAAAATAAAACAAAAGCAAAAACAAATGCTAACTTCACTTCAACCAGTGAAATTTATTCCTAAGTGAAATTCAGGCTGCAAGAATGAAGTGGGATTTCTCTACCAGGCATCTTCTTTCAGGCAGACGTTTTTAATGAGAGTTCATTTTCTTTTTCTTTTTAAAAAAATTATGATTTAATGCCTCACACAATGTAGAAAAAAAAACAAAGCTCATAGATACAGAGAATGTATTTGTGGTTATCAGTGGTAGGAAGTGGGTGGTGGATGAAATGGGTGAGGGGAGTCAAAAGGTACAAATTTCCAGTTATAAAATAAGTGAGTCCTGGGGACGTAATGTACAGCATGGTGACTATAGTTAATAATACTGTATTGCATATTTGAAAGTCACTGAGAGTAGGTCTTAAAAGTTCTCATCACAAGAAAGAAAATTATTCTATAACCATGTATGTAGGTGATGGATGTTAACTAGACTTATTGTGGTGATCTTTCCACAATATATACAAACATTGAATCATTATGTTATACACCTGAGACTAATATAATGTTTTATGCAAATACATCTCAATAATTATACCTCAATGATAAAATAAAAATAAAAAGTAGATTATATCTCAATAATAAAATAAAATTTAAATTATTATATAATGCCTAACACAAAGTACAAAGAAAAATATAATAAACATCTGTGTTCCCACCATGCAGCTCTAGCAAGTCTTGACATTATAACATATCTATCTCATTTTTAAAGAAATTATAGCTATATTTTAAACCTCTTGTAATACTTCCTACATCAGTCTCCCTAGAAGTAACTATGATCCTCAATTTGCTATGTATGTTTTATTGCTATTGCTTTGTAAGTATATAACCATAAATAACAAATGGCATTGTTTGACTTATTTTCATGTTATTACTATGTTTATCATTGTGTAATTTACTTTTTTTCCTTTTCAACACTAGGTTTTTGAGGTTCACCCTTATTCATACACAGAGTCAAAGTTCATTATTTTAACTGCTATGTAATATTTCACATCCACAATTTGTTTATCCATTCTCCTATGAGTTATTTAGGTTATTTCCATGCTTTTCTATTACAAACTATGCTATAACAGCACATAGTGTCCATGTGCATGTAGATGAGAGCTTCTCTAGAGTATGCACCTAGAAGTGGAGATGCATGGAAAACCCAGGCCCACTGTACCATATCCAGAGAAATTGCTCTTCAGAATAGATGTGGCAGTTCAGTCATACTAGCAGTAAGACCACTCTGTTCCACGTCTTCACCAAAACTCAATAGCATCAGAGTTTCTAACTTTTGTTAACACGATGACAATGAAGTTAATTCTTAGATTGATCCAAGAAAAAAACCTATTCATAGTTCAGTGTGTGGCTCTGCTGTTAACACTATTTACATGGTCATAATAATTTAATACTGAAAAAGTGATTTAATCAAAAATTGTAAGAGAATTTAAAGTATAGGAAGAAATGGGGGGGGATTGGTATTGGTAGTGATGGTGGTGGTGGAAGTGGTGATAGTGATGGTGGTGGTGTTGGTGGTGATGGTGGTGGTGGTGATGGCGGTGGTAGTGGTGGTGATGGTGGTGGTGGAAGTGGTGATGGTGGTGGTGGAGGCATTGGTGGTAATGATGGTGGTGGTGGTGGTGGTGGTGATGGTGATAGTGATGGTGGTGGTGATGGTGGTGGAAGTGGTGATGGTGATGGTGGAGGTGTTGGTGGTGATGATGGTGGTGATGGTGGTGGTGATGGTGGTGGTGGTGGTGATGGTGGTGGTGAGGGTGATGGTGATGGTGATGGTGATGGTGGTGGTGGTAACCGTGGTGGTGATGGAAGTGGTAGAAGTGGTGAGGGTGATGGTGGAGGTATTGGTGGTGATGATGGTGGTGATGGTGGTGGTGGTGGTGGATATGCTCATTTAAGAGGAATTGAGTCCTGTGCTTCATAGCAGGAAGTAAATATGGTAATATGTAAAACTGAAAAATCAGATAATTGTTGTATGATCATATTACTTAGAAGCATACAAGCAAACACCATAAAAAAAATACAGTATGGAGGTTTCTCAAAAAATTAAAAATAGAACTACCATGTGACCCAGCAATTTCACTTCTGGGTTATATCCAAAGGAAACAAAAACACTAATTCAAAAGGATATATGCTCCCCCACATTCGTTGCAGCATTATTTACAATAGCCAAGACATGGAAGCAACCTAAGCATCCATTGATGGATGGATGGATAAAGAAAATGTGATATATACACACATACAATGGAATATTATTCAGCCATTAAAAAAAGGGTATCTTGCCATTTGTGACAATATGGATGGATTTTGAGGGCATTATGCTAAGTAAAATAAGTCAGACAGAGACAGACGAATACCATATGATCTCACTTATATGTGGAATCTAAAAAAAAAAACTCATAGATATAGAAACCAGATTGGTGATTGGTGGTAGGGGTAGGGGATGGGGTAGGGGATGGATGAAATGCATGAAGGGAGTCAAAAGGTGCAAACTTCCAGTTATAAGATAAATCATGGGGATGTAACGCACAGCCTGGTGACTATAGTTAATAATACTGTATTGTATATTTGAAAGTTTCTAAGAAAGTGGATCTTATAAGTTCTCATTATAAGAAATAATTTGTAACTGTGTGCTGATAGATGTTAACTAGACTTATTGTGTTGATCATTTCACAATATATAAAAACATCAGATCATTATGTTGCACACCTGAAACTATGTCAATTATACTTGAAAATATTTTTTAATTTTCAAAAAGTGCTAAAAGATGAGAATGGTTGCTTCCAGAAACAGGACTAGCAGGTGGGACAGTGTACTGCTTTCCTTCTTGCAAGCCTTGTCCTTCCATTTGACTTTGTTTTTCTTCAATTTCATGTGTAATCATTGCTGTTGGGACCCTCCATCAGCACAGCCCACAGAAGCCTGGGAACACTCAGCCCACCTCAATGCCAGGACACCCTCTTTGAGAATCAGAAACAGCGGTTCCTCACAAAAAGACTTGAAACATCTTCCACTTCCCATTGCCCTCAGACCATGCTTATAGATTCCCTGTGTCCCCATGAGCTGTATGGTCTGTGGCGAAATACTGGGCTGTGCTCCTCATCCATGTGTGTTTTCAAATTTTAGCATCCCCCAGTGCATTGTGGGATGACTGGAGGAGCAAATTGCTGTGATGGTTCTTTGTGACCTCCCCCTCTCTCTCCATTTTTTCCCTCCCTCCTTCCTTCCTTCTTTCCCTCCACTTCTGCCTTATATTCGATCAGATTTTTAAAAAGAGTAGCTAAAGGAGGAAGCAGAAGCCCTGCTGTCTGCCATAATTTGGAAGCAGGTGGTGAGGTGTGGGTCTGTGAAGCCTCAATTAAGAAAAGCAAACATTTTGCTGCTTCCCTGATGGAAGAGCCTCGGGCTTCAGAGAGCAGGGGCCCTTGGTTTTCTGGGAGAGGAGCTCACTCTGCCTTCCCCCTGCTGTCTCTCTCCATTCTTTGTGTGTGACAGGAATTTATTACAGCACAAGTATGGAAGGGAGCCCAGGGGACTCTGCCTCTCAGAAATGTTTTGAAGAGGCAGGAATATGTTCTTAGTGGATTTTCCAAAGCATTTATAATTTTGTTGTCTTCTTTGACCCAAAGACAACTATGAAGTTGACATAGATTTACAAGCAAGGGTGCTCACTAAATCAGGCTGCTTCTAATGGACAAGTAAGAATTTTAATGAGGAAATTTTACTTATAGCATTAGTACTTGACCGCTTCAACTTATATCTTTTGTTCGGTCTCAGAAAATTCTCTCTTTTCAGGACCTTTGCTCCTAATCATTCCTCCTTTACTTTCCTCCATTTCTTCAAGAATTCATTCATTCATCAATAAATATTTGTTGAATATCCACCATGCACCTAGCAGTTCCAGACACCAGGGATGTTCTGGTGAATAAGGAAGACAAGATCCTTGCCCCTGTGTAGCTTCCCTACCAGTAGAGGAAGACAGACACTAAATAACCAACAATGAGGGAACAATGTCAGGGCTACGAAGAGAGGGAAACAGGCTGTGATGCAGAGTGATGGGTCGGCCTCCCTGAGCAGGTGAGGTCTGAGCTGAGATCTGGATGAGGGGAGGACCAGCCCTGCAAGGACCTGTCAGAGGGTCCTAGTCTTGAGGGTAGTGAGAAAGTGGGGAGAGGAAGTGGTGAGTTCAGGAGGTGGGCAGGTCCCTGATAATGTAGGGCCATTTTGGCTGTGGAAGCAAGTTTGGGTTTTATTCTGAATAGAGTGGGGAAGCTTTGTAGTTTGTATTTTACAAGCTTTAGAAAGTATGGTGACAGGATTGGATGTGCTTTAGAGATCACTCTGCCATGTGACAAATTGGCTTCAAGGGGTGGAATGAAGCACAGAACCCAGTTAGGAGGCTGTTACACTGTCGAGTGAGACATGAAAGAATCTTGAGCTAAGGTGGTAACAGAGGCAATGAAGGGCCATGGAGAGTAAGTGTATATTTTGGATATAGAGTCAACAGGACCCGCTAATGGATGGGATGAGGGAGGAGAGGGAGAATCAAAGATTCCTGAGTTTCTGGCTTGAACCACTGGGTGGATGGGGAAGCTCTTTATTGAGACAGAAAGACTAGAGGAGGGATTTGCTGCAGGTAGGGATGTAGAAGAGGACATAGTCACAGGAAGGCAAGAGATCCCTGAGGAAGAGAGAAAAGAGATTCATTCATTTGTTTAGAAGGACGATGGAGAAGATGAATGAGGAATTAGGAAACTGTTAGCAACTGTCAATGTGGTGATTTCAGCAGAATGGTGTGACAGAAATCAGACTTCAAGGGGACAGTGAACACTGAGAGCAGGGACCATGTCAGTGTGTGCTCACAGTTGCATCCCTGGTGCCTGGCACAGGGCCTAGCAAATGGGAGGTGCTCAGATGTTTGTGAAACAAATAAACAAATGAGCGGAAGGTAAGACAGTGTTGGAACTGAGTGTAGAACACTTTCAGTAAGTTTGGCAATGAAGATATGGGGAGAAGGAGGATACAGCTGGAGCAGTGGAAGGTTTTATATTTATTTTTAATGTAATGGACAAGGGATTCCTGAGAGTGGTTATATCAATAGAGTAGAAAATCTCTAGAGAGTAGTGATGAAAGATGCTGGACCAGAAAGGATAACTGATGGAAGGAGGTCCTAGAGGAGGCAGCACAGAAAAGGAGAAGGAAGAGGAGGCGCCTTGCTGCAGGGTCTTTCACAGCCCACCGGTCAACGATATTTACTGAATACCGGGTACAGTTCAGGCGTCATTCCCAGAGTCGGGGGATATGACAAGAAACAAAATAAAACACTGTTCTCACAGAACTTAATTGGTTTGTAACTGTGAGTTTTCACTTTTGTGGATGAAATATTGGTTAGATTTTCACACAATGAATCTTAAAATCTTTCTTATAATTACCTTCCACAAAAGCATGTATATCAAGTTACTTAGGGTTGGGTTTAGAGAACAGTTTCACATTTAGCACTAAAGTGAAATCACAAAATATTTAAAATTCGGGAGATATAAGGAGGCATATAAATATTTTGACTAGCACTGTTGGAATGGACAACTAAACTCTTGTGTTGTATTAATATTTTTTTTCATGGACCTTGTGTTTCATTATTTTTCTCCAAAGTAGAAAACACTGTAAGTTATCCTTATATTATTTAATCTCTTAAGGTAGAATATTAAAGTTTTATTCCACACATATGTGGAATGATGCTAGAGAGGCCAAATGTGTTTCAGATCATCATTAAAAGCCTCATACCAGTTTTGAGAAAAACCCGATGAGCTAGTGAAGTGACGTTTGCAGGTGACAGAAAAAAAAATCTGTGATTAAATTATGTATTGTAAATAAATAACAATGTTCTCTTCAGAACAAAATTGTTGTTGTTCCCTCTTCCCGCATTTCAAACACCTTTCCTATTGACTGAATTCAGATGAGCAGCTCTTGGCTTCATTCAGCTGCTACCTGTCAAAAATGAAATAAATGAATGAACAAAGTGTGAAGTTATAATGAGTCTACACAGAATATACAGCCACCAGTGAAAGTGATGTTTGTGCAGTCATGTTTGCTTAATAGATTAATCTCTTCACTTTAAAGTCTCTTGATAAAAGTTTAAACCTAGGTAATAAGTGAATGTTCTTAACTCAGAGCACAAGGTCATGAAATGGGATTTAACTTCAGATTTTTGAAAGGGTTCTTTTTTTTTCAGTTTCTCTTTGTGACACTTCTAGTTTCTTTCACTTCATTACATTCGTTCTCATATGAATTTTCTCTCTTTAAACATGTGCTAGGTTATATGCTTATGGGAGGTAGAAATATGCCAGTCTTTAGCTGCAGACCTTATGATGACTATATCAAGACCATTATCATTTAACTTGGCAAAGCAGGAGGTGGTGATGTGGGCAATAAGGGAGCAGTAACTTTGCCACAGCATTTGGTAACTGGCATAAACCAAACCAACCAAGTTATTGTACTATCATTTATTATTTGTTTATTTGAACTCTGCAATTAGGTGCATACATATTTAGAACCACTATGTCTTCTTGATGAATTAACCATTCATCATTATGGCGTGAACCTCTTGATCAACAATAATATCCTTTGTTCAGAAGTCCAATTAGTCTGATATTAATATAACCACTACAGCTATCTTTTGATTAGTATTTGCATGCAATGTTTTCCATACTTTTAATTTATCTATGTCTTTATATTTAAAGTGGGTTTCCTTTAATGTACAAGACCCATGTAATTGGGTCTTGCTTTTTTTCACCCAATCTGACAATCTTTGTCTTTTCATTGAAGTGTTCAGACCATTAAAGTAATTATAAATATGTCGGCATTTAAATCTGCCATCTTGCTAGTTGTTTTCTATTTGTCCCACTTATTCTTTTTCCTTTATCTCCCCTTTTCTTGCCCCCTTTGGAGTTATTGGATTATTTTTCATGATTCTGTTTTATCTCCCCTATGGGCTTATTAGTTATACTTTTTATTTATTTGGTTGCCCTAGGGTTTACGTTACACATCTTTAACTCACCACAGTTCACTTTCAAATATTATTTTGGCGCTTCCTACATTGTGTAAGAACCTACCATAGCATTATTCCATTTCCTCCCTCTTGTTCCTCATGCTACTGTTCTCATTCATTTTACTTCAACATATTTTATAAAATGCACAAGGCCTTCTAAGGATTTTTGCCTCAATCATCTTTTAAGGAGATTAAAATTAACAAAAATGTTTTTCATATTTACCCACATTTTTCCCTTTCACTGTACTCTTTATTTCTTTGTGTAGATACAAATTTCTATCTTGTATCATGTTCCTTCTGCCTGAAGAACTTTCTTAACCTTTCTTCTTGTGCAGATCTGCTGGCGATACCTCTCTCATCTTTTGTTTGTCTGGAAAAATTTTCATTTCACCCTCATTTTTGAAAGGTATTTTCACTGGATACAGAATTCTGACAACCAACTTTTTTCTTTTCATTCTTTAAAGACATGACTTCATTGTCTTCTGCTTGCCTAATTTCTGACAAGAAATCTGTTCCACTTTCTATCTTTGTGTCTCTGTAGGAAAGTTTCTTTTTCTTTGGCTACTGTCAAGATTTTCCCTTTATCTTTGGGTTTCAGCAATTTAACTATGACATGCCTCAGTGGGTTTTTTCTTAGTATTTATACTACTTGGGCTATCTGAACTTGGATCTGTGTTTTGTTGTCTTTTGTTATTTTGAAAGTCATTTCTTCAAACAATTATTCTATCTTGTTTTTTATTTCTTGTCCTTCTGGGACTCCAAGTACACACATGTCACATAATTTGTTACTATCCTACATCTCTCAAATATGTTCTTTTTATTCCACTTCTTTTTTCCCTTTGTGATTTAGTTTGGATCATTTCTATTGACCTATCTTCAAGTTCACTGATTCTTTCCTTTGCTGTGTCCCGTCTGCAAAGCCTGTGGAAGGAGGTCTTCATCTCTAGTATATATATTTTTAGTTTCTAGAATTTCTATTCGATTCTTTTTTATTATTTCTATCGCTCCGTTGAAATTTTCCATTTGTGTGTGCATGTTGTCCGCCTTTTCCACTAAAGACTTTTATACATTAATCAGAGCTATTTTAAAGTCCCGCTTTGATAGTGCCAACATCTGGGTCACTTCGGAGTCTGAGTCTGGGTCTGTTAACTGATTTATCACTTAATAATGGGTCTTTTTTTTCTCTTTGGTGTGTCATCATTTTCACTGAATTAACAGATGCTGTATGTAAAAGACCAGTACAGACAGAGTTAAACACAATCTCACTTGAAAATGGGCACACTGCTTTTCTGTCAGGCTTTAGTGGTTGTTAGTAGTTGAGCTGGTGTTGTTGTTGTGTCATTGTTACTATGGTTACCTTCAGCTCACCACAGCCTTCCAATTCCCCCATTGTGGGCTGCTCTTACTTTGTGCTTAGACTGAAGCCTGGATTGCCTGAGGTTTTTCGTTTTTCTTCTCTGTTTTCCCAGTGTTCCTGTTGGGCTCTCGGCTATCAACAGGCCCTGCATGCTGGCTTGTGTGCCTGCATGGAGAATGGCTTTTTTCCACGTTTTGTTCCTCCCCCAGCAGGAGATTGTTATTGCTTGTTATTTGGTGGAGCCTTGTGGTGAGGGTAAGTGGGGTTTCTTGGTTCTCTAGATACAGCCTCAGAATTAGGAAGGCCTTATGCACCTGAATTTTGGGAGTGGGGCTTTCTTAGTGGGGCTTTCAAATATTTATTGAACATCTGCCATGTGTCTGGCATGTTCCAGGCACCAGAGATATCCTCGTGAATAAGGAAGACAGGGTCTTCGCCTCTGCGTAGCTTCCCTTCCAGTAGAGGAAGACAGACACTAAATAACCAAGAATGAGAGAATAATGTCAGACTTCCCTCCATAAGATTCCGTGCCCATCCTCCCCTCCCCCACAGCCTTGTATCTGAGGGGAGGCTTTTAGGGGGATCTCTTGAGCATGAATAGGTTCCTGCCCCTCTCCCAGTGGTAGCAGACCTCTGCTTTGTATCAGGGCTCAAGCAGCTGTCCCACCACTCCTTCAGCTGGGGAAAGGTTTGCTGCTAGCCCGTCTTTCTGCTGCAGCAGAAATTGAAGGCTATGACACCTCAATTGAGAAGAGCAAACATTTTGCTGCTTCCCTGATAGAAGAGCCCCAGACATCAGAGAACAAGCACCCTCAGTTTTCTGGGGAAGGAGAGCGCTCTATCTTCCCCCTGCTGTCCCTCCCTGCTTTTGTGCGTGACAAGAATTTATTACAGCACAAGTGTGGGAAGAAGCCCAGGGGACTCTGCCTCTCAGAAATGTTTGCAAGAGGCAAACAAATGCTTTAGATCACAGAATTTTCTGAAGCCTTTATAGTCATTTTTTTTCTCTTAACCTGACCCAACCAAGTATTAACATAGACTTATCAGCAGAGGCACTCCCTAAACGAGGCTGCCTCCAAAAGAGCTCAAGTCACTGGACAAAGAAAACCTTTAATCAATGTGGAAATTCTATTTATAACATTAGTACTTGAACACTTCAAGTTACTTCTGTGCAGTCCCGGGAACTCCCTCTTCCCATGATCTTTGTTTCCAATTATTCTCCCTCTTGCCTGTTTTTTGGATTTTGCCCCACTCATTCATTCATTTATTTATTCATACATTCATCAACAAATATTTATTGAATATCTGCCATGTGTCTGGCATGTTCCAGGCACCAGAGATATCCTCGTGAATAAGGAAGACAGGGTCTTCGCCTCTGCGTAGCTTCCCTTCCAGTAGAGGAAGACAAACACTAAATAACCAAGATTGAGAGAATAATGTCAGCACTATGAAGAGAGTGAAACAGGCTATGATGGAGCGTGATGGGTCGGCCTCCCTGAGCAGGTGAGGTCTGAGCTGAGACCTGAATGAGGGGAGAACCAGCCCTGCAAGGACCTGTCAGAGGGTCCTAGGCTTGAGGTTAGTGAGCAAGTGGGGAGAGGAAAGGGTGAGTTCACGGGGTGGGCAGGGCCCTGATAATGTAGGGCCATTTTGACTGTGGAAGCAAGTTTGGGTTTTATTCTGAGTGGAATGGGGAAACTTTGGAATTTGTATTTTAAAAGCTTTTATAAGTATGGGGATGACACTATTGGGTTTCTTTAAAGATCACTCTGACTGCCGTGTGTGGATGATTGGCTGTCGGGGGTTGGAGTGAAGCTGGGAACCCAGTTAGGAAGCTATTAGTTTGTCAAGTGAGAAGCAAATGGACATGGATAGTTGAGGAATATGTTTTGGATATAGAGTCAACAGGACCTGCTAACAGATGGGATGAGGTAGGAGAGAGAATCAAAGATTCCTGGGTTTCTAGCTTGAACAACTGGGTGGATGGGGAAACTCTTTACTGAGATACAAAAATTAGAGGAGGGATTTTCTGGGAGTAGGGGTGCAGAGGAGGATATATTCACAGGAAGGCATGAGATCCCTGAGGGAGAGAGAAAAGGGATTCATTCGTTTAGAAGGATGATGGAAGAGATCAATGAGGAATTAAGAGAGTGTTGATGACTACCAGTGTGGTGATTTCAGCAGAATGGTGGGTGAGAAGTCAGACTTTAAGGGGACGGTGAACACTGAGAGCAGGGACAATGTCTGTGTGCTCACAGCTGCATCCCCAGTGCCTGGCACAGGGCCTGGCAAATGGTGGGTGCTCCTCAAATATTTTTGAAATGAATAAATGACAGAGTGGGTGACAAGGACGTGTCAGAACCGAGCATTGAAGACTTTCAGTAAATTTGGCAATGAAGGAATGGAGAGAAGTAAAGTGCCAACTGGCAGAGATAGCACATTTTGATTTTTTAAACAAGTTTAATAGATAAGGGAGACTTGAATTTGTAGTCATAGGAAAGATAACTCTAGAGAAGAGAGATGGAGAAGCTGGTCCATGAAAGGATAATTGATGCATAAGGTTCTTCCACAGGGGAAAGGAAGTTAACCTGTGTGTCTCATCTATTAGGTATCAGGAAGTGGGCTAGCACTTTATGTCTGTTATCTCACTCAACCATCACAATAGCCCTGTAAGGTAAAGTTGCCAGATAAAATACAGGACATCCGGTTAAATTTTAATCTCAGATAACAAAAAGAAATTTATATAAGTATGTCACATGCAGTAATTTTAGTATAAGCATGCCTCATATCATATTTGGGACATACTTATATTTTAAAAAGTTTTCAATGTTGATCTGAAATACAAATTTAACTGGGTCTTCTATATTTTTATGTTTTAAATCTGTCAACCCTACTTTGGAGTAGATAATATAATTGCCATTTTTCCTGAAGGAAACTGAGGATCTGATAGATGGAATAACATTGCCTACATTCACAAAGTTATTGGTAAGTGGTGGTCAGGATTGAACCCAGTCTGTGTGGCTTGTGAGCCTTTGCTTTTCCCATTTGCCGAGCCATGGCAGATTGGAGTCAAGTCCCCAGAAAAGTCATGGCTCAGTGAGTTGGCCTTTTCCCACTTGTACATGTGCCTGGTCTCCCGTTAAACTCTCAAGGGTGGGGAGCTTCTTGGGATCACTTTTGTGTCCACTAAAGCCACCGTTTACTAAATGATTCTTGATGGACTTGTAGTGGGACACTTTTGCTAATACATTGAGATGAATGACAAACATGAACAGGTTACTTTTTTTTTAATCTCCAAGCACTGGGCTAATTTGGAGCGTGAGCCTGACTGGACAGCATGCCACAGCCCTGCTGAAGTAGGCTAGATGTGTATCCAGCTGACACGTTTGAGAGAGGAGGGCAGCCTTCCTTCTTTTGAAAAGAAAGCTGAATGTTGTTCTTTTATGTGGAAATGTATTTAGTATTAAAATTATTGGAGGGAAATATGCTTGTATTTTCGGAGTAGGACAAGGTTTAGATAAGCTTCATAAAACTTTTAAGAGGTGATATAGTCTAGGGCTTAAGAACTCTGCTGTCAGAGGGACTGGGGTTTGAATCTTGCTCCACAATATATTTGATACGGGGCAAGTTACCCAGCATTTCCTAGGCTCTTGTTTTCTGTTCTCAAAAATGGGGTTGATGATAACAATAATAATAACACCTTCCCTCAGAGTGGGTGTGATAGTACGCGTCATAAACACAGGGGTAACGGTCATCTTCATCATGATCACCGTCAGCAGCAACAGCAGGATTACTATTCCTGAGCGTGTTCTGTTTGTAAATCATGGTGTATCCGCATTTTACAAGCTGAGAATGAGGTTATGTAAGAATTTTGTTGTTGTTTAACTTTGAGAGCTGTTTGTAACAAATTATGTCACATGAATTTGTACTGGGGGCATTGGTACAAGGCTGAAACAAATCTGCCAACAAATCTGAAACTAATCACCAACCTAAGGAAAAAAATCTTTTCCTACTAAATACCGTCTCTTTAGTAGCCTGGATTTATACGCCACTTAGTGATTGTCTTAAAGGAGAAAACTGTAGGGAAACATTGGACTGAGGATATTATACAGCTCTGACCTACAATCACATAAAATTGATTTTGCCTTTTCACTGTATTACTCCTTGTTATACACTCTTTCCTCATCCTTCCCAAAACACTAAGTTCATGCCCAAAGCTTTTCCCTCTTACATTAGAAAGCTCAGTGAATTCTACATGAAATTCTATCTTCATTTTATATATATAATGAATATAATATATATTCATGTATAATATATAATATATGAATCAGATTATATTATACGTAATATACCTTATATTATGTAATTTATATATAATACATATAAATATATTATAGTCATTATATATAATATATATTATATTCATTATATATATAGACTGTTGAATGATTTCATTTTCATTTGATACTGACTGAAATATACACTAAGGACCGTTTTTGACTCAGGGACTTTGTGGACATTTCCTCTCTTTTCTGCAGTAGCAGAAAAGACCCCTGCAGGGTCTGTCACACTCAGTCATTTATTCAGTAAATACATATGGAACATCTACCACATGCTAAGCACTAGTCTAGGTACTGGATACCACAGACCACAAAACAAAACCCCATCCCCGTGGAACGTAGCTGGTGATCAGGATGTTTTTGCTCAAAGTTTTCTACCTTTTGTGGATGAAGTGTGGCTTAGATTGTCACTCAGTGGATCTTAAAAATCTTCCTTGTAATTGTCGTTACATAGGCAAGTAAATTTAGAAATTAAGACAGCTTTGGGAGTAGACAACAGTTTCACGTTGGGCATTAAATTAAAACCAGGGGGTATTTAAAACTCAGGAGATTTAAGGAGGCATATAAATATTATGACCTTCACTGTTGGAATGATTAACCAATCTTTTAAGTGTCATTTTAACGTTTCATTTTCAAAGACTTTGCATTGCACTCTCATCTCACAAAGTAAAAATCACTGCAAAATGTTCCCATCTTGTTTAAAGTCCTCAGATGGACTTCCGAGCTTTGCATCACACACACTTAGCGCTGTGTGTAGACCAAATCATCACAACCAATGACAAATCAGTTTTGAGAGAAACTTGCTGAGCTTTCACACACCTTTCCTGTTGGTTGGTCTCAGGCCATTCTCAATCTCATTCTGCTGCTGCCTTTGATGAATTGGACAAAAGAACCAAGTGTGGAAAAAGTGGAACTATCGATTACAGGTAAAGTTTGTGGGTTCATATATGTCTGATTTCAGTCATCTACTGCTAAGTAATAAACCATGTCAGAGCTTAGTGGTGTAAAGCAACTATTTTATTATGCTCATGGGTTCTGTGGATGAGAAATTCAGAAAGGGCGCAGTGGGGAAGGCTCCTCTCTGCTCCAGTGTCTGTCGGAGCCTCAGTTGGTGTGACTTGTATTGCTGGAGGAGACCTGAGGAGCTGGAGATGGAGGATCCACTTCCAAGGTGGCTTCTTCATTCCCATGTTCAGCACTGGAACAAGAATGCTGAAGGATAGACTTAGCTGGAATGTCAAGCTGAATGCCTTCCTGTGGTCTCTCTGGCGTTGCACTATAGGATAGCCAGACTCTCTTATAGTGGCTCAAGGCTTAAAGAGCCAATGTTCCCAGTGAACAAAGTGGAAGCTGCAGCTCAGAAGTCCCATAGCACCACCTCAGCTGTACTGCATTGGTTGAAGTGGCCACAAGCTCACAGAAATTCAAGGGAAGTCAGACAGACACCTCAGCTCTCAATGGAAGGTGCATCAGAGAATTCCAGCCATGTTTTAAAACCTCCACATCCCATCACTTTAAATATCTTGATGAAAATTTAAGCCTAATGAATGAATAGAAGTCAAGTGCATGTAATTTAATATTTTATTTTAAAAGTTATTTCCAATTTTTGTAAGAGTTCTTCTTTTCTCCACACTTCCTTCGTGAATTTTCTCTGTCTGGTGATGTGCCAAGCCACATATTGTAATGGAATTCTTCCTCCTCTTGAGTGGTAGAAATACTTTGTTCTGTTGATGACAGCTACAATAAAACCATTGCTACTTTACTTGGTGGAGTGAGGAAACTGATGACTCTGGGACCTAAGGGAACAGTAACTTCCAAGCAGTGTTTGGTACTAAACCAACAGTCGTAATTATTGTAAAACCATTTATTACTAAAACAATTTTATATCAGTTTACACAAATGATCCTATCCTCTGAATACACTTCCATTTTCCTGCCCTTTTCTGATTTTCAGTTCCATATGCACCCAAAGCTTTTACGTCATTTACAAAATATATATATTTTTTAAATATAGTGAAATGAAAATAGCTTCTGCTAACATTTAGTCCCCTTTGACATTATTGGAAAGCAGACATACTTGCTGCGTGTTAAGGCCTTGCAAAGGGAGTGCATAAAGGAAATATTTTACTGGGAAGGGTGTCCAGATGGCCTTATTTTGTGATAGATGAGACAGAAATGGTGGGGACTGTTGTAAAATTTTTAAAAGCCATTTGTATTAGTCTGGTGTTGTTAGTTTCCTTAATTATGGTCTGTGCTCCTTGCGGGAGAGCCATTAGGGAAGAGGGTTTTGTCCTACAGAGCTCTCCTGACTTGAGTGTTCTTTAAGTCAGTTGATTTATCCAAGTTGGATTCTCAATTTTCTTGATAGAGGCTTCATAGAAATACAGAGATTGCCAGAAAATTATTCCTTTTTGAGGCTAAAGCGCTTGAGGGAGGTTTTGGGTTTTTGGTTTTTAAAATCATTATTAGTATTTCCTGACCATTAGCGGAGATTGTTCTGAGCCAGACCCCAGAGTATGTGGTAAAAGAGAAATTACCTTGATGTGTTCATCTGAAAGCTCATTGAAAACTGCTGTGGTGCTTGAACTGAGCTCAACATTAA
The DNA here is from genome assembly GCA_031878705.1 of Tapirus indicus. Classification (NCBI taxonomy): domain Eukaryota; kingdom Metazoa; phylum Chordata; class Mammalia; order Perissodactyla; family Tapiridae; genus Tapirus; species Tapirus indicus. The sequence goes on from CM062918.1 coordinate 123,831,739, forward strand.
AATGGATCATTACAATAAAATGCTTCTTGGCTCCTTCCAGAACTTAGCACTAAAAACTTCTTCCAAGTAAGTCACATGCTAAGGAAGCTAAATTTTAATTTTAATTTCTGGAGAGCAGTTGGTAGAGTCCCTAGCTGCTGATGTCCCTGGATCATTTTGCTTAGTGTTGATTGAGAACAGTGCTTGGCAATCTTCATTCCCCATGTGAATTTCAGCCAGCGGATGATGAGTTCTTTCCTTTCTTAAAATATACCAAGAGGTTCTCAAAGTGTGGTCCAACAGACCCCGGGGGGTCCCCAAGATCCTTTCTGTGCGTCCACAGGGTCAAAACTATTTTCATTGTAGCAATAAGATGTTATGTGCCTTTTCACTGTGTTGACATTTGCACTGATTGTCCAAAGGCAATGGTGGTTAAAACTGCTGACGCCTTAGGCCAGGTCAAGCCAGCAGCACCAAACTGCACTAGTAGTCGTTGTATTTCTTCACTGCCAGCTACTCGCAGCCCCTGATGAAGGCCCTAATGAAGTAAAAATTATTAATTTTATTAAATCTTCACCCCTTGAGTAAATTTCTTCTTAACATTCTGTGTGATGAAATGGGATGTGCCCATAAAACACTTCTGCTGCGTGCCAAGGTAAGATGGTCGTCTTCCAGAAAAGCATTTGTGTGATCAAGTGGGTTACAAGCTGAACTAGCTGCTTTTTGTAGGGAATACACTTTTCACTCAAAAGAGGGACTGACAAAAACTATATGTTTTTAGATTTGAGTATTTGGAAGACTTTTTCTTGAAAGTGCATGAAGTGAGCCATCACTTCAAGGAAAATAGCTGATGGTATTTGTTGCCAAGGGCAAAAATTACTTTCAAGTGAAAATCAGAATTTTGGAAAATTTATACCTGTACCCTGAGCTTCCTAATACTCACAGCCTTTTCTGATGATATAGGTTGGATATTAATGACTATGATTTTTGATATCATATAATAAAATGGGTCTTTATTTGGAATATCTGCATAACTCAGTGAACCAATAATTTACAAATGACCAATGCATGATGTAACAAAATCATAAATTGGTAAGAGATCCATTGAAAGTGTAAGATAGACCAACTTTTTTAATGTAACGAAACACCAAAGAGTCATTTGATAAGGTTTCAGAGTCCAAATTGGAACTAATCTTCAAAAAAAGACCATTTATCCAATCTTGATGTAGTTGCAAAGAAGAATACCCACAATTGTCCAAACAGCCAATAAAATACTCCTCCCTTTTTCAATTACATATCTATGAGGCTTGATTTTCTTTACACTTCAACCAAAACATTTCGCAACAGATTGAATGCAGGAAGAGCTATGAGAATCCAGTTGTCTTCTATTAAAGCAGATATCAAAGAGATTTGCAAAATAGTGGCACTTGCTCACTAAATTTTTTATTTTGTTTTGAGAAACATATATTTGTTAATAAAATATTTATGTTAACATGTCATAGATGTATTATTATTTTTAAATGAATTAATAAATATTTTTAATGTCCCTGTTTAAATTTCTAATATAGCAAATATAGACATATATGAGACACAAAAATAAACATTTTTTAGGTTCTCAATAATTTTTAAGAGCATAAAGTGGGCTGACTGCAAATAGTTTGAGAACCGCTGGTGTAGACTAATCCGCTTTCCAACTGGATGCTCAGGGGTATATGTTAAAAAAGAAAACTGTCAGCATGTAAGTATTTCCCATTGGCAAGCAATTCAGTTACTGTCATAAATGGTCCTTGGCATAGCATCCCATGCCTTGTTTTTTGTGCTCTTCCATCCACTGAACAGTCACCATATGAAATTTTCCACTTCTGGCCTGAGTAGCTGTGATGTCAAGACCGCCAAAATTCTCTCATTTCTTTTGCAGAATGCAACTAGGGCTCTTAAGCCAAATTTGAGGAATTTACTTTGCACTTATTTTTCTTTATAGTTAATGCTGCTCATGTTCAGGTTTGAATTTCTTTTTCTTTTCTCTTTTTTTCCTTCCTTCCCTTCCTTTCTCTTCTTTCCACTTTTTGTTCATGTCTTTATTTTTATTTTCTCCTCTTTTTTTTCAGTGTAACTCTCTGAAAGGTTGTGGAGATTATAATAGAAATAGATTATCTTTATACTGTAAGCACAAAGTGGATATATTAATATTTCTTTCCTGAGAACATCATTCTGTACCAGACAGTAAACCTTGTGATCTCAAATAACTTGGGGAAAACACCAATTTGTAGCTCTGAAAATTATATGGCACCTGGTTTGAACACTAACTGGTACTAATCCTTGTTCAATGCATGTGACCAAACCCATAAAATACACACGCTTGAAAATTAAAAATTAATCATTAAGAGTTTGGAAGACCATTTTGTCCAGCACAGAGAAAACAAGATTGGACAAAGATAAACAATTTAGAAATTACTTTACAATCCAGTAGCAAACATCGTGATCGTAATTATCATCATGATCACCATTATGATGATCGCCATAGCTACTATATATACAAGGAAATTTTCGACTCACAGCAGTCTGTGTATGGAAGATAGCAAAACTGAATGTTCTGTTACATCTCAACTGGTTCTAACAAGCTGAAGCTGATAAAGAACTATGAAGTTTGAGTGTCTTAGAATGCTATAGCTTTATTGATTCCAACCAAAAATTCTCCTGATCCATGAACATTGAGACTTGTTTTAATCAATCTCATACAGACCTATGGACTCATTCCTGCCTATCCAGACTGCTAATTTTCAATCCTTATGTAGAATAACACCATGAATACACACACACACACACACCCTTTCCCACTTTCTAGCACTTAAATATTTATAAGATTAAGAGTTGGCTTCATTCAAAATACCCTTTTAAATATATTTAGAGTTCTTATTGAAAAAGCATCATCTGTTAAATAAACAATCAGATTGAAAACCAAAAAAGGGACATAAACATTATTTACTAAACTTTAGATAGATGAACTTTATAACCATATGGGAAGATGTGTTTCTTGTGTGTAGACTTTACAGATTTTTCACATCTATGCAAATCATCTTCATCATTATTTATACACATTAGAAAATGTATATTGTTTTTGAAATCACCCTAAGCAGCAGTTTCCGTGAGAGAACTGACATTAGAGATGTCTTCTTAAAGATCTAATCTCCATATATGTTGGTGAAGTATTTAAAGGCAACATAAGTATGGATTTTTAAGAAAGGGAGGCATTTAATATCACACACCAAACACGAGTCTTAGCTGGATGGAGGGAAGGATCAGTGTTTGGGTCTTACATTAAGGGCTGCACATACCCTTTGTACCTAATGAATAACCAATATATTTCAGTTATTGATCAGTAGAATGCTATATAGCTAACAGTTATGTCTTTATCATAGATTTTTATTTTTTATACTTTGCATTTGTGTTTTTTAGGCAATTTTTCCTCATGACTGTGAAAGGAATTACAAACTATACTAAAACTATGATGGATAAATATTTTTGGTGGAAAAAGTTATTTGGCTTGATAACAGTAATTTTGGTTTTCAGTAAAGTCAATAAGGTATTATGTATTTTTCCCCATTGAAAATTGTTTCTATCCCATGATACTTCACCAAATCATGTCATTTAAAGCTCTAGAAGACAGCTGAAAACTTCAGAATGCTGAGTCCTTATTTAAGCAGAGAACCCAGGTGTGATCATGGTTGATGATTAAAAGAATGGAATGTCTGGAAATTAAAGCATGCACCAATGTTCCTCATTTCTGTTTCTGAAAAATCCGAAATTTTGCCAAACCACTGATTTTGTTGTTGTTGTTCTGTTGAAAGCTAGTGACACAGAGGATAGATATTTCCAAGTTGTGCCAGAGAACAACACAGGGTGGAGAAAAAAGCAGTGGCTTTGTGGCCGGGAAACCTGGATTCCACTCACTTGCCCCCGGATCCTGGCTTTCTGCGGGACTTTGGGCCAGTTATTATACACTTCTTGATCTCCATTTTTCTCATCTGTAAAGTGAGGGTGGGTCAGCATTGTTGGATGCCTTCCAAAGTCTATCCTATCCACCAAATTCTGTAAAACTGAACTGCTATTTTTTTTCCTTTTTTACACACTCTAGTTTCAATGGCATATGCAGAGTTGGAGGTCGTGTGGAGAGCTGGGCATTGGAAAGGTCCCCTTTCTCTGCACTGACACATTCCTGGAGCTCTTGGATTAAATATAAGAAGTAATATTTTTACCTTGACATTCAATTCAACCAAATTAGACACCATAATAAGAGATTCTCACGGTGGTTAAATAAACTGTGGAGAGTGTTTTGCAAATGAGCTTTTTGGCATTTTCTATTCTCCCTCTACCATCTGAATTCCTATCTCTGTATAAGTCTTTGAAACAAGTCAAACGAATTGCCCAAAAATTTTGAAATAAAGAAAAAGCAGATTAAATTCCATACTTTGCATAATTTGCCTTCACTGTCATCGATTTAACTAGGCTAAGCATTTACAAAGTGAGAACTTGCTGATTCTTAAAAAGCAGCTTATGGATTCACTTACTTTCTAGACATACATTGATCACTAACCCCAGAAATCTAGGCGATTTCGTAAGACAGGCAGCTTCTCCCCAGGACTCACCTCCTATATTCAACTCACCCCTAGCCTAGCTGGCCCCAGGGTCCAAACAGCAGCTCTCCCAGGCTTGTGGGGCTGGATGGTGTCCCTTGAGACTGCACTGTGTTTTCTGGAGCTGTTAGATGAACCAGAGCACAGTGTATGGTTTTTCTCTTCCTTTTAGACCCATACTTGGTAACTCAGTCAGGCCATGGAGTCCTGGGTCCAGGTAGGTCTGCATATGAAGACTTCTTTGGTCTTGCAAAAATCTAAAGTCATCACAATGGAATTCATCTCCCTCCATAGTCAATGTGTTGTTCTGATTCAGATGCACCTCCTCCAGACGTCACTTGCATGTTTATATACATGCATGCACTGAGAATACATTAGTATGCAGAGGGAGAGGAATAATATTTTGAGTTTGAATATTAAGTTTTTTTAAATGAGACCTTATAAAGTATGGACTCTGAGAATAATGATGTGTAATATAGGTTCATCAATTGTAACAAATGTACCATTCTGGGGGGGATGTTGATAATGGGGGAGGCTGTGCATGTGTGGGGGCAGACTGTATATGGGAAGTCTCTGTACCTTCCACTCAATTTTGCTGTAGACTTAAAACTACTCCAAGAAAATTGTCTATAAAAAACAATGGTACCCTATATGTTGTTAATATCACCACAACATCGCCCCTGGAAACCTTTCCTGTATTTCTGATGACCTTGAAATGTTATGCAAAGAAGACAGAATCTACTTGCACATAATCAGCTGTTGTGAAATAGCAGATCCGATGAACATCTTTATAGAAATGACAAAAACCTTTATACTAGAACATTTGCTTCCACAGGGCATTCAATTAATTATGAGCTGGGAATAAATAATATTTTTATAGTACCTTGACATTTATCTGGGCGCATTGTTTTATAAACAACATCACTCATTCACAGTCTTCCAGTTCTGCCTTTATTACATGGTGATCTTATAATTCTGAATGAGAAATTTACGTATTAGGAACTTGGCAAATTTACAATTGAGTTTTATAAAGATTTTTAGGTTGTCATTTGATAATAAATAAATGACATTTCTAATTTTATCTCACATTCTTTGGTTTACCCTTCCATCTTCTTTTTTGTTCACTTTTTTTACTAAATTTTGTGTTAAATATTAAGTGGACAAGAAAGAATTTTAGTAGAATGCATATGAAGTCTAAAGAATGACAATACCGTGAGCCTTTGTGCTGTGTGCTCTTCCCCAATCCTGTTCTGTTCTCAAACTCCATGATTTAGAATTGAGTTAATTACAGTCATGCGTCGCTTAAGGACAGGGATGGATTCCAAGAAATTCGTCATTATGCGATTTCTTCATTAGGCAATTTCGTCGTTGTGCGAACATCATAGAATGTACTTACACAAAGCTAGATGGTATAGCCTACTACACACCTAGGCTCTATGTTACTAATCTTATGGGACCACCATCGTATACGCAGTCTGTTGTTGACCAAATGTCCTTATGTGGCACATGACTGTATTCTCTTTCTTGTCTTTATTTTTTTACCATGTGCTTATACCTCCCAACAACGTATAGTTTAGTTTTGCATGTTTTTGAAATATGTACAGATGGGATCATACTATAGGTATGCCTTGGAGGCTTGCTTTTCTCGCCCAACATTATACCCCTGCAATTCATTTTTGTTATTCACGTAGCCAAAATGCATTAAATTCCACTTCCATATCATTATATTCAACCAATGTATAGCTATACCACTATTTATCTATAATCCTATAATTAAACAGTCAAGTTTCCAGGCTTTTTGCTACCACAGACAATGCTGTCATAAACAAGATTTACAAGTCTCTGATGCTCAAGATTTTTTTCAGAAATATTCCTAGGAGCGGCATTTCAGGGCACAAGGAATGCATTTCTTCAACATTACTAGGTAAGCCAAAATGTTTCTCAAAGTGGTTGTACCAATATATATTGCATCAGCAGAGATGTGACTAATGGTGTCAAATACAGTCAAATTTTAAAATATCACCAGTTTAATGGGTGAAAAACAATATATCACTGACATTTTAATTTACGTTTTCCTGAATTCTAATGACAATAAGCATATTTCATATATTTATTATTAGGCCATTTGACTTGCTTTTAAACATGAAGTGCCTGTATTTCTACTGGACTATTGAAGATTTTAACAAGAATTTTTATTGCAGGAAATGCACAGTGTGTACAATTTGATCCGTTTTTACAATGCATACACCCCTATAACAGTACCAGTACCAATAAAGAGAATATTTTATCACCTAAAAGTTCCCTGTCTTCTTTCTCGGTTGACACCCCCATCTCAGAAGCCACCACTGATCTGATTTCTATCGTCATAGATTAATTTTACCTATTTTTCCCCAGTAATTTTATTGAGACCATAAAGGTTTATAATATTGTGTAATTTTGGGGTGTACATTATTATTTATCCATTTCTGATTAGACTTCATCACGCTCACCACCAGTAGTCTATTTTTTTTTTTTTTGAGGAAGATTGGCCCTGCCCTCACATCTGTTGCCAATCTTCCTCTTTTTCTTTTTTTCTCCCCAAAGCCGTAGTATAGTTGTATATCATCATTGTAGAGTTGTAGCTCTTCTATGTGGGACTCTGCCCCAGCATGGCCTGATGAGTGGTCAGTAGGTCCACTCCCAGGATCAGAACCAGCTAAACCCAGGCTACTGAAGCAGAATGCACGAACTTAACCACTATGCCACTGGGCTGGCCCCACCAGTAGTCTAATTTCTGTCCATCACTGTACATATGTGCCCCTTTACCCCCTTCATGGGCCCCCCAACCCCTTTCCGCTCTGGTAACCACTAATCTATTCTCTTTATCCATGTATTAGTTATCTTCCAATGTGAGTGAAATCATGCAGTATTTGTCTTTCTCTGTCTGGCTTATCTCACTTAACACCATACCCTCAAGTTCTGTCCATGTTGTTGCAAATGGGATGATTTTGTCTTTTTTATGGTTGAGTAGTATTCCATTCTATATATATATATACATCTTCTTTACCCATTCATCTGTAGAAGGGCATGTAGGCAGTACACTGTTTGACATTGGTCTTAGCAGCATCTTTTCAAATACCATGTCTACTCGGACAAGGGAAACAAAAGAAAAAGTTAACAAATGGTACTATATCAGGCTAAAAAGCTTCTGCAAAGCAAAGGAAACCATGAACAAAATGAAAAGAAAACCCACCAACTGGGAGAAAATATTTACAAAACATTTGACTGACAAGGGGTTGATCTTCAAAATATATATCTGAAATTTGAGAATTTCAAAAAATTCTCATCATATGGTATGTCCTCTTTTATCTTTGGCTTTTTTCACTCAGCAAAATGTTTTTGAGATTCCTTAAAGTTGCTGCATCTCTTAAAGAATTGTTCTTTTTTATTGCTAAGTAGTCTGTTTATCCATATTCCTGTTAACAGACATCTGGACTGCTTCCAGTTTTAGCTATTATGAATAAAGTTGCTGGGAACATTCTTGTACAAGCTTTGGGTACATAATAAGTGTTCTAATATACTCCTCTGCTAATTCTAACATCTGGGTCAGTTCTGGGTTGGCTTTCATTGACTGATTAGTCTCCTCAGTGTGGATGTGTTTTCTTGCCTCTTTGCATACCTGGTAATCTCGATTGGATGCCAGATGTTATGAATGTTACCTTCTTGGGTGATGGAAATTTTTGTATTCCTATTGCTTTTCTTGAGCTTTGTTTTGCTGTGCAGTTAAGTTACTTGAAACAGTTTTCTCCTTTTGGGTCTTACTTTTATGATTTATTGGGGAGGTCTGGAACAGTGCCTTGCTGGTGGTGGTGCCTTGAATCAATATTCCTAGTGACCCTGTGTACAGCAGAGCAGAACCCTGCCTGGTCTTTGTGTGTGTGTGAGTGTGTGTGTGTGAGGAAGATTAGCCCTGAGCTAACTTCCATCGTCAATCCTCCTCTTTTTTTTTTTTTTTTTTTTTTGCTGAGGGCAATTGGCTGTGGGCTAACATCTGTGCCCCTCTTCCTCCACTTTATATGGGACGCTACCACAGCATGGCTTGACAAACGGTGTGATGGTCTGCGCCTGGGATCCGAACCTGCAAACCCTGGGCCACCAGAAGCAGAGCATGCAAACTTAACCCTGCCCAGTCTTTTTGTGCCATCCTCTTACTTTGCTGCTATTCGTAGGGTTTTCATGGCCAATTTTTTTTTTCAGAAGTGGGTAGCCAGGTCCTTCTTCCTAGTCTGTCTTAGTCTGCAAGCTCCGCTGAAACCTATCTACCATGGGTGACCCTGCTGGTTTTTTAAACAAAGTGGCATAACTTTCAGCATCACAGCCACACACAGCCACCACAATATGACAACCAGCAGATGGTGGTCTGGGTCCCTGACTGGGAAATGAATCCGGCTTGCCACTGAATCTTGACTACTAGACCACCAGGGCTGGCTGGAACAGTGCCGAGTCTAGGCTAGTTATTCATCTCTACCAAAGCCAGATCTTCCTGAGAGCTTTACCTAAGGTCTCATGATTTGAGTTTTTCCGGTCTGGCTGGTGAGAATGGGCATTGTTCCCAGTCCTACATAAGGACCAGTTAATGTTCCCTCTAATTCTTCTGGTGGTTTTTTCCTGAATCTCCGAAATCTTGGGTAGTTTCCTCACACACTTGCTGAATATTTGAGGGGGCCCTCCGGAGCTCCAGGGTTCTCTCTCTGTTCAGCTTGCTCCTCTCCGGTACTCTGCCCTGTAAACTCTAGCTGCCTTGGTCTCCCTGAACTCTCAGCTCCATCTCCTTAGCTCTGAGAGTTCATCTCAGTTTCCCCTTCCTGCACTACAGCCTAGAAATTCTTGTTTGTTTCCCATCTCCCAGAGGTCACTGCCCTTCATTACCTGATGTCCAGTGTCTTGAAAACTGTTGTTTCAGGATTCTGTCTTGGGTGGGGGGCTTGTTTCAGGTGGAAGATGAATCTGGTCCCTGTTACTCCACTTTGACTGGAGGAAACCAATATTTTGTACCTTTATGTGGCACTCTGGGAGGATTTTACCCTCCTGGGTATGAGGTCATTATTAAATTCAGGATACATGAGAAGTGTGCCTTTCTTTAAAAAGTAGAAGTGGTAGGGGCCTGCCCGATGGCATAGCGGTTAAGTTCCTGCCCTCTGCTTTGGCAGCCCGGGGTTTCGCAGGTTCAGATCACGGGCGCCAACAGACGCACCGCTTGTCAGCCATGCCGTGGCGGCGTCCCATATAAAGTGGAGGAAGATGGGCACGGATGTTAGCCCAGGGCCAGTCTTCCTCAGCAAAAGAGAGGAGAATTGGCAATGGATGTTAGCTCAGGGCTAGCCTTCCTCACATACACACACACACACAAAAATTAGAAGTGACTAATGGGGGAAAGGGGTGGGAAAAGAATCAGAATGACACCTGGATGTCACGACGACTCAGGCTAGTCAAGGGTGAGGAACATTTCCAAGGGGTCTCTGTTCTCTCTGTCTGAATCAGGAAAACATCACGCTCAAATCAGCTTTTGTTCTGGTCCCCATTGAAATTTTGGGGGCATGGCAAGGGTCCACTAGTTAACAGGAAGAAATAAGGTTGGAAAGAAAATAACTCATTAAAGCTAGGCACAGGTTGGGGTTAAACTTTTTCTTGAGATGTTAACCTGTCCGAACACCTGAATGTTGTAATGAGTGTCTTTACATACAAGCGGCTTACACAGCCCACAATAGAGTTGGCAGTGGTTCCACCTGATGTAGGATGAATGATCTGAAATGAGCAGGCTGGTTCATTGGGGGACCTCTTCCAGGTCGGATTTGTTCGAGGGGAAGTCCATGTTCTCTTGGAGAGTGGTGACCTGTCCCTGAAAGCCTCCCAGACAGGAGCCGGCTGAGACAGGGCTGCTTTGTAAAGTGACTCTGAGAGCATTTTGCTGGGCGCATGCAGAATTCCAGCTCTTGAAAGTTTTGCCTCCAGGCCCCAAAGCCCGGAATATCTCCCACGTCTGCGAACTATTCAATCCTCTCACTTCATTATAGCAATGTTAGAAATGTGGTGCCATCTGCAGTTTACAGCTTGAGATAAACCAGTGACGCTAAGACCCTAGGGCAATGCATTTACATTTTTGGTATTAGAACACGAAGGATAATGCAGAGCAGTTGCGGTAAGTTTGAGAGAAAAGAGAAGCGTAGTGCTAATGCCGCATTTAGAATTCATAGAAACTTGTTTTTCTTTAATAAATCCCTTATAATCTCCCCTTCTAACTCATAAAATAAAACGAGTTCCTTCTTTATTTTGTGAAATATTTACATTGTATATTTCTCCATCTGAAAATAATCTTCTAAGAGTTCAGCTAGGTTTTGCCAAGGACGTTGGAGGTCCAGGTTAACGGCATACATTGGACATCAGCATCATCTGGTTTCTCGGTCACGTGGTTCCTGAGACAGCCCTGAAACAGAAGCGCGGTTCCAATGGCTGCAAAGAGCGGCCCGCAGGCTAATTGGAATGCGGCGGGGAGCCTGAGCAGCCAAAGTGACTTACAAGGGCTCTGCTGTGTCCTAACGGGCCTAAAGATTTTCTGCAGACTCCGGCCAAGTGGTACAGGCTGCATTTGGAGTAGCTCAGACTGGAAGCCAGTTCGTAGCGTGGTAGCTGTTTGATTAAAGAATGAATGCTGTTCTGTAGAAATGAAAGAAACAAATCGTAAAAACAGAAATCAACTATAAATTCTATTTGCTTCTCTGAAGAGGGGAAAAGAATATCACTGAACACCATACCAGTAAGGAGTCTTTCCCATTTGCTGCAAAAGTATCAAAATTACCTCCCTTTAGCTCATCGTATCCTACTATTGACCTCTCCTTTAGCAGCTTAATCTTTATATCCGTACAAGGGGACTTGCCCTCATGCTGTGGATTATCTCTTTTTTCACATCATCTCTTCATACACATAAGGATGGTGAAGCATTTTATACTTTAAATGTATTTTAAGTATACATAAATGCTTATGTACATTATATCATTGCCAGCCCTGGTGGTCTGATGGTTAAGATTCTGTGCTCTCATCGCCACAGCCCACGTTTGTTTCCCAGTCAGGGAACCATACCACCTGTCTGTCGGTTGTCACACTGTGGCAGCTGTGTGTGGCTGTGATGCTGAAAGCTGCTCCACCAGGATTTCAAATACCAGCAGGGTCACCCTTGGTGGACAGGTTTCAGGGGAGCCTCCAGTATAACACAGACTAGGAAGAAGGACGTGGACACCCACTTCCAGAAAAACTGGCCATGAAAACCCTATGAAAAGCGGCAGAGCATTGTCTGATACAGCGCCAGAAGGAGAGAAGATGGTGCAAAAGCACAGGACAGGGCTCCGCTCTCCTGTGCACAGGGTCACTGGAGTCAGAATCTACTTCATGGCACCACCAACAACATCATTATATCATTAGAATATCATAGCAGTCATAAGACACCTATCTTACAGGAAAGTGTACAATAAAGAATTAAAGTTCAATTACAAAAAATTTTTAATAGTAGCATTATAATTTTTTATTTAAAAAGTTTTTAAATTTTAAACACATTTTGGAAAGCAGACAAATAGCTACAAAAGTGTCATCTGCTTGTAATTGGCTTCATTACCATCTGGCATTTGAATTCCTCTAAAAGAAAGAAGGACAGAGAAAAGATAAACAGGCTCCAGCAAGTGGGGAGTTTGCTTTCTTTTCTAGGTTTTGTTTTTCTATCTTTCCTTTAGAAATCTGTAAAATTTTCCCTCAAAACTTCTTGTCCCAAAGTACTTTATTTTACTTATACATGGAAGCGTATCGTTCTCTTCTTTTTCGTCTGTCTCTAATGAGAATATACTTTTTGTTTCTCCTTTGCATTCTCTTGCTCAATTCTTTCTTAATGTGCCAAATACAGTGCTAAGCACCTTAGGTGGATTAGTTCATTTAATCACTACACAACCTTATCAGGGAAGTATTATTATCCCAATTTGACAGAAGGCAAAAGGGAGGTTCCCAGAACTCAAGTGTCAAATGCACATTTGAGGGTCACACGGGGTGAAGTCATCATTTGAAACCGGGCAGTCTGACTCCAAAGTCCACATTCTTAAAATGGCATACTAAAATCTGAAACTTCTCTGGATATATTGAAACTTATTTTCTTCCTTCATACTTGCAATTTCTGTTTGTTGTAGATGGTATAGAAATATTTATTCTGTTATGTAGTGAAAAAAGAAATAAATGCTAATTTTAAGATCTTTTCTTCCTGTATTTCAACACTTATTATGTATGCTTTCCAATTAATTTCTCTCTCAGTTGCAGAACTAGACTGAAAGAATATGCTTTTGGCAGAAACAGCTATTTGTCTTATTTCCATGTTTCTGTTTACAACAAAAAGAATCTTAGCTCATTCACCCAGGGGAAAATCAAAATAGAGTTTTGTTGGGATGTTACTACTGATTTACAATGCTGATGTGATTTGTAAATATCCAAACATCTTGGATCTGTCTGACTTTAGAGACAATTTCTCCAATTATGCATCTCCTGGAAAACATACTAGTCTAAGGCTCAAGAGGGTACATTCTGGGTTTTGTTTGACTTTTCAATATTTTTCACATGAAATGTAGCTTGTCTTTGGAATTTATTGAACAAAACTAAGTATTTCAGAGGATTGCCATACTTAGTAAGCTGGAGCTCTGCTGGGGAAGTTCCACTGTAGTTCTAACTCTAAGCAGGCATTATGGGTAAATGCTTTTAGACCAGGAGTCATTGGCCTTGGTCCAAGGACTTTAGCAGGTCCCATTCAATTATCTACAACATTTGTTTATCAGAATTCCAGAAGGGTTCATAAAAGGTTATGAGCCACTGCTTTGGGTGATTTCTAAAGTCACTTCCAACAAGATCATTTGCTTCTGTAGCTTTCATTCCTTAATAATTTCTCTGTATTTCATATACATCTATTTAGAAAAAAAAAAAAGTGCATTAAACTTGTGGGAGCTTTCTTGTAATTTAAGTCTTCGTCTTTACTAAATTATTTTAAAATCCCTGCTGGGCTAGGCACTGTACCAAACAAAGCAAAGACTATGTCCTCTCAGGTTAAACAGGTCACTTCGTGTACATCACTATGGCAGCCTGTATTTTTCCACTATAACATGCATCACACTTTGCAGTTATGAACAAGTAAACACCATGGTTTTGAGACCTCAGCTTGTTTCTAAGTGCAGTGGGGATACAAAGAGAAATACAACATGATCTGCACCCTCCGTACAGAAAGAGGATCATTCCTGAAACCACTTAATTAAGAACTGTGAGAGATGAAGAGAAGGAAGAAGGGAGAGTGGGCAGCAGGGAAGGAAGACTTCTCAGTGGACAGCTGATGTGGGGAAGGATTTGTGGGGAGAGAGAACTGGGGAGAGAACATGTCAAGGTCAGCTGAAGAGAAGGATGAGCAAGAGAGGAGAAAGACCACATGATGCAGAGACCAATCCAGGGATAACATTGTCTGTGAAAGTGTCCCAGTTGCAGTGCTGTTTTCTCCTGCCTCTCTTCCAGAGAATCAAAAACAACTGCTTTGCCTACTGTCAGGGATTGAGAGGAAGAAAGGCTAGTGCTGAGGCCAGGACTAGAGGGATGTTGGTTATGTCTTTGCTCCAGAACAAGACACATCCATAGAGCCAAGATTTATGATGGAGAAGGGGTTTTTGGAAAAGAGAAAGAGCAGCTCTGGGATCAATAGAAGCCCCCTGAACCATGGCCTTCTAGCCCAAGATGTCCAGAAATTGAAGAGCATGGGAGCGCCAGACTTACGTGGGCCCCAAGGACAAGATGCTAAAAGGAATTGTACAATAGCCGCTAAGCAAACCCTCTACTAGAAGGAGACATGGAATATCTGTCAGTCAAGCTGTATCCAGCCCTCTGGGATCTTATGAGAGCCAAAATGAGGATGGTCCAGGGCAGAAGCAGGGCCAAGCAAGAATTATCAGGTGAGGGGTCCTACAGAATGGTTCCAAAACCAAGATGGGATCCAGCACACTCCTGAGTAATCAACTAACATCTACATAGGAAGAGCAACAAATGTGAGAACAGGGCCAGCTTGATAGGTATCTGCCTTCAGAAGGGTCCCCCCAAAAAACTTGGGTTTTTTTTCCAGTTTTATTAAGACACAATTGACATATAACATTGTATTAGTTTAAGATGTACAACATAATGATTTGATATAGGTATATATTGCAAAATGATCACCACGATCAGTTTAGTTAACATCCATCACCACACATAGTTACAATTTTTTTTCTTGTGATGATAACTTTCAAGATCCACTCTCTTAGCAACTTTCAAATATACAATACAGTATTGTTAGCTATAATCATCATGTTACACATTACATCCCCAGAACTTATTCATTTCAAAACTGGAAGTTTGTACCCTTTGACCACTTTCATCCATTTCCCCCACCTCCCATTACTGGCAACAACCAATCTGCTCTCTACTTCTAAGAGTTTGGTTTTTTTCAGATTCCACATATAAGTGAGATCACACAGTATTTGTCTTTCTCTGTCTGACTTATTTCACTTAGCATAAGGCCCTCAAGGTCCATCCATACCCTTGCAAATGGCAAGATTTCCTTATTTTTTATGGCGGAATAATATTCCTTTGCATATAGACACCACATTTTCCTTATCCATTCATCCGCTGATGGATGCTTAGGCTGCTTCCATGTCTTGTCTCTTGTGAATAGTGCTACACTGAACACGGAGGTGCAGATTATCTTTTCAAGATAGTGATTTCATTTCCTTTGGATACATAGCCTGAAATGGAATTGCTGGATCATATGGTAGTTCTATTTTTAATTTTTTGAAAAAACTCCATACTGTTTTTCATAGTGTCTGCACCAATTTACATTCCCACCAGCAGGGCACAAGGGTTCCTTTTTCTCCATATCCCTACCTACATTTGTTATTTCTTGTCTTTTTGATAATAGTCATTCGAAGAGGTGATGTCTCATTGTGGTTTTGATTTGCATTTCCCTGATGATTAGTGATGTTGAACATCTTTTCATGTACCTGTTGGCCATCTGTATGTCCTCTTTGGAAAAATGTCTATTCAATTCCTCTGCCCATTTTTTAATGATTAATTTTTTACTATTGAGTTGTATGAGTTCTTTACATATTTTGGATATTAACCCCTTATCAGTTTAATGCTCTATTGTTTTCATTTTGAAATTCTTAATAATTTTATCTTTGAGCATGCCCCGAGCAGAGGAGATACACTGGGAACCATGCACACGAGCCGCTGTGGCCCGGCAGAGCGCCTGCAGACGCCGGGCTTAAGTCAGGTAGGCATGGCTGCCAGGTGTGCAAGGGCATGCCTCGGGACAATCCTAGGTGCCGCAGGTCCCCAAGGGGTCAGCCAGAGCAGGACGTGGGCCCAGTTTGGCAAAGGTGGCAGCACAGAAGTACCAGCAACTAGTAGAAAGAAGAGGAGATCCACATGGGAGCAGAGCCAAGACCAGCAGTGGGAGACCAGCTTGCCCGTCCAGCCCTACAGCCTGTGCCTGTGGCTTCTGCACAAACATTAACTCTTGTACCAAGTGCTGGGAGAGGAACTGTCAGCACTCAGGTAGTGAACTGTGTCAAGAAATTATTACAAAATACAAGCTTGCACATGGACATTTCAATAAAGCATATCAAGTAGTTATTAGAATTTTTCAAACAGTTTAGATTAGAATTCCTGGTTTTGAAAACTGCTGCAACATTGTAAAGTAAATATCCATAGACTTAGAAGAAGAAATGAAATTTAAAAATCAATACATTTTACAGAAAAGAACACTATTTGCATACGAAGCTCTGGATGAGCCAAATTTTTTTCACTTTTACATCAATTTTTTTCAGCTTTATTGACGTATAATTGACAAATAAAATTGTAAGATATTTAAAGTGTGCAATGTGATGATTTGATACACATATGCATTGTGAAGGATTCCCCCTAAAAAGTCAATTAACACATCCCAGATGAACCAATTATTACAGAAGGCAATTTTAATGCTTTTTTTGTAATTGATATAATAGAATGCATAAGCAGACATTTTAAATTATATACAAATAATAAATCCATTTTCAGTTGCTTGAACTTGTCACTGGAAATGTCAGAAGAAACATTAGAATGCCACTGTATAAATTTACATTTAAAATTAAATTCAGAGTTACACAAAACTGATTTGTATGAACAGTTAAATCTTTTTAGAAAAATTGTTCTGCCAGAATCATCAGCTCTAGATGTGCTAAAATTTATATTTTGCAATAATTTATTACAAAATTATCCCAATGACCCCATAGCCTATAAAATACTATTAATAGTTGCATCAGGAAAATGATCCTTTCAAAACTAAAAATTATCAAAAATTGTGATCTTGAATATTCCAAGGGTAACTGATATCACTTTCAATTATATCAATTCAAAATGAAGTTGTTAATAGTATAATGAAATAAATGAATGAATTTTCAGAAAATCAAGCCATCAGATCAATCAAGATGTCACATTAATAAAGTATTATTACTTTTGTATTATATACAATTATGACACCAAAAATAATATTTTTGTTAGTTTACTTTTTCTTATGTGTCTAAATTACCCATTTTACAGTATAAGTAATAAAATATCTTTGAAGAAAAAACTTTACATTTTAGTACCTTTAACTACACTTTTTCCCTGCATTTTGAACACAGATACCTGCATTTTAATTTTGCACTGCATATTATGTAGCTGCCCTGAGCAAATGTTTCCTCTCTGTATGTATACACTCTAATAATGTCACTCGGCACTTTTGTTTGGCTCGTCTGCTCACTGAGGAAGGAGGCCAGATGATCTTTACAGTGTCTCCAAAGTAACTTGAGTTTAATTTTTCCATTTTAATTCTAGGATGTTAGTCGAGATGATCAGAAGACAAATTTCCAGATCCACCATGTGCTATCAGTACACTTGATCTTTCTTCCAAAAAACGGGATTGAACAAGAAAGTGAGAGTCAATAGATAGGGCATGATTTATGAGACAGTGAGTGGGAAGAGGACAGCGGAATTAGGTACAAGTGGACATGCCCCTCCCCAAGGGTGCAAGTTATAGAACAGACCGAACCCACCATATCTATATAGAAGGAAAGGATTTTATAAATGAAAGAAGCATAAAGATCCTTGGACTCTGAGCAATAACATTCTCGTATAAGACAGGCAAGAGCTGCTAATGTTTGTTTGCAGAACATTAGTTTTCACATGTACTATCGCAGGCATATTTCCAGAACAAGGAAATATTTTAGCTTTCTGCTATTTCTTAGGTGAAAAGCAGAGCTGTGAGTATCTTTTTGCATGTAAAGAATTCTGAATTATTTTCAATTCTCTTGACAAAGATGAAGGCTTGAATTTACAGAGCCACACAATTTCATTAAGTGCCAGCTGATGGATACCAATTCTCCCACGGTCTTATCTTCCCCCTTCTTTTCCTGTTAGGAAGCCTCTTTACTCTTGCTAGGCTAAACAATGAAAATTCATGACTACCCTGTTTAAGTTGAATTTCCAGTTTTCACTGCTATCTATTCTAATTCGTTAGCAAGACATTTCTTCCCATTAGTAGAATTCATAGAAGAAAATTGGTGAATAATTCACTTTGGTTTTGCTGTTGCTTTAAAAAAGAGAGAGACCTGGCGGGGCAGGTTTTCAACAGATTACTGAGCTTCTGGAATTTTAGCAGAGCTAAACAAAATTATTATTTGAAAAGTAACACAAATCAATGAGTTAAAAATAAATATTTTAGTTACTGATTCCAGCTGGCTCTACTAGCGTCTCCCACCCAAATATAATTAGTTTTGAAGTGATTCTGAATGGCTTCCTTTCTGCTTAAAAAAAAAAGTTACAATGCTATGCCAGCTCTCCAAGGAGTATATAACAGTTTATTAGCAATACTGATTTGAATCCAAATGAACAAGAAGGTAGGGGATGTCTATCAGTTTTCATTTAGGATGGATATATTTTAAAAGGGAATACCATTTTGGGTAATCATGACCCTATAGTATTAAGGAAGACCCTTTTAGTTCTATTTTTATTTTCTTTCTTTTTGAACCTATTTGGTTTGCAGAAGCAGCTGTTTAAAAACTCACAATGCATATATTTTATTTAAAATATCTAAATAATTCCATTGAGATTGTAACTTTTTAAAAAGTATTATTCTTTTTACTTGCCTTTTTTCAATAAGACAATGCAAATTTAGAATGCCAAAAGAGGCTAAGGACAGCACACAGGCCAAGGCCAAAAAGAGAACTTGAAATCAAAACGAATAATGTTGCACGTAGCTGCAAATATTCCGTGGTTCAAGCTGCAGCTAGATAAAGAATAAGAAAATGTTTCTGTTGCAGTTTTGTTTTCCATTTCCCCTAATTTTTTAAAAGAGTGCTTATTATGGAAAATGTCCAGTCTGTGCAGAGGTAGAGAGAACAGCATAATGAACCCCATGCACCCAGCACCCAGCTTCAACAATCATCAATTCATGTCCAACCTTGTTTCACCTGTATTCCACCATCCCACCTCACTCCCACAGGATTATTTTGAAGCAAATCTCAGGCATCATATCAGTTTACAAGTATGCATGTTAGTATGTATTTCTAAAAGATGAACACTCTTTTTAAAAAGTATAATCTAGGGGCTGGCCCTGTGGCCTACTGGTTAAGTTTGGTGCACTCTGCTTCAGCAGCCTGGGCTTAGTTCCTGGGTGCAGACCTACACCATTCATCAGCGGCCATGCTGTGGCAGTGACCCACATACAAAATAGAGGAAGATTGGCATAGATGTTAGCTCAGGAAGAATCTTCTTCAGCAAAAAAAAGTATAACCTCAATACAATTATTACACTTAACAAAATTAACTGATTCCTTAATATTCTCATATATCCAATCAATGTTTCAATTGCTCTGATAACTATCTTGTAAATGTTTTTTAAGAGTTTTTTTGTTTTAAATCAGGATCTAAACAAAACCAACACATTTAATTTGCTTGAGAAGTCTTTTAAGTCATTTTAAATCTATAGTTCCTCTTGCTTCCTTTTTGGTTTTCCTTGCAATGCATCCATTGACAAAACTGGGTCGTTTGTTCTGTAGTTCACCACATTCTGGATTTTGCTGATTGTATCCTCAAGTTATCAGTCAATTTGTATGTTTGTTTTCTGTATTTGCTGTAAACTGGTAGCTAAACCTAGAGATTTCATCAGATCAGATGACTGTTTTCTTTGGCATGAATACTTCATAGATGGTGTTTTGTTACTTCCATTAGAAGAATGTCTGGTTTTCTGCTGTGTGGCGCTAATTGATTAGTTGGTTCTGGTATTGTCAGCCTGATCTATCTCCATCAGCTTTTGACCTAGTATTTTTAGCAGCCATTCCTGATCGAGTACTGCCTTAGATCCAGTATTTCAAGAGGAGGAGATTGTAACTTTTCAAAATATGTTTTAAGAGCCAGGTGAGGGTGTGAAGAGAGATAAAGCTATGCTATCTTCCTGCAAAATTTGATCATTACGAGTCTTCACTAAGTTGATAGGTACACGGCATCAGCCTGGACACTGTACAAAGGCAAGCCTCACTAATGGAGGAGGCAAAGATAACCCAGGCCCAAGCACAAAAGGGAAAAAGCAGCAGTCAAGCCTTCAGCATACGCTGCACTATTTGTACTATAATATGTGCAGAAGAAGGAGTAGAGAAACACCACTGAAACATGCCCATCCTCACTTTCACTTCTTTCAGCCCATTTATCCATTGACTCTTGAGAGTAGGGGGAATGAATAACCCTTCTCCTTGACCCTCAATCTGATTACTGCTGATGATTTCCCACTGCCAACCTTGGAAAGCTAGGAGGAAAGGGACAGAGATCAGGTGAGAGGAGATGGGAAGGGTGTTCCAGACCAAATGCTACTGGTGCATTCTGTTCAATTGGATGTTAGTCGCCAAAATCTTTTTTTTAGCTAACCAATATGTAACCTATAAAAAAAACCAAACTCAATAGCATCATGAAATGTTGGGGATGGATATGAATTATTAGAATCTGACCTTAGCTCATAGTTTGGCATGGCTGCCATATTGTAATTGACCTGTAGGAGCAAACGTAATGGAGCATTAGACTGGTATGTCACTAAGAGTTTTCCTTGACTCCCTCCCAACTAATTGAGGTGAGTGCTGAGTCCCTACAGGCTGTCATCTCAGTCAGTTAAATATGAACTTTCGTAATGGCAATAGACCCCACGCACAGGCGAGGCTTGTCTTTCCCCAGAGTGTTTTTCATAATGTGATGAATGAATGAAAACTTTCTCCTTGGAAGGTCATTAGCCATTTCCGTGTGTGTGGAATTTGTTTCAAAGACTCTTTTAGGCAGCATGAAAAATCGAGAAAGCATTCCAGCTGGGTTAATAGAAAGATTTAGCCCTTCTAGAGTAGCTTTCATTTTGAAAATTCTTTGCAAACATAACTATTCCATCTGGCAATCCTTGGAGACCAGTTACGCTCTCTACGTTTTGTTCTTTCAGACTTGAGAGAAAGAGATCTGGCTTCTCTCTCATGTTTTTGTGCCCTGGTCTCTCTCTTTTCCTGCTCTGTCTATACACTGGAAGGCTTTAGAAGTCAGATTCTCCTGCTAATTAACCTCTCAAGGCAGAGAAAACTATTTTTTCTGTGTGACGATTAGTTACTAAGGACATGATCTTGAGGGCTCTGACTCTGAGACAATAAAGAGTGAAAGTAAACACTTATGAAAATAGAAGCCCTGCTCTATGGACATTTTTTACCTGTAATAAAAATGAACAATGGATAAGATGCAAGCAAAAATGTCAATACAGTAATTACAACTCTGTTGACTTAGAATGTTTCCCAAGTGACATATGGACTATATTGGTAAGAGTTTCTTTGAAGTGATTTTATAACACCAGCTATGTCCTTAAATTTTTGAAAGAGTATATAGCTACAGCTGATTACTAGGGGAAAAAAACTTTTATTGAATGAGCAAGCATACACACAGAGATATACAGAGTGTTTGAAGGATGATACAAAATATTTCTTTTATTTTCTCCTTGAGTTGACTCTCAGTTGTACCCAATCCACCTTGATTGATAAGCAAGGGGAGTCTGTCCTCTTTCATCTCCGTTTTCCTTCCTCTCTCATTCACTCAGTACAGATTGAGTGCTTAAAATGGACTACACACTTTTCCAGTTGATGGGACTAGAGCACTAAACAAAAGAAAGGGCCTGCTCTTATTGAGCTCATAGTTAAAATAAGAAGTGAATGTAAATGTGTGTGTATATATGTATATTTATATTAGGTCCACATATAATATATGCATTTATTTATATAAATATTTATTTATTTATTTACATAGATTTACATAATGCATGAATGTGTTTCAGGTGTTGATAAGTGCTATGAAGAGGTTAGGGAAGACCTCAAAAATAAGATGATATTTGAGCAGTGACAGGAAGGAAGGAAGGGAGTGAGCCTGTGGCTATTTGGAGAAGAGCATTTCAGACAGAGAAAAAGCAAGTGCCAAGGCCCTGAGGCAGGAAAGAGCTGATATTTAGATCCTTCTGTGGGTGTTTGCAGGGGGTTAGGGTTAATGGGAAAAAATAGCCTTCTAGTCAATAAAGAGCCTACAAGACATACAAATCTTTCTTTTACTAATATCACCACTTCTTAATGCCTAGTGCTGGTGCATTATTATGCTTGCAATCTTTGTCTCTTCTCCACCTTACCAAACACCTTCTTCTGCCCTCCTACCTTGACATGAGTCAGGCAGGTGAGGGGGTGGTAGAATATTCTATCCTGCTACAATTATCTTCAATATTTCATTTCTTTACTTATATTTAAACTATATTTTATAAAGTTACAGAGTAAGACATATAAGAAATAAAGCAGCGATTAAAATAAAATATCAGGGGGCCGCCCAGTGGCGCAGCGGTTTAGTCTGCGCTTGGCAGCCCGGGGTTCGCGAGTTCGGATCCCGAGCGCCCGCCGACGCACTGCTTGTCAGCCATGCTGTGGCGGCGTCCCATATAAAGTGGAGGAAGATGGGCACAGATGTTAGCCCAGGGCCAGTCTTCCTCAGCAAAAAGAGGAGGATTAGCAACGGATGTTAGCTCAGGGCTGGTCTTCCTCACAAAAAATAAAAATAAAAAATAAAATAAAATAAAATATCAGGTGCATTGTCTTCCTCTTCCCTAAACCCCACTCTCCAGGGGCCTGTACAGAACATTTGCTCTGCTACATGTTTACACTTATTGAAAACAAACACAAACTCTATGTTTGAGAAGTACATTAAGTTAGACATCATTTCAAGTTGCAGAATATTTCAGGCCACTTGAACACCAAGTTGGAGAATAAGCATAGGTAGATGACGCAGAGCATCATCTCTGTAGCAAGTGAAAGCATTTTTCACTTGCTAAAGTTTTGTCCAAAGTTGGGGAGAAGAATCAAGATTCAGAATTCACTGTTTTGTTACTCTGTGGAAATAATTACAAGACAAAATTAAAGATTGATTCTAGTTTTCTATTTTTTCATAGCCTAAGAAACTTTGACTTGAGTGATAGTTTATTATTTGCCAGAAAAAAGATCTCAGTTTGTACCTCAGAGGAACTGTGGCCCTTATCACTTGTGAGAACATGACTACTATAGAATTTGGTCCCTCCTGTACCTCTTCATCATCTCCTACTATCACACCCCACATGCACTAGGGCTGGATTTAATCTTATAGGATGTAGAGATCAATTTAGAAATTCAGTATTGAACTAAATCCTTTGTCAATAATGATTTTTAAAATGATTTTTAAATGAACTAATTTGTTCTCAACATTTGTGATTAGGATAATCACTCTGTTGGAATGTACGTACAGTAGAGATAAAAGGTGTTTAAGCAGTGAAGGCCAATTATTCCATTTTCATCTAGGAATAGTTAATGTTTATACCCCAGGAGGACCACAGACCAAAAGTGTACTTGGGTTTTCCTTTGTGACTCTTACAGATTCAAGCTGGACTAGGTATGTTGGTTTGCAAGAAATAGAGACATAAATCAGGAAAATAACCGGTCTAATTTTGATTGTTTAAGAGAATTAGTGCCATTGGATCTATTTTTTGTAGTTCTCTATTTCCAATGTCTTCTAATGTGGTTTCCCAGGATAACATGACACATCACTGAATTTTATTTATGAGTAATTTGTTTGGTGTTAGTTTTTAATTACATTCTTGCAGGGTGTCTTGAGACTTGGGGTTATTTTTATTATTATTTTACAATCATGTGGGTACTTGTAAATGGAGAACTTTGGGTGGGGTTGAGGGTGGGAGAGACCTGACTCACCTAATAATGGTAACAACAAGATGTCCTTTGTGCATGGATATGAAGAAGTGAAATCCCCACAGCAGGACGATTTGAAGGCTTTCTTTTTTCCTAGTGGAGGTGACCATCTGTCCCAATCTATCCACACATCCATCCATCTTTTCCTGCCTCAATCCCTTCATAACCAACACAAATCATAAGCATGGCTCTAGGACCTGGAAAACAAGTCAAATTCTCAGGTCTACATGGGGACAAACCTGCAGCCTGACCAATGGAGGTGATCATCATTGATAACTCAGTGAAAATGGAGAGGTTGGGTGGGGTGGGGTGGGGTTAATGCAACTCCTCACCTTGAAATGTGGCTGTATTTATCTCCAGGATGAGATGCCTGCTCTCAGTCTTGCACTTGATTAGCCTCCATGCTCATTCATATCTTGCCCTCCCCACATCAACCTACTCACCAAAAGAGCACACAGATATCTGACAGAAAAACAGAGATTGTCAAACAAACCTCTCTCTCTCCCAAAACACTCACATCCCAACAAGAAAGGAGAAATAGAATGTGGGCCACTATTAGTTATCTATTGCTGTATAACAAATGAGTACAAACTCAGCAGGCTAAAACAACCCACATTTATTATCTCATGGTCTCTGTAGCTTAGGAGTCCAGGC
Organism: Tapirus indicus; assembly: GCA_031878705.1. Lineage (NCBI taxonomy): Eukaryota > Metazoa > Chordata > Mammalia > Perissodactyla > Tapiridae > Tapirus > Tapirus indicus. Next base: position 123,856,378 of record CM062918.1, read on the forward strand.
ACAGCTTTACTGGGTCCTCTACGAGGCTGCAATCAAGGTGTTGGCTGGGGCTGGGTTCTCATCTGGAGGCTTGACCGGGGAAGGATCCACTTCCAAACTCATTCAGTTCTTGGAAGAATTCGTCTTCTTGTAGGTGTAAGGCTGAGGTCCCTGGCTTCTTGCTGCCTATTGGTTGGGGTCACTCTCAGCTCCTAGGGGAACTGTAGGACACAGCTCCTTGCTACATGGTCCTCTCCAGAGGCTCCCTCACAGCTTGCAGCTTACTTCTTCAAATCCTGCAAGGGAGAAAGTCTCTAGCATCACTTTACTAGCAAGATGAAGACTTATGTAACATATTGTAATGACGGAGTGATTACATCCCCTTTGCCATAGCCCAATGGCTAGAAGCAAGTTCAGCTCCCCATCAAGGGGAGGGGATTGCACAAAGACATGAACAATAGGAGGCAAGAATCATAGGGCCACCTTAGAGCCTGTCTACCACACTACTGTGAAATGATTATTTGCTCATTATACCTCATCTTATTCCAAAAAGGATGTGGATTATGGATATACAGTGCAGTATGGTAGACCATTTCACTGACGTAGACATACACAGTAAATTGAACAGTAAACTGGAAGGAATTTTGCATCTATCTGAGCCATATTTAAGGTCAAGTGATTTATGAGGCATATAGATCACTTTGGAATACTTTTGCCAATTCCAGAAAAAAGCAACCATGAAATTTGGGGGAATAAGCATCATTATTTGATCATTATCTTAATAAATAAGTGTGGAAGAGATCTGTGAAAATTCATCTTCAGCTTAGTCCAGGATGTCCTTGTACTCATTCCCCTTATGTTTGCATGAACCATAATGAAATTTGGCCCAAAGTCTTTGGAAGTTTTTAATTGGAAAAGATGTTTGCATTGGTAATGGCCCAGCTGTTTCACTGCCTGGCACAAAGCTTTGCATACAACAGGTGCTCAGTAACAGTCAGTTAAATGAAATGAGTGAAAGAAGAAATAAGTGAGTCCATGAGTTTTGCCTGCTTGTATCTCAGCCTTCCTGACATTTAGCTTAGAAAGCTATGCAGAGGAAGATATGATGACTGAAACAACCCATCCCCAGTGAGGATTCCCTTCAGCTTTTCACTCTGAGGTCTCCAGAGAGGGACCCTCAGAGCCCAATTAATATTGACTAATTACCCACCTGGGTGGTGACTGTGACTTCTGATTCATTTCCTTCAGAAGAGAGGGGCAGATGGAATTCAGGTGGAATAAAAATCTAGAGGGGGAATTTTCCAAGGAATCCAAAAGGACATTTTGTGGATGAGGGTGAGGAATCAGGTGAGAAGGACAGAAACCCAACCTGAGTATCTGCAAGTCGGGGAGCCATGCTGTCCCTTACGTTGTGCTGAATGCAGCTCAGATGCAGAGCTTGGGAAAGTGTCAGCTAACTTTTCTGCAAGTGCTCCTTAGTTATCTGAAGGCTTCTGGACATATTCATCACCATCTTCCCTCCCATAAATGGCCCCTTACAGTTCTCTGCTGAGTGATTCATTGTCAGGGTGAAAATCCTAGGAAATTGCCTTCACACAAAAAATCTCCTCTCTGGCTCCAAACAGTCAATAACTCCCTAGCCCCAGGAGACAATTTTTTTTCTCCTATTCTTAGTCTTTTTTGTAGTGATTTGTCTGATCGTATACCATATGTTATCTCAGAGTCTCTGCTGCAGACTGTTAAGTAGCCTTTCCCTCTACCTTCCTGTCAGCTTCCTTGTAAATCACTCTCACTCTCTTTCTAAAACTAAATTTGAATGTTTAGTGGAGTTTAACTGTTTCTTCTTTTTCCTCCTTTTTTTGGGGGGGTGCATATTTCTAAGAAAGTTCTAGAAATCTCCTATCCATCTAATTCAAACACTTCTTGATGTTATCACTTTACAGTTGGGCTTACTTAAGGGGCTCCATGTGGCCCACAGCGGGTGTTCAGGTCCTGAGATCACTCTGAGATGGAAGGATCAGAGGGGAGGAGCAAGGGCAATGTCCGGGATCTAGGGGCAGAGCCGATGGAGTCCACAGGAAGAAGATGATGGCGAAAGAAAGGGATGGGATTCTGGGATTGGACGTGTCAGAAAGTGGGAGTGGGGTGAACAAACCCTGGGAGTGACTAAAGGGAGGAGAATTTGTATGAATCACAAAGAGTTGCACAGTCTCACTTGACATCAGAAGGCATTCCTAAAAATAAAATTTTAGGGGCCAGCCCAGTGGTGTAGTGGTTAAGTTTGTGCATTCCACTTCGGCAGCCTGGGATTTGCCAGTTCAGATCCTGGGCACGGACCTACTCACTGCAAGCCATGCTGAGGTGGCGTCCCACATAGAAGAACTAGAAGGACCTACAACTAGGATATACAGCTATGTACTGGGGCTTTGGGGAGAAAAAAGGAAAAGAGGAAGATTGGCAACAGATGTTAGCTCAGGGCCAATCTTCCTCAAAAAAATAATGAATAAAAATTTTTTAAAAAGTAGAAATTTTAAAGAATCTATAAACTTATAGGAATTTTTTTAATTTGGCAAAGAAGATTTAACCAATATCCATTCACCTGGGTCTTTGTCCTTCTTCCATGCCTCTGTATGTACCTCCATCCATCACAAGGCCCCTGACTTGTTTTTCTATTCTTTTCATCCCAAGGAGATGTTTAAGTTTGGAAAGTCATTTCACCTCTGAAGCTTCCTGTTTCCTCAGCTATAAAATGAGGGGAATGGATGATTGTGGGCTAAGGTCGCTTCTAGTTCTTCAGTAAATTGATTTTATCACAACTAGCGTCCCCTGTCAGATGCCCAGAATGATAGTGTGAATTTCACACCTACTCATTCTCTGATGAGCCCAGGAGCCAGTCTATTCTGGGTTGGAAGCAGCCCAGATGTGCTCATGGAGGAGTACTGCCTCAAGTCCCAGATGAAGAGTCCTGAGTCTGGGAGGAGAGGAGGCTGTGGAGTGGGGTGATTAGCACTGACCAGAGTGGAGGCCAGGTGCTGCCACTGACCAACTCTGAGCTCACCTCACTCAGCCTTATTCCTGCACCACAGTGTAGGGTCGTTGTGAGGTTGAACGAGGGCAGGCCATGTAAAACACTCAACACAGTGGCCGTCACATAGGAAACACTGAGTACCTGTCTTTGTAGTCTTTGTTGTCATCATCATCATCACCATCATCAAGAAATTATCACAGCTTAGGTCCAGGGGCACAATAAGGCTCCTACCTCCACTTTGTAGAAATAACCAGACTTTAAAAAAGACTTTAAAAAAAGAAAAAAGTTGACTGCCTTTTTTGAGTCTCTGTATTTCGAGGTCCAGGCATGTTCCCATGATCAGAATCTATGTCTGATGCCACTGCTGCTTATGAAAATTAATCCTCCCCCATCCCCACCTCCCTTCATCCTCCACCTCAGGTGTTAGGGAACTTCTTTAAATTCTTGTCATAAAAGCTAATGGTAGTAACATACTTTCAGGTTTTTAACGCTTACGCATAATTTGGGAAGTCAGTATGTTCAAATGTAACAGAAGAGAAGAATCATAACATAAAACTACTGCATTCGTTAAAACCGAATGTTTATCAAGGGAAGCAAAGAATGGGAAAAATTCAGTGACTTATTTATAAATAAGCAATACAGTTATCACTAAGCACGCAAGCTACAGAAGGAAAACATTAGAGGCGTTTTTAAAGGAGATTGGAAATTTAGCAAAAATAGGCAGGAAATAAGAAATAAATCACTTTCTTTTGTTGTTCATAAAACCTCTTTCTATCTTTGTGTGATTTCTCCATTCTTCTGCACAGTGGTGGTTGGAACAAAATAGACACTAGATATGCAACTTTTTATTGTGGCCATCTGAAAGTCAGACACCCTTGAGCAAAGCCTTTCTCAAGGCGTTCCTTTTTGTCAATTATTAATGTGTCACCTGTGAAGTTATTCTCCTTGTTCTGAGCTGAATTTTATACAAATCCCTCTTCCTGATATTGTGTTTAATATAAAGTCCATTGTACCTGGAACACTGTACCTGGTTGTCTTTTGATATAGGTCTGGCAGAGTTTTTCCATATCATTTAATAATTTTTCCATATCATTTAATAATTTAACCTTTCTTATTTGCCTTCACAGGATAAATATATTTTCAAGAGTCAAAGTATTTAATAACAAAATGACTTACTAGAGCTGCTTCTCTTGCATTTATTCTTATTCCTTAAAGAATCCCTAAAGTTATTGGCGGAAAATTTGGATAATTGTGTTATGGAAAGAGTAAAAATCACCAACAGCTTAATTTCTTTTTCTTGATTTAAAATTTCTTTTATTTTTTCTCTTTGTGATTCTGACCAAGATTTCATAATCTGTAGTATTATTTCAGTGTGCCAAAAATAATTGCTACTTTCAAAATGGTAAAGTCAGTTTTTTAAACCTAAGTTATCTTTAACTTAATGCTTCATACTCTTACAAAAGGAGCTCATTACCACTTAGTCTTGCCATATTTCTGAATTTTTGAAAACTGATAAAGGTCAAAAGTCATTTTTGTAATTTGGAGCCATTCTGTCCTTCGTATTTCTGTTCAGAACATGAAATTTTATTTAAAGGAACACACTCTTTTCTATTCTAAGAAAATGATAGAAAATACAATGAGGGATAAAAGCAGCTAAAGCAAGTTCACCACACAGAAAACCTGTTGGAATTTGCTTAATGCATTGAAGACAGACGTGACTAATGTCAAATTCTTAGAGTGTTTCTATTTAGCCCTAAATATGCTGCCTAAAGCACCTGTAAAAGTGAGGCAAGCACGATGGACACAACTTCCTAAGGGAGAAAACACTACCAACAATAAATCCCCAGAAATCATTGATAAAAAGCAGTTGCCTAACACACAGGGGAAAAAATGAGGGCTGTGCTTAATCTCTGAATCTCTAGATAAATTATATAATTTTTGTATGTGTTACTTTTCAGACTTGGAAATTTTGATGATGATAGGATCTTCTAACTTTCTTCCTGAAATGTTACAAGAAAGAATTAGATGGTATATGTTAGGGACCTGGGGGTGCTCAGAAAGAAAAGCGCAATGGAACTGTATCTCCCCCTGAATATCAGATAGGTCTCGGTCATCAAAACTGCACTGCCGTCCTCCCCGCAGCCTGCCCCCCACCACAGTCTTGGAAAAGCAATACGACAGTGATGGAAAAGCCATACGACCTGCTGCTCAGGCCAAAATGTTTGACACCTCTCTTTCTCTCCAACATTATATCCAATCCATCACTAAATATTTTCTGTTCTGCCATGAAAATATATCCAAAATCTGGCCACTTCTCACTGCCACCCTGGTCCCAGTCCCCATGCTTTCTACTAACTGACCTCCTTGCTTCTAACCTTGCAATCTCTCCCCAGTCTATTTTAGAACAGCAGCCAGAATAACACATTAGACCACGTCACTCTTTTGCTCAAAACCTTCCAGCAGCTTCCCATTTTACTCTGAGTAAAAACTTACAAAGGCAAACAATATCCGACATGATCTGAGCCTGATTTCCCCACCTATTACCTCTCCCACCACCTCCCTGACCTCCTCCCTGCTCACTCAGCACAGCTGCACTCTCCTGCTTGCCTCTCCTTGAATACAGTGAGCACCATCCCGCCTAGAGCCTTTGCCTGGTCCTCCACCAGAATACTCTGCCCCAGGGTTCCTCCTTCAAATCTTTGCTGAATTATCCCCTTCCCAGTGAGGCCTCACCCAAGCACGCTGTGTAAACTTGCAGCCAACCCCCACCCACCCTGAAGCCCCGCATTCTGGGTACCCCTTTTCACGCTCTATCCTTCTTTGTTCCTGTAATACTTATCACATTTTTAACATACTACATAATTTACTAATTTCTTTGTCATGTCTCTGGAAACCTCACTCCCCATCCCCATTAGAATGTTAGCTCCACGGAGGTAGGGAATTATTCTCTGTTTGGCTCACGAATGTATCCCAGAGAACCTAGAATAGTATCTGCCACATACAAGGCACTGCATCCAAATTTGTGAGCAAGAGGATGGTAAGTGGCCCTGCATTACTAACAGAGCTATTGCCGAGGATGGGGAAGAGGATTTTTAAGAGGACTCACACAAGGTAATTAAGGGGATTTTGTCCAGTTATGATACTTAACATAGTCTTACTTGGAATGTAGTTTTATTTGTTCATCTCTACATCAATTTTGGAGTCTTTGTGAGCAGAGTAATATAGTACTCATCTTTTTGCCCAACAGTTCTTTGCATATAGTGAGTGTTTGCTGAACATTTATTAGAATGAAACAAAACAAGGTTTATAGGAATGAAATAAAACAAAATTGAACAAACTCACCTTGCCTTGCACTTTATATATATATATATATATATATATATATATATATATATATTTATACATAGATGTTTAGTCAAATTTAAAAGGTAAATATATATAAATACATATATATTGCCTATATACTGAATCAGTAAAAATTTTAAGGAGAAACAAAAACCAAAAAAGAGAAGAGATAGTAACAACTTAAGTAGTATAGGTAAATTTCTGGCTATTTCCTCCAATAAGTATAGTCCCAAGAGAGAGCAGAAGATGAGAGGGGTGAATTTGTCCTTCTGTCAGGCAATCTCAGTTCCTATGAGCCCTCATGGTGTGAGAATCTTGCTGTGGTAAATGGGATTCTAGTGTTTCAAGATATGCATTTTTCATACAACATTACATCCTTACACAAGTCTAGTGCTCAATCTAATAGCCATTTGTCCCAGTTCTGAAGAATGATTTCTCTGGATTTGGCTTCTTGATAGATGGTATGTCATTCTCAAACTTGGAGTCTTTCCAAAGGATTTTCAAGAGTCATCTTGACTATACGTGATTTTTACTTTATTTGATGACCATAGAACCTAACCCATATGTGACCCTATAGTAGTCTCTAAGCACCAGGGCATTCCAAGTAGAGCCACAAAGATGATTATTCCTTATTGGAGATTAAACCCTAAGATATATTTAATGAATTGGACTCACTAGTGTTGCAGCAGAGGAAATAGATGTATGTTGTAATAAGGTTCTCTAAATGAACAATGATTTCTTACAGTGACAATGGTGACCTGCTGCTCTCGTCTCCACAGTGGAAAGAAGAGCAGGAAATGGGTTTAAAATATTGCAAGAAGGATGTATTTCAGATACAGGAGAGATTTGCCAGATACCAATGGTTTGTTGAGAGAAATTTTACGTGGAAACCTCTTCTTATGTGGAAACTTTTCTTTTTAACCTCATTCTGTCTGGGGAAGTTTATTACTAGCATTTCTCAAAGTGTGTTCTAGCATTGTGCAGGATACTAAGAAGGTTTACTCAAACTAGGGATTCTGTCATCAAATACATTTCAGATCATTTGAGAGATGTTGATTTAGACATATGAAGGTGGGTGGATAAATTGTACCGACCTGTAATGGCCCCTTCAGTGCACTATCTAAAATTTTTCTAACTTATCTTATCCCTACCTTCAAGAACAACAACAGCCAAATAAATCTTCACAGAGTTATCCTTTACTAGCACCATCTAAATAAGGATTTCTTTGGAACTTTTTATTTTAAAGTGATAGAAAGTCTCTGACCAGTCAACTGTAATTGTAAGGTGTCTTGGGAGGAAAGTCATCTGTTCACCTCATTGACTGTTGATTTAGAAAGAGACACTAAAGTAAAACGGAAGGACAAAAGCACAGAATAAGGCATTATATCATCTGTGTGATAATTTACTTTAAAAATGCATCAGTGTCAATGTTGTGTTGCCTACGTGTGAGATTAACTTTCATGTACACTCTGGGGGTAGTTAGTGTGCATTTAAAGGACTCTACTCAGGAGTCCATGCTCATGAAGGGCCTCCACATGCTTTTCCAATATTGTTGTCAAAATCCATACCAGAGGTTTATTCTTCAGTATGAAGGTTGTTAGAATATCATTTTATACTGGTTAAATAAGTGGTGGCCAAGATAGGTGGTTGGCTAGGAAGATTGTAAAGACACATCACCCTTGAATTAAAAAGGTCTAAGACTGGCAAGCCCAGCAGACTTAAGGAGCTAGAACTTGGGCTCTGTTTGGTCCTATGTCCTCACACTTCATAAAGGCTCTGAGCCCAACCTGATGAGAAGGTGGGCTGCCCTGCCTCAGAGTATTCTTACATTGTCCTCAGAGAGAGCTTTCCATTGAAGGAGAGCTGCAAGACTGAGTGGGGACTTCCCTGAGCTTACAAGGGCAGATAGTGGAAAATTCTTTTTGTACTTACATGCTAATAAATGTTTATACTTCTAGCTGCATTTTATCCAAGACTTGCTGTCAGCATTACATCCCATCTGGCTCTAAACACAAGGAACCACCAGTGTTTGTGAAGGGCCTGATAATCTGTAAGCTGCCAAATTGGCTTAGGTTAATTTCCAAGACCAGGACTCTGGTATTTGGTTAAAAAGTGACACAGGGGGTAACATCAGCATCATGGTGGAGTAAGCTCTCCCCTTAGACTCTCCTCCCTAAGATACAACAAAAAGGACATTCATATACCAACAGAGGACATTCACACAACACAAAAGATGTCTGAGAGACCCATGCAGCCATATGCTGAAGGTGGAGGTGCTGGATCCCCCAGAGGAAGTGGAAGGAGGTAAGGAAAGCTCTTCTCCCTCTCAAATGGCAGCAACCCTGGGACCACATGTGGCTTTGAGAGGAGAGAGGGGAGGGGTGGCCCTCTGCAGGAACACCATTGCTCTCCAAGTTACCTCACAGCCCATGGGAAAGCCCCACATGGAAGTGACTGAACTATTGCAGGGTGTTTTCATCAAGCTAGCACCTCAAGAGAGCAGATAGTGAGGGAAGAGCAAGAAGCCCCCAGGAATGCATGTGCAAAAGAAAGTGCCCTTCCCCCCACCCAGCACTCCAGCTCAGCTGGTCGGCCAAAGCGCCCACATATTCCTTAGAAAAGCAGCAGTTAGAGGCCAGGGATTGTGGCGGGTTCAGAATACACAGCTCTTGACCCCCACCCAGTGGCAGCAGGTGGAAGATGTGACCAGATACTTTTACTATGTGGAGGCACAAATCCACACTGTCCAACAATATGAAAAACATATATTAAATCTCCAGACCAGAAGGAAAATGACAAGCACCCAGAAGTCAATGCTGAAGACACAGAAATTTATAATCTAAATGACAGAGAATTCAAAATAGCTATTATAAAAGAGCTCAATGAGTTAGAAGAAAATAGACACATAGTTCAATTAAATCAGGAACTTCTTCACAAAAGAGCTTGAAACTATAAAGAAAAACAATCAGAAATGTTAGAGATGAAAAACAGTGGATGAGATAAAGAAAAATCTGGAGTCCTTAAACAACAGAGCTAACAATATAGAGGATAGACTCAGCAATCTAGAGGATAGGAATACAGAAATGCTTCAGATGGAGGAGGAGAGAGAACTAAGACTAGAAAGAAATGAAGAAATTCTCCAAGAAATATCTGACTCAACTAGGAAATGCAACATAAGGATTATAGGCATTCCAGGGGGAGAAGGGAGGGAAGAAGGAGCAGAGAGCTTGTTCAAAGAAATAATAGCTGAGAACTTCCCAAACCTGGGGAAGGAGGTGGAGATACAAGTGAATGAAGCCAATAGATCTCCTAACTATATTAATGTAAAAAGACCCTCTCCAAGGCATATAGTAGTAAAGCTGTCAAAAGTCAATGACAAAGAAAAAATGTTAAGGGCAGCAAGGCAGAAGAAAATGAAGTACAAAGGAACTTCTATCAAGCTTTCAGTGGATTTCTCAGCAGAAACCTTACAGGCTAGGAGAGAGTGGAATGATATATTCAAAACCCTGAAAGATGAAAACTTTCATCCAAGAACACTCTATCCAGTGAAAATATCTTTCAGATATGATGGAGAAATAAAACTTTCCCAGATAAACAAAAGCTAAGGGAGTTCATTGCCACAAGACGCCCACTACAAGAATGCTCAAGAAGGCCCTCATACCTGAAAAAAAGAAGAATAAGAAAGGGGATACAAAGCCTTGTGCAAGGAGAAAAATAGGCAGACAAATCAGAAAAATTGCAGCTCTCTCTCAGAACAGGTTAGCAAACAATTATAACATCAAAGATCAAGGGAAGAAAAACACCAAAAATAAATATAATCTCATCATTTTAAACACAGACTCACAACACAAGATGGAATAAGTTGTGACAGTAGCATCTTAGAAGAGAAAGAGGAGAGGGATGGAATCAACTTACTCAAGCAAATAAGAGGCTATCAGAAAATGAACTATCTCATCTATGAGATTTTTTTTATACAAACCTCATGGTAACCACTAAACAAATAATCAGAACAGAGACACAAATGGTAAATAAAGAGAAAACTAAGAAAACCATCATACAGAGCTACCAAACTGAATTGGTAGTCTGAAACACATGGGACAAGAAAGAAAGGAAATGCACAAAAACCAGAAAACAAGTGATAAAATGGCAGCACTAAGCCCTCATATATCAATAATCACTCTAAATGTAAATGGATTGAATTCTCCAGTCAAAAGACACAGAGTGGCAGGATGGATTAAAAAACAAGACCCAGTAATATGCTGCCTCCAGGAAACACATCTCAGCTCTAAAGACAAACACAGGCTCAGAGTGAATGGATGGAAGATGATACTCCAAGCTAATGGCAAACAAAAGAAAGCAGGTGTAGCCATACTTATATCAGACAAAGTAGACTTCAAGATAAAACAGGTAATGAGAGACAAAGAGGAGCAGTACAAAATGATAAAAGGGACACTCCACCAAGAGGACATAACTCTTATAAATATATATGCACCCAACACACCAGCACCAAAGTAAATAAAGCAACTATTAACAAACCTAAAAGGAGATATTAACAACACAATAATAGTAAGGGACTTAACACTCCACTTACATCAGTGGATAGATCATCCAGAAAGTCAACAAGGAAATAGTGGACTTCAATGGAAAACTAGACCAGATGGACTTAATAGATATATTTAGAACACTCCATCCAAATACAGCAGAATACACATTCTTATCAAGTGCACAGGCAACATTCTCAAGGATAGACCATCTGCTGGGAAAAAGGGCAAGCCTCAATAAATTTAAGAAGACTGAAATCATAACAAGCATCTTTTCTGACCATAATGCTATGAAACTAGAAATCATCTACAAGAAAAAAAACTGGGAAAGTGACAAAGACGTGGAGACTAAACAACATGCTACTGAACAACCAATGGATCATTGAAGAAATTAAAGGAGAAATCAAAAAATATCTGGAGACAAATCAAAATGAAAATACACCATTTTAACTCATATAGGATGCAGCAAAAGTGGTCCTAAGAGGGAAATTCAAAGCAATACAGGCCCACTTTAACATACAAGAAAAACCTCAAATAAGCAATCTTAGACTACACCTAACAGAATTAGAAAAAGAAGAACAGATAAAGCCCAAAGTCAGCAGAAGGAGGGAAATAATAAAACTTAGAGCAGAAACAAAATGAAATTGAAACAAACAAACAAAAAAAAAAAAACAGTAGAAAGGATCAACGAAACAAAGAATGGTTCTTTGAGAAGATAAACAAATTTGACAAACCCTTAGCCAGACTCACTAAGAAAAGAGAGAGAAGCCTCAAATAAATAAAATTAGAAATGAAAGAGGAGAAATTACAACAGATACCACAGAAATATAAAGGATTATAAGAGAATACTGTGAAAAGCTATATGCCAACAAATTGGACAATCTAGAAGAAATGGATACATTCTTAGACTCATACAATCTCCCAAAACTGAATCAAGAAGAAATAGAGAATTTGAATACACCAATCACAAGTAAAGAGATTAAAACAGTAATCAAAAACCTCCCAAAAAACAAAAGTCCAGGACTAGATGGCTTCTCTGGAGAATTCTACCAAACATTCAAAGAAGATTTAATACCTATCCTTCCCAAACTATTCCAAAAAATAGAGGAAGATGGAACGCTTCCTAATACATTCTATGAGGCCAACATCACCCTGAAACCAAAGCCAGACAAGGACAATACAAAGAAGGAAAAGTACAGGCCAATATCACTGATGAACATAGATGCAAAAATCCTCAACAAAATATTGGCAAACCAAATACAGCAATACATGAAAAAGATCATACATCATGACCAAGTGGGATTTATACCAGGGACACAGGGATGGTTCAACATCCACAAATCAATCAATGTGATACACCACATAAACAAAATGAAGAATAAAAACTACATGATCATCTCAATTGATGCAGAGAAAGCATTTTACAAGATCCAACATCCATTTATGATAAAAATTCTCAATAAAATGGGTATAGAAGGAAAGTACCTCAACATAATAAAGGCCATATTTGACAAACCCACAGCCAACATCATACTCAGTGGGGAAAAACTGAAACCCATCCCTCTGAGAACAGGAACAAGACACTCTTATTCAACATAGTACTGGAGGTTTTGGCCAGAGCAATTAGGCAAGAAAAAGGAACAAAAGAAATTCAAATAGGCAATGAAGAAGTGAAACTCTCACTGTTTGCAGACAACATGATTTTATATACAGAAAACTCTAAATAATACATTGGAAAACTATTAGAAATAATCAACAACTACAGCAAAGTTGCAGGGTACAAAATCAACTTACAAAAATCAGTTGCATTTCTGTACTCTAATAACAAACTAACAGAAAGAGAACTCAAGAAGACAATCCCATTTACAATCACAATAAAAGGAATAAAATATCTAGGAATAAATTTAACCAAGGAGGTGAAAGACCTGTATAATGAAAACTATAAGACACTATTGAAAGAAATTGATGATGACATAAAGAAATGGAAAGATATTTCATGCACATGGATTGGATGAATAAACATAGTTAAAATGTTGATACCACCTAAAGCAATCTGCAGATTCAATGCAATCCCAATCAGAATCTCAATAATATTCTTCATGGAACTAGAACAAAGAATCCTAAAATTCATATGGGGCAAAAAAGACCCTGCATATCTAAAGCAATCCTGAGAAAAAAGAACAAAGCTGGAGGCATCACAATCCCTGACTTCAAAATATATTACAAATCTATAGTAATCAAAACAGCATGGTACTGGCACAAAAACAGACACACAGATCAATGGAACAGAAGTGAAAGCCCAGAAATAAAACCACACGCCTACAGACAGCTAATCTTTGACAAAGGAGCTAAGAACATACAATGGAGAAAGGAAACTCTCTTCAATAAATGGTGCTGGGAAAACTGGGCAGCCACATGTAAAAGAATGAAAGTATTCGATTATCTTTCATGATACACAAAAATTAACTCAAAATGGATCAAAGACTTGAAGTTGAGACCTGAAACCATAAAACTCCTAGAAGAAAATATAGGCAGTACACACTTTGACATCGGTCTTAGAAGAATCTTTTTGAAATCCATGTCTACTCGGACAAGGGAAGCAAAAGAAAAAATGAACAAATGGGACTTCATCAGACTAAAGAGCTTCTGCAAGTCAAAGGAAACCAGGATCAAAATGAAAAGACAAGCCCCCAGCTGGGAGAAAATATTTGCAAATCATATATCCAACAAAAGGTTAATCTCCATACTATATAAAGAACTCACACAACTGAACAACAGAAAACAAACAACCTGATCAAAAAATGGGCAGAGGATGTGAACAGACATTTTTCCAAAGATATACAGATGGCCAATAGGCACATGAAAAGATGTTCAACATCACTAATCATCAGGGAAATGCAAATCAAAACTGCACTAAGATATCACTTTGTACCTGCTAGAATGGCTATAATCACCAAGACAAAAAATAACAAATGTTGGAGAGGTTGTGGAGAAAAGAGAACCCTCATACACTGCTGGCAGGAATGCAAACTGGTGTAGCCTCTATGGAAAACAGCATGGAGAGGCCTCAAAAAGTTAAAAATTGAAATCATATGACCCAGCTATTCCACTACTGGGTATTTATCCAAAAAACTTGAAATCAAAAATCCAAAGAGACTTATGCACCCATATGTTCATTGTAGCATAATTCACGATAACCAAGAAGTGGAAGCAACCCAAGTGTCCATCGACTGATGACTGGATAAAGAAGATGTGGTACATATATACAATGGAATACTACTCAGCCATAAAAAAAAACAAAATCATCCCATTAGCAACAAAATGGATGATCCTTGAGGGTATTATGTTAAGCAAAATAAGCTAGACAGAGAAATACAAACACTGTATGATTTCACCCATATGTGGAAAATAAACTAACACATGGACCGAGAGAATAGATTGGTGGTCACCAGGGGGAAGAGGGTTTGGGGGTGGGCACAAGGGGTGAAGGAGCACATTTATATGGTGACTGACAGATAATAACGTACAACTGAAATTTCACAATGTTATAAACTACTATGACCTCAATAAAAATTTTTTAAAAAGTGACACAATGAGAGGAATAGTTTTAATTTCAGGCTTCCTGGAATCACTAGAAAATTCTAGCCATTCAAATTCATCACAATCCCTTTTGACACGGTACTGGCACAAAGACTTTGTAACTTTGGTCAGTGGATTCTAATCATCTATATATAGAGATACTATATATAGACAGACATAGGATCTTATTTAACAAGGTCTTTTTTGGGTAACAATTTAACACCAAATGTTTCTGTAAAACCAGTTTTACTCTTTGCTTTTAGCCAAACACATTTGTTTCTACCATCTTGAAGGAATTTTCTAGAAAAAAATAACTCCCAATTAGTGATCATTGGGTTGAGTTCTTACTGTGTCATTACCACATTTTCAAGCTTCATGTGGATCATGTAAGGTTTCCTCTTTCTTGGATACACTTTAAAGAGTTAGGTTGATACCATTTGCTGGAAAGCAATCCCTTCATGAATGCATCTTCCACATCTTGATGCATGTATATGTGAATGTCTGCAGAGCTCATAGAAATCCAGGTATTTGGTGCCTTTTTTAAACACAGGGCTTCTTTTTCTATCTATTGCTACATTTTATTGGTCAGTTACAATTGCCCTTTTAAATGATAGACGTAGGCTATTTGAATATACATTTAATTATGGGGGAAATGAACTATTCTTCTAAGTGAGTTGTCTGTGAAAGTAGCATTTTAAACACCTCTTAAAAAGCAAAATAATTTCATCACACTTTTATCACCATATGTCTCAGAAGTAGGAAATTGGGTCCTGTCCAAAGAGATGCAACATATTTTGATTATGGAGGATACTTCGCTTCGCTTAAATGCAGCATGGATAACAGAAATCAAATCTGCTATTAATAGGAGCTCCTCCAGAAGCTGTTTTGTAAGTAAATCTTTCTCTTCTTTTTAGCTGCTAAAATAGAAGCTTACTGGATTTACTGTTACTTTCATATGTCATAAAGTAAGCCAGAAATTTCTCACCATATTTGTTTGATAAAGTATGAAGAACATTTGACTACCTTCAGGAAATGCAGTTCTAAAATATTTGGATCTTCACTAAGTAAGGGAACCTGTAGATTATATTTGGTTTCTTTTCCTTATTGATTTCAGATTACAGAGCAAAGGTACCATCTTCCAGGTGACGATCAATACTTCAATACTAAGTGGTAGAAGAATGAGGTATTATGTCCTGCAATTTTATAGATACACTGATCTTAGTCTGCCTTTCCCTGTCTATTTCTGGTGCCTCTTGGGGAAGAAAGTTTGGCCTTGGAAAAGCAAGTTTTGCATTGGCTGAGAGAAGAATGAGGTATATAAATCTACTTTTGCCTCCCAGCTATTTAGTTTCTTCATTTAAATTTTATCAATGAATTTTAGAGCTTATGAAAGTCATAAAAGGAACCACCAGCTTCAGCCGGTAGAGTGTGGCTGGCAGCCATCACTGAGGTCCTGAAGCAACCATTTTCTGTCCCAGTCAGCTTTGTCCTGTTGCCTTCAGAGGAAAGAAAAAGCTAAATGCATCATCTGCTCATGTCTGCATTTGAGGTACAGACGTGGTCTGTGCTCCAGTCGTGAGAGACTTGTCCTAAACCCCTCTGCAGCATGGCGTTTGGGCAGTTTAATCCTATATCAAAGACACAGCCAAATAAAAAATCATTAAGAAAGATAGTAGAAGTGATTCAGCTTCTCAGAATCAGCTTTTGACTTTTCTTACCTTAAGACTGCCCT
The DNA here is from genome assembly GCA_031878705.1 of Tapirus indicus. Lineage (NCBI taxonomy): Eukaryota > Metazoa > Chordata > Mammalia > Perissodactyla > Tapiridae > Tapirus > Tapirus indicus. The sequence continues at coordinate 123,872,582 of CM062918.1, forward strand.
CAGATTCTCTAGTCTACATCGCGTTCTGTCTGTGTATGTGTCTGAATCTGCCTATATCTGTGTGGCATCCTTGTTTCATCAGCTGTGCCCCGTGCTCTGGAAGCTGAGCTAAGAGTAAAAAGAGGAAGGAGCTTACAGGTGGCACTTGGGCCCCAAAGCTGGAATTCACGTGTGGTAATTGACAGCACTGAGAAACACTGCTGCTGTTCCGTGAGCTGCTCCGGAAGATGCGTGTCTGTGCTGATGGCAGCTGAGCGACTCCCTGAGCCGACCCTACACCCGGTCACCTTGGAGACTCTCACAGGTGCTGAGAGAAGGTATTTACCTCTTTGCAGCTCAGGAGGAGGCTTTTCTGCATCCTCCCAAGACAGAAAATGAAAAGCAAGCCCAGTAATAGCTGCCACAGGGAATAAATTAATATCTCACCTCTTGTTTTCACAAGTTTGCCAGGAGATAGGATAGGTCAGATTTTAACACTTTTTTTTTTTTTTACTGATCATCCAGTTAAAGCACAAGAAAGTCATTTTCCTGAAGTCACACAGTTGATCGTGGGTAGAATGATGTATGCTGTTAGCAGCTGTATTATTAGGTACTCTAGTCCTAATCTCTATTTCCTTTCCTTGTGTAATTAGGAATAAGTTTCCATTGGACTCTTCTAAAAATTGAATCAGTCCCTTTGGAAATTAAAGCACTTCCTTTGGAAAATGTCCCAAAGTCCATCTTTCTAGTCCCTTAGTCTTTCTTAGTTTCATCTAAACCTATTAGGCTAAAAAAAAGCTATACATTGCTTGGCAAATTTTGTCATATCTATGATCCCCAACATCCAAAATTGGGCTGTCCTCTTAGTTTTTTTTTTGCTCTAGGAAATTTAGCCATGTCCTAGTGAAAAAATTTTTTCCTAACTTTCCAATTTTCTGCTTAGCATATTCACTTGGATTTTCAAGAAATATCTTCTTAAATATTTTAAATTTGAGCTGATTGAAGAGGAGGAAGGATAAATAGTAGTATGGACAATTAAAATTTAGGTTAAAGAATCACTTGTGAATTTTGTTTTCAAGATTATCTTCATGGAAATTGGATAGTTTGCCCTGATCTTAAGTGGGATATTTTCAAAATAAAGAGAAACACAGGCGGGCTTCTTGCCTTTTCAGATCAGGACTCCCCACTGGAAATAGGGAGCAGTAGCATCCACTGGTCCCTGCAATGGCCTCATATCAGAGAGTAACGTAATTCAGATAACACCGACTTTCAGAGCTGGAGGAACCTTTGGACCTAGTCCCACTAGGCTGAGCTCTGAGCGCTAAGCCCCACCTGTCTCATTTTATAGCTGCAGCATCTTGAAGATGGAAGGGCAAACGTGCTTGCCCAAGGTGACCGATGGTGTATTAGTGGCAGGGGTATGACTTGAGTCTGAACAGCTACTCCTGATCTGAGGCTGTACTTTCCATGTATGAGGGACCCTCCCCATTGCCTCTAGGTAAAGGTCAACTCCATAGCAGGTCATAGAAGACCCTCATGATCTGTCTCCTGCCCACATGTCTCGTCTTATTTCCTGCCATTCTTCCCTTGCACTTCACACTCTAGAAGGACAGAAGGGCTCTTCATTACACTGTGTGGCATTTGACACCTACCTGCTTTACATATTCTGTACCTTCTGCCTGGAAAGCCCCTGGCCTTGACCCCTCCCTCAATGTTTTCTGCCTATAAGCATTCATTCATTTTCGCACCCAGATTGTCACCTCCACCGGGATGCCCTCTCTACCGACTCCCCTTCTCCCACCCAATTTTCTCTCTTGCCCAGAAAATTGATTGATTCAACAAATATTTCTGAACACCCACTAAGTACCAGGCACTGAGTTATGCACAAATCATGCACAGTGAGCACAACTGACCAGCTCCCTGCCCTCATGGAGCTTACAGTCTAGTGGAGACATCACATACAGAAAACAGATAAATATGCAATTACAACTGGGATGATTGCCACGAAGTGAATAATGACATACGTGCTTGGAGCTTGAAGAACCCACTTCAATGTCCCTGGCAGCAGTGTGCACCTTAGGGACCCTGCCCACTGCAAGGGCTCAGTGAATGAGGAGGGAGGCAGGCTCGGAATTGGGCATCTGCTGTCGCCTGACACCCTCCTCCTCCCAACATAGTGGCTGCTGAAGAGCTCAGCGTTCTGTTGAGTAAAGGACATACACATGTGGTCACCATAGTGAGGAAGTGGCCTTTGGTCGGGCAAGAAGGTGTGATATTGGGGGTGTGAAGGCGATGCCTCTTTCAGATCCCCAGTGAGGGCTGTTCTCTGACAACCTCAGTGAGGGGCAGGGAGGAAGGTCATTGGATAATGCATGATCCAGGGCTACAGATAATGGCCCGATGGAAGTTCTGTTAACACCTGCACTTGAATTAATTCTTAGGATTAATTAATAGTGTATATTACATGGAAAGTTCTATATGTTTTTTTTAAACATTTTTTAAAAGAAAAGAACAAGGCCATCCATTAAACACATGAAAGTCTATTTTAAATAGGCCTCCCTTCAAATGCATCTTATTATACACACACACTGAAATGCAAACGATTTTTATGGTGTCCAATATAACGTATCATTAGTAATAAACAGAACTTTTTTCTGTTACCTGTAAATGATAGAAAAATTTTCACAAATTAATATATACAATATCAGAGAAAGGCGCTTTCTCAGTTTAATGAATCACTGATTCAATGATTTCTGATTTAAAAAAAGGTCATGGAATAAATCCTTGCTTCCTGGTTTAATTTGAGAGGTGCTAAAATCTCCTCAGTTCAAATGATCTCCCTCATTGGTGCCCCAAATTTTACCATTCGTGTTTAATTTCCTTTATGCTAAGCTGTCCTTCTCCTGGCGGATTTTGTGTGTGGGTTTTTTTTCCCAGTGCATTCTATTTCTGAAAGAACACTAATTCTCCAGGATGCCTTAGTGAGCTTGATTCCCTGCAGCTGCTGTGCTCCCTGGAAATGAATTGCCCAGGGGGACAGGGATTCTGAAAGGAACCAGACTAAGAAGCAGGGTTGCTGTAGGGCCAGCCCAGAACAAGGAGTAATGGTCCCTGATGGTATCGTACAATTATCAGATGTTTCTGGGGTGGCAAATGTGTGTCAGGGGGATGTGTGACTATTTTGATGTGCCAGAGGTTTTAGCCTGAGGGCTTTCTCTGATGAAGTCAGCAAACTGATCAAAAGGTTTACATTGGTCCAATTTATTCATTCCTTCAATGAGAACTTGAAAATGAAAGAGATGGTTAAATGCTGCGTGAAGTGGAATTAAACCAAAATTAATTTGTCCTTCACTATTGTGTGTTTCAGGGACTGGAGCACAAGGAAGTTTTAGTGGGCTTGTTGTTCCTGGTTTTCCCGTTCATTCCAGCCAGCAATCCCTTCTTCAGGGTGGGTTTTGTGGTGGCCGAGAAAGTCCTTTACATGCCTAGGAAATTATTGCTCCCATGATTTCCTCTTTATGAGACCTGCCGTCTGTCACCAGCACTGATAGTTCCAGAGAGACGGTCCTTTGCATGGATAACAGTTAGATCCTTGTGGAGCTAAGGTGTTTATTACCTCAGCTCTAAAAACAGCCACAGAGAGAAATCTGGATGAGATCAAGTTTGCACACATTCGCTCTAGTTTACAACGGCCTACCTCCAGGTGAAAACCGGACAGTTAAATGTGAATTATTGACTGGAGCATATTCAGGATTTTAGCAGCAATCATTTACCACAATATCTATGTTTTATTAAATATAATGATAGTAATTTTCTAGACATTTAATTTGTATAAATTTATTAATTATGTTAAGTAGCATGAATGTAATTAACTTCTTCCTGTCTTCTTTCTTTACCTCTTTTTTTTAAATTTAATTTAAAAATGGGAAATATGCTAAGAGAGTAGTGTGGGGGATCAGAATTGGCCACCCCAAAATGTGTCTCTTTGGCTTGATTATTTTTAAGAACAAAAGACTCTGAAAGAAACTGTGACCTTCCCCCTAACTGCCTAAAAGAATTTAAGGTAGGAGCTGGCCCAGTGGCTTAATGGTTAAGTTTGCACACTCCGCTTCGGCAGCCCAGCATTCACAGGTTCAGATCCCAGGTGCAGACCTACATACCACTCATCAAGCTATGCTGTGGTGGCGTCCCACATACAAAATGGAGGAAGATTGGCACAGATGTTAGCTCAGGGACAATCTTCCTCAAGCAAAAAGAGGAGGATTGGCAACAGATGTTAGCTTAGTGCCAATCTTCCTCACCAAAAATAATAATAATAATAATTTAAGGTAGAAGACCTGTTCCAGGAAGGAGCTATCACTGTAAGATAATTATTGTGTAATGTAAAATAAGTGTGATAGACAGAAAGGCCCAAGCAAGTGCATTTTTATCAAAGTTCTATCTCTTAGGTCACATTGCCTACATATGGCCTAGCAAACACTTGTTTACCAAATATTTACATATCCATCTCCATGTAAATTGCCTTCCTCCCCTTTGAAGTCCCAAACCACTACCCCCAACATCCTCTTTTGTCTTTGGCTGAAGATGGTATTTAAGGTGGTGGCTTCTACCACTCTGGCAAGTTACTCAGTTTTCCTGGGTTTCTCCCATGTATACATGTTTGATTTTCTCCTGTTATTCTGTTTCATGTCAATTTAATCATTAGACCAGCCAGAAGGACCTAGAGGGTAGAGGAATAATCTTCTTCCCCTAGAGTTGATTTCAGGTGGAATACACACTAAAAAAATAGTAACAATGTGAGGAGATACGTTAATTAGCTTGACTGTACTAACCTTTTCATTATGTATATGTGTATTAAATTGTCATGTTGTATACCTATAAATATATACAATCTTTATTTAAAAACATATAAATGAATTTTTTTTATTTTTAATAATTAAAATAAATAAAAATAAAAATGGGAATAATCTTAAGAAATCTGTCCCTGAGAAAAAATTACTTTAAAAATTATAAAGGGCATTCAGACGTGTCAGATGACATAATGCACTTAGCTCTGAATATTTGAACTGTGCAAAATCTTATGTGTTCTCTTGTCTTATTCGAGTGTCAGCATTCCAAGGCCATAGTTCTTTTTGTATGCCTAGAAATGACCCTGAATCAAGGAATAGAGTCTTTATTCTGCCCATTATTAGTCATGTGTCCTGGAGCAAGACACGAAGCTTCTTTGGGCCAGGTTTTCTAATTTTTCAGAATCAGGGCATTTGATTAAACAATCTCTGAAGTTTTCTCATTTTAGAAATGATATGTAAAAATGACTATTTTCTGAAAGTCATTTATCATAAGCCAAAGTATTATAAAGAAATCATTATTTTTTTATGATTTTGAGCTAGCAATGAAAGTCATCAAAATCATATATTTTAGTTAGAAATGAATTTCAAAAGTGTGGATCCCCTAAGAACCAAGTACTTAATAGCTTTCTTGAGACACTTCAAGATCTCATTTTCAATTGACTAAGGGAGCAGTCAGCTCATTATGTGCTTTATAAGCCTTCAGCACAATTGGAGAAGCAGCTTATTGCTCAGTAAATGCTATCTGATAAGAATAAAAATAGGTCAATAATTCTAAGTATTCTATATGTGCTTTCTGCTCTCCCTCCATTCTAGTTTCAAAGGTACCCAAATACAACCTTCCTCTCAACTGCACTTTGAAATCTGGATAAGGAGAATGGGATTGGCTATTTAATATCAGCTACCTGCTTAGCACTGCAGAGTTCTAGGGTCAGAAATTCATCAGTAAAATATATAGGAATATGCTTTTATTCTGATGACAAGTGCTAGTTTTATGGGTGTCCTTTTGAATGGGCAGGCATGTTTATGGCTTAAATTGATCTATTATAAATTTTTTGCCCCCTTATTTCTGTCCAGAAGGAGGCATATAATTTTATGGCTCTTTTTTTCATGTTTCAGTCATATTTCAAATGACTAAAATTTCTTACAATTAAAGAAGTTGAAATAGTTAATGAGAATGTCAAAATAAGTAATAGATTCTGGTCATTCATTCTCATGCCAGAATAAAATAATTTATTCGCTTTAGTACTAAAGAGCAAATTCCAAGCTAATACAAAACTTGAATGGGTTGGAATGGGGAAAAGGTAGACAGAATTAGCAAAGGCAGAAATAATATATGGGATAAAACTTATTAGAATAACTGAGAAGACAGATGGAAAAACTGGATAAATAGTCTGGGAAACAGAGGAAAAACTAAAAATAGCTATAAATTTTAAAAGAGATGCTATTTATACTATACAGTCCTTAAAGCTGCAGATACTTGAGACATGAGGAATTTGAAAAGAGTGACCTTCTGTTCTTTTCTAGAGCAAATAAAAATTTCAAATCATATCTATCAATATAAAATGAAAAATTTAACCAAACAAGAATCTCAGTAAAAATGAAGCTTTGTATTTATTTCTTGAGATACGATATCAGAAGTGTTACATAAAATATGTGGGACCCATTCTGATGCACTATCTGCGTGTGAATCTCTGCTACTTCAGAGTTGCTAGAGAAGAGAGATGCTTAATTGGGACTGAATCTAGTTGTTGCCAATGTTAACATCAACAGGGAAGGCATTTTATGTCATTAGAAACGTAATTTAGCAAATGTAGTCAAAAGAACACTGAACTAACAGGTAACTTTGCAAAATCATTGAAATTTGCCACATTACCACTTTCTGGCCTGTGAAATGAGAGAGTGGGCCTTCCTCAATGACTTCCAAATGTGGTTGAAGGAACATTGTGGACTGTCGGTCCATGACAATTTTTCCTGATCTGTGGCCACGTGGAAAGTAAAGGAAGACAGTATGCTGAATTTTTTATAAAGCTAAATCTATGCAGTTTTTAAATTCTGAGATTACGTCTGTTCTACTTTATTGCTGTTAGAATGTCCTTTCATTTATGAAATGATAATAAAGGCAGATGGTAGTTTTATTTATTAATAGCCTTACTTGGCAAAATTAAGGGTATTAATAATTATTAATTATTAATATCCTTACTTGACAACCCTCTAACAGTCCTCCCGGTGTTTTTTAAAAGTCTAAAACTTTCGTGCCACTAGATTACATGATTTCTAAGATTTCACCTACCTCTAAAGTTCAATTGTTTTGTGATTCAAAGTTATGTTGTAGAGACTGTGTGGGGACTGGGCAAGGTTGAACTATCTGGTGAGATACAAGATTTTTAGGAGTCTGGACCACAGAAACCATAGAGAGCCCAGGAACCAGGCACAGCCTTGATGCTCTGTTTGACGTTCTCATAGAATTAATACACTAGAGAAGCAGGAAAAGCAACTTGGGCTTGTCAAAGAACCGTTCTACTAAAACACTGGTAAATAAATCAGCATACAATTTTCACAGTTCAAGATCAAGGGCACCTGGGCATCATGACCATATAGATATCCAATGGCCCCTTGTCCTGAATCTATTTGTCATGCATTCCTGTCACGGCCACCTGAAACACAAAAACAAGTCTCTGTCTTCATGACAGGAGAATTATTTTATAAGAATGGCAAGAGGAAAAGAAAAACAAATTTTCTCTAAGTACAGAATTTTGCTGCCGGTTAGGATATAGAAAGTCACAAGAGACTGTCAATCATGCTCTAACACCACCACCAAAAATAACAGACCAGATAAGCCATAAAATCATAGTTTTTCTAAATGCATCAAAGTGCTGAGGATGCAAAGAAACCTAAATGACCTAAACTCCAGAAAATGCAAAACCCTTCATAGGCAAGAAAAGGCCCAGGGCTGTTCTTGCCCCTGGTGGTGCAGTGGAGGAAGAAGAAAGAATCTGCCATAGGCTAAGGGTAAGGAGAAATCAGCTAAAATTTTAATGAACATTTAGCAGCTAATTGTAGGCTGGCATTACAGATTATAATTCCAAGGAGCAAAAGCCACAGATAAATCTATGTCCCCTTCCAAGTCTTTGCCACGGGTCTTCACCTGATTGTTGACAAAGAACAGACAGCTGAGAAAAATCAATTGAAGATATTCCATGTGGAGTAGGACAACTGACAGAAACTCCTTTCCTCCCTCAGGCACTCCCGACTTTCAGAAGGCAAGGACTGAAATTGAGGCAGGAGAGCCAAGTAAGAACCCTCACAAGCATTTCCAGCAGAATGAGATCTCCCTGGGTGCAGAAAACCTGGCGCAGGCTCAGAGATCAAAGCAAACCCTCCGACTACATAGAGAGCTGATATCCAGGCTCTCGAGCAGAGAGAGCTCCCATAGTTTGGAAAGCTGGTTGTTTGGACATAAAGCCCAAGGATTAATTCTGAGATTTCATGAGAGCTCACACCCAAAGTTTGCAGGAAGAAAGCCCTGATCCTACTCTCAAACATTTGAAACTAGTGATGAACTGAGTCAAACTAAAGCTGCAAGAAAACTTAGACTCCAATTAACAATAGATCAGATTGACTCATCTCCTCAACTAGCAGCCTGATATAGGAAGGACCGTGATTTCTAGGGAGATAAATATTATTTACCTCAGTCTCTACTATTCTATTACACGAAATGTCTAACATAAAATTAAAAATTTGGGGACACACATAGAAGCAAGAAATGTAGCCCATAGTCAAAACAGAAAATAGTCAATAGAAGTAGAAAAAGAGGTGATGATATTGTCAGACCAGGATTTTAAAATGATTGTAGTAAAAATACCAAAGAATCTAGTGGAAAGAGAATAAAATAAATGTGAAGAGATGGATAATTTCAGCAAAAATGGAAACTATAAAAAAGAACCAAATTGAAATGGTAGAAATAAGAAATACAATGACAGAAGAATTTATTAAATAGGTTTTACAGCAGACTGGACTCAGCAGAGAACAGAAGGAATAAATTTGAAGACAGGTCAATATGAAGGTTCTAACTGAAACACCAAGGGCAAAAAGAGTGGGGAAAAAAAAGTACTGAGATATTTGGGACAATATCAGACAATCTAACATATGTGCAATTGGAGTTCCAGAAAGACAGGAGAGAAAGGGACAAAGAAATATTTGAAAATGTGGTGGCTGAGAATTTTCCAAAATGTATTAAATACATTATCCCAAATATTTAAAAAGTTCAATGAAAAAAAAAAGATTCCAGAACAGCTAGATTTCCCTGTGGAACAAAATGAACTTTGACCCTTATCTCACTCCTTCCACAAAAATTAATTCAAGATATAGAACTAAATGTAAAACCTAGAACCATAAAGATTTAAAAGAAAACATCAGAGATATCTTCTCCATCATGAGTTTTCTTGGACAAGACACAAAACTAACCATAAAGAAAAAGTTTTAAATTGGACCTCATCAGAACTAAATTTTTCTCATCAAAGGCACCTGAAGAAAATAAATATGTGAGCCACAGACTGGGAAAGCAGTGTATATCTGACAAATAATTTTAACCATTGTATGTAATAAACTACAAATCAATAATAAAAAATGAACAGTTTTAGTAAATGGGTAAAAGATTTAAATGGACAATTCACAATAAAAGTTATATAAATGCCCTATGAGCAAATGAAAAGTTCTCTATCAGTTATCAGGGAAATGGCAATGAAAACAAGTCATCATTTCATACCTACTAGAATGGCTAAAATTTAAAAAGAAAAACTGACATCACCAAATGTTGACAAGAATGTGGAGCGATGGAATGCTTATACATTGCTGGTAGAAATTTAAAGTAGTACAATCACTTTGGAAAACTCTTTGGCAGTTTTTTAAAAGTTAAATGTGCATTTACCCTATGACCCAACAATTCTACCCCTAGATATTCTACTCAATAAAAATGAAAACGTGTCCATAAAAAGGTTTGTACAAAAAAGTTCATAGCAGTCTTATCCATAATAGCACAAAAGTGGGAAAAGCCCAGGTATCCATCAACGGAAGAATGGATAAACAAAGTGTAGTACATCCATACAACGAAATACTACTCAGTAATAAAAAGAAGCAAAGTACTGATGCATTGAAAATGTGGAAGAATCTCAGAAACATTACACTGAGTTAAAGAAGACAGATACAAAAAAAGGTACACACTGAATAACCATTTATTACTTCCAAGAAGAGCTAAAACTGATCTTAAGTAAAAGAAATCAGAAAGTAGTTGTCTCTGAGGCAAGGGGCAGTGGAGAACTGCTTGAAAATTGGTATGACAGAATTTTCTATGTTTATATAAATGCTCTATATTTTGGTTTTGGTGGTACTTACATGGGTATTTTTAATTGACAGATTCCATTAAATTGCATTCTTAAGATCCATTAATTTAATAGTATGAAAATGATATGTCAATTAAAAATGTTTGTAAAAACTGTCATTCACTGGGCAATATGCTGAGCAATGTTTCACTAGAGAATAGTAAGGTGAAGATCTATAAAATCTGAAGTGAATCAGAGAAATAAATAATGTAGAAAGATAAAGTTTTTATCAAATACTATTCATGTTTTATTGGCCATATCAATGGTGGGAAAATCTCAGTGTTTGGAAGATGAAAAGAAGGAAAAGTGTTACTCTAGTTACCTTTTGCTGTATAACAACTTACCATAAGTCTTAGAAGCTTTTAAAAAAAAACAACATTTATTATGTCACAGTTTCTGGAGGTCAGAAATCTGGCTTAGCTGGTGGTTCCAGCTCAGGGTCTCTAATGAGGTTGCAGTCAGGCTGTTTTGTGGGGCTTCATTCATTTGAAGGCTTGATTGGTGCTGGAAAATCAGCTTCCAAGAAGGCTCACCCACATGGCTATTGGCTGTAGTCATCAGTTTCTTGCAGTATTGGACTCTTCTTGGAGCCCCCAAGACATGGCAGCTGGCTTCCCTCAAGACTAAGTGATCCAAGAGAGCAAGGCAGAAGCCACAATGTTTTTTATATCCCAGCCTCAGAAGTGCAATACAAAGGATGAGTTTAAAGCAGAGGTGGAGACTCTCTGCGGATTTATTAACCTACCTTTTGGGCTAAGAAATAGATTAAAATTCTAGTTCAGAATGTCATGGGGTAAGGATGGAAGTATCTGACTTCAGTGTTTTTGTCTCTGCTCTTGCTGTGCCAGCGTGAACTGTTTCATCCAGCCCTTTGAGACCTGAACTCAGAAGAGGATGTGAGATCTGGAAGCTAGACCTTGTCCAGTGAGGGCTGCTCTCAAGGGCAGTGCCCAGGTAGGGAAGGTCCCAGGGCTGCGCTAGACTTGGTGACTGCTGCCAGTCATCAAGACATCATGGGGGTGAGTGCTGTGTGAAGATCATGACCAGGAAGGGAGGCAGGAGGACTCAGCGAATGTGTTATAAAACTAAAGATCGTAGATCCTGGACAAAAATAACATAGAACAGAGCAGTGGTGAGAATGAAGTGAACTGAGAGGAGGTCGAGGTGCTTGTCAGCTGAAGATCAATTGGCCGACCTGTGACATGGCCCAGGGCGTGAGATGAGGATATGTTTGAACATTTCTTTACTGAACTGGAATCATGATCTTAAAGTTACCAAACCATGTTAGACATAAAAGGTAACTAGATATGTCCATTAAGTCCCATATTGTGAATAACAAATGTCATGGTAATCCTTGGAGTTAAAAGAAAAATTTGAAGAGTACATTATGAATTCAGATGAGCATAAATGAGAATAACATATGTAACATTTTTATAACATGTACTGTGTAATTTTTTTTTAAATAACATGTATTGTTTATTCATCTGTGTTGAGTATGAATTTGTGTGTTATTTGTATTATTTTATTTTGTGAGGAAGACTGGCCCTGGGCTAACATCCGTGCCATCTTTCTCTACTTTATATGGGACGCCGCCACGGCGTGGCTGACAGGCAGTGCCTCGGCGGGCGCCCGGGATCCGAACCTGCGAACCCTGGGCTGCCAAGCGCGGACTAAACCGCTGCACCACCGGGCGGCCCCATATGCTGTGTAATCTTAACGTATTATTTTAGTCTACTAGTACAAATGAGGTGAGGGATGAGACTAAGTTAAAGGAAAGCAAAGCAGGGAAGCCCTGGTGCCTCTCCCTCTCCTTCCCTCTTCTGCTTCATCTCAACAAAACTGTTCATTTCTTTTTTCACATCTTTTGCTTTTAAAGGTTGACAAATCTGCTTTGTCAGGTTAGAGTTCTGAAACCCTCCAGTGAAGAAGGTTGTGAAATGTTCTTCCCTGGGTGGATGAGAGAGGCCAAAAAGTAGATAACACACACGCAGCAGTCCTAAAGCTAACTGTGGCTTTAATCTGAGGCTGTGCATGGATCTCAGCATTGATATGCAGTTTCTCTTCCATTGTGTTTCCTTGTCGCTACTGGTGAACGTCATTTCTTTTTCCTTTGGAATCTGCAAAGCAGATACATTTCAAACCAGAGATTTCCTACACAAACTAGGAATTTTTAAAATGCAAAGATGTACAAATTATATATATATAAGTATATAATATTATTAATATATATACATATATGTATACCCATACATAGGTATACCCATACATGTGTGTATATATGTATTAATAATTGAGCTTACTGTATACAACATTTTGTTCCTGGGAAAATTATGTGTATATCAAAACTTCTTGAAGTAAATAATATCTCACAGGAGAGTTAGTATTTTAGGAATATTTTCAGAGAATTCTCTTATGAAGCAAACGATTGCCCTCTGAGTTAGACAGTTTTGGCAAATCTGAACTTCCATAAATGGTGTTTGCTTTAAGTGTATTTACAGATCTAATCTCATGTTTCATTGACAACTTAGCTGATCATACCCGAGAGGCATATCTACACATGTGACTGTGTGCTTGAAGACACTGCACCTTACAGTTCACAGAGTGGTCACATGAATTATTTCAAGCCTTCCAACAACAATCCCATGAGAAAAGTGCAACTTGAAACACTCTGTCCTTTCAGTAAAGAAACGAAGGCTCAGAGGGTTTAAATGACTGTTGGCCACAGAGCTCATAAGAGACAAACAAGAACCCAGGTCACCTAACTCCCAGTTCTAGGCTATTTATTCTCCACTGTATTTCATTTTTCTATGTTTAACCTGCAGCAGTAAACTCTGACTAGAAGCTTTTTTTATTTTAATTGATAAAATATTCATAACACAAAATTTACGCTTTACCACCTTAACCATTTTAAGCGTACACTTCAGTGGCATTAAGTACATTCACATGGTTTTGCTACCATCGCCACCATCTGTCCACAGAACTCTTCTCATCTTGTAAAACTGAAACACTGTAGCCACTACAAATAATAACTCCCCATTCTCCCCTTCCCCAGCCCCTGGCAGCCACCACTCTACTTTCTGTCTTTATGAACTACTCTAGTTACCCCATATAAGTGGAATCACAGTGTATTTGTCTTTTTTACGACTGACTTATTTCACTCAGCATAATGTCATCTAGATTCATCCATGTTGTAACATGTGTCAGAATTTCCTTCCCTTTTAAGGATAAATAATATTCTGTTATATGTATTTACCACAATTTGTCCATTCATCTGTTGGTGGACATGTGGGTTGCTTCTACCTTTTAGCTATTCCGAATAATGCTGTTATGAACGTAGGTATACAAACATCTCTTCAAGACCCTGCTTTCAATTCTTTTGGGTATATACTCAGAAGTGGAATTGCTGGATCATATGATAATTCTATTTTTAATTTTTTAGGAACCACCATACAGTTTTCCATAGGGTCTATACTATTTCACATTCCCAAAAACAGTGCATAAGAGTTCCAATTTATCCACATCCTTGTCAACACTTGTTATTTTCTGTTTTTTGATGATAGCCATTCTAATGGGTATGAGGTGGTAGAAGCTTTTTTTAATAACAATTTTATTGAGATATAATCCACATGCCATACAATTCACCCATTTAAAGTATACAAAGTGAAATGGGTGAAGGTAGTCAGAAAGCTACACACATATATACATAAAGTGTACAAAGCAATGATTTTTAGTATATTCACAGAATTATGCAATTAACACCACTGTCTAATTCCAGAACACTTTCATCATCCCACAAAGAAACTCCACACCCATTAGCAGTCACTCTCCATTTACCCTCCACTACCCCCAGCCCTAAGCAACCACTAATCTACTTTCTATCTCTATAGATTTGCATATTCTGGACATTTCATATAAAATCCAGTCTCTTATAACTGGCTTCTGTCACTTAGCATAATGTTTTCAAGGTTCCTTCACGCTATAGCGTGTATCAATACTTCATTCCCTTTTATGAGTAATATTCCACTGTATGGATATATCACCTTTATTTAATCCATCCATCAGTTGATGGACATTTGGGTTTTTTCCATTTGGGGGGTATTATATATAATGCTGCTATGAACATTCATGTACAAGTTTTTGTATATACATGTTTTCATTTCTCTTGGCTATTTACCTCACAGTAGAATTCCACAGGGTCATATGCTAACTCTATATTTAACCTTTTGAGAAACTGAACTGGAACATTTTTGATCCACTGCACTTTATAGTACCCTAGTGTCCTTAAAAAATTAATACACTTCGAGTAGACTGGATTGCTGACAGTCATCTACCCCCTACCTACAATACACAAATACTTTAATAATTCTATGCTTCAGAAAATAAATACCCAATAGCAAAATTATGATAGTTTTGTGATGGTTAACTTTATATGTCAACTTGACTGGCCCAAGGGTAGCGCAGATATCTGGTTAAATATCATTTCTGGATGTGTCTGTGAGGGTGTTTCCAGAAGAGATTAGCATTTGAATTGGCAGACTGAGTAAAGCAGATGCCTTTCCCAATGTGGGTGGGCATCATCCAATCCACTGAGGGCCTGAATGAAATAAAAAGGTGGAGGAAGGTTGAATTCTCCTCCCTCTGCCTGACTGTAGAGCTGGGACATCAGTCTTCTCCTGCACTCGGACTGAGACTTACACCATCAGCTCCCCTGATTCTCAGGCCTTCAGGCTTGGACTGGCACTGCACCACCAGCTTTCCTGGGCCTCCAGCTTGCACATAGTAGATCATGGGACTTCTCAGCCTCCATAATTGTGTGAGCCAAGTCCTTATAATAAATCTCTCTCTGTCTCTGTCTCTCTCTCTTTCTCTCTCTCCATATATATTTGCTCTCTCTATATATATATTTTGTTGGCTCTGCTTCTCTGGAGAACCCTGACTAACAAGTATTATTTTATATTTTATATCATCATTTATTGAGCAATATCTATGCTCCAGATGTTGTCATCAGCACAATTACACAAGACAATTACTATTATCTCCACCCACTAGATGAGAAAATTAAGATCTAAAACAATAGAGAACCAATAGAGATATAATGTGAGCCACACTCACAATTATTCATTATATCATGTAGACCATTTTAAATTTTCTAGTAATCAAAAATAAAAAGAAACAAGTGAAATTAATTTTAACATGTATTTCATTTAACCCAAAGTATCCCAAATAATCATTTCAACATGGGATCAATATTTTTGCAAAACTATTGATGAGATATTTTATATTCTTTTTTCATACCATGTGTCTAAAATGTAACATTGCATTTCATACTTAGAGCATGTCTTAATTCAGAACCACAGTTCAAACACTCAATTGTCACAGGTGGCTAATGACTAATGTATTAGACAACACAGATCTAGAGACTTAAATAATTGTCTTTAGCACACGAAAGCCTGAACTTTTGTTCATAACTAGGCTTTATTGCCTCTCATACCTAGATAAGTCACATGATTTTTGGAGCTGATGGGAAATCAATGAGGTGAGAGGACTTATCTCATATTAAGAGGTAAATTAGGACCTGGATAGTTTCTCAGAAGGTAAAATGAATGACCTTGCTCTCCAGGTTGCTTCATGAATATGCTAAGGGTAGTTGGGGAAAATATATGTAGCAATGTAGCTATATCTATCTATACTGAATATAAAGAAGCTCTTCAGACTCAGCCTGTAGGATAGAGAGCTAGAAAAATGCTTGATAGATGGTTTTGGGAAATTTTTGGAATATGAGGAAGTTCTGAATTACAGTTATACACAATGTTCTGGAAATGTTTCCATCAATTAGATCTTCAGACAAAGAAATCACAAGAGTCTACTTTGTCTTGGCTCACAGAAGCCAGCAGCTTCCAGATTAGGTCTGACCCAAGGAGTCTCCACTGCACAGAAGTCATTGTCCCCCTGATCCTTCCATGCTGCAGCCTTGAACACCTGCCTGGCTTCCACATTCTAGGGCTTTACTCTTTAACCATTTCAGACCAACATCCATAAGGCCCAAATAAGAGCTTATTATCCAGTAATTTGTCAAGTGCATGTAAATGTAGGAACTCAACAGATCAGAATCAAGTAAGTTAGGGATATTTTTGGTCTAGGCTATTTAAATTTAAGTAAATTTAAAGTAAGTTTCAGTAAATCTGAAACCTGCTTTTAAACTTTTACGTTGCTTTGTCCAACTTTTAAAAAAAAGTTTCAAGTCATGGAGTGTGTAAGGTCATCCTTCAATAGAAGCCTGGAAATTTGTAGATAAATTGAAGCATGGTTTTGATGTTTGGGAAGAAGAAGAAGGCAGAAGAGGAAGAGGAGGAGGAGGAGAAGGAGGAGGAAGAGGAGGTTACTCTTTTCTTCCTTCCTTCCTTTCATCCATCCTTCCTCCCTCCCTCCCTTCCTTCCCTCCTTCCTTCCTTCCTTCCTTCCTTCCTTCCTTCCTTCCTTCCTCCTTTCCTTCCTTCCTTCCTTTCTTTCGCCAGCAAACTTGGTATACACAGTTCTTGGTAAAATATATGGAGACCAATTTTGGGACCAATACTAGGTCAACTGGTTCAATGCAAAAAATAATCAATAGGGCTTGTCCATTTAGGTTCTACTGTACCAGAGCCCTCAAAACTGTAGCCTTAAGTTAAGAAACTCAGTCAAAAAACTTCTATGCCCTTATCCTTCTACTAAATTGTCACTACTTTTTATAAGAACTTTAGAGACTTGGAGGAAAAAACTATTACCTCAGAGCACCATTACTATGTGAATAATTAATATTTATTACACTGTATCTTATTTGTTTCCTTATCTTTATCCGTTGTATTAGTTTCCTAGGGTTACTGAAATAAGTTACCACAAATTGAGTGGCTTAAAACAACAGAAATTTATTCTCTCATAGTTCTGGAGGCATGAATTCTGAAATCAAGGTGTTGACAGTGCCACACTCCCTCCACAGGCTCTAGTGGAGAATACTTCCTTACCTCTTCCAGCATCTGGTGGCTCCAGGGGTTCCTTGGTTTGTGGCTGCAGAGCACCAATCTCTGCCTCCACCTTCACATGGCCTTCTCCTCTTCTCTCCACTTCTCTACTCTGTGTGTCTCTTATAAGGACACTTGTCACTGGATTTAGGACTCACCTAGATAATCTGGGATGATTTCATCTCAAGATCCTTAACTTAATTACACATGCAAAGACCCTTTTTCCAAATAAGGTCACAGTCACAGGTTAGGTGGATGCATCTTTTTTGGTGACACCCTTCATCCCCACAGCAAATCCCAATTCCTTGAGGAATAGACTTACCTTGGTTCACTGGTACCTGGCATACGACTTGCCACTTTAGTTCTAAATGCAGTGGCATTTTACTATAATATGAGAAACCTTGGTTCTGTTTATAGGAGAGGAAAAATTTTCTTTTTCCTCTACCCAGCTTAGGTTCATTGGCTGAGGCTCTGAAAATTAGATTGACAAAAGACAGATAACAAGAGTAAAACAAACAAGTTTATGCATGCATATGTGTGGGAGCACTCAGTGATGAGTAACTCAAAGGGGTGGTTAGAACTTAAGCTTATACATCATCTTAGCAAAGGATAATAAATTTCTAGAGAAGTGACGAGACAAAGGAAAAGGACTTTGAGCTTCTAGAGGCAGCAAATTGTGGGAAGGCAAATATATGGGTAAATATCTATCAATGGTAGAAAATGGCAGTAAGGTTTGTTATGTAGATCCCTCTGGTGCTGTCTCCAGGCTGATACGGGTCTAGAATTGTCTCCATGATTAACTTCTGTCTTTCCTGGTTGAGAGGGGAGAGGGGACATCTTTACAGACTTATGTCCTGCTTTTAGGCACATAGTGGGAAGGCAGAGAGCTTTCTTGTATCTGCTGCTTCTCAATTGCCTTCAGCTCAAAATAATCTTTATGCCAAAGTGGCATATTTTGGGGTGGCATATTCTGCTACACTTATGTTGATAACAAAACTAAAAAAAATTGCAAAGCACGTTAGTCACACTTTCCTCTGATGAGCACTTTTGGAATAACAAACACCACGAATACATTCGCCCAGGCCCAGATAGGAGCTGCAGGTGTAAACCCTTCTGTCCAGAGGCTGAATTTGTTTTTAGCTTCTGACTCTGCTTTGAAAACAGTTGTGACCTGTGCATACAGAAAGCTACTTCACAGAACTCCTCTATTTTAGAATTTAGCCTACACTGCCCAAACCAAATCAGTTACTTTTGGTTTTTAAAAATGTTATTTTTCAAAGTGCAAATATACAAGTTTACCTAAAGCTTTGAATTTTTTTACCAAAAACATGGTAAAATTGTGTCTCTCACCTATGATTATGATTATTTATAGGTACCCTCAGCAAGGTATTATGAACTTGTTTACATGTTAAAAAGGCACAATTTCACTCTTTGTAATAGAAAAGAGGTTCTCATAGTTGTATGTAATTAAAATAAGAAGTGAATTCATAGTAAACACAGTAAAATAATTGTCTCAAAATTTGAAAATTGTCATCTTTGTCAATTGATCTGAATTAGAACGGGAAATACTGTCTTATCACATCACTTAACAGCTACCAAAAGTGGTTAGCAAGAGTATACACTTTACGTAGAGATTAAAAAAACTTTAAAAAGCAGTTTTAAAGCTTTTACTAAAGTTTGTTGATTTGCATTTCCTGATAAATTCCCTTTGTTCGTGCATCATAAAAGTGCAAGTAAAAGATGCAAGTGTCTTTACCTGTTATAAGCTCTGTATGCTGAGTAGCTTGCTGTTTAGGGGCCGGCCCCATGGCCTAGTGGTTAAGTTTGGCAGGCTCCACTTCATCAAGCCCGGTTCAGTTCCTGGACACGGACCTACACCACTTGTCGGCAGCCATGTTGTGGCAGTGACCCACATACAAAATAGAGGAAGATCAACACATCTTCCTCAGAAAAAAAAAAATCACGTTCATAATTGGAAATGTCATCAGTCTGTGAATGAGAGATTGTCTCAGTGTGCAAGGGATTACTCCATTTTCTGAGACAGCCGTGGTCCTTCTCAACATGCCTTGAGAACACATCTTAAGTGCATCCTCTCCATCCTGAGCTAAACTTGGCTTTTAATTCTCCAGGTTATGATTTTGTCAAGTATCAGTAGTTTGCACTGGCTTCTTTGTAAAGGTGCCTGGTCAGCAGCCCAGATTTTTCAGCAGCACCAGAGCAAGCTGGCTTCTAGTTTCATCTTCAAGAAGGCCAGAGAAGCACATGGCCTCTCATTCGCTTGATTTACCACTTTCAAAAAGAGAACTTGCCCTGCCCAGATCAATGGAGTGAGCACACTTCTCAGAACACCCTGGCACAGCCCCGGCTGTTGTAATCTGCATTAAAGCAGATGTTGAAAATGAACTTTTGTAGAGGAGAAGCATCTTAACCTCTGAGATATTTGTATCAGGTTTTTAAGTAATGTAATACTTGCCAAGAAATTTTCAAACCTAAGTAGAGTCATTCTATATGGGCTCTCACTAATTTAAACTATGTCTCAATACAGTGGCTTCCAAAAAAATTCTCTTGATTTTATTTTATTCAGATGCTTGTGGTGGACACAGTAATTGGAAGGGAATGGTGTTCTCTTTCCTTTGGATTTTAGCATCATTTTAAGGGCAGGACTCTTGGTCAGATGACCCCATCAGGCTCCACTGGCAGGCAACTTATTTCACCCTCATCTGCAAAAGGGGGATGACTAGTACTTACTTCACAGGGTTTTGATGGGGACTCTAATTCTAAATTAGATATATGTGCATGTCCTGAGGCCTGTGCATTTGAGGTTCTCTGGCCCTCCTCCAACAATACGTTTCCCATTGGAGTGAGAAATCTGAGACAGGCGAGGGCCCGAGGGATGTGGTCATTTGAAGCCCATTCCCAGCTTCCTAGACAAAGTCCTGTGTACTCAGCACCCCAGAACCCTGGCCCATGTGGCCCTGAGCCCACTTCCAGAGCCTAGGCAAGCCTCGTTCCTGCATTCTTCCTCCTGAGGGCTGACCAGTGAATGTCTCTACACCTGAAAAAGGACCAAGGAGCAGCTGTTGGCAAGCATGTGGAGGGAACTTGGACGTGTGGCAGTGTGGCCCCTGGTGGTGCTGCATAGAGTGGTGGGTAGGCTGGGGCCACCTTTCCCTGCAATGCCACATCCCTACACAGGACTCCAAGAAATCTGAGGATTTGAAATTCAAACATGGCTTGTGTTTTGTTTTGAAGATATGGTTGTCAGTATTGGAGGATAGAGTGTGTTATTTAATAGTATTTAACAGTTTGTTAGCTTGATTTATAACCTGTAAATATTTAGACATAGAGTATGTGGCCTCCACTCATGTTCTTGCTCCAGGTCCTGCAAATATCAGGGGCAGGCTCTTATGAAGAACATGCAGCGCACTTTTAGTTGGGACTCAGTAAACACGAGCTATCATCATCATCATCATCATCATTATTATTATTTGTCATCATTACTCTTGTCTTTTGCCACTTAAGGCAATGCAGCCATTCCTCTGGAATAATTGGAAGATCAGCTTTCTCCTTTTCCTCTGCTCTTCTAGGTGCTGGCTGTATTTCCTGCAAGAAGGCAGTAAACTACTCTTGAGATTTAATGAACAGAGTATTTAGAAGGAAGCAAGGGAAACAGTGTGAGGATTTCTGGGCTCAGTCAAACTCCAACATCAAGAGAGCATAATGGTTAAGCCCATTATGGGCTCCAAAGCCTGAAGTTCCTGGATTCAAATCTTTACTCTGCCGTTTATTAGCAGTGCAACCTTGGCCAAGTTACTTAATGTTTCTTCTCTTCAATGTCCTCACCAGTAAAAACAGTAGCATTAAAAATATTGACTTATGTGTATTTTAACACAATAAAAAGAAAAAATATTGACTTATAATGTTGAGGATGAACCAAAATAATATATTCGGAAAGTCCTTGGTGCTTGGTGTGTGCTCGGTAAAGGTTTGCTGTTAGTGGTATCACTTTATATAGGTAAGAAGGGAATGAACTGGCGTTGGTGCCATATGGGTATCTGCATGTCTTGCTCCCCTCCTACTTCAGGGCTTTGGCCAAATGCCACCTTTCCCATGAGGCCTTCTCTGACCACTCTATTTAAAATTGCAATCTCTTCCCCATCGCCACATTCTCCAAAGCCCTTCCTTGCTTTCTTTTTCTCCAGAGCATTTTATCACCTTGCAACATACTGTATGCTTTCCTTGTTTGTTTATTGTGTCTTCTCCAAAAAATATATATTAGAGTGTGAGTTCTATAAGAGTATAGGGGGTTGAATGATGGCCCACTCCAAAAGATACGTCCACTGGAACCTGTGAATGTGACCTTAATTGGGAAACAGGTGTTTGCAGACATAATTAAGGATCTTGGGATGAGATCATCCCAGATTAGAGTGGGCTCTAAATCCAATGACAAACATCCTTGGAAAAGAAGAGAAGGAGAAAAGATACACAGAGAAGTGGGTGATACAAAGATGGACGCAGAGATTGGAGTTATGCATCTACAAGCCAAGGACACCTAAGATTGCTGGCAGCCACTAGAAGCTGGGAGAGAGGCATGGAATGAATTCTCCCTCAGAGGCACCAGAAGACACCAGTCCTTCCAACACCTTGATTTCAGACTTTTGGCCTCCAGAACTGTGAGGGAATAAATTTCTGTTGTTTTAAACCACCCAGTTTATGGTGATTTGTTGTTAGGAACATAACTGGATATGTCAAGAAACAGAGAAAGTATGAATTTTTGTCTATTTTTGTTCTCTTATGTAATCTCAGTGCCTAGAAGAGTGCCAGATTCATAATAGGTATTCAGTAATTATTTGTTGAATGAAAACCCGGGACCCAAAATGTCTTATTACGGCCATGGAAGCATCTTGTCCAGCCTAGCAGGTGTCAACTTATGTTAAGAGCCAGATAGGAAATATTTTCAGCTTTGCGAGCCATATAGTCTCTGTTGCAACTATTCAACTCTGTTGTTGTAGTGGAAAAGCAGCCATAGACAATACATAAATGAATGAGCGTGGCTGTGTTCCCTAAAATTTATTCCAAAAATTGGTGACAAGCCACATCTCTTGACTCCTAGGCATTGGAGAGCAACCTCTGAATCTCAAGATCAACTTCTTATCTGCCCAAGAAACGTTTGGCAGCCATCTCAGTTGGGCACATTTGCATGGTCTGTTCAGCAACAAAAAGCTGTTTTTAGAAAATCTTGATGCTTTAAGGTGGAACACAGAAAGCTGTAGAAGTGGGAAGGGTTTCTCAGTTCTTGATTTTATACTAGAGACTTTGTGTTCTGGTGTGTGCAAGGTTTAATTCAAGGTATTTTTGACATCAATGGATGGTACAGGGTGGTGTGAGGGGCAGGCAAACTCCTCAATCAAGGTATCATTGCCAGTGGCAAGTAGGGTGGTGACTCCCTCAGGCCAGCAGTGAACTCTGAAGCTTTGGGGTTGGACCAGCCAGTTTACAACAGGATTTGAAGCCTGGAGTTGAAGGTCATTCAGATTGACTTCCTACTTCTCCAAAGCCAGAAGCCTCAAATGCTTATTTCCTTCCTTTCTACTTTGATACCAAAACTCAGACATTTAGATAGGAGAACAGAAGGAAAGTAGACAGATGCATTTGAAAAGGAGGTGTGTGTGGGGTCGGCCTGGTGGCATAGAGTTTAAGTTCGCGCGCTACGCTTGGGCAGCCTGGGTTCGCAGATTCGGATCCCAGGTGCGGACTGACACACTGCTTGTCAAGCCATGCTGTGGCAGCGTCCCATATAAAGTAGAGGAAGATGGGCACAGATGTTAGCCCAGGGCCAATCTTCCTCAGCAAAAACAGGAGGATTGGCAATGGATGTTAGCTCGGGGCTGGTCTTCCTCACACACACACACAAAAAGGAGGTGTGTATGTTTAGGAATGAGAATATTTAGGTGTTCTCTTTAACCACACCAACCTCACTCAGTAGACTGGAGTTCTTTGAGAGCAGGGTCTTTGTTTTATTTATCATTGCATGCTTAGGGTTTAAACACGTTGATGGACACATAATAGAGAATGAATGAATGAATGAATAATTGAATAGACTCTATTCAGATAGATAGATAGACAGACGTGCAAGTTCACACATACACACACACATAAATTCCCAAATACACAGTAACATTTTTTCTATAAGATTCTTTTACGATAGCTTGCTTCGTCCTTAAACTATTCTATAATTATTTGTAGTTTTCATTTTGCAAAGAATCAGATTGTTACTAAACTGTACACAGTAACAAGAAAAATCATCCTCATGTTCTTCTGAGTCCAGTCAGCAAGGAAGAAGCATCTCTGTGGGTACAGAGGTGATATGAGGGACCACATTTCATCCAGGAAGCCAGAGGCTTTGAGAGACATGATATCAATAAGTCCCACTCAGATAACATGTGAACTCTTTGTGTCTGTCGTGAAAGCTGGGCCAGAGTCAGGGAGAGAATCATCAATACAGCCTGTCTGTGATGAGGTCCAAGCTGCGCCACTCAGGAGTCAGACTGTGGGTGGATTTTCCTTCAGCAAAAGGACTTTGGCCAGAGTGGGGATATAGTGGATGGCACATCGCTGGAGAGAGTGACCAACAGCCCTTGGTGACCAGCTGCTCTCCCAGCACGAGCTAGGGAGCTCTCGGGGACTGTCCACACCACAAAGCAGTGATGTGACTGAGTCCATATTTGGACACATGGTGCCAGCATTGTGATACAATGCCAGTGACATGTGAGAGCAAGGGCCAGAGGGCTCAGTCAGGATCTGAACATGCTGGGGGTACTTGTCAAGATGCCTGACCTGCCGAAATCCAGGGCAGTTGGAGTGCATGAGACAAACCTCTTATGCTGCTCTGTGATAGTGAAGAGCTAGTCAACGGGCAGTGTAGCCCTTTAGAGAACTAACGTGAATATTTCTCAAGGGAAGAATGAGTTCTGTGTGAAAGTTAGGTATATGGGATAGAATGCTCAGGGGGCCTCCATTGCACCCCCAAAGTAATCCTGCTTCTCCCCACCCTGACTTCCAGCATGGGTTACTGCATCCTTTTTGTGCACGGACTGAGCAAGCTCTGCACGTGACTGCATCGATGTGGGACCACCACCCTGACTGTGTCCACTGTGCTGCTGCTGCTTTTCTCTTGGAAAACTGTGAAAAAGAATGAAATTTGGCTGTCAAGAGAGTCCCTACTCAGATATGATTAGATGGATACAAGCAATCTCTTCCCATTGATTTCTTTGCTTACATATCTATTTCAGAATAAATGAGGTGACATGGGTCTGGCAATATTTATTAATCAAGAAAATTTAGTTTAGTAAAGCTCTGAATGGAAGATACAATTTATTTGCTGTCTTTACTTTAGTATTTTCAAATGATATTATATGAAATCTAATGTGGGCTTGTTCTAAAGTGAATTTATGAAGAGAAGGCTCGTGGGAAGGTTTTTGGTCTGTGAATTCAGATGGAAACAGTGTTAATGATGAGCTGGGCTGTAAAATCAGCTATAAACAAAATGAAACAGATAAGCCTAATTTCATTGTTCAGTCAAGCGACTGGCAAAGGTGTTCACACAGAAAGAAGAGAAATGCAGTACATTTGTTTTAGAATATTCCAGTATATTAAGCTGTGATCTGTAATCTAGTTGCTATACAAGGAAATGAAAAACTTTTTCATGTCCTGATAGGTTTTCATGTGGTACAAGCTGTTTCTAAATATAATCATGTTAATTCATAGCCCAATACTTGTACTAAAGGATAAACATTCTTGGAGACTGTCACTCATCATGCTGTGTGTCTGGGGTTTCTGTTTCACCACTTCTCCAGCAACAGGGACCTTCACCTGGCTTCTGCTTTTATCTCAATGCCATTTTTTTTTTACAGGGAAAGATTTGCCCTGAGATAACATCTGCTGACAATCTTCTTTTTTTTCCTCCCCAAAACCACAGTACGTGGTTGTATATCCTAGTCATAAGTCCTTCTAGTTCCTCTATGTGAGCTGCTGCCACAGCATAGCAACTGACAGACAGGGGATGTGATTCTGCGACCAGGAAGCGAACCCCAGGCCTCCAAAGAGGTGAGGGCCAAACTTTAACCATTAGGCCATCAGGGCTGGCTCTCAACACCATTTTTAACTGCCCCAACTCCAACAGACTGCCAGTCTATACTCTATTCCAGTTATTTATTCCTGCTCAGTTAGCTGTCTGTCCTCATTAAGACCAAATTGGCCAATTCTATCAGCCTGGTTTCTCTTGCATCCCTTCTCAGCTGGTAGGTTATTTTAGATGTGTGCCCACTATCCCACCTGTTACCCCTTACCTCCCTCTATTGATTTTTTTTGTGCTTAACTTGCTGATCCCCAACCTTGAAAAGAATCGTCTCCCCACTCCTTAGGTACAGGCTGCACATAGTGACTTCCTTCTAAAGAGTACATTATAGAAAGGGGGAAAAAGAGGAAACTTACAATGGAGAAGCCTGACAAAGACTACCTCAGCCAGGTGATCCAGGTCAACTCAATATTCATAAATCATTTGTTGATAGCGTGTAGTCTCGATACGATGTGAGGTTGCACGCACGGAGGAAAGACCACGTGAGAACCCATCGAGAAGGTGGCCATCTGCAAGCCTAGGAGAGAGACCTCAGAGGAATGTGATGAAAACACCACTTCACCTACGTGGTCTTCCTCCCAGAACCCAGAACCCCAGTCTTAGCACGACAACAACATAAGACAAATTCCAATAGTGGGGCATCCTAAAAAAAATGAATCCTCTAATCTATGTTCCTTCTCCAATTAAAAAGCTACAAGGTTTGCTGGCTGTCTTAAAAATGGGTTGCTCCCCCACAAATTTGTTCCTCATCCTCAGCTGTGTTGTGATGGAAACTTGCTCATCTCTAGTTGATGGCTCATAATATGTCCCCATTTCGCAGTTCTCATTGCTCATTCCACATTCCCCATCACCTCCCTCTGAGGGTGACCTTGATTCCTCACACAGTTTGGCTGTGAGCATTAAATGAAATGAGGTATGCAAGGTGCCTAAGGTCTGTGAGTAGAATTCACAAGAGCCATCTTCAGTCTGCTGAGAAGACAGAGGTCATGTGGAATGAGTGCCCTCAGCACGCTCTCTATTTCACAAGCTCTGTTTTCATCTTCCTCCTTCCCTACTGTCTCAGAGAAAGAGTTGTGACTATTACGAAGTGTGCAAAATGTCATTGGATTATTTCTGAAAAGGCAGCTTTCATCACTTGCACAGATAAATGGCAAAATTAATTCATAAGTGCAAATCTTGAAGAATGAAGTTTTATTGGTAATTCCAGTCACAGGTGTCTCATTAGCTCATCCCAATCATTCCAGTCTCATCAGTGTCTCTCTGACCAGCTGCCATTGAAGGGAGATTTTGATTTAGCAAACTTTAGACAAGAGAAAAAAGTCCTTAAAGACTGAAGTTTTCTATGTCAAACTGCTCCACCGTGTCAGAGTTTACATAATCCTATGGGAAACTTTGTCAATCTACACTACACTGGGTGTGCATTACTGGCAAGTAAGAAAAACTGACTTTGGATAACTTAAATTGAAACAATATGTTAAAAGGGTGAGGGAAGCTCACAGAATTGAAGGAAACTGAGGAAGCTGGCTTATAGAAAACAAGAAATGGGAGATGCTGTGGGCTGAACTGTGTCCCCTCAACTCCATATGTTGAAGCCCTAATCCCCAGTACCTCACAATGTGACTGTCTTTGGGCTTTTAAAGAGGTAATTAGGTTAAAATGAGGCCATTGGGGAGGACTTAATCCAATTGGGCTGGTATCCTTATAAAAAAAGAAATTTGGACACACAGAGAGACACGAGGATGCGTGCATGGAGGAAAGACCATGTGAGAACCCAGCAAGAAGGCGGCCATATGCAAGCCTAGGAGAGAGACCCCAGAGGGAACCAAACCGGCTGACATCTTGATCATGAACTTCTAGCTTCCAGAACTATGAGAAAATAAATTTCTATTGTTTAAAGTCTGTGGTGTTTTGTTATGGCAGCACTAGCAATCTGTTACAGGAGCTTGACAGTAAACTCCGAGAATCGTCAATGGAATAAATGGGTAAACTCCCACCATTTTTGTCTCTCCTCACATAAGTTCTGGTAGAGGGAATGCTATTAGCTGAGCTTGAGTTCAGGTCGTATACCCTTGCCCCCACCAGGTTAGTGAGATGACTGACTTGTCCAAAGGAGCCTCCAAAGAGGACTCCTTTGTATTCCATGATGGAGAGAGCAGAGAACCAAGAATGCACACAATAGACAGAGAGAGAAGCCCCCCATAGGAAATCCAGCTGTGCCTAAGAAGGGGGAATGGATTCTGGGATGCCCAAAAAAATGATGAATATTCCCTATGTTTTGCTTCTGATAAACCATTTTAAAATAAACTCATCTGATTTTGAAACTTAACAATTTTACTTTCTTAATAGAAAATCAAAATTTAGTTTGGCATTCATGCCTTCTATTTTATAATATGCAGAGTAGTACTGTGTAGGGGCCTGTGAAATTAACCTTTGCTTTGGGGTTTCATTCCATCTCCATCATACCAGTCTACCTTCAGCATCATTACCACAGATCATGTTGGACCTGTTCTCTCTGACCACCCAGGGCCAAATCTTTCTGTAAAGACAGACTTTAGCATCCAGTAATGTAATGTCCTTTCAGTCTCTTTTTTTTCTTAAAATATTCTTTTCACTTTTCAGTTGTCAGAACTTTTATAAAGCACTTCAAAAGAGTTCCATCCTTTGTTAAACCCTTGCCTGAACAGCAGCCGTGTCTTAATCTTGGAGAATGGGTCTTTGGAAAGACAGCAGATTATTTCAAGGATAACAAGTTGGGGTTCAAACCCTCACAACTGGTGCCAGCAATTCAAAGAGAGCTCCTTCACTTTGCATCTAGAAAGATGCTGTTCTTTTTAAGAGAGTATGTAGTCAGTCAAGATTTGATTACTAAAACACACCATTACACTTGTGTGATGAAAGAGATTTTGTAATCTGAGAGGCCAGTGGAGAGCGTCTGAAAGAATTTTGTTAATATGCAAAGAAAAATTGTCATTATTTCTAGCAACCATTCCTATCATCTTTTTTTAGTCTTCATACTGAAATAACACTTAGGAATCTAAGACTTTAAATGTATACTTATTCCCTCAAGGCCAGATGTCTTTATAAATGTATCTATGCTGAGTAATGTTTGGATGAATTTAACACACATTCACTGCAATGAGGCAGAATAGTGATATATAGTGTTTGGGTTTTTGTGGGATCTGCATAGAACTGTACTTCTTCAGTTCTCCTCCTGGGTTTACCATTTACTAAGTATGTGACTTTGGGCAAGTTACCTGTGGTACTGTGATTTATAACAAGAAATATCTATATTTGGTCTTAGTCTCAGGTCCTGGAACAGAGCTCCTGAAACCCTTGGGATTTCCTAAGTGATGAGAGGAATGAAGGACAAAGACCAAAAGGACATTGACATTCAGATGTCAATGAGGTGACATCTGAAAAGCCTGTAGGCAACCTAAGGATGGAGCTGGTTGCCAGGGGGACCAACCATGTGATTGGAGGGTTGCGACTTTCACTTCCACCCACTCCCCACTACCTCCAGGGTGGGAAGAGGGGCTAGACATTAAGTTTAATCACCAATGGCCAATGATTTAATCAATCATGCCTTGCCTGTGTAATGAAGCCTCCATTAAAACCCAAAAGGACAAGGTGTCAATACAAATAATCCATAATCAATCTATAAATCAAAATTGGGGTGGGTTTATTATATGAACCAGCTCTGAGAGCTATAGCCTGAGAGCTTCCTTCCCCAAGGAAAGAAACACTCAGAAGAAGCAGGGTGTACAGAGTGGTTATGTACCATCTTGGAACAAGGAACATACATCACATATGACAAGAATATCTCTTTTACTACAGTCATGAGATGCTTTGCTAGCACAGAGGGTCAGTGGTCACAAGGTGAGCACAGCAAGTCGGTAGTCAGCTGGTCAGTGTTCATGAGATGAACACAGTGGGTCAGTAATTAGTCCTTAGTTTCTGGGATGAAATGCTTATCATTAAAGAAACGCTGACATGGGAAAGGCTACATCCCCATCTTTAAGGGCATCATTCTTGACTTTGGGACATTGTCAGTGTTTAAAGCAGATGTATAATGGATGCTCAACAGGCCACGTCAGACCTTTCTGGAAAAACAAGGTCAGGCTGAATTAGTTTTAAACCAAATGGCTTCCTCATATACTCCAATATACCCTATTGCTTTTCATTTATTCATCAAGGGTTTGGAGAACTTCCAGTTTGGTGAACATGTAGAGACTCAGGGATAATGGTGCCCCTGGAGAGGGCATGGGAGCTCCACACCTTTTCCCCATCTCTCACCCTATGCATCTCTTCCATCCCACTGTCTGATGCATTTCCAGTATGACAGGTCCCCGTGCAATTTCTACTGGCAAGAACTTTACACACAAGAAGCACAAGAACCCAGCACTGTGTTTCATAACACCACTAATGAGGGCTTCCATTTACTGGGATGCTGTGCTCAAAGGGTGACACATTTTAAGTCAGTCTTTATAATCCCATTTTACACTGAGAAATCTGAGGCTCAGTGAGATGAGTAATCTGCAGAAGTTGACACAGCCAGTAAGAGGTGAGGCAGGATTTGAGCATGCATCGATTGATAAGCCAAAGAATACACAAACTTTTGTTTTTATGTTTTCTGACCTAAACCAGACCCAGTGTAAGCAAAGAGAAATATTCATGATCATGCTGCAAGGAATTTTCTTTAATTCCTATTAACAAGAAACCATCTGATGTCCTAACCTGGGGACAGTGATGACTACACATCTTCGCCTGGGTGTAGTTATGCCCCATGCTACCTTACACCTGTTCGGATTAAAATAATTACTGAAATAATTTTTCCTCCAAATTCTTCAAAATATTAAGAAAGACCTAAAATAAAATATCTTTTCTTTGTTATCCAATTTATGGACTCTCTCAAACTTGCTTAGGAGTGTCCACGGACCACAGGTTAAGAATCCATGGCCTTGATCGGGGAGAGACAGGATTGGGGCAATATCCCCTGGCCACATAGGACTCTCAGTTGTCTGTTGACTGGGAGAAAGGTGATGAGCTCCTGAGGGAGTAGATCTCACCATAATTTAAGGAAAAAAATTAACCAGGGATCACACCTTCACACCAGGGGTCAGCAAACCACAGTCTTTGGGTCAGTTCCAATCTGCCACAGTTTTTGTAAGTTTTATGGGCACACAGCCACGCCCATTTACGTATTCTCGATACTGCATTTCTGCTACAATGGTAGAGTTGAGCAACAGAGATCATAGGGACCACAGAGCCAAAAATACTCTCTGGCCCCTTACAGAAAGTTTTCCAACCCCTGACCGAAATGATCCTCTCTTGCAGGAAGCACGTTCCTCTTTGCTATTTTCCTCTGAATTCCTGAGCTGGAGAGAGCAGCAGACCTCCTCCTGCCATGAATATAAACTCTGTGTGAGTGAAGTCCTAATGATGCTGGTCCCTGTGGTGATTTTTGGTTTCGCATCACACATCGGCTCAACCTCAGGACTGATTTTGATCATGTACAGGAGATAGTTAAACAGAATGGCTAAGAGCTTGAAGCTTTGTTCAAATTCCTACTCAACTGCTCCCTAGCTTTGTGACCTTGGGAAAAAAACTTAACCTCTCTGTGCTTCAGATTCTTCATCTTTAAAATGGAGATGTCAATAACACCACGCACCTGATAGGGTCATTGATAGAATTAAATGAGTGAATCCAAGGAAATGTTGTGCTTAGCCCAGAGCTGAGTTTATAATGAGTATTCTGTAAGAACTAGCTCTTATAAGTGCAGACATTCAAAACTAGGAGTCAGATCAAAGGAGGGT
Organism: Tapirus indicus; assembly: GCA_031878705.1. Classification (NCBI taxonomy): domain Eukaryota; kingdom Metazoa; phylum Chordata; class Mammalia; order Perissodactyla; family Tapiridae; genus Tapirus; species Tapirus indicus. The sequence continues at coordinate 123,903,737 of CM062918.1, forward strand.
CCAAAATTTAGAGAGAAACAAATTATCCCTTTCCACCCTTCTCAACCTCTTGCTGAATGCTTTTTTTTAAATTTATGTTTTCTTTCTCACCTGGGATTCAGAGATGTCCTGCTCTGCTGTCCATTAATGTCATATTTTGGACATTAATATTTTTAATAAAGAATAACAATATTTTTTAAACTTGAAAATACGGTTGACAGAACATGTTTTTCTACCACTTTCACAGTTCTACAACAAAGTGGTGTGAGTAAGAAATAGGAATTAAGATTCTAAATTGATAGGAAGGGCTTTAATTATAATCTTAACTTGCTGTAATTATAATAATGATTTTGGATCTACCAAAATAATTTATGACCTTTACATTTCCTTGTGGAGAAAATATGCCAATAATTGCATATTTTAGTTAAAACCCTTAGAAGTACTAACCTAGGGCATCAAGAAAGCGAACACAGAAGCCTGACTCTGGAGATAGAAGTAACCTCGGAAGTTACCGATCGATACAAGGAATGGTTTGGTGTTTCTTTTTTTGTTTTTATCCCATTTTTATTTTCTTTCCGCTCATTGTAAAATGAAAGATGGGAAAAGAGTAGTGGAAAAATGTTACAGGGGAGTTTACAATGGGAAAAAGCAGCATGTTCTTGGGCGTTGAGTTACTCCACCCATGTCTGCTTGGTTATTATGAATATTACTACTTCCTCTTGCCATCACAGAAGGATGCTCTAATCTTTTCACACTTCCCCGGGACCATTTGTGTAATCGTCATTTGAAGCATAAATTAGAGTAACTATGCTAACTGAGCGAGAAGTAAAGGATCAATTCCAGTAAAAATGCATCCATATCAGTGCAGTAACAGAAATGCTTAAGTGCGTTAAGAAGATGATGATCTTCCAGCCTACGATGTCTTTGCAACCTACATGTTACCAAGCACTCGTACATTTAGGTAAATAGAACTTTTTCTGGACAGAAATCAGAAGTTTTTTAAACCATTACTACCACCATCATGCAGATCCTGCTCCTGTGAGTAAATTCTTAATTCATCCTAGGAACCATATTATATTTAAGTTATATTAATAATGCTAGCTAACTTGTGTACATGGAAAATCGATGGAGCAGCCATTTGAAAGTTTAGGATCTGCTGCTCTTGGGTGCTCTGTTTTCCCGGCATTGATCTCTTCCTTCCACACTCCCTTCCACTTCTCACGTCTTTGAACTTTCCTCAAGCTCCCCGTCAGTGTATTCTAACTAGAGCGGCTTTGGCTAGGTCCGAAGGTGCAAACAGTCCCCCATATGCAAAAATTTCAACCAAATTTCAATAAAAGTTTACGTTGCATAAATACATTTTCCCAACAGGCTCCAAAGCTTGGTACAAAATTTCCTCATTAATCTTACTTTTAAATTAAGTAACGTATGAGTTTTCTAGGGCTGCAGCAAAAAATTACCCTAAACTTGGTAGCTAAAAACAAGAGAAATTTTTTCTCTCACAGTTCTAGAGGCCAGAAGTCTGAAACCAAGGTGTCAGCAAAGTTGATTCCTTCCAGGAGCCCTGAGGGACAATCCAGTCCACGCCTTTTTTCTAGCTCCTGGCGGCCGCTGCCAATCCTGGGCATTGGTTGGTTTATAGCTGCATATCTCTAAATTTGCCTCCATTTTCACATGCCTTCTCCTCTATACCGTCTCTTCTTCTTCTAAGGACACTCGTCATTGGATTAGGACTCATTTGCCTAATCCAGGATGATCTTATCTCAAGATAATTTAATTACATCTACAAAGACCCTTTTTTCCAAGCAAGGGTCACATTCACAATGAACATATGTTTTGGGGGGCTGCCATTCGACCCACTACAAATATTAATTTAAAACATGTTATTCTTGGAGAAATACGACTACCCAGAAACTAGACTGTCATCAGTAACTTTGTCCTCTAGCTATCCCCAGCTTCCCACTTGGTCTCTCACCTCCGATCTAATCATCAAGGGGTCCAGGCAATTTTCTCCCAAACAGATCTCAGCCCATCTTTTTAAATTTTTTTCCATTGTCACATCCTTAGTTACAGTGAGGAAGCAGGGACTGAACTGAAGTACTGAGTTGAAATCCAGCTTTGCCACTTACCAGTTGTGTGACCTTGGGCAAGTTACTGAACCTCTCTGTTCATCAGTTTCCCATCTGTAATTTGGGGATGATAAGATTATGAGGACAAAAGGAATTAATATATGTAAAGTGCTTAGAACAGCATCTGGCACCATTCATGAATGCTAGCTGCTATTCTTATTCTAAGTCAAACTATAATCTCTTTAAACGAACAACCTAGTCATAGTCATTTTTATTTTTAAATCACTTTATTACCGAGCCAGCCCTGATGGCCTAGTGGTTAAAGTTCGGCACTCTCACTGCTTTAGCAGCCCAGGTTCATTTCCCAGTTGGAGAACCACACCATCCGTCTGTCAGTTGCCATGCTGTGGCAGCAGCTCACATAGAAGAACTAGAAGAACTTACAACTAGGATATACAACCACACAGTGGGGCTTTGGGGAGGGAAAAAAAAAGAGGAAGATTGGCAATAGATGTTAGCTCAGGGAGAATCATTCCCTGTAAAAAAAAAAAAAAAATCACTTTATTACCAAATTTAAAGTCCAAACTTAAGTTTAACAAAAAATAACAAAACATAAATATTGATATGACCCTTTTGGGGAAAAAGTCAACAAAATCATTTTCAGAATTCAAAAACTGTCTATAGAATTAACTGTTGTGTTTTGCTTGAAAACTATAACGTGAACTAACATATCAAACTTCCAAACTGAATGGGGTGCAAAAAAGAAGTTTAGAAGATGGAAATTTCACTTCCTTATTAAGGTATGATGTGTCTTATTGTTAACAAATATGGACTTTAAAAGTAATAGCATTCAGGGCAGCCCGGTGGCTCAGCAGTTTAGTTCAAGCTTTGGCAGCCCGGGGTTCACGGGTTCGGATCCTGGGCGCCTCCCAACATACCGCTTGTCAGCCATGCTGTGGCAGTGTCCCATATAAAGTAGAGGAAGATGGGCATGATGTTAGCCGAGGGCCAGTCTTCCTCAGCAAAAAAAGAGGAGGATTGGCAGCGGATGTTAGCTCAGGGCTGGTCTTCCTCACACACACACAAAAGTAATATTCATTTTTCTATTGCGTCTTTCATACATGAAAATTAACACAAAGTACAATGTTCTATCAGTGCCAGGAAAGGTAGAAGTAAACAAGAATACCAACTAGTTGGGAGTGCTCTTCATGAGAAATAGTGCTTAGGTAAAAATCAGGGCCTTTCAGAGAGGCAGCAATGCTCTTCTATTCTCAGAAAGTTGCATTAAAAAAGGAACTGAAAGGAAGGAAGGGAGGGAACTGACTAGGTATACAAGGTTGTCCCCTAAGGAATCGTCTTTCACCAAGTCTTGTCACTTCTGCTTCCTGAATATTTCCTGAATCCTCTCACTTCTCTCTACACCCACTGGGGTGGTTCTGGCTCTTAGATCTCCCTCCTTCCTTACTGCAACAACTCCCAGAGAAACTTCTAAAATGTTAAACTGTTAGTTTCACTTCTTTGTTTAAAACATTCCACTGACTCCCACTGTGCTTCAGATAAAGCCCAAAGTCTCTAATGTCACCCCCAAGGCCCCTCAGGGTCTCTCCACTCCAAGACAGCCTTCCGAGATCCAGCCACCCTGAATTCTCACAGTCCCTCAAAAGTCCCATGCTCTCTTTTCTCTAGGTCCTCTGCTTAGGACATTCTGCCCCTCCCCAGACCCCCAATCCCCTCTAGAAGCTAATTTCTATCATTCTTAAGGTCTCAGCTTAGCTGTCACTGCCTCCTGGAAGCTATCCCTGGTCCCGATGTCTGGGATAAGCCTCCTCTTCTCTACTCCCATGGCACCTTGATCACCTCTGTAACAAGCCATTTTGTAACTGCCCAGATTTCCCAGCTGCCTGTAAGCTCCTTGAGGGCGGGAACTCTGTCCCCAGCACCCCGCACAGTGCTTGGCACATAGCAAGCCTGCATATCTATTGAATTACTCAGATTTTCACATGCTTGAAAATTTGTCCAGAACCTTCTCACTTCTGGAATTTCTCCCTGTTACTGACTCTGCTCTCGTCTGCACAGACCTTTACCATTTCCTTTTCTTCCTTTCACTTGGAACTCCACTGTCTGCACTATTGGCCAGGCCAGGCATGTGATGATTATCCTAAACAAGCCCGACTTGACTACTCACCATTAGTGAGGGATTAAGGAACTTTCTGCATCCCTGTGCCCACTCCTAGGTCTGGAATGTGTTTTCCTTCCAACAGGCACTCCTGAGAACTGTGCACACAGAGGAGGGAGCAGCGACTTTGCAGGCTGGGAGCGAGGTGGGAGAGTTTGCACACAAACCAATGGTGTGGTTTCCCCCATTGAAGGAAACCAGAATGACAGGAAAGAAGGTAGGGAATAAAAGGGCATCGCACACTGTGCTTTGTAGAGGAGGTTGTGGTTATTCTCCTTTTATGACAACTATTTAATCTCTTCTTTCTTTGGTTCTTTATCCTCCCCACGAAGATCAACTTAGGCTCTCTTCTCGAATCTCCATCATTAAAAAGCCTGCCCCTTCTAGGTGGAGAGACATGAAAGGAAGAAAGGGTGTGCCTAATGCCAGGCTCTCCTCGCAGGCTGTGTCTGTAATTATCCTCTGCAGGGTCTCCCTTCACTGCCGCACAGCCTCCGTGTCCTCACATCTTCTGCCCACTGCATCCTAAACTGGGAAAGTCAGTCTGGCCTGATAATGGAGGGTTACGCATTTCCCTCGTGTGATGTGCCCTCCGGTCTATAACTGGGCTCCATCTGTGCTCCCAGAGATACCTCAGTTGCGATGACAGAGCCCTGCCCGGGCTCCAGGCGTGTCTCTGGCACATACAAACTCTTATGTTTACATGCTAAGAGCATTTGGTTCATATGTAGGTAGCATGTTCTTTCAGATGTGCACACCTGCCTTCCTCACCATTTTCCATACAGGTATGTTTAGTATCCCATATAATTCACACATTTTGAAGGTCCTAACTTAGAGAAAACCATTACAAAGACAGATTCTTGAAACTATGAGTAAAATGTGAAAAAAATTGACAAAATTCTTAAACACTACTCTCTACTGCTTTTTAAAAAAATGTTTTAATTTTAAGTCTAGAATTCCAACTCTGCCCCACAATGCCAAAGTTCACTACAACTACGGCAATTTCCTAAAGGACCAAGGTCGGAACAGGGAAGCAATCTACCACTACAGAACAGCCCTCAGCTGAGCGCCATACCAGTTTTGGCTGTTGTGCTTTTCAGGCCCTTGTCTATTTCACTCACCTCTCCCAGTATGGGGCATGGGGGAGGGGGGCAGGGGCGATGGACACAGTGGTGTGTGTGTTTGTTTGCTCCTCTTGATAATGAACAACTCCTTGGAGGTGATAATATAGATCTTGGACTCTCCAAGTCTAGCCCAATGTTCGAGTCTCTTATAAATATGGTAATTCTACCTTGCTTCTATCTTTTGGTGTTTTCCTGTAAGTTTCCATTGCTACACATTATGCAATGAAGTGACCCTCAGTTGAATACATATATGCCCATAAATAGGAGTTCGTTGTCAAAAATACACTGGTGCGTTCTCAAGATATGTATTCCAATCAATTATTAATGTTGTGTATACAGAAAATCTAGGTCTTTCACTGCTTGAGGGAGATTGCTATGGAGACATTTGGAAGCAATTAAGATGCCCTACCGTGTCGTGTTAGATTAAGAATAAAAAGAGGAGGCACTTTATTGCCATGTTTAGAATTTAAAGCTTTTTAGAACGTGTGTATTTATATTTTTCCCAGGTAAAGAGGTCTGATGCTCTCCTCACCCCTTTCATTGGGATGCAGGTTATCAAAAAAGCTTAAGCTGTGGCTTTATTTCATTCTTAGGAAAAGCTCATTACCATAGTGCTCTCAGGCACTGTTTTCGTATCTCAGTGCTGAGCTTTCATGATGGCCATCTCTCAAGATTCCGGATGAGAAATACATTTGACCTTAAACATGTGGATACTTGACAAATAAAATACATGAGAGTATAATAAAGCAAGGTGAATTCTCTCCTCTATCGAATACTGTGACACTCATAGAAGACTTTTCAGCAGGATTCTGTGCCCCACAGATTGGCTCACATTTGGTTGAGTTTTCAAATACAGTTCCACCTTTGTAGATGCTTGAAACACATATACCAATAGGTATATATAATAGAATAATACGTTTCACTTAAGATATTGAGGCTCTGTTTTCTAAAGTTCCTACCAGGATGTTCTTAAGGATTGGTTGTAAAAATTATCATTCTTACAGTCACTGGAATGTTTTTCTTTTCAATTATCTGTTGGGGGCCGGCCCAGTGGCGCAGTGGTTAAGTTTGCATGCTCCACTTCAGCCCCAGGGTTCTCTGATTCAGATCCCAGGCATGGACCTATGCACTGCTTATCAAGCCACGCCATGGCAGCGTCTCACATACAAAATAGAGGAAGATAGGCACAGATGTTAGCTCAGGGCTAATCTTCCTCAGCTAAAAAAAACAAGGAAGATTGGCAATGGATGTTGGCTCAGGGCCAATCTTCCTCACCAAAAATAAAAATAATTCATTCATTCATTTAATTAAATAATAAATTATCTGTTGGAACAGTATTCTGCACCAGGGAATTATTCATCAATTACTTAATATTCAGCATGACCAACAACTAAAAACAGTACACAAAAAATTAGCCACCAAAAACTTTCCTAAGGATCACAAGAAATGGAAGTACCAAAGGGAAAGTCAGAACAAAGCCTCATGTTTTTATTGAGAGTAGAAGACATGTTTAAAGATTTAAGTAGTCATATTCCTTTGCTGGGAGGCAGTTTACCAAAAGGTTACAGCTCTATCTTAGATTGGTGGAATTATGTTGATTTTTACATTCTTAAAATCAGAAAATTTCATTTAAACTTTCAGGATATATTTTGGCTTCAACAATGAATTAACATTTAACAATTTTACATAGCATTCTGATGGGGAGAAAATGATTGGTAAGTTTACCTGAAAAAAATGTAGGCTGAAAGGAAATATTTTAGTACAGTCATGTGTCACATAGTGAGGTTTTGGTCAACGACGGACCACATATACAACAGTCCCATAAGACTAGTACCATACAGCCTGAGTGTGTAGTAGACTATACCATCTAGGTTTGTGTAAGTACACTCTATGATGTTCACACAATGACAAAATTGCCTTACGATAAACTTCTCAGAACGCATCCCATCATTGAGCACCGCATAACTGTATTTTATTTTTCATTCCTAAAATCTATTTTCTGTCAGGTTCAAACAGAACAAGGCAGACTTCAAGTCACTTGGGATAAAGATATAAAGTGAGTGTGATTCACCAGTGGTTGATTTTAAAGGATTTCAGTAGTCAGTTGGACACTGAGCTTATCTCCAGTGAAACAAGAAAACGTTGTTTTATCAACTGTGCTTTGGTGAGAAACGTGTCTCTTGAGAGATAGAAAAGAAAACAATTAAAACTACAAATGGACTGCATAATGATTGATGAAATACTTTATCCTCTCAGACTAGGTGGTGGGTTCGAAAGTGCCCTCCTTATTGTCTGGAGGTCCCCGTTGTGAATACTCAATGGATGTTAGCATCTTTTGAAATAAATTGTCGTTCTTTATCAGCATTGGAGAGAAAGAAAATATATACTAGATTACTTATTATTTTGGTGATTATCATAGGTGATTGAAAAATTGCCTTTATTTCGATATTGCTACTTTTACATAAAAGTTGCTGAGGGAGGGATTTCTTTCCCTTCCAAGTGCACTAGCCATCTCCTCACTTCAACAAGATTTTTCTCATTTTCTCCATATTTGCACACCGCAAGAAAGAGAATAATAGGTACATGCAGGATTAAAGCAAGCAAAATCACTTCCAACAATCATCGTCACAGCTGTAATGACTGTGTAGATTCCAAAAGCAATAGTGAAGTTATTCATTCAAATTGTATTTATTGCCAGCCAGTCACTTTCGCTTGCTTATATTTCTTAAACTAGCCTAATATTAAACTGGTAATTATATATGACGTGATTATTCTGCTTCTTTTAAATTTTTATTTTATTTTTACAATATTGCAGAAGTACCTCTGTCCCCTTCCCTCTGGGCACGGCCCATTTAAATATTTGTATAGTGTGGGAAAACTTCCCCGGGAAAAATACTGCATTCAAGGTTGCAGTTTCAGTTTAAAACCTGAATCATCAATTAAAAATAAAAAGTCAAAACACCTCCCTTAAATCTTCAGCAAACACAGGTGTTAGCTTTGCTTTGCTGTGACAGGAAGCTCTTATGTTCATACCTATTCCAGGTTCTATAAAGTTTGGGAATATAGACGAGGAAGAATCAAAAACCACTGGTGGATCAGCCATATGCCTCCAAACCCTTCTGACCACTGAGTTACCCTGTGGAGGGGTTCTACCACTCCACCTCATGTGATGGGAGTAGAAAGTGCAGAGACCACCCAATATTTCAGCTCTACCTGCACAAGCACTCCCACGAAATGCCTCATCCAATGAAGCCAAAAGGAGACACAGTGACCCTGTCTGGATAAAGTGCAAAAGATGCCCCTTAGTGAACTCCTAAATGGCCAATAGTTGGTTGATTAATTTAAAAAGCTGGTTTAAAGTGGAGAATCATAAAGCAAATGATATCTAACTGTAAACATGTTATTTTAACCTAAAACACACAAACGTACCTTCACCCATATTTTAAAGTCAGGCCAAGGTCTCTTATTTTTTTTATTTATTTTGTGTGTGTGTGAGGAAAACTAGCCCTGAGCTAACATCCGTTGCCAATCCTCCTCTTTCTTTTTTCTGAGGAAGACTGGCCCTGGACTAACATCCGTGCCCATCTTCCTCTACTTTATAGGAGACGCCGTCACAGCATGGCTTGACAAGCGGTGCATTGGTCCACACCTGGGATCCGAACCTGCGAAACCCCATGCCGCTGAAGCAGAGCGCGCGAACTCAACCACTACGCCACTGGGCCAGCCCGTCAAGGTCTTTTAATAAAAGCCCATTGATAGAAAACCAAATCCTCATTCTCTACCCAAAATGCATCATCTCTGATTATCATCAGTTTTTTTGTGTGTGTGAGGAAGACCAGCCCTGAGCTAACATCCGTTGCCCATCCTCCTCTTCTTGCTGAGGAAGACTGGCCCTGGGCTAACATCCGTGCCCATCTTCCTCTACTTTATATGGGACGCCGCCACGGCATGGCTGACAAGCAGTGCGTCGGCGGGCTCCCGCGATCCGAACCCGCGAACCCCGGGCTGCGAAGCGCAAACTAAACCGCTGCGCCACTGGGCGGCCCCCATCAGTTTTAAAAGCTTTAAAGTGGAATGAAAATTTAAAGATACAAGTAAACTGAGCAGAGAATCCACGGTTTCCAGGATTTTTTTTTTTCTTCTAGTCTTTTACAGTTGTCTCATTGACACTTAACTGAACAGCAGTTTTATATTTTTTAGCAACTTCACTTTTTCAGTCTTTCCAAAGTACTTACTTGGTTTTCATAGAAATGACAACGCTTTTCACACGCCGATTTTATACATTTATAGAACGTTTTACTAAATTATGCAATTAAAATAAAAAGTGCAACTGAATAAACTTGGGAATAAACATTAAGTGACTGTTGGCAATGACACAACTCAGCCAGTGAGAGCAGAGGAGCACAGGCTTACCAAAGAGCAGAGCACTTCCTCAGTGTTTATTAGGGCATAACTCAGTAGATTTCACAAGGGGATTGGAGGATGTCTGCTAATCCGGTGACTTTTTTAGGTGGAGATTATTTAAAAGAGTTTCTATTATAGGTGAAATATATCTAGTACAGGTAAAAGAGTAAAAACTATAGTTTCTGCTCTTGTTCAGACTCACTGGGTGACAATTTTTGGTTATTTTCAGCTGGTCATCAAGAATCCTACATCAGGGAATGCAAAATAAGGTTTTGCTACTGCCTAGTGAGTCAGGCTGGTCTCTCCAACATCACCAGACATTACCCCACGTTGCACTGAACATTTGTCCAGTTAGCCATCCTTCCTACCACTCCACTCCCATGAGGCCCCTGTGACACCCAGTGCTCTGAGACTTGCTGATGTGCCCCAGGTGTCTGGATATCAGACATACACAGGATTTAATCCTGATAAGAGGGCTGAGATCCTCAGTCACCCAGATATCCATTTTCTCCCTCACATGTACGATTTCAGCATAAAATATACAGTAAATCAACTACGATTGATTTCCTCCTCCAATATTTCAGTCAAACAGGATACATCGCCCTGCCCTGTGGCAGACTCAAGAGTGCTTGGGCAGCCATGGGGACGCTATCTGCTCCTAATATGTTTGTTATTGTTGTTCTAAGCAGAACCTCTGAAAGGAAAGAAAACTGTGCAAACAGGACTGAAGTTCCTGATTGTGTTGTTTTCTACTCACATAACGAAAAAGAAAGGACGATGCTCTCAACGATTCTGTAGCAAAGAAACCCTAGCCCACTTTTTCATTTGCCAAAACATGGTAAAGGAATGGACTGACCATGTTTATATTAAAATTAATTTAATGCGTAGAGACTTGTAATGATAATAATACCCATCAATATAGTATTTAATCATCCTTCCTGTGTGGACAACTGGGACTCCTAAGAAAATTCCATAAGAATTGGATGCTTATTTTTTCAACAAGAAAAAAAAATTTATTTCAAAAAGAAATAAATGAGTGAAGAGTAAAGAAACGTCATTAGAGCTATAATGAAATATAATGAAAGCTAATTGCAGGTGCAAATTAATCTACTTTTTGATGATATCCTAAGTGCATTCAATAAGATTATTATATTACATTTCTTATGAAAATGTGTGCGGTTTGAACATTGTAAAAACTCAGATCCACTGAGTGGGAGAAAACACCACCTATTTACACAGCTTATTTTGAGTGAACTTTTAAAATAACTCTCATAGCTACAGAGGGCCTCAGATGCCGACTGGCATGTCTTTCTCAAAGGAATTAAAATTCCAACACCACTTGTTGCCCAGGTTTAACAAGGGAGAAGATTCCTCCGCTCGAGTGGGGTTATTAACACATTGGTGCTCACATTTAGAGACCTGAATTTCCTTTATGATACCTCATTTGGAAACTTGACATTATTTTTGTGTCTTCTTGTTCATGAAATTACATTCTCACTGTACATATGTTACTTAAGCCTGGCAGTCTTGATCATTAAATCCAAGAAGCATTATTTTATTTTAAAAAATAAACTAGAGTTCTTTTAGTCACATAGTGGTCACATGAGTAGATGCTTCTTAAAATATATAACTATAACTTTCATTCACAACGACTTTTTTTCCCTCAAACCTCTCTTCAACATCAAAAACTAGCTTAACGGATGATCTATTGTGAGTTGATAAGCAATTTTGTCAGGGTGTTGTTTAGATTCTCTGTAAAAATGGGGCCAGTGGTATTAGCTATCTCACAGTTTGTGAGAATTAAATGAGTTAATTCATGTTGAGCACTTGCGACAGTGTCTGGGGCTAAGTGGTAAGTTCTCTGCGTGAGCTCTCTTTACAGTTAGATTCTGACCCACTTCTCTGCACTCCACTGCTACCCCACCGCAGTCCCCATTGGAGCCGCCACCATCTCTAGCCTGGATCCCTCCCTTTCTTCCGGTCTTCCGCCTCCACTTTTGTCTCCGCCCCCTCAATTCTCACCTGGGCAGCCTCCGACTCGTGGATCCTTGGTGCAAGTCACCCCTCTGTGCAGACCCAGTATGGGCCCCCATCTCATCCGGAGTGAAAGTCGTGGTCCGAGCACTCCACATAGTCTGGCCCATCCCTCTCTGTCCCCATCGCCTACTGCTCCCTCTTGCTCCCTCAGCTCCAGCCCATCTGGCTCCTTGCTACTCCTGGAGCTGGGCAGGCACAGCCCTCAGTCTGGGCTTTTGCACTCGCAGTTCCCACTCCTCGGACTACTTTTCCCCTCATATCTGCATGGCTCACCTTCACCTGTCACCTGTCACCTTCTCCGTGAGGCCTTCCCTGACCACTCTACATAAAATCCAACATCCCGACCTCTGGCACTTCCTCTCCCTCTCCCCTGATTTGTTTTGGTCCATAGCCCTCATCACCCTCTGACAGATTTACTTACAGTTTTGTAAATTGTCTGTCTCCCTCCACAAGAAAAGTAGTTTTATTTATATCCCAGCACATAGGACAGCATCAGGCCCATGGCAGGCCTACAATGAATATTTGTGGAATGAATGAATGCTGCACCTATACACACAGTACTAGTACTATTTTTTTAACATGTGAATTCTTTGAAATAAAAAATATTTCTTTATTAATTTCTGTTTTAAGTTTATCTTCTTCTATACCTCCATTTCTCCTAAGGCATTATCTGTTGTGTTTACTTGTTCCTGTGTTCCTTCTAATTAGTCTTCATTTATAAACTGATTTTTTTTTCTTTTATTTCTAATTCTTCTCTGAATTCAGTCACCTCATTCCTTTTTGTAATTCAGATTTATTTTCCTCAGGTCATGTATCATGTTTAGCCCATTTTGAAATACTAAGTTAAAGTTTTTTTCTGGGTTGTGGGTACATCTTCTGCTGTGCTTTCATTGTCTCTGCCATTGATATTCTACTCATAATTTTTTTATAATAGTTTCATGTGTGATTTGCCCTTGATACCATTACGCTGCTCACATTTACATGAAACTCGTTTTCCCGAACTTTCAGAATGAGGCACAGTTCAGGGTAGTTTTTCTGACTGTGCAGAGCTTCCTGCCTGTGGCTTTTGTGTAGGGTCCTAAGATTTCCTGCCTTCTTTACTTTGGTCCAGATCTTTCTTCCCATGCCCTTGTTGTGCGTGTCCTGATGAGCTTCGACTCCACTCCCAGCATTCTCTCTTCAGTGTGAGGCCCTGTCCTGGGAGGCTCAGTTGTGAGGGTTCATGAGGCATCACTGCAGCAGCTGTTTTTCTATGTGTGTATGCCTGGAATTCCATTCGATATTGAGTCCGACCAAGAGGCATGGGAGAAAATTTGGTTTGGTGTCTGTGAGGATCATCTCCTCTGGATGATGAAGGATGGGTACCCTTTGGAAGACACTCCAAAGAATATTCCCGCACTCATCCTTCACACCCAAGGACACTCAGTGTGGTGGAAACAGATGGATACTAGATGACTCGAGTCTTCACTCTGTTAGTGAGGAAAAAATAATGATGATAGTTTGACCAAAGGGAGCAATTGGAAGGCTTTTTCAGAAGATGAGAAAGCCACGGGAGAGATGGAGAGCTGGAGGTTTCAGCCTGGCCCCAGGCTCATGAGTGTTGTGGAGACAATTGAGTCATCTTTGGGGTCCTACAGGGGCATGGGCTCCCCTCCATCTCTACATGAAAGACCCAAGGACCCTAAAATAAGCCTGTAATAGGAAAGAGTAGGTTCAGAAGAGAAACATCCACACTTGTTAGCCAGAATGTAGCAGGTGTGGCCATGGCTACTTTTACACAAATCATTTCAGTGGTTCCTCAACAGCCTAGTGAGATGTGGTATTGGCTCAGAAACTAAGGCACAGACACAAATCCAACCCACACAGCTAGAAAGTGTCATAGGCATGAAGGAGCCTAGGGCTTCTGACTCCCAATCCAGTTCTCGTTCCACTTCACCAAAGCAGCGTCCCATCCATTCTGCCCACAAAACAAGAAAAGGTTAGATTATATTCACAATATTTAGTGAATAGCACTTTTAAAAAAGAATTTTGTTAGATGAACTCCCTACTTTCTGTTGTTTACAGGGTTAAGCCTCAACTATCAGAAAAGTCAGTCATTTAGAAGACTCATTTCCTGATTCTTCATCCTTGGTTTTACTCTAAATCCTGTTGGCAAATAAACAGGAGAGAGGTTTTTCTGGATCACCCTTGAGCTGAGTTCAGGTCAGGTTGGTTGATCATTACTTCCTGGAGATAAGGGAGGAGCCTCACACAGAGCAGGGGAAAGAATGACATAATGAAAGTACAGTGCCGCATCCTGAAATTGAGTTTATCTGGGGTAGTTTTTAGTCCTGAAAAATCCAGGGTTTGTGGGGGATTTTTTTCTTGGCAGCCATGTTTTTCTCTTTGATTTTTTTCTCAACAGGAAATAAAAAATAAATATCTGACCTTAAACATAGTTAACCTACAACAAATAAAGTCTGGGAATGAAAATCAGGCAAGTAAATGTAGGTGTGTACGTGCAGAAAGGAAACTCTAAACTAGAGCACATGATGCAATTGTACCTAAACTGTGGAATTGCAACAAATCACTTGAACAATGAAAAATTGATGACACCCATAACTTTTTAACAGATAGTGCAAACTCTCAAGGAGATTCTTAAATAAAAAATAAATTTTAGTTGTATAAATTTCACCAGTTGCTCATCTCTGTATGGCCTGGAATACAATCCTTTCTCTTTTTTTGAGACTCAAGCCTGTAGAACTTTGGTCAAAGACAGAGCTTAAAAATAGTAGAGCCAAAAGCACGTTGTATTTTAATTTAATTTTTATGTAACACCTGGTGAACCATGTCTTGTTCATTTACCGTGTTACGATTTTAATAGGCTTTCAATTATGCCATAGTTTTCAGAGATATATTCATTTTGTGTGATAGGAAGCAAATTTTTCCAGTTAAAAAAAATAATCTTATTGGCCCACTTTCTTTAGAAATATTTCACTTCTCTTTAAGTACTCTTCACTGAAATATAGTTGAATGGATTGGCCAAGGGAAAAAAAGCAGCAATTATTCCACATTGAAGATCAATTGGCAGCAGCATATTTACATATAGCATATGCTTTGACTGTTGAGCTATATGACTGTAGCTCAAAGGGCTATAGTCACTGTTGTACTGAAAGCTGTCACTGCTCATGTTGTGTAGGAAAACAAATAAATTTACCAGAATCATCTGCTCTTAACACTTTAAGAACGCTAGTGCTTCTGAGGTACTAGTTATTTTGTTTGTTTGCATATTTTTTATAATTTACTTAGTTTCTCCTAGATTTGGTTTCCTCAACTGTAAAGTAGGCAAAATAATCATTTTTCCTGAAAAAAATGGGAAAATTCAATAATATATGGAAAACTACTAGATAATATATGGAAAACTACTCTGTAAGCTGCAAAGTACAAGACAAATGTAAAATGTCATTACCACTATTTTAGATCATTTGGTCTTATTTTCCTTTATTCCTGAATTCCATTTTTCCCTTAAGCAAACACAATGGCTAGGAGGGAAGGAAGTAATTTTCTTGCCTAACTACTTAACTACTTCAGCTTAATGAAATGCTGTTAGATGCAAAGTAAGAGCCCCATAAGTATATATTGTGTTCATCAAACATTTAAACTTTCCGATATTTGAATAAAAATTCTCAGTAGATTAGAGATTTTTCCATAACAGCTAATTTCTTCCTTTTCTGTGCAGCTCATTGAACTATAGATCTCTGTACCTACATTTGTCTTTTAAAATGAAACAATAAGGTTTATTACTTGAGTATACCATATGTGCTCTTATAATAAAATGTTTAAATTCATTTTACAGGAAAAAATGATTTAAAAAATGGTGAGAGCACCCAAACACAGTGGCTATTCACACCAGGACTGAAAATCACCAGTCGTTTCCAATTCAGTGAAGTATTTGTTTCATATACCAAAGGGACTCAGTTTCTTTCGATGGGGTAGGGAATAACCATGAAGAGAACTGTTGCATGACACGTCTGTAGAAATCAGAGTCAAGACATGTTTAGGTTTATTCCGACAATTGATGTGAAAACACAGACATCTCTTAGATTATTCATTTTTTAGTAGAAATAACCCCTACTTGACTTTTCTGAAGATCTCAAGCTCCAGTGTAATTCAAACACATATTTAATTAAAAAGAAAAACACAAAGTAGATTTTATCCTTGCATGGATCAAGTAGGGGAATAAGGGGAAATATATGTTTTATAAAACTAAATTTATAAAAAATCAAAAGTGATGTCTTTTACTTGGTTGTTGAAGAATATTTTTAATAAAATTCAGCTTTGTTTCATAAATAATGTAGTGTTCACCTGTGGTTGGGTGAAGCTGCAGAAATTTTTACCAGTCAGATACCTAGAGAGAGAGGATATCACTTTCAGACCTTTGTCATTAACAGGAAAAGAAATGTCTACACATTCTCCAGATGGAGGGCTGCAGCTTGGTAACAGAATCAGTACATTACAATAAATGCCAACAAATGAATTCTAGTGTGGGGCTATTTGTTAAAATGAAGTCTCTACTCTGAGCACAAAGGCCATCTCTGCTCACAGAGCTCATATGTTTTTTTCTCCTTCTTGATGTTTGTTTCTGGTTTTGAAAGCTTGGGGATGAACTTATTTCCTGTTTCGGATCAAAAAGAAAAAAACAATCTTGTAGTCAGTGAACATGACTGTTTAAATGACAGTGGGATCTTGCGTGGATATAAGGTCCTAGGCAGTGGGCTGAGAACCAGCTGGAGAGGGCAGCCACGTGACAGTGTGGACAGGCATCTCAGCACATAGGTGAGCCCATTGTGGAAGCTCTTGTTGAATTTCGTCTGACCTTTCCCATAATAACTGCTTTCACCTCACAGGTTCATTTCAAGGGCCCCAAACCCAGACAAATAAGGAAAAGATCTAGTTTTAAGAAATTACCTCTTCTGTGATTAAAGAAGGAAAATGTCCCAGGTAGGCTTTCTATTACAACTTGTCATCAAGGAAACATTGAGTGTGGGAATTACCCACGTCGTGTTAACTAGACACCGCCTAAATCTATTAGAGGTCACAGAGCTTTACTTAAATCAATAAATCCTGACTAATATATGCTGTTTGTAATCAATTCTGGGGAGCAACAAAGTATTTCCTGTGTCTAAGATACCCAAGATCTTTCATAGGCATGGAACACAAGAGTACTTTTTGTTTCAGCACAAGAGTATTTTTTGCTTCCTATCATAGTTACAATATCCTCTAGCTTCTCTAAGAGGCAGCACTTGGGATTCAATGGCCCTCAGTCACCGCTCAGTGTGCTTGAGGATGGAGGAGGCCCTAGAATGGCCTGCCAATGAGAGGTGTGCACAAAGAAGTAGTCGGACTTGTTCTGGATCAGTGTATTTTCTCTGTCCAGCTGCCTCTAATAGTGTGCCTCGCCATACAGCTTCCCAAGCTGTTGTGTGGGCCTTTTAAGCTATTGCAATGTGTCTTCCTTGGCCTTTCAATAGGAACTCCTTCTGCTCCAAAATTAAATTGATCTTCTTAGATGGGGCAGAACAGGAGGGCAAGCATGGCATTTGACTGTCAAGGGATTTGACAAGCACAGATCCTGTTTTTATTCCTTGGACATTGTCTCAGCTTTTCTACATTGAAAGTCAGCTTCACAGGTTTGTTCCTTGGGTGACAGAGATGGAGAGAACTTCTTAAATTGCCAAAACATGTCCACTCTAAATGCAGCAGAAACATCTAAATTACTTAGCTGTGATCATTTGGCTTCTTCGTTGTTTAGGGAGTAAGCCGATTCCCTTGCTTTCTACATCAGCGCAAATTTTCTTTATTTGCTTTTAAACTTTGGGAGTGCTGGCCAATTTTTTTTTTTTACACAACTGTGCATTATTTAATATTTTTATTTTTATGTATTTTGACAGGATTTTCATGCCGTGAACTATATCAGACAAGGTAGAATCTCATAGCAGAAGGAGGGGGAAATGAGATAAAATAATGAATCCAGGTGAAGAAACATTTTAAGGATATGATTTATTTTTATGTGCATAAGTTTTATATACCTTTCCTTCTTTGTAATGCCAGCTTTACAGCTGCCCTGATCCCAAGACATTTGTGTAAGTCCCTCATATACAAACCAAAGAATTTCCACCATCTTGCATAGATGGCATTATGTGAGCAGGTTGTCAGCAATCCCACCAGGCCAGAAACTCAGCACCTCATGAGAATTTTCTACCTGAAGAACTTGCAAGTAGCTCTATACACCATAAAAGGTTAGAATTTATTTAATCTTGCTAGCTTTGTGTAATATTTCTAAATCTTGCATTACTTAGGGGTTATATTTATACTGCTATGTGTCAAATCTATGCTCTCCTGCCATATTTGTATACCTCCAGCAGCAAAATTTATAAACAACTCTAGTTGCTTGCTTGCTTGCTTTTTTTTTTTTTACAAAAAAAGTTGACCATAAACATTGGAACAGTCCTACCCTTTCTGAAGAGAAAGTAAAGGAGGATTTCCGTGTTTTATTTTGGTTGTGGAATACCTGGATTTAAAAAAAAAGAGCAAGTAAATTGTGCCAAAATCAGAGGTGTTTGACAATCATGGCTTAGCATTTACCCTATTTCAGGTCATATCCACACCATACAAGTGCCCTCAACAACCTTGGAACACTGACCAGAGATGCAGCAGAGGCAAAGGTGTACTATCAGAGGGCTCTCCAGCTACATCCACAGCACAGTTAGGCTCTTTTAAACCTCAGAAATCTCCTTATGCAAGTGGAGTCTGCCATTGATCAAGTGGCCTTGTGATTCCAGAAATCCTTTCCTTCTAGACTCATTTAGTTGTAGTGCCGTGGCCTCTTCCTAGAGCTTATTAGGGTTTTCAAGCTCCGGGAGGATGTGACATTCATCTGAACTGATTCTATCCCTCATCAGTCAAGGGAGGTATTTACCAGTGTCTTCCCAGAAATACAAGTTCTGAGAGGTGTTCACAGCTGCTCACTAAATATGGGCAGCAGTGAGTCCAATGGTCAAATAAACTTAAGAAATGCTGAGTAAAGTAAAGACAAGTAGGTTCCTTTATTATGAGAGGCATTAATGTACTAACTCATCTTGGGAATCTTTAAGAAGGGAGTGTGGTATTCAGAATTTCCCAAGAAACTCTTTTGTGATAGAATTTTCCCAAGATGAACCATTCCATGGGTATACTTTTGGGGAAAGATTGGCTTAGAAAAAGAAAAAGGTACTTTAAAGTGTTGTAACCAAAATAACATGACTACGACTCGTGATTACAATTTTTACTAGAAATAGGAAACAAATGAGATTTACCTGCAGTTAGTGGTGGTAACCTTTGCCCTTATGAATAACGCCTAGACATAATCAATGGTGTTTGCTTTTCACTCACTGCTCTCTTAAGGGTTGATAATACAATCAGGGTCATTGAAGACTGGGTGACAAGTGGAGCTCTGTATCTTTTATTCCTGTTAATATTAATACTAGGCATGATGGCAAAGGTGACAATGGCCACAAGGGAAGTGACTTTGGAAAAGTAGTGGTGGGAATAGAGGTTGAACTTCTGAACTTAAAAGTCATGTTGAAAACAATACAAATGGCAAAACAAAGGGAAAAATGGTTGAAATAAGCGAAAGTAGTGATATGTTTATCTCTGCTTGTTAGAACATTAACAACACACATACTGAAATAGTTTTCATTTTATAAACTTCTGGAGGCCAAGATAAATACTTGTCCGTTTTTGCACATCTTAACCTACCTACTATGACTCCTTGTTTAAATAAATCAAAATAACTCATCAAAAGTTTGGTCATCCCACAGCATACTATTGTAACACCCCATTTTATCTACAAAAATGAAAAACTAAAATTAATATTAAACTTTTCTTTAAAAATAAGTTAAAGGGTTTTCTTTTAAAACTCAAAATTTAATTAACTATTTTGAATATGGCAATAAAGCTAAGTTTGCCTTTTTATGTATAAATGTTTATGTTCCATCTCGATTAATATTATTCTAGAATTCCTAATTTGTCTAAGGATACATCATTTTCTTGTGTGTGTACTTAGGCTTCTTTAGGAAGCTGTTTTGCTGGCTCAGTCCACTCCTGGGAAAGTCATGGTTGCCCAGATGAGCAGATGTATATACACATTGGTTGGCACAGTTACGTTTATTTCTGTCTTTTGTCAATACCTTGTCAAGGGCTCCACATGTGGCCTGTTACCTGCCCCCTTACCATCTCCGTTAAGGTTAGTATGTAGCTTATGCTCTTTTTTTCTTCACCATAATAGAAATGACTTAATTACTTCAATACTTCAGTGGAATGCCTCTTTTTCTCCTGCCTTTTTAATCACTTTTAGTGGCATGTTTACACAGAGGTTCTTCCCTCTTTCTAATTTGTGTATGAATGTGTGTGCATGTTTATCTGTAGCCCCATGTTAAGAGAAGCATTGATTTGAGTTAATCATGGAATAATCTTAACATAGTACAGGGTGATAGGTTTTATCATTTATATTTAAGAATGGCTTCATCTGTCTTGTTGGAACAAAAAACCAGGGAGATACACTACACAAAATAGATGCTAATAAAATACTATTTCTAAAAAAGTGAAGGAAAAAATATAATGCAGTACAAGCTAGTAAGTTTGAAAATTCGATGATTTATTGCTATAATTTGACATAAACTAAAAATGATGAAATTGGACAACAAAGTACACGCTCTGAAAACTGTATCATTTTTGCACCAAGAAATTCCCTAAGGAAATAAAAGGGAATCAAAGAATAGGAGAAAATGAGTGCTAGTTATTTTTTTTCCAGTTTTATTGAGGCATAATTTACAAATAAAATTGTAACTACTTATTGTTATATTATTTAGTTTTAGGATCATCTGATGATTATTATTTTACTCTTCCATTTTTAAGTTATTATGGCCACTTATTTATTTTTTAAAAACCATTGCCATGTCTCAATATGTCCCGTTTAGGGACCAAATAACAGAAAAAGTGAGCTAATTCCTTTCAACGGATTTTGGGGTCCTTGGACCATACAGTATCATTAAAATCTTATTTCAAGACTCATGTGTGGGGCTGGCCCAGTGGCATAGCAGTTAAGTTCACGTGCTCCAGTTCTGGCGGCCCAGGTTTCACAGGTTTGGATCCTGGGTACGGACCAACACACTGCTTGTCAAGTCGTGCTGTGGTGGACTCCCATATAAAGTAGAGAAAGATGGGCACGGATGTTAGCCCAGGGCCAATCTTCCTCAGCAAAAAGAGGAGGATTGGCAATGGATGTTAGCTCAGGGCTAATCTTCCTCACAAAAAAAAAAAAAAGACTCATGTGGATGTGTGTGTGGTTTTGGGTGGGGGAGAATGGACGATTCTTTCTAAAGGAACCAGCTTTAATGGCCTAGCTACAAACGCCATTTCATTGTAATGGAAAATTTTCTTCCATTAATGGTTATAACACTGTGCTAGGGCTCCAAATCAAAACAATAGAAGTCTCTTAAATTTCATTTTGCCAAGTCCTAGATAAGAGAATAACACTGTGAACTTTCCTTTTAAATTTACATATTATCTTTAGTATGTGTGAATTAGATTTAGTAAATAATTGATTTTTTTGAGCGTGGAAATCATCATTTTTGACAATAAAGAAACCAATAGAAGAAAAATTTCTCTAATTCCACCAGCTCCTGATGTTTAGCCAGGCTAATAACAATAGCTCACATTTGTTTAGTAGTTTGTGGATTTCTGAGTGCCAACCATTATTTCATTAGAACCTCACAATTAGTCAGCCTGTGAAACAAAAAGGGACAGACACAATGAAAGCCCTGAAGGTTAATGACTTGTTCAGGGTCACATAGCAAATTAGTTTCAGGGCTGGGGTTGCCAATCTGCCCCTCCACATACAGACTGTATTATCTGTAGATAACTCAATCCAGCAGACTGGAACTGTGGCAATAGCTAACATTTGAATAATGCTATACACTTTATAGAGTTCTTCCGTATTCATTATTTAATTTCATCCTTCCAACATTGTTTTGAGATTGGTATTATTATAATCATTACATTTAAATATAAGGAAATTGAGGTTCGGCAAAATTATGTGACTTTGGTCTTGGCTGTAGAAGATTCAGGCTTGAAGCCATGCCCTTTGATTCCTTCTCCACTTCCTTATCCATCCCTCCAGGCTGTTCAAATACCTCTCCGCTGCAGAAATGTATATTTAACTTTATAATGATGCGTGTTTGCTTCTTCAGGGAAAAACATCTTCTTAACTATATCTTTCTGACAGAGACAATCAAGTCAGTTTACTTTGCCTGAGCCAGCATCCCTGAGTGACAGAGATGACCCAGAAAACAGCAGGGATCATCCAAATTTAGATAACTCTGAACTTTAATACACTTTCCTTAAGATATATGTGCTACTAAATTATAGCAATGGGCCAAAGGAAGAAAGAAAGAGAGTATTTTCAATTTGATTTTTACTTGCTCAATTTTATCATTTATTTAAAGATTTTTGTTTACTTCTCTCTGAGCAGCTAACTTTTTTTTATTTTTACCCTTTACGAACATAATCCTTTTTGTAATTTGTGTCAGGAAAAACTGTGAAAGATTTGTAGAGAACTGATGTAATGCAAACGATTCTTGTCCACAGAAATGCAAATTGTTTCCAGAAGAATGCAACTGATTATAGCCCTGTAGATACTGATCAGTTTTGTTTCTATTTGTAAGTCCATCTCAGCATTCTTCTGAAAATTTTTTTTGAACTTTTACAACATGGTACTGGTTCTCTCATTAATTAATGAGTTAAATAAAATCTTGAGCATATGTTTAGTTTGTATTTGTATGACAGCCATGATTTCACCTTTAAATCTGGAACTTAATGTTCATTCTAAAAATCCATGTTAGCTCTTTAGAGGTGATGAGTTTAGACTAGATTTGAGCATCCTTGTGAGGCAGGTACTATCATATATACATTATGAATATTAAAATATAAGGAAACTAAGTTTGGAAGATGAAGAAGGTGCTCAAAGCCCAAGGGCAAACCATGAGTGTAACCATCACACTCTACTGCCTCCCTGCAGCCCCTCAGAGCTGGGATACTGCTGGGAGTTCTTTATTAATGACCTGAACTTTGATGGAAATGTGAGATTTTGTCCATCCAAAAACTCTGAATAAGACACTGTTTCCAAATCATCCCATTCCCAAGGGAACATCTTATAGCATTGGGAATAGATTTTATTTGGATCCTTGGAACCATGCGACAGGCCAGCTTTGGGCTTTTCCACAGCAGGGGACCACACTGAGGATTATCTAAATACTTTAGGCTTCTTCCATGACCGTTTCACTGAACCTTGAAACTAATCCATTAAGATTCTGTGCAGCACAGTTCCAGTGTTAGGGATTGATAAGGAACAGCTTTCCATGGTGGTATCCTTAATTTATATCAATTACTTGCTGGTTAAGCTTGGCAACGAAAACATAAAAAAAAAATTTGTATGTTCTGAAAGTAGGCAAGATTAGCATAAACTTATTATGGATGAAACAAGTCCCTAAAGGATCAGAATATTGTAATAAAATATTTTATTTTGGGGTATTGTAACACTATTATGCAAGTGTTTAGGTAAAATATTTGTTGATATTTACTACTGAAACTGAAGATAAAAAGAATTTCTCATACATATCATACCTACCCCGTTCCTCATATTACCCTCAGTCGCATGCTAAATGGATGTTAGAATGAACTCCGTAAGCAATACTCATGAACTATACGCAAGATTATTTTGATGGTGGCACATATTTAATGGGATTTTTTACTCGGATTCTTTTGAAAATTGAATTTCAAGAAAATAAAGAGACAAGTAGACATGTAATCATTTGTATTAATAATAATAATTTTTGAAATACGTTCAAGTATGGGGAATAAATTTTTTTACGGCTTTTCAACCAGATATACTGCAGTTCAGTTCATTCCTGGAGCTTCAAGATGGCAATTCAAACCTTTCCTACTTTCTACCTGGAGCTCTGTAGGATCCATAACGCCAGGATCACTTGTCAATGAGTGTGAAATAAATTCTACCCAAATACATTGTATGGTGTTGAGAAACAGCCAATATTTTCATGTTCTGCACACTCAGGGTTTCTTGAACAAAAATTACTGGCAAATTGGGTTAAAGGATGACCGACTAGTAACCATGCCTTGGAAGTTAGAAATAGTCAATTCCTCCTGAGAGATTTATGGGTTTATCTCCCCCTGGAGCCATTTATTTATATTTCAAAGGGTAATAAAATCCTGAGCCACACGTGTATTCCAGAGTTGTAACTACTGAGGACCTTCTGCTTTTCTTCCAACAGAGGGTTTGTTTACATTTAAAAGATAAGTTTTCTCTCCTTCTTTCTGGAAAGGAGGGGCACTTGTGCAGCAGTTCCTATCTAACCTCTCAGCTTCATAATTTCAGCGGTCCTCTCCTGTTTTGTGGATGCTCTCTGTATGTGCAGGGCGACACCTGCCCTCACCACACTGCCCCCAGGGGAAATTGGAGCATGAGAAACCAACGCTAAGATGTTCTGTAAGTAATCAGTCTGCCTTTGATCCAGAAACCTCTTTTTTGCTGTCAGGAGAAGAATAAATATAGATATTAAAAACTTACCAAATGTAATGTTACAAAGAAATTCATTTAAGGGATTTTTGAAAAGTGAGAACTCTTTCAGTTCATTTCAAATGTGCTTTTATTTGCATTTTTATTTACTTATACTCGGCTTTTTATATAGAACTGAGTTATCTGTAAAACAGTGATAAAAATGCTTACCTACTTCTCGAGATTTGGGAGTTATTTCTATATAAACAGATTTCTAATTGTTAAAATGGTTTTGTGAGTGTTTCTATAACCCCTCCCCACCAACATCTGTCCATTCAAATTGTGATTTCTGTTGAACTTAGCATGAAAAACTTGTTATGAAACTCATAGCATGGAATCCTGATTTGCAAGGGACTGTCTTTTTCATGCTCCTTTCTTTTGCCATGACAGCTGCAATAGATACTGTTGAAGCCAGAAGATGATTTGGCACAGGAAGCCCTGTGGGTGAGAGCAAAGCTTTAAGGAACCCCTGCTTTTGTTTTCATTCTCCTAGAAAAAATGGAATGTCATTTCTTTCCTCCCTTGCATAAATATTTCTGACAGAGGCTAGACTACTTTGTCAACGATCAGAACTATCAGTAGTCTCCCCTATCAGGGAAACTATTTTCCCAACCCTTATAGGGTCATAAACTTTTCTGGATGCTTTTGAAATCAGTCCCTTTAAGCCTTTATCTTGAGTGATGACTTGAAACAACTCATTAATCAGGATGTGGGTTGAGAAAGGAATGATTCAACTAAAAAGATAAGAGAAATGAGGCATATTCTTTGGAAATCACCTTTTGCACACATTACTTTTGCATTGAGATGCTCAAAAGACTGTGTGTGTGTGTGTGTGTGTGTGTGTGTGTGTGTGTGTGAGGAAGACTAGCCTTGAGCTAACATCCATTGCCAATCCTCCTCTTTTTTTCTGAGGAAGACTGGCCCTGGGCTAACATCCATGCCCATCTTCCTCTACTTTACATGGGATGCCGCCACAGCATGGCTTGACAAGGGGTGCGTCTGTCCACACCCGGGATCTGAACCTGTGAAACCCCAGGCCGCCAAAGCGGAGTGCGCAAACTTAACCACTACGGCACTGGGCCGGCTCCCTCAGAAGACTTTTCAATCTAAAAATGTTCTATGTAGGCCAGGAAAAGAAACATGAATAATTTTAGATTAAAGCAACGAGAAAAAAAAAAAAAACAGGGAAGTGCTACCATCTGTATGTTCCCTCTGGATCACATCTGCCCTTGTAGGGAGCTGCTTGCCTATAAGGCTCCCTCCTTTGGTGATGACTCTCCATTCATTTTTGGCAGCTATCCAGGGCAGGTTCTACCAACCTCCTGTTTTCACCATCCTCAAACAGCGTCCAGCCTCCCTAGCTTGGTGCCTTCATGCTGTGCCATCTGACTGCTGGGCAGCATTGCAGTGCTATCTATCCCTCACCTTTCCTGCTACCCTCTTTCTCCAAAGAACAACAGCAGTTGACACAGCACTTCCACGTCTCTTGTGAACCAAACCTCTCAGAGTGGTTGGTAGGACAGGCATCATCAATCTCATTTTTCAGAAAAGAAACAAGCTGGAGAAAGTCATGCTCTAGGAAGCTGGGAAGGTGATGTTTCAGACTCTATAACCAGAGCTTTTTCTATTCTATCACACTGCCCTACTTACCAGTCTTCCATTTCCTTTCCTCAGAAACAGTAACTGGGAGATCTTAGCTGTTAGCCAGACCAGAGATTAAATCTCAACTCTGCCAATTAGCAGGGTATGAACTAGTGTAATTTGTATTACTTTTCGAAGTTTCAGATTCCTCATTTATAAAATCAAAATAATATTGACACCAACCAGCAAGAAAGAAGGAAAAAAGAACAAAAGACTAGCATGTCAATTAGGAAAAAATAAATAAATCCAAATATATCAGCAATTATATTAAATATAAATAGATTAAATGCACCTATTTAAAAACTAAGATTGTTAGTCTGGATTAAAAAGAAAAAGCTAAACATACGTTCCTTAGAAGAGACATACCTTAAATATGAGGACCTAGAATGGTTAAAAGTGAAAGGATAGAAAATGATAAACTATGCAAACATTAACCAAAAGATGGGTGATAGAACAAATATCAGGCAAGGTGGACTTTCGGGCAAAAAGCATTATTCAAGGTAACCAGAAACATTTATAATGATAATGAGTCGATCCATCAGGAAGGTAAATAATTCAAATCTACATGCAACCAATAATATAGCTTCAAAATATATAAAGCAAAAATTGACAAAAAATAAAGAGAGGTAGACAAATTCACAGAGTGAAAATTTTTTAAATCTCTCTTAATAGCTGACAGAACGACCTTAATCAGAAAATATATAGACAGTCAAAGTAACATAATTACCTAATTTGACCTAACTGAAATACATAGAAAACTACAATCAACCATGACAAATTCACATTTTTTTCAAGTGCACAGAGAAAGTTTACAGAAAATTGATTGTGATACTGAACCTCTTAATCCCAAATATGTGTGCCCAATGAGCAATAAGCCAATCACTGAGACATCAGTGCTTGGAGATGGAGGTTTATTCAAATTGGCCAAAATGAGAAGGCAGGAGGATGGGTTCTCTCAAATCTGCCTTAACAAAAGAAGACAGCGGGGGGGTTGTAGAACTAAGGGGCTTGGGAGGAGGAGTTTCAGAGAAACAAAGGGGAAATACCTCATTTCTTTTACTCCAGATAAGCGCTTGGGCAACCAGATTTCTGGGGGCTGGTTATCCAGTGATTGTAAGTTTCTTGAAGGCATTCTTTTTCTTCTGCAAAACAAGCTGATAAGTTCTTGTGACCCTTAAGTCACCCCTCACATTAAACAAGAAAACAGCAAATTAACAAGACTAACTTCTTTTCATTTGTGTCTGTTGGGAACAAGGTCAAGGTTAATCGTGTTCTTACGGAATATGTACAGTAACCCTCAGGTACTTGGCTTCAATCCCCACTGTCTTTTTTCTCTTCCTCATTCTTGTAGGAAGCAGCTCATTGATCATTCTGGCTACTTCCTGAGGAAAGGGGGCAAAGATGGGGAAACTGAGGAACAAAATTTTTCAACCTGATATTGAAAATACTCTCAGGTACCGGGTTTCTATTTTGCATCATCATCATTTGAGTGCCTTTATCTATAGTCTTAGGAGAGTACTTTATTCCACATTTGATAACAACATTTATCAGGATATGGCCTACAATAACAATAAGCACAATGGTTAACACAAATTTAAGGCTATCGGTATCCTTCCAGGCAAAAGAGAGGGTTCATAGTGTGGACAGAACCCAAAATGCAAGAACCCAGTTCATTTTACTTATCTGACTGTTTGGTGTTGGCTGTCTTAAGCTGGAACAGCAGTTTAAGGTCTTTCAGCGGCTCACAAGATCAGTTTTTTCCCTTTACAGGTTCTGGGTGCTCTGGTCAGTGGGGGGCTGGGGGAGGAGCCTCACTCGGGTGTGATGAATTTACGGCTTGACTCCAGCCAATTTGACTGATGAATGAGTGCTCAGGAGGACTTCATAAGGCCCAGTCCACTTGGGGTTAGTTGATCCTCTGGGCCAGACTCCTTCCAAGACTTAAGGAGAATGTCTGATGGGAATGGGGACCTGTAAGAGACAAACTCAAAAACAGAAGCTAGAATCTCATTTAAAAATTTTAAGTGCCGCCTAATTGCTATTTCTTTCTATTGTACACAATCTCCACCTGTTGATGAAGCCCAGAATCATCTCCCGTACATCATTTCAAAGGGACTCAATTGAAGCCTACTTCAGGGGGCAACACGGATCCTCAATAGGGCAGAGGGCAACACCTCGTTCCAGGTTAAATTAGTTTTCTGACAAATTTTGGCAATTGTCTTCTTTAATGTATGGTTCATCTTTTCAGTCTTTCCCATCTACTGGGGCCACCATGAGGCGTGGAGTTTCCAAGTGATCCCAAGGCTCTCGATACTTCCTGGGTTATCCGAGAGATAAATGTGGCTCCGTTGTCACTCTGGATTGACAGTGGGAGTCCATCCTGGGAACTATCTCCTTTAGCAAAGCTTTGGTCACTTTAGCAGCCTTCTCAGTTCTGAAAGGGAAAGCTTCAACCCATCCTGTGAAGGTGTCTATGAATACTAGGAGATACTTGACATTCCCAGAGGCTCAAGGTCTCCTCCCTTTAAGGCCTCATATAGAGGTCTTACAGTTAGTCCAAAGCTGAGAATCGAAATTCAACAGAAGCCTGCCATCCCTAAAAGTCCCCACAATTGTTGTAAGGTAGTGGGAGGTGCAACTCAAACGACTGCTTCCCTCCTACCTGGAAGCAGTGTTCTCTGTCCTTCTGATAGTTCAAATGCCAAGTATTTAACAATCTTTTTACAAATCTGGGCCTTTCTCTTTGAAGCGTGTGTTAACAACAGAGTAGGTAGCCCCCATATTGATGAGAAAGTCAATTAATTTGTTCCCCACTGTTATTTGAACTTGGGGCTCCTGGGGGGATATAACGATAGGCTACTTCAGTCTAAGCAGAGTCCCTGGGCCTCTTCATTCCTCATCTGTATCTCCCCCCTCTATTTCTACCATCTGGGTTGAGGGAGTCTTACCTTCTTTCGCCATCTTCCTATTGGCTCTTCAATGGAGCATTGCTGCCCGCAGAGGCCTGCTGCTTCATTTTCCGTTGTTCCTTCACATCCTGGACCTGATCTCTACTGTTGTAAACCTTAAAAGCAAGCTCATCCAAGAGGGAGATGGGCAGCCGAGGGCCCCACCTACCTTCTGTAGTTTCCTCCTGATATCCAGGGCACTCTGACTGATGAAGGTCACGCTGACTGCTTCATTTTCCGTTGTTCCTTCACATCCTGGACCTGATCTCTACTGTTGTAAACCTTAAAAGCAAGCTCATCCAAGAGGGAGATGGGCAGCCGAGGGCCCCACCTACCTTCTGTAGTTTCCTCCTGATATCCAGGGCACTCTGACTGATGAAGGTCACGCTGACTGTTTTCTGATTTTCCAGGGCCCCAGGATTACCGACTGTATACTTCCTATATTCCTGATATACCCATTCTAAAAACTGGGAAGGCTCCTCCTGTCATTTTGGATGAACTTCCTAAACTTTGTTTAAACTTTTAAGTTGTGGGACTCCTTTTCTTAATCCTTCCAGAATACAATCCCTGTAGTGTTCTAGATGGGCATTCCCCCCTCATTTATATCTCAATTTGGTTCAACTGTGGGGACGACCTCAGCAAAATCAGGCCAATTGTTCCTATCCTGGAAATGGAGCCACTGGGCTTCCTCCCACGCCTTTTCAATAATCATATGGCGTTACTCAGCCGTGAGTAAAATGTTTATTAAGGCTTACATGTCAGCCCAAGTGGGATGGTATGTCAAAGAGTTGGAGGAGAATAACGCAGTCATATGATTGGGGTCCTCCCTATAGAATGGATTACTGTTCTTCCAATTAAAAGATCCGAAATAGAAAAGGGGGAATGCACTGCTGGTTATCATGCCTGCTGGTTAGCCATTAGCATTCAGATTGGGAACTGGCAAGAATGGAAACTGCCCTGCTTGAGGAGCCCCTGCTCCCTGGCCAAACTGCGTACCCTGCCAGGTACCGGAAGGAGAGACCATATCCTGGCTTCCCTCAACTATTGGGGGTCATGTGGCTCCTGTGCCCTGCCTCCCATACAGGGGTGGGTCAGAGATTGCCATGGGCAAGAGGTCCACTGGTTGTGGAGCAGGAACCGATGGAGGGGGTGCTAGCTGAAAAGGAGGTGGCACGGGGCTAGCAGGGGAGCCGGAGGCTCTGTGAGGATTTAAAGCATTGATCAAAATTTCATCATCCTCCATCATGCCCTTGGACTCTGGCAGAACTGGCTTGGGCTTCTCAGCCCTTTGCACCATCAGATTGCCAACTGATGCACCAACCTTTGTGCCAACTCATTTTGATGCAATACCATAAAAGCCCACACATTTCATCCCATTTCCCTTCTCTGTTACAGAATGACTCCAATTCTGTAGAATTGGATGGTAACAGGACTTAGGGAACCATTAACAGGCCACTTTTCTCCAGAGCCTAAGGAGTACTGTGGCCAGGCAACATTAAGAAGGAAAATCATCTTTTTACGTTTCATATGCTTATAACTAAAAGCAATCCAGTTTTGGAGTATGCATCCCAGGAGGCTGCATTCAGGGATCAAATTAATGTTCCACATAGCTGACCCACACACGAGACAAATGCACCAACACAAAAACAAAACCCGACTCCTGCAGGACAAAAGCAGAAGGTGAATTCAACAATCCCCCAGATCTCTCCCAGAGGAGGGTCCCTCCTTTCCAATCACACAAACTGCAAATGGAGAGACAGAGAATTCACCATTGCATGTGTCATGGCAACTCACCTGGCAAATGCAAAACCAAAAGTAGACCAAGGTCCAATGCATTTCTCCACTCCAAAGGAGAGGGCGGCTGCAAGAGGGGATGACGCTGGCAGGAAGCAGGGAATGGCAAGGGAAGTCCCCCGGGCAAAGATGCCAGAGCAGCTGCTGGGGATCACCGACCACTCAAACCCTCACCAGGGCCTTCCAGCCATGGGCATGAGACTCCAGGCTGGTTCACCAAATTGATAGCGAACCTCTTAATCTCAAATTCATGTGCCCAATGCACAACAAGCCAATCTCTGAGACATTGGTACTTGGGGATGGAGAAATCTTTATTCCAACTGGCCAAAAGGAGAATTTGAGATGAAGAGGTTCAGTATCAGTTGTATGCTAGATCATAAAGCAAGCATTAATAAATTCTAAAACATTGAAATCATTGAAACGGCGTTCTCAGACCTCAATAGAATTAAGTTAGAAATCAATAAGAAAATAACTAGAAAATCTCTAACTCCTTGGAAATTAAGCAATATTCACTAGAAAAGAGTCACAATGGAAATTTTTTAATATTGTTAATTGAATGAAATACATCATATCAAATCCTGTGGGATGCAACTAAAGCAATGCTTAGAGAGAAATTTATAACCATAAATGTGCATATTAGAAAAAAAATAAGGCTGAAAACCATTGAACAAAGCCTCCATCTCAAGAAGCTAGAAAAAGATTAGCAAAGAAATTCAAAGAAAGTAGAAGGAAGTAAATAGTGCCTATCTTTAATGTTGTGAATATTAAATATGCATTAGTATTAAATATGATAATTATCATAAAGCATAGTAAGTGCTCAGCTTAATGCCTAGAACACAGTTTACATGCTTTAACTTTTAGTTATTAATTATTATTAGCCCAGGGACAAAAATCTCTCTTATTTCCTGTATTAGTTTGCTAGGGCTGCCATAACAAAGTACCAGAAGCTCGGTGGTGTAAATAATAGAAATTTATTGTCTCACAGTTCTGGATGTTAGAGGTCCGAAATCAAGATGCCAGCAGGGTTGGTTTCCTCTGAGGGCCCTGAGAGAAGGATCTGCTCCAGGCCTCTCACCGTGGGTTGCAGATGGCCGTCTTCATTTTCACACGGCATTCTCTGTGTATTTTCACATCATCTTTCCTTTGTAAGTCTCTGGATCTAAATTTTCCCTTCTTATTAGGCCGCCAGTCATATTTGATTCAGGCCCATCCTAATGACCTAATTTTATCTTGATTACTTCTGTAAAAACTGAAATAAGGTAACATTCTGAGGGACTGGGGGTAAGACATAAACCTATAAATTTGGGGAGACACAATTTAACCCATAACACTTTCCAATTTTTTAAAAATTGAGACAATTTACATACAGTAAATGTCACAGATCTTAAAAGTGTAGTTCAATGAACTTTGAGAAATGTATAAAACCATGTAAACCACATCCCTCTCAAGACAGAGAACATTTCCATCACCCTAGAAATTTTCCTCATGTCTCTTTTCAGTGAATTCTTGCTTCCAATTTGAAAAACAGCTTCTTGTAGTAAAATGAATTTATATCAGAATTTGGAAATGTGAATAATCCATGTTCTCTCACTACAGTTGATTAGTTTTGGGTAATCAACAATCTCTGTGACACTCAGTTTTCACATTTGAAAAAGGAATTTTTAGCTGGATGTTCTTATAGACCACTCTCATTCTAAGACTCTGTGGTTGTGACTATGACTCCAAGATTCTCAACTCTTAAATCCAAGTGTCGACTAAAGAAGCCCAGAGAAGAAATCATACGTCCCTTTTCTCTTCAGGGGCAATATTTCTCTTCAGAAGCAATGTTTAATGAATCCTTCTGGAGACAATTCCCTGAACCTTTGTAGGAATCTGTTAGTGACCTTTTAGATGGAAATTTTAGGTCAGTCAGAAGCTGGCTGATTAGTGGGGAAGGAGCAATGGTTTTAACATTTGTTGAGTTTTATCCTGTGCAGACACTCAGTACCCATGTTAGCTTCTTAAATCCTTTTGGGATACTGGAGAGTTAGAGGTTAACCTTCATTTCACCGCCTGGGGCCCTATGGCTCACAGAGGTAATGCAGACAACCCAAGTCACACAGCTCATGAGTGGAAGACTCAGGATTGAAGTAGCAGTTGGTCTGACCCTCTAATCAGTGGCACACATTAACCTGCATGGTCAAAATTGCCCTTTACCAGTGGGGCTCCAGGCTCCCTACTTTGCTTCAGCCAGAGCAGCTTGGCTTTTATCTGTTTATCTACTAGGCTTCTGTATATAATTCCTTTGAAGAACGGGTTCCACAGCTGAAATATTTTTAATGACACTGGCCCGCACCATTCAAGGACACCTCCGCACTTCCAAGCCCTCCTGGCAGGCTCAGTCCCACAGGCTCTTCCCCAAGGCCCAGTAAACCCTCTCCACCCTGAATCCTTCCCCTAAGGACTTGTCCTCATATAAATGCCAAGCAATGGGAAAATTTGAAAAGGATTTTTCTGCCCTCAAAACCTAGATTAATTTCTACTGGCTTCTCAAAGGGTTTCCACAAATTAAATCTAGAAAAATGAAACAAAATTCACCACATCCTAGCATGCGAATATTACTTTGAAAAATGGTTTTTCAATGTCCTGGAAAACAAGGTGTGTCTTAATTTAAAAGGCCCTCATTCATAAAATTCCAAACTGAGAAAGTGATTAATTAGGGATTGATTCTTCTTTTTTTAAAAAGAATTCTCCAGAGGTTTTATTTAGGTGGACAGTTCCCCTGATGCACTTGAAATAGTTTCAAATTTCCCATTTATATGAGGCTTTTCAGAAGCATATCTAATAGTTTATAAAGTGAGTATTTGTACAATTTTCCTTTTTCTCAGACAAATTCCAAGGGGGAAGGGATCGTAGATTTTTTGTGTGTGCAAAATCATTCTGGCAAGTACTTAGTGCCCTTCTGATATGCAGACCTCAGCTCACCCAAGAGCAGGATTTAGAATGGACTTCTTACCTGGTTGTGCCAGGGGAAGAACAGCGCTGACCCTGCTCCAGAGAGCCGGGCTCCTGAATGTGGACCAGCGCGCAAAGTGATGGAAGGGAAAATAGGGCGCTTCTACTCTATGGTATTGTGATATGAACTGGGAATTTATAGCCATACTTGGAAATCAGAAAGTACATCTTTAATGAAAAGGAAAGCAATATGTTAGATAAAAAATAGAAAACTGAAGGGGCCGACCCAGTGGCGCAACGGTTGAGTTGGCGCTTGGCAGCCTGGGGTTCAGCCCGCTGACACACTGCTTGTTAGCCACTCCGTGGCGGCGTCCCATATAAAGTAGAGGAAGATGGGCACGAATGTTAGCCCAGGGCCAGTCTTCCTCAGCGAAAAGAGGAGAATTAGCAACAGATGTTAGCTCAGGGCTGGTCTTCGTCACACACACACACACAAAATAGAAAACTGAAGAAGAGAAAAAAGACAAACTAGACTTCATTAAAATTCAAAACTTCTGCTCTGTGAAAGACAATATCAAGAGAATGAGAAGACACAGACTGGGAGAAAATATTTGCAAAAGACACATCTGATAAAGGACTGTTATCCAAAATATGCAAAGAATTCTTAAAACTCAGCAATAAGAAAACAAGCAATCCAATTAAAAAATGGGCCAAAGACCTTAACAGACACTTCACCAAAGAAAATACAGATGGCAAATAAGCATATGAAAAGATGCTCCTCATTGTACGTTATCAGGGAAATGCAAATGAAAACAATGAAACACCACCACACACCTATCAGAGTGGCCCAAATCCAGAACACTGACAATGGCAACTGCTGGTGAAGATGGAGAGCAACAGAAACTCTCATACGTTGATGGTGGGAATGCAAAATGGTAGTCACTTTGGAAGACAGTTTGGCTGTTTCTTACAAAACTAAACATACTCTTACCATACAATCCAGCAATTGTGCTCTTTGGTATTTACCCAAAGGAGTTGAAAACTTATATCCACACAAAACCTGCACACAGTTGTTTATAGCAGCTTTATTCATAATTGCGAAAACTTGGAAGCAACCAAGATGTCCTTCAGTAGGTGAATGGATAAATAAAACAGTGGTACATCCAGACAATGGAATATTATCCAGCATTAAAAAGAAAGGAGCTATCAAGCCATAAAAAGACATGGAGGAAAATTAAATACATATTACTAAGTGAAAGAAGCTAATCTGAGAAGGCTACATACTGTATGATTTCAGCTATATGACATCCTGGAAAAGGCAAAACTATGAGGACAATAAAAAGATCAGCAGTTGCCAGGAGTATAAGGGGGGAGATAAATAGGCAGAGCACAGAGGATTTTTTAGGGCTGTGAAACTACTCTGTATGATATGGTAATGATGAATATGTTATTACACATTTGTCCAAACCCATGGAATGTACACTACCAAGAGTGAATCTTAAGGTAAACTATGGACTTTGGATGATAATGATGTGTCAGTGTAGGTTCATTCTTGGTAAAAAAAAATATGTAGCATTCTGGTGAGTGATGTTGATAATAGGGGAGGCTATTTATGTGTGAGGACAAGGGGTATATGGGAAATCTCTGTACTTTCCTCTCAATTTTGTTGTAAACCTAAAATTGCTCTAAAAAAATAAGTCTTTTTTAAAAAAGACAAAGGAAATTCATAAAAGAGTGTTCTAATTAATCTAAAGGACTTAAATAACCAACATGATCATTATATAGTTCATATGTGCCAAAAATACATGATATTTCTACGCTTTTATTAGAGGTATTTATAAATACTTAAAAATATTCTGGTGCCCTGGGGCCAGCCCGGTAGCGTAGTGGTTAAGTTTGCATGCTCCACTTCAGCGGCCCAGGGTTCACGGGTTCAGATCCCGGGCGCAGACCTACACATCACTCATCAAGCCATGCTGTGGTGGCATCCCACATACAAAAAATAGAGGAAGATTGGCACAGATGTTAGCTCAAGGTCAATCTTCCTCACCCCCAAAAAATATATATATATATATATATGTGTTCAGGTGCCCAGATAGTCACCAGTCATTAAAAGGGAAATACAGGCATACCTCAGATATATTGCAGGTTCAGTTCCAGACCACCACAATAAAGCTAATATCACAAGCCACACAAATTTTCTGGTTTACCAGTGCATATAAAAGTTATATTTGCACTATACTGTAGTCTATTAAGTGTGCAATAGCATTATGTCTAAAAAAATAATGTACATACCTTCATTAAAAAATACCTTATTGCAGGGGCTGGCCTGGTGGCATAGCACTTAAGTTCGTGGCTCCACTTCAGTGGCCTGGGGTTCACAGGTTCGGATCCCGGACACAGAC
This sequence comes from Tapirus indicus, assembly GCA_031878705.1. Lineage (NCBI taxonomy): Eukaryota > Metazoa > Chordata > Mammalia > Perissodactyla > Tapiridae > Tapirus > Tapirus indicus. The sequence continues at coordinate 123,939,897 of CM062918.1, forward strand.
CAATGCACCACTTTTCAAGCCATGCTGTGGCAGCATTCCATATAAAGTAGAGAAAGATGGGCACGGATGTTAGCCCAGGGCCAATCTTCTTCAGCAAAAAGAGGAGGATTGGCAATGGACATTAGCTCAGGGCTAATCTTCCTCACCAAAAAATAAATAAATAAAATACTTTATTGCTAAAAAATGCTAACCGTCATCTGAGCCTTCAGTGAGTCATAATTTTTTTGCTGGTGGAGGGTCTTGCCTCAGTGTTGATGGCTGCTGACTGATCAGGGTGGTGGTTGCTGAAGATTGGGGCAGTTTATTAAAATAAGACAATGAAGTTTGCCACATCAACTGACTCTTCCTTTCATGAAGGATTTCTCTGCAGCATGTGATGCTGTTTCACAGCATTATACCCACAGTAGAACTTCTTTCAAAATTGGAGTCACTTCTCTCAAACCCTGCTGCTGCTTTATCAACTAAGTTTATGTAATATTCAAAATCCTTTGTTGTCATTTCAACAATCTTCGCAGCATCTTCACCAGGAGTAGATTCCATCTCAAGAAACCACTTTCTTTACTCATTTATAAGAAGCAACTCCTCATCTGTTCAAGTTTTATCATGAGATTGCAGCAATTCAGTCACATCTTCAGGCTCCATTTTTAATTCTAGCTCTTTTGCTATTTTTACCACATTGCAGTCACATCCTCCACTAAAGTCTTCAACCCCTCAAAGTCATCCATGAGGGTTGGAATCAACTTCTTCCAAACTCCTGTTAATGTTGATATTTTGACCCCGTCCCATGAATCACAGATGTCTTTAATGGCATCTAGAATGGTGAATCCTTTCCAGAGGGTTTTCAATTTACTTTGCCCAGATCCATCAGAGGAATCACTATCTATGGTAGCTATAGCCTTACAAAGTGTATTTCTTAAGTAATAAGTCTTGAAAGTCAAAATTACTCCTTAATCCATGGGCTGTCAGATGGATGTTGTGTTGGCAGGCATGAAAACAACATTAATCTCATTGTCCATCTCCATCAGAGCTCTTGGGTGACCAGATGCATTGTCAATGAGCAGTAATATTTTGAAAGGAATCTTTTTTTCTGAGTAGTAGTTCAGAACCGTGGGCTTAAAATATTCAGTAAACTAAGTTGCAAATGGATGTGCCATCTTCTAGGCTTTGTTGCTCCATTTATAGAGCACAGGCAGAGTAGATTTAGCATCATTCTTACGGGCCCTAGGATTTCAGAATGGTAAAGGAGCACTGGCTTCAACTTAAAATCACCAGCTGCATTAGCCTCTAACAAGAGAGTCAGCTTGTCCTTTGAAGCTTTGAAGCCAGGCATTGACTTCTCCTCTTTAACTATGAAAGTCCTAGATGGCATCTTCTTCCAATAAAAGGCTGTTTTGTCTACACCGAAAATCTGTTCAGTGAAGCCACCTTCATTAATCATCTTAGCTAGATCTTCTGATAACTTGCTGCAGCTTCTACGTCAGCACTTGCTGCTTCACCTTGCACTTTTATGTTATGGAGATGGCTTCTTCCCTTAAACCTCGTGAACCAACCTCTGCTAGCTTCAAACTTTTCTTCTGCAGCTTCCTCACCTCTCTCAGCCTTCAAAGAATTGACGAGGATTAGGGACTTGCTCTGGATTAGGTTTTGGCTTAAAGGAATGTTGTGGCTGGTTTATCTTCTATCCAGACCACTAAAACTTTCTCCACATCAGTGATAAGGCTTTTCCACTTTCTTAGTATTCATGTGTTCACTAGATTAAGCACTTTTAATTTCCTTCAAGAACTTTTCCTTTGCATTCACAACTTGGCTAACTGTTTGGTACAAGAGGCCTTGCTTTTGGCTTATCTCAGCTTTTGACATGCCTTCCTCACTAAGCTTAATCATTCCTAGCTTTTGACTTAAAGTGAGAGATGGATGGCTCTTCCTTTCACTTGAACACTTAGAGGCCTTTGGAGGGTTATTGATTGGCCTGATTTCAATATTGTTGTGTCTGAGAATAGGGAGGCTCAAGGAGAGTGAGAGAGACAGGGGAACGGCTGGTCGGTGGAGCAGTCAGAACACATACTTTATGATTAATTTTGTTGTCTTATTTGGGCACAGTTCATGGTGCCCCACAACTACAATAGTAACATCAAAGGTCACTGACCACAGATCACCATAACAAATATAATAATAATGAAAAAGTTGGAAATATTGAGAGAATTACCGTAAATGTAACACAGAGACACAAAGTGAGCAAATGCTGTTGGAAAAACGGTGCCGATATACTTGCTCAATGCAGGGTTGCCACAAACCTTCAATTTGTAAAAAACAAAATGTCTGTGATGCACAATAAAGCAAAGCACAATAATATGAGTTATGCCTGTACAAAGTCAGTTGAAATCAGAATGAAAGCCCAGTGTTATAACTGAAATAAACTATCATCTTTTTAATAATATTAGCAGGATTAGATGTATTCTGATATTTACTTTTCACCAGACACAGAAGAAACGCATATTTCCAGATAAATGTCTACGATGTCATCTCCAACAGGGGTTTTAGACATTCAGAGAGCTGCTACAGAATACCTAAAGGCATTCACCATCTCACAAAGAACGACAGAGGGAGAACTGAAATAATTTGATCACCACTGACAGAAATTACAAACAGAAATTACAAACAGTACAGCAGAAATTACAAACGCAGGCAATCCCAGAAAAACAACTTAGAACGTATACAGCAAACATTGCATGAGGCATTAATACTACCTCCAATGCTTGAGGTGAACATCCGAGAGCAAGCGTTATGAACCCAGAGTAGAAGTTCTTTTAACCATTAGCTTCTGGGTTTGAACACAAGCCTCTAGTTTTTTACTGGCAAATGATTATATTCAAGCCTAACACTGGAAACATTTTAAGGCAGCTTCTGATGCCCAAGAAATCAACACCTTTATATGTGAATAGGAAAATAATATGTAAGATTCATCCATCTCTGAAATTCTGCCTCCACAAGCCTGAGCAATATTTATGCACACACTTTATATGTACTAAACTGAGAAATAACCAACAAATTGATGAACGCATGACTTGGTAATAAACAGATTAAGAGAGGTTGCTCACATAGAGAAGGGTAACACAGGCATTTTATGAAAAACTGGAGGAGAGTTAAAATAAATATAGAAACACAGGTGCCTCAATACAGTTTTTTTTTTTAACTTTGCATTTAGTAAAAAAATAACTTTTTCTTTTGGTGTACAAATCTATACATGTTATATATGTAAAACCACCATACCAATCAGGATGCAGCACAATTCCTCCAATGGACAAAAGACTCCTTCATTCTGTCCTTTTGTGGTTAAATTCTGCCCCCATCCCTAATTCTTGGCAACCACTGATGTGTTCTCCATCTCCCTAGTTTTTGAGGGGTTTTTTTTTCTGTTCCTGTTTTATTTTCCCCCTTTACTCCAAGGGCACGCATAATATGTTTAAGTATCCTTAGATATGTATGTATCCTTGAAAGCTATATAGTGTTATTGTGCATATGTGATTTTTATTGGTTTATTTTATTTTTTAAAGGGTACAATTCAATGGGTTTTAGTATATTCACAAAGTTGTTGCAACTATCACTGATATCTAATTCTGGAATATTTTTATCACCCCCCTCCCCAAAAAAAAACAGTACCCATTCTCCCATCTACCCAGCCCCTGGCATCCATTAATCTGCTTTCTGCCTCTATGCATTGGTCTATTTTGAAGATTTCATATAATATGTGTCTGGCTTATTTCGCTCAACACAATGTTTTCTAAGTTCACCCATGCTGTAGCATGTGTTAGTATTTCATTCCTTGTCATGAACAAATACTTTTTCTTTATATGGATATACCATATCTTTTATCCATTCATCTGTTAATGGACATTTGCTTGTTTCCACTTTTTGGCTATTATAAATAATGCTGCTATGAAAATTCATGTACAAGTTTTTGTGTGGACATATAATTTCATTTTTACTGGGTAAATACCTAGGAATGGAATTGCTGAGCCACATGGTAACTTGATGTTTAACTTTTTGAGGAGCTACCAAAATGTTTTCCAAAGTGACTGCACCATTTTACATTTTTACCAGTATTGTTTGAGGGTCCCAATCTCTCCATATCCTCTCCAACACTTGTTTATTGTCCGTTTTTTGGTTACAGCTGTCCTAGTGGATGTGAAGCAGTGGATGTGAAGTATAGCGTTGTGTCTTCGATGGGCATTTCCCTAGTGAGTAATGGTGTTGAACATCTCTTCATGTGCTTATTGGCCATCCATATTTCTTCTTTGGTGAAGTGTCTGTTCACATCCCTTGCCCCTTTTTTAGTTGGCTTATTTGTCTTTTTATTGTTGCATTGTAAGAGTTCTTTATGTGTTCTGGATACAAGTCCATTATCAGATATACGATTTGCAAATATGTTCTCCCACAGCAACTATCTGAAGGTTGTCTTTTCACTTTCTTGATGGAGTCCTTTGAAACACGAAAATTTTAAATTTTGATGAAGTCCAATTTTTCTCTTATGGCTTGTACTTTTGGTGTCGTGTCTAAGAATTCTTTGCCTAACCTCTGATCAGGAAGATTTTCCCATATGATTCTTCTAAATCTTCAGTTTTACATTTTATGTTTAGATTTTTGATCCATTTTCAGTTAACTTTTATCTAAGGGGTGAGGTTTAGGTTGACTTTTTAGTCTTTTGCATATTGATGTCTAATTTTTCTGACACTTTTGTTGAATTACTCCACTGAATTGCCTTTGCATTTTTGTCAAAAATCAGTCGGTCATATTTGTATGAGTCTATTTCTGGACACTATTCTGTTCATTGATCTAAATATTTATCTTTACAACAATACCACACTGTCTTGATTATTGTAGCTTTTTATTATGTCTCAAAATCAGTTAGTTAAGTCTTTCAAGATTGTTTTGGCCATTCTATGTACTTTGCATTTCCATATATATTTTAGAGTCAATTTGTCAATTTCTACAAAAACCATCCTGAGATTTTGACTGGAATTTCATTGAATCTATAGATCACCTTAAGGATAATGACATCTTAATAATATGAGTTTTCCAATTCATGAACATGGTTTATATCGCCATTTATTTAGTGCTTCTTTAATTTCTCTCAGTAACATTTTGTCATTTCAACATAGAAAACATTTTAACATAGAAAAAACATATATTTTCATTAAAATTTCTCCTAAACAGTTTTATGCTTTTGTTATGCTTCTGTAAGTGGCATCTTTTTGTGTGTGGGGGGGGGGGAAGATCAGCCCTGAGCTAACATCCGTTGCTAATCCTCCTCTTTTTGCTGAGGAAGACTGGCCCTGGGCTGACATCCGTGCCCATCTTCCTCCACTTTATATGGGACGCCGCCACGGCGTGGCTGACAAGCGGTGCGTCGGTGGGCGCCTGGGATCCGAACTCGCGAAACCCGGGCTGCCAAGCGCGGACTAAACCGCTGCGCCACCGGGCGGCCCCTGTAAGTGGCATCTTTTAAATTTCATTTTCTAATTGTTTATTGCTAGTATATAGGGAGATAATTGATCTTTATATGTTGATCTTTTATCTGTCATGCTTGCTAAACTGACTTACTAGTTATAATAGGTGTTATTACTTTTTTGGAAGAGTACTTGGGATTTCTACATAGTCAATCATGTTATCTGTGAATAAAGACCATTTACTTCTTCTTGTCCAGTCTGTGTACTTTTAAGTTCTTTCTCGCCTTATTCTACTGACTAGGACCTTCAGTACGATGTTGAGTTAAAGTGATAAGAACGACATCCTTACCGTGCTCTGAATTTCAGTCTTCGACCATTAAGTACAATTTTAGTAGCATGTTTTTTGATGGTGATCATTGTTTTCAATGCTTTCCTTCCAATCATGGAATAGTTTAGCAAAAATATTTGCATACATCTTGAAATAATTTAGACTTGGGACTAACTTCTCACCTTGTCATGTCAAGTCACTCTCAACACAGAACCGGCTCCACATATACAGAAGCCAATCCATAATGTGGCAAGCAACTGCCTGCTGGGACTCAGAAGCAGTTGCCTTAAAGAACTAGTGAATATGAGGTGTTTCAAAGGAGCAAATAATGAGAGGGTTGGGACTCAAATCACTGAGTACCTACTCTCTGTGAGACCCTGTGTGAGGCCTCCCAGGCTCCCTCTCACTGTTGCTGCAATGACCCAACGTGATACAGCAGACTGATGATCCAAGCCAGGGAGAAACAACTGGTTTCCTCTCTTTCTGTGATTTTTGACCTGAAAAACGTTTCATTTGTTACCACCAAGAATTTATATTCTCCAGAAACTTCTCTTATTTGACTTATGTATATTCAGAAGAATCCCCCTAAATTAGATGTTGTATTTCCATTGTATCTAAGGATGCGCTTAGAAAACCTAGCATTTTACATAATTTTTTTTAATGTTTAGAGGGAAGAAAAAAGGCCCTAGGATCTTTCTGCCCGACCTAATCATTTTCAGACGAGGAACTGGGGCTCAAGGAGATTAAGTGGCCTGCTTAAGCTTGCACAGCAAGTGGGTGACAAACCCTGGACTGGAATTGAGTGTTCTAAAAACTCATATGACTGTCATTTTCACCCAGATTAGCATAAGCACTAAATCCACTTACATCCTAATTTACCAGTCTATCATGGTTTTTCATTGACAAAACTCAATTTTCTCAGTTCCAAATTTGACGACTAGTCTAGTTACTCATAATTATTATTAAATTAAGCAGTTTTGGACACATTCTTCTTCCCTTAAATGGATAAAAGATGAAGAAGATCCTGTGACAAATTTTGTAGAGAAAATTGAAAAGTATTCATGTAGAACAATAGATGTTTTTTGCAAAGTAATTGTGACATTTTGAACATAGGGCCTACACAGAATATAATCCGATTTTCTTCTCTCTGTGCATAAGTATTTATTCAGACTGGATGATGTAGCCATAGAAAAATGGGTGCTCTAAAAAGATTCTCTCATTCAGAAGTTTTGCAATTTAACTCACAAATTTCAATTTTTTTAGAAGAGGTCACAACATATAATCTTTATGTATAATTCAGTCTATTAGGGAAAAAAGGAGAAGAAGGAACTATACTCTTTTTCATTTGAGAGAGACATTGAGAACTGAAAAAAAAATTAAGGAAAGAAAAGACTCCCACAAAGGAAAAGAAATTAAGAAGCCCTCCCCATGGTTCAGATTTATACTGTGGTTAATAGGGAGTATACTGCCACCAAGTGGTTTGCTAAATCCACTTAATTCCGTAACTTGTATGTCTTCAATTCTTCCCAAATATCAGTACTTTCTCAAAGCATCTGCTTTCAGTTTAAATGAAAATATCATGAAACCTCAGATAGGGAAAGCTGAAAACTTTGCTTAAGTTGACAAACTAACAAGTTCTTAACTGTCAAAAGGAAACGTGGTGAGTCTTTATTTGCTTTTGCTAAATTTCTGTCATTGAGACAGCTGGGAAACTGAGGTGATGCAAATGCTTTTAGTCAACATATGGGAAGGCTGCTGTGTGCCACTGCTGATAACCAAAGGGAAAATTCCCTGTGAAACGACAGATGCTTAATGAGAAAATTTGCATCCTTTGAATGGGGTCTAATTTTAAGTAAATGTTGCTCTTACAAAACATGTGATGAAGTTGGTACTGGTCCCAGGCCCCCACCACAAGCCTCCACTTTGTGGAGATTCCTGAGGAATATTTAGAGAGTGGGGCTTGCAAAATAGTAGATTTTATTCATGTCATGATGCCTATTTGGATACTGTAGGAACTAACTCAAAAGTGGACATTCAAAACAGAGCTCTTATGGAAGAAAACTTCCTCTTCTCATTGCAGTATTTCCCATCCCTACACCCAAACGTCAACAAAGAGCTGATGGTAGGGCCAAGTGCAGCAGTGGGTACACATTTTGTAGAGTAAATACTAAAGATGGATATTTAGATAAGAAATAACTCCAACCTCCACATTGTCACCTTGGCAACCGGAGGTATCTTGTTCAAGCAAGTCAGCCAACCACTGTGACCTTTGGCCTTGGCTCACATTGTCCTAGGGAGTCTTCTTTAATCTCTTTTTTAGCTTTTAGCATCTTGTTCAATCTAACCTGATATCAAGCAGTAATTGATGGGCCAAAACCCTACGTGCTTATTAAGGCAGTGTTTCTCAAAGTGACATAAGACCACCTACATTAAAATCACAGGGGTGCTTATTAAGAATGCTAATTCTAGGGGGCCAGCCCTGTGGCGCAGAGGTTCAGTTGGCGCTTTGGCAGCCCGGGGTTCACCGGTTCGGATCCCGGGCACCCGCCGATGCACTGCTTGTCAACCATGCTGTAGCGGCGTCCCATATAAAGTAGAGTAAGATGGGCACAGATGTTAGCCCAGGGCCAGTCTTCCTCAGCAAAAAGAGGAGGATTGGCAACGGATGTTAGCTCAGGGCCAGTCTTCCTTACAAAAATAATAATGATAATAATAATTTTAAAAAAGGAATGCTAATTCTAGGGCCCTATGCCAAGCTTACTAAAATTTTTTGGGACTCTGCATTTAAGCAAGCACTCCACATGATTCTTATGCCCTCAAATTTGGCGATTACGGTCCTTGGGAAAAGTCATAGAGCAGTGGTTCCCAAACTTAGCTACAAAATGAGATAATCTAGGGATCCTTCTAAAAATACTGATGCCTGGCTCCTACTCCCAGATATTCTGATTAATTGGTACGGGGTGTGACCTGGTCATTAGGAGTTGTAAAAGCTCTCCAGGTGATTCTAATATGTAACAAAATTTGGGAACCTGTCACAGAGGATTCTAGATCATCACCTGATGACTATTTAACAGATATGAAAATAGAAGATGCCACAAGGTAATGACATTGCCTAATCCTGGAGTTGTTTTTACCCTAAACTTTTCATGTCATTTTACCAGGAGCCCCTAACAGTTCCATCAGTGTCAACTGCACACCCTTAAGAGAAGTTGTGAGACTTTTAGTGTGTTGACCTCAGTTTCACATGATTTTCAAAAGGGATCCAGGGCGTTCTTCTCTGTGACTCATGCTGGCTAAATTGGACCTGCGGCTGATTGAACAGGGTGTGAACCGACATGGTATTTACTTGTACAGCTTTTCAACCACTTTGATTTTAGCCATTCATTCAAGAAACATTGGCTAATTAATTCAGGCTTTGTTCATTAACATGGAATAACAACCTGTGGACTTGTTGACCTATATCATGTAATCGTCAACTCAGAGGAAAATGTTATTTTACTAATTTTTCGCCTTCCAAATTAATTTGTCAATTCAGCCAAAATGTTTAACAGAATAATCCTATACAAATGGAATTTAGATCCATAGTTGGCTTCTGGTTTCCCAAAATTACTTATTACACAGTCAAAATAAATGCACTGGGGTGTTTTAATAGTGCCTCATGCCATCTCAGGGGTGATCTGTGTTATCAAAATAGACAGGCTGTTTGCGTTAAGAAATTACAGTAATACTCATTTAAATTTCCTGCACATCTTCCCCCTTTTAACATTTAACTCCAGAAAAGCTACTTTTCCAGGAAGCTTCCTTAGTCTCCCTAAAATGGAGATTTTAGTCTCTCTAATAGGTTTCAAATGGCACCTGCTATTTCTTACCTAAATATTCACCCTTAATAATTACTCTACAAAATGCACACTCACTCCTGTGCTTGGTCTTGATGTCAGCTGAGTGGATTCTGTCTAATAGTCTGTCTTTTAGGCCTCCTCACCTCGATGTTGGCCTTTGGATGAGGCTTCCAGGGAGAATGACTCTATTTGTTACTGGTGTTATTTTACATTTAGTGCAACACTATTATTATATGTGTTTAATGGCGATTATTATATTAAAAATCTGTTGTAGCATCAGACATGAGGAAAAGTCATTCTGGTGTCTAACCTAAATTTTCTGTAGAACAGTTTGAACTGTGGAAGGATATTACCTATTTGGGTTCTTAAAACACATCATATTCGGGGCCGCCCGGTGGCGCAGCGGTTTAGTTCGCGCTTGGCAGCCCGGGGTTCGCGGGTTCGGATCCCGGGCGCCCGCCGACGCACTGCCTGTCAGCCACGCCGTGGCGGTGTCCCATATAAAGTGGAGGAAGATGGGCACGGATGTTAGCCCAGGGCCAGTCTTCCTCAGCAAAAAGAGGAAGATTAGCAACGGATGTTAGCTCAGGGCTGGTCTTCCTCACAAAAAAAAAAAAAACACATCATATTCTCCTTAATTGTAGAAAATAAAGAAAGAGAAGGAGAAGATAAGTAGATCAAATGGTGATTTTTAAAAATTAAATGAGAGAATAATGGACAAACAAAAATAGTGGCTTCTACGTGACCAACACTTATCTAATCACTTCAAATCATCTAATTCTCACAATAACTATTATATTATAATATTATATTATTATAACAGGGTTAGAGTAATAAGACAAGCACTCTGCCCTCATTGCAAATTATTACCTAGCACTGATCACAGTCAAGTGCATAAAAATGTAAGAGAGCGACTGGAAGGGGAAAGCTGAGTGGGACCTGGCAGTGGGACTGGCTAGAGTCACAGTTGCAGTTTGCAATACTGGTGTTTGGGTATCCGGGTAGTCCATGCATACAGTGGGTAAGAGCATGGAATTGGAGGCAGACACACCCAGGATCCAATCCCTGCCCAATGACTGAGGAGCTGGGTGACTGTGGGCAAATTCTATGGCATCCCTAAGCCCTGTTTTTGTTTTTGTTTTTTATTGTTAAAAAGGAAAGCTAATGCCTGTGTATTCATTTCCTAGGGCTCCCATAACAAAACACTGTTACCGCACAAAATTGGGGTTTTCCTACCTGATGCACATAAAAAAGCCAATTAATTACAGCCTCAGCTTTTGGGAAAAGAAAACAGTTTTGTTGCTAGATCGATCTGCAAGGAGATGGGTGGCGTGCCCTCAGAGCTGTCTCCTGGATCCAGGGCTTGGGGCACAATTTATGGGATGGAGGGCAGGGCGGTCTGAAGTGTGGAGATAGGTGATTGGAGGTAAGGAGAAGTGAGGTGATTGATGATCTGTGCAGGTGTAGTCAAGCTTCATGGCTATTCATAGGACGCATGTTCGCAAAATGGTGGTGTTACCAGGATCTGAGGGTGGAGTTTTTAGTTCCTTGACATCAAAAAGGTCCCTTATTAAGCATTTGCGCAGGCCCAGTTGATGGGTTGGTGGTCTCCCACTGGCCTGAACTGGACAAGCAGTCTCAGTTCCTGAAAAAACACTCTTACTTACTCTGTTGATAAGATGGAGTCAGTTGAACTGGTCCTGGAGGGCCCGCGGTTACAACACCACAGACTGGGTGGCTTAAACTACAGAAATTTATCTTCTCACAATTCTGGAAGCTAGAAGTTCGAGATCAAGGTGTCTTCTGAGTTGGTTTTTCAGAGATCAATCTCCTTGGCTTGCAGATGGCCACCTTCTCACTGTGTCCTCACAGGGTCTTCCCTCTGTTCATGTGCATCCCTGGTGTCTATGTGTCCAAATTTCCTCTTCTTATAATGATACCAGTCTTGTCGGATTAGCATCTACCCTAATGGCCTTATTTAAATCAATCACCTCTTTAAAGGTCATTTCTCCAAATACAGTAACATTCTGAGGTACTGGGGGAAAGGGCTAAATTTTGGGAGGACGATTCAGCCCATAACAGACTGTTTCATAATATTTAATGAGAATTAAAAGAAATAATGCAAATAAATCACTTAGCAAGGTACCTGGCAATAAATGAGGAAACTTCCCAGGATGTTGGAAATGTTCTATATCTTCATTTCGGTGGTGTTACATGGGTCAAAACTCATCGAATTGTGCACTTTAAAAGTACATTTGATTGTATGTATATTATACCTCAATAAAGCTGATTAAATAATATTATATTACTATCAATCAACTTCTCCACCTCAATGACTTCCTTTAAAAACATTTTAGAACATCTTTCAAGGTGTAGCAAACCTGTTAGCCTGAACCTGTGATGACTAACTACCCCCAAAAGATTCCCAATCAAAAACAGAATTATCCTAGAGTGTGGAGCTAAGAAGTCTTACACCAGAAGTCTTTGCATCTTTTAATACTTTCATATAAAACTAAATTACCCAATGATGTGTTTTTCCTGGGAACATGTCATCCCCTCAAGGAACTTTTAGAGCTATAGTTTTCCATAAGGAAGCAGAGTTCCTAGCACATAGCTTTGATGTTAATGGAAGAGCCCAAGTATTGAAATTCACCAACTTATTCATTTGTCTTAAGTGCCAGTTACTCTACTAGAGTTGGTCTAAAGAGTCTTAAGAACTCCATTTGAAATGAAAATGAAAAATATTGAAAAATTCTTTCCTCTGCAGATTTTGAATAGCATCCAGATTAAACTATTATGGAGACAACCACCACACATCCTGAGGGACTTAATTTTCAGCCTGGTTTCCTAAGTCTACATCTGTCCTTGGGACATTGGGAGAATTTCCAAGTTAATGTTGATAAAAACTTATGAAACTTCAGAGGTGGAGTTCTGCTAACCATAAAATCAGTAGTAAAATGACCAGGATGCTTAAAAGTCTTCCTTTAAAAAACATGTCCCCATTGAAGAATTGCTTCAAGGTATAATTTTGTGTGGAAACACAAATATATATATATATATATATATTATATACACAATGGACTTCTACAGCGTTTTGCACAAGACCGAAAGGTATTCCTTGTCTAAATGAATAAATATATTATTTAACTAAACGAATGAATCACCAAAAAAGCAGCATTAAGAGAAGTACAGATGCAATTTTATTATAAATATGCAACTTTAAAACCAGGAATTGGCTGATTCACAATTAGCAGGAAGTAGCAGGGATGACCACCTCCCTTGGTAAATCACTAAGACTGCACCTCACTCAGGGCCTGGCAAATATCAGACAATGATAAATGTTTGCTAAACTGAGTCGTTGAACATAAGGTCTGTGTGGGAAATATACTTTTCTCAATGTCTGCGAAGGAAACTGCTTCTAGATGAAATCGCCTTGTGATGAGCTGTTTCTGGCACTAAAGAACTAAAACTTACAGAGACAAAATTAGTTTTCCCTCTACAGAACTTCATCCTGCAGAGATGGGAGCCAGAGGGGCTCTGTGCCAGGAGCTGCTCTCAGCTGCCTTTGACGATTCAGGGGGCAGCTCTGCTGAGATCTCAGCGTGCAGACTGTCTGGGGGGCTTGTTAAAATGCAGGGTCTGATTCAGTAGATCTGGGTGGAGCCCGAGGCTCTGCATTTCTACGGCTCCCAGGTGATGCTGAGATGGGTCCATGGGCCACACTTGGGGCAGCAAGGTCACAGAGGGTGAGGGGATTCCTGAATACCTGGGCAGAATAAGCTGATACCGGGTGATAGAAGGCACTAGACCTGGAGTCTGAAGGCTGGTTGGTTATGTGACCACAGATGAATCACTTGACTTCTCTGAATTGAAATTGTCTCATGGGGAAAACGGATATGATAGTAATAATAGGGCAATAACTCCTACCTCATGGCATCCTTGCGAGAATTAATGGATAACTTAATATAAAAATGCGGAAGCATGCTCTGTGTATAGCCATTGCTCAGTGAATGCTCGCTGACTCTGAATGGTAAGCACAGGTTACGTGCTCTCTGTGGTTCAGAGGGCTCCACTCCTCATCCCGCTTGGTGCCAAGGACACTGCCCGGCACTGAGCAGGTCCTCAGGCAGCGTTTGTTCAGGTCGGTTAGTAGCAGAGCAGATGGATGCCTATAAAGACAGTAATACCTGGACAATGGCTCCCTGTGGCACCAACAAGAGAGAATCTTCACCAAGAAAGCAGTAACTTTGAGCCTCAGGAAACTTCCAGTCTCCTCTGAGCCAGCAGTGAAAGACAGAACCAGCTCCTTCCAATGAAAACACGGTGTTAGGATAGCTGAACATTTTTTGCCGATCTTTCATATCCTTCAACATAAATTGTGTATAAAATCACCTGCTTTTGATATACAGTTGGGCCTGTCCCAGGCAGGTGGCTCAGCCCCCCTGGGGCACAGCCTGCAGTGGTGTGATCAGTACCTTAGAGACCCAAGTCATCCTCCAGATCACTGTGACTCCAGCCCCTGAGCCACCGGTATTGCCCCGGACTCTGCTCTGCTGAAGGTCAAGTGGAGGTTTTGTGAACAACTGAACAAAACTCTCAAACAACGTAGCGGGAATGCAGATAGAAAACCTGAGAATTACCTGCAACTTACTTAAATCTTAACAGATCTTTCTAGTGAGGATTCAGAGACATAGAATCTGTTAGCATCTTGAGAAAGCCTGGTTTAACCCACTTTCAGTAAAAATTCAGAATAAAATGAATGAGATTTTTTAAGTCCTCTTAAAGTATTTAAACAAAGAATGACCAAAGATGTTGTTCTTTCTCCCCTTCCCCTCCTCTCCCCACCCCATATCTTAGAGGTCCCAGGAGAGAAATGAAGAAATCATCATCTTACTAAAGGATTCCACTGTTGACCAAGACAATCACTGTTTGCATTCAATTTCACACAATATCTTTTCTTTTAACTCAATTTTATCAATTAACATTGCATAGATTTTCATACTTTGGGCTTTAATTCGTGGCTCATGTCAGACATCTAATATCTATGTCAATTTTCTTATTGACAAAAATTACAAGCCTAGATTTCTCACACAAATATTCACTATTCCAGTGGTGCAAGTGGGTTTTAGGCCAGGATAACCCGCTATTGGCCATTGACATGTTCTCTATCACCTTGGGGCAAAATCTATCAGGAAAAAAATACAATTGTTTGCAGGTGTTATTACTGTGTACCCCCAGCCTTTGCTGGGGAATTGGTTGTGGTCTAACACGTCTGAAATCAGTATAAGCTCAATTATTAATAAGCTGACAGAACCTGCACATTAATATCTCTCAGGAGATCACAAAGAGTTGTAAGGATGTGCTCCTAAGACAACATTTCTAGTGGCAAGAAACAGAGATTGTCTTGAACCCCTTCTTTCTTTTTCACTTGTTTCTAAATGATTTAACACTACTTTTCCATGCCCTGGATCCATGCTCTTCTGCTATTGAGATATTTTTTAAAGTTGTTTTCTCTAAGTTGATGATACAGGTGCATGGATACATAGACGTGCCCTTAACAAACAACAGATTCTTTATGTTTCTGCCAGACAGAATGTCTTTAAAATCAAATTTGTCACCTTTGCCAGATGTCCTACAGCTTGTTTCTATTGGCTTCTGTCTAATGAATCAGTTGGCTTATATCTAATGAATGATTCTATGCTGCAGGTCAGTTACATAGAGGGACAATTTGCATTTAATTCATCATGGAGGATTCACCAGGAATAAATAGATGTTTTAGTGAGTTTTTCCATGGCTGTGATGAGTGAATTTGATGCATGTGTAATAAATACTTAAACTAAAATAATTTGGGTCATGCTTTATGGTATATACTGTCGGTCCTCATCCACCCATTGGTCTGTGTGTTGAAGCAGACGCAGGTTTTCTGAAGAAAATATGGTCCTACTTATGCATATTCCTTAGTCCACCCAGCCCTGGCTCCTTCATTCTCACAAGGGGTCCTCCCCCTGCCTTGTCTGGCTGGTTGTCGAGCATGTGGAACTCCTGTTAACCTGCGACCAGGCACAGACCCCCACACACACATCCTACACCAGGGAATTGAACCCTGGAACACTCTTCTGCCCAGTTCTCACACAGGTCCAGTCTTAAGAAATGAAGAACATGTCATCCACCATTCCTGCGCGTGTTCTAGATTTGATTCTTTTTTCAAGACAGTCCACGGGCGAGCTGCACGTGGGAGGCTCTGCTTCAGCCCTTCGTAGAGCTGCTTTTACTGGACTCTGCCTGGTTTGGATTGTCATGCTTTCAGCTTGTCTTCTTGCTAAGGTTCAGTTTCTTTATAAAAAGGGCTAGATCCTCTGTAGACACCCAGTCCTCCCGCCACGGCTCCACACAGCGCAGTGTACAAACCAGGTGCTCAGTATCTCGACTTCATTCACTTTGTGTTTCAGTTCCCTGTGGTGTGATATAAAGAGCACTTGACTGTGAACTTGGAGACCCAGGTTCTAGATCTTACCCCCCAGCAACCAGCTGCAGGGGTTTGGGTGAGGATTTGTCTGTCCCCTCCTGCGCCTGTTTCCAAATCTGAAAAATGAACATTATACTAAATGATTTTTAATCTCTTTCACTTTAATAATTTTGAGTATCTCCAACATCAAATAATCACCAATCAATACTTTAATAATTTAAGTCTCTGTTGTAATTAGTATTTTAATTCCTCTACAAATAATATGTAAATATTATTTTTTGAAAAAGCCATTTACCTTCTTAACAATACCCTGAAGTTTTAATTGTATTTGTTTTATAAAGGACAGGGCTGAAATTTAGCCTTGAAGTGATGAGCAATTCAAAATTAGTGAGCTGAAAGTTCATGAAAATTTACTATTTGAAAATGATTGAGATGTTTACTGACCTTGAAATTGATTTTAGTCTATTTCTTCTGTGTTTCTACATTCATTTTTCCTCTTCACAATATTTTATCAGTGATGCAAGTTAAAAATGGACAAAGAATGCATTTTTTTATCTCATTTATGTTTAAGTGGCAGGTGCCTTATTTTTGAATCAATAATAAGGTAGGTTTCATCTAAATAAACCACTAGGGTAAACTGATGAGAGGTTTTGCATTTCACATTGTTAATACTGTGAACAATTTTAAAGAAAAATAGCATATTAAGAAGACTAAATATTTTCCTAAGTCCAAAGGTCACACACCCTTTGCCAGTCTTTCATACCTTAAATTTGACTCAAAAATGCTATGA
The DNA here is from genome assembly GCA_031878705.1 of Tapirus indicus. Lineage (NCBI taxonomy): Eukaryota > Metazoa > Chordata > Mammalia > Perissodactyla > Tapiridae > Tapirus > Tapirus indicus. Next base: position 123,956,767 of record CM062918.1, read on the forward strand.
GATCTGTGAATGTAGTTGAAAGACTGATAAGTTCTCACTTCACCTCCACACACATCAAAGACACAGAGCAGCCCTCCCCCTCTCTGACTTTCATTATTTCACCCTCACATGTTGACCTCTGTAGAATGCTCTAGATACACATGCCAGGCACAGAGAAGCTATTAAAGAAACATGCATTTGACTCATTCTTTGGCAGCCAAGAAATTCATTTCATGCTGACACCACTTTCCTCAGCGTCCCAGCTTTTCAGGCACCTAGAGTACATTAAAGCCTTGTTTTCAAACCATGACGCATCTGTGGGACCTTAATCCCTCTTTCACTTGAGAGCCTGCTATGTATATGAGCATAGCTGTTGTGGCACTTCTTGTATGATCTCTTTGTTAAACCAAACACACCATTTCTTCTAACCTCTTCCTCATTTGCTCTAGTTTCCCTACATTTATCTTCCTGATCGCAATGTTTGTCTTACCTCTCGACTGTCCATTTTCTCCGTGAAAATAAGGCACCCAGAACTGAACTGTTTTCTCGAGCTCTGGTTCAGTAAGTTCAGGGTAAAGTGAGAATATTTACTTGTCTGGTTCTGGACCCTATATCAATTATTCTACCCCAAAGTGGCTTTTTTGTTTTTTGCCTCCCTATGACTTTGTGGTTCATACTGGAGATACAGCCAACCAAAGCCTCTGGTGATGTTTTTTCTTACATGAACTTTTGTTAAGCCAAGTGTCACCCATCCAGCAGCCGTGTAGCCAATTTCTTAAACCTGAGTTGAAGGATTCATATTTATCTGAATTTTATTTCATCTTCTTGACATTAATCTGAAACTTTAGGCTTTGGGGGACTTGTTTTCTTTTTCTTCTGACATTCGTAGCACAAATAATCCCTTCTAGCTATTTTAATTGGGCAAATCTGATATGTATATTTTCTGATTATTTACATGTCTTTGATAAAAATACTGAAGAGATCAGTACCAGATAGATTAATATCCTCTTTCTAAGTTGATCTCTGTATTAATTAAGATTCTTGGTACAGATTTTCAACGAGCTATGAATTTACCCAAGTAGCTATCATCCAGCTCACATTTCTTAGTCTTGTCTACAAGGTTGTGAAAGACACTTTGTCAGGGAAAGCATTCCCCTGATCGAGGCTAGTGAACACGATCAAAATGAGTCTGGAATGTCCTGTCCTTATTGCTTCTATTGACTGCCATTTCTTGTCTCAGTGACAATAAAACTATGGGTGTCATAATCCTTTCTAGTATTTTGTTTGTGACTGATATTATGTTTACTAGTCTGTTATTTCTAGAATCTAATTTTTCAAAATTTTTTAGAATTAGAAAACATATTAGCCATTAAGTATAATTCTTTAAGGATTATGCCATACTCTAACAACATATTACCTAACATTTGTGTAACACCTTTCAAATATTTTATCACACTTGAATCTCACTAGGATGCTTAGAAAGTCCATGTTAATAAGGATCGAGGATACACGGAGTAAAGCATTGCCAAACGTGGATAGGATAGATAGCATGGACTTGAGAGGGGATTTTGAGAGAGGAAGCAAGAAGATTGCTGGGTACGAAACATGGAAGTGAAACCCTGCAGAGCGTTCTGGCCAAAGTAGAGAATTTGAGATGCAGATATTTATAAAACAAGATAAGAAGTTGAACAGAGATTATATAGAAAAGGGTAGTAAAATCAACACTGGAGTCCAAATTTGAAATTGGTAGATAAAGAGAGCGAAGGTAGGTTTGTAAGGAGAGAACTAGGTAGGGTATTGGCGGCTGTTAAATACCTTCTGGCTCTAGGGGCTGAGAGCCGGGATTTGGGCAGATGCTGGTAATGGGTGCAATTTGTTGTAGAAGATTCCACTGCACTTGGGGATAGTTTGAGTATGAGAGGTAAAAGGAAAAGAGAATTAGCAAATTAAGAACTCCAGGGTAGAGCACCAAGAGAACTGAGAAGACACGTGGCCACTGAGAGCCGTGGGGAAGCCAGGGAGAAGCAAGATTTTAGGAAGAAAAGAAATGAGACCAGCTTTCAACATTGGTTTTTTTTTTTCAACTACACAAGTGATATAAAAGATACAATTGGAAGCTTGGAAACAGAAAACAAAATAAAAAGTCACATCAGATCTGCCACCTGAACCCACAATTATTATCATTCTAGTATATTTCCTGTAGGAACTTTGTAGGTGGTTCTGCTCACATGCTATTATATTACATTACATTATATATATTATTGCACATATTTTCCATGTGTCTACAAGGAGCTAAACTATTTTAATAGTTTTTTAGTATTTATCAAATTAATGTAGGTTAAGTTTCTTAATTCCCTTGCTATTGGTCGTTTAGATGCCTTTCAATTTGGGAAAGGAGGAGCAATGAACATACTTTTGGTTATGGGTTTCCAAAAATATTTCTTAAATTATTTCTTACGATGAATTCCTAAAAGTAGAATTCCTGGGTCAACATGTATGAATACATTTCATGACTCTTCAGATGTGTTATTAATTTGCTTCCAAAAGAGAGAACCAACTTCCACTTCCACCAGCAGTGTTCAACATTTAAATCTCAAATGTTAATGGACATTTGTATTGTAATGACATATGGACAACTGAGAGTGAGAGAAAATGAGCCTGGAAATATAGATTTAGGACTTTTTCATATATAGATAATAAATAAAATCAAACAGGCAGATTCTCCAGGGGAGTGAATAAAAATAGAGAATAATTTTGGAAGATGAACTTTAAGGGAATGTTTTTCAACTTCTCATTTTATAGATGAAGTGCACAGTATTAAATGGCCTGCCCAAGGTCATACAAATAAGAGGTAATGAGGCTGCTGGGAGTGGGGAAAGGAAGAGAAAGGGAGGACATAAAAGGAACAGTGAATGGGCATTGGCACAGAAGTTAAAAACTAAAACCTTGTCAGACAGGAGGCGACAGAACCAGTGTGTCAAAAAACAGCAAAGAAATCAGAAATCTGAGAAAGGAAGATAAACTCTTGGATTTGGAAAGGGGGTGGTCTCTGGCTTACTGATTCCTTTCCAATCCTCCTTTTGCACTGAGAACTGGCTGTTACCCAGCTTCACAGACAGACTTTTAAATATTTACAAGCCCACAAACATTATAAGCTGCCTAGTTTTGCCCCAGGTAACAGTCACCACCAGTAAAAGAAAAAGAAAATTCAATTTTTTTTTATGACTCTGACCATCTATAAATTGTTACTAGCCTCAGGTTTGAGAACTATTAAAAAAAAAACTAGACTAATTCACTTAGTAGTACATCCAATCAAATATTTTCTTTTCATGAATTTTGGTATATGACTTCACTCAGCGCAAGAACAAAAAGAAAATTGGACCAATAAAATCTAAGTTTGCACTATAGATCCAAACTAAAGTATCCAAGGTCAATCTCTCTTCCTCTACAATATGATCCTTTGGATATTTTCAGACACTCATGCCACTCTCTGAGTGCACAAGTCAAAATAAACTGTACTTTGCCTTAAGGATTCCAGGAACAGAAAGAAGTTCAGGGTTCTTGGAAGCAGAGAAAATGAAAGCAAACACATCTGAGATGAGTGTGGGTCTGGAGAAATAGGAAGCTGTCATTACTTGCCACATGGTTTCTTTTCTTTTCTTCTGCCCCTCCTCCCTCCAATTTCATGGTCTTCTGGCAGTGCTGTACCTCTGTGTTTGTGGCTCATGGCTCATGTCACACTTTTCTTTAACTTTTACAATTCTTGGCATTTCCTCTTTAAAGTGATATTTCTCTCTTGCTTAAATTGTCACTGTCTTGTGTTGATCACACTCTGCTGGGTGCGGAAAAAACCTCAGATTAGAAAAAAAACATTTGCTGGGTAGGTGGGTGGGGAGAATGCCAGATTAAATTATTCATTTCCACTGTATGTGAAAGATGAACTAGTGAGCAGATACTGAAACATGTTTCTCGTAAAATGCCCATATTGATGACAGATGAGTGGGGGGACTGTTTTGGAGCAAGCGTAAAAGAAGAGGTAGCTCTGCTTTATTTTTTTAATTGGTGCATCTTGAATTGCATGTTCCTTAGAAAAATAATTAGCATAAATCTAAATTCCCTTGTCATCAACTTCCTAGAGATGTGGTCACTTAGAAAGTCAACTGGCTGTTAAAAGATAACTTAGGACTCTATGTGCTTACATCAAGGACTAGAGTGAAAGATTTCTAGAAGGTGGTTCAGACACATGACCATGATGTCAGGACACCACGCAAGTTTCCAGTGGTGTCAGCCCACAACCCATCTCCCCTTCTTTAGCTTAGGATCACACACCTGATCACTTCTGTACAGTAGGTATACGTTATTACACACCAGCCATTAAGAAAATACCCATTTCTCCTCCAAACTCTTGCTACCCGAGTCACAAGGAAAGTTTTCCAACTGTATCAGTTGTGTCAAGAGGGATAATAACTTTAAAGAGTCCTTCACCTTCTTCAGAAGATCTACTTTTCACTTTTTCTTCCCCAAGATAAAAAGCATGCCAGTGTGGGGGATTATAACATAAGAGGGGAGGGTTTCCTATGTTCTATTCCCTCCCCATGGTTCACTTTCATTTTCACCCCACCGCAAAGGTTTCTTATCCATGGAGAGGAGCCCACTGCAGAATGCTGCCCCCAAGCTTGCCGTCCACAAGGCTGATTCGTGGTGAGGCTCAGAGACTCTGGTGTGGAGCAGACAGTAGGCTGTCGGGATTGTTCTCCAGGTCACATGCATTTTTAGTTAAAGATGTGCTATTGTGTACTTTATCTTCTTTTCCTCCTGAACTCACATGTCTATGGAGAACACAAATGGCCAGGCTTGATTCAGAACCTTCTAACTTGATGAATTAAATGAAAGATGAACTGCTTGGAACCAACTACTTAAAAATTATTAGATGACTCAAAAATACATAAAAATTGGACCACTTAGACTACCTAAAAATAATGCATTGCCTTCTGGAGAATACAAAAATAAGCTTTTTGTAAATAAGATATATACCAAGTATTTCCTTTCTATAGTGTTTCCTTTCATATGTTTTATAAGGAAAGCTTACTTAATCATTCCTTGAAATTTAGAATTATGAGAGAAAGGGAAAGAAAGCTGGCCCCTGAGAACACTTCCCACTGAACCAGAGTTTTGAGGCTAAAGAGATTATTTGCTCTCATCACGGATGATCATTTGGGATCCCTTCTTACCTTTGAGGACTTCAAAATTGAAATCCAGTTCAGAAATCCAGAAATAGAAGCAAAAGATTTTAGGTGAAAAAATATGATGTCTTTGCCTATTTTAATCGGCAAAAAAAAGCGAGGGAAAATAAAATTGAAGCCAGTAATTGCACTTGGAAAACTGTTGTTAAGTGTTATATTTTGCTTCTAAAAGTTACAATATGAGGGAACTGATTTTAATGTATCTTTTCAGGAAACATAGTTTGGTTAAAACAATGCTTTTAAAATCTAAGCTATCCACAGATTTTTTTTTTTTTTAAGCACATCTTACGTTCCACGTGCTGCTGCAGTTAATGATACCAGGTGTAGTAAGATAGGATGACATTTGGATCATCACAGCACTTGATGTGAATTTCTAACACATTTTTATTCACAAGCTAAAGGTGTTATTTCCAAGAAAATGTTAACTTAATTATCACTCTGCATTCCCTTTTCATTTTTGTGGTTGAATACTTGGTAGTAACATGTTGGCATAAAGTTGCGAAAAATGTCCACACTCAGAGCATCTTAAAGAAAATATTGTTGTGGGCTCTATACTGGATTGCTTGCTTTTTATCGAACGTTCAGAGCTGAGCTATGAAGTCATGAGATTGTTTCATCTTGGTTGAACCTCAGTAGTTTTCATTAATTAATTCAATTCTACCAGCTATTATGTAAGGGGGTAAAATCTGATAACATGATCTTAGTTATGAAAAATGTAATTTGAAATCTAAATGTTTATACAATGTGTTCTTATAATACATTTAACCAGTGGATATGGGTGGGGCATAGCTCAGTGTCAGAAGATGCAACCCATCCCCACAGGGCAAAATTTTGTTTAGAAAAAAAATTAGAGACCTCCCCAGGACACCTGGTTTCACCCTGACTTGGGTTGCAGGTGCCCTGTGTAAGCGTAAGTGGTATCGGTGGTGGTGTCCGGTGTCCCCAGGACATGGCATGGAGCTGTGGCTTACAGGCCCCCGTCTGTCGCTAGCGCCTGTTGCTAGATCCTGCCACAGGTCAATGCGAGACCATGAGAGCAGAGGGGTATAGAGGAGATTGCCAGGCACCTGGTCCAATCAGGGCTATTAAAAATGCCTCACTTTAGTGGACTCAGAACTTCCCCTCAAAAGTGAATTAATGAACAGAGAGAAGCCCTGAGGATGTGGTTAAAAATGACTATGAAAGTTAACAGGCTGGTGTTGATCCCGGCAGGACTGTGACCAGAAATGAATTAGCGGCGGGAGACACGTTCTCCGATGTGTGAGGATCTACATAAATGAATTGAATGAGGAGTGGAGGAGATTTAGTGTTGTCAAATGTTTACTCAGACTGCTCAAAAACCCTAAAGAATGGGGTAGATACTGGAAATAAACATGCTGACTTGGTAGACGAGAAGGTGAGCTTGCTTGGTTGTCGGTGTGGTCCATGCAACGATGAGTGTGGGGTGCTTTGTGCAAAGCATGCCTGAGCAAGGAGTCACACAGTCTAATGCCTACAGGCGGGTAGTTTAAGTCAGATGAAGCGCATATGCCTCATTTGATGGAGAGTCAGCTTCTGCTAATTGTGTCTATTGAAAGGATGTGGGTCTTGAGATGTCAGATCTCCCAGTTTTTCAAAAGAAATCTAAAGGCTGGAATTTTATGTAAAATTTCTCAATGTTTGCAACTAATTGAAAATATTCATTCATTTTGTGGGCCAAACTAAACATGCTATGTTTTGTTATATCTTGGGACTGTGACTTCTCTAAATCTTCAAGTTCAGCTCAGCAAAATGTGGCCAGCTGTTATCATCAGATCTCCAGGCAAAACTCTGCAGGATATGGGAAGTGGTCTTGATAGTTTAGGAAGTAGCGGTCTCCTCTCAGCATCGTTTATACAAATGTTTAAGTCCACAATCTTGCAATGCGCCTCAACAGTGCTGCAGAACCTGCATTTAAATCTAGTCGCTGTACATGGTAGACACTAGATTTCCACACATGGCACAATCTTCAGCACTTTTTCCTCTTTCCTTATTTAATATGCTTCATAGAAGCAATATGATAATTGATGGGGTGTTCTTGTATGGCAGGTGCTATATAAAATACACTTACTGCATCTTATTTACTGTAAAATATATTGGCAGGAATTCTATTTTTTTATGATCTGTGCAGCTCCACATATTGTTGGCATGTAATGAATATTTATAAATAAGGAAAAGGAATTTAATGTAAGAACATGACTTCATTCTTATTAACTAATAGACTGGCTGCCTGCGGTAAAATTCAGCTTTAATTATTTTTCCAACATGAGAAGTTCAAAGAAGTTTTTATTTTCTGGTACATTTAAGCTTTTCTGTTTTCTAGACCATAAATTATATTATGAATTAATTTAAAACTGACCTGCCCAAGAAATCTGCTTATTCTTGCATATAAAATTGCGAGACAGTCCTACCTACTCATCTATAAGCAATATAATACAAATTAGGAGTTACACACATTAAGAAATTAAAAACCAGAATAAACCTGAAGAGAATAGTTAGTCTAATCTTCTTCCTTCTACTTCAAGAGCAATCAAACTCCCAGGTCAACCCATTATCTGTTTTATTTATCTTGCCAACACTATACTTTCTCTTTGCTTTTGTGTTTTCATATTTAGGAAATTCCCCTCAATTCCTCCCCTGTCACTTGCCACATATAGATTTGTCTGTGGGGTGTCTCTAGTCTCCTGCCACTCAAATTTGTATTAATCAGCCCATCTGAAAAAATGACTACACAAAGAATAATCATTCCATTAGGGAAAATGTTTACCAAGTTAAGTTATCCAAGTTCAGAAATCTCACTGGGAAGCTTCTTTGGACAAAGTTTTCTAGACTAGAGAGACTTGGTTCTATTTCTTGCTCTGAACTTCTCTTGCCCTGGGATCTTTTTCAAGGCACTAAATCTCTTTGTGCTATAGCTTCTGTATCTATAAAATGGAATTTTGTCTATTTGATTTTATCTCATGACTCAAAGAGGTTTTAGATGGCTAAGTGATTTTTTTAAACACTTGCTAGGGGGCCAGCCCCATGGCCTAGTGGTTAAGTTTGGCATGCTCTGTTTTGGCAGCCCAGGTTCATGGGTTTGGATCCTGGGCTCAGACCTACACCACTAGTCAGCCATGCTGTGGTGGCAACCCACATATAAAATAGAGGAGGATTGGCACAGATGTTAGCTAAGGGCTAACCTTCCTCAAGCAAAAAAAAGGAGGAAGATTGGCAACAGATGTTAGCTCAGGGCTAATCTTCCTCAGCAAAAAAGAAAAAAGAACTTGCTAGGATCATGTGAAGTCACATACACAAGTGTTTTAATCCACATTCTGCACTAGACAAATACAAGGTAGTGTTGTTACCATTACAGGGTTAAAAGCCCTTTTAAAGTAAATACTATTAAAATAAAATTACAGCTTTAAAAGAAATGTTTAAGCTCTAATTTACACACACTTATTTAAAGCAATATCTTCAAATGCTGTGTTCCAGTATAGTCATTAAGAAAGTCTCTTAGAAACTGCTGGAGGATGATTTTCTTTATCTTAATAAGATGCAGATATTTGAATAAATGAGTCACTGATAATCTCAAAATGTCATATTAGCTAGGATATTGGCCCACAAAAATTTTTACTAAAACACCTCAAAAAACAAGAGATGTTTTAATTTTTATTAATTATTATATTATTATGTAATTTTAGTATACATAAAATCTATTGTCATCATTATTTTTGCTTTGTTATTATTTTCTTTGAAGACAGAAATAAATAGTAAAATGGTCTAAAGTTAAGCAGTGGTAAGGAGAAAAATTTTAAAAGGAAGCTAATTTACAACCTGAATAATTGTTGGTATGACTCTGTAATAATGAGGAAGAACAATGTGTCAGAAGAGAAATTGAAGAACTCAAGGGTTTTATAAATAAGGACTGTTTTGCTCTTACCAACCCGTAAGCAGTTACAGGGGATCCAGAGAAGGCACTAGCTCGTCACCAACAGGCCATCAAACCTAGCCCAAGTCAACATGGCGGACCCTGGGAGACCCCACTAGTCACTGAGGGAGGCACCATTGTATACAGAAGGAAACATCATAACATTTTTTTTGAAATCTTTTTCATGATATAATCTCAAAGACCACATTGGCACAAGATTCAATCCCTGGACAGTCCTCCCTAATTCTAAATGTAGACCTTTTGGAAATGCATCTTTTAAAAATAATTAAATGTGAGGCTCCGTTCTTAAAACTCAGTGCATTGCAGGTGGTACCAAAAGGGGTGATACTATCACCCTTGGGAGCCCCATATTACAACCGTGGGGGTGTGAAGAAGCTCTGCAGACATACCAGGAAGCTGCAGCCCTTCAGCCTTCTCACAGGGAGCTCTGCCTGGCCCTGGTGAGTAGAGGGCCACCAAAAAACAAAAAAGAGAAAAAGAAAGGAAAAGGGAACTGGGAAAATGAGTATGGCATGCAACATAGGGAGACTTTGGGAACCCTCAAAATGGAACCAGAATATCTGTAGTAGATCCATTTTATAAATATCAATGTGCCACTCATGTTAGATCCACTCACCAATCACAAAAAAATGCTTTTTTGTCTCATACAAAATCTCTCTTAAAAAGCTCTTTCTTCTCATTGGAAATGCAGGCAATGAAACTTTTCTTACAAACACACCATTGTGTGAAGAACATGTAAAATTGTTTAGCGCTGTGGCTCTACGTCACGATTTGACATACTTAGTCAACTTTTTATTTAAAAGCACAAGCCATTTCTGTGGGCTTCTTTTGGCCATTCTTGCTAGTCACACACTCACACACACACACACACAACTGTAAACTGTGGTATATACAGCCCTAGCTGTGTCACTAAATAGATGCTGAAAGTTTTTGTCAGGAGAACAAATATAATGTAATAGATAGATACTAGCATATACACAGTATATTATTATAATAATAATATATGCACTATTACAATGTAATATAGTGCTCCTAAGGCATTCTCCCAACGCCTCTATTCAGGGATGCTTTATCTGATAAGTGTTGGTGAGGATGTGGAGAAATTAGAACCTTTGTGCTCTGTTGGTGGGAATGTAAAATTGTGTAGCTGCTATGGAAAACAGTATGGTGGTTCCTCAAAAAATTGAAAATAAAATTACCATACGACCAAGCAATCCCACTTCTGGATATATACCCAAAAGAATTGAAAACAGGGTCTCAAAGAGATATTTGCATAACAATTTTCATAGCAGCATTAATCATAAGAGCTAAAAGGTAGAAGCAACCCAAGTGTCCATCAACAGATGAATGAATAAGCATAAGTGGTATATTCATTCAATGGAATATTATTCGACCTTAAAAGGAAAGGAAATTCTGTCACATGCTACAACATGGATGAACCTTAAGGACACTATGGTAAGTGAAATAAGCCAGCCATAAAAAGACAAACACTGTATGATTCCACTTATGTGAGGTACCTAGAGTAGTCAAATTCATAGATACAGAAAGTAAAATGGTGGTTGTAAGGGTCTGGGGAGAGGAGAAAATGGGAGATATTGTTTAATAGATACAGAGTTTCAGTTTTGCAAGATGAAAAGTGTTTTGGAGAAGGATGGAGGTGATGGTTGCACAACAATATAAATGTACATAATACCACCGAACTGTGCACTTAAAAATGATTAAGATGGTAAATTTAGTTATGTGTATTTTACCAAAATAAAAAAAATTGGGAGAAAAAATGTTTTTCTTACCAACTCCATTATAAGCAGTTTTTAAAACAGCTGAAAAGCACAGTTTTCTTACAGGTCCAGGCCAGCAGGAAATGACGCACTATGATAGAAATCACCTGGATTCCCTGTGGGCTTCTTCAGCCTCTTCAAGTTCACAAGATCGTCTCTGCAATAAAATTACACGTTCCAGCTTCCTTCACTTTGGAATCAACAACTTGTGCTGTGCACGGCATTTTGCAAAGTAGCAGTGACTGGTTTTCTACTATTTAAATAATAGAAAATAATAGTGATAATTATTGTATTAACCATTTCAATGTTTGAATGTGAAAAAAGTGGTTTCTCCAACCCTGTAGTGTTAAAGATGGGTTCTCATTTCCTAATCTTTTTTAATTTATTTAAAGCTATAAAGCAGCTGTGGAAATAAACCCAGATCAAGCACAGGGCTGGATGAACGTGAGAGGACGCCAACACACCAGGAGAGAAGAAACAATCCATTTCTGTGTGGACTGGGCTTTCCCTTTGTGTTTTCTCTTTCTGTCTGTCTTCTCTCTTAAATGATTAAAAACTTATATCCTCGTTGAATTCTTTGAAGACTGAAAAACGTGGGAGTTTAAAAGTGAAATTAGCCGTTTGTGCTCTGCCTTATGTATCTGGATGTTGAATATCATGAATCCCTTGTTCTTTAAAAAAAAAGGTATATGAATGAGGCACCACGATCACAAATATGGATCAGGAAGTATTACGCGGCAATGACAAACTAATTTATATGAACTAAAGTCTTATTAGAATTTAATTGGCTTACTTTTTTCACTGTTATACTCAAATGTCAAGACTAAAGAGTTACTTTAAATACCATTTTCCTATTTCTTATATCTATCTATTTTTTCTTCCTGACCTTTTATTGGTAAATAAGCTTGCTTTTTCCTCCTTTTTTTTAAGAGAAAAACTACTCTTAATGAATCTTCCAGCCAAGAAGGGCTGAAAATTATTTTTGTTCTATCCAATAACAGCAAAGATTCACCATCTTGTGTCCATTTTTCTCCACTCTTATTCAATACTCAATATTTGTCCACCCCTAGCCCTTCCCCTTCTCCTTCCCTCTAGGACCCCTCCCCCGCCCCCATTAAATGGCAGGAGACTTCTGTTCAGGGCTTCCAAGCTGTGAGATCCACACTGATCCACCTGACCCCCCCGCCCCCCACCAGCATGCCTGCCTTTCCATGGGGAAAACAGAACGAGGGAGAGTCCCCCGCTTTGTCTCATTTAGCCTCTTATTGATACTGTCGCAGTCAATGTTTACAGGATTGACTGTCTCTTTCATTTTGGCTTGTCATCTTAGTCAGCTACTCTGATACTTTACAGCTCAGCTCTCTCCAGCTCAGCTGAGCTCTTGAGAATTAAACAAAACAGACAGGGCCAGAGGATTCTAGGAAGATGGTAGAGTGGGAATCAGTCTCCCACCTAGACAATTGCAGTGTCAGAACCTGTCTTGTGGGACAATGCTGGTGCCTCTGGAGAAGTGATGAAGGTTTTGCTTTCACATCAGCAAGGGCACAACCAAGGAAGCTGTCCTCTCCCTCCAAATTCAGGGTGGCACATTTTGGGAGACATGCTAATAACTCTGGTGCTGAAAGATTTGCATTTCTGTGGCAGAAGATATAAACGAAACTAGAAAGAAGGAAGGAGGAGAAAACCCAATGTTTCATTCACTTATGCTTGGTTTCACTTCCAGTTTCATCTATACCTTTCTCTACACTTGCCACCTGGGGATCTAATTCTATTTCTCAGCCTTTAGTCCCCAAAAATACAAAAGCTTGGATGCTATGGAGGCAGAGCACTTATTCTTGAAGGAGTGAGACATTTCACAGTGGGAAAATTCTCCAGGGTAAGCCAATTGGAGAATGCTACCAAAAGAAGGCTCATTTGATTCTTGAGAAACATGCAGTATTTGGAACATAAATATACTAAAAAATAATCATTCTTTATCTGAAATTCAAATTTAATGGAGTGTCCTGCTTTTCCTTTGTTTGTTTGTTGTAAATCTGGCAATCCTCCTTCAGCTGGGAACACTCATCCATACATGTATCATTTTTGTCCCATGCCATGGAATGATTGGATGGAGAATAGTCAGGTCAGCACGTATTATGTTCCTACCAGGAATCAGGCTCTAGGGATGATATGAAAGAAGTTACATCATCCCATCTTTGAGGACTTGCACAGCACTTTGTGTGTGGTGAGCATTCCAGAAATCTTCATAGCTGCTCAAGGGAGTGAACCATACCGTGGGACTTTCATAAGACTCCTACATCAGGGTGTGTGGGAAACAATAGCTACAGATCACAGTGATGTCAGATTGTCTTTAGGGAGCTGGATGATCTGGTAATAAAGTTTTTATTGGAAAAAAGATATTTTGCAGAGAGATAAGAATTCCATTTTGAGGGAAATAGATCTAACTGAACTAAAACACCGTAATAGTTTGGCCTATGTCCCAATTTAATGGACTAGAAGCTGCAGTTGCTGGCCCATTCTTTTTTTTCCTATTTGGATGAAATTTGCCACTTCTTCATTGGTGGTATCCAAATGGAAAGGTTTTGAATTAAGGAGGAAAGTACTGACCTGAATATTTATCAGGCATGAGGCCTGCATCAGATTTTGAGCAGAGGCCATCAGCTGAATTGGGTTTCAGGACAGCAATGTTGGGGCCATACTGCTATTCATCAGTCTTTTTGAAAATATGTTCAAGTCTGGTAAATTCAACTCGGTTTATGGAGGACTCAGCACTGTGGCAGATGCTGCTTGGACAGAGACTCAGTACAGCCTGCCCTTAAGAAGGCAGTGGAGCGCTAGATTCCACGCACCCCTGGCTTCTCCAGCATGTCACTCACTGGTTCCCTCGTCACTCCTGACATCAACACCATCATTTTTGGCTCTGTCCCAGATTGCCCCATCAGTATACAAACACGCTGCTAATTCTCCCATCCTAAGATTAAAACAAAACTTTCTTTGGACCCTACTTCCCCTGCTAGCTACCACTCGATTTCTTTTCACCAAAACTCCTAAAAAGATTTTTCTAAACTCACTGTCTCCAATTCCTCATCTCCAATTCTCTCTTAAGCCCACTCTACTCAGACTTTCCATCCACCCACCCCCAGTCCCCTGATACTGTTCTTGTGAAGTTCACCAATTACTCCATGCTGCTAAATTCAACATCCATTCCCAGTCCTCAATGCAATTGATTTAACAGCAGTATTATTTAAAATGGTTCATTGCTACCCCTCCCTGAAGCTCTTTCTTGACTCCCAAGACCACACCCTCTCTTGGCTTTCTTTCTAATTCCTCAGGTTTGGGCTGCAATAATGCTGCACAACAAACAATCCCAAAATCTCAGTGACTGACGAAAACCACCATTTCATTTCTCACTCATGGATCTGAAGGTGGCTGTGGCTCAGCTGGTCTAGGTTGGGCTTAGCTGGGCCAGGCTGGACTCCAGGCTTCTGGTTCCTGCTCCATAGGTCTTTTTTCATTTCTTCTCTTTTGCTGAGGAAGATTCGCCCTGAGCTAACATCTGCTGCCAATCTTCCTCTTTTTTTTTGCTTGAGGAAGATTAGCCCTGAGCTAATATCTGTGCCAATCTTCTTCTATTTTGTATGTGGGTTGCCGCCACAGCATGGTTGACAAGTGATGTAGGTCCACGCGTGGATCTGAACCCACGAACCCAGGCCACCAAAGTGGAGCATGCTGAACTTAAGCACTACACCACAGGGCCGGCCGCAACCATGGGCCTTTTTCTTAAGGCTTCTTTTATTCAGTGCAATGTTTTTTAACTTCATCCACGTTGTTGTGTATCTGAGTAATTCTGAATTGATCATTTAAAAAAATATGTATATATATATGTGGGTGTGAATGTTATGTGTGTGTGTATATATGTATATATATTCTAGCTTTGTCTACTGAAACAGTGTAAAAGCAATGACATTCTAGTAGCAATGACTACAAACAAATGACTGATTCCAAGATTGGTCCAGGGAAAATAGAAAGTGAATCTTGAATATTGTCTACCAGAAAGCAAGGAAGTGCTTAAAGACTGATGGAGATATGTTAAAAGGACATAAGAGCCACTTTACAAGGGTTCTCACTTGCCTGATTAATTCATTTTAAAAAGAACCCAGGAGTCTATAAAGAGAATGGGTAAAGAAAGCATTTCTTTACGTAACACCACCTGCTAATAAACTTACAAGGAATGACAGAACTCAGAAATCACCATTTTGCTATGTCCAATGTAATCATGATTTAGGTAAGGATCATCAATAGATGCTAAAACCATTTTGCAGAAATATTCACACAGTCTCCGAGCATCATTGTACAGGTGATTATGTATTAATTTCTCAGTACTATTAATTTCAAACGGGAAATAGTACCTTAACTATGAAGAGATCTGTCAGGCACTGCCTTAATCAAGCAATTAAATGAAGAATCAACAACAATGGGACAAACTGACAGTAAGTGCTTTTTGATGTAATAGCATAGGAAGCACACATTACCTGTATACTATTCTTGCCAAAATATTTAACCTGAATTCTAAACATGAGGAAACAATCAGAAAATCCAAATTGTGGGACATTCTATAACAGAATTGACCTGAATTTGCCAAAATGGCCATCTCATGAAAGATTATGTTTTTAAAAGAGATTGAGGGGATATTCTAGAATATTCTATCCTAGATCAGCAATTCTCAAAGTGTGGTCTGTAGATCTCTGGGGGTCTTTGAGACTAGGGAGTCCACAGGTCAAAACTATTTTCATAATAATATTAATAGATTATTTGCCTTTTTCACTGTGCTGAAATTTGCAGGGATGGTGCAAAAGCAGTGGTTGCTAAAACTGCTGACATCTCAGCGTGAATCAAAGACATGGCCCCAAACTGTCCGTGCAGTCACATTCTTCACCACCAGGTACGCGCAACTTTTTCAATACCACTTTCACTTAAGAATGTCCTTTAGGCAGTCAAAATTGTTAATTTTATGAAATTTCAACACTTGAGTACATATCTTTTTCATATTCTGTGTGGCAAAATGGGAACCACACTTCTAAAGCACTTCGCGAACCACTGACTAATGGTTGTCTCAAGGAAAAGACTTTGTGTACCTGTTTGAACTGATAGCTGAACTAGTCACATTTTTTCATGGAACACAATTTTTATGTGACAGAGCTACTGACAGACACATGGTTTTTCAGACTTGGGTGTCTGGCAGACAGTTTCTGAAAAATAAAAAAAGTGAGCCCATCATGTCAAGGAAATCACTGATAGTATTTATTGCCAATGATAAAATTCCAGCTTTCAAGCAAACACTAGAATTTTGGAAAAATTGTATTCATTTGTATTCATCACCAGTTTTTCAAGGCTCAAAGACTTTTTTTGGTGAGATTCGTGGCAACATCAATGTATGTAATTTTTTGATATGGAATAATGAAATGTGCTAACATTGGGAAGATCTGCATAACTCAGTGAGTTGAAATTTTCCAAATGGCCAGTGCATGATGTTACAAAACCAAGCATGGGTAAAAGCTTCATTCACAGTGCAAAGCAGACCAGTGGATTTTAACATTACAGAGTACAAAAGGTTTATTGATATAGTTTCAGATTCTACATAGCAGCTACCTTTTCAGAAATACTCCTTGTCCAGTCTTGATTAGTATCAAAGGAAACGAAGAACCAACATTTATTGAGTACTCACCACCTGCCGGATACTGTGCAAGGTAGCTTACACACTGTGCTATAACAGTTTAGATTTTCAACAAGCCTATGACAGGGTTCCATCTCAAAAGCAACCGGAAAGAAGAACAATAATGGCATTTGTTGGGGGAGTGGAGTTTTGTTATGGATTAGGAAATGCTTTAGATGCAAAGCAGACAAAGGGAAGAGGAAATGTGTATAATAAGATGTTCAATTAGAAGTTTCAACTGAGACACCAGGATACAATGCATACCAGACTCTAAGAGAGTGTAAGACAGACCATCACAATGGCGCAATTTCAAAGAGTTGAGAGTGTGTTGATGCAGAGGGGACTCTCAGTGTATTCCTTTGCAGAAAACGATTGGTGCACTGGGACTCTCACCCTCATTGGGAGGGACAGGTGCTCTCCCCTCAGCTCAAGCCTACAGTTAAAAGCGTCATCAGGACCACCTGGAGAATCTTTATGTTCTCTATACTCCCTGAAGTTCTGAGGGCACGAGGTACTGTGCCTACTTCATGAGAAGGACAGTGAAATTGAGGTACACAGAAGAATAGAGCAGCCTGATGCCTCAGAATTTGTCAGGGCAAGGGATGCATGAGTGTTTCTCGTGGACCATGAGGAAGAGGGGTGACTACTGCCTAAGAGAGTAGTGGGAATCCAACAGCAAAAATCTGTGCAGAATAGACTATCAGAAAAATGAGGGCTGAGGGAGAGAATTGTAGAAAAGACCGAGAATGCAGCATCCATGTCAAGAGGGTTGTAATCAGAGGGTTGTAACCAAACAAACCAGAAAGCCACCCCCAGGAATCAGTTTTACACTTCTACCAAGGCCAGAAAGTGCAAAGCCACCTCCTGACACTACCATTCAAGTAAGAATTTTCTGGTCCCTTTTCCCTGCTTTCTCCTATGTTCTGGAATGAAATTACCGAGGAAAAAAGGGACCAATTGCCTAACCCTCCCTGTAGCACAGGCTACAGGCTGGGAAAGGAGGAGAGGGGAGAAGTCATCTTTAAATCAAGATTGAAGTATTCCTTAATATACTGAACTTGACATCATAATTTATGAATCTTCAGGATTCAAAAATCCTCTCAGGATATGAGCTTCAGGAAGAAATGCACAATGAAGCCTTGGAAGTTTCCAAATGACACAAATTTTGCCAAGTAGTGAAGAGCTGGACTGAAGGATGAAGACAGGCCATGGAGCATGTCTGTAGAAAGGCAGGAAGTTACGCCTGGCGTGGAATAAATACTCACTGGTCTGTAATTCCCTCTGGGGTTTTCCTTGTGAACCTGGTGTTTCCTGGTGTGTTTACATATGGCCTAATTTTAAGGAATGTTTCAATATCCACAGTCCTTTTACTGGGATTTTATCAATGTTTAGAGGTGGTTTTATCACATGACCCTGATAATGTGGACACAACTCATCCAAAAATTTTGGTCCTCAACCAAAAGCGCCATCTAAAGGCTGGCCGTCCAGAGGCCTGCCTCACGTGCTTTGCCCAGCAAGTGCATCCTAAACTAGAGGGAAACTTATCACATCAATTGCATCCTCTCTCTTGGAGTGCTTAAAAGGCAGAAATACAGAGAGGGTGGCCTATAAGTAGAGTGGAGAAGATGAAGAAAAGCACAGAGTAAAGAGGTAAACAGAAGCCATGACAGTTCCTCAAAAAGTTAAAGATAAAATTACCATAAGATCCAGCAACTCCATTTCTGGATATACGTCCAAGAGGATTGAAAACAGGGACTCAGACTTATACTTGTACACCAATGTTCATAGCAGCAGTATTCACAACAGCCAATAGGTAGAAACAACCCAAAAGTCCACCAACGGATGAATAGCAAAATAAAATGTGGTATATGCACACAGTGGAATATTATTCAGCCTTAAAATGGAGTGAATTCTGATCCATGCTATGACATGGAAGAACCTTGAAAACATTTTGCTAAGTGAAATAAGCCAGACACAAAAGCACAAATATTGTATGATTCCACTTATCTGAGGTACCTAGAATAGGCAAATTCTTAGAGACAGAGTGTCGAATGGTGGTTACCAGGGACTGGGGGAGGGAGAATGAGGAGTTAGTGTTGAACAGGTACAGAGTTTCAATTAGGGAAGATGAAAAAGTTCTGAAGACAGACGGTGGTGATAGTAGCACAACATTGTGAATATACTTAATGCCATTGAATTGGATGCTTAAAAATGGTCGAAATGGTAAGTTTTAGGTCATGTATATTTTACCACAATAAAAACATTTTTAAAAAAAAACAACTGTTTCAAGTTTCTTGCTAATAATTTCTGCCTCCATGCAGTCTTTCATTTAACAATCCAGACAATGTGGGTAACTTTTTTTTAAGTAAAAGAAGAGATGCAGCCACCATTTACTGATGCCTACTGTGGACACATTGGCTCTTTGATCTTCAGACCCTTCCTTCCTTGGCATTTTGAGATAGAAGTCAACTAACGTGCACCGAGAACAGCGAGGGCTCTATGAAAGGACCCTGAGCTTGTAGATGAAACACCACTGGCTTCGTGAAACAGAACAGGTCGCTTCTGACTGGGGCTCCATCCAGTCTTCACCGAGTGGCCAACACAGGAGAGGCAGTGCTGCATGGTGGGTCCCTGGGGCACCAGCAGGGAGTAACCGGTCGTCCAGGACAGCACAGAGGCAAATGTGGGGACACAGGTGACTTAAGTGGAGGAGAGGATGACAGGAGGCCAGGGGAGTTGGCAGGATCAAGATCCTGATAAGGCTCTACAGCCTTAGGGATGGGCACAAGGAGCCACCAAAGACATCCAAGAAAGGGACAGCACTGCAAAGCCACAGATGCCTGTGGGTGGGAGGAGGACAAGGTTCCTGGTTGGGGAAAAGCAGGAGAAGGAAGGATCGAGATGCTGTCTATGGGGAACTCTAGTCTGAAATGAACTTGTGTTGGGACAAAGCATTTCTTGCTAACTTCTAAGCACATGAAACGTGTCATTTGTACACTCCAACTTCTGCCTAGGGAGGGATACTAAGCGGGAATTTTTACATTAAGGCTATGATTACAGAAAAATTCCTTAGGGCAGACAATTATGTCAACATATTTTTCTAGTTTATATTTTAAACTGCGCAAATGTTCCTAGAGGCCTGGTGACAGACACAACTTGTATAAATATAAAAAAGTCAAACATTCTGCACACAACTGCCAGCCTGCTGAAGATTCCCACCCCCTTCCAGATTTAACCAGTCTGATTTTTTAAAGACGGTTCTGTTTTGAAATTCTAAACTTGCAGCTAATCAGTCTAAAGAAAAACAGAGTTTACTCCAATAACATGGCAAAGGAGCATTTCCCCCACCCCTTGTTTTTTCAGCATTAGAGTCTGGGAGACCTGTTCACACCACCAAGGATGTGGAGGAAAAAGAGAGCGTGGTACGGGGCAGGCAGACAGGGCGGTGCAGGGTAATGGAGGGAGCATGGAGTCTGCAGAGAGGCCCAATTACAAATCCCAGTCCTGTCCCTTCTAAGTGGCATGCCCTGGGCCAAACACTCAACCTCCATTCCCAAGAGGCAGCCAGACTGCCCCGGGCTCAAATCCTCCTCTGCCACCTCCTTGCTGGTGACTTCTGGCAGTGGGACGATGATAACCAGTACCTACCTCCTGGCATTATTATGAGGATTAAATGAGTTAGCTTACATGAAATACCTGAGAGAGTACCTGTCATGTAGAAAGCATTGTATAAATGCTTGCTATTTTATTATCAGTTAAAAAACCATATACTCCCTCACAGGGCACTTGTGACAATTCACTGAGATGGGGAGGAAGACAGTATATGTGGATTCACATCCTAAAATCCTAGCTCTACCACTTATCAGCTGTATATCCTAAGACAAGTTCTTTTATCTTCCTATACTTCAATTTTGAGGTTGAAAGAGACAATGCACTTAAGAACTTAGCAAACCTAGCATAGGACCTTGCACATAGTGAGTAGACTGTACGTATGGGCTGCTATCCCACCATATCAGCAGCAAATGTCACTTTCTGTTGTCCTGATCATTCCCATTAGGATGTTTTCTCCTATAAGGAAAAGATCCTCTGATCTGTTGGAGTCAGTTCAGGGTGGTCTCCAGATGAGTGTTCTTATGGGCTGAATTGTATCCCCCAAAATTCATGTGTTAAAGTTCCAACCCCTACTGTCTCAGATTGTACCCCTATTTGGAGATAAGATCTTTAAAGATGTAATTAAGGTAAAATGAGGCTGTTAGGGTGGGCCCTAATCCAATATGACTGGTGTCCTCATACAAAGAATAATTTGGACACATACAGTCACCAGACACTTGCACGCACAGTGGAAAGACCATGTGAGGACACAGCAAGAAGGGGGCCATCTGCAAGTCAAGGAGAAAGGCCTCTGAAGAAAACCTGCTGAAACCTTGGTCTTGGACTTCCAGCCTCCAAAACTGTGAGAAAATAAATTTCTGTTGTTTAAGCCACCCAGTCTGTGGTATTTTGTTATGGCAGCCCTAGCAAATTAATACAAGGGTATAAATCTATTTTGCATATTCTTAAGAAAAGGATGCTCCATTTTCCAAAGTCCAAAGTGGGTGTCGATTTATTCAGCAAACATTTGTTGACCTCCTGATATGGACAAGGGCCTCTTCTAGTGCTGGAGGTGCCACAATGAAGCACTGTGTGTCCTCAGGGAGCTCACAGGCCAGTGGGTGACCCTGATGGTAGAGGAGGAACTGGCCACACTAGCTTTGCCGCCCTGAACATGTGGCCTCCAAGGTTGTCATGGCTGGAAAAGAGGAAGATGGAGGAGGGTCACAGGCCTCACACCAATTCCACTCCCAGTCGATGTCACATGGCCCCAACCTAACTTCAAGAAAGGCCGGAAGACATGGAAAGACTGTGGAAATTGGGTAGATACATTTGTTATATCTGCATTCTGTTCGAGAAGTTACGTGGATTCCCCAAGACCACACCACTAATAAGCAGTGGAGCCAGGAATCTAATCCAACTGTCTGACTCTAAAACCCACATCTTAGCCACCACACTGTATTGTCAGATGATGAAGAGTTTTTATCATAAGAAGATTGATATCCTGCAGACGATGGGGATGCTAAAGAGTTTTAAGCAGAAGAATGGCATGATCAAATTTTTCTTTTGGGTAGATCACTTGGGCTGTGGTTTGGATGATGGCTTTGAGAAAACAAGGCTGGAAGCAAAAAGGCTACTTGCAAAAAATAACAAGAAGCTATTGCAATTGTTCAGAGGAGAGATGTTGAGGGCTTCAAGTATGGCAATGATAGAAGGGATGGAGAGGAGGGACATATTGGAGAAGTTTGGGAGGCATGGATAAAATTAGCCAGACTTATTGATTTAGTATGGGAGTGAAGAACAGGAACTAGTCAAGAAAAATTTCTTTGTATTTGCATGGTGGCCTGGAAAGACATGTGTCACCAATGAAAGCAAAATACAAAAGGAGAAGCAGGTTTGCTGGAAAAAATGGTGATTTCCATTTTTGAAATGCTAAGTCTGAAGAATTTGGGAGACAACAAGTGGCAATGCCTATTCAACTGCTTATGGAACAATTGCAATGCTTGGGGAAGACATTGGAGTAAGAAGTCATGGATATGTAGGCAGTAGTTGAACAAGAGGGGGAGAGTTAGAATCCTGAGGAAAACAATCATCAAAAAACCAAGTTCAGGGGCCAGCCTTGAGGCCTAGTGGTTAAGTTTGGCGTGCTCCACTTAGGCAGCCAGGGTTCGGTTCCTGGGTGCGGACCTACACAACTCGTCGGCTGCCATGCTGTGGTGGTGACCCACATACAAAACAGAGGAAGATTGGAACAGACGTTAGCTCAGGGCAAATCTTCCTCAGCAAAAAAAAAGACCAAGTTCACAAGTGATGATAGAATCAAAAGCTGCAGAGTCCAATATAAAGAATATCAGTTGGATTTTGCCATTCAAAGTCATTGATGACCTTAGTGGAAAGAGCTTCTGTGGAGTGGGAAAGGTGGGGCAGAAGTCAGATAGCCATGTTCCAGAGTGAAAATGAATGTAAAATGCTACCCCTTTTAATCCTCTCAATAGAAGAGGTATTATTGTCCCCACTTTATAATGAAGCTCAGTGGTGACTTGCAATATCGTGCAGTGACTGAGAACTCAGACTCTGGAATGCTGCTATCTCTGATTGGGTTCCTTGGTATTAGACTGTGAGATAGATATTTGTATGTAGATTTATTGAGGAGCATTTTCTTTCTTTCTTTCTTTCTTTTTTTTTTTTTTTTTTGAGGAAGTTTGGCCCTGAGTTAATATCTGTTGCCAATCTTCCTCTTTTCCTTTTTTCTCCCCAAAGCCCCTATATATCCTAGGTGTAGGTCCTTCTAGTTCTTCTATGTGAGATGCTGCCTCAGCATGGCTTGATGAGGGGTGAGTACGTCCACACCCAGGATCCGAACCTGCAAACCCTGGGCCGCTGAAGCGGAATGCACAAACTTCACTGCTACACCACCAGGCCAGCCCCAGAGGAGCATTTTCAAAACCAACATCTGTAAAGAAATGAGGGAAGCAGGATTGGGCAGAGGTGATGAAGTAGCTACAAAGGGCTAATCTGATCTTGCAAGTGCTCTTGAGTTGGCAAGGGACTTCAAGTTGCCCCTAACGTAAGCAAAGGGATTTTGGCCACATACTGACTAGACACTGGATATGCTGCCCCCAAGAAAGGATATAACCTTGGGTGAGGCAGCTCCCTTTGGTCAAGGGCAATGCCCAGAGAGGGACTCAGCTGAGAGCCATCAGGACCCAACCCTCCAGCAGCTGGGGAAAGGAGTGCTTCAGCTGTGAACAGGGTGTCTGGGAAGCACGTGACAGCCTCCATACACTGCCTGTCTAGGTACTAATCTCAGTTCCACCATTTACTAGCTGTGCAACCTTGGTTAGTTTCTTCATCTCTCTGTGCCTCCATTTCCTCATCTCTAAGGTGAGAATAATAATAAACTTACCCCCATAGAGTTGTTGTCAAAATAAAATGAGTTAATAAAACTGTTTCAAAATGCCTGCTGCATAGTCAGGACTTCATAAGGATAAGCTACAATTATTAAAGGTAGAAATCCACTACAATCCAGGCCTCCTGATTTCCAGTCCTGCGCCATTTCTTCATACCATTCAGCCTCCATTCTTATTCTGTTCCCAGTCTATGTAGTACATAAGCACTGTGTGCGACACTGTGCTACCCATCACTATTTTGCTCTTTACAAAAGTATGTATTAATTTAGTATTACCAAAACAACGATCCCTAACAAATAACCTGGAAATTTCAGTGGCTTGCAGCAATATGGTGCTCCCTCAGACATCTGTGGGCTCCTCCGATATGGGCTGGGCTGAGCTGGGCCTGAATCCTAGCTGCAGGCTGGGTCCAGGCCTACTCCACGTCTCTCATCTTTCTTAGATTAGCAGTGTCCACAGCATGTTCTTCTCATGGCGAAAGGCAGGAGCTCAAGAGAGCAAGCCCACATGTGCAAGCACATTTCAAGCCTTTGCTCACACCTGTCGACATCCCAATGGCTACAGCAGTCCAGGTGGCTAAGCCCAAAGTCAAGCGCAGCAGGGTGAGGAGGGTATACACAGCACTCACAGAGACTGAAGGAAGAGAGGGATGGAAATTTGCTAAACAATAATCTTCTGTACACCCTGATGAACAAAGATTTTGTAATAGAAAAGAAGATACTTGTGACCAGCACAATACAAAAAAAAAGCTTTAATTGAAAGCCTTGGCTAAGTATTGCTGATATGTCTGGCTATGTCCTTCTAGCCTCTCTCTAACTTAGTCTCCTCATTTGTAAAACATAAGCATAATATCCCTTTCTATTTAACTCACAGAAAAGAGATGTCATCATTCTTATCCACGTATGCTTTCTTGTGGAATGCTGCAGTACCTCTTTTTAAGATAAATTGGTATTTTCTGCCATCTAGCATGCTTCTAATCCTTTACTGAGAGTCCCAACATGGGTACTGATCCCCCAGAACTGTCACAAAATGCCAGGAGAATGCAGGAGTGATGTCCTTAAGTAGACACTGTGGCTGGAATCTAGAGTACTACAGGTTTCTTAAGCACTGGATCTTCATCTTATGGGCTTCTACTTATCCTGACAATGCTGAGTATATAGTGAGCCTTCCATAATTTCTAGTTGAATTTCCTGAATTCCATATGTTTTCAAGAATGATTGAATAGAGGATAGTAACCAAACACTGCTGAGACCCGAGACACAATTCAGCCAGTGGCCTCTGTGAAAAATCTAACGCAATCTCTGCCTACCTTAGCTACTAAATGCCCAGCTTTGCACTTTCCTCTTTAACTCATATTTGGACACTACCTACAAAGAAGCAGCAAATTTCCTCAGAATGGAACAAAAGAATGATGATCCAGCAAACTGCAGCTTCTGATCCAAAAAAATTATATTTCTAATCCATTAAATTACAGTGACACAGATGCCAAACTTCTATAGCTTCTTAGTTTGATGAAATTGGTTTACACAAAGATGAAATCCTCTTCTCTCTGCTAGCCAGAAACAGGCATAATTTCTTTATTTCAATAAAAACTTTATTGCTACAGCACCATCCAGCTCCTTAAACACATTCTGAAATCATTTTGATCTCAGGACCTCTTTTTCACGCCTCTGCCAGATTGATCTTACAAAAGTGCTATGGGACTTCCAGAGGAAAACACAGGAGAAAATCTTAGTGACAGTACTCATTTGCTAGGCTGCCGTAACAAAGTACCACAAACTGGATGGCCTAAACATCAGAAATGTAATGTCTCACAGTTCCAGAGGCGAGAAGTCTGAGATCAAGGTGTTGGCAGGGCTGGTTCCCTCTGAGCGCTGTGAAGAGAAATCTGTTCAATGTCTCTCTCTTCTTCTGGTGCTTTGCTGGCATTTTTGGCATTTCCTGGTTTGTACATGCATCACCCCAATCTCTGGCTTATGGTCACAGGACATTCTGCCTGTGTGTGGGTGTGCTCCCAAATTTCCTTTTATAAGGATACCAGTCATCTTGGATTAGGACCGACATGGTGAGTTCATTTTAACTTGATTACCTCTGCAAAGACCCTATAAAATAAGGTTACATTCTGAGGTACTGGGGTTAGGACTTCAATATATTAATTTGCGGTCACTGCCTAATCCAGTGACCTTGGGTGAGTCAAAGATTCCTTACAAACTATAAAAGAAGAAAATTCATAAATTGGATATCATCAAAATTAAACACTTCTGCTCTTTAAAAAACACTATTAAGAAAATGAAAAGTGGGCCAGCCCAGTGGCGTAGGGGTTAAGTTCGCGCACTCTGCTTTGGTGGCCCGGGGTTCGTGGGTTCGGATCCTGGGCGCAGACTGATGCAGCGCTTGTCAAGTCATGCTGTGGCGGCGTCCCCTATAAAGTAGAGGAAGATGGGCATGGATGTTAGCCCAGGGCCAGTCTTCCTCAGCAAAAAGAGGAAGATTGGCAACAGATGTGAGCTCAGGGCTAGTCTTCCTCACACACAAAAAAAAGAAAATGAAAAGACAGACGAGCCATAGACTGGGCAAAAATATTTGCAAAATATATATCTGATAAAGCTCTTATGTCTAGAATATACAAAAAAAGTATTACTCAACAACAATAATAAGACTCAATAGGAAAAATACAACTCATAATCAGAAAATAAACAACCCTATAAAAAATGGGCTAAAGATTTGGCCAGACACATCACCTACCATACAACACACCAGTTCAAATCCTAGGTATTTACACAAGAGAAACAAAAACCTATGTTCACACAGAGGCCTCTACATGAATGTTCATAACAGCTTTATTCATGGTAGCCAAAACCTGGAAACAACCCAAGTGCTCATCAACTGGAGAGTGGATGAACCAATTGTGATATATGTGTACAATGGAATATACTCAACATAAAAATAATGAACTATTAATACATGTATGAAAAGACTACATACTTTATATTTCCATTTACAAAGCATTGTAGAAAAGGCAATATTATAGGGAGAGAAAAATCAACCAGTGGTTAACAGGAGCTGGGGGTAGTGGAAGGGAATTGACTGGAAAGGAACACAGCGGAAGTGTTGGGGTTAATGGACATTCTGTATCTTGATTGTGATGATGGTTAGATGACTCTACATTTGCCAGAAACTCATTGAACTAGACCCTTGTAAAAGTGAATTTATTTTATGTAAATTATGCCTGAATATTTTCAAGTGCTTCAGTATCTCTCACTCTCTCAATCGCCTACAAAGATTTCTGGAGAAACCCCCCTCCGATCGTCCACACAGAGTCTTCAATGACTGGGTGATGTAGCTCACTCCTTTCAGCTCATCGCTAGAGCCCGCTTCCCAGTAGGAACATAATGCATGCTTGCTGACTTTACTATTGTCCATCTAATCGTTCTGTGGAATGGGACAAAAATGACAAACCTATGGGTGAGTGTTTCCAGCCCCTCTTCCTGCCAAATAAATCAGGTTCTGATTCTGCCCATTGCTTAGTTCCTTCCCTCCTCTCCCACTGAGCAGAAATAAGCAAGACTCAGGTTGTTGGGAGGCAGAGTTAGGAACAGGAGCTGAGAATCAAAGTTCTATTCTCAGGAGAATGGGAGTGAGAGTAAAAAGGAGCCTCACTTCCCAAGGGGGTCTCACACCTGGAGGTGTGGAGGCCCAGGACAGAGCTGGGAGAGGCGAGTTAGGGGTGGGTTAGAAAAGGACTGGGGAGAGCCAGGAAGGATGAGGGAGAGGGTCCTTCTGTGGGGGAACAATGACAGGACTGGGAGTTGCAGGTGCTAGAGAATAGGAGGGAAAGGGGATTTTAGTAAGAACTGCCTTGAGTTCTGCCTTTGATTTGCATGTAATTTGAATTCCTGTTCGTACCGCTCTCCGAATGCGGCTCCACTCCTGAATGAACCACAAGGGTCATGATTTCAAGGTGATCATATGTGCAAGAAGCATTTATTAAACACCTTTTGGGAATCCCACATCTTACTGTGGCAGCCCAGGGGAGGCAGCATATATAAAAGACAATATTGGAGATACTTGATTAGCTAAAAGATGAAATATAATCAATAACATTTTTACAGCCATTTAAAACTTTCAAAAATCTTAGTATGTTTGATATGTTATGATTTTACTGAATCCTTGTAAGAACTCTATGAGGTAAAGGGGACAGGCGATATTTGTATTATCTGACCTAAATGATCTGACAGTGGCTGATATGCAGTTTGGTGGCAAGAATCTGAAAGCTTGTCCTCTTTGTTCTTGCTAACCTCTTGCTCTCTCTGGTCTGGGAAGAAACATGGAATACAGACAGAGACCCTGCAGCAGAAGCCCAGTTTCTGGTGTGTCAAGTGGCTTTTCAGGATTACAAGAGACATGCCTGGTTACCTTCAGTGACAAGCGTCTCTCACAAGATTCAGGAGCACATTAGGTCTCACAGGTCATCAACTCCCTCTTGGCTATTCACTCCCTCTTGGTCCCAAAGACTTGGCTACACAGCAGGTCTCATGGAGCACCAGCATGTATCACAGCAAACAGTGAAATATAACTTCCATTTCTGCATATCTCCTGGAGTCCATAGTTATTATAAAGAAAGAATCAAATGGATCAATTTATCACCATCCCCCATGGAGTTCCTCTATAAAGCTTGGTTTCACCCAAAACCCCACAAAGTCATCTGACCTCCCTGGTTCTCTTCAGAAGAGGGCTGTGGGTGTGGTAGGCAGTGATGGGTGGGGAGAGGCTGTGACTTCGAGGCCAATGACGCAAGTAACCTTGCTATTGTGCCGTATTTCCTAAAACAATAAATATATAGGCTTGTGTTTTCCGGCTGTTTTGTTTTGTTTTTGCCACAGTGTAAACATACTACCTCATGTGCTCACACATTATTGTTTTAAATCCTTTCAGGCATCATGGGACTTCAGAGCACTTACTTTTAATTCCTCCTACCCACCCACTTTTTCTCCACTACATTCTCTCGGCTTGGCCACTCAGAGTGTGTTGATCCAGAATTTAGCCGGTAAAGGAAGAGAAACATCTATGCTGTTATTTCTTCAATGACTCTGAGCCCAATTCAACAGCAGCACTCATATGTAGGTATCACTTATCATTAAGGGATTATGAAAGTCCTTGAAATAATCATTTTTCAAAACTGATACAAATTATCAGTGGTTTATATTATTTACTATATTTTAAAGTTTCATGGAAAAAATCATGAAACAATCTGCTGTAACTCAAGGTTTGAGTGTTTTCAAATGAAAAATAGATGATTTTTAAATATAAATATATTTTTAATAAAGCACCGACAAATGAAGAGTCATGACTATTGTATTCAGAGTAACTTGATATCACTCAATTCTACAACACTGTCATAAAGAAGGATTAACAGCTCAACAGCTGCACTGTAAGTATAGCGATTACTGTTGTGGAATTCAGGAATCTGCAAACTACCCCCATCTACATCTACAAACTACCTCATCATATTTAACTAAATCAAAGCATCTACAGAGCAGTTGTTGAATCAATATAGGATTAAGAAAGGATTGTTGACATTACATCACTTAAATCATAGATCTCAATCCCTATAATAAAGTCAACCACTGCAATGTTTGCAGAAAAAGAATGAGATCATAGGACTGACCTTTTTACCTAAGATGAAAGAATCCATCTGGAGAGATCACATTACAGCAGTAGCCCTTGCTGTCTCGCTCTCAAATCCCATCTGAGCATTTCGTGGTAGGCCTTCCCATCTTGTCTGGGTGAGTTTATCAGGAGTTATTCGGATTAGACTCAGGAGCCAAGAATTATTAGTAGGCAGCCATCTACACTGTGACTTGGAGGATTCTGGAAAGGATCCCCTTCCACAAATATATCTCCTCTACTCTCTATTAGGATATCTGAAATCCAGGTCTTGAAGGCATTTCAGATTTCCTGACATTTTTGTTGCCAAAGAGTCTGGTTGGTTCTTTCTCCAAACACAAGACTTGCAGAGCTGACCCTGTCATCTGATGGATGACACATACAATACTAGTAACGTAATAACTTTGGAATGGATAACTGACATATGATGAGGTTCATAATCCAGTCATTTATGCCTTTTCTGTTAAAGTGACCATTAGCTAAATACACAGTATAACATATATAGCAAGATTTAAAAGAATTATATGCTACCTCTTTAACTTACAGCTTATCCATTAAAACTTGACTTACTCTTGGCTTACAAACTTAAAATGAAATTTTTCTGAGAATATCACAAAGGTCTGAAATTATGTTTTACATCAAAAACCCATCTGTCTATTTTATGTGATTGCTTGTCTAATCAGAGAAAGAAATTGCTTTTTTTTTTTTCTGGTTCTACTCATTAGCCTAAAGCATCTCCTCCATTTGCATCTTCTATTCACTTTGTAAAATTCCATTGCCTTCTCTCTTTCTTTGCATCTCTGACTTCTTTCCCAGATTAATTGAAGAAAATCACTGAGAAATTATGATACTCTCATATTTGATGTTGGCCCTGTTAAGGGATTTTCCCAAAACTGCTCAAAATTCAACTTAGACATGTGACCAACCTCTTGTAACATCACTCTGATCCACAACCCCCTTGAAAGTTGTGCACTGAAATGAACAAACAGTCACAATATCTGACTGAAACTCTGAGCCAACTTTGTTTTGTCTTGTCTTTCTTCTGAACACTGTAAATAGATTCTGAAAATACGCTGAAAAATTTTTAACATACTTGTAAGACATTTGGTATAAATATGTTGGCAGTTTAATTACGAATCGTCCCATGACTTCTCTTGAAAATCACAGGGAAAAACACAGAGAGGTTTTTTTAAGCCACAAACTCAATTTTCATGAAACTAGGAAACATAGAAAGCCTGCTATATCTAAATTGGATGGAAGTGTTTTCAAAAGCAGCTAAGTTCACCAGAACTCTTCAGGAGTCTGGGCAGAAGGCAGAAATGAGAATAATAGGAGAGCACAGAGCGATGTAGCAGAAACAAGCCTCAGAAATCACCAGAAAAGTATTCTCCCCGAAGAGGAGGATCTCACCCTGAGTGAGACCTGCTGTGGACAGGAGTGGTGGGGAAAATAAAGAGAGAGAAATGTGGAAGGCACCCAGGGGTATCCAGAGCAGCAGACAAAATACACCCTCTAAAAATGAAGGGATCACCTTTTGGGTAGGTACAGCATTGGATGAAGCAAGCAGGAGAGTACAAAACAGGCTGCAGATAGCATACTGAACCACGTGAAGTTCAGAGGGGCATTCACAGAGATGACATATTTAAAGAAAAAAAAGGAAAGGGGGCAGAAAAAGATTTGAAGCAGTAATGACTGAAAACGTCCCACATTTGATGAAAAACATGAATCTACACAGCCAAGAAGCTCAACAAACTCTAAGTGGGATAAATTCAAATAGATTCACGCCTATTCACATCATATTCAAACTGCCAAAAGACAAAAACAAATTTTTGAACATAGCAAGAGAGAAACAATTCACCACAATGTAGCCTCAATAATATTTACAGCTGACTTCATCAGAAACAATGGAGGCTAGAAGGCAGTGGGATGACATATTCAAAGTGCTAAAAGAAAAAAAGTCAACTAAAAATTATATATCCAGCAAAACTATCCAAAATGAAGATGAAATAAAGACATACCCAGATTTTAAAAAGATTGAGAGAAGCTGTTACTAACAGATCTGCCCCTACAATAAATTCTAAAGTCCTTCCATCTGAAAAGAAATAACACTAGACAGTACCTTGAAGTCACATGAAGAAATAAAGAGCACCTGTAAAGTTAATGACATAGTGGATTAGTTTCCTATGACTACTGTGACAAATTACA
Source organism: Tapirus indicus (assembly GCA_031878705.1). NCBI lineage: Eukaryota > Metazoa > Chordata > Mammalia > Perissodactyla > Tapiridae > Tapirus > Tapirus indicus. The sequence goes on from CM062918.1 coordinate 123,988,302, forward strand.
GAAAATTTAGTGGCCTAAAACAATGCAAATTTGTTATCTCATGGTTTTAAGTTTAGAAGTCCAACACAGGTCTCAGTGGGCTAAAATCAAGGTGTCAGCAGGTCTGCATTCTCTTCTGGGAGCTCTAGGGGAAAATCCACTGAATTCCTTTTTCCAGCTTCTAGAAGCCACATGCATTCCTTGACTCATGGTCCCCTTCCTACATCTTCAAAGTCAGAAATGGTGATTTGAGTCCTTCTCATATCATACAACTCTGACTTCCTCTTCTGCTTCCTTCTTCCACTTTTAAAGACATTGTGATTACATTGTATCCCCCCGTCTAATGCGGGATACCCTCCCCTATTTTAAAGTCAGCTAATGAGCAGCCTTAATTTTATCTGGAACTTTAATTCCCCTTCACCATAGAATCTAACATAATCACAGGTTTCAAAGATTAGGACATAAACATCTTTGAGGAGTCATTGTTCTGTCTTCCACATACAGGTAAATATAAAAGACAGTATACTTTTTTACTTATTTCTCCTTTTAATTGATTTAAAGGACAACCACATAAAATAATAATGATACAGCTATATTGATGTACTTATATAAAGATATAATCAATATGGCAGTAATAACACAAGGGAAGGGGAAGGAAAGGGAGCTATATTAAAGCAGAACATATACTATTGGAATTAAGTTTGCATTATTCTAAAATAGATTGTTTTATGATAAGATACATATTATAATCCCAAGACCAACCACTAAGAAAATAATTCAAAAAATATATAGTAAAAAGAACCAACAAAAGAATTAAAATGGTACATCAGAACATACCTATTTAACATACAGAAGGTGATAAAGGAGAAACAAAAAAAGACATGAGATGTGTAAAGAAAAGTCTTTCACTATACCAACAGAGGAGGTAACCCTTGTGCTACTCACCCACACTTCCCTAATCACCTGCCAGTAGTTGGTTCAGGAAAATACAAGGCATCAAATACGAATTACAAAAATAAATGATCCAGTTTAAAATCTGTATACAATAAGAAACATGTGGGAAAGCACAGCAAACCTTTCCTATGAAAAAAAGCCTACCAGAAAGAGTTGTCACTGAGCAGATAAGAATTGCATTCATTGCAAATCAAAACCACAATGAGATATCACCACACATCTGTCAGAATGGCTATTATTAAAAAGACAAGAAATAACAAATGTTGGAGAGGATGTGGAGGAAAGGGAACCCTCATACACTGCTGGTGGGAATATAAATTAGTGTAGCCACTATGGAAAACAGTATGGAGATTCCTCAAAAAAATTAAAAATAGAACTACCATATGATCCAGCAATTCTATTTCTGGATATTTATCCAAAGAACATGAAAACACTAATTCACAAAGATATATGCACCCCTATGTTCATTGCAACATAATTCACAATAGCCAAGGCTTGAAAACAACCTAAGTGTCCATCAATGGATGAGTGGATAAAGAAGATGTTGTGTATATATATGATGGAATACTACTCAGCCATAAAAAAGATGAAATCTTGCCATTTCCAACAACATGGATGGACCTTGAGGGTATTATACTAAGCAAAATAAGTCAGACAGAAAAAGGCAAATACTGTATGATGTCACTCATATGTGGAAGATAAACAAACACATAGATACAGAGAACAGATTGATGGTTACCAGAGGAGAAGGGGATGGTGGAAAGGCAAAAGAGGTAAAGGGGCACATGTGTATGGTGACAGATGGAAATGAGACTTTTGGTGTGAACACAATGTAGTCTAAACTGAAATGTAATGATGTACACTTGAAATTTGTATAATGTTATAAACCATGACCTTGATAAAATGTGAATATTCATACCTGAAAAAAAGAAATATATTCAAATAGAATCACAACTATGAAGGAAGACTGCAAAGCAGAAGTATAAGAACTGAGGGAAGAAAGAAAGAGACAACAGACATTGATAGCTGATACATAACAGGAAGAAGAGGAAGAGGAACTGGCAGGACTCAGGAAAGAAAACAAAAAAAATCAAACATAAATAATAAATCATTTAAAATCACAAGGGAAAATAGATATTATGGAAAGCAACAAAAGAGACAGGAAAGAAATGGGAAAAGCAAGGAAAATGAAACCAAAATAGAGAAAGAGATCAAAGGGATTAGAGATAAAATCATAGATATAGAACACAGGCAAAGGTTATCCTACATACGCATAGAGTCCAAAAGAAGGAAGTCAGAACAGTGGAATAGAACACATATTTGAAAATGTAATTATAGAAAATATTCCTGAAATACGTGATTTAAGTCTATCTATTGAAAAGGCACACTGTATATCAGAGAAACTTGGCCCCACACCAACAATACTTAGGCACATGTTAGTAAAACCATCATCTTTAAAGAAGAAGAAAATCATTTGGAAATGCAAGCAAAAGGATTACATCACTTATGACCAAAAAAAACCAGAAAGAAAATCAGGATGATATCATATTACTCAACAGCAACATTTAATGCCAGAGAATAGTTTAAACATTTATAATATTTTAAAGGAAAGTTATGAACCAGCCTAGCATTATTTCTAATCTAAAGCCTAGAGATGATAGCTTTATTTAGTTTTGATTCAAGTGTATAAAATTAAACAGAAGTCTTGGTTCGTGACATATTTTCATCCTTAGTCCACACGTGTTCTTCAAATATGTATGTATACATATATGTATTTATTTAATTTATGATAATTTTATGCTAAATTATTATTAAAATAAGCCATTGTATTAAATAATACCATAAATATCCATGAAACCAACATGAGAACTTGAACAATAATTTTCATCTATCTCTCCTAACCCATCCATCTGCCTCTTCCCACCAGAGATATCACCATCTTGACAATTTTTTTATTATTCCCTTGTACACAGATAGTATTATCACATAAATGTATTCATAAATAAAAATTGCTTTGCTTTAACTTTATACAAAGGGTATCATATTGTATGTAATATGTATGCCATACATACATATAATATGTATGTATGTAATATGTATGCCATATGACTCTTCATTTTGTCACACAATATTACCATACTTCATTGAATATAAGGCCCCATCAAATGTAAGATACAGCATTATTTTACATAATAAAATAAGAAAAAATATCTTCTAATTAAACAGTGACCTGCCATTAATTGTAAGAAATATCACAATTTTACAGATGTAAAGATGAGAATTAATAAAATATAGCACATTGCTAAGATTCATCTATACTGTTGAGCATGACTGTAGGTTATTAATTTGGACTGATGTATAAAATTCAATTGGAACAATATACCCTGATGTACTTATCTATTTGCTTTTTGACAGTCATTCAGTTTTTGCTATTACAAATAATACTGTTACAAACATTGTTGTATGTGACTCCTGTTATACCTGTGCAAGAGTTTCTCTTGAGTAGGAGTGAAATTTCTGGGTCATAACAGAATAATGAATGTTTAACTTGACAAGTTGTTGCAAACCTGTTTTCCAGTGGTTGTACCAATTTACACTCTTGTCAAAACTGAGATTTTGATCACATTCTCGCCAACAATGAATACTATCAAATGGCTTTGAAGATTCCAGAATTCAGGGAATGATGTCCATGTGAATTCTTCTTATAGAAACTACTAGAAGAAAACCTGTAACCTGGCAAATAATGACTGAGGAACCCTCAGTAAGAAGACTTCTCAAATACCTGTAGACATCAGACCAAAAAAGAAGGATGACAATAGAATGAGTGGCATATGATCTGACAACTTAAAAAAGATAAAACTAAAAAAAATGGAAAGAAGGAAAGAAGGTAGAGAACAGAATAATCTCACTGACTGCTTCATCTATAGTATAGAAATCAAGAGACATTTCAAGTTGAAAAACCAAGTTTTAGAAATATAACCTACTTAACAATACAAAAGTCAACACTAAGAAAGGTGATACTATTAACTAAAATTATATGATGGAGGGAAAGGGATGAAGGGGAAGAAGAGAATACAAGCTAATTTTATGCTGCTCATATTAGAAAAATTATAGATATGATTCTAAAGAAAAAAGAGAATAAAGGTATTAAAGATATAATTACGTAGCCATGAAACAAAAGAGACCACATAGAACAGACTTTTAAAATGGTACATATATAACATTATAGAATTAAAATTAATCAAACCAATAAATGTAGGTCTAATTGACCTAGTAAAAGAAAAAGATTGATTTTCAGATTGAGTCACAAATCTAGGTCACAAAACTCAATTACTAGGCTATATATAAGAGTAACCCTAAAAATAAAATTATTCAGAAAAGTTAAAAATAAAAAGATGAACAAAGATATACAGGAAAATGCCAAACAGGAAGAAAATAGTGGTTGCAGTATAATATTAGAGAAGGCAGAATTCAGGCCAAAAAGCAATAATATAGAGAGCTAGTCTCTGCACCTCAAGGCCTTCAGCTAATTCCAAAGATGGGCATGGTGAGAGATTCAAGAGCTAAACTGAAACCTCTGAAAAGCAGGGCAGAAATTCCCATAGTTCATTGGTGCCAAGCAGACAAAGACCTCCCCGTCTCTTAACTGAAATCTCTCAAGGGCCATGCCCTAGGTATGGGGCAAACAAGAAGTAGACTGAATCTTGCCTTAACCCAGCTCAGTTCCTGATTGGATTAAAATGAGTCCCTCCTTCTCCCACTGTATTTTCTTAGAGAAGAATTTGAACTTTCTCCGTTGAAAGGCATCGTCATCTGGAGCCTCTACTTCTCTACACAATTTCCAGCATTAAATAAAAAATTACTAAGCATGCAAAGAGCCATATGACTAATAATCAAGAGAAACAAACAAATACACAGAGGGGCTTGTTAAGAAGGAGATCTATGCGGAGTTCTTCCTAAGTACATCTTAGAAGCAGGAGCAGAGGAAGCAGCCAAGCTTTTCATCCCAACCTCCCAGCTGCCTCCGCACCTCTGTGAATTACCCAGAGCGCTGGCAACTTTTAGCTTCTCGTGTCTCAGGGACAAGGCCCACTTTGCCCTTCAAAATTCCTTTCTCTCTTCATAGCCTCGCAGAAGGGGAAAAAATTATATTCACCATAGGAGGTGATAAAGGTTTAGAAACATAAAAACCTCATCAATAATCCCAGTAACGGTCACCTCATCCCCAGACCCAGTCAGCTGTTTCCCAGGCAACTAGTTTCAAAATTTCAACTTGCTTTTGCTCCTAAGAGACATCTTCTAAGTGTCTCGTTTTTCAGCTCCTTTATGATTGTCGTTTCCTGAAATTTTTACAGTGCGATCTGAGACGCAGCTGCACTATTTTTCAAGAACCATATTCCCTTTGAAGAACATAGCATTTGTGTAAATATAAAACAATAGAACTTGGTTTTAAAAACGAGGTATAAAATATTTTTTGCATAATCTCCCCCTTTTTCCTTTCTCCCTGCTTTTTATTCTAAATTACAAAGTAAAAAAAAATTAAAAACTAAGAATAAAGACAATTCTTTTTATAAAAAGTCAGACTCACCGCTAAGAGGGCACAATCCCCCAAGGCAGCCAGGCCTCACTCTACAAATCCCTACTCTACAGATGAGGAATCTCTTAACAAGCCAGTCTCAAAATCAGGAACTAAAAGCAGACTCAGATTTTCTAAACTGCTGGGTGAAAAATTACCCTTCTCCTCCCTGAACAACTTTGGCTAACAATTAATTAGTAATATCTAATAATAATATTAAAAATAATAAAGATCCTATGAAACAGAGAATCATTTAGTTTGACTAATATGCTAAATGGAGAATGTGAAACTGCTCCTTGATCAGATATTACTACAACATTGTGGCTTAGTTTCTATGACCAAAAATACGATCATTTATCTTTCCTCTTTTGATTTTGATTTTCATAAAAATCAAAACAGAAATTGGCAGTTTTCCAGGAGTCTCAGGCCACAAAGATTATCTGCAATTTTGGAAACAAAAATAAAGATAACCAAATGATTGATATATTCAAGTTGTTTTCTTGAACTGCTATCAAGTTGATAGAAGCTTTTAGCTTCCAAAGGAAGAAATCCTTCTAATTCTGTTTTATGTCTAAAATATTAAACTTTTAAAAATTCAAGTCACCCTGCAAGAGTTCTTTTAGCATGCTCATCATAGGCAAACTTCTTCCATACTTTTTCTCTCCACTTAAATTCCTAACAGTGAGATGAATTAATGAACAGATGAGTGATGGTTAATTTTATGTGGCAACTCAACAGGACTATGAGGTGCCCAGATGGGGTGTATCTGTGAGGGTGTTTCTGGATGAGATTAGTATTTGAATCTGTAGACTGAGTAAAGCAAATTGCCCTCCCATAAGTGAGTGGGCATCATCCAAACAATTGAGGGCCTCAGTAGAACAAAAAGGTGGAGGAAGGGTGAATTCGTTCACTCTGCCCATTTTTGAGCTGGGACATTGGTCTTCTCCTGCCCTTGGACTGGAACTTACACCATCAGCCCTCCTGGGTCCAGGTTTCAGACAACAGATCATGAGACTTCTCAGCCTCCAAAATCACATGAGCAAAAGCCAATTCCTTATATATATATATATACATATATATATATATATATATATATATATATATATATATATTTTGGTGAGGAAGATTGGCCCTAAGCTAACATCCATTGCCAATCTTCCTCTTTTTTTGCTTGAGGAAGATTGGCCCTGAGCTAACATCTGTGCCAATCTTCCTCCATTTTATATGTGGGTTGCCACCACAGCATGGCTTGACAGTGGTGTATGTTCATGCCTCAGATCCAAACCTGTGAACCCCAGGCCACCCAAGTGGAGCAGCCCGCTATGCCACCTGGCTGGCCCTAATTCCTTATCTTATAACCCCTCCCCCTCCCTCTCTCTCTGCCTCTCTTGCTCTATATGTATATCTCCTATTGGTTCTGTTTCTCTGAAGAACTCTGACTAATATGATTAAGTCAATTTCATTTTTTGCCTCCAGGACTGTAGGAATGATCTCTTATTAGCTACATTCTACAGTTACTGAGAAAAAGTGGCAGGGAATCAACAAGTAAGAAAATAATAAGTACTGACAATAACAACTCACATCTGCTGTGCACCCAGCACAAAGCAGGGCATTGGGGCAGGGGTGGGGTGGAGAGAGGTACCAAGGAAGAATCACACATCTTCAACATGCTTCACTGTGGCATTTCCGGCATCACCCCCCACCACCATCCTATAGGCACCCATACAACTTATGGCATGCCCTGATTTTAGAGCCTTGGGAAATGGGTAGCTCAGGTGAATTTTTCACTGGAAGGATTTAACTTTGTTCCTAGTTCCCAAAATGATGGCAACATAGTTTATACAACTATCCACTTTGTTTCCACGTCTACTCTTCTCCCTCCATCTTTTCTTTCTTTTATACCTAATAGTTAAAATACTCAGAGTGAACCAGAATCATTTCATCTCTAAAACTCTAGTAGGTATTTAATGAGTTGGGCACATACACTTGGTAGGTTTCTCATACAAACTAAATTTTCAGATAAGAGGAGAGTGAGATGAAGAGGAATCTAAAGAAAAATTAGAAGTCAAAAGGGAAAATAAATAAGGATGGTGAAGCACAAAAGCTTGCCAAAAATGGTGTCAGTGACCTTTAAATGGCATGTTGACTCAAAAGTGTTCTTTTTACAGCAAAAAAGGACACACTAAGAGTTAAGAATTCTGGAATGTTTTACAGAGGATCGAGAAATTTGTGTGGGCAAAAATAGTTTTCAAAATTCTGAGGACAAAAAACATCAGCCTTCCTCTGCCTGGTATTGGTAACAGAGAAGGAAGGCGGCCCCAGGGTGAAGGTAAACTGCCTGAAGGCCCTTCCCCTGCTTGTCCAGTGTGCGTGGGCAAAGGCAGAGGCTGGCCACAGTCCAGTTCACTTCCATATTCTCATTTGTTGACTTTTAGAAATTCTTCCATAATAGATGAAGTTTCTTTCTCTATCTCTTTTGACTTCTGTACGTTGCTACAGCTCTCAAAAGAGCAGAGTTACGCAAAGTCGCATCCACTTGAAGGGGATCAGGACATGCCACTCTAGAATATGTCACTTAGGCATAAGGATTAGTTTGAGCAGAAGGCAATTGAGAATCACCAGATGCAGGAAGGGTTCTCTGCCCTCCCCTGTCTACCTGAAAGCCAGGCATAAATTTCCCTCTATGAAGGTGTGTCCCCCCACACCACTAGGAGGGGAAGAGCAACTCTTATACCCAGAGATGGGCAGTCAACACTGAGGTGAGTCTGCATAAACAGACCTTCCTAAAATAACCCTTATCTTCCATCAGCTCCCCCTGTACTTCCTAGTCACTCGCCAATGATTCATCATCCCCTGAACCCCAAACCCCCTTTCCTCCTTTACAATGGTACATAAGCCCCTAGGTCTAACCACGTCTTTGAGTTTCACTTCTTTTCTGTGAACTCTCGTGCACATTTATAAAAATTGAGTATTTTTTCTCTTGTTAATCTGTCTTTTGTTAGTTTAATTCTCAAGGCCCCAGTTACCGAACATAAGAGGATAGAGGAAAAGTTTTTCCTCCCTGACACATTCTGTTAAATTTCTCTAAGACTCTCGATAGATGATAGATAGATAGTTAGATAGATAGATAGATAGATACAATATCCTCTCTATCTATGTACAGAGAGAGATCTATTTTCCCACTGTGTCCTTTACAGGTGTGTGCATGTATATGTATATAGTGTATGTATAATAGATTATACAGTGTATCTATAATCTATATGCAAATAGATTATATATATGTCAAATGATTTTAAACTCCATACTTAAGCTTTGCTTTGCAAGTGTCATAAATTAAAAATTACCCTGAAGACCACATTTACAATCTTATAAAACAAGCAGTGGGAAAACAGATCCACCATAAAGAAATGCACTTTATAGCATTTTTAAAAACAAAGCTCTTCAATTATTAAGGTATACTGCTAATCACAGTTAGTACAACATGTTGATTTCATTCCATTACAAAACCTCATAGAGGGTCTGTCAAACTGATTGACAGCATAATCCATTACTCTAATTTAGCGGTTCTCTGCAGGGTATAGCAAAATTAACAGTGTCCTCAAATAACCGTCACCAAGTGACAGCTCAACAAAAGACCTAGGGAGACAAATGTCTGTGTTATTATACTACACAAGCAATCTTATTTTGTGTTTAAACCCCACAGTCAATTCTAAACCCAGATATCTCTGAAAATCAGATTTCCAAGTTGAATATAAACATGAGATGGTAAAAACAGAGCCCAAGGGCAGAGAGGCATGTCCAGGGTTGTGAATACTTTTGAAAGAGACCAAGAAATAGCTCTACAGCCATGCAAGTTGTCAAGCACATTAAACCAATCTATTGAAGAACCGTCTCGATTGCATGAGTTAATAGACCTGGCCTACTGAGTCAGTGTAACTCAAGATAATGCCAGAATATGTGAAAAATTAATTCAGCCATGGTTGCAAATGTGTTTTATGCCCATAAAAATATAGCCTATAAATTAGATCATGCCTTTTCCTTTGTAGAAAGTTTTGCATGTTAAAAAATGAAGCTGACTAAAAATAAAAACAAATGATAGCCCCTGAGAACAAATGCATAACATCTGTAAACAAGATGCAAACTGAATCTAAGCTACAGGTTTTGTCATCTGTTTTTAGATATAGCTTAGTTTGAAAGTAGACAATCTAGACTATTTTAGGAAAATTCAGTTATCATATTTACTCTTCAGTTTCAACCTATTATAAAATCTTGGAGTGGGGAGGAGTCTTGGAGATTATCTAGTTCTGCCTCATATCAGATGCCGGCATTCTCTCTCCAGTGTTTTCATGTGGGTAATATCTGATTGTTTTCCTCGCAATTCAGCATGTGTTGTCTTTCTTCATATTGCAAAGTGCAGGAGAGTTTTAATGAACAGTGTATTAGTTATCTACAGCAGCAGAACAAATTGTCACCAACCTTAGCAGCTGAACACACCAATCATTTATTATCTCACACAATTTCTGAGTTGGGAGTCCAGGAGTGGCTTAGTGGACGATTATGACTTAGGGTCCCTCATAAGGTTGAGTCAAGCTGGCAGCCAGGCCTGCAGTCTCTGAAGATTTGACAAGGCTTAGAGCGTCTACTTCCTAATTCGCTTGTGTTTCTATGGGCAGGAGACTTCAGTTCCTCACCATGTGAGCCTCTGCATAGTGCTGCTCGTGACACAGCTTCCATGAGAGCAAAGGTCAAGTGAGTGAGGGAGAGAGAATACACCCAAGATGTAAGTCACAGTTTTTTATAACCTAATCTTGGAAGTGGCATGCCATAACTCCTCCTGTATGCTATTGACCTCACAGTCCAACCATAGCACAATGTGAGCGGGAACAACCCAAGGGACAGCAAGGCTCACTGGGGGCCATCTTGGAGTCTAGCTACCACAAGCAGAGAAATATAATCCATCTGGAGTCACACAACTCTAGATGCAAAGTGCTAGTTTGTCTCTTACATCAGTTAGCCTTCTTAGCAACAGCAACCAGCACCAGCTAACCTAAGAGGAAAGGAATTTGATGGAAAAAAATCTTAGTTTCTCAAAGAACTGAAAGGAAAGCTCACAAACAAAGCTCAGAAAATGTCAGGAACCAAGAGATATTTGCTGAGTGAATATGTTCAATTTAAAAGACAATATTTGACATTAGTTTAGGTACCGTACTATTAAAGAGGTACATTAAATAATCACAATCTATGGGACATAATCAAAATGCACATTTATTTTTACCTTCTACTATCTTTTTAAATTTTATCCACTGGCAAAGATTTTCCCTGTTTTTAGATGAAAATGCCTAGCAGGCCCAGTGATTTTCTGATCACTCTTAGGTAATAATAGGCCCCACAATCACTTTATACTGCAAAACATGATCTTGATTTGGAAATTTAAAATGGCCAGCCCAGGGGCCAGCCCAGTGCCATAGTGGTTAAGTTCACACGTTCCGCTTCAGTGGCGGGGCGTTCACAGGTTCGGATCCTGGGCGCAGACCTACTCACCGCTCATCAAGCCATGCTGAGGCGGCGTCCCATACAGAAGAGCTACAACTCTACAACTATGCTATAGCTATATATCCACCTTAAAGGTGGAACGTTGTGATTACATTGGGCACACCTGAATAACCCAGGATACGCTCCCTATTTTAAGACAGCTGATCATCAAACTGAATTCTATCTGAAACCCTAATTCCCATTTGCCATGTAAGGTTATATATTCACAAGTTCTGGGGATTTGAATTTAGACATCTTGGAGAGGAGGGGAGTCATTATTCTGCTTCCCACAACCTGTAATACAGCAGCCAACCAAAAGACCACCTCTGGCGAGGATTAACATAGTGGTAGGCTATGAAAGAGGAAGGGAATTGACATCACCTGGCAGTTGCAGCTGGTTTAGGTTATACCATATTCTTTAAACCTGGGTTGAAAGAAGAGGCTGAAAGCCTGTCAGATGTGAGAGAGTAAACAATCTGCTTATTTAATTGTTTCTGTCTTGGCTATACTGCCCAACCACAACCCCATTAAGGGATTAGTCATCTGGGAGTGGCCTGGTTGGAGCACCAACTGTAAGGAGTGCTAACACCTCCCTGGAATACGTTGGAAATATGGTGCCAGGTAATGAAGGTTTCCAAATACAACTCATTTAACTAGTGAAGTGAAAATTGGTCTTGTTCCCACCAAAGTCAACAACATCTTCCTGAAGAAATAAACACTTCTTGCTGGTATCTACCAATGTGGAACCTTTTGTTTTATGCAAAAATCCCACCAATCCTGACACCACCCAGCTGAGGGTTGTTTGACATCAGCAACTACAGGGAGCTAAAGATTATGAAATTGAATTTGTAGTTTTGCTTATTGGAAATGACCAATATTAGGTTATCTGGTTTGATAAACTGTGTGTAATAAATGCACACAATAAATTTATTTTGAAAATAGAAGTATACACATTTTATTAATAAAAAATCCATTTCTGATTCCACCAAATAAATGTTGAGCAAATGTAAATATCACTAGATTAAAGGGGAAACAAAATTATTGACCTTCTTTAGACATTTGTTTGACTGCAAGTGGGCAAATAAATAATTCCGTTTCAAGTGGGATATTTTAAGTCCCAATGACCTCTCCAATCTAGCTATTACCAGAGAGTCTTCCTTAGGAGGGTTCTGGAACATGCAGGCTACCAACGATAAAACCACCACAAGCAAAGCACTATGCTGGGTGCTAGGTTTCAGTAGTAAGTCAGACATAGATTTGGCTTATGTTGCACCATTATTTGATCGTAAGTGGGATACATGATTCAAAGTTGACATAGTGTTCCTAAGAGCAGAAAACCTTCTCGAAGAAAATATTTATGTTCCAAAGTGAAGGTGGAGAGGAATTTATCAGGTAAAGGGTAGGGGGAAAGAAGAGAAAAAGTAAAGAAAAGATTTTTTGCCTCGAATGTTGCGGGACATAAAACCCGTGCACTGGATTTAGGAAAGGGAAGATCAGTAGGTACGGCAGGATCCACAGACATCTTACCTCCAGCGATATGTATCTACTTCACCATCCAGCTGCTTCTGCTGCAAAGGTGTTTTCTCCTCAAAGCCAGGTGTCTCCACAGGAAACTACCTGTCCCTGAGATCTTATTTGTGGTCTCTAGTTCTACGAGATGCCTCTAAGTTCCAAGCTCTTTGGCAGAACCTCAAATGTCCGCTCATTCATCTGTTCATATTAACCATGCTTGGTCACCAGATGCAAGGTATGTAAAGAAAACAAAATGTGGTACAAAACACTGTGTATAGTCTCTGCCCTCGAACTTATAATCGGTGGCATGAGCAATTCAAGCTAAAACAAAACAAACACAAGGGCCATGAAAAAGAAGGAGCAACTCCAAGGCCAGAGATGACCCACTTTGAAGGAATTCTGATTCACTGATGTGCTTAAGGAGAGAGAAGACTCCTGGAGTCAGACTGTCTGGAAATCAGCAGGGGTGAGGGTCAAGCTGCAGAAGTTCCCAGGAGAGAATGACTGCAAAGGAGGAAAAATGAGGGAACTGCCTTCACTGGCTGGGCGGTATGAGTGGGAGGTCACTCTAAATAAGAAGAGCTGTGTGTTGGGACCCTGGCCCACAGCTGAAAGGTGCCCATGAGGCCTTGTTGTGTAGTTCTTATCCTCCCCAGGTGTTCCCTTCATGCCCAAGGAGGTCCTCTGGGGAAAAGCCTCCATGAAGTCACTCCTGCGTGAGTTGCTCTTCACTCCCTGCACATTCCAAACCCTTTCGGAAGCCTCCAATTACTAGCTCTCAAGAGGCACCCATCTACTTGGAAATCTCTTTTACAAGTTGGGCGATCTCCAAGGTGAACTTCCTCTCATAGGCCCCGCAGGGAGCATGTGCATCACTCACCTCCCCCTTGATGGCAGAGCCTTGCACTCCCTCTTCCCCACAATGCAGCCCTCCCCTCCCTCTGCTAGCACTGCCATCTGCCCAGACTGTCCTGTCAATCCGCCATTCACTTTCTGTTGTATACATGCCTCTCTCCTAGCCGCAGGATCAGCCACAGTTGCCTCATGTTTGTGCTTCTTCCTAGAGCATAATCCAACCCTTTGACCATTGATTTTGTGGCCTTACTCACTAGCAGACTGCCCAAGAAGTTTCCAATCTCCCCCCAGAGTCAGCACTTGCATACTGATCTCAATAGACAGAGTGAAACGGGGACAGGAAGGATTACCACTGAAGGTTCATCTGGAATTTTTTTCTTTACAGGTGAAACACACGTGTGTGCACGCATGCATGCACATGCACACACACGCACACACACTCTGGTGGTCTCTGATCACAGGGCCAGGTTTTCCTTGATCTCTTCCATGGACTTATCATAGTTTCCAGTCTCCCTTGCTCAACAGAAGGCTGGACTGTAATTCACTATATTACTTAAACAACAGAATTTAAAATAATTGTTTTCTGCCTTAGGAATTTTCACTGATTAACAATTTACTGGCTCAGTGTGGTCTTAACATTAATTAGAGGTGGGGAGAAGTAGCTTACTGTCGTGCTAGATAAGTAATTGAGAATAAGAAAGCCAACATTTACCATTTTGACTGCTCCTAATTTGATGGTGGTCCATCAGAAAACGGCTCAATTTCAGGTACGCTTTCCTTTCCTTCAAGGTCCTGATGTGGTGAACGCCCTTCGCTTTTTCAGAGCTTCTGTTGTTCTCACGTGGACACCCTAGTTGAGACAGGCTCTAGCTCCCAACCACTCCCCACTCTCCAGCTGCTCCTGATGGGCCCTCGTTGCCCTCCCAGACCAACAGCCACCTTGCTCAGGTCCCCGCAAGTCAGCAAAACATACTGATGGGTTTTTATCACCATCCTAAAGCACCTCCATATTTCAGAAAACATTTCACACAGAAGAGCTCAGAATCTGGGATTCACTCCGCCTTTTATTGTACAGTACATTCATGTAAGTTCCTGCATTTCCAAGGTAACCAGATCACATTCAGGTTAGCACTGCTGGTAACAAAATTATACAACTACCCTGGCTTCAAAAACAACATAGGATGATACACGTGAACACTTCTTTCCCTTTAATACTGCAGAAGACAATACATCACAAAAATAAAATTACATGCCTTTTACAATCCAGTGTGAAGGCATATTATTTATGTTAAAATTAAACCATTTGGGACATGGGGAGAATAAGAAGAGTTTCAAAGGTTAAGATATCTAAAATTTCCCCAAATGCCATCTTTCTCTTCTAACCACCAGTTGGCACATTCAGCATCAATGCCTCAGGAAGAGAAGGACAGAGGAAAGCAGGGGATCATTTAACTCCAAAACTCATGGCTTCTTAGGCTACTTCTGTAAAAACTACTTAAATAACCTAAAATTCTAAAAAGAGTTAATATTAACAAGGGATGGTAATATAGGAAGCACCCGGAGAAAATTCTTCCAGTCACTGATGAGAAATACAAGCTGCAGACATTTCTCAAAAATGGAAAACTGTGTCACATCCAGTAATATATTAAGTTCTGAAAATACACTTTCATTTTACTGAATGAAAACACTATCATCTATGTTCTGGTCTCAAATCAGTTCAGAAAAACAGCTGTAACCTCCATCTGCAATATTCCCTATGGGCTATCTTATATCATTATCATCTAAGAGTGCAGCTGACCAATATCCTCAACCCTTGAAAAATATAAGAAGCCAAACTGAGCTATAATAAAGACTAGAACGAATCAGGTAGGAGGGAATTCAGATGTATGAGAAAGCAAGAAGTTAGATTTATTTGGGTTTTTTTTTCTAGATAAAATAGATTGTTACAAAATGTTTTGGATCCGGGTCCAACACAGCTGGAATGATAAGTTACTGAAAATACAAGCCCCCATCCAGAAAGACAGCATGCTTATGTAGCCCCTTTCTCCTAGAAGTTCAATGTGCTTTAGTACAATTACCAATTAATTGTATAATTAAGTACAAGATGCAGAATATACTTGGACTTATCATTAATTCCAGTGACTTTAAAGAGTCCCTGCCACTTGCTGCCAAGAAATTTTTGAGTCCTGAACTTATCAGGTTATGAAGGAAATTGACACTCATATTTGCTGACTCCAAAAGAAATACCATCCCTTTCAGAAGGGCTGAAAAATACGATGGAAGAGAGAATAAGACACTTCTTAGGACAGCCTCAAAACATCTTATGAAAAATCAGAGCCAGTGCATATTTCACAACCCCTGAAGAAAGCCCCCAGCAGCAGGGTGAGCAAGGGGAACAGTGATGTTTTTGAAACCAGAGTGACTTGTAGCTAACTGCCTAACAGTAAATTCACATAGTAAAATGCAGAATAAGTCAACATAGAGCCAAGGTTTACATTATATCTAGAAATATGTTTTATGCTTTAAAAAAAATTGCAATGCACTCCAAAAAAATTTTTCAGATAATTCATGTACAACAGAAGGCACTGTTATCCGCATAAATCCATTGATTCTGCATGGCGAAAACCTGAGACGTGCAATCAACCCAATCCTCTAAAACCACCTTGGTCGTTCGTCCTTTGGAGCATACGGTTTGTCCTTTTCAGTCCAATGATTTTGTTTTTCTTTAATTTCATACATTACAGTAGCTGCTTAAAATACATATGTCAGGGTGAGAAAGGTCAAAGGGGAGGGGGAGAGTAGATAAAAGTGCTGCCTAGCGCCAGGTGGAAACTGGCACAGCAGGAGCAGCCCCCCCTTCCTCCCCTTCATCCTCGCCTCCCCCCGGTGAAGTACAATGTGGCGATGACATTTGGTCGGCTGAGGTTCCTGCTTTCAGTTGTTGCTGGGCATAGTACCAAAGTTAAATGCCGAGAGGACTCCTTTGTTTTCAAAAGTGAAGCCTCCCTGTTGTTCGATCTTCTTCTTTGCCTCTGGTATTTGCCAAGAGAAAGGGAAAAAAGAAGAGAAGAGTATTTAAGGTGACAAAGTTGGAAACAACCTCAAAGGAGCGAGATTCTTTATACTTAGCACTGTGAAGGAATGTGACTCGTGGTATTAATTACTCTAACCAACTGAGCATTAGCCTTTAACAGAGCCATGTCAGGAAGCAGTTCTGTTTACCATCATGCCAAAACGATTTGCTAAAAATGAGTGAAATGAAAACAAGGCTCAAAGTTGGGTTCCACCAGCTCCACAGTCTACTGGTGAAAGGATGCCCAGACCTCTCACATCAGGAGGGCTGATAAAGAATCTGTGCAGGACTGAAAATCTATGTCTGTGCAGAAGAGCCTGGGTTCTAATCTCTAGATTCCTATTCCATGATGTTCCCCACTAAAATATTTTTGTAATTACAAAATTTTTTCCATTGATTTTCCAGGAGTGACCATAATAATGTCTGCATAAAATAATTTCTCCAGTTTAAAAACTGAATATTAAAAAGAATCACCAACATGTACAGCCCAAAAAATAGAAAGGACATTATTTCATTTTCAGGAATACAAGCTCTTTCCAAGAACTCATAAAGTGCCTTTGGTCCATCTGTGGTTAAGATGTTCAGGTGGGTGATCCAGTTTTTTACCTCTCCCTCAGCAAGACTCATCCCAACCCTTACGTCTTCCCTTTGGCTCCAAAATAGGATAAGGATGTGAATAACACCACCACTGAAAGACACGCATTATGCACAGTGTTTTGCAGAGCTAAGATAACATGAATGATTAAAAAGAAGATCATACAATACTGATAATTTCTTATTATCTTGAAAGGTTGGCCTCTAACAATTTTAAAAACAGTTATTTAGGTGCCACCAGGCTCATAAAATAAGGCTATTGGCACTCTGCCACATGCACTCCAATCTGGAAATCACACTGGCTGACCTGCCACCGTCCTCCGGTGCTCTGCCAGTGTGTACACCTCCTGCAGCGCCCTCCTCTGATCCTCACTAAGTGGTGCCATCAGCAGTTGGTACCAGGCAGCATCCCGATTCTGCACAGCTGTTGCATTTTGGGGGCACATAGGGGAAGAAGGAAAAGATAAGGGAGTCCACTGACAATTATTATTTCAGATAATAATAGTGACACGATCAAATTACAGTGAAATGATCACAGACAGCAAGAGACCAAGAATACAGTACCACTGACAAACACAGGGTGATGAAACTTATTCCAACGAAGGATTATTCCTGAGTACTCACTTTAGTACTCAACTATGTGGGGCTATCAGAGGAAGGTTAGCACACTGCAAATCTCTGCTTTACCTAGTTCTCTGCCTCCTTCACCATCTCCTCCTCTTAGGGTTTTACTACCTATGAATGCTCCCTAAAATCCTGATCTTGGTAAACACCCGTTTTCAACTTGATACCATTTTCCTCCAGAATTCTCATCCTACCTGCAGCTTCAGTATTGCGCCTACACCAACTCAAATTTGTACCTTTAGGCAAAATCGTTCCCTAAGCATCCTGGACTTTTCCATTTCGATAGCTCACCTCAAACTCAGCACAACCAAAACCAAATTTAATATTTTACCTCCCAAGCCCTCTTTATCTCCCCATTTCTATTACTAGTTCTATCAGTCTCCTAGTCAACCACTGTAAATCCCTAACATCTTTAACTGTGCCCTCTCCACATCCAGTTCTCTGCTGCGTTCTTGAAGTCTTTCACCTATATGCTTCTTTCCATCAAATGCCATCCTCCTACTCCAGGGTCCTATTACTCCTAAATTAATAAAGTAATCTCCTAATGCTTGGTTCCCGAGTCAAGCCCCCTTCAATTCTTTTGCACATCATCATCCGACAACTCCCCTGAAGGAAACCACCACATCCCCAGGGTCACCTCTTTACGAAAAAACATCCAACATGCCAATGGGCAATTAGGTAAACACCACCTCAGTCCAGAATTCAAGGTTGGTACAATTCAATCCCATTTTATTACTTCACGGAGACTTTTAGCAGTGGTCCCGCACGATGATCCAAAGCTGGTTGCCTGTCACTTGAAGAGCATTTTCAAAATTCATGTCCTGAGATCTGACCCAAGACCTAAAAGCTTCCTTGCTGATTATGATGCACACCCAGGTCTGGAAGCAACTTCCTTAGAGTGTACCCTCCGTATTCCCATCTCCACACTTATGCTCTTATTTTCCCCATACTTTGGGATATCATTCCCTGTACTCTCTACCTCTAGTTCCTGCTAAATTTCAATAAGACATAGACGTGGTTTTATCTTCACATTTGTAACAACACTAAATAATGCCAATATATTACACTAGCATTGCCTTGTTAGTAACAATATTTTATACACAAGGATGTTCACTTATTTAATTGCTTACAATGGCAAAAAAAAAACTGAAAACACTTTTATATGTCCATCAGTGGAAGTAAGTTAAAGTATGGTATTACCACAGAAATACTATGTAACTACAAAACATATGATCTATATTAGTGGGATTTTTTTCAGTATAATTTCTTTATAATAATTTTCTAAATATTTTCATCGGTCTGTTATTTATTTTAAATTCTGTAAATTTTCCATTTATCTTTTTTTTTTTTTTTTTTTGGTGAGGAAGATTAGCCCTGAGCTAACATCTGTTGCCAATCCTCCTCTTTTTGCTGAGGAAGACTGGCCCTGGGCTAACATCCATGCCCATCTTCCTCTACTTTATATGTGGGACGCCTACCACAGCATGGCTTGATAAGCGATGCATAGGTCCACGCCCAGGATCCGTACCTGTGAACCCTGGGCTGCTGAAGTGGGGCGCGCAAACTTAACCACTACGTCACCAGGCTGGCCCCTACATCTCTCATTTTTATACTGGGTTACTAATCTTATTCATTTGTAGAAGGCCTCTATCAACTGTGGATCTTAAGCCTTTGATACATATGTGACAAATATTTTCTCTCAATCTTCTATGAGTCCTTTAACTGTATTTATAGTGTCCTCTGCTGTACAAAATTGTTAAATTGCTTATGTAGTAAAAAGTCGCTCTCTTATGGCAGTTGGACTAGTCCTTCCCAAGGGTATTGTGATTGGCTAATAAGTTTATGGTCACATTTTTAAGCAACATATGCGAGATACTTCATCCTTTTCTGTAAAAATGCTTGTCCATTTATACCTAGAGGATACACAATATATGCAGATACTCTTGCCTGGAATTACTTTTGTGAGGATAACCTGCAGCCTCACCCTACCACTTTACAACGCTGAAGGTTGCTGGGACTGGGCGATGTTTCATTCTGCTATTCTCTCTCATTTTGTGTATGTTTGGGGATTTCTATAATAAAAATAAATAGAAAATTTTAAAGGAATCTAAACCAATTTTGGGCAGATCCCAGAACACCTTCTAACACCAGGAAATGAAGAAAGAGTTCAGAAAAAATATCTGGACATTCAGAGAGTAAGACATACTTAACAGAGCTTGTGTAAAAAACTGATATTCATCCACACTATTGTCAAGGTCAAGTGGAGTGCTGAATCCCTCGAGGGCAGTTTCTTCCAATACTTCCTCGTCCCAGTCATCATCATCTTCCTCCTCGTCTTCACCTCTTCCGTTATTTGACTGCATTGCTTGAGCAGTTACATTAGTCTCCTCTTCATCACTTGAAATCTCCTCTGCGAATCCATTAATTATTTAAAAGGAATCAAAACACATAAAGAAAAATATAAAATTATTCCATAAAGAAAACAAAAATTATAAAATGACATTCTGGAAATGGAAAAACTACCACATAATTTTATGTAAAATTATAAAAATAAACCTTATTTTTACCGTAGTTTGCTAAATTGGAAACGATTTTATCCTCCCCACTAAAAACAATTTCCAATATTCCTAAATCTGTGGTCCAGTGGAACATGACTACTGTCTTGCTATGGCCGCCTCATATTCATTAATATAAAAACACTATTTAACCACAGATTCCAAAATTAACTTTTTTAGCAAAAAAGAAAACAAAATGACTGTGCAGTCAGTGCACGTGTTTTAAATAACAATGACCTCCCATTGGGAATTTGGGTCTCTTAAAAATGAACTAAGTTATGAACTGCTCAGAAGGGCTCAAATGAGGAGGTCATTTCTGCTCATAGAAACAGAAAAATACAGAAATGTAAAGGAAAAATAATTAGATACATGTGAGTTGAAAAGTTGTCAGCTGAACTGTATATCACCATGGATTCTGTTTCTATTTTCAGTGCCAGTCTGTTCCAAGCAGTTAGCCCAGTATTGTAAAGAACTGGAAGGTAGTAAATGCAGAACAAAAGCAACCGAAGACGAAAAACCTGGAGTAAACCCAAACCAGTCAATATTAATCTAAAACTAGTTCTGTAAAACAAACCATACTGAAGCACCTGGATTAAACAGCAAGGTAGTTTTAGGGATAAGGAAAGA
Source organism: Tapirus indicus (assembly GCA_031878705.1). NCBI lineage: Eukaryota > Metazoa > Chordata > Mammalia > Perissodactyla > Tapiridae > Tapirus > Tapirus indicus. Next base: position 124,009,183 of record CM062918.1, read on the forward strand.
AACCATAGTTTTGACCACATATGTGGAAAAAAAAACCTATATATACATATATATATATGTATATATAGTTTTTTATATAGTTTTTTATAGTTTATAGTTTTATAGTTTATATATATATATATATATATATATATATATATCTCTACACACACACACATACATACAGCAAAGGTGTAATTACAAAGACAGCAAGAAATACTTTTGCTAGTTAAGGAAGGCTGGAATATTACTAGAAAATTTCCCTCAAGTCATATTAGTTATAAACCAATAGTGAGCAAAGCAAGAAATTAGAAAGAGAACATTGTAACATATTGAAAAAAAGAATTCTACAATTGTTGGCATATACTTAGCAAAAAAAAAAAAAAAAACCCCTCCTAGTAAAGAAGCATTACTACAAAAGACCTACATAGAATTCAGAAAGACAAAAACATAGAAGATGTGCTTTGTGTTGGGGGTGGGGGAAGGGTACCACTCCTTGTATATGAACAAACTGGGATGATGCCAGTTAAACACAAAATGTTTTAAACCTACACATGCTGAAATCATAGAATTGAGCATCAAAAACAGAGCTGTATGTTTTCCAGGAAAAGTTCTGATTTTTCTCAAAGTATCTGTTTTTAACTAGAAGAGGAAAAACTCCATGTTACTTCCTGGGCCCTACCAAGTAGTTTTGCAATATCATTAAATAAAATAAAGATCTAATATTCTTGACTCCAACAATCTTATTCTGACTCTCGATTAAGCAAATCACTTTCCTTTATGTCCTTTATTCTAAATTTATTAATATGTAAACCACAAATATCTCCCAATTATAATTTTTGATGAGGAGTTGCCAAAGAACCATTAAAAAAAAAATCAGGCACTCTACTAATCTGTTGTACTGAACTTCTGCTCTTAATCTAACAGTTCATTTAATTCAAGGCTGCTGCCTTCACTGAGACTATTGGCACAAACAAGAAAATGAAACACTGGGTTGCTAATTTATTATCAAGACCATGTGATTCTGTTATAAATGTATTTCCCAGGGTGTAACAACATTCACTGAGCTTAATAATAAATCATTTAAGTGTCAAATGTGAACAAATCTAAATTTACATCACATGATATAATTAAGTCAACCAAATCCAAAATATTTCTTAACCGTGCAACAGGCCAAAGAATGTAAATCTCTTTAATGACTCCAAATAGACTAAAACTCAAAGAAAATGCATGCTCAAATCAAAATCAATTCTAGCACTCGTTGCAGTTAGAAGACTTTACCATTTTCTTCCATATCGGCTTTCTCTGCTTTTGAGTGATCTTCCCGGTTTACTAGTTGTCTAGTAGCACAGACCTGCTTTAGGCCAAGGAAAAGGAAAAGAATTGAGGGCACAATCTGTCCCACCACAGCATCTACTGCAGGAGGTCGATTTTGTAATTCCAAAAGGATACTCAGTCCTATTATACACATCTTCCGGTCATGATGCCTACAAATTACAAAGGAAAAAAAATATGCACGTGAGAAATGAGGACAAATTCTGAATGTCCTCCTTCAAAAGGAATGTCCAAGGTTCATTCACTGGAATTATACAGAGGTATCCCCCATTTTGTACTAATAAATCCTGTGTAAATCAAGTTTTGTAAACCAATAATTATCATCAAAGACCTATGGGAGTCTGCAATTAATATGGTGAATCCTGCTGTACTATCAATTCATGATTAATATAAATGCTATATCTGGGTCTTGGTATACCAAGTTTTATTAAAGCAGGAATACCTGTATTTGACAGCATAAAATTCCTATCCAATGAAGAAAAAGAACTCCTTCGACTTTGTCTTCATTAGATTGGTCTACAAGGTTTCTCAGCACATATATTGTACACTAACCCCACGTGACAAAAGCTATTCCAAAAACCTAGCATCTAATAAGCTGAACTTAATGATTATAAGTAAATCTATTAAATGTCTTCTGCTATACCACAGGATGAGGAAAATTTAATTCTGAAAGAAAATATTTTGACTAATACACATTACACACATTTTTCTAGTAATGTTTCTTCTAACTTGTTTAAAACTAAAAATATTAAGAATGAAAAGACTACTATATTGGTATATAACACTATTAAAATTGCAAGCGTGAACAAAAAATTCATTGGCAGTGATTTCATTTGTTTTAAGTGAGAGTAATATACAATAAACCCAATGATGAATATATTCCAAACTCTGATTCTTCATTATTTGCATTGCTGGACTGATTAGAGTTACTAATGCCAAAGTAGTATACTATTACAGGAACTGTACTTGACCTAGTGCTTTCTCATCCTACAAGCCCCTAACCAGTCGTGTGCACCGGGTGTCAAGAGGATCACAGCAGGAAAGATGATTATCAAGTGGGGCTCTAAAGAATCCAAGGAAGCACAATCCCAGCATGCCCAGTCTATGCAATAGCTGAGATAGCCTTTCTATCTTTGGAAAACTGCTTATAGATGCTAACAAAGAGAGAAGTGTACCAACTGCATAACTGTGAATGACCAAACCTCTACTCCTGAAATCTTTGTCAGAGATAACTTTAAGCATAATTTCTTTTTTTAAGTATGTTCTTCTGTTTAAGGCTTTAACAAGAAATCTAAATCAGGGACAAATTCCAGTCTCCTACAAGTAGAAAAATTAGAATACACATAGCAGCTTGTAAATATGTTCCCCACTTCTATTCTACCATCCTAATTCAGGCCTGCATCATTGCCCCACCACTCAGCAGTGTCCTAACTACTCCTCCTGCTGGAAGGAAGTCTTTTCCCCTCAGCAAATTTTTCTAAATGATATCTCACAAAACTCAAGAAGAACACCAGTTATTTTTAATGTTTTAAACAAATTAATGAGCAATCTAGGTCAAATTCTTGTACAACATCGTCACTAATATGTGTAGGTCACGTGAGATGGGCATATAACTACTACTTGGGATCTCACTTTTCCTATGTTTGAAAACTAGGACAGTGCTTCACATAGGGCCAAACTCTCCTACCAGGGCAGGATCTGGGCGACAATTAACCATCCTTCTGACCTCACACTTGAGAACAGGCTCCCTTGAGATCTGCAAAGCGTTCAATATCCTGGGACAGTACCTTATATCTTTACCACACCGGTAATTTCCTTAGAAACCTGCCACCATTTAGAATGTTTTTACCCACAGACACTTAAAAGTCATGGAACCTGGATGGACATTTAATTCTTGTTGCCTAGAGATATAACAACACACATAAGTCAAAAACAAGTGGGGAAGGGCTATACCTAATTTTCAGAGCCTGTGTTCTTTCTACTAGATTATGCTGCTGAAACACATTCTTAATTCTCTAAAAATTAAACATTATGTTAACAAGACACTAAAAATAATTCTTAAGATATGGGAATTATCTTTCTATATGCTATTATATGTACATATTAAAAAGTCAACTTTCCAGAAACAGAAATGCAGTGTAAAATCCAAAAGATACATACCCAAGAAAACAATCTGTGTCATTCATCCACTGATTTACAAACTGTACAGTTATAGGTCCAGGGTTGTGAGGCAACTGAATTCGTTCTAAAGTCTGTAGCAGCAAATCAGGGTTGTAGTACAAGGCAGCAATTGCAACCTGAAGACACATAGTACGGAGCTCACTCGTTTTGACCCCTCGGGTTAATCTCTCCAAAACAAGTTGAACAAAGAGTGGAATGCACTAGAGGGGAAAAAAAAAAAAGAGAGAGAATCAACCATACACCGAGAAACCAAGTAACTTTTATAGAAAGCTGAATGTTGGTAAAGAGTGTTATCAATCAATAAATAAGATACTGTTAATGACAATAAAATTTTTGCTTATTTAAATCATTCTTAGAGTTATTAAACAAATTTATATTCTCATAAAAAGCCAGAGAGATTAAATGACCAAAAAGAGGTCCTAGAGCAGTGCCAGGAGATCTCCTTCCCTCTAAGTGGAGATTACAGTTAGTTGAAGATTGTCCCACAAGAGTCCACACTCAAATGAAGGCAATAATCCAAATACAGACTCAGCCACTTCCACATTTAAGGTAAAGTGACGAGGATGGAACTTTTCTTTGATAAATCAAATTGGAAATACATGAATGAAACTGAGAATAAGCATGATGCAATCAGAATTTATCCAGAGAAAGAAAATTCCTAAATAAATAAGTCATGGGGATGTAATGTACAGCATGGTGACTACAGTTAATAATACTGTATTGTATATTAGAAAGTTGCTAAGAGAGTAGATATTAAAAGTTTCATCACAAGAAAAAGAATTTTTGTAACTACATATGGTGATGGATGTTAATTAGACTTAATGTGTGTGATCATTTCACAACATATACAAATATCGAATTATTATATTGTACACCTGAAACTAATCTAATGTTATATGTCAACTATATCTTGACAAAATTTAAAAAAAAGAAAATTCCTGTTGGTATACATATGACTGAAGAAAAAATGGTGGACGTGGCACATTAAAATAAAATCATCTGACTCTAATTCTAAAGTATGATACTGATAAACTAATTTTATTGGAAGTATTTCTTAATAGTTAATTTTAGTTAAAAGGGATGGGCTGAAATAATTTGTGTAAAATAAAATTCTGAGGTCTTAATACAAGCTCATTTTAAAATTAAACTTTAAAAACCAAGGTTTCAGGGGAGGATGGGATGAATAGACAGAGCACAGAGGATTTTTAGAGCAGTGAAAACACTCTGTATGTTACTATAATGGTGGATACATGTCCTTATACATTTGTCCAAACCCATAAAATGTACAACCCAAGAGAGAACTCTAGTGTAAACTGTGGGCTCTGGATGATAATGATGCATCAGTGTAGGTTCATTAATTATAACCAGTATACCACCCTGGTGGAGACGCTGATAATGGGGGAGGCTATGTATGTGTGGGGGCAAGGGGCATATGGGAAATCTCTGTATCTTCTGCTCACTTTTGCTGTGAACCTATAACTGCTCTAAAAACTAAAGTCTATTAAAAAAATAATCAAAGTTTCATGTAGAAATTTGAGTTAAATTTAATATGTTTTCTTTAGTAGACCAAACTATAAATACATTCAGATCAGTAGAATACTAGCCTTGTTAAGGATAATATATAAAAACAAAACACATGACTACACGTGCTACTTTTAAGATTGAGATTTTAGGGGCCGGCCCGGTGGTGCAGCGGTTTAGTTCGCGCTTTGGCAGCCCGGGGTTAGCGGGTTCGGATCCTGGGCACCAGCCGACACACTGCTTGTCAGCCATGCTGTGGTGGCATCCCATATAAAGTTGAGGAAGATGGGCATGGATGTTAGCCCAGGGCCAGTCTTCCTCACCAAGAAAAAAAAGAGGAGGATTGGCAATGGATGTTAGCTCAGGGCTGGTCTTCCTCACCAAAAAAAGAAAAAAAAAAGATTGAGATTTTATAAAGAGATGACTAGTTTGATTAACTCCATTGATTTATTCTCATATTCTGATATAGAGCATTCGGTGTTTTGATTTGATAACACAACACATATCAGATATAGCTACATTAAAAATTATGGGGCCGGCCCGGTGGCACAGCGGTTTAGTCCGCGCTTGGCAGCACGGGGTTCGCTGGTTCGGATCCCGGGCGCCCGCCGATGCACTGCCTGTCAGCCATGCCGTGGCGGCATCCCATATAAAGTAGAGGAAGATGAGCACGGATGTTAGCCCAGGGCCAGTCTTCCTCAGCAAAAGGAGGAGGATTAGCAACGGATGTTAGCTCAGGGCTGGTCTTCCTCACCAAAAAAAAAAAAAAAATTATTACTATGGTCAAATAATTATTGTGAATCAATGAAGCCACAAGAAAATGTAAACTAAGCTTGAAAAGCTCTTTTTGACAGAGAAATCATTTGTGAAAGGAAGAGTCAGTTGATGCGGCAAACATCATTATTGTCTTATTTGAAGAAGCTGCCACAGCCACCCCAACCTTCAGCAACCATCACCCTGCTCAGCAACCATCAACATCAAGGCAAGACCCTCCACTAACAAAAAGATTACAACTCACTGAAGGCTCAGACGATGGTTAGCATTTTTAGCAATAAAGTCATTTTTTAATTAGGGTATGTACATTAGACAAAATGCTATTGCACACTTAACAGACTACAGTATGGTGTACACATAACTTTTATATGCCCTAGGAAACCGAAAAATTTGTGTGACTCACTTTATTGAAGTAGTCTGGAACTGAACCCTATATCTGAGGTATGCCTGTACCTTGTTTTGTAAATTAGACTTTGGAACTATGCATATGTTTTACATATTCATTAAAAAAATTTTTTAAGCAATCCCTAAAAATTAAAATAAAATGAAATAAATGAAGCAAACAAGTGGATTACTTTAAATTTATGACTTGACTGTATTTTGGCTATATATATATATATATTCCTAGCATATTGCTATACCCTGGTGATAAAAACAGCTACTAAAAAATCTTCAACTGTTAATAATAATCATGTTGGTGATAATATTGGTATAATTACTCAGAGACTGAATGTGCATATTAGTGGCATAAAGCAAGTGAGTAATTACAACAAGAACAAGGATTTTTGGTGCGGGAGATATAAATCAGGATCAATTAGGTTAAGTAAAAATAATGCAGTCCTGAATTTGAATCGGAAATATCTGTGTGTATTAATGATGCATTAATCTTAAAATGATACAATATGTATTTCCTGGCTCTCTTTTGTATAAATAATGACCAACTCAATAGCAATGAATATCCCTTTGTTTATAGTCTTGAAATACCATTTCCCAGGGCAGGGCAGGAAACGTACAAGATGAACCCGGAACATCAAGTCATTCATACCCAACAGCAATGAAACTACCAAACACTACTAGAGTCAGGTTAAAAGCACTCATATGACAAATTCAAGAGGTTCCCACTAGCCAAAGTTGAAACAACTCTGTATACCTGAAATATACTGAAACACATCAAATAAATTTGTATCTACAAGTTCATAATAATTCCAAAAAAAGCAAAAACAAAACACCTCACTGGTCATCTTTGGAGGATGCTAGGAAACAAAAATTATTTTGAGTCATGGTAAATAAAGGGAAATACTCAACTGTTCCTCAGAGTAATCTGATAATTGATGAGAAAACATTTCTCTTCATAGAAATATTTCAGCTAATAAATGAAGATGGAATGACAGAATTAGAATATCACCACCAACAGCACTAACATCATAAGATGAAAGACAACAAGACATTCTGTGCCTCCTGGTAGAACTACATACCACCATTTATGAAGTAATCTTGCCAAAAAAAAAAAAATCACAAATGAATCTGACCAGATTTCTAGATCTAACTGCCACTTTACAGGAAATGCAGAGGAATGTAATGCCAAGGCCACACAGTCCTTCAGCTGTACCTGAGTGCCCTATAACAGTAACCTCACCAACATGAGAGATCCCCCAGTGTCCTTCTGACAAAAATTCTTCAATACCAACTTCCAATTCCTCTGCAACCCAGTTTTAGGAGTAGAAACCCACTGTATTACATTAGAAATTCTAACTCACTAACTTCAAATGCGTCCATCCAGCTAAAAGCAAGTCTTCTATTCAACTCTTTATTATCTACTGGACTCCTCCAATCTGGAATTTCGACTTTTTCCACTCTCTACAACTCTTCCTATTTTACTGAGAAGATAAAGCCACTGGAATTAAGCTTCCACATCCCTTCTTTCTATCTCAAGACATATCTCTGTATCAGCATTATGCAAACAGCACTTTCACAACAATTAACAGATGCTCCTTGGGTTTGGAAAACAAAAAGATTCCATAGTTAAATTAACTTAGGAAACACAGACTACTAACACCCTCTTAGACACATTTTCAGATAAAAGTACTAGGAAGTCAAGCAATAATGAAATCTGTTAAATTTTGTCTTTCCCAGATGTATGTGACCACTGAATACTTTTTTTTATGAACACCTACTAACACCATTAGATGGTCACAGTTAGAGTAATATGACTCTGTTCTCCTCTACTGTTATCCATACTTTCTGAATCTGTGGAAAAGGTGATCTTTATACCTTCCAAGATAAACCTGTGCTCTTGGGCTTTTCCCAGCCCTCCTCATCTAACACCTTGTTTTTTTCTGGTGTTTTCTATGCAATGTCTGCAATGATTCCCACTGGAAATCTTGTTCTGTTCTTCCATTCCAAATGCTACCAGACCAGAACAGAACCAATACCCTCAGACCTCAACTAGCGTTAGCCTCCTTGCTCATCTTCATAGCCTAGGGTATAAGAAGACCTGTTTAGATTAAGGACACCGCTAGTAGACTCATCTTTCTAAGTCTCTACCTTTGATCATGTCATTTCTTTGCTCAATGGGTTCTCTCTTCAATTGTTTACAGCAAGGGTCGGTAAACTTTTAGTAAATATTTTCAACTTTACAGGCCACATACAGTGTCTGTTGCATATTCTTCCTCTTGTTTTTTTTTCAAATATCCCTTCAAAAACATAAAAACCATTGTTAGTTCCCAGGCCATACAAAAACAGGTCACAGGCTGGGTTTGGCCCATAGACCACAGCTTGCCTACTTCTGGCTTATAGAATAGATTCTAAACTCTTAGGCTTTGATTTATTCTTTATCCTTCTGAACCATTATTAGATGCTACTGCTCCTCTCCAAAGCCAATCAACAGGACTAAACCCTTCTCAACTCCCACTGAAATCCTGTACTTTATTACCTCCTTATTTTATTGATATCACAATTTCTTTTTACCTCCACTATATCACTTAAAACAGTACTCACAGATGATGGAGGAAAGAAGCCTTCAAAAATACCTGTAAAACTTTACCAGTCAAAACAAAAGGAAGGTCACTCTCAAAAATAATGGAGAATTTGGTGTGGTGATAAGCAAATATGAGGAGGCTGGTAGCTCCTAATTAAAACAACAAGATAAACCATAGGTCAGCAGTTCATGTGAGAAAAACAAGCACTAGAAGGAGAGGAGAGAGAGAAAGGAGAAGAAAAAATATTTGAAGAAATAATGGCTAAAAACTTCCAAATCTGACAAAAAACAATCTATATATCCAAGAAACTCAACAAATTCCAAGTAAGATAAACAAAAAGAAATTCACACACAGACACATCATAGTAAAAACGCTGATAGACAAAGAGAAAATATTGACAACAGCATCAAAAGAAAACATATATCATCACCAAGTATAAGGGAACGCTAATAAGATTAACAGCTGCTAATCATTGTTTCTTATCAGAAACAATGGAGGCTAAAAGGCAGGGGGATGGCATATTAAAATAGCGGAAAGAAAAAAATTGTCAACCAAGAATTCAGCAAAGTGAATTTGCAAAACTGAAAGTGAATAAAGACATTCTCAGAAAACAAAAACAGAATTCATTGCTAACAGATCTACCTTACAAGAAATACTAAAGAAAGTTCTTCAGGCTGAAAGCAAGTAACCCAGAAGGTAATACAAACACACACACAAAGTTCCAGTAAAGGTAATTACGTAATTATAGAAAACAGTATTTCTTTGATCTTCTTTTCTTAACTGTTTTAAAACGCAATTGTGCAGAATAACATGTTAAAATTATATTTCTGAGACTATAAAATATAGAAATATAATATATTCAACATTAAAAATACAAAGGAGGTAAGAGTAAGATTGTACTGGAGTAAGGAAATGACACCAGATGGTAACTGGTAATCCACACGAACAAATGAAGAGAATTGAGAAACAGTAAATAAGAAGGTTAATATAATAAACTCTATAAATAAACTCTATAAATAAACTCTATACTTGGTTGCCTTTCTTTTTATAGCTTCTTCAACAGACATAAAATTACAAAAAGCAGTAATTATAAAGAGTGTATTATTGGGTTTGTAACATATGTATATATGTAAGATATATAACAATAATAGTACAAAAAAGGAGAAGAGGGAATAGAGCTATATAGGAGTGATGTATCTATAGTTCACTAAAATTAAGTTTCTCTGAATCTGAAGTAGATTCTGATAAGATAAAATGTATATGGTAAGCCCTAGAGCAACCACTAAGAAATTTTTTTTTAAATAGTGACAAACACATTAAAGGAATTAAAATGTGACATTAGAAAATACTTATTTAATTCAAAAGAAAGCAGTAAAGGAAAATAGGGAAACAAAAAAATGAGAAATATAAAAAATAAAATGACAGACTAAATCCATGTATAACAGTAATATCACTAAATGTGAATGGATTAAACAGTCAAAAGGCAGAGAATGTCAACTGGATACAAAACAAGATCCAACTATATACTGTCTACAGAAAACACACTTTAGATTCAAAGATACAAATAAGTTGAAAGTAAAAGGATGGGAAAAGTTTCATCATGCCAACAGTAACCAAAAGAAAGCTGGAGGGGATATTTTAATATTAGCCAAAATAGACATTAAAACAAAAAAAGTGTTACTAGAGATAAAGAGAGACATATTTGTTGATAAAAGGGTCAATTCATCAATAGATATAACCATTATAAACATACATGCACCTAACAACAGAGCCACAAAATAGATGAAGCAAAAACTGACAGAAATAAAGGGAGAAATAGACAATTCAACAATAGTTGGAGACTTTAATACTTCACTTTCCATAAGGGATGGAACAACTATGTAGAAGATCAGCAAGGAAATAAAAAAAATAAAAGACAATCAACATTATAAACCAACTAGATCTAACAAACATCCATAGAACACTCCACCCAACAACAGCAGAATATATATTCTTCTCAAGTGCACATGGAACAATCTCCAGGACAGACTTATATGTTTTAAGCCTCAATAAATTTAAAAGGAATGAAATCATACAAAGTATGTTCTTCACTCACAATGGAGTAAAATTAGAAATCTATAACAAAAAGAATTTGGGGAAACTCACAAATATATGGAAATTAAACAACACACTCCTAAATAACCAATGGGTCCACAATAAATCACAAGGGAAATTAGAATATATTTTGAGATGAATGAATATAAACACATGTCAGATCTTATGCATGTAGCTAAAGCAGTGCTTAGAGAGAAATATATAGCTATTTATGTCTATATTAAAAAAAGAAGAAAGATCTCAAATCAATAACCTAACGTTCCACCTTAGGACACTGGAAAAAGAAGAGCAAACTAAACTCAAAGCAAGCAGAAGGGAATAAATAATAAGGGTTAGAGTGGAAACTAATGAAATAGAAAATAGAAAAACAATAGAGAACAAAACCATAAATTGGTTCTTTGAAAAAAATCAACAAAATTGACAAACTTTTAGCTTAACTGATCAAGGAAAAAAACAAAGAGAGAAGATTCTGGTTACTAAAATCAAGAACAAAATAGGGTCATTATTACCAACCTCCAGAAACAAAAACAAATATAAGGAAATATTATGAACTGCATGCCAACAAATTAGTTAACTTAGATGAAATGGATAAATTCCTAGAAAGATGCAAACTACTGAAATTAATTCAAAAAGAAATAGAAATATGAATAGATCTATAACAAATAAAGAGATTGAATTAGTAATTTAAAAAACTACCCACAGGGGGTCGACCTGGTGGCGTAGTGGTTAAGTTCACACGCTCTGCTTCAGCGGCCAGGGTTCACAGAGTTAGATCCCAGGCATGGACCGCTTATCAAGCCATGCTGTGGCAGGTGTCCCACATATAAAGTAGAGGAGGATGGGCACAGATGTTAGCCCAGGGCCAATCTTCCTCAGCAAAAAGAGGAGGATTGGCAATGGATGTTAGGTCAGGGCTAATCTTCCTCAACCAAAAAAAACTACCCACAAAGAAAAGCTCGGGCACAGACGACTTCACTGCTAAATTCTACCATACATTTAAAGAACTCCAACCTTCACAGACTCTCCCAAAAGAGAAGTGAGCACTTCCTAACTCATACTATGAGAGCAGCATCACTCTGATACCAAAGCCAGACAAAGGTATCACAAGAAAGAAGTATTACAGATCAATATCTCTTATGAATATAGAACAAAAACACTTAAAAAAATACTAGCTAATTAAATCTGGAAATATATAAAAAAGATCATACTCCATGACAAAGTAGGATTTATACCAGGAATGCAAGGTTGATTTAACATTTGAAAATCAATTAATGCAATACACCATATCAATAAAGGACAAAAACCACATGATCATCTATGCAGAAAAAGCATTCAACAAAATTCAATGCCCCTTCATGATAAAAACAGTCAACAAACTAGGAATAGACAGGAACTCCCTCAACCTAATAAAAAGCATCTATGAAAAACCCACAACTAATATCAGACTTACTAGTAAAAGGAATGTTTTCCCCCTCTAAGATCAGGAACAAGACAAGATGTCTCCTCTCATCACATCTATTCAACATCACACTGGAGGTTCTAGCCAAGGCAATTAGGCAAAAAATATAAAATAAAAAGCACTCAAATTGGGAAGGTAAAACTCTATTCACAGATGGCATGACCTTATATATAAAAAATCCTAAGAAATTCACTGAAACACTATTAAAACTAGTAAATAAGTTTGGCAAGGTTGTAGGATACAAATACACAAAAACATTGTACTTCTAAACATAGGCAATAAGCAATTTGAAAAAGAAATTAAGAAAACAATTCCACTTACAATAGCATTAAAAAGAATAAAATACTTAAGAATATTTTAAGAAAAGAACTGAAAAACTTATACTCTGAAAACTATAAAACATTTCTGAAAAAAACTAAAGATGACCTAGATAAAAGGAAAGAATCTCATGTTCAGGCATTGAAAGACTACTCTTAAAATGGCAATACTTCCCAAAGTGGTCTCCAGATTCAGCACAATGCCTATCACATTCCCAGCTGACTTCTTTGCTGAAATTGACAAGCTGATCCTAAAATTCATAAGGAAATTCAAAGGACCCAGAATAGCCAAAACAATCTTACAAAAGAACAAAATTAGAGGACTCAAACTTCCTAATTTCAAAACTTACTATAAAGCTACAGTAATAAAGACAGTGTAATCTTGGATTAAGAACAAAAAAATTAATCAAATAGAATGAGAATCCAGAAATAAATCCTCACATTTATAGTCAATTGATTTGACAAGGGTGCCAAGACAATTCAACAGGGGAAGAATAGCTTTTTCAATAAATAGTGCCAAGACAACTTGATATCCACATGCAAAATAATAAATTTGGACCTCTTCCTCACACCAAATATAAAATTGACTCAAAATAATTAAAGCCTAAATGTTAGAACTAAAACTATAAAACTCTTAAAATCTCTGTGAATTTGGATTTAGCAATGGTTTCTTAAATATGACACTGACCACAAGCACAAAAGAAAAAAATAGATAAATTGGGCATTATCAAAATTAAACACTTTTGTGCTTCAAAGGACATCATCAAGAAAGTAATAAGACAATCCACAAATTGAGAGAAAATTTTTGTAAATTAGGTATCTGATAAGGGACTTGAATTTAGAATATATAAAGAACTCCTATAACTAAATAATAAATAGATAAACAATCCAATTAAAAATGGGCAAAGGAGAGTGACGTCAGCATCATGGCGGAGTGAGATTCCCTCTTTGAATCTCTGCCCCCTACAACACAACGAAAACATCATTCACATTCCAACAGAGCTCAATCAAACACTATGAAGGACTTCTGAGAAACCCCTGCTGCCATACATCGGACAGTGGAGGCACGGGAAGCCCAGGAGAATGGGAGGAGAGGTAGGAGGTTGTACTCCCCCTCCCCAATCGATCGGCAAAGACAGCGCGGTTCGCAGACAGAGGGCGGAGGGGTGGCCCACAGCGGGGAAAACTATTGCCATCCAGGTGCTCTCACACACTGTCGCGAGATCCCCACTGGGAAGCGACGACGGACTGTTTAGGGGGTGTAGCAAACACCCTAAGAGAGCCAGAAAGGAAACCCAGGAGAAAGAGAGGGTCAAGCAGGAGAAAGAGAGGACTCCTCCCCCCACACACCAGGCGTTTCAGCATAATCCCTCCGGGGGCTGCAGCCGCCTCAGAGCAAACCACTTGCGATCTCCATCTAGTGGCAGCAGGGGGAAACTGCAGGACTAACTTTAATCATGAGGGGTAAAAATAAAGCCGTCCCCGTCGGATCCTTGCGAAAATATGTCAGGGCTACAGACCAAAAGGAAAATGACAAACACCCAGAAACCAACCCTGAAGGCACAGAATTTGATAACCTGAATGACAGAGAATTCAAAATAGCTATCATAAACAAACTCAACGAAATACAAGAGAACACACAGAAACAAATCAACAAATTCAGGGATTATGTCACAAAAGAGATTGAAACCCTAAAGAAAAACCAATCAGAATTATTGGAGATGAAAAACAAAATCAACGAGATAGTGGAAAAAATGGAGTCTTTAAAGAGCAGAACTGACAATATGGAGGAACAAATTAGCATTATTGAGGATAGCCACGCAGAACCGCTCCAGATAGAGGAGGAGAGAGAGCTAAGACTAAAAAGAAATGAAGAAATTCTTCGAGAAATATCAGACTCAATGAGGAAAAGCAACATAAGGATAATAGGTATTCCAGAAGGAGAAGAAAGAGAAAAAGGAGCAGAGAGTTTGTTCAAAGAAGTAATAGCTGAGAACTTCCCCAACCTAGGGAATGAGAGGGAAATAACAGTGAATGAAATCAATAGATCACCTAAATATATGAACAGGAATAAAAAATCATCTCGCCACATAGTAGCAAACTTGAAGAATACCCGTGACAAGGAAATAATATTGAAGGCAGCTAAACAAAAAAACAAAATAACATACAAAGGAAACCCCATCAGGCTCTCAGCTGATTTCTCGACAGAAACTCTACAGGCTAGGAGAGACTGGAATGATATATTCAAAATCATGAAAGACAAAAACCTTCAGCCGAGAATACTTTATCCAGCAAAAATATCCTTCAAATACGATGGAGAAATAATAACTCTCCCTGATAAACAAAAGCTAAGAGAGTTCGTCACCACAAGACCCCCACTACAAGAAATGCTCAAGAAGGCCCTTAGGCCTGAAAAAAAACAAATGAGAAAGGGGATACAAAGACTTCAGCAAGGAGACTAAACCAGAACAAAATACAGTTGGAAAACATCAAAAATTAATTCAAGCTCATCACTGGAAACACACATTCATGACACAATCTGGAATAAAGAGATAACGAATAAGGAGGGGAAGAGGTAAGGGATTGAATTGACCCAGCCTCAGGAAAAAGGAGGCATCTGAAAATGTACTTTCTTATCCAGGAGATCGCCTATATAAACCTCACGATAACCACTAAACAAACAACCAGAAGAGAACCACACATGACAAATAAAGAGAAAACCAAGAGAATGAGCATGCAGAAATACCAAATTGAATTTGCAGTCCGAAACACAAGGGACAAGAAACGAAGGAAATGCAAAAGAACCAGAAGATGAACAATAAAATAGCAACATTAAACCCTCATATATCAATAATCACTCTAAATGTAAATGGATTGAATTCTCCAATCAAAAGACACAGAGTGGCAGGATGGATTAAAAACCAAGATCCAACAATCTGCTGCCTCCAGGAAACACATCTCAGCACTAAAGACAAACACAGACTCAAAATAAAAGGATGGAAAACAATACTCCAAGCTAAAGGCAAACAAAAGAAAGCAGGAGTAGCCATACTTATATCAGACAAAGTAGACTTCAAGATATAAAAGGTAATGAGAGACAAAGAAGGGCAATATATAGTGATGAAAGAGACACTTCACCAAGAAGACATAACAATCATAACTATCTATGCACCCAACACAGGAGCACCAAAGTACATAAAACAACTGCTAAAAAACCTTAAAGGAGATATTAACAATAACACCATAATAGTAGGGGATCTTAATACCCCCCTTACATCAATAGATAGATCATCCAGACAAAAAGTCAATAAGGAAATAATGGACTTAAACGAGAAACTAGACGCAATGGATTTAATAGATATATACAGAGCACTCCACCCAAAAAAAGCAGAGGACACATTCTTCTCAAGTGCACATGGAACATTCTCAAGGATAGACCATATATTAGGAAACAAGGCAAACCTCTATAAATTTAAGAAGATTGAAATCATTACAAGCATCTTTTCTGATCATAATGCTGTGAAACTAGAAATCAACTGCAAGGAAAAAACTAGGAAAGGGACAAAGATGTGGAGACTAAACAACAGGCTACTGAACAACCAATGGGTCGTTGATGAAATTAAAGGAGAAACCAAAAGCTATCTGGAGACAAATGAAAAGGAAAATACACCATACCAACTCATATGGGATGCAGCAAAAGCAGTCCTGAGAGGGAAATTCATAGCAATACAAGCTCACCTCAACAAACAAGAAAAATCCCAAATAAATAACCTTAAATTGCACCTAACAGAGTTGGAAAAAGAAGAACAGACAAAGCCCCGAATCAGCAGAAGGAGGGAAATAATAAAAATCAGAGCAGAAATAAATGAAATTGAAACCAAAAAAACAGTAGAAAGGATCAATGAAACAAAGAGCTGGTTCTTTGAGAAGATAAATAAAATTGACAAACCCTTAGCCAGACTCACTAAGAAAAAAGGGAGAAGACTCAAATAAATAAAATTAGAAATGAAAGAGGAGAAATTACAACAGACAGCACAGAAATACAAGGGATTATTAGGGAATACTATGAAAAACTTTACGCCAACAAATTGGACAACCTAGAGGAAATGGACAAATTCTTGGAGGCGTACAACCTCCCAAAACTGAATCAAGAAGAAATAGAGAATCTGAACAGACCAATCACAAGTAAAGAGATTGAAACAGTAATCAAAAACCTCCCAAAAAATAAAAGCCCAGGACCAGATGGCTTCCCTGGAGAATTTTATCAAACGTTCAAAGAAGATTTAGCACCTATCCTTCTCAAACTATTCCAAAAAATAGAGGAAGATGGAATACTTCCCAACACATTCTATGAGGCCGACATCATGCTGATACCAAAGCCAGACAAGGACAATACAAAGAAGGAAAACTACAGGCCAATATCACTGATGAACATAGACGCAAAAATCCTCAACAAAATATTGGCAAACCGAATACAGCAATACATCAAAAAGATCATACACCACGATCAAGTGGGATTTATACCAGGGACACAGGGATGGTTCAACATCCGCAAATCAATCAACGTGATACACCACATTAACAAAATGAAGACTAAAAACCACATGATCATCTCAATCGATGCAGAGAAGGCATTCAACAAGATCCAGCATCCATTTATGATAAAAACTCTCAACAAAATGGGTATAGAAGGAAAGTACCTCAACATAATAAGGGCCATATATGACAAACCTACAGCAAACATCCTACTCAACGGGGAAAAACTGAAAGCCATTCCTTTGAGGACAGGAACAAGACAAGGGTGCCCACTCTCACCACTCTTATTCAACATAGTACTGGAAGTTCTGGCCAGAGCAATTAGGCAAGAAAAAGGAATAAAAGGACTCCAAATAGGCAATGAAGAAGTGAAACTCTCACTATTTGCAGACGACATGATCCTATACATAGAAAACCCCAAAAATTCCATCGGAAAACTACTAGAAACAATCAACAACTACAGTAAAGTAGCAGGGTATAAAATCAACTTACAAAAATCAATTGCATTTCTATACACTAACGATGAAACAACAGAAAGAGAACTCAAAAAGACAATCCCATTTACAATTGCAACAAAGAGAATAAAATATCTGGGAATAAATTTAACCAAGGAGGTCAAAGACCTATACAATGAAAACTATAAGACACTATTGAAAGAAATCGAGGAGGACATAAAGAAATGGAAAAATATTCCATGCACATGGATTGGAAGAAGAAATATAGTTAAAATGTCCATTCTACCTAAAGCAATCTACAGATTCAATGCAATCCCAATCAGAATCCCAATGTCATTCTTCACGGTAATAGAACAAAAACTACTGAAATTCGTATGGGGCAACAAAAGACCCCAAATAGCTAAAGCAATTCTGAAAAAAAAGAACAAAGCTGGAGGCATCACAATCCCTGATTTCAAAATATACTATAAAGCTACAGTAATCAAAACAGCATGGTACTGGTACAAGAATAGACACACAGATCAATGGAACAGAATTGAAAGCCCAGAAATAAAACCACACACCTATGGACAGCTAATCTTCGACAAAGGAGCAAAGAACATACAATGGAGAGAGGGAAGTCTCTTCAATAAATGGTGCTGGGACAATTGGACAGCAACATGCAAAAGAATGAAAGTAGACCATCTCCTATCGCCATATACAAAAATCAATTCAAAATGGATCAAAGACCTGAAAGTGAGACCTGAAACTATAAAACTCCTGGAAGAAAATATAGGCAGTACACTAATTGAGATTGGACATAAAGGGATCCTTTCAGATTCCATGTCTACCCAGACAAGGGAAACAAAAGAAAAACTAAACAAGTGGGACCTCATCAGACTAAAGAGCTTCTACAAGGCAAATGAAACCAGGATCAAAATGAATAAACAACCCACCAGCTGGGAGAAAATATTTGCAAATCGTTTGTCTGACAAGGGATTAATCTCAGTAATATACAAAGATCTCATACAACTGAGCAACAAAAAATCAAACAACCCGATCAAAAAATGGGCAGAGGATATGAACAGACATTTTTCCAAGGAAGAGATCCAGATGGCCAATAGACACATGAAAAGATGTTCAACATCACTAATCATCAGGGAAATGCAAATCAAAACTACACTGAGATATCACCTTACACCGGTTAGAATGGCTCTAATCACAAAGACAAATAACAACAAATGTTGGAGAGGTTGTGGAGAAACGGGGACCCTCATTCACTGCTGGTGGGAATGCAAACTGGTGCAGCCTCTATGGAAAACAGTATGGAGAGTCCTCAAAAAATTAAAAATAGAAATACCGTATGATCCAGCAATCCCACTCTTGGGCATCTACCCAATGGATGTGAAATCAACCATCACAAGAGGCGTATGCACCCCTATGTTCATTGCAGCATTATTCACTATAGCCAAGAAGTGGAAGCAACCCAAGTGTCCCTCAACTGAAGATTGGTTAAAGAAGATGTAGTATATACATACAATGGAATACTACTCAGCCATAAGAAAAGACACAATTGTCCCATTTGCAACAACATGGAAGGACCTAGAGGGTATTATGTTAAGTGAAATAAGCCAGAGAGAGAAGGACAGACACTGCATGAACTCACTCATATATGGAATATAAGTGAACACACGGACAGAGAGAACTGATTGGTGGTTACCAAGGGGAAGGGAGGTGGGGGGGGCACAAGGGGTGAAGGGTTACATCCACAAGGTGACAGACAAACAAAAATATACAAGTAAAACCCCACAGTGTTATAAACTAAGACATCAATAAAAAAAAATAAACTAAAAAAAGGTAACTAAATAAATAAATAAATAAAAAATAAAAATGGGCAAAGGATCTAAACAGACATTTCTCAAAAAAGATATACAAATGGCCACATGAAAAGATACTTAACATCATTAGCCACCAGGAAAATGCAAATCAAACCACAAGATACCACTTCACACCTAGTAGGACAGCTATAACAAAAAGACAAAGCCAGTGTTGGTGAGGATATGAAGAAACTGGAACCCTCGTTCACTGCTGGTAGGAATGGGAAATAGTGGAGCTGTTTTGGAAAACAGGTTGGCAGTTCTTTAAATGATTGAATGTAGAATCACCACTCCTAGATATACACCAAGAGAAATAAAAATATGTCCACACATGTTCATATTTACATTAAAATGTTCATAACAATATTATCCATAAGAGCCAAAAAGTGGAAATAATCCAAATATCCATCAATTGATGAATGGCTAAAATAAATGTGATATATGCATATAATGGAACATTTGGCAATAAAAAGAAATGAAGTACTGATACATGCTACCATGCTAGAGAGAGTTAGGAAGATGTCTGCATAAGATCCTGTGCTTGCCTCCTCCCACAGACAAAACAAATCTACAACTACATGTGGAATAATTTCCTCTCAGGGAGATCTGGAAACAATGAATAGAGCCTCCATAGCAAGGGACAACACTGAGAGGAGTGGAAGAGGCAGAGTACAATCCCGTTGAGGAAAAAAATCACACCCTAGCTGAAGCATTTCATGGTCAGGAGCAATCTTAAAAGTATGGAGCTTTCCCAGGAGGAGTGAGGGTTTTGAGCTCCACATTAGGCATCCCAGCCCTTAGACCCAGCATAGGAGAGACAAGACCCCAAAACACCTGGCTTGAAACCAATGGAGAATATGCCCAGGAAAAGTATAGAACTACAGGGAAAGGAAAACCTTCTCTTAAAGGGCTCATGCACAGACTCACTCAACCCAGAAACCAGTGCAAAAACACCAGATAGAAAAGTGCATATTCCATGGGTAATAGAGACTCACTTACTAAGCTTAGAGTGCCTCCCAGAGAAGCAGGAGGCAGCTAGGCAACACTCCCCAGGAGCTGAGACACTAGTGACAGACATTTTTGTGACCTTGTTCAGCCATGCTGAGGCCAGCAGGCATCATTTTGGAAACCTTCCTTTAGCCTGTTAGTGTTGAGGCCTGCTCTGCATACCAGCACACCCAAGGAAGTCACGCACCACTGGCATGCACAGCCAGCCTGCACTCGGGGTCTGCCCCACCCACCAGTGAGCCAGCAGTATTCACACACCACCAGGCCACCCAGCCAGCTGCATCAGGGGTCTACCCCACCCAACAGTGTACCCATAGCAGCTGCACATGGCCAGGCCTCACAGACAGTGGGCCCAAGGGCCAGCCCTGCCTACTAATGTACCCACAGCAATTGTGGCTTAACCATAACAGAAAGGCACACACAGCCCATGCAGGGGACACCCCTGGAGCATCTGGCTAAGATGACCAGAAGGGAGCATGCTGCTGGGCCCCACGGGACATCTCCTACATAAGGCTACTTTTCCAAGATAGGGAGATGTAGCTGATCTATCTAATACACAGAAATAAACACAGAGAAACACAAAATGAGAAGACAGAGGAATATGTTCCAAGTGAAAGAATAAGATAAATTCTCAGAAAAAGAACTAAATGAAACAGAAATAAGCAATTTACCTGATAAAGAGGACAAAGTAATGATCATAAGCATGCTCACCAAACTCAGGAGAAAAATAGATGAACATAGTGAGAACTTCAAAAAGAGTTAGAAAATATAAAAAAACCAGAGCTGAAGAATATAATAACCGAAATGAAAAATTCACTAGAGGGAATCAACAGCAGATTAGATGATGTAGAAGAACAGATCAGCTATCTGGATAACAGAGCAGAAGAAATCACCCAAGTTAAACAGAAAAAAGAATTTTTAAAAATGAGGATAGTTTAAGGGCCTTCTGGGACAACATCAAGCATACTAACATTCCCATTATAGGTGTCCCAGAAGAAGAAGAGAAAAAGAAAAGGGCAGAGAAATTATTTGAAGAAATAATAGCTGAAAACTTCCCTAACCTGGGGGGGAAAAAAAAAAAACAGACATCCAAGTCCAGGAAGCACAGAGGGTCCCAAACAAGATGAACCCAAAGAGGCCCACACCAAGACACATTATAATTAAAATGTCAAGAATTAAAGACAAAGAAAGAATCTTAAAAGCAGCAAGAGTAAAGCAATAAGTTACACATAAGGGAACTCCCATAAGATTATCAGCTGACTTTTCAGCAGAAAGTTTATAGACTAGAAGGCAGTGGTATGATATATTCAAAGTACTGAAAGAAAAAAACCTACAACCAAGAATACTCTATCCAGCAAGGTTATCATTCAGAATGGAAGGAGAGATAAAGAGTTTTCCAGACAAGCAAAAACTAAAGGAGTTCATCACCACTAAACTAGACTTACAGGAAATGTTAAGGGACTTCTTTAAGCAGAAAAGAAAAGGCCACAAACAGAAATAAGAAAATTATCAAAGAAAAAATATCACTGGTAAATGCAAACATATATTAAAGGTAGTGGATCAAACACTTATAAAGCTAGTATGAAAGTACTAATATCATCTATATCTACAGTAAGAGGTTAAGAGATATGGAAAATTAAAAGAGGTAAAATATGATGTCAAAAACATAAATGGGGGGGTAAAAATGTAGAGCTTTTAGAGGGCATCCAAACTTAAGAGACCATCAACTTAAACTAGACTGCTGTATATACAGGTTGTTATATATGAATCTCATCATAACTACAAACTAAAAACCTATAATAAATACACAAGAAATAAAGAGAAAGGAGTCCAAATAACACTAAAGAAAGTCATCAAATCATGAAGGGAGAGAGTAAGAAAAAAAAAGGAATAGAGAAGAACTACAAAAACAACAGAAAACAATTAACGAAATGGCAATAAGGGCATACCTTAAAATAATTACTTTAAATGTAAATGGACTAAATGCTCCAATCAAAAGACACAGGTTGTGTTCACTGCAGCATTATTCACCACAGCCAAGATGTGGAAGCAACCCAAGTGCCCATTGACTTTGGTATATATATACAATGGAATACTTCTCAGCCATTAAAAAAAAGACAAAATCATCCCATTTGGAACAACATGGATGGACTTTGAGGGTATTATGTTAAGTGAAATGAGCGAGACTGGGAAAGACAAACACCATATGATTTCACTCATGTGTGGAAGATAAGCAAACATATGGACAAAGAGAACAGACCAGAGGGGAAAGGGGCTGGGGGGTGGGCATAAGGGGTAAAGGGACACATATATATGGTGACTGACAAATAATATTGTACAACTGAAATTTCACCATGTTATAAACTATTATGACCTCAATAATTTAAAAAAAAAGACATAGGGTGGCTGAATGAATAAAAAAAAAAGACCCGTATACATGCTGCCTACAAAAGACATACTTCACATCTAAAGACACTCACAGACTGCAAGTGAAGAAATGGAAAAAGATATTCCATACAAATGGAAACAAAAAGAAAGCTGGAGTAGCAATATTTATATCAGACAAAAAAGACATTAAAACAAAAACCATAACATGAGAAAAAGACACACATAGATAAATGGAACAGAATAGACAACCCAGAAATAAACCCATGCCTATATGGTCAATTAATCTAAAATAAAGGAGGCAAGAATATACAATGGGGAAAGGACAGTCTATTCAATAAATGGTGTTGGGAAAACTGGACAGATACATGCAAAAGAATAAAACTGGACCATTTTCTTATACCATATATAAAAATAAACTCAAAATGGATTAAAGACTTAAATGTAAGACCTGAAAACATGAATCTCCTAGAAGAAAACATAGGTAGTAAACTCTTTGACATTGGTCTTAACAATATTTTTTTGGATATGTGTCCTCAGGCACAGGCAACAAAAATAAAAATAAACAAATGGACTACATCAAACTCAAAAGTTTTTGCACAGTAAAGGAAACCAACAACAAAACAAAAAAGCAACCTACTGAATAGGAGAATATACTTGCAAATGACATATCTGATAAGGGGTTAATATCCAAAATATATAAAGAACTTATACAACTCAATATCAAAAAAAACAAACAATTTGATTAAAAAATAGGCAGAGGACCTGAACAGACATTTTTCCAAAGAAGACATACAGATGGCCAACAGGTACATGAAAAGGAACTTGACATCACTAAATGCAATCAGGGAAATGCAAATCTAAACAACAATGAGATATCACCTCACATCTGTCAGAATGGCTATTATCAAAAAGAGAGTAACAAGTGTTGACAAGGAGAAAAGGGAACACTTACACACTGTTGGTGGGAATGTAAACTGGCACAACCACTATGAAAACAGCATGGAGGTCTCTCAAAAAATTAAAAATAGAACTATCATACCATCCAGCCATACCACTTCTGGGTATTTATCCAAAGAAAACAAAACAAAAACAAAATATATACACACCCCTATGTTCACTGCAGCACCATTTACAATAGCCAAGATATGGAAGCAATCTAAGTGTCCAATGACGGATCAATGGATAAAGAAAATGTGATGTATATATACAATGGAATATTATTCAGCCATAAAAAAGAAGGAAATCCTGACATTTGCAACAATATAGATGGATCTAGAGGGTACTGTACTAAGTGAAATAAGCTAGAGACAGAATAGTGTATGATTTCACTTATATGTGGAATCTAAAAAAACAAAACAAATGAACAAATAAAACAGAAACAGATTCAGATACAGAGAACAAATTGCTAGCTGCCAGAGGAGAGGGGGTGGGAGGATGGGTGAAATATGTGAAGGGGACTAAGATATACAAACTTCCAGTCATAAAATAAGTCGGTCATGGGGATGTAATGTACAGCATAGGGAATATAGTCAACAATATTGTAATAATTTTGTATGATGATAGATGGTTACTAGTCTTATCAGGATGATCACTTTGTAATGTATGTAAATGTTGAATCACTGTGTTGTACACTGAAACTAATACAATATTGTATGTCAACTATATTGTTAAAAAAACATTATGCTAAGAGAGAGAAGTCATTCACCAAGACGAGATATGATTCCATTTACATGAAATGTCTAGAATAGGCAAATCTACAGAAAAAGAAAATAGAATAATGGTTGCCTAGGGCTGGGGGTGTGTTAAGGGGAAATAAGGAGTGACTATTAATGGGTACAGAGTTTTTTGAGAGGTACTAATGAAATGTTTTAAAACTGATTGTGGTAACAGTCACACAATTCTGTGAATATATTAAAAACCAATGAAGTATACACTTTAAATGGGTGAATTGTATGGTATGTGAATTATATCTCAATAAAGCTGTTATAAAAAAATAGATGGAGCAAAAATTACAGAACTGAAAGAAAAAAGAAACAACTCCAGTTTTACTTGAATAATTCAACACTTTTTTCTCAGTAATTGAATATCATACCACAACTGCATAAAAAATTGAATTAATCTTGTTGAAAATTTATAATTTTTAAACTGGTAAAAAGAAACTTTTTCTTTTTTGCACAGTATCTTCACTCTGGTTAAAAAAGATATCTGGGAATATTTCAATAGCACACACAAAAACAAAGGAAAAATGCAAATCTCTGGTAACCCAACTGAGTAGAATTTACACATTTATCTTCTTTAAGATTTGCTTGATAGCCCCTTAAATTACAGTCATACGCCACTTAACAGCAGGGATACTTTCTGAGAAATGCATCGTTAGGCGATTTCGTCATTGTGCAAACATCACAGAGTGTACTTACACAAACCTAGGTGGTAGAGCCTATCCAGACATAGACTGATTAGTACTAATCTTATGGGACCACCATCATACATGTGATCTGTCATTGACCGAAACATCATTTAGCGGTGCATGACTGTATTACATATTTTTCTAGGTATCTCTTTCTCAGCTAGAATGCAAGGTACAATTTCCAAACTGGGTATTTTTCTTTGACATTTAAGTAGGATTTGCACCAGCAAGCACAAACTGTAGGCTGTCTTTTTAATTTTCCATCATAATATAAACAAAATATCAATCAGGCATGTAAATTTTAAACGTAAACATCAAGTATGATCTTTCCATACATATATTACCTGATCAATTCCCCTTCCTTTGCACTGAAGAATGATGACTTCAAGAAGTTTGGCCGCATGACATTCTGCATCTTCTCCCGCATCTCCACATAGTACCTACAGTAATTACAATTTAGCTCAGCAGTCAAAAGATTTGCACAGAATTTAATCGAGTCCACATGAAGCAAATAGACCATAAAAATTCAGCCACTAGAATCATAGCTTTGCTTGCTTTGTAAGTTTACCTTGCCAACCCAAAGAAGGAAGGTCAAAATAAAGTCCATCTATCTTCTTTATCTACTTTAATTCCTTATATGCAGTAATAATTCACTTATTGAACTTTGGATTAATAAAGTAGGCTCTGTATGAGTTAACTGTCTATATAAACAACGCTTCCCTTTAAAGGCACCAAAACAACAAAATAATAAAATGAAATCAAAAGAAAACAAAATAATCTTCTTTTTAAACAATGAAACAAATCCTGTATTTTTCTGTTCATTTTGAATTCTGGTCTATATGCACCCATTTTTTTCATAATAACCATAATTTAATATGACATCTTTTAATTTCCCCACATGGACTTTATAATTAAAAATATTTTCCATGAACATTATAACCATTTAGGACTATACAGTACTGCAGTAGGTGAATATAACAAAGTTTACCAGACTCTTCTCCTATTGTCAATTCTGTATTTTCACTATTATAAACAATTTTACAATGCACATGTTCATACATAAAATTTAGAACATGGTTGCCTTATAATAAGGTTCCCAGAAGAGAGATTCATAGAGTAGAGGCATGCTTATATTAGAAATTAAGAAATATGGAAACATTAATAAGAGTTCAAACATAAGACATAAGAAAAAGAACAGACAACACAAAGAATAAAATGAGACAGAAATTTAAAATATAGACAAAAAGAGGTAACACAGAAGAAGAGGTAACACACAAAAATAGATTCATTGAAAAAAGACTTAATGAAGTTGACAACTTTCATCAAAATTATTATTTTTGGTGAGGAAGATCAGCCCTGAGTTAACATGTGCTGCCAATCCTCCTCCCCTTCCTGAGGTAGATTGGCCCTGGGCCAACATCCATAGCCATCCTCCTCCACTTCATATGCGAGACGCCCACCACAGCACGGCTCAACAAGCGGTGCATAACTCTGCGCCTGGGATCCGAACCTGCAAACCCCGGGCCGCCAAAGCAGAGTGCGCAAACCCAACCACTAAGCCACTGGCCCAGACCCTCATCAAAATTATTTTTAAAAAGCAAAGAAATCAAAATTAAAACATATCAAGAATGAAAGAGACATAAATACAGATAAAGAAGAGATTAAAAATAAAAGAGTACTATGCAGAATACTATATTGCTTATATATTTGAAAACTCAGATGAATGGGATAATTTCCTAGACAAATACAATTTAAGAAAACTGTGTAAAAAAGAAATTACAGATAAAGATGACAGGTTGAACATTCCCATTTAATTTTATTCCTTCCCAAAAGGCCATTAAAATGATAGTAAAGAGATTTTAGAGGCACATATCCACAAAGAGAAAAGGAAAAAAGAGATAGCTATAAAATTTTGAAAGCTAGAAAACAGATGGATCAGTGAGCTGAATCTTAAGCAGGTAGCTGGCAAAGCCAAGAATCAACCCTGTTTATATAAAGTTAAAATTCTACCTCGAGGGCAGTATATCTAGATCTACATTCTAAATGTGAATGGGCTCTGGAGCCACAATGCCTCGGTTCAAACCGCAGCTCTGCCACTTAACAGCTGTGCTTTCGAAAAGCTACTTAATCTTTGTGTCTTACTCTCCCCATCTGTAAAAGGAGCATAATAATATACTTATGTTGTGGGACTGTATGATACAGAAAGGAAAAAAAAATCACTCCCTTTTCTCAAAATTGCATTTACTTGGTTTTTTTGTTTGTTGGTTTTGGGTTTTCCCCGCCAAAAAAGGAGAAAAAGCAAAATATATTTCAATAATTTAAAAAATGAGCTCTGGAGCTAGACTCTCTGGGTTCAAATCTGACTCCAACACATAATAGCTGTGTGACGTAGGACAATTTATTAAACCTCAGGCACAATGCAAGAAATTGTGCCTCAGTTTCCTCTCTGACAAAAAGGTGACACCTTCCTCATAATGTAAAGATGAAAGAAGTTATATATAAAGTGCTCAGGAAATACCTGGTATACAGTAAGAGTTCAATAAGTATCGGCTATTATTAAAACCAACAAAACGAAATATATTTGAAGTACTTGATAAGTATAAAGACATCATCATAAATATCACTTTTACTCTATCTGCTATAACACAGAGCAGCTGCCAGTTACCAATGGACTATGTAGGACTGTTATGTTTTCTACTTGTTGCTTTCTCTTCCCCTTTCCCTCACGAGCAGCTGTCTCTATAACTTACGAAAAAACTGAAGACTACAAGGTGATTATGATTTAACAATCTGGGTTATTACAGAGCTAAATGAATCTTTTAAAATCATGATTCTACTCCTTCAGTTTACATGTGATGAAACTAAGAGACTGCCCAAAACCTCCCAGGCTCTTTAGAACTGAACTGAGACCTAAATCAGATACACTGATTATCAGTTCAGAGCTCTTAACAGATCCTGGTACACATCTCTCTAGTGAGGAAAATAAGTTGTACACTAGCTATTTTACTGCCAACTCCAAGGCCAAACTCAAGTTTCTGGCTATGTGAGCTTTCTAAAATTTGCCAGCTCTCTGCAAAATAGTTTTTCATTCATGTATATACATATATTCACCTAAAGGAGAAGGAAAACATTATTTAGTCATCAATGACTCCAAGATATAACCAACAGAGGGCCAAATCTAATCTGTGACAAAGATAACACAGAGACAATCGTGTTTGTACGTAAATATAACAGTAGTCATTATATGGCTTATAAATTATCCTGTATTGAGCTAAATGATGCTGTTTTTCCAACTATTCCATTTTTTTGTCTTATGTTATTTACGTTCAAATTATCTATATCTAGTGGCTGCCGATATATACATTCAATTGAAAGAAAAATCAACAATTGACACATTATGTGGTTATTTTCCCAGCACTTTTTTAATCAAGTAGCAAGTTTGCATTTGAAAGAAAAACCACAAAGAAAATTATTTATCCTGAACATTATAAAGTACACAGCTATAGAAGCGGCAGACATTTTTAAGCACAACACACAATATGAAATTTTCAAATTCCAATTCCAAGCTCCATTTGAAAATATAAAATGACAAATATATGTGGATGAAGGCAATACAGAACTAAATGTATAAGAAACAAATTGAAAGGGTGCCCTGAAGTAAAACACTCAAACATTAGTAAGAATCACTACGACAACTGATTAGCACATGCTTACCTTTCTACACATTGTAAAAAGTATTTCTAAGTGTTTTGGATTTGACAGTAAAGTATTCGTATCTATTGTCACATAATTATGCAGGAGAGGCATCATGTCTGGAAAAAGAAAATTCAAAATCCCAGTGAGACTTGAGTAACAGAAGTAGAAGTAAATTATTCCCACTGAAACCACATTTCTGTAGCACTCACACACTATCTTCCCTTGCAACCACAAAATGCTAGAAACGAAAGTGATATCTGCCCTATTTATAGATGAGAAAAATGCAGATCAGAAAGATTAAAATGCTCATCACTTATTGTAGCAATTGTTCTGAATTTTCTTCTTTTTCTCCATAACACTCATCACCGTCTTACATACTATATATTTTCTTGTTTGTGTGTTTACCACCTTCCCGCCTTCTCGCACTAGAATGGAAGCGTCAAAAGAGCAAGAGCTCTAGGGGGATGGCCTAGTGGCGCAGTGGTTTAGTTCACGCTTGGCAGCCCGGGGTTCACGGGTTCAGATCCCGGGCGCCTGCCGACACACTGCTTGTCAGCCATGCCGTGGCAGCGTCCCATATAAAGTAGAGGAAGATGGGCACGGATGTTAGCCCAGGGCCAGTCTACCTCAGCAAAAAGAGGAGGATTGGCATTGGATGTTAGCTCAGGGCTGGTCTTCCTCACAAAAAAAAAAAAAAAAAGAGCAAGAGCTCTATTTTGTTCACTGGTATATTGCTGAGCTTAGAACAGTGCTTGGAATGTAGTCAATATTCAGAAAATATTAACTGAATTAATGTACTGATATATGCTCTGATTGCAAAATTACTTAAGATACAATAAGAAATACAGTCTCCCTCCTACAGCCTTTATTCCTAGAGCTGAAAAACACTGCTACAATAGCACCACCCTTTACTCCACAGGGAAATGAGAACAATTATTTTCCGATTAGTACTGAAATCATATATGTCTTTATGTCCAATGTCAAAGGAAATAATATCGAGACACAGAAAAGCAAAAATGTTACATGGTCAAAGTCATACCTGTAAAGTATTCAAAACAATCCTGCTGAAAAACCTCATATAATATACCTAGAAGCTGCCACATTTGAGGGGAGATGCTATGGCAAGTTAAACTATATGCCAGGGAAAGAATTTCTTCATAGAATTCTAGAAAGAAGAAAATCTCTAGTTAGAACGCTAGAAAATAGCAAAAACCAAACACAAAGACCACACAGAAGAGGACTGAGGCTATACATTCACACATATTCCTTTTATATCTAATATATTTTTGAGCATCCGTTTCTCAGCATTCACATCTTCAGCTACATATATTTACCACCTTCCATTTCTTACCAAGATCTGCCACCCACTCAATAAGACAAGGCAAAGATTAGTTTTTACTAAACTCATTTACAATACTGAAAAAAATATTCTTTAATATTTTGTAATATATAAAATATAGTTTATACTTAAAAAACTATATTACAAATGGATATAAGAAGGAACAGATTATCATAGCCTTTCATGCACAGAACTTTTAACTTAACTAAGCTAAGCTAAAATATCTGCCTATCTCACATATTTTTACAAACTATATACTGGACAATGTTTTGTCAATTTACAAAACTTGTAAAATTTGTACAGTATTTTTAAATTTACCTCAAGACAATTATACCCACTATAGAGCAGAAGAGTCCAAAGGGAATCTTCTTTTACTTGCATATATATTTATTATTATCACCCTCAGTCAAAATTATATCTAAACATACAATCAGAAAACACAAACCTCAATACAAAAATTTCAAATGTTTCCTACCACGTCACTGAGCAAAAAAAGTTTTTCCCTCTTATTAAAAAGAACTAATATTCCCCCTGGAATCTTGAATAAATTTTTTTTCTGTAATATTATTTAAAGCAATATATTCAAAAGCTAGTAATACAGATATTTGCCTTACCAAAAGCAAAATATGATGGAAATCATGGATATTGGGAAATAATATGTGATGTGAAACAATCACTTGAAAAACAAGAAGTTTTGTGAATACAAAATTTCTGAAAGTTCTGTTCATCATTACCCCATGTTGGAAGATGAAGAAAGGAGGGCAAATGCCGCTTCCTAACACCAAAATAGACAAGGGGCCCAGTATTTCCCTTCACGACCTTGACAGTATAGCATGTGTGCACGACCTGGCCAGCAGATGCTCAAGACTAAGACTCGGAAACTTGAGGGAGACACTAGAAGGCACAGAGCTGTTACAGATTATTTTTTGTGGCTGTGTTGGAGTCCAAACTGTGGTGGGCAGTGGTCTAGGATCCAGTGTTAACAAAGGCAGCACTGGCCTTCTAAGCAGACCATTTTAATGGCAGAATCCTGGCTGGCTCTGGCCAATTCCAGCCTTCCCACCGATTCAGTGAGCTACCAAATGCCCTTCTACTAAATTCCATTTATGCTTAAATTGGCCAGAAGCTATTTCAACTATTCTCAACCAAGAAGACTGACTGTTAGGGTAGGAAGGTTTTACTAACTTTCACTTCCTACATAAGTTAAATCAGTAATAGCTAAGCCTGGCTTCTAACAAATAGAATTTTATGAGTAAATTAGCAATGAAAACAGGTAAAGGAGGGAGGGAAAGTGGGACAATGGAAACAGACTGGACCATGGACATAAACGTGGTCAGACTGCTGTGGTGGGGGTCCTGGAATAACAGATTCAGCCCATGACATCTTCCACAACAAGTAATTTTTATCTGAGATCTTGTACGGCCAAATATTCATTCAAAAAGGGCTACTGAATCTGGCCCCATGACTGAGTGGTTAAAGTTCCATGTGCTCCGCTTTGGCGGCCCGAGTTCACAGGTTCAGATCCCCATTGTGGACCTATACCACTCATCAGCCACACTGTGGCAGCGTCCCACATACAAAATAGAGGAAGATTAGCACAGATGTTAGCTCAGGACTAATCTTCCTCAAGCAAAAAAAAAAAAGAGGGAGACTGCCAACAGATGTTAGCTTAAGGCGAATCTTCCTCACCAAAAAAAGGGGGCTATTAACATTACTTATCACAGCTAAAAACATAAGAAAGACCATCCATCACCTTGGGACTAGGGATGGGATATTAGAGGAGACAGGCAACTGGAACCAAGGCTTTCTCCTCTGCCCACTGCACCCAAGAAACAGGCCCCTTTCCTTTTCTTAACATCTTCATGTTGCTCAAACCTAACAGCTGGTGTAGGTAGATTACAGAAGGTTGGCATAAACTATTTCCCTTTACCTTACTTCACAGTTTGCCTCCTCGAGATTACTTTAAATTTAAATGGAAAATTTTCAGTTAAAATCTTTTCCATGAATAAGCACATAAGTGAATATATTCTTTTTAAATTTATCACCTTCCCAATTTTAGCATCTTTCCCAATAACAATACAGTAGTCCTCCCCTTATCCGAGGTTTTGCTTCCCGAGGTTTCAGTTACCCAACGGTCAACCAAGGTCCGAAAATATTAAATGGAAAATTCCAGTAATAAACAATTCATAAGTTTTTATTCTTGAGCCATCCCTCTCTGTCCTGCCTGGGATGTGAATCATCCCTTTCTCCAGTGTATCCACACTGTATACACTATCTGCCAATTAGTCACTTAGTAGCCATCTCAGTTAATCAGATCGACTGTCTCAGTATCGCAGTGCTTGTGTTCAAGTAACCTTTATTTTACTTGATAATGGCCCAAAAGCCAACTTTATTATTAGTTATTGTTGTTAATCTCTTACTGTGCCTAATTTATAAATTAAACTTTATCATAGTATGTAAGTATAGGAAAAAACATAGTATATATAGGGTTTGGTACTATCTGTGGTTTCAGGCATCCACTGGGAATCTTGGAAAGTATCCCCCACAGATAAGGGGGGACTACTATAATATTTCAAGATCCTGAAAAGTATAGATGAGTAACCACAGAATAATTCTTGCTGCTACCTAGTAGAAGAAAAGCAAAGGAAAGGAAAGAGCTTGTATCCATGGATCCTATTCACAGAGAGCTGCTTGAAGTCACTGTTTCACCTGCATGAGAATCATCTGGGACACTTGGTAAAAATGCAGATTCCTGGGCACTGCCTCAAGCTAAGAATCAGAATCTCTGGGGTTATGGTTCCAGGAATCTTCATTATAACTAGCTCCTCAGTGATTGCTATACACACCAAAGTTTGAGATCTACTGCTTTATAGCAATGATTTCAAAAGTAAGGATCATGTACCCTGGGCAGTGTACAAGATAATCCACTGAGAGGGGAGTAAACTGTACTAGAACACTTTATATACATACTTTTAATCTCATCCTTTTACATTTCTATATTTATGCATGTAAACACAGTAGAACAACATATGCATATTGCCTATAAACATGTATTCAAATATTATTTACAATATTAGAAGTACACATACAATTTTTTACTAATTGGGTGAATGATAAAAAGTTTGGGGAAAACTGCTCTTAAGTAGTAACATGCTTTTCTTGTATCTTTCTATCTGCATGCTATATAGGTTGCACCTCTCTCATGTCCAAATGACTTGGGGCTGGCATCTTCAAAATGCTTGGATACTAGATACTTAAGGAAAAGCAGCCTCCCCTACAAATTCCCATCAGTTTATAACATCTAGCATTAGTTACAAATTCTATTCAGAAGTCAGGCACTATAACAGAAAACAGAACAATTAATTCACACTTCTAATAAGACATATGCCTATCATTTCACATTTTTCAGTCTCAGATTAAAGTAACCTCACCTGAACCTCATCCAAGTTCATTTCTAAAAACATAAAATTTAAAATGTTCTGCCCTTTAAAAAGTCCAAGACCAAAAATTCTTAATTGGATGTATTGAGTTTATCTCTAAATGAAAATACAGATATCCAACATTAGAAAGTATATCCAAAAATTAAAGAGAATGCAATCTTCTCTTTCTCTAAATTGTCCATCTTGTTGAATTTAAAGGGCTAAAAATTCACTAGAAGTTCATCAAATTTTTTAAAATTCTCAATTTACCTTTTTACTCAACCTCTGAACTTACCAATTACATGTTTCTGTAAAACAAGATCAATGATCCGTAGACAGATATTCTCTAACTGCTGAGTAACCTAAAGACAAATTTTAAACATTTAGTTTAAGATTCATCATAAGAACCAACAAGTTCATCTATAAATTTAATATTATCCCAATAAAAATACCAACAAGACTTTTTTGAGAGGAGAAATTGACAAGTTAATTCTAAAGGTCATGTGAAAAACTAAACATGAACACCAGAAAATTCTGAAAAGTAAACTCATGATGGAAATAGAAGTTTAATCCATAATAAAATTACAAATTAAATTAGTTCCTTACCTCATATTTTATACCAAAATAAATTCCTAATGGATCAAAGATTTCAATGTGAAGACAAATCATAAAAAATACTAGAAGAAATAAAAAGAATTTGGGTAGAATCCTAAGAGAAACTAACTCAAAGCCCAGAAACCAGAAATAAATATATTGAGCCATTTGGTTTCAAAAATTAAAAATTTCTGCATAAGGCAGGGGAAAGTCAAGGGGGAAGATAAATGAAAAATTGAGTGAAATATTTTCTAATGGTATCACAGACAAAGATAAAATTCCCCTCACATGAAATCAAATCAACAGAAAGAAAGGCAAAGGTTATGAAAAAGAGATATAAATGGACCCCAAGCTTACAAAAAGATGTTCATTCTAATACATAATAAGAACACAAATTCTAAGCACAAGATCAACACTTTTCACTTATCAGACTGGCACTTATCAAAAAGTAGGGGCGGTACATTGATTTGGGGAGTGTAAATTGGTACATTCTGTGAAGGACAAGTTAGCAACATCCTTCAAACTTACTCATACACATATCCTTTGACCCAGCAGTTCCTTCAAGGAATTTGTCCTCCAGATATATTACTACATGTGCCAAATGACATGTAAAAGGTCATTCACTGCAGCAATGTTTATGATTATTAACAACCAAATGTCCATTTAACAAGGGGTAGTTAAATTATATCCATTAACAAAGGACTGGTTAAATAAACTTGATATACAAAGGGGTATTATGCAACTATTAAAAATATGTAACTTTATTGACTAATATGGAAGGATCACCAAGCTATATTAAGTAAAAAATATCGGATGAAAACTGTATGCTATTGTTTTCATCAAAGAAAATACACATACTCATTTTTTGCTTGGATATTATAACAGAAAAATCTCTGGAAAAATACAAAAAACCTGGTAAAGGAGCTACCTCCTGAGAGGAGAATTAGATGGCTGTGGAGCTGAGTGAGAAAGTGAAATTTCACTGAATATCTTTCCACACTTTTCAGATTTTTCAACATGCATTTGTACCAAATATTTTTTAAATATGTAAAAATTAAAATCCATTATGGGTTACATTTTTCATCTAAATCTCCTATTTCGACTTTTGAGCATATTCTTGTAATATTCAACCTAAACTACTGTCTTAAAGCTCAAATGATCCAAATTTTCTCAAAAATTTGTCAATGTATTTAAAACCATTAAGCAAAACTGCCTATGTTTAAGCATCTGTTTTAGATTTCTAATTTTTCTCTTTGTAGATTAAGTATTTATACATGTATTCACACACATATGATTCCTTTTAAGGGAATACTGTTTTCAAAGTTTGCTTTTAATAAGCCAAGGTTCAAAATGATAGGCTAGGCAATCAGGAGACCAAGATTCCAGCTCTTGTTTGCCTCTAATTATCTTTGACCTTGGTGAAGCCATTTAGCTGAAGGCTTTAAGTTCTTTCATCTGTCGGTAAGGAAGCTGGATTTGATTACTGCTTCTCAGTTTTAACTCATGCCTCCCTTGATAATCACAACAAGTTCACATACTCCTTTAACTTTATTTGAAATTCAACATAAATTTAATATCAAGAGTAAAAAAATTAAAACAAAAAGATAAAATGCTGTTTTGTTTTCAAACTAATCCTGCTGCTCATTCTACCACTGCCCTTCCTCCACACACACAGAGTTGGGAAAACTGGACTAGGTGATTCCTAAGGTCTCTTCACAACTAAAATACAAGTTCTACGTGTAAGGGGAAAGAGTCATCCTTAAGTATACTTGTTGTAATTTAATTTGGAACATCTCACTGTTCCCAAGAGGCCCATACAGTTTCAACAAGGATACAAAAATAAAATAATGAATACGGAAATAAAAATTCACAGTAAGCCTTTTAGGTGAAGGAAGGTATGCCCAGGAGAAAAATATCGAACTGGTTTTAAGAATCTGGTAACCTTCCATTGGTATGTGATAAACACAGGATAAATCAAGAGCCACAGGGTTTAACAATGCTATTTAAAGAACCAGCACCTGCTTCCTAAGTCCTCGCTGTATAAAACAAGAGCTGCCACCACTGCCAAACAAGTCAACTTGCATTCACAGAAGTAATGAACACAAATCTAATTTGAGTTAAGGAGAGGCTTTGTGATACTTGGGGAGAAGAGCGGCAGGTTTTAGGTGGGGATAAATTGACGTCAGAAGAATCCGACTGAAAACCCAAAACTCTGCAACCATAAACAAGTCTTTTGATGCTACCTGAACCTAGTTTTCCACTTCCACAAGAGGAAACTACCATTGCCTGCTCTATCTCATAGTGACGTCAGCAAGAGTCGACCAGCTAATGGATGTGAAAGCACCTGATAATTGTCTACACAAATTCTTATCCCAATGTTGTTCTGGAATTCAGTTTAGGAAAGATTTGTTTAAGCTCTTCTTCCCTTCCATTCTCACAATATTTGTTACCTCAGAATTTTGTTCCATTATTTAATATTTGCCACTGTGATTGAATGACTATCACTCTCTACCAAGACTAGACTGTGGGTTCCAGAAGACAGGGCTCATGTCTTATTCAATTTGGTATTCCCCAAAAACCTAGTGTGGCACATAGCAGATGTGATGAACTGAACTCAGATTACCACAAAAGGATAAACCATATACTTTACAACCACATGTAATATTTTCCCTCAATCGTTTTAATGTGTTTTTAAAATTTGAGAGTAATTTTTAAAATCTAGCAACAAACTAAACAGCAATTTAAAAGTCAAGACTTTAGAATTCATGCCCATTGATCATATAAATTTCAGTTGTTACCATAATAACATAAGAAAACACAAAGAAATCCTACCTCTTTATGATCTTCTACAACTGTCAAGATAGTATCAATGGTGTGTAAAATTCCCATCGCCATTACTGTTTTGTCTTCAATTTCTTCATATTCATCACTTTGAAGAACTTTGCCAAATATCTCAGCCTATGAAAATAACATAAACATATTCAACAATTAGTACTGTTACATCCACCCCTCACTATTATTAAGTTAGCAAAAGGGCAGTGTCACACATCTAAACGTCAACATTGCTCAAACTTTAAGTCATGTACTTTGCCAAGTGAATCAATGAGAGGAGCTGTCATGTTTTAAATATAGTCATTTTTTCCTTATCTAGTCACTTGAGTGGAATTACATTAACTATTATAATAAGATAGCTAATATTTAACCTCTGGTTGTCATTAAACAAATAAATCCAAAATCTAAAAAAACTGAAATCTGGTAAATACTCAAGTGAAAAATTCAATAGAAGGTTTACAAGACAAAAATTAAGGAATCACCTGGAAAATGAAACAAAAAGAATAGACATGGAAGACAGGAGAGAAAAGGCAAGGAAATTAGAGACTCAGTCCTGGCCTAACATTCCACATCAGAACTAGGGAACAGAAAAATGGTATGGAGAAATTCATCAAGGGAGTAATACAAGAAATTGCCCAAAATTGAAGGAAATGAGTTTCCAGATTCAAAGCCCAAAAAGTGAAAATTTAGAAGGTTCACATCAAGGCACATCATTATGAAATCTCAGAATATTACAGATAAAAAGAGATGATCCTAATTATTACCAGATTTTACTCTAACTACAGAAATTAATGACTGTCTGAATTATTAGAGCAAACATTTTTATACTAATATTTCAGTTAGATATAAAACTGAACTCCAAATTTTGGAGTTTTTAATTTATTTACATTATTCACAGCTTTTATACCAAACTAACATAAAACTTTGCCCAGTCTTACCAAGTGTTGGGTCATATCAACAGCAATGGAGGCTACTTCTTGACTGTATTCACATATCATCTTCTGGATCACATTAGTAACATCATCATTTTCTGTCTCTCTAACAATGTGCAACAGCTCCTGCATTATAGGCCTCACATGAGGCTTCATACATTCCTTGGCTAATGCAATAAAACAAACAAAATAGTAAAAAAATTAGCCATTCACAAGTGGTGAAAGGAATTCACTCAGTCACAAGGTAAAGTGACACAGGGTAATATGTTCTAGATGGATACTTGCTCTGTGGTGAATAAGTTACAAAACTGTACCAAAATAATCTTCACCAATATATCAACTTTCCCATGAGTATACCATGGTAT
This sequence comes from Tapirus indicus, assembly GCA_031878705.1. NCBI lineage: Eukaryota > Metazoa > Chordata > Mammalia > Perissodactyla > Tapiridae > Tapirus > Tapirus indicus. Next base: position 124,047,648 of record CM062918.1, read on the forward strand.
ATGGTATATTCCCATATACCAACTTTCCCTATATTTAGGGATAATCAGTCCTGCACAAGAAAGAACTGTCCTGCCCAAAATGCTAATAGCCCCCACTGAGAAATCCTAATTACACATAAGCTCTGTCATCAGTATGACTTATAGAACATGAATATGATACCAGGACACAAGTATAAAAAATCATGTACATAAAAACTATGCCCAATACTGATGGTGCCCATTCCCTGCCCCACCCCATCTCTACCCACCCTCCTCCCCACACATCCTTATACAATATTCAGTCCTCCCGACGAAACATTGTTGAATAGAGGTAAACTCGGTTCATGTGCTTCATAAAGCTGAATTTACTTTCAAAGGTTTATTTGAACTTTGAACAGAATATTCTTCTAAACAATAAAATGAGATATCTATGTTATCACTCACTAGAAATACTACTTGCTACTTTCAGAACTAGCAGAATCATAGAATCCTAGAGTAAAAAGGAATCTTGAAAATATCTAGTCCAACCCCCCTGCATTTAAATATATGGAAACCTGAGCCTTGACAGATCACGTGCCTCATCTAGGTTTACATGGTAAGTTAGCAGCACAGTCAAACTAGACCCCGGGTCTCTTGATTCCCAGTCTACCCTAGTGCCTAACCATCATCAACTTGTTTCCTAATCTAAAAGTTTTCTGGAAACCAGTCAATAGAAACTCCTAAAAAGGGCAAAAATAAACTCCTATAAAATTCTGAGGGGACAAAAATCTCAGAAATTCAAACCATGAACCTTAAGACTTAGAAAATCATCCTTATTAGGGAAGGAAGTGAACAAAACTATTTGAGAAGACCATGTCAAAAAAATAAAATAAAATAAACCTTCTAGAAGGCATTTTTCACTTTACCTTGTGTTTGGTTCGAAATTAACGACTGAAGAGCAAGGGCAGCTTCAACTTTGACAGGCATCTCCTTGTCTTCAATCAGGCTCTTCTTTGCTAGTTCAACTGCATTTCGTAGATTGAGCTCATTGTGAAACTTCAAAGAGCTGAATGTATGAAGTACCCAACAGGACTGTGAGAAGAAAGTAAGTAGGGAACTATCAGGATTATGGCATTCTGTAATAATGTCACACACATAAGAACTTTTTACTAGGTAAGATATCATTAATTCTACCAAGTACTATTTGTCTGTTTGTTTTTGGATGGTAGCATACTAGCCTTAGTTGCTAACTTCTGGATTTCCCAGTCTTTTTATAAAAAAAGGCAGTGTCGTTACTTCTAAATTACCTATACACAATAATATTTTTCACAGGAAAAAGAAAACAGAGCCAAACTTAAGTGTCTCTGAAAAAAGAAATCCTATTTATGCTTTTCATAAATATTATGATTCAGAACTAATTTGTTATTTATATGTAAAAGCTACCACAAACCAATGTTTGACATTCATTTGTTGGTCTTCACAGCAACAAATGAAACATTCTTTTCCCTTACACTAACTGGCTTAACAAACTTTCTTTTTTTGCTCACATAAGGTTCAAAGAATTTTAAATCTTGTATAGATTACCAAATTTTAAACTAGTAGATCACAGAATCATATTATTACGTTTTTTAATTCTCTATGTACATAAAACACAATCAACAGCAATTAATTTGAATTACTAAAGACTTTCATCAAGAGAATTACAATTCATACAGCCTGTCAAAGGGGGCAGCCTACCTATAAAAACACTTACATGCCCTCCGCATCTCTCATCTACATTTGCCCAAATATTTCTCCAGTGACTATTATCTTCTGTTTATAAAATGCTTCAGCGTGTACAAAGCATTGTTAACATATGTTGTTTTTAGCAAGGCTTTTTTTTTTTTAATTTATTGATGTCTTAATAGTTTATAACATTGTGAAATTTTAGTTGTACATTATTGTTTGTCAGTCACCATATAAACTCATCCCTTTAGCCCTTGTGCCCACCCCCCTCCCCCTTGCCCCTGGTAACCACCAAACAGTTCTCTCTGTCTGTGTGTTAGTTTATATTCCACAAATGAGTGAAATCATGCAGTGTTTGTCTTTCTCGCTCTGGCTTATTTCACTTAACATAATTCCCTCCAGGTCCATCCATGTTGTTGTGAATAGGACAATTTTGTCTTTTTTTATGGCTGAGTAGTATTCCATCATATATATATATACCACATCTTCTTTATCCAATCATCAGTCAAGGGACACTTGGGTTGCTTCCACTTCTTGGCTATAGTGAATAACACTTTTAGCAAGACCGTTTTTTGTGTTGATGTAGTTATAAAGATAAATACTAGGCTCTTGAATTAAAGTTCTATTTTTATTTCTCCATAAAATATATTGATTCTAGAAGTAATATGCACTTAAAACACAAATAAATTTGCATGGATTATTATTTTCTCCATTTTACTAAGGCATATCTACCTAATACACTGGAAATCTTAATAAAGTTTTTAGCCAAACTAGAATTCCATGCTGTTTTGGACACTGAAAATTAATCACTTTATGAATTTACATTGTACCACTGCTGTAACATCATCCCTCTCACTGCATGTTTTGCATCTGCAGCAAGTGAGGCTAGTGGGAAAACAAAAACTGCTGGAATTAAAATCCATAAATCCCTTTATTTACTAGTTTGTTCTTTATTCAGCTCATGTGACCATAAGGAACATTCCAATTGATTTTGTCTCAATTTGTGGTAAAAGGTCAATTTATTCAAAAACATTTAGTTCAATAATTATCTTAGAAATGAAGATTTTTAAGGTACACAATGGAAATATGGAAACTTACTCTAGCTCGAAGATATCCCAGGTTAGACAATAATAACGGAAATACGTGATTCTGCAGCAACAGTTCCATTTGGTCCTTGAATAAACTCTTCTGCTAGGAAATAGAAATTAAGTTTCAACTTATCAATGTCTTTTTCATAGGTAAGAATCATATCTAATAAAGTATGTTTATTATGACTAACCCTTAATATACTTCTATCTACAATTTTGTAAAATTATTTGACCTACATATTGCATGTTTTAAAATAAGACAGAAATAGTACCTTAAATGTAATTTGGTACTAATTAATTTTTGTAGAAACAAATAACACTAAAGTCATTTTGTATCCTTTTTTTAGATAGCAACAATTTCATACTGAAAAACTAACAAATAAAAAAGTCAAATTTTCTTTTTAATTAAGGAAATAGGTGACAGAAAGAAGGATATTTACAGTCAACTCAATTATGCAGAATCAGTCACCAGTTTTAAATTATCCACAACTTTCATATTCTCTCATTTGCCTGTGCTTCACAGGTTTACTAAGTAAATTAAATTTTGAGTAGCTTAACCTTCAATAAAATATCAGCTAGAGAACCAATCACATGCAGGGCTCCATCTTTCTTCCGAGGGTCAAAGTTCGGGTCTGTTAGGATTTGATAACAGAATGCCATCATTTTTGGCAACACCTGAAGAAAGAGAAGAATCTATCTTAGTCTACATGAGCTGTCAGTGCCTTACTGAAGTATTATATATGATGCACGAATTTTCAAAAATGAACCCATTTTATTGTGTCTTATCAAGCAATTATAATTAAGAAAACAAAATAACCCATTTCCCTTACTAAGACAGAAAAATATTCTTAAAGTGACAGATTATAATTAATAATATAATTTTTCAAATACTAGGGGTATACTAGAGTGTCAAATCAACACAGGCCTAGAGTGTCAAATCAACACAGGCCACCTTTGAGTTTGGGATTTAAAAAAATTAACCATATACCTCTTTTCTTTTCTTTGCAGCAGTATATAAGAGAGTCTGGGCTGCTGTGGTGGGAGAAGCATAATCTTCAAAAATATCTAAGATTTTAAAAGGTTAAACCATGTTAGCAAAAATAGAATTACTTATTATAGATTTTAAACTTGATTGAGCACTATTCCAAAACCAAGAAATAAAACAGTCCACAATGACACTGGTTTACAGCATAAAAAAGCTAAGGATATATCATCAGTGCTCTCATAAACAGCAATAATTACCAAACTCTACAGGTTGTCCTTTTAAACAATCATATTAAAAAAACAATACATATTAGGCATATCTGTTTCACTGAAGACAGGAAACCTCTATCAAAAACACTAAAAATTTATTTAGTGCTTACTATGTGCCAGGCACTGTTTTAGGCTCTGGCGATACAAAGATCAAACAAAAAAAGGTTCTCATGGAGCTGACGTGGTGAGAGAAAGAAACAGATTATACACATATACACACACACATACATAACAGGTCAGGCTAAGAATAAATGTGACAACAGAGTAAGGAGACAGAGAGTGACAGAGTACAAGGTGCTAGTTTAAACAGGGGGTCAAGGAAAGCCTCCCCAATTCTCTGTTAAGGTAACACATACGCAGAAATTGAATGAATGAGGGAGAAAGCTCTACATGGAAATCTAACGATAAAGCTCTCCAAGCAAAGGAAACTGCAAGTACAAAAGCCTAGAGCGACTGCAAGGACAGTGCGTGGCTCCGTCTACAGGTCAGGTCAGCAGGTATTCAATGGGTATTTATTGAATATATACCTATTTAAAACACATCACTTAATGTCATGAAAATTTTCACAAATTTCAGAATAGGCAGTTTTGTATAAGAATCTGAAAACTTGAAAAGTATCTGATATCTCCATATTTAAATATAAAAATAAAACCAAATCTAAGTCTTTGCCTCAAAATATAAATTACAAATGTAATAATACTAATAACTAACATTTATTGCATACTTTCTCTGTGCCAGGCACTATACTAAGACTTTACAAGCATCTAGTAACTAAAGCAGTTAGTTCATGTGTATTAACCCAGTGAATTCTCCCAACACTATCATCATTGCTCGTTTTATAGCTGAAAACACTGCATCTCAGAAAGGTTAAGTAACTCACCCAGTCACACAATGAACAAGTGACCAACCCAGCATTCACACCCAGGTTGCCTTAACATTCAAGCCCGAGCTCTCGTAGTTTTTATCAACTCTAAAAACTTTTTTTTTTTTGGTGAGGAAGATTGTCCCTGAGCTAACATCTGTGCCAATCTTCCTCTATTTTGTATGTGGGACACCACCACAGCATGGCTTGATGAGCGGTGCATCAGTCCGCGCCCAGGATTCAAACCCGCAAACCCGGGGCCACTGAAGCAGAGCGTGCGAACTTAACCAGTATGCCACAGGGCTCCCCTAAAAACATTATTAATATCAGTCAATGCATTTAGATAGGAATGTTTTGTTCATATAAATAATTGCAAGTGATAAAATATAAAAAGAAAACTAATACCATAATTGTTCTCTCCTATAGTCATCCAAAAGTAAAATATACATATCAAATAATAGCCTCTCCATTTTAGTCCACAGAAGGAAACAATTAAGGAAAAAGCACTTCAGTTAGTCTTGTTATCTATATTCCCTTTTAACCAATAAAATGTAAATTCTGTCAATTAATACTCACAACTCAATTATTATATTTCCAAAAACTGAGATATTATCTTATTTGATATGAAGAATAAGTGAAATAATGATTGCTTTCTGAAAGCTAAACAAGTACTCTGCCGATTACAAATCACACAAGTATTATAGAAAAGCTAAACACTAAACAAGTGCCTTTAAGAAGATAGAAGAAAGACTGGCTAATCATCCTGCTCCTAGGAAAACAAAAGCATGAGGAAGAGGAAATAATAGATCATGCATATGTGTAATAGTTTTCAAAAGGAAATGGTAGAACGGAGGGATACAGCAGATGGTAAATATTTGTTTCCCATTCGTTTGCTTTTCCTGTATTGTCTCCAAGAGAAGAGGCACTTCTTCACTTACTGAAACAAACAATACTAAACACAAAGCACTATAAAAACAACAAAGCCCAATAATCTAGCATCTATATCAGCAGGCTTAACTCAAGTAGCTAGAGACACCTGGCCTGATGAGGGGAAAGCACTGCAGTGTCACAGCACCTTCAGCATGCCTTGGACAGTGCTAGTTTTATCAGTTATTTATTTCAACATTTACTGAAGCAGACTAGAGCCACACACCAGGAACATAGAGGTGTAGAAGGGATGAAGAATGCAAAATAAAGCAAATAAATAAGATAAAGTCCCTGCTGTCAGATATCTCTAAGTTGTAGGAGAAAAGGAAGAAACAGAGGTACACAAAAAAAAACATTTTGCTATGTTAAGTGCCTGAATATTCCATGAAGCAATTAATTCAAACTGGGGATAGAAGGGAATGAACTCAGGCAACTTACACAGTTCAGCAGCTTCCAGGAAGATGCAAGCTAAAAGGACCCCCAGTGACCTGGGCCACACACTGGGGCCACTGTAGGTCATCTCATTCCCTTATGGACTACTTAGTCCCTAGGATAAGGAGGGAAACTAAATTGGGGTGCTCCTAAAATATGCAGAAATCCAAAGGATCTCCCAGACTGAGAACAACGCAGTCTACAAATGGGTCTCCCAAAAGGCACAGAAGGGCATCATCAGAGAAAGTGATAGATGGCTCCATCACTGCGTCAGTGCCCGTAGAGGGACGAATAAAGTGGCTTTTCATCTCCCACACCCAAAGGCCTCAAGCCTAGCGGTTCAATAGAACATCATACTCTCATGACTTTCAGAGTTTATAATGCAAAGGAGAACTTTGAGAATGTAACAAAGTAATAACATCTGCATAAAAATATAAATTTAGTTATATTACTTTACATATCCAGGAACTGATGAAGAACAAAATCATCTCAATTACCAAATTTCATCCTTATATACTCATATGGATCTTCCTGCCACAGCTCTTCATCCTCATCTTTATAACACATCACAGAAAAAATCACATCTTCAGAGATATTCTAAGAAGAGAAAAAGCAAAACAAAACAACAAATGCATATAGGCTATTTAATTTGGGGGAATACGAATAACGCATTTACTGACAGCCTTTATGATGTTAGTTTTCCAAACTGTTATATTAATCTTTCTGTTAAGTTTGCATTAGCAAAGGTGAAAGCAGGAAAGCAAGAGCTGGGGGAGAAGGGCAAAAAGAGTTAAACATGAGATTGTTTAAACAACAATTGATTAAAGCTATAGAGAAAGAGATGAATGTAAATGCCATTCTTTGAAGCAACAGCAGGGATAATAAAGTTTTACTAACAAATGAATATTAAACATACCTTGATTCTTTAAGGAAGAGAAATAAATATCAAGCGAAGGTTATATTTACTAATATATTTCTTATTGTGAACATTTTTACATTTCCACTTTGGTCCTAAATGTCAACATATCAACAATATTAAAATTTTCTTCTTCCATTTTCAAAAATTTGGATTTCGGGGGGAAAAAAATAACATCTAATAGCCTCTTGGTATACTTCTATTAATGCTCTACTAAGCCCTTTTCTGCTCTAACAATTACATATGCAAAAACAGAACCATCTCTTATCACTTATTCCAAATTAAATAATTCTAAGAGAAAAAATTCAGCCTAAGGACCATGTGAAAATAAGGCCAAAGGCATCAAGTAGAGAAAAAAAAGCTATCACAATTCACCCTTACTTTACAGGGACACAGTAAATAAAATGAAATCAGTATCTTCATTAATTGCAAAGAAATAATCACTATTTGGTCAAGGGTGTTAAGCAAACATTATTAAGATGTCCACAGAAAACAATGCAAAAGATATTATATTTGCAAGACCTATAATAAGATAACACTAAACAAATTCTATCCTGGACACCAGAGACAAAGTAAAAGAATTCATTTTCTTTTTTAGATACCATCTTAGAGATACAGAATTTAAGAATTCATAGTTCAAGAGGAAAAACAATTCAGTTCCTAACATCTTTGAATTACCCAAAACTATCTGTATGCAAATTGAATTTAAGAGCCCATAATTTTTCATTCTCATTTGTTCTCTAATACAATGTTGAAATCAACCTTTAAGTAAACAATTGATATAAAAACAGAAAACTTTAACTGCTGCTATAGAACTTAATCCAAAAAGAGAACTAAAAATCTTGTTTGCTCATACCTACAAAAGAAAATGGTCATCTATCAGGCTTCATTTCCTGCAAAATAACACACCTTAGCAGAGCCCTGGTGACTGTCTTCAAAATGCTATCACACAAAATACCTCATTTGATCCAGCAACCTTGATATGAGAGGGTAGAAAAATGTTAGCTGACTTAACAGAGGAGAAACTGAAGCTAAATGAGATTCCAAACACGATCAACTGAATCCAAGTCTTCAACTCATAAAATTTGAAGGCCTCACTCTTTCCAAGTACTTAAATTTTCAAGCCCTTCATATCAGATATAATACTGTACTCTTTTGAAATTATTAATGGAAATAAAAATATATTAAATATAAAACATAGGATAAGTAACACTTACTTTGTCTAGAAACCCTAAATTAACCAGAGAATAATTTTGGAGAGCTGCTCCCTGACACCAACCTGTATATGTGGCTTCATCTGCTTCCAGGTCACAGAATGAACAATCCCTTGGTTAAGATAGTTGAATGCTTGCTGAAGAACACGGGGGGCTACATACTCTTTCTGTCTATATTGGTCTAAAATTTTTAGTAGTACCTATAGGAAAATAGGAAAAGAAAATATAGGAAAACATAAACAATTCTAAGGTTAAGGGGAGGGGCATTTTAGGCATGACATAAAACCCAGAATCCATAGAGATAAAAATTAACAGATTTTTAGGGAAATCAATATTTTGTGAGAAAGCTCATGGGCGGTTTTAATTATTAGTTAGATTCACGTTATATTGAACTGAAGGGTGTTTCACTGTAATTTCCAGCCATTTGTCCTACTTCTAACCTGTAGAACTACTCAGAATAAGACTACACTCTATTCCACAGACTAGAATAGGGTCCACATTTCCACTATTCAAATAAATTAAGATTCCTGATAGAAAAAATAACAACAGATTTGACTAAGGGAACATTGAAAACATCCATACAGCAAGAGATACCATAACAGATTTTAATATTTGATAAAGGTATATTTCAAATTGGAAGAGAAATTATAAGTTATCCAAAAAATAGTATTGGGACAACTGATTAGCCCTTTGAAAAAAAATTAAGTTGCCTCCCTAACTGAACTTCATACCAAAATAAATTCCAGATGGGGAAATATTTCAACAACAACAAAACAATGAAAGCATAGCATTCTTAGAAGAAAATGTGGAAGAACTTTATTTTATAATCTTAGACCATGGAAAGTCTTCATAAACATGGTCTGAAATTTATAAATTCAGAACATGAATTGAGTTCAAGTTATGTAAAATTCAGGTTTATAAAATTTGTCAGAAGTCCCACCATCACCTAGATGCCCCTTCTGCAATGCAGTCTAAAAATGGATGCTATTGAACACGGTTCTTCTTAATATAGTTGTGGCTCATAGAAAGTGGAGGTGGTGGGAGATGAGACACAACAATAAAGGAGAGAACAGTTTTGTTTTGTTTTGTTTTTGCTGAGGAAGATTCACCCTGAGCTAACATCTGTTGCCAATGTTCCTCTTTTTTTTGCTTGAGGAAGATTCACCCTGAGCTAACATCTGTTGCCAATCTTCCTCTTTTTTTTGCTTGAGGAAGATTAGCCCTGAGCTAACATCTGTGCCAATCTTCCTCTGTTTTATATGCGGCTCGTCACCACAGCATGGCTGATGAGTGGTGTAGGTCCACACCTGGGATCCAAACCCTCAAACCCAGGCCACCAAAGCAGAGCACACCGAACTTAACCACTAGGCCACAGGGTCAACCCCAAGAACAGTTTTTGATTAAAAAAGACAACTATTTTTAAATACTAGGAATATACACCTTAAATAACCATAGTACAAACAGTTTATGACATGGATGCAAAGGCATGAAATTTAAATGTGTGTGTACATACACACATGTTTATGTGACACTGGAAAAACTCTACTGAACACACTTCAAGAGGGCATCAACTTTAGGATGCTTACTGGGTTTAACAGCAATGGAAAGAGAAGAATACAGAGCTGACCAGCTTCCTGATTATCCTAGTATCCATAGTGAACTGCTGAACAGATAACATTATTCACTATTCACTAATTTTCCCTACAGACAGTTTCATGGGCCAACAAAATAATTTGTGAGAAAATTATAGCCATAGCTTTCCTAAATTGTTGCACGGTACTTTTTAGAAATGATAATCCATAAAATGATACTAGACAAAATGATAATCCATAAAAGGAAGTATTCCATCTAAGATGACAGGTTTGAAGTACTTAACTTTATATAATTCACAATAAAGGAGACTAATATGCATAAATTTATAAAAATCTAGAAACACCATCTAGATAAGTAAAGGCTTTTACTATGTATGATTAATCTTTGCTTCCTCAATACAGTCCTGACACAGCCAGTGCTCACTAGTTATTAAATTTTATTTGTTAAAATATAAACAAAAATATCATGATTCAAAAGGCAAGACAGATCAACTAATCTTCATACCTATTTGTCCTTTATAGTTTTTAAATATTAATATCAACTTGGATAATTTCGCAAGAACTCCTAATTTTCACTGTGTAGAATGGTTCCCAAAGTTCCACAAAAACGTATGAGTTCCCAGCCAAAAGTCTTAACTTCTGAGCTCAACTCCTTTTAAAATAGATCAATTCATATTATATAAATCTTCTGATATAAAAGATTAGAACAAAGAGGTGAGGCCTAAAGAAATAGAGGGTAAGAAACTCACAAGAGGTCAGTGAGTATTAATAGAAGAATCCAATCTAATACTGGTGACTGCCACACCAGTATCACAAACTTAAAATTTGAGTCCAGCATCTAAGAGTCTGGAAGGGCACTTCTTGTGGTAGCACCTAGGACACTTGGTTCTAAAACTGACTGTGCTGTGTTAGATTCCCAGAGCTGCCATTTCATCCCTATAAATATGCAATATATTAATATGTTTATAACCTAACTTTTAAAGGAATGGAAATGACTTAATTACTTTCAGTAGTAACTGTCCTTCTATTTAAAAAGTATAAGTTTATTACCTGCTGAATTCCCACTGCATAGGTTTTCAAAAAGAATTCAGAAAATTCAAAGTACTCTTTTGTGACATTTCCTGGGCTTCCATATCTTAAAATACAAAGAGAAAATGTTTAAATACAGTGAATTTTAAAAACAAAGCATTCTCAACTAGTTTAAATGCAGTCCCTTGTTGAAAGATCTATTCTATTTGGGCAGAAAATTAACACTTTCCCCTTTTTTCACAACTCCCAAAATGAAATCATGACGAGCTGTACTTAGACTCTGGTCATACTTAGAATTTCAGACAGAAGCTTCCACGTACTCAAGCAAGAGCTCCTAAAGGGCAAATATTACAAATAAAAATATGTTATATCTGACATATTTTCTTTCCAATAAATGCTTCTATAATTAAATTTGACTAACTTTCCTATGGATCTGACTGACCAAGCACCTTCTTGTACAATTTCTGGATATTTCCAATGAGCTAAACAATGTCATTTCTCCATTCTTTACAGAATAGAAAGATCCAGAGAAGACTGTCCACCTCATTATGATCTCAAAGCCAATGATCAGTTAAGCCTGCTTTAAAACAAATAGAGAGTGACTTTTTGCCCTCTGTGGCTCTAAAGACAAATAATCATATACTGTGGAGCATCAAGGGACCTATCCAGTTTTATTATATCCAATACCGAGATACTGACAGTAAGATCATAAATCTAATCAACAGAATTACCGTTCAAAGAGACGAGCTACAATGTGCAGTGCCCACTTCTTACACTTCCACCAGACTAGCTCTGGTCTATCATCCTCATCAATTTGCAGAGTCTCCTAAGAGGACAAAAGCACCCAGATTAAATTCCTGCATAATAAAAGGGTTTATGTGACTAACAAAGGCAGAATAAATCTTGATACAGATTAAGTAATATTAAATGTGAATTTAGATTGCCATACAAATGCAAATTCTTACTTTATAGATTGCTAGGTAGGAATTAAATAAGCAGAGCAAATTTCAGTGCTATTGTTCACATTTATCTCCTATCTTTAAAAGTTCCAAATAAGCAGAAAACAAAATACAAAACACCATATCCCTTGAGGAAACTCTCTGGGATGACAGAAAAGTTCTATATCTTGATCTGAGTGATAGGAATACAAGAGTATGTGCATCAAAATTCACTGAACTATTCACTACGTTCTGCACATTTATGTGCATAAATTAAACCTCAACATATTTTGTCCCAAGACATGGACAAAGGAAAGAATACTGCACACGTTTGGAGACAAGCTTAAATTTTAAAATATTTGATATATTTTAATTTAGCTAATTTGATTAGTTAATTTGACAGATGAAATACAGTATCACTGTTATTCCAGACAAAAATGAGACACCATCTTTCACCTATCAAACTGGCAAACTTAGAATTTAATGTAACTGACATTCTCAGTCACGGCCTAGCACTGTTTCTGGAGAGCACTCTGCAAGATCTGTCAAAGGCTTAAACACTGCTATGAGTTTATCCAAAGAAAATAATCACGCATGTGCATAAAAATTTAACTTCATCCTTATAGTTAAAACACTAAAAAGTAAAACAACCTAAATGTCCAGCAAATAAAACATTCAACAAAAACAACAGTATAAAAAACATTCATAATCATAAAAATATAATAGATTTTAAGTGAAAAATGAATTTCAAAGCAGTACCTACCCATACCATTTTTATCAGTGAAATACGGTTGTATATTAATGCAGAGGAAAAGACTAGAGGAATAAATTTCAAGTTTTAAAAGTGCTTTTTGGCATTTTTAGGAGGATTAAATATAGTTATTTTATTAATTTTGCTTATCTGAACTTTCTAAAAATGAATATGTATCATCAATTATTTTTATTACACTAGTAATTTTTTTTTCAAATAGCAGGCTGGGATAACAAATCAGTCTACCACAAATATTCCAAATTCAAGTTGTCCCCATTTCCCCAAAGAACAGAAGCCCCTTCTTACAGGAGGAACAGTCCTATCAATAATAGTTCGGAAGATCTCCATCCATGCTGTCATGGTTTGGTTATTCACCAGCTGAAGAGGCAATGCATACTGAAAACAAAAGAACAACAACATGAAACAATAATTCCTCCCCTCCAAAGAAATCAGCAATGTTATCTATATTGGAAGGTTGAAATATATGCAATGGCTAACATTTGACCATAAAAACAGTAATTTCAGATGGTTCGACCTAAAATTTAACTTAATAGATCTATAAGCATATGTATGTAAATTAAATTTTTAAAATCTAGAATTATACATGCCATGAATTATGTCTCTGGGCTACATTTAAAATTTTTTTTTTCTTTTTCTTTTTTTTTTTTTTTGTGGGGAAGACCAGCCCTGAGCTAACATCTGTTGCCAATCCTCCCCTTTTTGCTGAGGAAGACTGGCCCTGGGCTAACATCCGTGCCCATCTTCCTCCACTTTATATGGGACGCCACCACGGCATGGCTGACAGGCAGTGCGTCGGCGGGCGCCCGGGATCCGAACTCGCAAACCCCGGGCTGCCAAGCGCGGACTAAACCGCTGCGCCACCGGGCGGCCCCCATAAATTTTTTAAAAAATTGAATACGGTAAGGTCATATTTATTCATCATGAGATTCCAGATAAGTGATTTTTTTACCATTTACTCCTTTGTTTGTGAAACTTTTTATTTTTCCAGCTTTATTGAGATATAATTGATATATAACATTGTGTAAGTTTAAGGTGTACAATGTGATGATTTGACACATATATATATCATGAAATGATTCCCACAATAAGGTTAGGTAACACCTCCATTACCTCACATAATTACCTTTTTTTGTGGTGAAAATTCATTTTAACCACTTTAATGAAAATCTTTATCTCATGAAACATTTTTTCAGTTACTTTCCTCTACACTGTGGCATAACACCACAGTCCACTGTGTCACACAGTGTGCGTCCCCCTGCTACACTGTGAGCTACAGGAGATGAGGCATAACACCTCTGCATCCACACAGTCCAAAACCTGCTGCGTGCTAAGGACATGAGGATAAGTAAGAGACATAGTCTCTGTCTTCACAAAGCTTACACTCTAGTTGGGGAAAAAAACACATTTAAACAAGGAATTACAATATGGTGTTATACACAGTACAGATAAAAGCAATACAATATTGATAAAGGCGCACAGGAGGATCACCTAATGTACCTGGTAGTGTCAGGTACAACTTCCTCGAAGAAGTGATATGCAAGCCGAGACCTGGAGAAAGAGCACAGATTGACCAGGGCCTAAAGGGGAAGAAGAGTGCTCCAGACAGAAATACAGTATTTTAAAGGCTCGGAAGTGAGAGATGGCATGAGCTGTTCATGAAGCTGAAACAATTTCTCTATGGCTAGAGTATAAAGTACAAAGCTAAGAATGGTCAAAAATGAGATAGAGAGATGAGGGTTTTAGAGGCCATGTGAAGAAATTCACACTTTATTCCAAGTGCACTGGAGCGTCGTTTGGGCTTGAGATAGGGAACAGACAAGGAGCAGACTCACAGCTGGGGGAGAGTGACAATGAGTTCACTTTTGGACAAACTGAGTTCTGAAGTACATATGGAATATTCAAGTGTCGTAGACTCAAAAAATATTTAATAAATGCTACATAGACAAAATCAATTTAATTGTAACAGACTTAAATTTTTCTGCCTCTTCTCAAATTGTCTGACAATCACTTTTCACTTACATTACTACTGCAATTGTGCCTCTTAAAACCCTCTAAATTTTCACTTCCAGGATTCCCAGCTGGAGAATATTACTATAGCAGCATATAACAGATTACCAAAATGGTGAAAAATGTTGAGATTTTTCATTGGTTTTTAGGTTTTGAGCATGTACATGTTAAGAGAAAAAATTTCAGACTTTGCCCTCTTACCTAACCAAATAGAGATAGAGGCTTTGGGGAAATTATTTCATTAGCCTCTGTCTTACTTCCTGACTCCTGGCTATGCTTCTCCCAATGGGAAAGGGAAGTCTAGCCTCTGAGTAAACGCGATATTAGTTTCTCTAATGGCAAAACATCTCACTGAATAAGAAATGTTTGCCTCAGAGTCAAGTGATTCTCCTGAGGAAGATTTCTGAACAGTGCTTTAATAAAAAAACAACAGCATCATACATCTTCCTTCCTTATTACTTAGAAAAAAGAGAGTGAGGGAATATATTTTCCTAGTTTCTTCTCTTTTCTCAGATGTGCCTCCTTCCACCTTCCCTGTCCCCTAAAAAAGTTGAGCTGAAAAAAAAATCTGCTTCAGACTATCTCTATTAAAAGTTTAAAAGATGAGGCTAAAGATATAAATCTTCACTGAAGTTAAATATTCTGAAACAGTACAAAAGTACTTAAGTCAAATATGAAGCCAAGAACAAAACCAAACTCTCTTGGCTCTTTAGCTCGATAAAACTACCCTCTTGCCATGACTAATTTAACTAGAAAGTATGTAATAGAGCTTTAATTTATTCATCATCAAACAGTTTAGACCAATGACAATTATTCTTTCTCCACCCAGATCTAAATAATTTACCTAAGTCTTTCAAGGATTAAATTTTAAATATTTTTATATTTAAAACATTCCCTCTATAATTTCTCTATTTTTTTAGATTCCTATATTAATATTCTTTGCAGCTTTCAGATGAGAAAAAGGAAGTATTTTTAAATTAAGGAAAATGAGGCACTAAATCTTCTTTGTTAGCTTTAAATTGGGTCAAATGCAAAGAAACTACCATCAGTATGATTTCCCAATAAAAGAGGAACTCTCTTCTTTTCCTTCCTCTTCTCCTACAGTCGTAACTAATCTCAGGCAGAATGTTGTGGACAGATTAGTCAAGTAAGCAGGTTTTAGGGCAGTTAACTACCCTGGTTCTTCTATTCCCAGCACTTCAGACCCTGGAGTGAAAGGCATACAGACAGTCTCAACTCTGTCACTCAACTAAGCCCGGACAGTTAAGTTAACTTCTGTGAGCCTCTTCCCTCACGAGAATTTTTTTTAGGAAATATATGTAAGAATATATAATAATTTTTAATAATAACTGACACTTATTGAGCAGTTTCTATGTGTCAGGCAGAAATACAAGGCACCATATTTGCCTTCTGCAATAGAAACTTACCTGAACAAGTGCATAAAAGATTTTCAGAATCTGTTTCTGTAGTAATACAGAATAATGTGAGGAATCAGGAAGGAGCTGCATGATTTGTTGCTGAATACGAGGCAGAAATATTTGCATTGCTGCTATAAGAGGTTCTCTTTCCTCTGCTTTCTTATACCTACATGAGCAAAGACAAAAAGAGAGAAAAATAATTTCTCCCCCACAAAAGAGGTATAAACAATGAATGAAAAGATATATTTTTTTAAACTATTTAAAGCCAACAAAACAAAAACATTGGCTTACATTTGTTTGGATTGTTAGAACAAACTTGGAAGGAACTTTGAAAAAGCACATCCCTGTTTTAGGCAGAATACCTATCCTTCTAGAAGAGTTAGACTAGTTTGAAAGAATCCAAGATGGTTTTGCAACTTTCCTACATGAATTTTTCTAGAACTTAAATTAATTTTCATCATACCACAATTCTTCCTATAAAATACAAGTTGATACACCAGTTTAAATAGACATTTCTATTACAGAACAAATAATGTGGGAAAAAAAAACATTTCTTCTTCTACCATCCTAAATTGAGAAGTTAAAATAGTTTACAACCTTAGGTGCTCTTAGATCTCTTTACTAGGTGCAAATCTAAAATATTCTCAGAAAATTCTACAGAGTATGAACTAACTAGTTTTTTAAAAGGAAAACTACAGGACTTCACATGCAGGAGTAGAAATCCTCTCAGAAACCAGAAAGCAATGCTATTAAATGTGACACTAGCCCCCCCACCTCCCAAGCAATGTTTATGGAAAAGAAAGTCACCAGCAAAGAAACTAACATTTTCTATCTTGCATCCAAAAAGGTAAGTATTTGCTTTACTTAATAATGTGCTCACTTGAAGACAAATGTTAAGGTACCTCTATATCAGAGTTTCCAAGAAAAGCTGTTAATAAATGATCCTCTGAAACTAACAAGTAAGTTGGAGAAGCACTGCATATCATATCACTGCCTTAGAGATTAGCAAAATACATTAGCAGATAAAAGCTTCTTTGAATAACTGTAGTAAATAAACATGTTTAACTGTGTTCAACCCAACATTTCCCAAACTAACCTGATTCTGCAGAACACCCACAGCAGATCCCTCTATGCAATTTAATCCTTTCTAAGTAACACAAGGCTGGTATCTTCAGCCAATAGAAATCAACTTACTCATATGTCTTCACCAGTTG
Organism: Tapirus indicus; assembly: GCA_031878705.1. NCBI lineage: Eukaryota > Metazoa > Chordata > Mammalia > Perissodactyla > Tapiridae > Tapirus > Tapirus indicus. Next base: position 124,064,994 of record CM062918.1, read on the forward strand.
ATACAGACATAATAAACTGCCAAGCCAGCTTCCACTGCTCTGTGACTGCAAGTAATAGTCTATCTTGTCGACTACCGCTGGCCAGTGACCAGGGAAATCGTATTTAATGATGGCACGGAGACACATTGTTAACTGGACTCTATAAGGCGGGGGGAAAAAAGTCCAAAATCTAAGTAGTTATAAATAACAGGTTTCAAAGACCTCTAATATTTCACAGAAAAGCACTCTAACTCCTATCTACCTACATTATGTAGTTATTTATCTGGGGTGGGGGAAAAAAGAGCAGTCCTATAAAGAAAAAACTTCTCAGTAGCTCAACTCACTGAAAATAAACAGAATGGGTGATTTCCCAAAATGAATGATACCTTTCATATAGTCTTATCCTAAATACAGCTTTGTAAAAAAAAAAAAATGAATTTAAAAATAAATTCATAAAAAAATTTTCCAAAAAAAGAGAATGAATCCACCTCAGCTCTGCAAAATTTCCCAGCTTGTTATATTTTGTATTTTGGTTATTATATCCTAAGGGGGAAACAAAACAAAAAAAGTATTGTATCATATCAACTGGAAAAACTTAGCCTAAAAATGATCAAAGTAATAAAACAGAGGCCTACATAACAGTGGGCAAGGTCTCTGTGAGCCAAAACCTTGAACCATCCATTATGAGTTAACAGCCAACACAGTATGTTGCACTTATCAAAACTTCCTGAGATACTAATTTTTGTACTTTGAGTATAAGAAACAAGCATTAGTTAGCAATTCCTGAAGAGGAAAATTAAGAGCTATTTCCAAAGAAATAAAGAAAAAAGCAACAGGAAAGACATAAAACAGAAAAAAAGAAATCCCTTTAATAAAACCACAAAGTTAAGTGATAAAAGATACAATGTCATAACACTTAGGTCAGTAATCATATTTCCTCAATGAGATCCCAACCATAATTGGGATTGAAAAGAAAATGAGAGAAAAAATTTCTCTTCTACAAACTATCAATATGTCTTTACATGGTATTTGCAAATGGTTAGAAAGTGAACCTGGCTAAATTAGGATTCCATAGTACCAAAAAAAGAAGTGTGTGTTCAGTTGAACAGCCAATAACTTGAATTCACTGAAATGAAACAAACAAAATAATGCCTTTTCCTTATGTTACCAAATCTACTTGAAAAATTTCCTTTACAATACTTTTTTTTTTTTTTTTTTGTGGGGAAGACCAGCCCTGAGCTAACATCTGTTGCCAATCCTCCCCTTTTTGCTGAGGAAGACTGGCCCTGGGCTAACATCCGTGCCCATCTTCCTCCACTTTATATGGGACGCCACCACGGCATGGCTGACAGGCAGTGCGTCGGCGGGCGCTCGGGATCCGAACTCGCGAACCCCGTGCTGCCAAGCGCGGACTAAACCGCTGCGCCACCGGGCCGGCCCTCCTTTACAATACTTTTAAATAAACTTTGGAAATATTTCTTCAAGGGTGATTACAGTCAAGCCTTCAAGACATAAAAGAAGCAAAGCAACAAAGAACTGTCTCACAATAAGGATAAAGGTCTTCTATTGGGCCACCAGCAGCTGTTCCTAAACAACAAACAGGTCATATTTGTATGCAATAAAACTGAAACTTTCCATTTTTTAAATTTCATCTTCAGGTTGACCCTCTCAATCCTTTCTTATTCCAAGCCAAGCAAAGAATGGCTATGAACGGCCATCCTTTCATATATTACCGTGTAGAAGCACTGCAAGATTCAGAGAGATCTGAAAATGCAAAGATTTTGACAAGAAATGCATACATAATAGTACCATAGGGGAGCCAGGGCTAGGGTGGCATTTGGGCAACCAATGCAAATAATGGTGATTTTTCTTTACTCAGTACACCTATTTTCTCCTCTTAACTAACAAAATAACTGCACAAAGAAGAGTTCAATGTTTGTCCTCCTTCGTCATCGTTCCCCTCACACTTTCTTCCTTTTCTACTGCTTATGTTAGAATGTACATTAGACGCTCAGAGATAAAGTTATATCTAATCTCTTGACATTAAACAATTTCATTCTCCTACCTCAGTTTCATCTATTTCCCTCCTCCATTTTCAAAAAAGAACCTAATTACTAGCTCATGTTGAAAAGAATTTGTTTCTCCTACTTTAAGACTGCAAAACTTGTATGAGTCGACAGCTGTGCTGTCCAATAGGGGCAGCTACTAGCTACATGTGCACACTTTAAATCAATCAACATTAAATTAAAAATTCAGTTCCTCAGTTATGCTAGCCACATTTCAAGTACTCAATAGCCATCTATGTCACATGGCTAAATATTGGACAGTGTGGCTATAAAAGATTTCCATCACTCCAGAAAGTTCTACTAGACGTGTGCTGCCCTACAGCACCTAATCTGAATTTGAAAAACAGGAGACAAGTCTTCCAGTTTATACTTACTCTATCCTATCTTCTCGAAAGGAAAAGATACTCAGTTCATAAAAGTGAATAAAAAGATAGGTAAAGCGTTAAGAAAAGTGGTAGGTTAAAACTCCAGAAGTCAATTTCCCTGTATCAAGGAAAAGAAAAGCAAACAGTAAAAAGTCAAGAGATCATAACTAAAGAACATAGGTTATTTACATAGTGAGGATTTATACAATTTTAGTTAAGTATGATTTTTGCCTTAACTCTTTTTGTGACAACTTATGGCAACTAAATCTTTTCCAAAATATGCTGAGGCAAAGACAAATAAGTAAAACAATATTCTTTGAGTGCTCATCTTCATTACTTTACTTTTTTAAAAAAACAAACTTGAAGCTGATGATTAAATCCAACCTCCCCCATTCGTATATTTTGTGCTTCCTACCAGTCATATGGATATAATATAATGTACCTCACTAGATCTGGAGACCGAATTATTCCTTCCACAATGTTATCACGTATTTGCTGGCGATCGTTTTCATGAATGTTGAATGGAAATATTGCTTCTCCCGGTGGAGGTTCTCGGTCCGGCCAGTACTGTGTCACCATGTTCTTCAAGTAAATGGCAGCTAAGTTAGAGAAAAAAATGCTAATGTAGGAGTATCGAAAAAATGGCTCTAATTCAGCTTTACAGGGCATGAAAGGCTAAGCCTAAGCCCTTCAATGCTAACATTACACCCAGCAAAAATGGAAAATCTTACAGTTATAAATAGCCAAGTGAGGAAAGGAAAATGGGCAAGAATTTAAAGGTTTCTCTTTAGCTAGTAAAACAAGTTTAAGCAGAAAACCTTTCATTAAATCAAGCTCCAGAGATTACATGACAGAAAAATGATCTAGGAATCAAGCACGTATCCTTAGACTAAATACAAGGTGGTCTAAACGAGATCCTCCTAAATCTACTTTGAGATCATAAGAGTCACACTGTTCATAAGACCTAATACTGAGTTGACAGCAGGTGAAATTCTACTGTCCTTCAGGCAGATTGCTTTTTTTGTTTATTTTCTTTCACTGGCTACTATCCTGCACTACCATTTTGAAATATCTATGCTTTTCATAGTATTTGGTAATTTTTATCTAACCCTTTTGAAATATTTACCACTTGCAAATATAATAATGGGGAAAAGGACATCAGCCTTCAAATATTTTTGGAAAATCTCAGGAAATTTCTTATCTGTCTATTTCTACCAAAATACATAATCAATGATTTTGTTCCTATACTTTTTAACCATCTTCAACATTTAACAAAAGGCTTCTGAAAGAAACAAGCTGACACTGGGAAGGTGAAGCTTTCTAATCATCCCAGCTGACACTGAATGTAAATAAATACTTACTTATAATGTCATATTCTTTTTTGTGTGTGTGAGGAAGACCAGCCCTGAGCTAACATCCGTCGCCAATCCTCCTCTTTTTGCTGAGGAAGACTGGCCCTGGGCTAACATCCGTGCCCATCTTCCTCCACTTTATATGGGACGCCGCCACGGCATGGCTGACAGGCAGTGCGTCGGCGGGCGCCGGGGATCCTGCGAACCCCAGGCTGCCAAGCGCGGACTAAACCGCTGCGCCACCAGGCGGCCCCTCATACTCTTTCTTATATATATGTTAATATATAAGAATAAAAAGATGTGATCCGCAAAGCATTAAAACTTTCCTTAAATTTCTTCTCTCTCTTCTTCCCCCACCTAACCCCTCCCTTCATCCCAATTTTAACATAAAACTAAATTGGCTCAGAAAAGCATTACACCACAGAGAATAAACCAACACTTTCTACACTGGCTGTAATACAACAGAAATGCAATAAAATTATGAACTTGACATCCTAGAAGCTTCTTTTTCATTTGTTTTGATTCAATGATATTCTGAAAAAGATAATTCCACCTAGGATTTCCATTTTGTTGGATAAAAACAAAAATTATTTGAGAGAGAATGTGTGTGTGTGTGTGTGATAGAGTTTTTGTCTTACTCCTTTTTAATTTAGACCACACAGGCTCTGAACTAAGTACCATCTTTTATCCCAGTACATTTATTATATTACATAACAGTGATTGGCAGTAAAAATTTATAGTCTGTTGAAAAAAAATGTACTAAGAGTATGGTCCAGCCTGTCAGCAGTTCAGACTAATTTCATGAGATTAATCTTTGCAAAAAGAAAAATCAACTATATTATATACAAAATCATTTTAATCCCTATAGAACTCATCTTGAAAATAAAAAGCAACCTTCAGACAGCAAAGATACAGATGTAGTAAAATCATAGACTTACTTCCAATTCAGTCTTTAAATGCTGTTAATTTTATAACTAAAAAATATTTTTATTATGGAGCACCATTCAAGATGACCTAAATAAAGGGTATGGTGACCAATTTGTATATGTTGGAATAAATCTGCAATTAGTTAAAATAAAATTGAACTTAATGTAATAATTTGAAAAGAGGATATTAATTACTCTTATGGATAATCTTGGTTTACTAAGCATAATGAAGGAAAAATACCAAAGATAGTTAAAACTCTATCAATAATCTAAAAACCTCCCTTTAAACATTTCATTCAAGTATCGAGCTAACCACCTGCCAGAGCTAAGAAATAAAATACAAATATCTTAATCCATTCATTAAGAAATTAAGTATTAAACTTTGTTTTTCTGCAAAATCCACTTAACATTTTAAGTACCTTAAGTTCGAAATTAACTTGCTAATACATAGACAAATTTCTCTCCTTCTCAAGCACAATGAATCATCTCTTAAGCCCTATGCTCTGGACCCAGAGCCACAACTACACAGGGTTCCATAACCTCAAAGGGGAAAGGGGGCCATTATAAACTCAGTGAAGCAGAATGCTGTGCTGTTTGAGTCAATATTTCTAAGCTTTTCCATTTTTATCATAATTTGGTAGCTCCTCTCTCCCTTGTTGTTACTTTAATCTGTTAGGCTAGGAAAGGTTGTAAACCAGATAACAAAGTGTATATACTACATGTAGAACAAGGTTAAATAGATTCTGAGTAAAAGCCAAGGAGTTTCCTACAAATAAGACACAAGAGTTTTAATAAAAGCTTCTTGAAATGCTTCTGGACTGATCAGAGGCATCTTTCTGTTTATTTCTAGGTTCTGTATTCTAGAACGCTGAGGTTAACACTAATAAATAACCTGTGAATAACTTAACTATCAAGTGAATTTTTATATCCTCTCCATATCCATCTTTTGGAAATACATACAAAAAAAGTCAGAAGAACAAAAAGCAGGCAACTTACAGAAAACATGCTATTTGTCAAACGATGGTCCCACATCAGTCACCAACGATGACTTCTTAAGGTCTAATGTAATACCCCTCAACTACTATTTTTAAATGCAAACTATTCTGCTCATAGCAACTCCAAAATGTACTAAAGAAAGTACATTTCTGAACCTAAGTTTACATATATTAGAGTGCCTCTTCCCCTCAGAGGTAAGGAGTAAAAAACTGAAAACAAAGTGACTTAAGAGATTCTTGATGATAACTACCCTAAATTTAAGATGGGCTCACTCCCTTCTCTGCACATTACATGATAATATTAATAATGCTACTATGCCTATCAACACCTCAAAAGGAAAACAGTAGAGCAAACATCCAAATTTATTTTGTTTTACTTGCCAACATCAAAACATTACATTGTTTTCCTATTTCTTCACAGTAAGGTAATAAAGGACATTCACTAAGGAGCTTGCTTGAAGGTAACAAGAATATTTTAGAATTGCCCACAAACAAAAAAAAACAAGAACTGAATATTTTACACAACTATGTCTTTTCATTTAATATAAGCATAATTTTTTTACAGCTTTAGACAGGACGAAATTTCTTTCTTTTTCTTTTTTTTTCGTAGAAAGATTGTCCCTGAGCTAACACTTGTGCCAATCTTTCTCTATTATGTATGCAGGACACCTCCACAGCATGGCTTGATGAGCAGTGCACAGGTCCACGCCCAGGATCCAAACCCGCGAACCCTGGGCCGCCAAAGTGGAGTGTGCAAACTTTACTATGCCACCGAGCCAGCCCCTGATTTTTTTTCTTTTAATCAAAAATCACATCATTCTTTTTTAAATGTCATGCTAAAATGCTAAATTATCTATCTGGGTGTCACCATAAGGTTCGTGGAGTGTCCCTCAATTTTAATAATAGATTAAATATGACAGAAAATTTATAAATGGCATTTAAATTTAGGATAGTTATAGAATTTTACACAGTGTATTTCAGACTCTATGATGAAATGGATGCTCTAAGATAGAAAATTGTCCTAATAAATTAGAAATTATCAACTACCAACATAAACTCTGTCTTGTGGCTAACATTTGAAAGCTACATAAATTATAGAGAAAAATTGCCTTTAAATGCTGTTTACATTTTATACCAAAACTTATTTATCTAAGTTATTAAAATTCAAAGTTGTACAGAGTTGGTGAAGATACGGGGAGCCTAGCATTCTAATGCAGTGTTGATACAAAAAGTAAGCAAAGCAACTTGGTGATAAGATTCAAAATTCTAAATGTTAACATCGTTAATATCTATTGACCTAGCATTTCCATTTCTTATAATTTATTCTATGAAAATATTCCCACAAATATCCAGAGATATGTGTCCAAGGATGCTCATTTTAGAATTGCCTGTGTCAACAACAACAAAAAGAAACAATAAAAGAAATGTCTATTAATATCAAATTGTTTAGATAAACTATGATAGTTCTGTACAAAGAAATAGTGAACAATTGCTATAAAGAATGAAGTATATATATAAATACACTGACATGAACCAATCCCCCAAGGGTACGTGGTTAAACAGAAAAAAAAAGAAGTTATAAAATAGCATGTGTAATATAAACAGATTTTTGTTACTTTTTAAAACCAGCATATCCACAGGAAAAAAAAGAATTGGAGAACCATGCACCAAAGTTGACAGCAGCTACCCTTGGGGGTGGGATTAAGAGCAATCTAATGTATAAATTCTGTGTTTTTGTAATGTTTATATGTCATATAAAGAAGATATATTAATTTAATAAATTGCTTTAAAATCTTTAAAAATACTATTTCTACAAAGCTTCATAGGAACATCACAACGGCCCTATAAACACTTAGGTTATTAAAAAAGGTTCCATTTAGCAAAATGCGGTTTTGGAACAGCCCTATTTTATAAAACAAAGATTAAACAACTGAGAGTTATGGTTATAAAAAACTTACATAGAAGTTTTATAAACCTTACTAAAGAAAAAAATAATTCCAACATGAATGTTTTTCCATAGAAACCTATGGAAAACTTTTTCTTGATCTTTTAGGAAATCATACATATTGTTACAAATATATTAAAGCTAATGATTCCTTACTTTTTTTTTGTTATGTTCAAGTAAAATTAAATACTTTTATCCGCATAAAGAGTATAATCTCATTTCTATAAAACTGTTCACCTATCCTTCTACCTGAACACACACAAAAACTAACGTTCACCTACTGTTAACGATGGGCATTTCTGAGCAATGAATGCTGGGTAATTTTTTTACTTTCTTCTTTGTATTCTTCTGTACTGCTCATATTATTTATGAGTATATATCACTTACATAATAAAAAGTCTTTTTATATGTATTTTTTAATTAGCTGTTGTCACTTTACCCCTTTTATCTTGAAATTATCTTTTCAGGACTCACGATGCTCCAAGGCTTTCTCCATTTTTTACCTTCTGGGCTCTCATGACCGGCTCATAAAAAAAGCGAAAAAAAAGAATACACAATATCATGGAACTACCATAAGGTCCCATAGACTGAAAAGTAAGTTTCATGTTTAAAACAAAATTCCTGCTCGCCAATCACGTGGTTAGGAATATCTGCGCACTACATCACCTCCGTGATCTGGCGTGTGAACGGAGCTTGAATTCACATATTTAAACTCATGGTCTTACTCTATGGGCCCAAAGGCTAGGCCACCAGGAATCAAAAAATTAGGGAGATTCAGCCATTAAAACTGGGAATTAAGGGGAAAGTTACAGAGGCAAGCAATTGTTAGGTAGAAGGGAGAGGAGAAAAGAGAAAGGTAGGGGAGATTTAAGAGCTCAGTACCTACCTCTAAATTTCCAGGGAAAAGGAAAATGAGTTTTTAAGCCATTAGAAATACTTCATGTGTGCTTCCTTTTTTCTCAAGAAATCACAGATATTTAAAATTAAAATAAAACTCTAGTTCTACTTTCACCTAGAAATAAATTTATAAAGGATAAAAAGCAACTCACCTGCCTGGCGTACTGGGAATTCCACATGGTCAGAGACTATAATCCGAAGTAAACTGGGGGCAAAATTGATAATCTTGTAGGACTGAAATTACAAAGAAATATTTTATAAAATAGGGCAATAGAAAAGAATAACTATTAGCACCTGTTACTGAATACATTACTGTCCAAATAAAGGAAAACTTTTAAAGCGAGAGAAACTCTCCAAGGCAAAACGTAGATTACTAAAATACTTCAAATCAAAAAAATTTACTTACAATAATTTGATGACTGAAAAAGTATGAACAATTTTAAGTTTTTTTTGATATGTATTATCAAAATGTTCTCCAGAAAGGGTGCAGCAATTTGCACTCCCAACAGTAGTATACAAGTGTGTCCATCTATCCAATACAGGGATTAGCGCTATCATTTCTTTGAAACTTTAAAACTTATTCATATTTTAAATTACATTTCTGATAGGGTGGATTTTTTTCCTGTCTGCTGGCTATTTGTTTTCTTCTACCAATTCCTTATTCCCTTTATCCTTTTATAAATGGAATATTTGTTTTACTCTTAATAAATTCTAAGAGCTATTTAAAATCTCAACCTTTTATTTGACCTTTACATTGTAAGTGTTTCTTCCCAGTTTATTTGTGCTTCAATTTTGTTTATGGTATTTTTGAAAACAAGAAAACTTGTTTCACAACTACAGAAAATAGGAGATCCGACACAGGAAAATGGACAAGTTCATGTTAAATAGCTATACACTAGCTATGGAGAGGAACCAGTGTGCCTCACAAGACAGTGTTGAGAGCTGTCATCGCCAGCTGCCCTCTGCTGCTGTAGCATCTTTTAAACTTAACAATGCCCAACCAAGCCTGTGCTGATGAAGTGCCTGCCGCCTGGTCATTTCTCCCCACAGACATGTTCTACTTTGACCTACTCCCAAGTTTGGCCATGGTGACTTCAAAAGTAAGAAAAATACAGAGCAGCCCATTCCTTCTGACCATATTCCCTCCAGATGTCTAGTACCTGGACCATGTTACAGCCCTGCCACATTCCCAGAGCTTGCACTTGGCCTTGCCGGCTGACATTCCCAGAAAAAGACTCATAAATTCTCAGTGAGGCTAAAGCCAGACAATGACGCAGAGAGTCTGTTCAGCTTACCTCCTCCCAGGAGGATCTCTGGAGGCATCCCTTTCAATACACCACTAGGTTTATGCATGCCACTCCATTTTTTAATTTATCACGTTTCCTACCCATTTACTTATAATAGCATTTATGAAGATAAATGTTTAACTAAAAAATTTGGAGAAAACTGGCATCTAAAATATTGATATTTTCCATCCAAGAACATTATGCTTTCCAAATCTCTCTATATCCTCCAGTAAAATTTTGAATTACTTTATAATTGTTCTTCCTTTCATCCTGTATAAACGTCAGAATCTTGAATCTGTTGTATATGAAAAATTCTGCTTTATCCATAATTAAACCACCAGAATTTTAAAGCACTTTTTAAGAAAACCGATTTAACAGCAGTTTACAGGAGTCAAAATTAATAGATTCATCCTAATCTTCTACACCTTCTACACTTAAATTATTATAAAATAACTCATGTTTATAACTTTTGAGATACTGGAAGATCTTGTAGTGAATCAAAGATTAAAACGTCTATATAGTTTCATTCTAATCTATACAGTTTACTTATTTTAAAAATCCTATCACACATAAGTACAAAATAACCTTTATACTTAGATTAATGCTACTGTTTTGAAAGTAGTTATTGTAGAGACTACTTTTCAACACTGTTGCCAGTGTACACATTTTGGAACTCCTCTTTTTCCAACTGTTTGCCATTTCAAAGAACTTCTGCCACTTTTTGTCTTCTCCCTTCAGCCTTGATTCAGTCTACGTGAATTTGGCCAGCTACAACATTCGGTGGTAAATTCAGATATATTCTCATACTACTTTCCTCACAAATATTTATCCAATTGCATTCTCCACCTTGGGCTTCAAGTTTCTAAGAAAAAATAATAAGACATTTCTCGATGATTTTTGGAGGATATTTACTTTATATCTGTGAAGTTTTCTGAAAATAAAGAGGTGACTTGCTTAGCCAAATTCTGCATTTTATGAGAACTCCTTTAAAGCAAAGACCTGATCTCTTCCCATTGTCCACCCCACCACTCCCACTACCTTCACTTTTCTGGTCCTCCAACAGGCAGAGTTGAGGGCCTTTAATGAACCTGCTCTTCCCTCTGCTCCTCTCCCAGTTCTTCACCTGGTTCACTCCTTCCCAACATCTAGGTCTCTGCTCAGTGTCACTCTTCAGAGAACGACCACCCTATTTATACATCCCAACACACTCTCTCCAGGGCTTTACTCTCCACGGCACTTATGACCTGAAACTATATTATTTACCTGTCTGTAACTCCATTAGAATGCAAACTCTGTGAGAGCAGAGCCTGGACTAGTGCCTGCTATAACTCAATAAATACATGCTATTCATATAAGCAAAGGGCAATAAAAATGATGCCTACAGATGCACAGAAAAGCAAGGATTCCAAAGCTTGTCAATGAAGGTACATATTTTTATTTCCCTATTGAGGCCATGTAGAGAATGATTTATTAAAAGAAGACACCTTTCTGGATGAATTACTGGAGCAAGACATCTACTCATCCTTACTTCCCTATGCTGCCACTAAAGGGGCTTCTGGATTTAGAGACAGTGAGAAATGTGTACAGGATGCATTCTTAATATCCTGAGATAAAACTGAAAATGCATTTTCCCATAGAAACAATGACACAAATACAGTCAAGGAACCAGTCACTGGTAACAGAAATATGTTGGCTACACACACAAAAGAATAGCTCCAAATAAGAATTTATCCTTTGGAACACAGGCTGTTATGTTTTGAAGCTGCCTACTCTTCTAAATGGCAACTGACAAATCAATCAGTACACTGTAGGAGCTGCCCCATTTCCTACGCAAAGCCTATTTGCTGAGCAGGGACCTAGACTAAAATAAATGAGCTAGACCCTAATCAGTTATGGTAGACTACCCACCTGTTTATCCAACAAAGCAGGATGTTACAGTGGTGGTAAAGGATAAGCACACAAAACCCAATACTATAGCCATGTTTTACTGTAAGGTTATGTGACATTATACGTTAGTCTTCTACTTACAGACAGTTCAAAAAAATACTTAATGAGAGCATATTACAATGCAAAGCATTATATAAAATATAAACGTTAAATGAGTGGCATAGCAATAAGCTAATTTTAGAAGTTGCAGAGGAAATTGTGGTCTATGATGAGTTGGGTGGATACGGGGTAAGGCAGAGTGAGGATGGAGTGGATTTGGATTGAAATACTATGAAGAAAAAAACAGAATTGGGTCCTAAATGTCTCTTCTAGTTCTGCAGGCTTTCCCACCTGTCTTTTCCATTTCTATAAAGTCGACTGCACTTATATACTTATGAATCAGAAACAAAGCAGAGGTAGGCTAACAGAGGCAGGAAAGCATTAAGATGATACCGAAGATACGATCCCTATCCACACTGTGAAAGTAATAGTGATAACAGCTGGCCTCACTGTGAGGAGAAGGGGGTCACAAACAGGCCAACTCCCCTGTTCATACTGGTAGATCGCTAATTCAGCTCTTGCTTTGTTCCTTTATCCAACCCCCAGATTACTATGCTCCTAGCTAATCTACAAATAGTACATTTACTCTGCAAAGCACGAGACAGGTACTGACTTTAACTTTCTCCTATTCTGAGTGAGAGTCCTCTTTCCATGGCACCAATGCATTCCCTTTGGGCTTCTGTGCAACTCAACCTTCTCTCCAGAGTCAGTGTCTCCACTCTCCCTTTTAACTCTTGCGAATCCTGGATTCACACTTACTCCAAACTCCACCCAGATTCCCCACTAAAATAATCCTTTTCAAAGATTCACAACACATATCTGGACTTTAAAGTCAACTCCAACCAGGGAAAACCTTAGTGAACTCCTACAGAAACATTTACTTAGCACAGTTGTTCTCACACTTTAGGAAGCACAAGATCACCTAGTGAGCTAATTAAAACACGATTGGGCCCCACTCCCAGAGTTTCTGATTCTTTAAGTCTAGAGTGACTTAAAGTCTATGGGGATCATTTGCATTTCCAACAAGTTCCTAGGTGATGTTGATGCTGCTCATCCTGGGCAACACTTTGAGAACCACTAATTTAGGTATATTCCTTTACATTTTAAGGATTACCACAACCTCAAACAGCTGTCATTCTATCCTGGGGGTAGACTTTAATTTGTACTTTTAAGTGAAAGGCCTATAATTCATTCTTACAGGTGAGGAGGAAAAAAAAAGCTAGAGTTTGGGATCATTAAAATTTCAAAATGTCGTGGTAAGGCTGGAACTAGGTCAAGGCTAGTTAGTAAGAATAAAGGATGGAGGATATAAGAAAAGTCTTACACATTTTAGCGTTTATAAGAAACCCCTCTAAACACATATTACTCGAAGTGTCTTTTGTAAAGCAGCATCACCACGAAAATTACCTATTCTTCCCAAAGCACTCTTTCCGACAGCGTTTCCCAGCGCTCCAAACAGACTCTGTCAATCAGTGTCAAAACAGTCCTGCCAACCCCACAGAAGCAGGCGATGGGCAGGGTTTCCCAAAGCAACACCTAAAAAGGGTTGGGTCTGGAGAAAAGCTGAACTCAGATCTGAATTTTAAGTGACTTTTCCCACCCGCGTCCCCAAGTCAGCGTACTTAAGGAAAAGAAATCACACCCCGAAAACACTAGCACAGCTTGCTCAAGCTTCTTTCTGCGGACAGGCGGGCTGAACAAACCGCACTGGGGAAGGAAACCGACACGACAAGGTGCAAAGGTGGCCAACAGGTGCGCGAGCTGTTCAGAAAAGATCCTGGGAGTGCCGCTAAACTGGATCCGGGCCGGGGGCCGGGGGCCGGGACAGGCCGAGGGAAGCGTCAGGGTCCGGAGCCCCGCGGGGTGGAGATCGGGGGGCGCCGAGGAGGGAGCGCCCGGCTAGCCGGCGGGGGGCGCCGCTCCGGTGGCAGGGGGGCGCCGCAGGCCCGCTCCTCACCTGGTTGAGCTCGTTCTCAGCGGCGATCCGCAGCTTGGGGTCGATGGTGCCCTTCAGCGCCTGGATGATGCGGTTGAGGTCCATCTCCCCGGGTGGGGGCTCCGCGGCCCCCGGACTAGTAGGCCAGACTGCAGCTTTAGTTTTCTGCTGATCCTCTCAGCCTCCTCCTCCGCGACCCCTGGACTACCTCACACCCCACCCCCCGCCACCGTCGCCACCTGCAGCCACTTGCTGCGCCACTCTGACTCCGCGCCCCCTGTCCTCCCTTTCTACCCCCCACAACTCGCTCTCCATTCACCCTTTTACGACAGTCGGTGGGAGGCGGGAGAAGTGAGAAGAGGAAGCGGCGCTTCCTTTACGGCGGCCTCTTCCCCCGGGCGTGATGTTATGGCGGCTCCCGAAGGAGGCCGCCATGCTACCGTACGGAAAGAGGTCTCGGCTTCTTCCTCTGAGGGAAACGGCCCCCACTAGCTCCGGCAGGTGGCCGCCATGCTGCCGTACGGAAAACAGCCGCCGCCTCTTCCCAGAGCGGGGAACCAGCTAGCTAGTGGTCTCTTTACAGCTGCTTCCAAATTAAGTATGTATGGATGGAGTGGCACTTTTTGTTAGTCCGAGAACTGTTTGGGCATCACAACTGAGCCTGTTCCAGGGCAGACTTGTTGGGACCTTGAGATTATCTAGCCCACAGGAGGACAGGGTCCCCTGGGTCTACGGGAGCCATCCTTCATTCATTCACTGAACAGTTGTTAAACATCTATTTTTGAACCAGAATACTGAGATATTTGGATACCACATTATAACAAGGTGAATTCGATGCAGGTTACTATGAAGGAACTTACAATCTGATAGAAGAGACAAATTTAAACAGATAAAGTATATTTATGGAATAACTGTGGAAATAGGGAAATCAGAGAAACTAGCTATCTGCCTGAGGGTTTCTGAAAATTTTCTGGACCGTCTTAGAAAGGTAGTGAAAGGCAAGAAGGGTTATACTGCTTCCATCCACTGTGGCCATATCTGGCCCCACAATTTCAATAGCATAAAATATTAAGGAGCTAGTTTTTCCTGAGGTTAACCCAGAAAAGAGAGTTCTTAGTAAAGATGACTGTGAGCAAAATACATCTGAGGGGATGTGATCTTTCCAGGAGCAGATAAGATAGATTTGTTCAATTAAATGGGTTCAATCAAGAAAGTAGAAAATATGTGGCAGAAAACTTGGCTTCCTGAAAGCTATCCCCTCTCCAGAGGCTGCAAGTGGGCCAATGACCCTCAACTGGGGGCAAAGGTGCCTAACAATATGTCTCTAATTGCTTCCAGTTTTGCCCCTCTTTAATCCATTCTCCACACTGCCAACAGAGTTATGTTTCTTAAAGGTTAATACTGTTGTGTCCCTCCCTTGATGATTTCCCATCAACATCAAGATAAAATACAAACTCCTTAGCACCACTTCAGGGTCTTTTGAAACCAAGTGCCTTTCATCTCCACACTATTTCATTAACCCACTCTCTTGGACCTCATGATAATCTAAAACTCCTTGACCTCTGAAATCTTAACTCCAATATCTTCCTTATAAGTTAGGATCTATTCTTCCATCTCTCTCTCCCTCAATAATTCTACACCTGTTTTCCAACTCAATCACTTTTTCAATTCTCCTGAGTCTATCCGTTCTTCACTACACATCCTTCACTGCTATTAAACTCCCAATTCAACTTCCCGAGTCCATCCTTGACCCATTGTGCAAACTGATACCACTACAAATGTGTGTTCTTTTCTCAGACTCAACAATCCTATTCCTTGTCTATGATCAGCACCATCTTCTATTCCCTCAGCAACTGTTCTAACCCTCAAGACTCTTCCCAAACTCCCTACCCTTTCTCACAGAGCCCTGCAAAGATGAGCAGAGCCATCAGGCTCAACTCACTCAAACACAAATTAATCTCTGCTTACCCCTCTTCACCTCCCTCCCTCCAGTCTGAACCAAATTCTCTCCCATGTCCTCTGGGACCTTGCTTCATAAATCTCTCTCTTCTATATATTTTTTCATTAAAATAAATTTTAGATATTATTACATGCTCATTGTTGACAATTTGTAAAACTTTCTCCTACATTTTCAGCCTCTTTCTCTCCGCCGCTTCAACCTCAGCCTAAAAACATTTCCCCCAGTTAAAAAACAATCTTTCTTCGGTAATGCTCTCTAACTATTGCTCATTCTAAAGAATGGTCATTGTCTCTGCTTCCTTAATTCCTATTCATGCTTCAATCAGCTATCCCCAGACTTCTGCCCTCATTTCCCCCACTGAAATTGCCAAGCAAAAACCAACAGTGATTCCTCAGATACCAAATCCAAGAGACATTTTTCAGTTCTCATCTCAAAATGTCTCTCCGGTATCTGACACTGTATTAAATGTTTTTTCTTTTTACCTCTTTCCTCATTTTCTCTTAAAGAATATATTTCTAACCCTTTGATTACCCACTTAATTAGCCAACTCTTAAACACTGGTGCTTCTCAGGACTTGATCCTAAGCTCTCTTCTCTTTCTCTTCCATCCATTCTGCTTTAGTAATTTCATCCACTTATATAACTTTAACCATCAACTCAACAGGGACAATTCACAAAACTGCTTCTAACCAAGATCTCTTTCCTTAAACTAAATGTATCCAAATTTCTACCTGGATGTACCCAAATCCTTTAAGGCACATGTCTAAAACTGAACTCTGGGAGCACTAAAGATGGTTTGGAGTAGGGACACACTTGATGCAGTCATTCCAATAACATAAAAGGAGAGAAGAGATGTAAACAATAGTGACACCATGGGGCCGCCCGGTGGCGTAGCGGTTTCGTCCACGCTTGGCAGCCCGGGGTTCGCCGGTTCGGATCCCGGGCGCCCGCCGACACACTGCATGTCAGCCACACTGTGGCGGCATCCCATATAAAGTAGAGGAAGATGGGCACGGATGTTAGCCCAGGGCCAGTCTTCCTCAGCAAAAAGAGGAGGATTAGTAACGGATGTTAGCTCAGGGCTGGTCTTCCTCACCAAAAAAAAAAAACAATAGTGACACCACCAGATGATGGTGAGGATGCAGGGAAACTGGATCACTCACATATTGTTGGTAGGAGTGTGAGATGGTACAGCCTCTGTGGAAAACAGCAGTTAAGCTGTGGCATATCTATAACCACAGACTCCTACTGAGCAATAAAAAGGAATGATACACTCAACAACTTGCATAGATCTTCAGAGAATTATGCTGAGTGAAAAAAGCCAATCCAAAAGGTCACATACTATCTGATTCCATTTATATAACATTCTTAAATTGAGAAATCATAGAAAGAACAGATCAGTGGTCGTAAGGGGTTAAAGTGGAGGTGGGGACAAGACGGAAGTAGGTGTGACTATAAAAGGACATGAGGGATCCTTGTGTGATGGACATGTTCTGTATCTTGACTGTATCAGCGTCAATATCCTGGTTGTGATATTGTACTATAGTTTTGCAAGCTGTTACCACTGAGAGAAATTGGATCAAGAGCATACAGGATCCATCTGTATTTTTTTTTTTACAACTGCATAAGAATCTACAATTATCTCAAAAGAAAAAATTTAACAAAATACATAATTAAAAAGAGGGTTCATATTACCATGCAAACTTTAAATGCTTTGGAAAGACTCAGTGAAAACAAGTTACTAAAAAACAAAGCTGTCAAATTAGCAGTGTCCGAGACAACCGGAAAACACCTATAAGTATCTATGATTCTGCTCTCAGATTTCTTTATAAGTGTTTTAAAATAGCTTTCCCTAAACTATAACTTATGCTTAACTTATAAATGGTTCATTGTTTGAGTCTCCTTTTTTTATTACGTTGCATAATATGAGAGGATGTCTGTATTTATTGATACCCTCTACCTTGTTTAAGGTAGAATTTGAGCAAGCTGTTGTCTTTATTATCATGGTCTGCACATGCCTTACCTCTCTGGGCCTGTTTCTTCACCCACTTCCAAAAGCTGTTGTGAAGAGGAAATGAGATAAATACATTGCTCATGCTACATACTCAATATTAACTACTATCACTGTATTCTATTTAAAATGAGAGGAGACCTTATTCAACTTTTGATGAATGTGACATAGTATGACATAGTCCTCCACTATGCCTGGCACATAACAAGCAATAAATAAGTACTGGTTGAATAAATAAATGAATGCATGTGAGAGAAAAATAAGGTGTCTGAAATAGGATATCCAAGGTAGTAGTAAACAAGGCTAAGAGACATTTCACAGGTTGAATCAACAGGAATTTGTGACTGATTACATATACAAAGTAACAAAGAGACATGATTCTAAAGTTTCAAGCTTTTATGACCTATGGTAGTCATTAGCCAGGGAAAATGCAAGGAGTATTTGATTTTGGAGGAAGGATAAGTGTGTCTTCGGACATGTTGAACTAGAAGTGCTTATGAGTTACAAGTGACAATTGGAAATCCAAATCTGGCACTCACAAAAGAGCTGGGTGAGAAGGCAGGAAGTATGGCAGGGGAAAGAAGGAATAAACGGATGGAGTTAGAGAACTGAGTCATCTATGTACTATATAGGTTAGTTGACACTATAGAAGTGGATGACATTACCCTAGAAATATAGCATAGAGAATAACTGGCATGATTACAGCTCAAATTACAGTAATTTCTTATTCCAAGCACTGCCACTGTGGCCTTTTTTGAGATTTAACATTTTAGTCTTCTAAATGCAATGTCACACAGCTGTCCTCCCATCTGTTGGCCCCAGCTCATCTGCTGGTCTATGTCAGTAAGCTTGAATCTAGTCCATATAGTAAAGAGGAAATGGAAGCCAAAACCCAGTGCACAAAATATCCCTATCTGAAAGTTGAACAATACATCTTTTAAACCATGTTAAATAATCTGTAAATGAATACTGTAAAGTTTGTGATTAAACACCTCTACTCCAAAAGTATCTATATTGGCCGAGTTCTACATCTTAGCACCTGAAATACATGCAAGAGTGTATGCATATATCTTGTAAATGTAAGATCTCTAGTATTTTAATAGAAGTCAGAAGTAATCTTTAAAATGTCACATAACCAAAAGCCCTGAGTAGACTTTTCTAAAAGAATGTGACAGACCTCCCAGTTAAAGAGAAATTAGAAAAAAAAAGAATTAGTGATATATAAGCTAAAGTAATAGGCAGTTAGAAATTTTCTGAACAAAAGCCAGAAACTTCATTCTCTAAGAAACCAGAATGGTAGTGGTGCAGAGGTGGGGGGAGGGAGAGAAGCTAAAGATAGTAGTATTAGCTAGGACTAAAGAAGAAATATTTACTTTCAAATAAGTTTTTTTTCCTCAAAATGTTCTGTTTCTTCATTTCCTCAGGCTTTCCACATTTCACATTGGAAAAGGAGTCACCTTGCCTCCCCTTCAGGACCCATGAGAAACCGTAACTTATGACAGCCTCAAGTGAGTCCAGTTTGTCCCGTTCACAAGGTATTTAGTTGGCCACAGCAAAGCTTGAGTAGTGCACCAATAACACGTGTGTATGCAAAACAGTGATGAAAAATACGATGAGGGCCACAGCACCTGAGAACTAACGGAGAGGAAAAAGTACTGTAGAAAACGCCACGCTGCACTGGGACTTGTGAGAGGCAAGTCTGGCCCAGGCACTTCTGCTCGTGGCCTTAGCAAGTCAATCTCCAAAAGTCTCAGTTTTCTTATCCGTTAAAACAGTATCTACCCCTCTAGGGCCAATGTGAGGATCAAACAAGATTACATAGATGAGAGTACTCTGTAAATTATGAGATGAAATGCAAATATTAGTAAAAGGTGGAAGGTATTTGAGCTTTTATGGTAAAACTTATTCATATGTTATCCCAGGCTTAATGATAATTAAACCCTCAAGCTCTGTCCAAGGAAAGACAAGGCAGGGTAAGTACCATAGCAATCTACCACTTTATCTTTTACTTTAAAATTTTTAACAAAAAAGTGATATGTACATTTCAACTTCTACAGTAAGATTCAGAATGTAAAGTAAAAGTCTCCCTCCCTCCTCCTCCAACCCCTTTTCCTTAAAGCCAACACTATCAAATTTCTTGTACACACTACCAAAAAATATTATTCAACTAATCACATATACATGCTTTTAGAAATTGTTACACAAACAATATTGCACACTCTGCTCTGTATCTTTCCTTTTGACTTATTTAACCAATTCTCTAGTGACAGGCATCTAAGTTGTTTCTCGTTTTTGCTATTATAATTAATGCTATACAAAATCTGTATGCATGTATCTTGGCATAATTCCATAACTATTTGTAAAGTCCTAGCAGTGGAATTTCTGCGTCAAAATCCATGTACTTTATCTTGATAGTTATTGCCAATTTACTCTCCAAAAATGTACCAATTTTATTCCCATCTACACTATGAGTGCCCATTTCCCCAAATGCTTGCCAAAATATGCACTTTAAAACTTTACATATGTTTATTGATCATTTTTTTGTATGTATGTATGAACGGCCTCTTCACATCTGTTGCCCCTTTTTTGGCCATCTTTTTCTTATTGACTTCCTCCCACTGCAGGTGGTCATTCGTCTTTTGACATTATTTCCCCTAAACAGTTTTAGGGGAGTAAAATCTGTGTGTCAAATATATCCATCCTTTACAGCTTCTGGGTTTTGTGTCCCACTTAGAAAGCTCTTCCCTACTCCCACATTGATGTTCTCCCCAAAAAACTTCATGAAGCCCCAAGTCAACAAGTCCCACCTCCACATTCAAAGCTTCCCATCATTTTTTTAGTGCCCCATTCTTAAATATGAACACTCAACCAATTATCACAAGATTCCGAGCAAATATCATACTACAGATAAGAGATTAGAATAAAAAGTGTGGGAAACAGACTACAAAGGGAAGACAATAAAAAAAAACTTTATCCTAAGAATTAGAAAATGCAATCATGAAAAGGAGAACAGAATACATATATGTAAGGAACGTTCAGATAACAGCAATGTACTTATATATTTTAAATGTAGCAGAAAGTTAAAACTCTATAAAAAGGTAGGAAGATAAAATCAAGGAATTCTCGCAGAATGTAAAACTTAGAAACAAGAGAAAACTAAATTACTGGTCCAAGGAGGTCTAGCTTCTGAATAGCAAATGTTCTAGATATAGAACAGAAAAAATAGGGGTATGATAGAAATCAAAGAAATAACTCAAGAAATGATTTGCTCCCAGCCGATGAAATGGATGAAATTGATATGCCTGATATGTCTGAACATCTGAATATCATCCATCTTTGTAGCCCCCGAGCCAAGTACAAATTAGATAACTCACATATCTGAAAGACTATTTATTTCAAGGTATGAGGCCCTTGAAATAAAATGAATAAAGGAATAAGGCTTGAGAAACTTAGAATTTGTGAGCCTAAGACCTCTTGGTATTGATAATAGGTAACAATATTTTACCATCTGGCATTCAACGTTTTGCACCGGTAGCAAGTGAGCTACACCTACCAGTTGTCAACACCCGCCCAAAAGCCGAAAAATTAGGACAAAGCTATTGGCCTAGTCATTAAAGTGGTGATTAAGATACCCCTGAGACACATTAGCAGGTAGAGGACCTAGAGAGACATATCTAAATTTTTTTCATCAAAATAAAGAGTTTGGCAGGGGAGCAGAGTGGAATTCTTATGGAAAAACTTCATCATCTACATGCCAACAATTATTTAACCTTATAAAATATATAAAATATCATCCTAGTTATCACAAGGATCACAATAAAACATCAGTCATTAAAGCTAAGGAATTAAATTTTGCAAACAGGAAAAATTAAAATATAAAAACAGTATGTAAGTCAAAGCACTGGAAAAATATAGCTACTATGGAGTTGAGAAGGTTAAACAAAAAAATGGGATACTGACAGGTAACTGGTACAGGAGACAAGTGAGCAACCTCTCAAAAAATATTTCCTGCTTTAAATACCTGCATTTACTGACTAAATCATTTTAGAGGAGATAAGAGTCAGCAGCTCATAATTCTCGCGGGGAGAATTCACTTAACAAAAGACTAAAAGACTTAAAGTGAAAGAAAAAAACACGAGGAAGAATTTAGTCAATAGAAAAACTTAACTTTACCTCCCCCATCTCCACCTCTAGTAAGACAACTAAGCATATACTCAGGGACTACACAGTAATCATATGGAATGCCTTTCCACTTCAGTCATATCTACAAGATCTTCCCCATAAAATATAAGTTCTTTACACAAGGTCCATAAATGGGCTTTACATATCTATGGATCCCCACTCCACCTCTTGCAAATGTATTTAAAATCTGTGTACATGTGTATTTTTCTATAAAGACATCTGGACTTTTACTAAAAGCTTCCAGAACTGTTTTCAAAAAGTTATATAGCTTCAGAATGAAAGATCTTATCCATTCATTCTTGTAAGTCTAATTGTTAATTTCTAGTTGTCTTTACCCCTAGGAAAATAGTATTTCATTTCAAGTACTCTTCTAAAGAAAAGGGAACCCTCATACACTGTTGATGGGAATGCAAACTGGTGCAGCCAATATGGAAAACAGTATGGAGATCTCTCAAAAAATCAAAAATAGAAATACCGTATGATGATACTATCCCACTACTGGGAATTTATCCAAAGAATATGAAATCAACAATTCAGAGATTTATGCACCCCTATGTTCACTGCAGCATTACTCACAATAGCCAAGACACAAAAGCAACCCAAGTGTCCATCAACAGGACATGAATGTGATACATATACACAATGGAATACCACTCAGTCATAAAAAAAGACAAAATCGTGTCATTTGCGACATGAATGGACCTTAAGGGTATTATGCTAAGTAATTTAGACAAATACCATAGGATTTCACTCATGTAGAAGATAAACAAACACATAGACAAGGAGAATAGATTAGTGGTTACCAGAGGGGAAGGGAGTGAGGGGAGGGCAAAAGGGATGAAGGGGCACATATATATGGTGATGGATAAAAACCAGACTATTGACGGTGAACATGATGCAGTCTGTACAGAAACTGAAATATGATAATTACACCTGAAATTTACACAATGTTAGAAGCCAGTATGACTTCAATTTTTAAAAAAAGGATATAGATTAATGAAATAGAACTGAGAGTCCAGAAATTTAAAATAAAAGTACTCTCCTAAAATAGGACTACTATCAGGAGGGGATGCTCTTGTTGTTGGACACTTACCTTAAAAAATATAGAGAATCATTTACAATATTTTAAATAAACATCGATTGTGTGCAGGAGAAGACTAAGCTAAAGATCCTAATGCAGTAGAAAACATAATGGCTACAAAGGGCCTCCCTGAACTTGATAACAACTGTTCTTACACATCGAGTTTTCCCCTCATTATTTAATCATTATTTCTGCTTTTCTGTATACTTTTTAGTTTGTGTTCTGACATAAAAGCCATGAACTAATTTAACTGGAATACTAATGTCCCCAACCCACAAAGTACCTGCCATGAGTTGAAAAAGTTCTGTCAGTGAATCACATTACATCCTCTCTCTTAAGAACACTACACCAACATTTAACATCATGGAGAGTTAAACATGGCTTCAGGGTTTAATCCAGCTCAAAAATATTAACTATAGTAACTTAGTGCTCTTATACCATCTTCCTGAGATTAACACCTCAGAGTGAGAGGAGGATCAAACAAGAACTTTCTGCCTCAGCCAGTGACTTGCCTTGGTTGCAGGGTAAGAATGCCCTTCTCCAACCCTTAACATATTCCAGAATATTGCAATCAAAATGCTTACTTTTAAAAACTGTTCTTTAAAGTAACTGAGAAATAAAATATTTATTAAGTTTTTATTAATGAGAAACATATACAAGCTTCAATTGTGAAGTGTGAGAAAATGATGTGTCTAGAATGGATACTAAACTCTGGCAGTGCCCGCTATACTGCATAAGTCAGTATATACGCACACACAGAACCCTCAAGTTTTCAGGATGAGAAAAAAACAATTACCACACCTAACATTTCATTAAATGCTTATGTGCCAGGCACTGTGTTCAGTCTCTTAGATATACTCCTAGTTGAACTTCACAACTGCCCTCTGAGGTTGATACTATCATCATCCCCACCTTACATTTGGGAAAACGGTCTTAAAAAAAAAAAATAGAGATCTTAGAGGTAAAATAATTTGCCAAGAGCAGAATCAGCACTCAAACACAGCACTGCCTGACCACAGACCTGTGCTTTTCGATGACTAAACATTTTGCCCACTGAAATTAAATTGAGAACCCCCTAGAAGGCGTAAGACTTACTGATGGTGAATCGTAGTACTACCTGTGTATCTCTTATTGTATCCTATATTATTACACATGTAGTAGGTACTTGAAGATAGCTAACTAAAGGATAGCACATTCCCTACTGCAAAACAGCTTCGAGGAGAAGGTGATCTGGCCAATGGAAAACAGAGAAAATCTGATGAATGACATGTGAACATCAGAGAAAAGTAACTCTAAAAGGAGCTGTTATATAGAAAAGGCTTATTTTAAAATAATAGCACGAACTCATGAAAAAATACCCAGTCAAGAGTTATCAGTGATGAATACTATCAGTTAGATATTTTACCTTTCAACTAAATGTTTAATCAAATAAGAACACTGAAAATGCAGGTAACTTTTTTATTGAGGCACAACAAGGCATTATAACTTGCCTGAACTTGAGGCAGTCAGTTTAGTAAGCTGAACGTTAATACAGTTAAGGATTAAGTGCAAACAATATACATTCACAGCTTGACTAGCGAGGCTACATCACAATTTATAAAGTGCCAGATTAGTGCTAATTGTCATTCAGCTTGAAATTTTTCACCTTGGGGAGGAAAACAAAAAAGTAAGGACCTTCTCCTTCCTCTAGGAATGACAACATTTTCCTAAACCAATCAGTCACAAGGGCAAGGACTACTATTCCTTTAATCCCACTAATTAGAGAACACCATCCTTTTATTGTCAATTCTGAACTGACTTTCAATCTTGATAAAGAAGATAGCCTGAAAACGTAGAATATTTCCAACTACTTCCATAAATTGCTCCCCTGTGCAAACGTAACCATATCTGGTCTCCCTGGAAGAGCTGAAGAATTGCATGATTGCTAGCAGTTTCATGGTCTGGAGCACCATCATTGGCATAGGCAGATACTAAGACCTCTTCATTCTTCATGAGGTTGACATACAGAGGCACATTCACTGCCAGCTTTAGCATGTGAAAAATGAAAACGTAAGTGCCATTCACTGGACAATTAAATCTACCAAGCTGAAGATCAAAAGTTTCTCCCAAGTTGTTCAGAAGAAGATCAAACACAATAGGTTGGTCTAAAGTTCCAGGGGCGAGATTAGAGGTTCTGGCTGCTGAGAAGGCAACTCGCATCTGCTGAGGCAGGGGATAGACGTGTACTGGCAGTATGGTGGCTGCTGGATTTGTCACTGGCACATCCACAGGGGTCATGCTACGGGAGTCTCCTTGTCCAGAGTCACCACTGTTAAAGGTTTCGTTGTCTCTTTCTGGGCTGCTCACCTGAGAAGAATCACTCCACCCTGCTGTTTTATTAGCAACAGTGAGTTTCTCATAATGAAGCAGTTAGCTTTGAACACAATATTTAACATTAGTCGGCTACTGAAACACAGATAAAGATACATTTTATAGTAAATTCCAAATAAATAAATAGAAGTATAGCTGCAGTATACTTTTCTAGATTTTTCTGGCAATAGGCTTTTATACTACTATTCTAAAGCCAGAAGGGACCTAGATGATCTTATCTAGTAGCCTCATTTTTTTTTTAAGATTAAGAAAAGGAGGCCCCCAATGGTTGGATAACTTACCACTAGTTAAGGTTAGCAAAGCCTAAAACCCAGGTTTGAACATTCTTTTTAACTTCTGTATCTTTCTCAGAATTCTCAGTTCTTAATTCCTCAGTGATAAATCTACCCAAAGTATCTAATGTAGAAGGACTCAAGAAAACTGAGGTAACATAAAAGAACCAACTTTTAGAACTACTAGCCACTAGCCATTCAAACACATTTCCCCATGATGAATACTTGTTCTTTATTTCCAAGTTAATGTGGTATCATGAAATTTTAATGTTTTCAGTACTATACAAAAATACTGCTCAGATATAAAGGAAAAGCAATGAGAATACTGGCTACTTTTTTAAAATGAAAAAAATTCTGTTTTCCCATAACAAAGTTAGTTAATCTTCAGTCATCTTCATTTTCTCAGTTACCTTGAATCTTTTAATAGTACCTTTATATTTTAAAAGTATTACAAGTATCCTGCTTTTGTTTCAAGTCATTGTGTCTTAATTGTCATTTATTCCTATCTACAATGTCGTGACACTAGAGTATCTACAAGTGCCCATTATTACAAAAACCATAATCCTGAAACATTACATGAAACTATTTGAAGTCAGCACAGTGACTATGTATCTCAGGTTCAATTATGCTCTGGTGTCAAGCAAATTTTTAAAAATACACACACATACACTTTTAATTAAACTGACAACTGATTTCCACAGCCTTTCTAGTTATCTAATATTTTCCTCCAGTCTTCATAACTATACTGAAGCAACTGAACACCTCAAAAGATGAATGCTGAAAGCAAGGTGCTTTGGGGAGAACATGACAGAAGATGAAGAAAGATCTAGAGATATGTTCTGGGTACACAGACTACTCATTTATCCTTACCTCTTGAATTTGCCCGAGGACCGCCAGATGTCCCTCCTCGCTTGTAACACTGCTGGAAATTATCCTAAAATGAATACATAATATTTACCTTGGCATCAAAAATGCAAGACGACAATCAGTTATTGCCCAGGATTACTGGCTGGTAAATTTGTAAAACTGAAGTCCTCTTAGCCCTTTATTTGGCATCTCCAGCAACCAAAGAAGCTCAGATGTCTCCAAACAGCAAGAAAAACAAATAAAGCAAGGGCAACAATAGCAATACTTGCTTCATCTGTTAATTAACCTGACCAATTAGATTTGTTAATACTTGCAAAAATAATAAAGCATCTAGAGAACATTATGTAAAAGATACAATGCCAGAGAGTGAGGGAAATTCAGAAATACGGCATGGTCCTCTGTCCCTCATCTCAATACAAAAGG
Source organism: Tapirus indicus (assembly GCA_031878705.1). Lineage (NCBI taxonomy): Eukaryota > Metazoa > Chordata > Mammalia > Perissodactyla > Tapiridae > Tapirus > Tapirus indicus. Next base: position 124,091,892 of record CM062918.1, read on the forward strand.
AAGTAATATAGCAAGAATACAGACTTTTTCAATCTTGCTAAATTTTAAACCAAACTGTGAAGACAATTACAAACTATGTTAGGGTTTTGTTTTGTTTTGACAGCGGACTTGAAAAGAATTATATTGTATGAATATATTACTGCCTGGAAACGTAATCTAAGATTTTCAAGAAAAAATGTTCAAGAGGCAACAGTTCAAACTGACTCCCAAGTATGGTGAAAGTCAGCTTCCACACAACTCATGAAAAGAATTATTAGTAGTGTAATTAGATTAACACATGTAATAAAATATTTAAACAAAATAAGAAGGTATGCAAAAAAATAATTAAGTCTCCTACCCCAGATGCCTGGTTTTCTTACCAGTAGCAAGCACTATTATTAATATCTTATATTTCCTCAGGACGAAATTTAAAGTGGCACACAAAAACATTAGAATATTGGTATTCAGAACAGATCTCCATTACTGAAGTCTGTATCAATCAATGCACTCCCTGCACACACAGTACCTGAGGATCGTGTAATAACAGCTAATATCTGCATGCGTGATATACACCTGGCATCATGGTACTAAGCACTTATATGTATTAGTTCATTTAATCCTCAAAATATAACGTAATCCTCACAACACTTCAGAGTAAGATGCGTAACTTGAACAGATGAGTCTTCATCTAACAGACGAGGAACTCGAGCTCTAAAGTTTAAGTAACACGTCCAAGGTCACACAGCAAGAGAAGTGGTGAAATCAGGGGTCAAACCCAGGTCATTCAGGTGACTTGGTGTGTTTTCCACAGTGTCTTCTTCACCTTTTCAATACTGCTTCTGTATAGACATCTATCTTATTACCTCACATAACTAAGCTCTTCAAGTACAGGTACTTTATGTTACCAACAAAACTCAATATGATACCATATATATATTTAAAGGCTTATAAAACTTCAAAACTGAAAATGCTAATGTAGTATAAATTCATATCCATATGTGACCAATGACAGGGAGTTCCCAAGCCTTGTTAAAGTGGAATGTCTAACAACCCCCTATTGGTCTTATATCATATGTAGTAAAGAAAATTTGCTGAGCTATTCAAATCAGAATAAACAAAAATTAAACTTATAAAAAAGGGCTTTGCTGTACTTGAAAGCTTAAACTGAAGGCAATATAGTTAAGTTCATGGGCTCTGGAGTTAAGAAATTGCATCTAATTTAGTTCTACCATTTACTTGCTGAGTGACCTTAGACAAGTTATTCAATTTATTTCCAAACCCCAGTTTCTCTTATACGGTGAAGGAGTAAATGAGTTAATGCAAACAACATGATTAGTAAAGTCCTTGAGACCTTCCAAGTTCTGTATAAAGGCCAATAATCATATATCCTCCTTGGGTGATTGGAAAAGCTTCTGACTCAACTCTCCATAGTACTTAAAAGTACTTCTAAAACTAAGAGTGCCTCATACAAAACAAATGATAACTCTGCTCTAGTTTAATCACCAGCTTATCATCAACAACTGTACTACTATTCAACTGTGACAACTATTCTTACCCTTTGGGAATAAGATGTTCCAGGATACTCTCTAGCTTGGAACTGTAGCTGGCTATAATTTCCATTGGAAACTGAAGGAGGTCCTCTATAAGTATCAAAACCTAGTAAACAAACAACTTAGATAAAATTACGGGCAAAATTATACTAAACTTTTAAATAGTCTAATTCTATACCACTTTAAAAGTTAAATTGATCCTATAATATCATTAGATTTCTGCCTTCTTCAAGCAAACTCTAATATTGCTTCCACAATAAAACATACATTTATAAAATATTGCTAACATATGTAGAATATTTAGAAATGTATATGTAGAAATTTACTATTGCTGGGATGCAGGTAGGGGTGGGAAGGGGAGGTGGTAGGGCAATTAGGTAGTCAGGGCCTCTGTCTAGAGCACTTTTGCTAATACCAAGCAGTGACTAGAATACCTGGAACCATATCTAAAACTTAAGAGACTAGCACAATTATAGTCTCAAAGTTTATGTTTTCATCTGTGATATATACTCTGATAGAAAAATAACTAGAAAATGGGCATTGTCTAATTATAACATATTTTGATCAGTCAAGTTAATTAACAAAAGAAAGAAATTATTCAAATATGAAAACCAAAATTCATCCCTGGAAAAACAAGATGCTTAACCTTTCACTTCAGTAAGTCACAGGATCAATCTGTTTTTCATATAAAAAGTTCCTTTGTTATAGATGATAGGTATATTAGAAATACCGTATTTTGCAGAAATAGGGAATTCTCTACTACATTATAAATGGCAACTACTAAAAGGAACAAGGTAAAGCAAAAATAGTTTGAGTCAAGTAAATATATACACAAAATAATTCAGTATAATTAAATTTTATTCAGAGCATACCTTTATAACCACCAGGGGACCGATACGAATTGGTTAGTAATCTCCCACCACGAGTACATCCTCTAACAGATCCCCGGCTATTGACAAATGGTTGAGAGGGTCTGGGAAATACATTCGTCTGTGCTGGGTAAAAGGCAAGGCTACCATTGCTTACTTGAATAGTTCCATCAGGATAACTTGCTGCTTAAGGAAACAGTTTTAGAGTCCAAGAGTTAAATGGTAATAAATTAATATTCTTTATACTTAAAACTCACTGTACATCAAAACCTTTAATATAATTTTCTCCCTTTTAAAAAAAACAGGTGCTATTATTTATATGTATGTATATATATAGAGAGAGATCTATAGATGGATAGATCTCTCTCTCTCTCTATATATATATAATAGAATATTATTCAGACTTAAAAAGGAAGGAAATTCTGACAAACGCTACAACATGGATGAAACCTGAAGACATTATGCTGAGTGAAACAGGCCAGTCACAAAAGGACAAATATTGTATGATTCCACTTACATAAGGTAAGTACAGTCATGCGTTGCTTAACAATGGGGATACTCTCTGAGAAATGCATCGTTGGGCGATTTCGTCATTGTGCAAACATCATAGAGTGTACTTACACAAACCTAGATGGTATAGCCTACTACACACCGAGGCTATATGCTACTAATCTATGTGGTCCGTCGTAGACCAAAACATCGTGATGCAGCGCATGACCATACCTAGAGCAGTAAAATTCTTAGAGACAGAGTAGAATGGTGGTTGCCAAGGGTTGGAGGGAGAGGGGAATGGGGAGTTAGTATTAAACGTAAATTAGTAATTAAACAGAGTTTGAGTTGGGGAAGACAAAAAAGTCCGAGAAATGGATGGTGGTGATGGCTGCACAATAATCTGCATGTATGTAAGGCCACAAAACCATACACTTAAAAATGGTTAAAATGGTAAATTTTATGTTATGTATATTTTACCACAATTAAAGGAAAAAACAGGCTAAATATTCTAGATCAAGGAGTAAAAGATAATGAATTTTAATTATTATTATAATTGAGAAGGCATACGACAAAAATATCCTTTATGTAAATCGCCTGCCCTGTGTTTTCACAGTACAGGTGAGAACAGAATGAGGTCATTTGTGGCTAGGATTAGGGATTTACACTTACTACCTCTTGTGAATAACCAAGTATCCAGAATGCTCAATTCATTTGCTCAGGCTTAAGTTTTAAAAAACTCAATAGGGGTCTCAAATACCAATATTAAAAATCTACAAGCACTTCTTAAATTAGGAAATAACTACCAAGTTGCCTATACTTTTATGTATTAGAATACCATGAGAGAACAAAATAGTCTCCCACCTCTAAGCAAAGAGTGGAATAAGCACACTAAGTTACATCTTCTCATTAATCACTGCTTTGTTACACGAGGGAAGAAAAGAGGAAAAGCCAGATAGCCATCTGTCTGTATTAAAAGATTTAACAGAATGGTTCCATAACCTTCATAAAAGCAGCTGGATAGTGCCCTATCTACTTCTATCACTGTCAATGGGAATCAAAGCAATCAGATTTAAAAATATGAGCCTACTTCAAGGTTAAACCAACCATCTAAGTTCTTCCTCTATAAAAGTTAAAATAAGTAAATTTAACTAAATAGAGGAAAAGGCATTAAGTATTTCTTAACACTTGAACATGTGAAGAGATAATGCTAACTAGTCAAGAAAGAACCTCTACAGTGTCACTACAGGCTTGTTTTCCATTCAGTTTTAGCTGTCATCTAGGTCTTCAAAACATCATATGCAAAGATCTTACCAGACTCTTGAGAAAGGACAGTTTGTTCTACGTGTATAGCTGGCAGTTGGCACTGGGGTGGTGTTTGTGTACTTGCTGTAGTAAAACTTTGATTGTAGCCAGATGAATAAGGGGATTCTTTTATTTCTTGTTCTTTCCGTGGAGGCAGAGGTGCATTAACATTAAATACCTTAAAAGACAAGGGTACACTGAGTCACTTGAGAAGCTTCATAGAAAATGATTAAGAGTAACATCCAGCAAAACTCTGCAATATTCAAAAACTTCTATTTGATGGGCAAAGGACTTGAATAGATATTCCTCCAAAGAAGATAAATGGCCAATAAGCACATAAAAATATGCTCTATATTAGTCATTAGGGAAATATAAATCAAAACCACAACAAGATCACTTCATACCCACTAGGATGGCTATTATCAAAAGAACAGAAAATCTAAGTGTTGGCGAGAATGTGGTGAAACTGGACCCTCATGCATTGCTGGTGGGAATGTAAAATGGTGCAGCCACTGCAGAAAACAGTATGGCAGTTCCTCAAATAGTTAACATAGAATAACCATATGATCCAGCAATTCCACTTCTAGGTATATACCCAAAACAATTGAAAGCAGAGACTCAAATAAATATTTGTACACCAATGTTCAAAGCAGCATTATTCATAATAGCCAAAAGGTGAAAACAACCCAAGTGTACATCAACAGATGAATGGATAAACAAAATGTGATATATATACAACAGACTATTATTTAGCCATAAAAGGAATGAAATTCTGATCCATGCTACAACATGGATGAACCTTGAAAACATTATGCTAAGTGAAATAAGACAGATACAAAAGGACAAATACTGTGATTCCACTTATATGAGGTACCTAGTATAGGTAAATTCATAGAGACAGAAAGAGAATAGAGATTACCAGGGGCTGGGGAGAGGGAGGAATAAGGAGTTCTTGTTTAATGGGAACAGTTTCCGTCTGGGATGATGAAAAAGTTCTGTAAACAGACAGTGGTAATGGTTGTACAACCCTGTGGATGTACTTAATGCCACTGAATTATACACTTAAAAATGATTAAAATGGTAAATTTTATGTTATGCACATTTTACCATGGTAAAAAAAAATTTCTATTTTATTTCTAACAGAATTTAAACCCCAAGTACAAAAGTTAATTCTCCTGCTATTATGCTATCATAACGCTTACTGAGAATGTAAGCTAAATAAGGGAAGAAGGCAGTTTCTCAAAAACTAAAGATGAATAAAAAATTCATTTACTGAATTTCTACCATATGGCAGGCAATGACCTGTCCAGACCCTGGCCACTGTCTGTAAGATAGCACTTCTGCTACTCTCTAGCCTCCTTATCCTGGCTCCATTTTTCCTCACAACACACGGCGCTTGATATATTCTATACATGAGTATTTTTCTCTCTAGCCCTCCCACCTCTACAACAAAATGTAAGCATCTTCAGCATACAGACTTGTCTCTTTTTCATCGCTACAACTCCAATGATTAAGAACAGTGCCTGGCTTCATAACTTCATAACTACCTGTTTGTTGAATGGATGAATGAACAAACGAACAAACCAGAACCAATTTGTACAGGACAGGATTCAAACAGGTAGAGAAGACAGAATGGCATGAGCAAAAAAGGTACTGTGATAAGAATGCACAAGGCAAGCGCAGGGGACCTGTCTGGCAGGTTACACCAGACTTCAAAAGTTATTGAGTGTCAGGCAAAGGACTTCCAATTTCATTCTGTAATGGACCACTGTTTGCTTTTAATTAGGAATAAGAAAAAGTTAGTAAAACCAATGTGGCCAGACTGTGCAGGATGGACTGACAGGGAAAGCAAGAAAACTAAGCTGTTTTAAGTAACCAAGCACGAAGTGATAAGACTAGTGAATGGAGGTGTCTGAATTCACCAGCTTGTCTCCTTGCACTGTGCCTGCTTTCCACTGCCACTCCACTGGCCCCACCATCACTCAAAAGTACCTGGAGTGGGACATTAAGCACCATCAGGAAAGGTACTTACTGGCTAAGACTTTTGGTTTTTTCCTAAAGAACTGTGTTTATACTATTCTGTGTTTAGAGAATAAACACACAAATCTAGTTCTAATATTACCTTGACTACAATTTATAGAGGAATATGTAACTGAAAATACCACACAAATCTGAACTACTCTCCAAAAACCAGCATGAGATCAAGATGAAATCAAATGAAAGTGTCAACAATGATAGAACAACCAAGTATGTGTCCCGTATTTCAGGTTATTGATGCTGTGGGACACCACCAGTGTGATATTAGTAATGGTTAGTATTATATTAAGCTGTTCACAGAAAATTATGTTTCTCACCCACACACTTCATTTGTTTAATATGAGTCCTCAGCTTTGCCTGCTAGTAATTTTCAGAGAGGAGAAATGCTCTGAAAAGATACCCATGCAAAATTCTCGAGGCTTTGGATTTAATACTCTTCTGCCACAAACAATATTTCCATTGGACAAATGCAAATTCTACCAGCCCAAATGAAAGTAATACAAAAGGCAAATTTTTTAACATAGTACCCAAAAATAGATTTAAGAGAAACAAGGGTTTTTTTAACAGGAATAATGAACTGCAATCATCATTCACGTTTCATACTCACTGTCTGCATGGCTTGAAAGGGCGCTGTGTTAATGGTTACTGAACTACTACTTGCTGGAGGTGACTGGAAGCCCTGTTCAGAGCCCTTGGACATGGGAGGATTTGGAGAAGCTAGCGAAGACGGTTGCTTGCTTGGGGGAACTGCTGCCTGGGGAGGAGAAATGCAGCATCAGCCAATCACCTGCCATATAACAAGCAGTTAACTTACACTAAACCCCAGACTGGCATCAGTCAGCAAGTTCTATAGGATGACATTTGGACACAGGAATGCAAAAGAATAGCTTTTGCTTACAATTCCAATCTCAACTGCTGAGCATGCACACTAGCATTTGCTTTGCACAGCTTGCTAACTACGTGAGACAGTCTTACTATTAATCAGCCTAACAGATGAGGGACTGAACTTTTATGAGTATCTAGTCCTTTTCAAACCCTGAAACGGTACTTTCCAGTTAAGAATCTAATATTATTCCAAGTTTATACACAAGAATTAGGCTTAAGAAAAACTTTCTGTTAGTTGCTTAGTCAGTGTTAATTTTTCTCTATTTTAAAGTCTTGTTAGTGGATTTCTAATTCAGCTGCCTAAAAAGGAAAACCAAACCTGATCTAAACTAAATAATGCTTATGTAAGGAAATAAGCAAGTCCTTGATACAACAGAATATAAATCCAAAAGCTTATAAAGATAGCAAAAATCAATCCCAATCAGATTATGAAGCAGATAGCTATGACTCACTTGGTAACAAACACCTCCTCTTAAAATGAGGAACCAAGTAATTTCAATTTAGACTAAGTCAGCACCATAAAAACTAACACTTATCTATATTCTTATACTCTATAATGAATACTTATTCTTGCATAACAGTTAACAAAGGAATAATAAAACACAGGAGTTGCTAAATTAATCCAAAAAATCAACTTATCTTACTATATCTATCTTAAGGATGTGCTCAAACTTAGCAAAAATTATCACTTTAGAATTGAAAGCACGAACATAATACTGTCAAAATGCTTTTGACAAAATTAGTCAAAAAGAGAGTGTAACTCATTCCAATTGAGTCAGTGCTAATATTAACACTATGAAGTTACTAAGTCCTCAGTTATATGGATGAAAAGATTTTCCTTGTAAGGATTCCTTGAATATAAACATAGTGAGAAACTTGACCTAATCCTACCTAGAGCTTTTCATTTTTTGACATTAGCAATTTGGACATATTTCTTATAACTGATAAAGTAATACACTATTAAGTCTACTTATATGGCAAAGTCACAATAAAGTTATCTGTATAAGGTCCTGGATCACAATGTTGATAGAAAGCAATACATTAGTAAAGTATAAATGCTAAATCATTCAACTGATCATGCCTGTAATTCAGAAGATAAGCTGGTTCTGCTATTCTTTAAGACAGAAAAGAAATCAAGACAATTGGTCTCTCTTTACCTCAGGAGTCTCTGAGGTCCTAAACTCTGTTTCAGATCCCGAAGAAGCCTGATCGGTAGTAACCAAGCAAGCATTTGAGCTACAAGTAACTGGAGAAGAAGCAGCCTAGACACAGGAAGATATAAAATATTGTAAAAGGTGCATTTTGTTCACTTTGTATTTCTTGGGCCCTGGGCTTCTTAAAATTTTACTCTTAGTGAGCACTCACTAGTGCCAAACACTACACTAAACACTTCACACATAATATACTTAGTCCTAACAATAATTGTGTGAGGTTGGTACAACTGTCCCCATTTGATTGACAATCAGGCAGAGGCAAAGCAAGGTTAAGTAATTTACCCAAGATCACACTAAAATTAAGTGGTAGAGCTGAGATTCAAATCCAAGCAGTCAGCTACATTGCCTTTCCAGGCCTGGTCACCAAAGCTACATATCTAATCCCATTCTCACTTACCAAGATTCTTGGCCCTGAAAACCTCAGGCCAGATTTTCCATCTGGCACTTAACAGAATTCACTGGAAGATGAGCTCAGGGTACATTTAACACCCTAGGCACAGCTCTGCCAGGGATCATCATAACTATGCTTTTACTCTAAGTGCTCTCAGTGTCTTAAAGAGGTAGGTAGAAGTAGTATAAATAGAAAGGATAAGCTCTACACAAATCACAATGGCACCAAAATTCTAACAAAAAAATCAAGTTAATAATATGTATAAAATAAAAATTGGGAGAAAGCACAGTAGGAACTAAAGCTATGACAACTATAACCAATAAAAAACTAAGAGAGTGGCTAAGAAAGAATTCTATGGCACAACAAGTAGTAGAATATAACAGAGAGACCCATAAAAATCTAGCAATCACAAGGTCTGAGGAGTCAGTGAATGCACTCCTTTTATCTAAATGCTTGGATGTGGTTCTCAGGGCCCAAGTGATAAAATGGGTGAACTGGAAACTAATTAATAGTAACCAAATATCAGAGAAGTTATGCCTCAGTCACCTTCTAGAAGGGGTCATCATGACACGCCACTTCCTGGGAAGGAGATGGGGACCAAATTTTTTAAAAATCTTAAGGAAAAAACTTTGAAATCCTTTAGAACATTTTATATACCTAAATAAATAGGTGTAATTTAGATTTGATCAAAATATTAGAACTATTATGAGATTGGAGTGTTTCTAAAACTAGGCCTTTCTTCTGGCTCTCTCATTAAAATAATGAGACAACTGTTCAAAGTAAGTGGGACTGGCTGTGGTGGGGACATTAACTCTCTCTTGCCACAGAAAGATTCATAGAAGCTAAGTTCAGGCAACTCAGGCCACTTGATAGTTAAGCTTTAAAAGACTTTTGAACTTTAGTTAAAAGGTTCATTTAACAAAAAAAAGATAAAGGCACATTCTTTAGTATTTACTTAGAAGTTATGGCAGTTCTTACTTCCAAATTATTGCTCTTTAAATAGACTAGCTAGAGGTAGTTTTAAGAACTGGTGAGTAAACATGATATTAGAGACCAGTGGTTCCAAACAAAATGGATGTGCAGATTCACCCAGGGAGCTTATTAAAAATATAGGTGACTAGATAACACCCCTGGAAATTCTGAGGTCTAAGGTGATATTTAGGAACCTATATTTTTATTAAAGTAACCAAGTGTTTCTGATGCAGCCATCCACAGGCCCGCCCTCTAGGACTACTAAATTAGACCAGTAGCTTTTCAAAAAAAAATTTAACTTGTCAATCGAAAGCCTCATGCAGAACCCTAATAGGTGAGACAGATAAAATGGAACTCTTTAATTAAAGCAGTGAGTGAGGTGAGGGACCTTACTCAACAAATACATTTTGAAAATTGAGCCATACCTTATCAAACTAAATATAAACCACTGTAAACAAACGGTATTTACTCAGAAGTTTCTGGAAGGGAAGGCAACAACTGTTGAACCACCTGGCCAAAATATTTAACCTACTGTCAAAGCAGCTATTGTTAAGAAAACTGCCATAAGGTTTACAAAGGGATCCTGAGAAATTTTTTTAAAAGAAACGACCAGAAAAACCAGCGAACCTTGAACTTACTATTGATGGAAATACAATGTGGTATTTAGAGACCTTAATGATCGAGTCTCTTTATATCTCCAGGTTCTGCGAAAATTAGTTCCTCAGAATGTTAACTATTATGTGGGAGGGGGGAGAAGACTGGTTAACTATAGAGTAAACAAATTAGTTTCTCTCTTTAGACCCTTTACTGTGCTGATACACTAAGTGACTTAAGTAGCTCAAGAGCGAAGTAAAATTCCCAGACAAGGTACCTCTGAATTCTTCAGGCTTGCTCTTGCCTTACTAAAGTCAGCTAACTTTCCCTATTATAACAGACACCTTCCCTATCGTCATTAAGGAATCTTTTGAGGATCAGTTGCACTTAATCTAAAAAACTAGATAACCTTAGAACATTTTCAATAATTCAGTTAGGTGTATTAGAATCAGTAAGTCTGATCATTCTTGCCAAAGCAAGAGTTTCTTCCCTGAAGAGCAAAGAAGAGTAAATGAAAGATTAATTTGGAGAAGTTACCTGTAATGGCTCTTGAAGAAAATCACTTTGATTGGATACATTTTGTTCTGTAGATGCTGCAGAGAGTGAGATCAACAGTAAACAACTGAGGGAGGAGAAAAGTTTATGCATATCATCTGGGCGGAAACTAAAGTTTATACTTGACAAAAAGAGCAGTGGCTGGAACAACTAGGTCTCAAATCCATCAAGAACTTTCTATTAGAGCTCTAAAAAGAGTCAGAGAGGATTGTAGAAAATAGGATACTAATTCCATTTGTGATACGTAATGATTTCTTGAGGTTAAATAGGCAAAGGCAGCATTTCAAGGCTTCCAAAAGAAAGTAACTATGACTTTTAAAAATAACTGGTCATAGTAATCTGAAAGATAAAATCTGAGCTATCATGAATAGTAATTAACTGATATACTTAAATTTCAAGTTTCTAGGTAAGTCTTAGCTGGGTCATCTGTCTCTTCGGTGTTTTTTTTTTTCTCTTTGATCATGTATACTAACAGGCTTTTCACTTACATAGTTTCAGTTTGGTTTCTTCATATTAATGTCTATCACTTTTGTTAATTACTTTCTATTCTCCCTACTGCACCCAAGAATTACTGCACCAATCTTCCAGCTGATGTATACCACTCACTACAGTTGGACTGTGGCTTTGATCACATCACTCCTCCCCAGAGATAAACAGCTGTAGAGCAAAAGCCCAAAGTTTGAAGAATCAGACCAGATTCAAATCTAGGCTAGAGCGACAGTCACTGTGTTAGTCAGTGTACTAAATATCACTGAGGTAATTTCACTCGTAGTTAGGATCCAAAAGCCTCAACACTAGATTTATAGAGTCAAAAGGAGTCAAGCAAGTTCTAGTCAGAATTTACTCCAAGAAGAACATAAAGAATTGCAAAAACAGCTTTTACACATTTCCATTCACCCATTTGGAAACTTACTCTAAAATGCAAACAGGTCAGTTGAGTACACTAATATCCTAATGGTAATTTACCCATACATAACTCTGATAACATATGGATACATTCAGAATAAATTAACACATGTACACAGTTTAACCCTCAAAATATTTAGAGCAAAACTGTTTGCAAAAGAAACAACTGTTAGACCTATAGCTGTTTGTTCCAAGTCTTAAGAATGATTACGTACCTACTGGGCTACCTGGAGTAGCTGAAGGCGGCTGTGATGATGGAATTGCACTTGAAGGTTTGTCAAAATCCAGAATAGATTCCTAAAGACAAGATTTTAAATGAGCAGAAACAAAGATTATTCATTTAAAAGCTATTACCATTATTCATGATACTGTCCATAGCTTATAAGCTATAGAAATCTAGCTAATAACTCACTCAAGATGTTAATAACTTACTCTTTACAGGAGAAAAAATTAAGAGTTAAAAATAAAATCTAAAACATCTGTTAAAACTTTAAGGTTGCGCCAAGTGTTAAAACTGTTAACAGTAATTCTGAGGCCTAACTTGGAAAAGAAAACTCCTGACTTCAGGTCTTAAACATAAGCCTTAATCCTGGTGTAAAGTGAACTCTTATTTTATTATAGCCAACCAATGAGAGGGTCTAATTATTTTATCTCAACCACTAAACTAGCTCATGCTCTGAAACACTTTCATGATGAGAAGCCATTCTCTTCTCCCATCTGCCTATCTTGGTTCTCCTAGGAATGTTTCCAATATTTTGAGTACTTAAACTACACACTTGCAGTGATCATTTTCGTTCTTTTTATTTATCTTCAAGTAATCTGAAGGAGTAAGCAGCTCCCCCATTTTACAAGTAGAGGGTTGGGAGCTAAATAACTTGTCACAAATTATACACCTGGTACATGGTAGAAATGTGATATAAACACAGGTCGAATTCCAAAGCTCATGATCTTTTTACTACACAAAAGTATCTAGTCAACCCCTCAGTGATACTATACCATTCTGAAACCCTGAAACAATTTCATAAAGGAAATGGCACGTACCCAAATACCACGCATAGAGTAGAGTCTCACAATCTGAGTAGAAACTACTGATGATCTACAGCAGTAATATTTGAGCACTTAAGCTTTTTACGTGCTTAATTCCTTTTATTCCTCACCAAAAACTTAGGAATAGGAACTATTATTCTCATTTTTCAAAAAAGAAACTGAGGCAGAGAGTTAAGTAACTTCCTAAATTCTCAGAGCTGGGAAGTGACAAAGCCAGGATTCATACTCATTCGAGACACCAGAATCTATGCTCTTAACGTCATTATAATGCTTCAGATCAGAAACTAGTAGCCCCACGAATATCATTTAAGATTCATTTAAGAACGATTCATACTTGCATAAAGTTACAAGTTCCTTGAATCTGGGTCATCAGATCCTGCAGTTTTTCTTTCCTTAACACTGGATCCTTTGGAAGGGTAGAGGAAGAACCTACAGGCTGATGCATAGGCTTAGGCACCTACAAGATAAAGCCATAATACATAAAAGTCAAGTTCAAATTCAATAGTCGAGACAGGAAATGCAGCTTATGATTACATCTAAATGAAATCAAAACACACAGCAATGCTCATTTATCAAATTTATCTTGGGCAAAGAATTTCCACGTAAATATATTTTCTAAATAATTTAAACAAACTTGAAACACTTTTTTTCCCTTCAGAACAACTGTAATGGAAATCTTTTTTAAAAATCCTCTTTTTAAAGGGGAGACTCAGAATAGCAGCACTTCCTTGATAGGAAATTCTTTCATTATAAACATCAGTTACCATATATCCTCTATGATTAGATGCAACTGACTATAAGACACAGTAATGATTCGAGGGTTTTTTCCAGGGAAAAAATTACTACCACCACATTAAATATACATCCCATTTCTAAGATGTATCTGATTTCAAAAACATTAAGATATAAAAACATATACATCCTAGAATTGAGAAAATACACTATTATATTTGGTTGTAAAGAAGCTATACTTTGGGGGGCTATTAATGTTTATAAGGTGGTTAACCTTCATGCTAAATTGCTTAAGATTGCTGCCCACCCTGAATTAGACCAAATGTTTATAATTACTTCTTACAGCTGTCAGTGTGCCTGTCCCTACCAGCTTCTCTTTTCCACCTTTTAATTCACTGGCAAGTCATACAGCTAAGCTTGTCAAAAGTGGCCTATAAAATAAGAGTTAATAGACCCTAAATGAATATATGAAAAGCTCTTTTAGGAGAAGAGTACGAGCTATAGTGATTAATTTCATGTTAGCTAATCTTTTGGCTTTGACCCTATTTTGCCCTGGACTGTACTTAGTTATGTTCTGGACAGCTGAGATTGCAGGATGATAGACAAATACTGTATTATACAGAAGTGTCTTCTCAGTCACTGAAAGACCATGCAACTTCAATATAATGCTGTCTGTTTCATAAAAGCAAATTAAATATGAGTTCTGACCTTTTCACCTAAGCACCCCTGATTTTAAACACTATTCAACAAACAACACGGCATCAATATTCTGGTATGGTCGAGGCTCGGCACTGCTATGCCTAGTGGAATTTTAAATTGGGTTTTTTTAAACAGCTTTATTGAGGTATTAAATTGGGTTTTTAAATTTAAGTTTCTCAAAATACTTGTCATATTACAATTACTGTTGTGTGATATCTGGTGAATGAAATAAGGGTATCAATCTTCTGCAGGGTCGGGAAGAAGCTAAAATTAATATTAGCACTTGAAGGAAAGAGGAAGAAAGGAGAGAAAAGGAGACAAACAACTCTAAAATTCTCTTCCCATAAAGCAGAACTGAAGTAGGGGTAATTTATTTATAAAATGCAATGCTTTGACTTCCCCAAGCAAAATGTTTTTCACATTGTTAGAGGACCAAAGATTTATCCAAAGGCCTTTGGCTAAAATGGCATGGAAGTGCAAGGAACAGTACTAGACAGAGATGGAGAACACTGAGAGGATAAGAAGTTCACATTTCTTAGCAAACAAGGTGGTAACAAGTTTGCATTTAAATAGTGGTAAATAAATTATAATTTAATGAAAGGCAACATAAACTAGCACTGCATCCAAGAATTATTCATTATAAGCCTTCTTATCTTCCTGAACAGGTTAATTATCACTAACAGAATGAGGCCTTACATTTGAACTAAACCTCATACTCTAAAACCTAATTACAGAATATTTAATGCCTATAGTTTCCATCTCCAGAAAATTCCTATTTTGAAACAGAAATAGAGAACTAATTCAGACCCTTCCCCAACTACTGGAATATCTGCAGCCACCATGTACCTTCCTCAAAGAGTACAGGCTAATCAGAGTGACTACAAACGAGTGAGAGGGAAGCAAGAGAATACAGAAAAATGTAACTTCTGTCAGAAAAAGTCACCTATGTGCCAGGTGGAAGATAATGGGTGCGATCCAGTATAACAAGTCTCCTACCCTGTGACACGTTTACATTTCTCACTTGTTCACATTATGGTCTTGTCTGAACTATCCACTATTTTGATGTCATATGTTATTAAAACTTTGACATTAATTTTTTTTTTTTTTTTTTACTGAGGAAGATTCACCTGAGCTAACATCTGTTGCCAATCTTCCTCCATTTTGTATGTGAGCTGCTGTCATAGTATGGCTACTGACAGACCAGTGGTGTAGGTCAGTGCCTGGGAACCAAACCCAGACCACTGAAGTGGAGCATGCCAAACTTAACCACTTAGGCCACCAGGGCTGGCCCAAAACAATACTGTCTAATTGTGGAAATTTCATCTCAGGTTAGGCTCAAAAGACAGACTAAGTCTACTTCTAATTTTCTAGGGAAAATAATAAATTACATATTAAAGAGTTAAGTGAAATACTTTATACATTAATTTACAAGGGTCTTGTTGATTTTCTTTTTTAAAGAGAACTAAAAACTTATCAGTTACCACAACTCCTTCTTTATGCCTACACTGACAGAAGCAGACCAATATAGATCAACTCACATCTTTGGGTTCTGTATTAAACTTCCTGGGCAGAAGCTGGTCATTTGGTATGAGGCTTGCTGTAGCTACTCCCCAGGACTTTGGAGAAATCTGTGATTGTGGTGTTAAAGGGTGTTTTTGACTCTCAACATTGTTTTCCCAGGATTTTGGAGTCTCTGGTTGTCTTGAATCCTGTTCTTCACACATGGGAGTGGTCCATGACTTGGTGATGTCTTGTTCACTCTGCAGAGAAGATGTCCAAGATTTTGGGGTTTGCTTCTTTGGATCCTGTTCTTTCTGCAGCTGAACTGGCCAAGGCTTTGGCGTCTCCTGCTTCTTCTGTTCCTCTTGAATGTATGCTGCTTTGGATTTAGGAGTTTCTTGCTTCCACTGGCTAGGAGTCGACTTGGGTTTGGAGATGTCCTGCTTCTTCTGCTCTTCCTGCAGAGTGGACCTGAGTTTGGGAATCTCTTGTTTCCTCTGTTCTAAGGAAACTGCAGGCTTTGATACTTCCTGGTGCTTAACAGAAGACTCCCAGGACTTGAAGGATTCCTGTTTCTTCTCCTGACCATCTGGCTCAGTAGACATATCCCAACATTTAGGGAGATTTGGTTTTCTAGCATAATCTGCTTCCCAAGATTGCTCATCATCTTGTTTGCTTGAATAATCTACTTCTGTCATGTAGCGTCTGTTAAGAAACTAGACCAGAGACAAAAATGTGCTTGAGTCACAAAATTTGTGGAAGACCTTGAGGGGAATACTGAACTTTATTAATATTCCTACATCCATTGGTCTGAGCCACTGTGCTAACTTCTGTCCTTATTCTACCCGAAAAGACTGTCCTACTTTTCATCTATTTCTTTTCCCTCGATTAATGGAAATACAAACTTTAATACTTCACAAGTAGCAATCTATATTTGACTCACCTAAGACTGGTAAGAACTGCACATCATGGTGCCACATTTGGTGGATCCAAGCTCTTTTGCCAAGGTTATTCCACCCCTGCCAGCCTTAGGACCAGTCTACCTACCTGACTCCCTTAAACATTAAAGCACAGGACAGTTCAACTACACAAAGTTACATTGTTTAACCTTAAGCCTCATGTTGCCTGAAATCCAGCCTTTTCTTTATTTCCATTGTATGTTAATCATTCTGTGATTTTGCCTCGTCCATTCTTTTCAGCTTCCAGGAATTTCAGTGTCACTTAGAAAGAGAACAAATACCCTCTTCGATTACCAATATGAGTAAATTCCAGAGAAAGCAAAATCACACCCATCTTAAATTCTAACACAGGGGCCAAAAACAACAACAACAGCTAACACCTGAGCAGTAATTGTGTGCCAGGTCAAATTCTAAGTTAATTCAGAATTTAAATTAAAACCCTTAATCCCCACAATAACCACATGAAGCAGGCATTATTATTAACCCCATTTTATGGATGAGGATAACGGACACAGCTGGGCTAGATATCATGCCCAAAGTCACCAAGTTAGTAAGTGGCAGTGCCAGGATTCAAGCTTAAGTAGTCTAGCTCCAGAGCCTCGGCTCCTAACCACAACACTATACGGAAGTCTCAAAAAAACAAAATTGGCAAATTACCTTTCCATATCTTACCTCTTGTGGTTGTATCTCTGGCTGTGCAAGTTCCATAAGTGACTCTGGGAAGAGAAAAGGAATATTAAATAAACACTAGGTAAACTGTAAGTTCGTAGACTGAATACAACTATAATTCATTTCAGCAACATATTTCAGAAGAGCAATAGAAAAAGGATAGTACAATTAAGTATATTCATGGCAGGAGTAATTCTCACTACTGCTTGTTGGTCAAAAGCATGTAGTCTGAGGCCAGTTGAAGCTAGTGGCTCTCCTTACATAAGACACTTTTCTAAAGTCAAGTTGCAGTTAAAACCTGATTTCTGATTGAAAACAAGACTATCTCCTCTTATCCACAAACACAGCTTCTTTCAAGTTGGAATTATACCTTTGGTCCCGTGGTGTAAAAATGAGTCATCTCAGCTTGAAATAGAGCCCATAAAGCCTTCTCCAGCAAGCCAGTTTAAGGTTGGGAGTGCGCTAATGGAGTGGAGATACTGAAGCTCTGGACTTAGTATTAAGAACTAAGAGGAAATGAACATGAAAAGTGACTTGAATCTTGCTATCAGCTACCAAAACCCTGCATGAACTACCTCCTTATAAGTGATAGTTCTTAAATAAATCCAGTTTTAACAAACAAAAACAAAAGTGCCCTTTACTCAAAGTATTTCTTCCCCAAGAAAAGTGGAATTTTGAAAAGTATATTTCCTTTACTGATTCTGGCAATATTTCTCCTGAGTCAGTATGTTAACCTTAGCTTGTTTACATTCTCGTTCTACTCCAGTATTGGATTCTTCTAGAACTTATAAACAATTTTAAATGGAATTATCCTACCAATAGTTTAACAAAGAGATTCATTCAAATTCCAGCACACTATACACTATCCTGTAACAAAGTATAACCTAATGTTCCTATTAAGGTTCACTCTATCAATCATGGTAATAAAGCCTAGAAATGTTTTCTAAACCTAGACTTATCCTGAAACAAGTAAAGATGTCCACCATGCATGTACAATCTAACAAATTAAAATAAGGCAATCATTTCACAATGATCTGATTTATTTGGGTAAGTGTTAAAAATGCAACCACTGTAAAGAATTTCAGAGATCACAACAAACCTGACTCTTTGACAGATTCAGTCTTCAATAATTGTTTTTTCTTCTCTGATTTTATTAGCATTTCTTCCTCTAACGATACTTCCTTTTCCTTAGCATTTTTTGGAACTGGGATACTTTCAAAATAGCCTGAGTTCAGCAATTTAGACAGTAGATCTTTCATGTGTTTGTCTAAGAAAGAGTAATTAAGACTTGGTTATTACATAAACTAATAGTTCATGGAAAATTATTTGAAATAGAAATCCTAATATAATTTTATCCTAGTTATCATATGTCATAATATTCCGCATTAGAGGAGAATCAAAGAACTAGTCAGTACCATGAAAAGTAAATACGCAGTCCATCTTTATGTCATGCTGAATCAATACAAATTTTAAAGATCAGAATCTCAGTTTAATGAGTCTCAAGTTTCTCTGGGCCTCCATTTCCACCATTTGAAAAACGACTAAAAATTAGAGACCCTAATCAAAGACCCTAATATGTTACAAAAGGACACACCTATTCCCTGAGCTGAAAGAAAAGCCATTTCTCCCATCTGTCCCCAAGACATCACAACTAGCAATTACTCTGTGTCCCCCAACTAATTAAGGCTTTATAGGAGTAACAGTTTCTCAAACATGACCATTGGAAAATCCTATCTTGGACAATCTCTAAACAATTTTTAAACTACAAAATTCCAGGATTAAGATTTTACTCTTGAGTTATGCTGTATGTCACTCCTAGCACATCATCATTTGATGATCAAGAAAAATCTTAACATGATGTTGAAGTCACTGCACCATAAATAGGTCTGAAGTCTATTTCATTTTTAATATCCATCAAAAACATAACTCCCAAAGTAAGCAGAGTTTCCATACTTGATTTAGGTCTATTATTCCTTTCATGGAGTACTATGACATAGATTTCATCTTTTTAAAAAAAAATCAACTTTGAGATATAATTTACAAACAAAATTCACCCATTTTAAGTGCACAGTTTTAACAGATGCACAGTCGTGTTACTTCCACCAGAACCATGATGTAAAACATTTTCAACAACTCAAAGAATTCCCTCATGCCCCTATCCCTGGCAACCACTGACCTGCTATCATTTCAGTTATGTCTTTTCTAGAATTACATAAATGGAATCACACAATATGTACTCATTTTTTTGTCTGGCTTCTTTCACTCAGCATAAGTATTTTGAGATTCATCCATGTTGTTGCATGTATCAATAGCTCATTCCTTTTTTCACTGCTGAGTAGATTTCAAGGTAGGGATATACCACACTTTGTTTATCAATTATCAGTTGATGTACATCTGAGCTGGGTTCTTAGGGCTTAGGGCTTATTACAAATAAAGCCCTATTACTTAGGGCTATTACAAATAAAGCCAGTATGAACATTCATGTACAAGCACCTATGTGAACACACGTTTCCAATTCTCTTGGGTAGTACAAGTGTAACTGCTTGGTTGTCTAGTAAGTGTACACTTAATTTTATAAGAAACGGCCAAACTATTTTCTCAAGTATTTGTATCATTTTGCATTTTAACCAAGAAATAAATTTCTATGATTTAAACTTGAAAGGACTTAGAAATTTTGAGACAATTATACATACTTAGATATTTTTTAAAAAGAAGTAATAACTAGTAGCAAAAATGTTTACCAGCTTCTAGTGAGTTTTCACTATCCTAAGCTAGTACACAAAACTACGTATTACATGTCGGGCTGTTTGTACTTGGTCATTTGGCCAAAGTCTATTTAGAAAGCCAAAAGGACTCTTTCTCTCCAGATCATTTCCAGATTGATAAACAATGCTTCAATAGACTTTATAGCCAAACCATTCATATTTTCTTAGGTAGATCTGGTAGATAAGCCTTGACAGTAACAATGTATGGATTTAAGATTCTGAAATAGAACAGGTTCTACTATGCAGAACAGAGAGCTGAACCCAAAATGGTCAAGCTAGTGTTGAAGCGAGCACTAGTCCTTAGCTCTTGTTCCCAAATCACAGTGACTTGCCACTTCGAAATTCTCCCTAGGTTCCATTTTAGTGAGTATAATTATACAACAGCTGCTTTTAACAGAACTAAACAAAGAGATCGTTCTCCCAATGAATATAGCACTGTCAGACATGTAAGTTCTGATGGACTGACACAGTTTCAGCCCTCAATATCATACTAAACTTCTAACATAAAGTTTAGTATTTACTGCATAAGTCCAGAGTAGAGAAAACTCACATGTCGTTCCTACCACTGCTTTCTCACTACCTTCCAAAAGGTCCCAAAAGTACAAGGATGACTGCTCCATCTGGTCTTCAACACTGACAAGGAAAAGCAGCAGCAGAACAAAGTGGCTTTAGAGGTACATATATACATGTATATGGAGCCGTACAATTTACACAGTATAACCCATCAACAGTCAAGACATTCAGTGTTAATTTTGTCTTTTTACTCTTTGGAAATTAAAAACTGAAATTTTATAGAAGATGACTAAATGCCCATTTACGGATTTCAAATGTAAGCATTTTTCCTTAAAACTAAAATAAAGATTTTACCAAATACAGCTATTAAAGAACAGGCCAAAAAGAGTTTAAAGCTGTCAATGCAGTATCATTTATTATCAAGTACATGTCCTAGATGAAAGAACAGTGGAATGGAAATATTAAGAGCTGCATTTGACTTTAAAGGGAGCAGCTTATTTTTCAAATTATGTTTCACTTACACTTCACATATCAAAGTAAGCTACATTCCCTGAATCCACTCAAGTAAAGTAGGAAGGGAGCAACCAAATAGGTAATGATGATGGAGTAGACTATCAGAATGGGAATAAAAATATATATATATCTATATATAGGTAATTAAGAGTTTTATAGATTCCTTCCTGATATAGGGCTTACTTCTAATAACAGCTGAAATCTGACTCTGCTTTAGCATGGCGAACGGACATAACATTGGAACAACCTGTATCTAAAAAAGCAAAAGCACAGGGATCTATCTGTTCATTAGCTGATTTACTCCATCAAAGCAAAAACAGTAAATGGATAATTGTAGGGGAAAAAACTCGGTAGCCTCAATTTGCTGGCTTTGTATTTTAAATTATCAGATTTGTTTCTCAGCATTCATTCACAGCATAAGAACACCAAATAATTCTGACTTTGAAAGTTTAATGATACTAGCCAAGTTAAATTTTTATTTACCTCCACTTAAGTACAACAGTAGTAAGAAGGCAAAGACTCTCAGGTAATAAAGAGACTAAGATAATTACAAAAGAAATTTTTAAGAATATACCTAATTAGTATTATGGTTAATACTTGCATAAGGTTAAAATTTGATGTTCAGACATTATTTTTAAAATCAGTGTTACAATAAAGAAGAATGTTAATAAGGTCATTCAAATTCACTTTCCTTGTAGACAGTCTATCAACCCTGTAAATCTGGGCAGGCCAACATTTCCCAAGTTGCATCAAATGTTTTCTTAGTTAATTACTAAATATACATATCATTTAAAAGCTAGACTAAAGTGTTATGTGTTCTATTTCAGGAAAATATTTTCATTAGCTTACCTCAGACTTTCATTTCTTTCAGGGCAGGTCAGTTTTGAAAATTTAATGAGGTAGTCAAGTTCTTTTAAAGGCAAATACACTGCACCATTCAAGCCCCCTTTGAAGTCTTTCTGTACATGTTCCTGTGTCAAATTCTGTAATACATACTGAACTTGAAGTATAGTGCGAAGCTTTTTCTTCTCAGCCTCAAGTTTTAGCATGTGCTCCCTTCTCTGGGCCTTCTTCTGCGCTTTAAGTAGCTGTTAAAACAAATGCTGATTAAGGTTGACAACTCTCTACCACCCCATATTAGCAATTCATAGTCTACAAAAGTCTAATCTCAAAGAATTGAGATTAGATGATAAATCTCATATAATAACACTGACCATGGAACTAACAAATTCATTTAACCTCTGCTTCCTCTTTCAGCTAAAGAAGTCAGTGAGTAATAAACTGGTTTGCGTCAGCCAACCAGAGCCGAGTGAGTCGGCTGACTCCCAACTCCAGGCTGACTCTAGTACCTCTGATAACACCATGATGAGAAGCAAAGTACCTATCACTGATGTCTATATTAATTCCAAGGCTTTACTTTTCCATATTTATGCATAACAGGACTTTTTAGGCCAAATATTTTAAGAAAATGTTTTAGTTTAGTTTTGGGGTTTTTTTAAATCTCACGTTCCAGGAAGACTATTTAAACTAAAATGGTCAGTTTTCAACCAACCAAAGAAGACTGGCTAAGGCATAAGGAATTGAAAACCAAACAGAAATAAAATGTCTGACAAATGTAATGCCAATAAACAGCCATGACAAACAGGTTTGTTTGGGTTTTTTTAAGTAAAATTGAGATATTTTCATAATAGTTTGTCAGTCTGGATGGAGCTTAGCTGACAAAACACATAAGGAAAATTAGTGCAACCTAAGTTTTCCCTCAAATAAACATGTGTGTGTGTAAAGTGAGCAGCCCTGAGTCTGCTCTATAGCTCAGAACTATAATACCTTAAAGTCTGACAAAATACATGGGTCCCAGAAGTGGCTTTCCATTTATAAAATACCTATAATAAAAAGTACCATTGATTTCCACTAAGAGACCTAAAAGGTCTTCTCTCAACATGGTTGTTTTTCTGATTGTAATGTTTCTCTTGCACTGGATATTTTGCAAGGTATAAAGAGTAAAAAACAAAACCTAAAAGATTTTTCCTATAGATGGGTTAAAGTACTTTGACCCATACAGCATCAATGTTTAAAACTCTACAAAGGAGATGTTCATAAATCCTAAGAGATTAAGACTGGGGGGGAAAAAAACCCAGGAAAATGATTATGGCATCATTAATTTCTTTCTAGGGGATATGAAAGCAACTTAATAAATTTGACTTGTCCTCTTGACCAGAGACAAGAGACAATGGGTGAAGATAAAATTTTGAGAATGAGAAACAGACTGGTTGGGGGTTATGTGGGCAAGGATGTTTTCTTCAAGATGGCAAAGGCTCAGAAAAGCTTTTTCCAAGACCTCACTGTGGACTTACACCAACAACACTTACCAGAACTACAGGCTTTTCAGTTTCTGCTTGAGAGGAGGAAAGGAAATAGGTGGCAATTCTAGCTCTCCGAGACAGTGGGATTCTCTTGGACACAGTTTCATGATGGTACAGGGAAAGGCAGGTGATGCTGAGGGCATCTTCAGGATTATATCACATGATTACCTCAGATCTCTCTTTAGCCACCTCCCAAGGTTGGATTAGGTGTTCTTATAGGCCCATGCCACCCTGAACTTCCCCTATCAAAGTATCTGTTACATTAAATGGTTACCCTTTTATTTATCTGCATCCCCTTCAGACTGCAGCTCCATGATGGCAGGACTGTATCTCTGTTGTTCACCAATATATCACTAGTGCCCAGCATAGAGGCTGACACACGACAGGACCTCAAATATTAAATCAATCAAGTATCAAGTAAGAAAGTATGTGTCTCCTTGATCATAGTCAGATGTCATGAAAACCACTAACAACAGCCTATTTCTCCTTATTTACGTGGAAATTAAGAAGCCAGGTTACATCTTCTCCTCGTCTTCCAATCTGGAAGGACTGGTTTGGAAAAAAGGAGAACATCTGAAGTAAATCACTACCAACCAACAGTAATGAATAATAAAGTTTATTTTTCTGAACCATGGCTTAGAAAGATAAATCCCCACCAAGGCATAGAACTCACATTATGAAGACAGAGATGCAGCTGGGCTGAACAGGAAGGCTTCCAATTTTAGTTTGAAGGGAAAGAAGAAAATGTTACACAAACTGCAAAACTGGCTATCATAGAAGATGTCTGACAAAAGAAAGACTAGTAAAAGAAGAGCCCAAAAATTACTAGGCTGGAATGTACTGGCAAGCACTTTTGGGGTCTTAATTCATTAAGGCAAGCTCCAAAGTACTCCAGCACCTCACCTAAAGTGAAAGTAAATCTACAGCACAAATAAGAAAAAATAACCTCATGGATACCAACAAAATTTGCTGGCTTGGGAGCTACCTCTAGACTATAGCGGTGGAAGACCATGTAAATAGATAGATACTATATCCATGGTACAAAGTAAAGAACACAGTTTTTAGGGGCAAAGAGTAGCTAGGGCCCTGTCTTCACTCTACCACTTACTGACTTTGAAGAAGTTCCTTTGTTCGGAGCTTCAGATTCCTTACCTGTAAAACGGGACTATTTATATCTACTTTCTAGATTGCTGTAAAAATCAAGTGGACTTACACAGGTGCCTGGCACATGGAAAGTGTTTTTAAAAAGATTTATATCTAAAAAGAAGAAGAACAGAATACCATCTATTGAAAAAATAAACATCTGAATGGAAAACTAATATTTGATAGAGTAACTCTGAGTAGAGAGAGTTAATGGAAAATTTTAAGTATTATAGAAGTATATTTCCAACCAGAGGGAAGATATGAAAGATCTTTTTATAGTAAAATGGACCAAAACTAAATAAACACATGGGGTGGGGGGGGAATCAATCATACAAGTATAAGAGAAAAATTGACTTAAAAGTATTGTATTTAAAATAGCCTAGATATACTTAATAACTGTGGAATTAACAGGAACTACTAAAATTAAGTGATAAATGCATGAATATGAGTTAAAATATGCTATGACTGACAAAATGAGCTAATATCATCTTAGACTTGGATTAACAGAAGTATCCAGAAAACAGAAGGTAGTGGCTCTATACCAGGCTATTTTAGATTTACACACAACCTTTTAAGAGTTAATTACGTCAAACATCCAGAAGAGAGCAACTCAGAACTGTATCACATGGATTAAGATGGCAAATGTCTTGGGGCAGCCCGGTGGCGTAGCTGTTAAATTCGCGCACTCCGCTTCGGCGGCCTGGAGCTTGCTGGTTTGGATCCCAGGCACATATAGACGCACCGCTTATCAGCCATGCTGTGGCTGTATCCCATATAAAGTGGAGGAGGATGGGCAGGGATGTTAGCCCAGGACCAATCTTCCTCAGCAAAAAGAGGATTGGCAACGAATGTTAGCTCAGGGCTGGTCTTCCTCACACACACACACAAAAAGATGGCAAATGTCTTTAGCCTAGAAACAATGTTTTGGGTTTGTTTTTACTCATTGGTTTGTTTTTATGATGTCAGAGGAATGGAGAAGAAAATTTTAGTTCACCATACAAGAAGAAAATATCCAAAAAGTAGAAGAGACTACCTTATGAGGCACAGTCCCCACTCCAGAAATGAATTTACAAAAATATTTCCTCAACTGTTAGACCATGATCTTTAAAGGGCTTTCTAATACTAAGGCTCTGAAACAGTGAGGAATACTTCATTAATGAATGCTTAAGACCTCATATTTATTACTGATTAAATCTGTCAGATAAAAGTTTGAATTGCCAACATAGTGAACCTAATTAAGCAGTGAGACCAGACCTAGTTATACTTAACATGAATCATAAGTTTTCCTGGTAATAACCGTCATGGTCTCAAGAAGAGTCTACCAATTCTGTTTCCTAACATATTAAATAATGCTAAACTTATAAGCCTATATTATATACATTTAAAAGCCTATATTCTAAAATATTTCTAATAAATGTATATGTCAAATAGTTTTTATTCTTCTTGATGATTTCTATAATTCCATAGTGAAATAATATATATTAAATAACTAACACTTTATTCACAATGTCTCATATTCAGATACT
The DNA here is from genome assembly GCA_031878705.1 of Tapirus indicus. Taxonomy (NCBI): domain Eukaryota; kingdom Metazoa; phylum Chordata; class Mammalia; order Perissodactyla; family Tapiridae; genus Tapirus; species Tapirus indicus. The sequence continues at coordinate 124,118,067 of CM062918.1, forward strand.
ATTTGTATTCTCTTGAAACTCCAGAAATCTGAAAGCACTAGTTCTTCAGTTACTATCCTCAACCTCCCATCCCCAATAAAATATCAGCAGGAATTAGACAGATGGTAACCAAGCACCACTATTTAGACACTGACATTTTCTTCAAGATCAGTGGTTAAACTGGTTTCAGGAAAAGCAAAGAAAACATACTTACATCTTGGCTCAGTCCAGAAAAGGTTTTCTGAAGCTCCTTGGCAAATTCTAAGTTATGCAGCACTTCTTCATATTTCTCTACTGCTTCCTACCAAGTAAGATTAAGAAAACATGAATTCTGTGAACTTCTAAGTACAAATATATCAAATAAGTGTGCCTTAAAAATAGTAGAGGAGATTTAAGACTTTATGAACTAGCCAATTACTAGACATACTCAAAAAAGTAGGGAGAAAAGTATTTAGTAGAAGTTATATAAAGTTAAATTTAAAAATTCAATTTTTATACCAGAAATCTGAGCCATAATAATAATAATAACAGGGCTGAGTCCCTATCTATAAATTCTAAGGGCAGAGAGGCCTGTGGGTTTTAAGAGCACTGAGCCAATAGGATTCCTCTGTCAATATTCATTCACTACTCAAAGGTATTACACAAGTAGAGTAGTGAGGATCACACAGATGAACAAGCAACTTCAAGAAATTTACACTGTGATAAAAAAGACTAGTAAAAATTACCTATAAGATAAAATTAAGTAAGTACTGAAATATTGCAAACTTAAAGGAGTAAATTTTTTTAGGATTTCACAGATAAAGTTGATAATTAGAGAGGGGTAGGTTTTTTATGGGACTTACACTAACTCAAATCTATATGGAAGAACAAAGGACCAACATGAAACAGAACAAGGTGGAGCACTTGTCCAACCAGATAAAGACATATTATAAAGCCCCCATAATTAATACAGTATTCCACTTCTAGATATCTACTCAAAAGATAAAAACGTATGTCCACATAAAGACTTGTATGCAAATGTATATAGCAGCATTATTCATTAAAGCCTAAAATTTTAAAAATCCAAATATCCAGCAACTGGTAAAGGGATAAACAAAATGTGGTATAACCACAGAAAGGAATACTAGTCAGCAATGAAAAGAAATGAATTACTGATACATGCTATAACATGGATGAACCTCAAAAACATAAGGCTAAGTCAAAGAAGCCAGGTGCGAAAGACTATTTTATATCAAGTATCCAGAAAAGACAAATTTATAAAGCTAGAAAGCAAATAAGGGCACAAAAGGGAACTTGGAAGGGTTATGGAAATGTTCTAAAACTGGATTGTCATGATAGTTGCATAACTCTACAAATTTACTATAAATCACTGAACTGTACACTTATAATGGGTTAATTTTATGATATGTATGTGATATCTCAATAAAACTGTTTTTAAAAAGTCAGATAATAATAAGCATTTACAAAGGTATAGAGCAAAAGGAACTCACATACTATCAGTATTAGCATAAATTGGTACAATAATTTTGGAAAACAGTTTGGCATTTTTACCTATGAAGTTAACTATGGGCACACTCTACAGCCCAGTAATAGGTATATACCCTGAAAAAAATCTTTTCACCTGTGTCTCAATAACACATATAAGACTGATCAAAGTAGAATACCAAAAAATAGCTAGCAACTCAAACACCCATCTATTTACAGACTACTACTGAGTAAAGAAAAGCAAATGAAATATAGCTACTCACATCAGTCTAAAAATCCTAAACATAATGAGTGAAAAAGAAACTAGAGAACACATAGCATGGTAATATTTATTATAAGGTACAAAAAATCAACTCTAACAGATTTAAAAACAACAAACAAGGGCTATTAAAATAAAAGCAAGGCAATGAGGGGAAAAAAGTTCAGGGTCAAGTTACAAGAAAAAGAAAGTACTGGGAAGGAGCTTCAATGCTGATGGTAATGCTATATTTAAGTGGTGGGTTCTGATACTTGCTTTATTATGCATTATAACTTACATGCAACATTTTGTTTGCACCATATATTTCATAATAAAAAGGTAGAGAGACCTTCCAAATACAGAACCAAAAATGCACAGATAACATAACCTTAGTACACAGTCCTCAGAGGGATGTAAAACTAGAAAGGAACAACCCTCCATATCTACTCTCAAATGGTATTAACTTTGACTCAAGAAAAGCAGGATCGAATGGGAACTACCTCAACTTTCCATCATCAAACGTGGATCCATCCTTTCTTTCTCCCTTTCTTTACATTCTTCTACCTGTGCCCTGGATCCTATTCATTCTGCCTTCATAGGAAATCTTACTCTATGATTCTCTCTTTAACGTCTTGGGCTTCTCCCTCTCTGTTGATGCTTAAACCTGCATTTAAAAAGTTCAAGTAGTGGTTAAGTTAAGTGGTGGCCCAAAGTTCGCAGGTTTGAATCCCAGGCACAGACCGATGCACCGCTTATCAAGCCATGCTGTAGTGGTGTCCCATATAAAGTACAGGAAGACAGGCACGGATGTTAGCCCAGGGCCAACCCTCCTCAGCAAAAGAGGAGGACTGGCAACAGATGTTAGCTCAGGGCTGGTCTTCCTCACACACAAACAAAAAGTTCAAGTCTCCCCCAATCCAAATGAGAAAAATAAAAAGTGCTTTCTGGCAACCATCTCCTTCCAGTCTCAGATTTCAAAAATGTCTACACAGTCTCCATTTCCTCTTCAGCCCTTATCAACCTGGATTCTGTTTCTACCATTCTACCTGAACTGTCCTAGCTGAAGTCAGCAACGTCAATCCCATCCTTTAAACCTATGGATCTTTTATAGTCTCATTTTAGTTGACTCTTCAGAAGACTTCAACATAAAGGCACCCTCCTGCTCTACCAACATCTCTTGGTTTTTATAACACTAAACTTCCATTTTTCTCCCATTTCTCCAGCTGCAATAATAATTTTTCCATTAACTTCTCTCACCTCAGTTTTTAGTACTCATAAAATAAAAATAGGACCTACATCACAGAGACATTCTGCAATTTAAGTGATTTCATATTTATAAATCACTCAGAATGATACCTGACCCTAAAGTAAGTTCACTATAAATATTTTTAGCCATTATTACCCTAACGTTAAATGTCAGAGTTCCTCAGGACTGTCCCAGGCTTCTTTTCTGCTTTCCATACTCTCACCCAAGACAGTCTCATCGTTTCTCATGGCTTCAATCAGCAGCCATACAGGTGATATATCTATACACTAAACTTCTCTATGTTCCAGACATCACCCCTAGTATCTCACAGGCACATTAAAATCAGTGGCCGAAAACTGAGCTCTTTATCCCATCCTCTCAAAACCTTCCTCTCCCCCAGTGTTTCTAAGCCCAATAAATGGTTTTGCCATCCATCCAACTGTTCAAGCCAGAAACCTGGAAACCACTCTTGGCTCTTCCCTCTACTCATACATTCAGTTACCAAGCTATGTTGATTTTACCTGTCAAATCCAGCTACTTTACTCAAACCTCTCTGCCACTACCTTGTTACCAGCTCCCATAATCTCTGAGCTAGACTACAGCCAACCCTCATCTAGTCTCCTTATACCCATACTTACCACCTCCAAACCACTCTTTAGACTGCAAAGTGATTTTCTCAAACTACAAATCTGTAGTTATTCTCTGCTTAAAACTTATCTTTATCATTTCTTATGCCCTTAGGAAAAAGCACAAAGTCTTCAAATGGCATACAAAGATCTGCATAATGTGGCTTCCCCCTCCAGCTTCATCACTCCATCCATACTGGCCTTCTTTCCAGTTTCGCAGAAAGGCTTTTTGTAAAAACATTCTTTTCCTCTTCAGGGCCTTTACACACAGTAGCATCTGCCTAGCCTGCTCTTCTTCCTCCTTCCCCATTTTAACTAGTAAGTCTTCCTCATTTATTCTGTATTAACTAAAGCCCTTCTTTCTCAAGGAAGCTGTCCTCAGCTCTCTAGACTAGGTCAGATTCCTCATTACAATCCATTATCATTCTGTACTTCACCTTAACACCCATCACATTTATATTTGCTTATTTCCTGCTTCTCTTCCCCATCGCATTATATTCATGAAGGCAAGGATCACATTTGTCCCTTAGGTACTATAACCCTAGCATTAAGCACAGCACCTCCCAGAGTAGGTACTTAATGTATTTTTGTTGAATAAAAGGTGGTTCACAACATGATCTCAGAGAACCTCAAATACGCTAAAGATTCTGAACGGAATTTAAAACTTTTGACTAGAATCATATACTAAGATTTCTGTTTCAAGAAAAAAAAAACACTAGAGGGAATAGGACTGGTGAATTGGGGAGAAAGATCTCAAAACAAGATTAATTAGGAAGCTTACGTAACATTTAGGTGGCTTGCCTTGACTAGGCCAACAGCAGCGGGACCACAAAGGAGAAAAGATTCCGTATTATGTAATGAGTTGAGCATTATGCATTAAATATAACATAGGTCCGAGTTTAGCAACAAAGGATGGGTACCAAATCCTAATTCTTGAACAATAAAAACTTCAGTGAAGCCGAAATCAAGTATCCTGCCCTTTTGCTCAAGCACTCACTTGAATCTCAGGTCTCCATTTCAAAGCCAGATCTGAACCAAAACAGATACTGAAGTTACAAATGGGACTCCAGAAAATTTCATTAAGACATTCTTCTTACTATTTCAAAGGAGAAATTTAGGTTTATGTTAGCAATCTTAGTGAAATCTTAGAAGCCTGTAACTTAGTCTTGACAGGTTACTTAAGAGTTATTACTAAAAGAGGTTATAACAGCGATGCAGATCACAGAAAGCTTTATTTACAATATTACAAATATCTGTTGGGTTAAAGAAGAAATACAAACTGGAATTAACAAAACATCCAGTCAAGAATATTGAAAATACAGTATCAAGCCTATAATACACAGCTAAAGCAGTGCTTATAGGAAAATTCACAGTGAGGAAAAAAGGAAACAAATGACAAACTCTCAACTCAAAGTTAGAAACGAAGCAAATAAACCAAAAAAAAAGGAAGATAAAAGGAATGGAAAAGAAAAAAACCCAAAAGCTGGCTTAAAAAAACAAAACCCCACTAACTAAATTAAGAGTAAACCATGGAAATACAACCACACAAAATTAGAAATAAACAGAACTAAAACAAAAACAGGCTTTTATAAAAAATTACTTTGCCCCAATTTACGCAAACAAATTTTTAAAACGAGATGAAATGAGTGATCTTCAAGGAAAAGTTTGAAAAATTGATTTCAAAAAAAGAAAAAAAATCTAAACAAATCCATTTCCAAAGAAAATAGAGAATATTTTCAAAGAACTCCCACTCAAAAAAGAAGTATGCTCAGACAGTTTCACAAAACAACTCAATCAAACTTTCAAGACCATGTATTATGGAAACACTAACACAATATTACAAAAGGAAGGGATGGATGAATAGTCAGAGCACAGAGGATTTTTAGGGCAGTGAAATTATTCTATATGATACCATAATGGTGGACATATGTCATTCTACATTTGTCAAAACCCATAGAATGTACACTACAGACTTTGGGTGAGGATGATGTGTCAACATAGGTTTGATTGTAACAAATGTCCCACTCTGGTAAGGAATGTTGATAGTGGAGGAGGCTGTGCACAAGTGGGGTCTGGGGGTATACGGGAACTCACTATCTTTCTGCTCAATTTTGCTGTGAACCTATAACTGCTCAAAAAATAAAATCTATTAAAAAAAAGGAAGCGGCAAAAGGCTCAAAAAGTATCTATATTAAGTTCAGCTGTACAGAAAATGCAGAGAGAGGAGGCAGGGAGAATAATATTTGTTTATATAGACTTAAAGAAATTCTGGATGGATATATAAGAATCTATTAGCAATTATTATTTTATAAGATGAGAAGTGAACAGAGGAAGGACAGGGTGAAAGAAAAATTGCATCTTTTTTAGTATTTCCTAATTTCTGAACTATGTGAATTACTACCAATTTTAAAAACGAAACTTAGAGCTTTTTAATTAAATACTACACTACTGACAACAGTTCTCTGAGGAGTCAGATTATAGATTTTTCTTCCAACATATCTGCATTTTCTAAATTTCTACCTTAAATATATATTGCTTGTATGAGATGTTATTTCTCAAAAGTACCACAAACTGTATGCTTAACCACATCAAAAAACCTAATATTCAATCATTTTACATTTAGTAAATCTAAATGTAATAAATATTTTATATTCCTACTATATGCTATTCTAAGTACTAGGAAAATAGCAGTGAACAGATAAAATCTCTACTTTAATGGAACTTATGTTGTAAGGGAAGGAGAGACAAACAAAATAAAACTTTATCGTTTGTCAGACAAGTGCTTCTATCAAGAAAATGAAAGCAAGGAGCAGAGCTAAGGAGTGTGAATGGAGGGATGGAGGTAGAGTGTTGTCAGGACAAGCCTCACTGAGCTGACCTTCAAATAAAAAGCTGAAGGAGGTTGGGAATTGAGCCATCTAGACATCTGGGAAAAAAGCTTCTCAGGCAGTAGAACAAGACGTACAAAAGCTCTGAAGTAGACATGTCCCTGGGATGTCTGAGGAACAGCAAGAAGGCCAGTCTAGCTGGAATGAAGCTAGAAACGGAGTGAAGTGCAGGAAATGCAACAAAGATGTAAAAAAAAGTGGGGAGCATATTTTGTAGGGCTTTGTATAGGCCATAGTAAGGACATTTTGCCACCTTGATGGGAACCTGTGGGAAGTTCTGAGCAGAGGAACGACCATCTGACTTACATCTGAAGAGGATTACTGAGGCTACACTGTTGAGAAGAGAGTTAGAGAGAGAGAGGGCAGAAACAGAAAAATCTGTGAGGAAGCTGTTACAGGAATGCAGATGAAAGATGATGTGGCTTAGACCAGGATGGCAGAAGTGGAATTTATGAAAAATGGTCAGTTTCTGGATTTATGTTGAAGGTAGAACTGACCAGACCTGCTGATAGGCTAGATGTGAGGTATGAGAAGAAAGATGAGAAATCCTCCCAAGTTTCTGGCAACTCCATCCTTCTAGTTTATCAAGCCCTTAACTGACATAGCTAAGATTGGAGGAACAGGTTTGGGGGACAGGGTGAAGTCCGGAGATGTCAAATAGGAAACTGGACTTAGGAATCTAGAGTTCAGAGAACTGATCTATTGACAATATAAATTTGGCAGCTGTCAGCACATTACTCAAGAATTCAAAGTTAATATTATAGAAGCAACATGTAGTTATGAAGACAGTAATGAAATACTGAGATTAAAGTTCGCCTGACTGGAGCTCTGAAATAGAGCACGTCCTTGACATTTCTTAGAGAGCTGACATGAGAACCACCAACCCACCCACTCCCATGCCCTGTATTTCCCCAAAATCAAAAACACTACTATAATAGAACACTTCCTTCAAGAATATTTACACAGGGGCCGGCCCTGTGGCGCAGCGGTTTAGTTCGCGCTTGGCAGCCCGGGGTTCGCTGGTTCGGATCCCGGGCGCCCGCTGACGCACTGCCCGTCAGCCACGCCGTGGCGGTGTCCCATATAAAGTAGAGGAAGATGGGCACGGATGTTAGCCCAGGGCCAGTCTTCCTCAGCAAAAAGAGGAGGATTGGCGACGGATGTTAGCTCAGGGCTGGTCTTCCTCACCAAAAAAAAAAAAAAAAAAAAAAGAATATTTACACAAAGAAAAGTTTTGCCACTTGAAGAGATTGAACATACCATGACTACTTGAAAACAAAGCGATGTTGGAATGCTGGATATCCGGCTAAGTCCTCTCACCAGCTATGTGAGCACATCATGCTCAGAACTCACACAATTCAAATCTGTGCCTCAGCAACATTATAATTTACTACATCCCAAAAATTCTAGGTCAGTGAAGAAGAGCCAACACAGCCAGGGAAAAGTCCTTGAATGCCAGTCTCTATGATACACAGCTAAAAATCTTAGTTGGAAAAGATAAAAGACGATAGATCTACAAGCTAATCAAATAATTTTAGATTACTTTTGTTCCTTCTGAGCCAGGAGATGTGACCAAGTCAAAAAGGCAAACAGCAATGAAGCATTTTTTAATTTCCACCTTGCAAAAACTCTCCTTCGCCAAAACAGATAAAATTTGAAATTACCAGGTATACCATGGACAAGTTAAACAATATTTTAAAAAGTTGTAAATAGTCCAATATTTACAGTAACGTTTAAAAAAATAAAAGGCCAGCTATCTATCTATGAGATATAAACATGCCTCCTGAGAGGAGACATGGCAATCCAGGATAGAAGAGTAGGGAGAAACCATGAAAGGAATAAAGGGGAAGCAACTAGAGAAAACCAAGACAAACTAGAGTAAATATTCTTTTACATTTTAGAGCAGAAAGATGTCAGGTTTAGAATATACCAGAGAACAGTAGAAATCTAGAGTACTCTCTCTTCTTCTCCTCAGTCCACCCTAGTGAAAGTTTAATTTAAATCCATATGTTAACTCTTAGTGATAGTCTACATTTTCACGCTTATTTAACAACTCACATCCCCATCCATACCATCTTCTAGTTCAAAAGAATTAGAGTCAAATCTATGCAATCTAATGGGCAAAGAAGACAGTCTTTTGAAAAATCCAGTGGATTCTCACTCTTCTTTTTTTGGTCTACCAAATCTTTGTTCTCACCAAATCCATCTAGAGTTTTATTAAGATAAGGAAACCAGCAAGTCTGACCCAAGGATCACAAACGACTTACCAACTGGTCTGGATTAAGTTGCTCTCCATTTTTCAGACGATCCTTGTAATCTTCCAGTTTGAGCTACAAAAGAGAAACTTGTATCTACCACAGTCTGACATCAAACTCTGAAGCAAAAAAACCCAAATACCAGAACTTGCTTCCTACAAAAACAAAGTTCTTGAAGTAAGCTATCAAATTGTAAGAATAACATCTTAGTACAAGGTAGGCAGCAACTGTAGACGAGTTCCAGTTAGGGGGAAAAATATTACACACAATCAACATTAGTCTGGAATTACAAAAGTTACAAAAGCAGTAATAAAACCCTTTTCTCTTACTGGCCTCTATTTATAATTAGACTACATAACACACAGGGACTTAACTAGTCAACCATATACCCCTCACCCAGTGATTCTCAATCAGGGGCAATTTTGTCTCCCAGGGATATCTGGCAACGTCTGGAGATATTTTTGGTTATCTCCAAATTACAACTTGGGAGATGGGAGGGAGGTGGAGAGCGCTACCGGCATCTTGTGGGTAGAGGCCAGGGATGCTGCTAAACATTCTACAATGCACAGGACACTCCCCCACAAGAAAGAATTATCAGGCACAAAATGTCAATGGTGTTAAGGCTGAGAAATCCTGCTCTAACCTCATGCTTAAACTATTAGTTACCTGTTGAATTATGTGGCATTTGTCCGATAGGAAACTTCCTATTGAAGTACAGAAATGTAAAGGATTTCTTTTCTAGCTTACAGTAGCCTCAACTTGAAGCTATTTTTCATATTAAATTCAATGTTTGAGTAAATAGGTGACAAACAAATTGTCTTTATTGTCCCCATAATAATGACATGACCCACTATGGTATTCTAAAACTAATGTTTAGGCTCCTTCCGTATTGGCTTTATAGCTTTAAAATGCTATCCCAGATGCTTGAAACAAAAGCATTGCTACTGTCAAACAGGCACTCAAAACTAAAGAGGTACTACATTTAATCAGAGAGCATAGGTATACATATATATATATGTAGTTTCTCCAGCTGGGGAAAGACATTAATGACTCTCCATCAACAGATCCTGCTTTGAATAGATTCTGCTTTGACTAGTTTCCCACAGTGGCAGGGAGGGAATTTGTGCTGACCAAGGCACTCTCACCTTATACTTGTGATCAACTGCATACATTCAAAAGACAACTGATGAGAGCTAGGGCTAGAGAGAAGCTACTAGTCACTAGCCCTTCTTCACTACCTTCCTAGCGTATAAAAAAAAAAGAAAAAGAAAAGAAACAGAATCAACTAGACTCTTAATCTCTTCACCCTCCTGCATTAAAAGCAACTTTCCTAAGGTTTAACTAGGTCTTGGCATAAAAATACTGAAGAATTCCTAGGTCCAGATAGTTAATCACTCACCTTACACTCACAAACAAAAGAGAATCATGACACAACAGAGCAACGTGCAGTACTGTTTCACAGGCTACATGACTCAGGAAATGAGGAATGATTTGGATCTTTACATCAGCATTTACCGTAACGTTAGGTTGATTATAACCCCAAGTCTCTTTACATAGTTCTAGACAATGCTTTCACCTACCAATCTTAAACAATCACCTAGCAACACAAAAATTAGTGCTAAAACATTTTCTGGCTCTACCATCGTTAAAAGCTTCCAACGACTGCAGCAGCTATACTGCATTATCAACTGCTGCAGAGTCACAAGGAAAACAAGCTAAAAAATCAGACTATTACTCATCTCTGAAAAGAAACATTAATACAACATTCAAGGAATTCATCTAACCTAAAATATCAATACTTTTCAAGTATTTCAACAGTAGTATGTATAATATTACTATGAAGAACATTTTTATTCAGTTATGCTGACAAATCAAACAGAAATGTTTAATATATCCAAGATTTAGCCTGCTTGTATGTTTTCAGTCAGCTAAATCCCGAGGTTACTTAAATCTTTAGGAAGGAAAACCTATGATCCCTGATAGAAGTCAAAAATGTCAGTTTTTTAACCCTTATTTAAGATGGTGCATACACAGGGCTGAGAGAAAAAAAAAAGTTACCTTCTTTTTCTCGATGTTTCTAATTTTGTGTTTAAGGCATATGAGTCCATTATCAATATAGGTCTCATATGCTTGGGAAGGAGAAGCAGCGGAACTGAGAGCAGACTGCAAGGGGCTCATGGCCCGCTGACTTTCCCCATGCTGACTGTGGTTCACTTGGGGCTTGGCTGACTTCATATTCCCCTCTCTTCCCTCCTCTGAAGGGCCTGAAGGTGACTGGTAACCAAAAGGAGATGAAGAGAGTTGCACCATTGAAACAGATGAGGCTAAAGGAGGGGGAAAAAAAAAAGAAGAAGTTAAATATAGAAGTAAACTAGGTCTAGAAGGATACATTGAGGCTTTAACTTCCCTGAAAAGTCTAGACCCACTCCCTCAAAATTCTCTTCCACAGAAGTGAGCTCAAACCCCAATGACGCTTTAGATACCGTGCTTCCATCTCACTACTTTTAAGGCAATTAGTGCCAAGTACTAGCGCCTTTACACAGGCAAAATCTATAACACGGGAGATGTTTCCAGAAATTCAATTTTCCACAGAGGGAGGAGGAACTGCTAATCAAGCAATGGCTTCAGAGCCCCTCTCTTCTCATGAGGGCAGTCCACATTCCGAATGATTTCCATGGTCAAGTGATGACATAAAAATAAGCTTTCCACATTGGGACCTTAAGACAGCCATTTGAACATCTGTATATTACCCCAACCACAACCATTGACGACACTTACAAGAAAATCCTCCACACACACAATTCTTCTAGAATTCTCACTCACTAACTGAAGAGTAGCTTCGTGAACAACAATGCTAAGTTCTCTTTGGTTGCTCTGGGGCCTACAACGCCAGTCCATCACTACTAGACATTTATAGTGAGGGACTCTCAAGCTGCGAGCGCCCCGAGTTTGGTTTCTGTTTTGTTAAGACTAACCCGTAACCACTTACACCCAACCGGTTTAAGGGCTCATGCTAGCGAGGCTTAGTGGCCCTCGCACCTCCTTCACGCCCGCGCATAGCAGGTATCCATCCCACTCCCCTTGAGAGCGCCCCCAAAGCAAGGGCATAACAGGCGCATGCACGCCAGCGCTGATGGCAAGTCCCCACAGGGCCCACGCGAGAGGCGCCTCTACCGGGCGGTCACTCCGCGCCCGGAGGGCACCGGACCCCCGCCCTTCCCACCGCCCTCCGGACGCCGAGGCACCGGGCCTGGACCACCACTGCAGGCGCCGCAGGGGAGGCCGACCTGGAGGAAAACACGCGGGCCACCTGCCCTCGAGGGCCCCGCCCCTCCCCGAGGATGCTGAGCCGCCCCTCCACCTCCCCGCGGCGGCGGCCGCCCAGCCCTGCCCTCCCTCGCCGGGCCGGCCGCCTCCCCCCGCCGCCGCAGCCAGGCTTCACCTCCGCAGGCCACCGAGGCCGCTGCCGCTGCCGCAGCCCGGGCCCGCCTTCGAAAGCCGGCGGGAGCCAGGAGAGCTGCGGAGGTGGACCGGCGCCACCCCGCACTTGCGTCTCCTCCTCCCGTCTCCTCCCTCTCCCCTCCCTGGCCCCGCTGGCGGCGTCTGCGGCGCCGAGCGCCCCGCCGACTCAGCCGCTCTCGCCCAGGCCCGCCCTTTCCGCCGCGCCTGCCTTATATAGGCTCGCCCCGCCCCCACCCGCGCGCGCGCAGCCTCGGGCCGCCCAACACCGCCCCCTTCCGGTGCCCCGTCCCGGCCCCCGCCGGCCGCGGTCCGAAGGGGCGTCTGTTCCAGGCCCCGCCGCGGCGGGAAACCGGTCGCGAGAGGGCGCGTTCTCCCCGCGATTGCGCAGATGGCGGGGCACCAGGTGGGCCCGGTGTGACGCGAAGAGCCGACGGCCGTGGACCCCACAGGGCTGCCCGACCTTGCTAATTGCATCTAGGAACGGTGGGAATGTGCGACCTTGAGCAGGTGATTTCCATCGCTCGCTCCAACAGAGCAGCGCGCCCTTGTGGAATTGCCAGTTCAACCGAGCTTGAGCCTCTGGTGGTGTAGGGGGCACTCTTGAAATGCAGGGCTGCCTTTGCCCCTCAGAGTCCATCCTTCACAGCAGGATAAGGAAATCACCGTTTCCTCAGAAAGGACTCAGCCTGTAAGAGCAGAATGCCCCAAATCAACGTTGCCTTCAAAACGGAGTGGGTGACTCGGCAACCTTCAACAATAAAATTGTGTTTATTTGGGCTGTGTTCTTTGTTGCTTTGAAACAGATGAATTCGTTGGTACTCAGAGAAGCAGCTGATAAAAATTGAGAAAAGGCTGGAAAACATCGGTGTTTCTGAAGGAAGGGATGGTGTTTCTCATACCAAACGAATAAGAAAGAAAAAAACACAAAACACCCAGCAATACCTCAGCCCCAACATGTGTCCAGCTGTTACACCACATAGAATTGGCCCTGAAGCACTGATAAAAATTATCTAGCCTAAGAAGAGAACAGAGAAAAATCAGAAGTATAATCAAGGAGACAAAGTTCCAGTTTAAAAAGTGTTGGCCAAGGCCACACAAAAATTATCATGATTTTTTAACACTTCTTGATACGGTATTTTGCCAGTTATTTGTGTTCTTTTCTTGCCAGTTATTATTTGTGTTCTTTTCAGTCCCTGGTGGCATAATGTACCTTAATGTTGCATTTTAGCTTTGAATCTCTGAATCCCATGTGTGACCTTGAATGTCAGACAAATATTAGATTGTCCATTTGTTTCACTGTTTATAACCAGAGAAAGAACAGAAACTGTCAAAGGGGAGGGGAGGAGGGCTATGCCTTCAACCTTGATGAAACAAAAACAGTGAACATAATAAAAAAAAAGTGAAGTAAAAAAATGTGGATCAGTAGGCACCAAGTTTACAGCACGGGGTATGCCTGTTGTAGCCTGAGCTAATAATGAACCTAAGAATGGTATTTCAGTCATATTAATCATGAAATGTTTGCCTTATAAGTGACTAAGAAAAAACTATCCCTTGGGTCATATAGATCTGGCCATAGATCCTAAATATTCCACTAACTGGAATAATTCTGCATGAACCTATACAGAATTATTTCTCAATATGGATTCAGAAAATGAATCAGGAAAGGATGTAAAAGCAAAAATAATTAAATTTCAAATCTGGTAAGATACAGTGTGTATAAGCATAGGGTAACATTTGTAGGAGATTGTACCTCAGATAATATTGCAGTGATGTCTTCTGAAAAAGATGAAAAGGATGATTCAGAAAAAAGCTTTCCTGCTGGAAAAGATCTTTAAAGCCAATGAATCTGGCTTATTTTGAAAGCACATGGCCCCCCAATTTTTATTTGTCAGGAGTTTTGTTTATTTTCCCCTCCCCCACTCCCTATATTCTACAACACCTTGATTGTCTTGCCAACTGTGAGGCAGTTATTTGTGGAAAGCCACCTCCAATGGTAGCAAAGAATTGCTATATTTAAAATACGATAAGAAGTGTTGTTTCAAATCAAGAGGAGAAGAATACATTCATTCATTCAACAAATATTTCTTATTATATGTCAGTTATATCTCAATAAAGCTGGGGGGAACACATATTTATTGGGCACCTGCTATGTGTTGGGTGATAGGAATATAACGGTGAGTGAGACAAACATAGCCCCTGCCCTCATGAAGCTGAGTGGGAATTCAATAAAAGCTGCAGGAATAAATAGCAAAAACAACCAACTCAATAAAATAGAAAAACAAAAATACTAAAGACTTATAATGGATGGTTTGATTTCTGTAAAAACAACCAAACTTTACATAAATGTGAAGGCTTTAAATATGCATTATCTGGCAAATGTATGGCTCCTGCAGGGATGGTTATGCTGTAGTCACTTAAAATTAATGTCGCTTCTTGTTGTTGAAACTGGAAAGATTAATTCACCAAAGGAGGTTGAAGCTAGTAGCATAGGAGTAGAGATATGAGAAATTATCTTCAATACTTTGTTATGGGTGTTAGAAATCTACTTCTCAGTGGCTCTACAAGGTTTAATGGAGTGTTGCCACAAAAAAAAGAGAAGGAACCAAGAAAAATAACAAGAAGGCTGAAAAAGAGATTCCCAGGGAACAGTTAACATAATAAAGTTGTTTAAAAATACTGCACTTTCACATGCTTTCAGATTTCAGGAGAGAGAGGGCGTCTCTTCAGTATTTGAGGAGAGAAACTTGTGAAAGTAAAGAACTAGCCAATAGAGACTTCAGGTAGAAAAAAAAAAGTTGCCATAATAGTTTGAAGCATTTTTGAGAGAATTCCTATAGTTTCTAAGATTAATATTTTTGTGGGCTTATTTTTTTCATAAAATTATAGTGCCACATTCCCAGTGGTTTTGTTTATACTGTTCTTCTGGTATGGGAATTAGTGCATTAATAGTGCTTCACCATGCAGTCCCTTTGAAAGAAAAGTTCTTAGGAGAGAAATGATCGCTGTAGAACTTGTGAATGTGTGTGTGGTTAATAATATCAAGTCCACAAAAATACCATTTCTGTCCAACTCTGAAGTATTATAAAGTGTCAACAGCACAGACTTTGAAGCCACACACACCTGGATTTCATTCTTACTTCTGCCCCTTACTAGTTGAGTGACCTTGGGCAGGTTACCTAAATTCTCTGGGCTTCCGTTCCTTCAGTTGACAGACAGACATAATAATACCTGCTTGACTGTGTTGTGAAGGACTTGGTTTCATTTATAAAAAAGCACGTCTCTGGATAATGGGCCATGAAAACATGTCCTCCACTGAGGTATCTTCATCTGCTTCTTTTTCCAACAGTGTAGAGCCCAGCATTTTTCCTGGTAGCCTGAGAACTAGAGAAATTTTAGGGCTGTGAAACCCATCCCCTTATTTTAAAGATAGGGTAACTAAAGCTTCTAGACATTTGGGAGTTTTCTGAGGACCTAAAGAATCTAGGTCTCCTGCCCACCGGTGCAATGTGCATTCTGAGCTGCTTCAACCTGTCTCCTTGCCACTTCCATAGAGAATAAAAATGTAGAAATAGGCAATTACACTGGCAAAATTGGAAACAAAGAGAATAAGCAATTCAGTGTTAGTGTATCTTCAAAGAAATTCATTTAGTAAGACATGTTAAAATAGTCATATCTTTTGATCCAATAGTCCTTATTTTAGGAATCTCCCCTATGGAAATAATCAGTGATGCAGACAATTATTTATTTATAAAAATTCTAATCACAGCATTTAAGTGATGAAAAATTATAAACAACAACCTAGTCATTCAACAATAGAGAAATAGCTAATTAAGATGACTAATCCATGAATTATAATTCAGGCAGTACAAATAAGTTTCCTAATGAATATTCAATGACATGATATATGAAGTAAAAAAAGGCAAGATAATAATGTGGTAGAAAACATTATTTAGTACAATTGTGATTTTGTAAAATATTTAATTTTAAATATGCATAAAAAAAGCTAGAAGATACTTTCCTCTTTATTTTTTATAGCAATGTGTATTTTAGATAACAAATGAAACAAAAAATTTTCCCCAAAACATAAAAACTACTCTCTCCAGAGATAGCCACTATTTTTTGCTCAAATCCTTCCAGACTTATTTCCAAGCGACTATCTATATAACATTTTTTATAAAAATGGGAATGCACTAAACATATTTGGTAATTTTGCTATTTTCACTTAAAATATAGTAAGCATCTTTCTATTAAAACAAATTTTAACTCCGAGTTAGCTTTGGGAGATGGAATTTCATATGATTTTAATTATCTTCTTTTTACTTTCCTGTGGGCAAGTTAGAAATTAGAAAAATAATAAACAATGCTTTTAAGTGATACCTCATTATTTAACAGAAATGTTAATTGTCCAAATGGGAACCACAACAATAATATATAATAGTAATTATTTGAATAAATGGTAATCTGCATAATACTTCCTCCCATAAAAGGATAAGAATCCTAAATGAAACATGAAAAAGTTATCCTAAAAGGAAAGCCTAATATAGTACAAGTTATTTTGTCATTTGAAAAAATACTTCTTATCCACCATCACTTTGTTACCCCAGAATTTCTCACATAAATTATTTACTCATTTTTAATAAGCAATAAGTCTTAAAAGAGTTCAATTTCCTGGATGTGACAGCAAAAGCACAGTAACAAAAATAAAAATAGGTAAATTGAACTTCATCAAGATTGAAAACTTTTGAGCCAGCCCTGATGGCCTAGTGGTTAAAGTTTGGCTCGCTCCACTTCGGCAACCCAGGTTTGGTTCCCGGGTGCAGAACCACACCACTCATCTGTCAGTAGCCGTGCTATGGCAGCGACTCACGTAGAAGAACTAGAAGGACTTACAACTAGAATATACAACTATGTACTGGGGCTTTGGGGAGCATTGATAAAAAAGAGAGGAAGATTGGCAACAGATGTTAGCTCAGGGCGAATCTTTCCTAGCCAAAAAGAAAAAAATTGAAAACTTTTTGTGCTTCAAAGGACACCATCAAGAAAATGAAAAGACAATCTACAGAACTGGAGAAAATATTTGCAAATGACATATCTGATAAAGTTGTTATTTCAACAATAATATATGTTATATATATTCAATATGTTATACATTTTTATATATTATAAGAATATATGGGGGCTGGCTGGTGGCATAGTGGTTAAGTTCGTGCACTCCGCTTCAGTAGCCTGGGGTTCGTGGGTTCAGATCCCAGGTGCAGACATGCACATTGCTCATCAAGCCATGCTGTTGCAGCGACCCACATACAAAATAGAGAAAAATTGGCACAGATGTTAGCTCAGGGACAATCTTCCTCAAGCAAAAAGAAGAAGATGGGCAACAGGTGTTAGCTCAGGGCCAATCTTCCTCACACACACACACACATACACAAAGACTATATGAAGAACTCTTAAAGCTAAATAATAAAAAGACAAGTAAACCAATTTAAAAATGGGTAAAGAATCTGATTAGGCATTTCTCCAAAGGAGATATACAAATCGCTAATAAGTACATGAAAAGATGCTCAACATCACTAGCCATCAGGGAAGTGCAAATCAAAACACAGTGAGATACCACTTCACACCTACTAGGATGACTAGAATCAAAAAGACAGATAACAAATGTTGATGAGGTTGTGGAGAAATTGGTTGAAACTCTGGTATACTGCTGGTAAGAATGTAAAATGGTGTAGCCACTTCGGAAAAGAGTCTGGTAGTTCCTCAAACAGTTAAACACACAGTTTCCATATGACCCTGCAATCCCAAGTATATATTCCTAGGTACCTACTCAAGAGAAATGAAAACATATCTCCACACAAAAATTTGAACACAAATTTTCATAGCAGCATTATTCAAATAACTAAAAAGTAGAAACAACCCAACTGTCCATCAACTGATGAATGGATAAATAAAATGTGGTATACCCATACAAAGGAATACTATTCAACCATAAAAAGGAATGAAGTACTGAATATGCTACAGCATGGATGAACTTGAAAACATACTACATGAGAAAAGCCAGACACGAAAGGCCACATACTGTATTATTCCATTTATATGAAATGTTCAGAATAGGCAAATATATAGAGACAGAAAGTAGATTAGTGGTTGCCTAGGGCATGGGGGAAGTTTTAGGGGGAAATGAAGAGTGACTGCTAATGTACACGGAGTTTTTTGGTGGAGTGATGAAAATGTTCTAAAGTTGATAGTGGTGATAGTTGTGCAATTCTGTGAATATACTAAAAACCATTGAATTGTAAACTTTATTTTTTTTCACTGAGGAAGATTCACCTGAGCTAACATCCATTGCCAATCTTCCTCTTTTTTTTTTTTTTTTTTTTGGTATGTGAGCTGCTGCCACAGCATGGCCACGGACAGACAAGTGGTATAGGTCTGCACCCGGGAACTGAACCCAGGCTGCCGAAGCAGAGCACACCGAACTTAACCACTAGGCCACCCACCCTGTCCTGAATTGTACACTTTAAATGGATGAATTGTATGGTGTTGTGGGTTGATTTGTGTCCACCAAAATGATATGTTGAAGTCCTAACCCCTAGTACCTGTGAATGTAACCTTATCTGGAAATAAGGTCTTTGCAGATGTAATCAAGTCAAGATGAGGTCATACTGGATGAGGGTGATTCATCCCCAGAGCCTTTGAAGGGACCATGGCCCTGCTGACACCTTGATTTTGAACTTCTAGTCTCCAGAAGTTTGAACTTCTAGTCTCTCTCTCTGTGAGAGAATAAATTTCTACTGTTTTAAGCCACCTAGTTTGTGGTAATTTGTTATGGCAGCCCTAGGAAACTAACACATATGGTACGTGAACTATATCCTAATAAAACTGTTTTATTTGTTTGTTTTTTTAAGGGCTCTGGGTTTGGTTTTGTCATAAGTGGAAATTTATATACTCTCATGGCAAGAGAGCATTGGAAGTCTAAAACACAAAAGAAGGCCCTAACCATGCAGATTTCTCCTGGGGGACATGAACTTATGTTTTATGCATATGCAACTGTCTTAGCTGCCAGGGAGCATAATTCAGTGTTGTTCCTGGGTCTTTTCTTTTTTCTTATCTCAGGAACCCTTCTCCCACCTGTGTTTAATTCTGTACCTGGGCCACAAATAAAGCAATCTGGTTCTCTCCATTTTCTTAACTTCACTTATTTTCTCAGTTTATTACAGAGTCTCAGATTTTCTAGGAAGAGATTGAACTAGAAGGCAGTCTAAGATACTTTGCATTCTTCTCCACACAAGAATTTCCCCCAAGTAATGTTTATCACCCAGAATTGGGTACTGTCTCATTTGTATCATGGAATTTTAATTTATGGAGGTGACTGAGTGACAGCACAGAGAGGTCAATGCCATTGAAAGATTTTTATTACTTACATTTCCTGAGAGGAGGGGCCCCGCCACACCATGCAGGGCCACGTGGGAAGCAAAAGGTTTTGGGAAGAAGGCAGAAGCAGTAGCGAGGGGAAGTCATGGGTCAGAGCCTTGACTGGGGTTTCTGCAGGAAAGGCAAGGCAGGGCAGAGGAAACAGTTTAGGACTGGCTAGTTCAGTGGGCTTTGGGCTCTAGGGGTGGTCTCTTGTTGCCATGGGATGACTTAGGGCAGGAGAAATGTTGGCTTGGTGTGTGAGAGTTAGATAAGAAGGTGTGTGAGTTCCAAACAAGGTGACTTGCAGGAGGGAGGTTAACACTTTGGCCATGATCAATGGATGCCAAATAGACGTACAAAATCTAAGAAAACACAGTTAGAACAGGTACCCTGTTAATTTTTACCGTCAGACAGAGTCCCCTATCTACTCAAGTACACTGCCTGGGAGGTTAACAGCTAAATAATATTCCCCAACTGTATGGAGCCTTGACCCTGGAAACTAAACTTTTGTTCCTACTCGATCCAGGCATTCTCTCTCCCTTTAGGCTACCTGAAACCCTGCACCCCTCCCAACTAACTGCCAGTCTGTCCTAACTGGTCTGATCATCTCATTCTCCTATCATCAATGAGAGATGAAAACAAAATTTTAGTAGCTCACTACTACCCTCAAGATAAAATATTCTTTGTAAATTATTTAAATTTTATTTTTGAATAGCTAATGCGATACAACCACTCTACAGAAGGGAAAGTCTCCCTCACTCTTATCCTCAGTTCCCTTCCTCCAAGGCAACCAGTGTTAACTGTTTCTTGTGTATCCTACCGTAGATTTTTATGCACATGCAACAAATATATGTATTCTCTCACCACCACCATCTTTTTAAACCAAATATTCACTTACAAACACTGCCGCATCTTGCTTTTTTCTCCTAACAGTGTATCTTTTCAATCATTCCATATCATTATACAAGGAGCTTTCTCGTTCTTTCAAACCAGCAGAGTATTGCATGGTATAAATGTATCATTGTATCAATTTGTTTAACCACCTTTAGTGAAGAATCCTAAGGATATTGCCAACCTTTTGCCATTACAAACAGTGCTGCAATGAATAGTCTTATTCATATATCATTTTGCACTTTTGTGAGTGTATCTGGAGGAGAAATTCCTAGAAGCAGACTTACTGACTCAGTTGTGTTTCTGACAGGTGTTTCCAAATTGCCCTCCATAGAAGCCGTAACATTTAGATTCACATCACTAACATGTGATGAGGTCTGATGATCCTCAACCTCATCAACATGTGCAGCACTTGCCGCCTGTGCCCAGCTCCCATTCCGCAGACCTGTCAGTGTGTTCCCGTGACTTCCAACTGTCAGTACCTGCATCCTTGCGCCTGAGGGCACCCCCTCCCCATCCCCAACTGCAGAAAGTTTTCTGTGGGATGGTGGGGGAGGTCAAAAGCACAGAAAAATTACGGGAAGGCAAGGGGCAGCCTTCACCCATGACTTCAGCTCCTTCATCCCTCGGGTGGGATAATTCTGAGGTTTTTATGTTGCATTATCTTCCAGAGTTTTTCCACAAGGTAGCTGGCTTAATACAGTACCTTCCATTAGCTGCCTTACTTTTTCTATGTCACTTCCCTACTTCCCTTTTCAGTGTCCTCTCCCAGCTGCCCAATTTGAAGTGCCTTCCTTGGATTCTTTTTGTTTGGAATTAAAATCAGGCAAAGTGGGGTGAGCAAGCCCCACCTCGCCAAAGGCAGTTGAGCTACTTCCTGTCGTTTGATCTGAATGTTCCTACATCTGTTTCACACTCATCACAATGTTCGTATTTTTCAGTCTATTGGAAACTAGCCTCTTTAAAACCACGCTGCTATAATGAAAGCTTTAAGGCAGATGTCTGTGCCAGAATAAATTCAGTGAATTACCTATGTTGTTTTATTTTATTTTTTTAAGAAATTCCAATAATTGGCTTTCTTTTTTGGCAGGGGAAGATTCGCCCTAGGCTAACATCTGTTGCCAATCTTCTTCCTTTTTGTCTTCTTCCCCCTACCCCCGACAAAGCCCCAGTACATAGTTGTGTATAGTTCTAAGTTCTTCTGGTTCTTCTATGTGAGCCACCACCACAGCATGGCTACTGACAGATCAGTGGTAACGTTCTGCGCCCAGAAACCAAACCTGGGCCACCAAAGCGGAGCATGCCGAACTTAACTGTAGGCCATCAGTGATGGCTCTGAATTACCTGATTTAAAAATAAGAATATTTACCTTAACCTCAGGAGGAATCCTGAGAGAATGAATATTCTCTTCCTGTAGGTTGGCAATGAAATGATTCTTGGGCCATGGAGAAGAAAGAGAAAAAAACATGTTGATTTTAATAGGAAATAGAAAAAAAGGAGGTAGACTTTTAAAACCTTCCTAATAGGTTTTTTAAAATGCCTAACAGCTACAAGTGAAACAACACAGGGGGAAAAGAGACTAAGTGAACTTCAATTCACTTAAATGTTTCTCCATTGACGCAATTTTTTTTCCTAGAAAAGAGATTTATATTCAGACACAGGTATGTAAGAGCACTAGCTAAGTGTAAGTCAGTGTCTTAGAACTTCAGTTTTCTTACCTCTAAAATGGAAAAGTAATTCACAGGGTTGTTTTGGTGATTAAACGAGCTAATAGATGTAAAGTACTTAGCACATTGCCCGTCAGATAGTAAAGACTCAATTATTCACAGTTATTCCTATGAAAAGAGTTTCCACTCTTATGCCATTGTCTACTCTAGAAGACTAGTAAGGAGTCAGAAGAACACATTCTATGAGAGTTCTTGCCCATGAGGACAGCCTGGAGAAAGGAAGTAGGGCACTACAGAAAGTTTTCATATGACAGAAACCCCATATCTCAGGAGAGTGCAAATCAGAAGTCAGCACAGTCTCCTTTCCCACACTTTGCATCATTCAGGTTGTCCAGGCTTCTACTGTGAATATGTAGTGGGGGGCATCACAAGAGTTGGACATATAGGAATAGATGGGGCCTCTTGCCAGTACTGGAGTGGGCATATCTTCCTCTCTGAGACCAGTGCTTTTGCTACCCCTACCTACCACTAGCATTATTGTTAGCAATGCCAAAAACATCTTTTAGAGTTGCAGCAACACCACCTCTCCTTCAAAGCAGTCCGTACTATATTTGTTCGTTTGTCAAAAGCGAAATTTGGGTAACTGACATCGGTCATAAAGGGATCCTTTCAGATTCCATGTCTACTCAGAAAAGGGAAACAAAAGAAAAAATTAAAAATTGGGACTTCATCAGACTACAGAGCTTCTACAAGGCAAATGAAACCAGGATCAAAGTGAATAGACAACCCACCAGCTGGGAGAAAATATTGGCAAATCGTCTATCTGACAAGGGATTAATCTCCATAATATATAAAGAACTCACACAACTGAACAACAAAAAAACAAACAACCCAATCAAAAAATGGGCAGAGGATATGAACAGATATTTTTCCAAGGAAGAGGCCAACAGACACATGAAAAGAAGTTCAACATCACAAATCATCGGGGAAATGCAAATCAAAACTACACTAAGATATCACCTGACACCCGTTAGAATGGCTATAATCACCAAGACAAAAACAACAAATGTTAGAGAGGTTGTGGAGAAACAGGAACCCTAATTCACTGCTGGTGGGAATGCAAACTGGTGCAGCCTCTATGAAAAACAGTATGGAGATTCCTCAAAAACTTAAAAATAGAAATACCTTATGATCCAGCAATCCCACTCTTGGGCATCTACCCAATGGACATGAAATCAACCATCACAAGAGGCTTATGCACCCCTATGTTCATTGCAGCATTATACACTATAGCCAAGAAGTGGAAGCAACCCAAGTGTCCCTCGACTGATGATTGGATAAAGAAGATGTATCTACAATAGACTACTACTCAGCCATAAGAAAAGACAGAATTGTCCTATTTGCAACAACATGGATGGACCTAGAGGGTATTATGTTAACTGAAATAAGCCAGAGAGAGAAGGACAAACACCTCATGATTTCACTCAAATGTGGAATATGAAAGGACACACGGACAGAGGGAACTGGTTGGTGGTTGCCAAGGGGAAGGGGGATGGGGGGTGGGCACAAGGGCTGAAGGGATGCATTCATATGGTGACAGACAAATAATAATGTACAACTAAAACCCCACAATGTTATGAACTATTAAGACATCAATAAAAATTTTTTAAAAAAGCGAAATTTGGGGGTGAGAGAGGGTAGGAAATGGAAGTCAGTAGAGAGAGTATGTTCTGTATATATCATGGCATCTATGATGGCATAATGGTGTAGTAGATAGAGAACTGGACTAAGAACCAGGCAGGCAGAGTTCTAATTCTGGCTCTTCCAGTGACAGAGTTTGTGAACTTGGGCAAACTACTTAATTTGTCTGAGAGCAGCTCTTCAATAAATCATCAGCAAGTGCTGTCAACGCTACCTCCAAAGCATATCTCAATTCTATCCACTTTTCTCTGTATAAACTACCAACTAAGCCAGGCCACTATCATCTCCTATCTAGGATATAGCAACAGCCCCCTCTGGATTTCTTGCTTCCCTGCTGTCCCCACTATAATTTATCCTAAACACTGAAGCAGAGAAATATTTAAGAATTTTAAATCTGATATAATCCCCTGCTCAAAACTCTTAATGGTTTTCTACTCCACTTAGAAAAAAATACATATTACTTATGATGGCCCTCATGATACCAATGCCCCCCCCCACCCCCGCCCCCAAGTAAACCTCTCTTACCTTATTATGGCTGGCAGACTCTAAGGTGGCCCCATGGTCCCAGCCTTCTGTTATTCATACCTCATATAATCCTCTCCCCTTGAGTGGGTGGGACCTGGACATGTTTTTACCCAATAGAATACAGCAAAGATGACGGGCTGTCACTTTCCTAATAACATTATGTAAGACTGTAACCCATCTTGCTAGGAGACTTTCTCTGTCGGTGGCTTTGAGGAAGCAAGCAGCCATGTTGGGAAGGCCCACATAGCAGGGAACTGAGGGCAGCCTCCAGCTGACAGCCAACAAGAAACAGAGTCCCTCAGTCCAACAGCCTGCGAGGAACTGAATTCTGCCAACAGCTTCATGAGTTTGGAAGGAGGTCTTCAGAAGAGCCTCAGATGAGAACCCAGCCCTCGCCAACACCTTGATTGTAGCTTTGCAGAAGACCTAGTTCAGCTGTGCCTGGATTCCTGATCCACAGAAACTATGCCATTTTAAGCCACTAAATTTGTGGTAATATTGTCATGCAGCAATACCTCATTCTTATCTTCCACCACATTCATCATCCTCTACAGTCTCTACACTGGGCCTTCTTGCTGCAGCCTCCATGTGTCAAGGTTATTCCCTCCTAAGGACTTCTACACTTGCTGTGCCCTCTGCCTAGAAGGCTCCTAACCCAACTCTTCACTTAGCTGACTTTTTCTTGTCATTCAGGTCTTAGCTCTAATGTCTATTCTTATCTACTTATCTAATGTTCATCATGCACTCATCTATTCTCATCTAATGTTCATTCTTATCTAAGTGGCCACTCTGACATTAGCACATCACACTTTTAATTTTCTGCATAGGGCTTTTCACCACCTGTAAAAATTTATTTATTCTGTTTCCTTACCTTAGAATGTGAGCTATTTGAGAGCAAGGACCTTGTCTATCTTGTTTCCCACTGTATACCTAGAACAAAAAACAGTGCCTGGTACCATCGAAACATTCGGAAAATACTTGTTAATTATCATTAAATGAGCATTGGGCAATATTTAAACTCCATCCAGTGCTAAAATGATCTCAGGTACATAAAGGGACATATGCAAGGATGTTCATTGTAACAATATTTGTGGTGCAGTGAGTGGGAAAACATCTGGGTGTCCATCACTGGGAGAGCAGATTCGTATAATGTGGTAGAGGCACACATGTAGTACTGTGCAGCAACAAGAAGCAACATATCAGGTGTACGCACTGACACATGGCTGGACTGAAAGCATAATACCCAAGACTAAGATGTATAAGATGCACATTTTTGTAAACAAAAATACCTGGGCACACAAAACTATGTATTTTATAACAATACAAACAAATGAAACCACAGTAAATAGATTAGAATGCTTTCCTACAAGAGGGGAAGGAGATGCAAGCAGGAAATGAGGTTACAAGGGAATAAATTAAAACAAGAGAAGGACCTTGCACAGACTAATGATGATAATGTGCTAGGAATTGGGCTGCATGATTAATTCAATCTTCTGCAACTGAGAGCCAAAATTAAGGCCAAATAAAATTGTGTGATTCAGAGATCATAGGACACATCATAGAGCGTCACCAGCCTAAAGATAAGAAGTGTTGTTAAAGACTAGGAAGTGACCTACGCTAGAAGTCTCCCTGTCATTCTTGACTCACTTTCCCTCTCCCTCCTTACTGAACCAGGTATCTGAGTGCTTCCAAATTTTCTCTTAAATTAGCCTCCACCTCTCTTGCGTCTCCATCACGATTAGACTTAGGTTCAATTTTCCTGACACTGCTGCTTCACAGGCGGTGCCATGCTCTTCTACTAGGAAGTATGTGAAGTCTGATTCTCTCTCTGTGTGAGGTTAGAGTGAGTAATGGTCAATGTCACAGTCTTTTTTCCTTTCTCCCCCCCAAAGCCCCAGTGCATGGTTGTATATCCTAATTGTAAGTCCTTCTAGTTCTTCCATGTGAGCCACTGCCACAGCAATGCCAACTGACAGATGGTGGTGTGGTTCCATGACCGGGAAACAAACTCACGCCGCCAAAGTGGTGAGAGTGCCAAACTTTAACAAGGGCCATCAGGGCTGGCTCAATGCCACAGTCTTTATGTCAGGTCTCTTTAGTCATTTTGATTATGTGAGGCTAATTTTCTAGTATATTCCTCAGGGAAAGTTCATGGGAACAATATTCTCTGAGTTTTTAAATGTTCACAATGGCTTGCTGATAGCCTTTAGACTGAAAAGTCAACTTGCAGAATATAAACCCTTAGCTCACATTTTCTTTGCTTAACACATGATAAACTTTCAGACCTCTGTGTTTCAGCTTACACTTTTCTCCACCTGGAATGTCCTTCCCACTTGTCACCTGCCAAACTCTATTTGGCAATGGGCCCAGTGGTGGCTTTCTACTACTATGCAGTCTTTCCTATCTCCTCCTGACAGAATTAAGTTCTACTTTCAAAAGTGTTCTTATGCAACTTTATACATTTCTCTATTACATCACTTAGCACCTTACGCAAAGCTTCAACTTATCAAGCACTTACTGTGTGCCAGGCACAGCTGAGCCATGTAGTAGACTAATTACATGTAATGTACTATAATTTTATTATATTTCTCTTCTTGTATACCTGTGTGTTTGCTCTGGAATTTAAAACTGCATAATGTTTTCGTTTATCTAGTTTTCTAGGCAAATAAAAGAAATTTATGAGTTTTGCTTTTTATTTGGTGACTTCATTTAATTTTCAATCACTCTATCATCCCTAAACTCTCACCCAGTTGTCACTATTTCAATACATATCAGCACTTCAGGTTCTCCAGAATTCAGTTCTCCTGGAGATCTCTCGGAGCTTTCTAACCTGCCCCCGTCTGGACTGCTGCCTCTCTGGTATTGCTGTCTGTCTGAGGTTTACCTTCGCCCCACCCTGGGAGTTCCCTTTGCTCTTTTTGGGGGGATGGATATCCTATTTTCTGGACCTTATGCTATCCCTTTTCTTGAGTTCCTTTCCTGTAATCTTTTGAAAAAAGGAACATGAGAAGTGAACTATTAGAGAGTAAAACTCACTCTGTCGTCACATGTGATTGACAGAGTGCCTACTTTATAATTCCAGGTTGATAATATCTTTTCTTTCAGAATTTTGAAGACATTGTTCTATAGTCTTCCAGTTTCCAGTATTGCTATTGAATAGCCAGTGCCATTATGATTCTGAATCCTTTACATGTGACTTGTTTTTTCAACCTGGAATCTTTTATGACCCTCTTTTTATCCCCAAAGTTCTAAAATTTCAAGAGGAGGTGCCTTGGTGCACTCAGTGGGCCCTAACAATCAGAAATTCAATTCTGAGAATTTTTTTTTGCTGAGGAAGATTTGCTCTGAGCTAACATCTATTGCCAGTCTTCCTCTATTTTGTATGTGAGCCACTACCACAGCATGGCCACTAACAGGCAAGTGGTATAGGTCCACACCCAGGAACCAAACCCGGGTCACCAAAGTGGAGCATGCGGAACTTAACTACTAGGCCATGGGGGCTGGCCCTGAGAAATTTTTAAAAATTATTTCTCTGATAACTTCCTCCCCTCTATTTATTTATTTATATATTTATTTACTTATCTCTCCCTCACTCTGCTGTGCTGTCTCTGTCACTGTCTCTCTCTGAAACTCTTGCTATTCAGATGTTATATCTCCTGGGCTGACTTTCTAATTTTCTTAGATTTGCTTTCCTATTTTCCATCTCTCTGTCTTTTTTTCTACTTTCTGAGAGATTTACCCACCTTTGATACAATCCTACTTTTTAAAAAGTTCTTCAGATAGCTATTTCTATATTTCTTAAAGTGCATACGACCACCCGGTATAGTGCCCAACACAAGGGAATAGGTGCTGAGTACACAGTTTTTGAAAAATGAATGGATTTTAACCCCCAACCTGCCACTTCGAGGTTAGGGATCAAAACAGTTGACAATAGATTTTTTTTCCATCCTCCGTGCTTCCTGCCTCTTGCTGTACCGCCTGCATGCTCTCCTGCATGACATGCCTCACAAAATTGAAGTAATCGAGGACTTTCTGCTCACAGCCAGGCGAAAGGATGTCAAATCTGTAAGATCAAGAAAAATAAGGATAATGTGAAGTCTAAACTTTTTGATGTAGTAGATACTTTTATATCTTGGTAATCACAGACAAAGGGAAGGCAGAAAAACTGAAGTAGTCCCTGGCCCCAGGTTTGGCAGTGAAGGAGCTGAAATGAACCAGGCACTCTGATTTGAACTATATTAAAAATTTTTAATTCTTAAAAAAAAGGGGCCAACCCCGGTGGCCTAGTGGTTAAGTTTGGCACGCTCCACTTGGCAGCCCAGGTTTGGTTCCCAGGAGCAGACCTACACCGCTCGTCTGTCAGTGGCCATGCTGTGGCAGCAGCTCACATACATAATAGAGGAAGATTGGCACAGATGTTAGCTCAGGGCAAATCTTCCTCAGGAGAAACAAACAAACAAAAAATCTGACAATAGGCTTCATGAATTTCCCATTGCCCTCTTTTTCTAAGAAATCAATAAATTAAAAAGTGGCAATTATTCAAATAAGCTTATTTACATGTTAACCCTAAACAACAAACTGATATCTGCTCTGCTATAATATGGTAAAAGAGCAAGTGAAAAAAATCATGTAGCAGTAACGAGTGCTCATTTCATCTACAAAATCATTTACTACTTATGACAACCCTATGAGTTAGTTACTATTGTCTTCATTTTGTAGGAAGGAAATTAAGACACAGAGAGGTTGAATAACATCCTCAAAGTCATGCAACTATTATGTGACATCTATTGATTTTCAAAATTTCTATCTATTGATTTTTTAATTTCTATCATGATTTTTATTTTCAAGAGATCTTTTTATCCTCTACACCTGGCTTTTTAAAAACATCTCATTCTTTCTTCATGAATGCAATAGCTTCTTTTATCACTCTGAGACCATAACTTGTAGGTCTTAATTTTTCTGATTCCTCTATTGTCTAGTTTCCTCCAAATTCTTGTCTGTTTCTTTTTATCTCTATTCTTTCATGCTGGAAGCTTTCCTCAAATATCTGGCGATTCTTACCTATTTATTTATATTTAAGAGTGAGGCACTAAAACCTAATAAGATCTGTGTGGGAAAGTGGGACATATTAAGTTGTAGACTTCGTTGCAGAATGATTGGGCAGAGGCCCAGGCATTCCCTGGGGGTCACCTCCCCACAAAGGTGTCAGCATCTCTAGGTCTTTCTTCCTTGGGTGGTCATTTT